>BSBM01000279.1:320000-2720000 GCA_027924585.1 Larix kaempferi | reverse complement strand
TTAAAGGTATTAAGGGAACTTGAAATTATTAATAGTTAATTGATAAAATAATGAAGAGAAACATATAAAGGTAGCAAGAAAGGGTTTGCGAAAGAATGAAAGAAAAAATGGAAGGTAAACGAGGGAAAAGTAGGAAGCAAGGGTCAGGTTAATGGGTGGAAGGACACATGAATGAAAGAGGGGAAAAATGAATGAAGATGATGGATGATGGGTTTCCATGAGTGGCTAATTTTACAACCATAATCACGATTAAAATTGTTGGGGTGTTTCTCAATTTCAAGGGATTCCCTCATAATCCAAGGAGAGTAATGAGACTCGATAGCAAGGATTTTTGTTTTATCAGAACAAATGAGATGCTTAGAATTATGGGAGTGTTCTACAACAACTATTTTTGTAATTCATTTGTGAAGGGTGTCAACTTAGTGTTAACTAGAAGAAGGAGACATGTGATATGATGATTCATGGAGGAATTCGAGTTGACTCCCTTAATGTATTGTGATGATATTGTAGAATCTGATATGAAATTTGAAGATGATGATTATTATATTAGAAACATTGAGCATGAATCAGAGAACAAGGAACCTTCAAAGGACATGCCCATGGAGGCCGTGAAATTACTTGATGACTTTGATGTTTGTGCATGTGTAGGTACAAAAAAGAAGAAAACAACCATCTTGATGTTGTGTGTGAAGAAGAAAGAAATCATGTTAATGTACCATACAAATAAAGAAGAGAGAAACAATGTTGTTGACCTTGAAGACTTTATGAAGAATAATTCATTGATGAAGATAAAATACTAGAAATCAACAAAGAGGTGAAATTTATTGGGGGTTTGATTAATGGAATGGAAAACCAACTTAAGGTGTGCCATGAAGATGACGACTTTATGGTTATAGCAGTAGAAGCTGAAGAGTCTATAGTAGCGATGAGGGATGTAGAGAGAAGTGAAGAGGTTGAAAAGAAAATAGATTTAAAATCTACAAAAGGTGAAGGAAGACAAAGATAGATTGCCATGGTAAGTAACTAGAAAAGTGGAGGCTCTTATATCAAAGAACATGAGCATGATTTTGAGGAAGAAGTCCAAACTAAGGGTGGTTATGGGGAATATTTGAAGCCTTCCCTAGCATCACCGAGACAGAATGATGAGATTTTCTTTAGCTATAGTGGAAGATGTGGATAACGAGAAAGCAATTGTGAAAGTTGCATGTCTAGTAGTCCAAGACAAGGATAATTTTAGGGGTGAAATTTAGCCCATGGGCTATTTTTCCATGTTTTTTTCAAAAAACGATTTGCCAATTTGCATTTTTTGAAGCCCCATTTCGCCCAATTTTGATTGGGTAAACTTTTTTCACTCTAAAAATCACTAAATTATTAAATAAACTATATAAAATCCTTAGAAATTGAAATAATTTTAGAAAATATCGCCAAATATTTTATAGTTGACATTTTAAGAATTGGTAAGATTCGCCAAGTTTTATACACTTTTAAATAAGTATGGGTCCTGAAAATTATCCCTGGGACTCCAAGATGGGAACAAAGTGAAAGAAGAGAACATAATGAAGACCCTTGTTTTATTTAACCATGTAAATGTTTGTGCCTATCTATGTGTTGACAGTTGTGTTAGAATTGTAGAAGTCGATGGAATACCTCCTGATGAAGTGTTGAAGCTGCCAAGAGGAACAAATAAATTGAAGAGAAATGAAAGTGAAGGTAATTTAAAATTTGAAGCGACAATATAAATGAATAATTTTGGAGAAGAATTTTGTGTCACTGTAAATGTTGTTGAAGAAGAGCATAATGTTGAATGCATGCCACAAGTAGAGAATAATGATGAAGAAGATGATTACGATGAAGATGGAGGTTTTGATGTTAATGGAATCATTGAAGTTGCAAAAGTTAAACTAATTTATGAAGGACATCATGCCATAAATACCAAGATTGCATAACAACAAGGAAAGAATTGATGAAGATATAAAGTAAGCATTTTTTAAAGATTGTAGAAGTAGACAAAGAAAGTTATTCTAAATAATCATTTATTAAACGGAATGAACATATTGTTGGGTATGCGTCAGGAGAATATAAAAGATATGAGGATGATGATGAGGAAGATCAAGTGAGAGAAAAATGTGATCTTTCCTTTGAGCATGAAGGTTTATAAGAAGAATTAGTTGAGGAAATTCTTATATGTGGAGCCTTGAGGAGCTCATATATTGTTATCAATTGCTGAGGCAACATGAGGTCATTGGAAAGATAAGTGTCAATGAACAAGATGATGAGGATAGTACAATGGGATCTGATTATAACCATGTTACAACAAGTGAAAATGATGAGCATTGTGACAAAGGCATATGGAATGAAGGAAATTGAGAATTTGGATGACGATAAGCAGATGGAGAAGAAATTTACACTTAATAATCTTGGTAGTAGGCCTAAAGAACTTGAGAAGATACTAAGAACAAGGAAGAGAATGAAGATGGATGTTATGAAGATAAAGTATGATGATTTCAAAGCATGGAATAGAAAAAGAAAAAGAAGGGGCTTAATTATCCTATATATTTGATAAATAAGATGGCCAATTATCGAGGGATCACATAATATTCAACTAATGAGTTGGTCCTTAGCATGAGGATGTGGTTTTGACTTACCTAGAAAGCCTATACAGGAGCACTAAGGCCATCTCAGATCCCTCAACTCATGACTGACGTCAATCGCTTAGGGGCTCTAAAATGTGTCTTCAGATGTCATTAATTTAAATCAACGGATGTGATTCTTCCCTGGCATTTATGCATTACGGCATGGGTTTAATTAAGTTCCTTTATTCTAGTTAATTGTGGTAGGTAAGAATAACAAGTCGTGGCACATTCTCTCAACAACTAAAACCTCCCTTCTTTTAATAAATCCATTAGTTCTTTTTGGATGGAGACTATGGATTATAGGTGTAACACCCCATTTTTTACCTTAGAATGCAAATATGCATGTAATGATGAAGTGCCTAGAAGCTGAACTAAATTGTCCAGAATGACCAAAATGTTGATTTTTGTAGCATCGGACAGGAACTTCCATGTGGACAGTGTAAGTGAATGTAATATTGTTATTACCTTATGTAAAGTAACTAGAGGGCCCATGGTATTTGGTAGTCCATGCTATTGGCCCATGGTATTTGCATATTGTAATGTTATAAAAAGTAGCCTAGGTGAGAGGACACATTAGCAAGTCACACATAGTAAAAGAGGGAGATCTCATTGATTGGTTGACGAAATGTCGCCGCCGAGATTGCACACTTGAGGGAAGGGAGTGTAACAGAAATATTTCGAAGCTACTCGGTGTGGCCTTGGGGGAAAGAAAAGAGTCAGGTGCTGTCACCAGATCCTGAATCCTCCGTTTAGGCAAACTCCTAACGAAGCCAAGGGGGTAGACCCTAAAAAGAGTTTCTAAGGCTCTTAAAGTTTGAATGTTTAGTGATGGGAAGATTGTTTTTTAGGAGTTTTTATGAAAGAATAAAGAGATTTAAACCAATTTTATTCGCAAAATTAATGATACATCCACACCATACAGTTTGAAGGATACCAAATTGAATCAATTGTCAGCTAAGTGTGTAGGTGCAAGAGGTAGAGGTTAAAGGAAATGTGCAAGGGTTAGCAAAGGAGTAGCATCCAAGTGATAGGCTAGGCTATTTTCCTATATTGCATTCCTCAGTTTTGTTGTATTGTATTCCTCAATGGGCGATTATCCTAGGACGGGGTTTTTATCATTAATAAAAGTCAAATTGTATTTTTTTTCTTTTTCCTAGCATTGTTTTGTTCAGATCTAGCATATTTTTCAGTGATAATTGCATAAATATTAGAACTATTAAATCAGGTATAGATATGTAAAATCCAACATGGTATCAAATCCTAGTTAAGACTCAAATTTAAAGGGTAATTGATTGTTTGATGGATTTACAATAAAAAAAGAAAAAAAAACAGAGAGAAGCCGTCGTGTATGACTATTGTACAACCGCCATTTTGCATGTGGGCTCGCAACATAATGCATCGGGATTGAATGGCGGCGACAGGAGTGAGCTCGATCAAATCTGGGCGTCAACGGACTAGGACACAGTTGGGCGTGGAGTCAATGGATTGGAGCAGAGTCATCTAGCTCAAGTCAAGTTGGGAGAATCTGGGAGCTGAAGGGATTGGTGAAGAGTAGCTAGCTCAGGTGGAAGAGAAGAGAAAGTCATGACCGCGTTGGACGTTGAAGGAGAGCAGCTTCTAGGTGGTTATCTGGATGGAGGGATGTGGAGGTGGCTCGGTCAGCAGTCGAAAAGTATGGGGAAGAGAAGCACAAGACGTGGAAGTGTTGCAGCTAGGAAATGGTGGTGCTGGAATGCACCAACAAGCAAGGAGACCAATGCATAGTGGACGGGATTTGGGATGTCGCAGGAAAGTCCACCAACAGAAAGCAATGACGAAGGCCGTGGTAGTCACTGGAACACGAGCAATGAGTTTCCAAAAGAGAAGGTTGTGGATGACAGTGTGAGATCCTGGAACAGGGTTGTGTGGAGGTGTTGGAAATATCATAATTAATGAGCTAATAACGTATCTGATATGCACCGGCTTTGTCAGTCACCCTGTCAATCAGTGTGTGTCAGCACGCATAGTCTGTGATGTCAGTACGTCAATAAGTTCTCAGCCCATCCGGCGCACCTCATGTTATTATTTAAGTAGCCACGTTTGTAGTTCGCAGGCTCATAACTTCTTAGGTAGAATTTATTACAGTCTTTAATGAAATCCTGTAGCTTCCAAGTGAAGCCATATTGAGTTAGTGAAATGAAACTCTATAAATGTAAATCATTCACAGAGATAGAAAAAGAGATGTAGAGATAGAGATAAGTGAAGAAGAGGAGAAGTAAATTCCATGAAGTGTTTCAAGAGCCCAATCTCTATGTGAATGTAAAAGATTGAAGTGAAATCTCGTCTTTCTGTATTGCGGCAAAGTTACTCTGTTTTATAGTGGTAAATATATAAGTTCTCAAGTTTTATGTATTCATTCTCAAGATTGTTTGTTTATGCATGCCACACATATATTTCATATTGACCTATGTGAATGATTGTTTACGTTTACGCGCAGTAAAAGAAATCAAGATTCCTAAGCATTTCACGGTGGTTAATGCCCTAGTTTAACGTGCAGTAACTTCTACATATATTTTGGCTCTTATGTTTTAGCATGAAGTTCACTTATACAAATTTTGTTTAAGTTTGGGTTATGCACAGTTAGATAGGTATACAAAGTTAACCGCGCAGTTAATCTTTGTAAAAGTTAAAAGAGTGTGCAAAAGTAATTTGTATGAAGTGCGTACTCCATACAAAGTCAAGTTCATGCAAAGTAAAGTATTGCGCGAAGTTAAGATTTGTGCATTTGCGCAAAGTTCAACCCCGCAGTAGAAAGTGGAATCACGCAGTTAATATTTGCGCAGTAGAATCACGCAGTTAATCTGCGTGCAGTAAAACGTGAATTGCGCAACTCATATCCGCGCATTTATTTTGTGAAGTAAAGTGTTTTATAAAAAGTGGAAGAAAATTTAAAACAAAGTATTTGCTAGGTCTTGCACATGTCCTTAGCAAAAGAAAAGAAATATTCATGTATTGCGCCGTAAATTTTTATTTGACTGCGCGTGCCCCTTTTCCCTTGATCTGGTATCAGAGCCTGGTTTACAGAAAGTAGAATTTGTATTTACATAAGGCAAAAGTGATTAAGAATGGATTCCACTTCGGGTAATTTGCAAACCCCAATATTTTCTGGTAAAAATTATGAATATTGGTCTCTAACTATGAAGGCTTTGTTTAGAGGTCAAGATGTATGGGACATAGTCTAGAATGGTTATGCAGAACCAGCAAATGCAGCAACATACAACAATCTCACACAAGCTCAGAAGGATGTCTTGAGGGAATAGAGGAAGAAATATGGAAAAGCATTGTTCCACATACATCAAGCAACACATGAATCCATACTCCCAAGAGTAGTAGCAACGCAGTCAGCCAAAGAAGCGTGGGACACACTGGAAATTGCCTATCAAGGTTTGAACAAGGTAAAGACTGCCAAACTTCAGATTCTTAGAAGAGATTTTGAATCTTTGTCAATGAAAAATACAGAGTCAGTAGACTCATTCTATACTCATGTTATTGGTCTGGTTAATCAAATAAAGTCTCATGGAGAAACTCTAATTGACCAAAGAGTTGTTGAAAAAGTTCTTAGAGTTCTACCAAAGAAATTTGAATCTTTGGTTGTAACCCTGGAGGAAAACAAATATCTCTCCACATTATTATTGATGAGTTGCAAGCCTCATTACTCAATCATGAACATAGAATCAGCGGTTTAGATACATCGCTGGAAGGTGCATTCGCAACACAGTCATCCATAAGTCGTGGAAGAAGCAGAGGATGATCAAACTCTAGAGGCAGAGGACGAAGTTCGTTTAGAGGAGGTCGCAGCAGCAGTCCTGCACATGTCACTGGTAGAGGCCAGAATCATACCCCCAATCAGCTAAGTGGACAAAGGTATGATAAATCAAAAATTCAATGTCATTACTGTAAGAAGTATGGACACTTCACATATGAATGCAGGAAGAAGCAGTATGACCAAGCAAAGCAAGGGGAAGCACAGTCAAGAACAACAATGCTCCAAACAACTCACTGTTCTTAGCATGCGCATCTCCATTGGAATGCAATGCTGTTCAAGAAAGTCCAAATGACATATGGTATTTAGAATTAGGCTGTAGCAATCATATGACTTGTAATTTAAGTCTATTTTTCAGTCTAGATAAATCAGTTCAAACTGATGTAACACTTGGAAACAATTTTCAAGTCACTGTTTTGGGTAAGGGTACTATTGATATTCTAACCAAATAGGGGGAGCAGAAATATATGTCTGATGTATATTATGTTCAAGGTTTGAAGCATAATTTGATGAGCACTGGACAAATGATGGAAATAGGTTATAGAATCCATATGATAGGAAAGTGTTGTCAGATCAAAGACAAATATCCAAGCAATCAGTTAATAGCATAGGTGTAGATGACAAGCAATCGCTTGTTTCCTTTGAGGATAAGACCCATCATAAAAGGAAAAACAAATCAAGTTGTTCATGAAAGTCAAAATGAAAAGTTTGGATCTGCATTCAAAGCAGAAAGCAAAGAAGCAGAAATTCATTGCGTAGAGGAAGAAAAAGGAAGCGCAATGCAAGTTGCGTTTCAAACAGAAATGAAGGATGAATCCTGGTTATGGCATTTCAGATTTGGACATCTGCATTTTGGTGGGCTGAAGCTACTACACACGAAGGACATGGTGAAAGGATTCCCATTGATTGAAAAGCCAGAGAGAATTTTTGAAGGCTGTGTTTTTGGAAAACAACATAGAGAGGCTTTTCCAGTCGGAAATTCATACAAAGCTCGTGCACCACTTGAAATTGTGCACTCAGATATTTGTGGACCGCTGCAAACACCGTCCATGGGAGGATGCACTTATCTTCTAACATTTATTGATGATTTGACAAGAAAAACTTGGTTCTCTTTTCTAAAACATAAATCTGATGCGTTTAGTTGTTTTCAGTAGTTCAAGGCACTCATGGAAAAGCAGAGTGGTTACAGCATCAAGATATTAAGAATGGATAGAGGTGGTGAGTATGTTTCAAATGATTTCTTAAACGTCTGTAAAAATCATGGCATATAGAAGCAATCCACTGCACGATACACCGCAGCAGAATGGTATCACAGAGAGGAAAAAAAGAACCATTATGGAGATGGTGCGCAGTATGTTGGCAGCCGCGCATCTGTCAAATGAATACTGGGCTGAAGCAGTAGAAACTACAGTATACATCATGAATCGATGTCCAACAAAGAGTGTGAAGAACAAAGTTTCGCAGGAAGCATGGACAGGTATGAAACATAATGTTTCACATTTGAAATTTTTTGGTTGTGTAGCATATGCACATGTTCTAGATGAGCTCAGAAGAAAATTAGACAATAAAGGATAGAAATGCATCTTTATTGGATATTCTGAAGACACAAAAGAATACAAGTTGTATGATCCCGTTGGAAGGAAATTCATTATCACTCACGATGTTTAGTTTGTGGAAAATGAAGCATGGAATGGAACCATAGAGAAGAATGTGAAAATCATGTCACATGTTGAACATGATGACACCGTAGAAGATGTGGTTGAGACATCGCAGGTAAATCATAATTTCACAGCTCCATCTACTTCGAGGATTGCGCAACATGCTCTAGCACAAGCAACTCCAACACAAGGCGCAGCTCAAGCTACTCCATCAAGCACACCAAGTGCGCAACAAATTCCATCAAGCAGTGCGCGCAACTTGCGTAGTTTGACACCAACAACTCCACCAAGGACAAGAAGTCTACACGAGATATATGATGTTGGTACACCTAATTATTTTTCATGTTTTGCATTATTTTCTCAAGTTAATGATCCTCTAACATTTGAAGAAGCTGTTGAAGAGAAAGTTTGGGCACAAGCCATGGATGAAGAAATATAATGCATTAAGAAGAATCAAACATGGGAATTAGATGATGTTCCTAAAGACAAGGATGTGATAAGCATGAAATGGATTTATAATACCAAACAAGATGCTGATGGAAATGTGCAGAAGCAAAAGGAAAGATTGGTAGCAAGAGGGTTCACTCAGAAGCCTGGCATAGACTTCAATGAAACTCTTGCACCTATAGCGTGAATGGACCCTATCATAACAGTTTTGGCCATTGCAGCACAACAGAAATGGCCTGTCTATCAAATGGATGTTAAGTCCGTGTTCCTAAATGGTTATTTGGAGGAAGAAGTATACGTGGAGCAGCCAGAAGTCTATGAAGTTCCAGGACAAGGACACAGGGTATACATGCTGAAAAGGGCGCTCTATGGTTTGAAGCAAGCTCCCAGAGCTTGGTCAAGTCACATTGACTCATACCTCATTCAAAATGGATTTCATAGAAGTGAATGTGAGCCAACGCTGTACACAAAGATCAACAATCAAGGTAATAAGCTAATTGTTTGCCTGTATGTAGATGCTTTAATATTTACTGGTGATTTTGGCATAGAAGAATTTAGAACAGTCATGGAAAGTGATTTCAAAATGACTAATTTGGGGCTTATGAAGTATTTTCTGGCCATTGAAGTCCAGCAGTCTGAAAATGGGATATTTATATCCCAGTCAAAATATGCAAGTGATGTCTTGAACAGATTTAAGATGTTAAATTGCAAGACAACTCCAACACCAGTAATAACAGGTTTGAAATTGAGCAAGGATGATGATGGATCCAATGTAGATCCTACTCTGTTTAAAAGGCTCGTTGGCAGCCTTATGTATCTTACAGCAACAAGGCCAGGCATCATGTATGGAGTCAGCCTAATTGCAAGATTCATGGAGTCACCAAAAGAATCGCATTGTAAAGCAGGTAAAAGAATTCTGAGGTATGTAAGTGGAACAAAAGACTTTGGTATTTTGTATTCAACCTCAGAAAATTTCAAACTCATTGGATACACTGACACTGATAATGGTGGAAGCATGGATGACAGAAAAAGCACACCTGGGAATACATTTCATGTAGGTACAGGTGTTGTATCATGGGATTCAAAGAAACAACCCATAGTAACTCTTTCTTTAGCAGAATCAAAGTATGATGCGGATACAAGCACTGCATGTCAAGCAATTTGGATGCGCAGAATGTTAAGTGATCTGTCACAGAACCAACAAGAACCCACAGTCATTTACTGCGACAACAATTCAGCAATTGCAATGTCAAAGAATCATGTGTTTCACAAGAGAACCAAGCACATCGACAAAAGGTATCACTTCATCAGAGAATTGATAAACAACAAGGAAATCTGTTTAGAATTTTGCAGGTCTAAAGATCAAGTTGCCAACATATTTACAAAACCATTAGCAAAGGACCCATTCCAATTTCTGCGAAGTTGTTTGGGAGTGACAAGTTCTGCACAGTGAACTTTGTCATGAACAGAGCATGTTTCAGCTCTGAAATATTTTGTAATATTTTAATTTTGTTTTAAGATCCCCATCCACTCATAATTAAGGGGGAGTGTTGGAAATATCATAATTAATGAGTTGATAGCGTATATGATATGCGCCGGCTCTGTCAGTCACCCTGTCAGTTAGTGTGTGTCAACATGCAGAGTCTGAGATGTCAGTATGTCAATAAGTTCTCAGCCTATCCAACGCACATCATGTTAGTATTTAAGTAGCCGGTTTGTAGTTCGTAGGCTCATAAATTCTTAGGTAGAATTTATTACAGTCTTTAATGAAATCCTGTAGCTTCCAAGTGAAGCCATCTTGAGTCAGTGAAATGAAACTCTATAAATGTAAATCATTCACAGAGATAGAAAAAGAGATGTAGAGATAGAGATAAGTGAAGAAGAGGAGAAGTAAATTCCGTGAAGTGTTTCAAGAGCCCAAGCTCTGTGTGAATGTAAAAGATTGAAGTGAAATCTCATCTCTCTGTATTGCGGCAAAGTTAATCTGTTTTACAGTGGTAAATATATAAGTTCTCAAGTTTTGTGTATTCGTTCTCAAGTTTTGTGTATTCATTCTCAAGAATGTTTGTTTATGCATGCTGCGCATCTATTTCATATTGACCTATGTGAATGATTGTTTACGTTTACGTGCAGTAAAAGAAATCAAGATTCCTAAGTATTTCACGGTGGTGAATGCCCTAGTTTAACGTGCAGTAACTTCTATATATATTTCGGCTCTTATGTTTTAGCATGAAGTTCACTTATACAAAGTTTGTTTAAGTTTGGGTTATGCGCAGTTAGATAGGTATACAAAGTTAACCGCGCAATTAAACTTTGTAAAAGTTAAAAGAGTGTGCAAAAGTAATTTGAATGAAGTGCGTACTCCATACAAAGTCAATTTCATGCGAAGTAAAGTATTGCATGAAGTTAAGATTTGTGCATTTGCGCAAAGTTCAACTGCGCAGTAGAAAGTGGAATCGCACAGTTAATCTTTGTGCAGTAGAATCACGCAGTTAATCTGCACCAAGTAAAAAGTGAATTGTGCAACTCATATCCGCTCATTTATTTTGTGAAGTAAAGTGTTTTATAAAAAGTGGAGGAAAATTTAAAACAAAGTATTTTCTAGGTCTTGCGCATGTCCTTAGCAAAAGAAAATAAATATTCATGTATTACGTAGTAAATTTTTATTTGACTCTGCGTGCCCCTTTTCCCTTGAGGAGGCAAGAAGCAACAAGAGATTCGGTGGAAGGAAGATCCGGTGTGGGTGTTGGGAAGAACTGCTCGTTGCGGCATAGGAGTCGAGAGCTACAAGATGTAGAAGGTCAGCCATCAGGTCGGTAAGGAGCAGTAGGAGGATCAACTACGGGCAGTCTAGTGATGGTTGTAGAGCAGCGTAGCTAAAGATGTGGAAGTCGATGGTGGAAGCAGCACATAGAAAGGAAATAAAGTTGAAGGAAAGGCCGACAGTGGTGAAGGGCAGAAGTAGAGGCGGAGTAGTTAGCATACGAGATGCAAAGGAGAAAATCCGCACAGAAGGTAATGTCAGTGGGCAGGTAGCAGCTTCAAGCATACTGCCATCGGTATAGCAGTTGGAAAAAGTCATCCGCCAAGAAGAGTGCAGCCGCTGGTTAGATTCAGCCATCGAGCAACCGTTGGGAAAATTCCATGGCCGGGGCAGGACCACCAGGGCCTTGAAAATTTCGGGCAACAAGCCTAGGAACTGGAAATTCAAACAAGGCCAACAGATCGCGAGCACCCCATAACTATTTGGGCAGTTGTGGGAAGGCTCCAAGCAACACCCATAAATTTTGGACATCCTAGAAGAAGGTCCGGGCTATCCCAAAAAGGCTTCAAGCAGCTGCATAGAGGTCAGGGCAGCATTTGGAAGCCTAGAACAGACCTCCAACAACCAAAAAGGCTCAAGCAATTAAGAAAGGAGTCGAGGAAGCAATAGTAGGATGCGACAGGCTTGGGAAGTAGTAAGGTGTAGACCCGGGCAGCAAGGTTCAGGCAGGTCCAAGCAGCACAAACTTAGCTAAGTAGAATTTTCTTTTGTGTGTTTGATGTCTTGCTGAGCCATAACCAAAGGCCGAAAAATCAACAAGATGATCTCAGGTAGGTGAAGAAGGAATTTCACCTAGAGATATAAGCCACAAGAGAGCACATAGGAGAAAAGAAATACTTTTGTTCAAGTGTTTGAGCCACGAATGGATGTGACTCAAGGATCTTAGGTAGGTGGAGAAGGATTTCATCCAAAGGTCAAAGGATGACAGGAAGATTCATTCAAAAGAGAAGAGAAGTTGATATGGTAGCAATGGTTAGATTTGAGTAGAAAATATGATCTCTAGGAGTTGGAAGTATCTCTTTTCTCAGTGGATAGTGGTGCATCTAGCCATATGAAAGGGATGAGGGATGTGTTACTTAGTGTTTTAGAGATAGACTCAGACTGCCATTTGACTTGTGGGGTCGACACCATACATGCAGTAAAGGGGGTTGGAACAATGCTATTCCATTTAAAATCATGAGGATCTCTAAAGGTGGCAGGAGTGATGTATGTTCTAGTGCTAAAGATGAACTTTCTCTTAGTCTCGGCTCTAGAGGACAAGCGGTATGTGGTTGTGTTTTAGGATGGATAGGTACTCATACGATCCGAGGGAGCTACCTAGGATGCATCAACGATGCTTGGTGTTGGGAAGAGTAAGTTGTATAGGTTGTTGAATTAGTTTGTATGTGGGTCCAAGGGGATCTTGGATCATGAATCAATGTTAGTGACAGAGGTTAAGGAGAAGAAGACTTCGAAGGGTGAGCACATTCCACATAATTCTAGTGTAGGGAGTATACCTTTAGAGTGGAAGAGGGAGTTATCCCCTTCCAGTTATTCCAGGAGACGTAGCTGGTACTAGATGACATTGATGGATGCCAAGAAGCATGAGACAAATTCTAGGAGCACATTGATTGAGAGCAGGCCTTTAACAAAGGTTGTAAAATTCATGGCACTAATGTGTAATTTATGTAGAATAACCAATTCCGCGTCTACTAGTAAACAGGGAGAAACTAACTGGCATGGTTGGAGGAAGTCCACTGAGAAGGATGATTTGAACAACAATGTGCTAGGGTTAGAGGGAGAACCAGTTACAGGTGGCTCTCGGAGAAGTACCTTCCTTGCTAAGAGGGAGTGTTGATTTTTGTAGCATCGGACAGGTACTTCCACATGGATAATGTCTACAGGTATAAGTTGTCATTATTACCTCTAAGAATCAAAGGTTTCACTTTAATTAAGTGAACTATTAAAGTGAATGTACTTTTGTTATTACCTTATGTAAAGTAACGAAAGGGCCCATGGTATTTGATAGACCATGGTATTGGCCCACGGTACTTGCATATTGTAATGTTATAACAGGAAACCTAGGTGAGAGGAGGACACATCAGTCAGTTACACAGAGTGAGAGAGGGAGGTATCATTGATTGGTTGATGAAAGGTTGTCAGCTAAGTGTGTGGTTGCAAGGCTAAACAAAGGAGTAGCATCCAGGTGATAGGCTAGGCTATTTCACTTTATTGTATTCCTGAATGGGCCACTATCCTAGGACGTGAGGCCATGGTTTTTACCATTAATAAAAATAAAAGTGTTTGCTAGTTTTTCCCGAGTTGGGGTTTTCTAGGGTAAATATTTGTCAAATGTATGTGATGATTTCCTAAGGGTTTTTTTGTGTTGTTTTTTGAGATCTAGTGTATTTTCCAATAATAATTGCATAAATGAGTAGAACTGTTAAATCGGTTTTGGATCTATAAAATCCAATAAAAAAATATTGTAATAATGTACACTTAATGATAAATAAAAATCCCTGATGGCTCCAAATGAAGAAGGACAAAACATATATTGGGGGATATGATTCTACAAGTAGGGAAAGTGAAAGGGGGCTAAGGGGAGAGGAGCTTAGTGAGTTATACAACCTAAGTCCCTAGCCTTCCTAGTAAACCATAGTTAGAAATATACCCTAAAGTTCCTAAATCATGTTTATGATAGTTAATTTAGTTAATCATTATGTATTATCTTAAGTTGAGATTAAAAGGTGAAAAGTGGACTCCTTGTGAGGAGCCATGATGGCAAGTTGAGAGGATGCAAATAAAAGGTGGGGAATTGAGTTAGAGCATTCATTCCTTCATCATTTTGAAATCATTATTAGGGCACTCTTTCTAATACATGGAAGAGGGGAAAATAAAGGCAACCTAAGCTTCCGTACCTATTAACAAAAATTGTCATATAAAGTTGGTGCTAATGGATTTGCTGTTATTGTGAGAGGAAACTTGGCTTATAACTGAGAATCCCGAGAGTCTCAACAATGATATTTTATAGCTATCCTATGCTGGAGCAATAGAAGGGAATTGGGATAGACCGACTGATTGTGTGCAGAGAAGGGGATCCCATTCCTTATGTTGTGTCAGCTGAGGGGGAAGAGTGTTGGTTGATTGGAATAGTCATAGAGGGGGTTTTTGCACCAAAGAGTTGTTTGAGTTGTGGGTTTAGTATAATGTCTTAAAAGCTTCACCCTTCTGGATTGACAGTTTCAACTCAAGGGTGGCCTTTTTCATAGAGAATACATTATACAACTTGAAGAGAAACCTCCATAGTTCTTGCTTTTCTATAAGCTACATTTAGTGGTTGTTTTTACCTTGAATCAAAAAGTGTTGCTACTACTAACAACCTTTTTTTTGGGGGATAAAATTACAAATTTTTTGAAAGCTTTATTGTTGCCATTACAATCCCCCTTATCGAAAAGGGGTGTTACTAGTAGCACCATCTTTTTATTGGGGCTAAAATTACATATTTTTTGACACCCTAGACTTAACAACTAGCGTCAATGCAATCAATGAAACCCTAAATCGAAAGGTGGTGCTACCATGGGACTCCCATTTTTTTCGAGGATGAAATTACAACTTTTTGGAAATGGTGGCCTCTATAGCCAGTGCAATTGCAATGAAAATGCCAAAATCAACCCCCGAATTGAAAGGGGTGCCACTTGTAGCAACCCTTTCTTCTGTGGGGTTAAAATTGCAGGCATTTCAAAACCATGGCCTAACATTTTTATTCATTTTTAAAAATCACTTTAAAAATAATAGAAAAGACAATTTTGACCCAAAAACATAGTTCCAAAAACAATTAAAAAAAAAAAGTCAAACACCTTAAATAAAAAATTAAAGTTTGAAAAGTTAATCTTTTTTAAATAAAATAAAATAATACAAATATTAAACCCCCCTTACATGTAAAGGGGGGTGGGGAGGGGGAGATAAATGTGGGTGGGGGGAGGAGGGAGGGAGAGTGGCCCTCCATGTTGGTAAAATCATTAGCATTGCTTCATAAGATGAGAGCTCATTCTTGCATTCCTAATATTGCCACATACAACACTTCACTAGGATTTGTTTCTCAAAGCAGGACGACTATACAAAAATTTACTAACAGTAGAAGGTTTTCTCAAAGTATGGAAAATAACTAGGTGCAAGAAAATTGCCTCTTAAATGATGTTTGAGGTGCGAAACTCATTGATGCAAGGAAATACATTACATACACACATGATATGGACTGCCTATACACACATGATTGTTGGGCAAATTAATTGCTTATTAAAACAATCAATTCACAACATAAATTATCAATCCAGAGTAACGCCTGTTTATTTCAAGTTATCATGCAAAATCTAGGCAAGCCACAATTTCCTCTTCTAGCATTGGTAATCTAATATGCATTGCAGTAAAATAAACCAATTCACTCTTACAGAAAAGAAATATGAAAATCATTCTTCACACTTCACAGTTGGCAGGGAGAACATAAGGAGTCTCCACTCAAGTAGCTGCCATGACCCCTTACCATCACGTGTTGATTGAACACACTTGCAGAAATAAACACACTCACACTTTGAAGAAAAGTAAATCACACTTGCGGGAAAGTAAATCACACTTGCAGAAAGTAAATCACACTCACACTTGCAGAAATGAAACACACTATGGTTTCCATCATGCTAATCTACAAAGCTAACACACTTGGATAAATAAAGAACATAAATTAACAATAAATCTACGAAAGTAAATGAATCAAATTAAAATACATTCTATGTTATGCAATAAGAAAAGTTAGTCTAATTACAAATTATAAAAATGAAAGAACTGTAATCTACATTAACAAAAGAGAAAGAAGTTAAAGACTACAATCTAAATTACAAAAGAGATTGAGAGAAATATAATTCTTATTCCATCATAAATTGGACTTGTTGCTCTAAGAGTCCTCCCTTGGAATGGAGAAGGAGCTCTTATTTATACATGAGTCTTACATAACAAATAATAAATGAAGATCCAAAATATCCTCATGAAGATCCAAATTATCCTCAACAAATTACTAATAATTTGGATCTCAAAATCAACTCAAATCTAATCCCAAATCCTTTGCTAACCTCCATGCTATTTAGTATGTTTTTGAAGTCAAATTCGAATTTAGAGATGTGAGTCATCATAATGATGCCCAAAACTCATCCTAAGTGACCCCTAATAGCATTTAACTTGTTGGGTCCATCATATATTACATGGAGGTGTTCAAATCTTTGTACTAATAAACTAAATATGCACTCTCATTCACCACCAACTTGTCCCTTTTATCATCAAATAATTTAACATCATAATTTGAGAAAATAAGAAGAATAGAAATAATGGATTTATAAAAATCCATCACCCCTAATAAATATGTTCCTCCATGGTGGCTTCGTGGTGTAGTAGCAACAATAACAACATGAGTAATGACAGTAGTAATCAAGTATCAACTTTCGTTGATATTCAACCATATGAGTTGCAACAAATATCTTGGAGTAACAGCAACTGGCCTGGAGCTGGTTCTACAAAAATCATCAAACTCATCCATGTTTCAAAGATAAGTGCAAAATATGTTATTTTTCCAATGTTTAATCATAATTCACATGAAATACTAAGGAAATGCAAATGGAAACCACCTTAGGTATAAATCCCGCAAATAAGCATAAAAATGGATTAATAAGCATTAATATGAGGTCATGGGAATGCAAGAAGGGATTAAATGTAGGGAAAAGATAGTGTAAAATAGGGACATTTCCATGGCCCAACATCTCCCTCAAACTAAATATGTTGCATGTCCTCATGCAACCCAATACCTTTGTATCAACCAAGCTGTAAGGGCTCCCACTTTTCAATGCACACTTATCAAAACCATTTATGTAACACTTATATGTGTGTCCAACTGATAATACTGATAAAAGACAATAGTGCCCAAAAGAACCTTGAAATGTCTTAAAAAACAATGGTTGTTGCACTTCTCATGAGAGGACAATCTTCAAAATATGCCATCATTAGCAAATCAATAACACCACAAGTAATGATTTCTTAATACAAGTTCATGTAGGTCATCATAGAAATCATAGCCAACTGACTTCTAAAATCAGTTCTCAAGTGATGTTGAAACATTATTAAAATACTGCTGAAACACCACATTTTATCACAAAGTACAAAATGGATTTTGTTGAAATTTTGTAGGCATATTTATACTAATCTCATGCTTCACCATACCAAAAACCACATCAAACTAGCTTACCAATTTCAAGATATAAGCAAATAAGCCACTATAGGTCTGTATCAGCACATTTTGCAGCATTGTTTCAGCAAAATTTCCGAACTAATTTATCCCAAAATACAAACTGGGTTTGGCTGAAATTAAGAAAGCAAGTTTTTATTATCCCCATGCATCTCCACACCAAATTTCAGAGAAACCCACATCACGGATTTCGAGAAAAATGCAAAATGGTTGTAGGTGATGATGTCCATTTTATCGAAAATCGTGCACTAGATTGAGCTGAAACTTACTGAGTTTGTTCTTCCTGATGTAATGATTCTCCCCTCAAAATTTCATAAAATACCAGTTTACCATTTGCAATATATCCTTCAATCAAATTCTGTGCTTTTTCAATTTAAAATTATCATGAAAATGCTTCACTGTTGTCTTAAAATCACATACCTTTGCTAAATGGACTGTCATAATGCTGCCACAAATGGTTTTACTATATTTGACCTCCTGAAAATGGAAAATATCACATGGCTCCCAACTTATGCAAGAAAATATTCATTCATTTTAAAACTAATTGAAACCATTGTTTGCAAATGAATGAAGACAATGCTAGCACAACAATTGTAAAACTTGACATTTTGTGCTTGATTACTTCCCTTGCATCTGCAATAGGTTCTTATGGAGCAGCCTAGATGTTACCTTTGGGATTCATTGCACTTGTTATAGTCTGCATGCATGCTGCACTGATATATTGTCTCTTCTCACCAAATTCCATGGAATGCACAACAATCCATTATCCCCCAAACTGAAGATAGAGCATGTCCACATGCATCTTTTTCTTGACAATAGACCAATATTGGGAGTAATCATTACCTTAATGTTGTTGAGATAAACTTCACATCATAACTTGAAAAATCTTCTATAGGATTGCCATTGTGTATGTATTAATGCCCAATTTTTAGAGCTCAAATTAGAGTGATATCATTCAATCCAAATACAACATTTATTTTTGTCATAGTTCAAGTATGCAATATAGAAAACAAAACATAAACCTGCTGCAATATCATTTGTGTGCTTCCGTAGAGAAGAAATATTACTGTTATATGCAATGGCTACAACTAATAACTAAAACATCTTCCAATTATACCTTTAGCTTCCATACATTTCCATTTTTCTCTGATTGAAGAAACAACTATGAATAACACTCAACTATCCATTGTGTTATGCTTTGAAAACCTTTGCTCCAACAAATTTACATTTAGGTACCTCCTTTAAATCTGCTCACAACAAGCCGTACTGCAGATCACTATTACCCTTGGAATGATATATTAAATCAATTTGGGCCTGAAGAAAATAAAATGTTGAGGCTAATGGTTAAGCACAAGACATTCCATTAATCACATATTTGAATAATCCATTTCATAATCAAATGCCTTTATTCATATTTTCATGGGCTTGTTGTAATTTTGATGCCAATAACCATGGACCAACTCTCACATCAAATTCTGAAAATGAAAATGAAAAATATGATAAAGTTGGAGTTGAAAAAACTAGATTGCTCATGATGGCTAAAACCAATGTATGCATTAGTGGATGGTAAATATGAGCCAATGAACTCATACCTTTCTTTAATGGCAACATATTCATAAGCTAGAAATGATGACTGTTGTTTGAAATGGTTGTAATGACAACAAAACAGAGATCAAAGATACCCAAATCGTGTTCTCAAAATGCCATCATCATGTTGTTCAAAACATTATTGATATGAGACTCTAGATTTGTTCAAATGTTGCTACAAGGTCTGAATACAAAGGTTGATTGTGTTTTTCATTTGTGGAAGCAAGTAACCACGATGTTTCACACAAGATGGCCATGAATCAAGAGGCTGGAAAATATATTTTAACAGTCCACTGTATGAAACCTATTTGTCATCAACTATGAGTGTGCCAACCCATTGAATGCATTTACCATATGTATAAAATGGTGGACAATCCATATACCATATAAAATGTGGCTCTCAATAAATCTGACTTCTAAATATGTGAACCATCATGTGCACCAGTGAACCAAGAAAACAAATCAAAGAAATCATACCTTTGTTTTCCACCTTGCTTGTATGATAGCATACTCTTGTGAAGGAATGGCTTCTACATCAAATTTTTCTGCTGTAGCTTCTTGTGGATCCTATTCCTCTCTTTCAGTAGTGGCCTTGGATTGTGCATGTGTATCAAATTCACTCCTTACTGCTGGTTCTTGTGTGGCAGCAGCAGAGATTCCTCTCCCCATAGCTTCTTTAGCTTATCCATATCTTCTTTCTTACTACTGGTCCTTGTGTAGCAACAATAGGGTTTCCTTGAGATAATTTCTTTCCTCTCTTGTTGCTAGTTCTTGTGTGGCAGCAGCACATTCCTTTCTTCCAATGGTTTTCTATGCTTGTCCACGTGCATGAAATTCTTCTTTTGTTTTCTTAGTGTTGGTTCTTGTGTGACAACAATAAGGTATCCTTTGATTATTTTCATGCTTGGATGGTTGGGTAGATGTAGGAATGGACTTAAGTATGGAAGTTGAGATAAGGATGTCATGGTTCAAAGGAATGGATGATGGATGATGGTGTCCCCCCGCCCCCAAACTGAAATATCTTAATACCCTTGGAAATATAACAAATCAAGAGGGAGTGGGACAAAGGCTCAAGTATGTTTCCAAATACAAATCCATAGCATTCAATGAATTGTGACTAAATAAAGGAAAATAAATCATACCTGCACCCAACTATGAAATCCTTGATATATGTAGCAGCATCTGAGAGGCAAGAGATGTGATATGTCCACGATGATGTCAAAATTTGCAAGAAAGAACAATGTGGAGCTTGGAACATGTAGCACAATGTAGATCTGGAACATTCTTCTGATGTAGCAATGAATCTTAAAACCTTATTCAAAGAGGAACTTGGAAATATTTATTCAGAGAGCAACTTGGATGGAATTACTTATTTCTTACTTTATTTTCAAACCTCGTCCTCTAGCAAGATGGTTTTCAAACAAGGTCTGTCTGATTGCGCCCAAAGGGTTTTCACAATCAAAATTTTATTATTCCCAAGAAATACCCGCCGGCAAGCTGGTTTTCAAGCATTCAAAGGTTTGATGGCACCTGAGACAGGTTTTCACCATCAACTTTTATTTGAAACTGGGGTAGGAAAATGGGGAAACTTAGCATTGTAAGTGATCCAAGATATCTTTATGGTGCGGGTTAAGGGTGTGTGGAGTAGGAAGGCATGAAAGTGGAGAACTAGAGACTAAAATTTGAATGTAGTGGTTATATGAATGATATACTAGTGAAGGTCATTGGATTTCAGAGATAACCACATAAGAAAATGATACTTTTAGTATGCATATATATTGATATGGGAAGAAGAAAATGCATATGAATACCATAGTATTGGTGAATGAGCATGATAACCATGAGGTATTATTGAAGGAATGTTTGGTAGCAGTGGGATGGTGATGTAACAATGAGACTTGATTTTTGAAACATTGGTCTTCAAATCCCTCAAATAAGTTCTTTATGTATCTCATTATGGATCCAATTGCAACTTTGAATGGAAGAAGTATTCATGTTGTTGTATTCACCTAAGACACTGTTGTAATAAGCTTCTTGGAACCTTATAATTCATATTCACATTTAGTTGTATATAAAGCATTCCTATTAGCATAAAGTTTGGCTTCAAGAATCACTGTTGTTACCGGACAATCTACCAAAAGCGGACTTAAGGCGTGATCTCCCTAGCTCAATGCAAGTCTAGAACAAGTGAGAAAGAATATGAAACAAATTTCCTAGATCTAGTTAAAGATCACGTAGTTAGATGTCTTACGTATAGCCTATAGATCTTTCTCCTTGATGTTGTTCCAAGCTCCACGGTCTTCAGATCTCAGCTGCAAAACCTATCAAGTCATACAGAACAATACAAGCAAGTAAAATGCATATAAACATTAACAAATCTAAGTAAACAGTTCAGTAGGTAAACTAAACAAAACATCATTAACACAACAACGTTTGGTGGAAAGCGTTTATATTACTATATTAAAAGGGAAGTACAAAGAGTGATGATTACAACCAAAGCTTAACGTCACAATCCTCCTCCAGCAATCCAATGCCAAAGACTCCAAAAGAAGTATAGGTCTCCCAAGAGATGGGTACAGATCTCCTAAGCTAATTTCACCAACATGCAAGTACTATAGACTTCCTCCCTTTGGAATGGGAATGAGCCTCATATATATAGGACTAAGAGGATAGGGTAGGTTGATATATATTGGGAGAGGGTTAAGGGATCCTCCCCAAGGACTAGGGAACCGAATGCCATCTCCCCTATAGGTTAGGGATAGAGATCCACATCACACACCTTCTAGAATGGGCTCAAAGATGCCCTTTTATCCATTTAAATGACATAGTCGTAGGATGCATGAGGGTGATCTACGATGTCGCAGGTTTCACAAAGGTGATCTACGATGACCTCACTAAACCCAATAGAAATAGGTCAGTATCTATTCCAAGTTGATAACTTAGTCAAATGAACTTCAAGGATGTTTACACTGAGCATTATGATGGGAATATTTTAGGTGTAACAAAATGATCCCCAAAGCATTAAGTAGTTGGAACTTGACAGGTGAAATGCTTTGACAGAAGGATTGGCAAGGACTTGTTGGAAGAAGGATACCGCTGCAGTGCAACTGACTCCGAGAACACAGTCTCGTATGACTCACAACATGGCTATCGACCAATAAATTGCAGATCGATGGTAGTAATGACCGATTGAACAGAATCATGGCTACTAGACATAAGCGTAGATCCATGATGAGATGATAACACAGCCATGACCAATACAAAAGTGGATCCGTGTAATATGACTCAAAACAATCTCCATCGCAACCTGGGTAAAACATGACTGCCTAGGGTCTTCAAGACGAATCCACAATGATACGAATCTATCCATGTGATTACAAATGTCTTGACGTCGAACATGGTAGAAACCACTGGATTACTGGTCATTGATGTATACCGTTAACAAGTGCGAGGGAAATCACCATTAATATCAATGATGCCCAAGGTATCACAGTACATATCATCAAGCGTGCATAGATGAGTTGAAGTCGAACACCGGATGAAATCTTTCAATCAAGAGTCAATGATGTAAACTCATGTCGAAAGTGAGGTAACCTACCATTGAGGCATATAGGCCCAAGGTACACGATTGGTTTCTAAGTTAAATCCTCGAATGATGATTTGAAGTCGACGAGGATGAACCTATCGAAGGAGGGCCATGATGAATCCCCCATCGTCGACAAGAAACTCGATAACAGATGTTGGGAGTATATCGGATGGTACAGTAACATGCAAGATTGACTCAGGGTAGACTGACATGGAGGTAGATGAGTTGAAGTCGAATGCCAGATTAAATTCAATCAAGAGTCAATGATGTAAACTCATGTCGAAAGTGAGGTAACTTGCCATTGAAGCATATAGGCCCAAGGTACACGATTGGTTTCTAAGTTCAATCCTCGAATGATGATTTGAAGTCGACGAGGATGAACCTGTCGAAGGAGGGCCATGATGAATCCCCCATCGTCGACAAGAAACTCGATAACAGATGTTGGGAGTATATTGGATGGTACAGTAACATGCAAGACCGACTCAGAGTAGACTGACATGGAGGTAGGTGTACTGACTGCAAATGATGAGCGGTGAACGTATTCTTGAACATGGGCATGTCATGACTTGGCTGTATTGACATGATGAGTATGACACCAAATCCTAATGCAACTGATGGTGGAAGTATTCTTTGGATGTGTTGAGATATTGTAACTTCAAAGAATATTATAATTGTACTTTATTATTCCGGAGATGTTTCATTCCTCCGTAAAGATCCTATTGTATATCCGGAGATGTTTATTCCTCCGTCAGAATGTGGTAACTTGGGTTATTAGACTTCCCTAGTGGAGGTCGGCCCTTTATGTGTTATGTGGGTCAAAGGGTTATTAGACCACCCTAGAGGGGTCGGCCCAGTTAGTTGTAGTGGGGTATTTAACCCATTGGTTAAATACGAGCCTACGTGTACCTATGTAAAATACATGTCAGTGTAGTGTATAAATAGAGGAGGTGTGTTTCTCATTTGACACACTCACTCACTCACTTGAGAAAGGCGCACTTGTGGAGGAGAGGTCTGCTATGGAGAAGAAGGAGCTTATGCTCAGGGTTTGCATCTTTGTATATTGCTGGTCATCTATATTGAGGAAGCTTTGCTGGGTTTTCTACCCCATGAGGGTTTCCCAGGATAAATCTCTGTCTCTTGTGTTTATGCTATGCTTGTTGTTTCTTCAGTGATCCTGTATATGCTATTATTGTGAAATGGAATGTAATGCTGATATTTTCTGTCTTAGCATATTGAATTTTAACATGGTATCAGAGCTAACCTGAAGGAAGACAAGGTATGGCACTAAAGACACTTGCTTTACTTACGACAATTTGAAGGTTAGGGTTTTACATAGCAAAAACCAGTCATCGTAGAACTTTCGCTATAAATCCGTTTTGGCGAAGTTTTCGGATCTGAAATTGTTACAGGACGAAGCTAAAATCTCCAGGTACCTTGTGTCCAAAGGACAACCTCTAATTCGTTGTACTTTGTGATTTATGATCTGTACAATAGAGGGTTTCTGCCTCTTCCAGATCTGAGTCAAAATCAGGTGACCTTGGGAAAAAGGTCATAACTTGGGCTAGGACGCTCCAAATGAAATTTCGTGAAAAGTGACAGGTAGTACACAGACTGTACTATCGCAGAAAACTTTTTCAGAGGCCGAAGTTCAACCAGTGACACGTGGCACGCCGTACAAGTTCGCTCTCCTGTATTATCCCATAAACAGGTCACGTTGTGACACTTGGCATAACTCTCTCTCAGAGAATCCAATTGAGGTCATACCTATCAGGATGGAAATATAACAGGCCGAGCTATCTCAGAAAACTTTTTCAGAGGCCGAAGGTCAAACACGGACACGTGGCATGCCGTACAAGTTCGCTCTCCTGTATTTTCCCAAAACAGGTCACGTTGCGACATTTGGCATAACTCTCTCTCAGAACATCCAATTGAGGTCAGACCTGTCAGGATGGAAAGTTAACAGGTCAGGCTATCTCAAAAAACGTTTTCAGACCCTATGGATCAAAAATTTCGGAGTTACACCAGAAACAATCAGGTACATATTTCTGTCAAAACAGAATTACTTTTTGGTACCTTCATTCATGGCTTCCGGAATTTAGGGCTTTGAAGAAAGTTGGAATTTTTGTAATCGGAGACCACGGCTGGATGCTACTCATCAAAATATAAATTTAGAAACCAAGATCAGAATTTTTGGTTGGGCAGAAGGCCGGGCTTGATTAGACCCTAGTTCGGGACTTTGATCAGAAAAGTGGAAAATTAGGGCTTCTGTAAAAATGGGAATTTTTGAAATCTGTGACCACGGCTGGAAGCTCCTCAGAAAAATAGAAGCTTAGAGCTTTGGATCAAACCTTTTGATGGGGCAAAAGAGTGGGCTTCATCAAACCCCAGTTCAGGGTCACGTCCAGTGAATCCGAAAGTTTCAAAGGCAAAATTGAGGAGTAAAACTTTGCAGTTTTCAAATTCTAAATATACCAGTTTGATCAGCTCGTCAAGGCGCATATTTCTATCCTTTCAGAAGTTTGAAATTCAAAGTTTGAATTTTTTGGGTTTCTCTGACAAACCCATATCCAGCTCCAGGTCCAGTGGATTGGGTTAATCCTAGAAGAAGATGGATTGGTCACCTGCATAAGTGAAGAAGTTCCTGTCTCAGAGGGAGATGAGGATAAGGCCTTACATAAGAAGAATACAAGCGATCTCGACAGGTATGACTCATCGAGGTATGTTTCGATATTTGTCCATGATTAAATTTATGGTATGTTTGTCTTCAGGTTATTACAGTTAGTACAATTTTGATTTTAGATTTGTTGTATAACCTTAACAAAATTATGAATGCATGATAGAAGATATTCTTGGTTAGGGTGTTGACACTTATGATTGTACTAATGCATTATGATGTTGTGTGAGGTTGGTGTTGTCTGCTAACAAGATACAGGTACATCACAAAAGACAAATCAGGTTCCATGACCATGAAAACATGAAGACAAAGACTCATCCATAATCTTTGTTCTACTTACGAGGTATGTATGACTTTGTTATATTATGCTTAACCTATGAGACATGCAGGTTCTAGCTCAGGATCTCTAAATCATTGAAGAGATTGTTTAGGTGTGTTGTACATAACCAAGTAGGTATACTAATCCAGGTATGTTTCCCATGAATCTTACCTTGTGTTAGGATCCCTTATATAATTATACTTGGAATGATTGGTTATGCTTATTCATAAAGTTAGTAATCAAGGGATTATGCATATTATATCTTGATTGATGATATGCATGAGTAAAAGAAGACTTCCCTGAAATCTTGAATACTAATGTTTATTAACTATAATCATGACTATACATTTTCAAGATTATTTAGTACTATAATGTTTTGATAGAATTTAGAATATACTAATGAGTGTATGTTTGTGCATGAGATCATGAGGATGACTCTTGAGCATGCACAGTGGTACAGAATGAATAGAAGTTCAAAAGTCATACAGAAGATCAAGCGGGAGGCAACCACACAAACATAAAAGATAAGTATTTGAGTTGTTATTTGAAATAGTAATGATATTGCCTGTAATAGGTTGTATGCATATTTGTATTCCTAGAATATATAATGCTGAGTATAAACATTCATAGAGCATTGAACAGTATACTACTAATGTGCATATGATTGGTAAGTTGGACAAACAGTCCATTGTTGCTTGTCTAGAATGAAACCTCTTTGCTGACATGCCGAGAGCTATGCACACTCTCGATAGTATGTTCTGGTAGAGATGGAAGGCATCTAGATAGCCACTATATGCATACAAGATATGGGAAAGTATTGTACCAAAGTATTGGTCAAAATAGTTGCATAACTATGTAAATGATATCTGTATGCATAATAGGTTATCATGATTACATGATTATGAAGTATTACTAATCATGTACTTAACTTGTTTTGTAGGAAAGATCACGAAGAATGATGAACACCGAACAAGTGATGGATGTTCAACAAGAAGATTTACAAATCAAACAAAATATAGAAGGCTCATGGCTAGAAGATTCTCTTAGAAAGAGGAAAGAGAACCTTAACAAGATGTTTTGCTCCAAGGGACTAGATAAGACCATTCCCTTAATAATGTAATCAGGTTCTGCATGGGTTCCCAGGATCGGTAGTCAATTGATGAGCTTAATGATCATCATGGGTGATGTGGAATGCAAGAAGGAACTCACCACAGAGTTCAAATGATTTTGAGGCTCATATTAGTAGACTCATTTGACGAGAGATGGCACAGATAGATATGTAGAATATCACTCAATGCAGAGTGTGAATAATGGTAAATTGATAGCTTCATGACAAAGCTTGAGCCTTACCAAAAGTAAAGCTATTCCTAAACCTTGAGGTTGTGGATGATGAACCTATCATACCATTATTGCATGACGATGATCTCTTTCTGACAAAGAATGAGAAACAGGTCATGAAAATGGCTGCAGAAATAAAAATGAAAGATCTCGGATTAATGCACTACTTCTTAGAAGTATGGCAAGATCCAAAAGGAATTTTTTAAATCAAGGTAGGTATGCTGTGAAGTTTCTAAAAAGATTTGATATGTTGGAGTATAAAGCCATGGCCACTCCCATGGACTCCAACTTGAAGTTATTAGTTAATGACTCATCGTATTTAGTGGAACCAACTCTATATAGACAATTCATTGGGTCATACTAGGCCAGATATATGCTTTGGTGTAAATACCCTAAGTCAGTATCTAGTAGAACCTAGAAAGGTTCACTTAATAGCTACAAAGCATGTAGTGAGGTACCTAAAAGGTACTTTAGATTTTTGGTCTATATTATCTTAGAGGTCATGAACTCCGTTTACATGGTTACTCAGATTCTGATTGGGCAGGAAGTGTCTCAGACAGAAAGAGTACATCAGGTGGATGTTATAGTCTTGAATCTACCATGATCTCATGGTTCAGCAAGAAACAATCTAGTGTGGCTGTCAGTACTGCTAAAGCAGATTATATGGCTGTCTACTATGCGAGCTGTGAAGCAGTATGGCTTCAGAAGATTTTATGTGGAGTGTTTGACTTAGAAATGGATCCCACTGTGATTATGTGTGACAATCACAGCTGCATTAAGATGACTGAAAATCCTGTGTTCCACGATAAGTCAAAACACATAGAGATCCGATACTTCTATATACAAGATATGGTGTAAAGAGGAGCTATCAAGCTTGTATATATATAAGCACTGAGGATCAGATTGCTGATATCTCGACTAAACCTCTGTCTCAAGTAAAGCTTGAACACTTCCGAGACAAGCTTGGTGTAGTTCAGAAGGACCCTCCTCGAAAGGGGGAGTAGCGCAGTATCCGATATCAAGTCTATCTCATCAATGATGAGGTTACCTATTTACTGCACTTAGTTACCTAGAATTATTTAGATTTAGGACTCTTATATTCTTTCTTTTGATGATAGATGTATACATGCTTTTGACATTAGTTTCTGATGATAGATGTATACATGCTTTTGATGTTAGTTTTTTGATGATGATGATACATGTTGTGGTTATACATGTTTTGATGATGATGATACATGTTGTGGTTATACATGTTTTGATGTTGATGATACATGTTGTGGTGATACATGTTATGATGATGAGGATACATGTTCTTGATGAACATGTGAAGGGATTGGATCATCCCTGGACTTTCAGTCCTAAAGAGAGCCGTAGACGTGAGGTCTCCGAGAATGAAGTCCTTAGTGGACAGTTGAGGGGATTGGATCATCCCTGGACTTTCAGTCCTAAAGAGAGCCGTAGACGTGAGGTCTTCGAGAATGAAGTCCTTAGTGGACAGTTGAGGGGATTGGATCATCCCTGGACTTTCAGTCCTAAAGAGAGCCGTAGACGTGAGGTCTCCGAGAATGAAGTCCTTAGTGGACAGTTGAGGGGATTGGATCATCCCTGGACTTTCAGTCCTAAAGAGAGCCGTAGACGTGAGGTCTCCGAGAATGAAGTTCTTAGTGGACAGTTGAGGGGATTGGATCATCCCTGGACTTTCAGTCCTAAAGAGAGCCGTAGACGTGAGGTCTCCGAGAATGAAGTCCTTAGTGGACAGTTGAGGGGATTGGATCATCCCTAGACTTTCAGTCCTAAAGAGAGCCGTAGATGTGAGATCTCCGAGAATGAAGTCCTTAGTGGACAGTTGAAGGGATTGGGATCATTCCTGGACTTCAGTCCGAAAGAAGAGCCGTAGACGTATGTCTTCGAGAATGAAGGGATTGGGATCATTCCTGGACTTCAGTCCGAAAGAAGAGCCATAGACGTATGTCTTCGAGAATGAAGGGATTGGGATCATTCCTGGATTTCAGTCCGAAAGAAGAGCCGTAGACGTATGTCTTCGAGAATGAAGGGATTGGGATCATTCCTGGACTTCAGTCCGAAAGAAGAGCCGTAGACGTATGTCTTTGAGAATGAAGGGATTGGGATCATTCCTGGACTTTAGTCCGAAAGAAGAGCCGTAGACGTATGTCTTCGAGAATGAAGGGATTGGATCATTCCTGGACTTCAGTCCGAAAGAAGAGCCGTAGACGTATGTCTTCGAGAATGAAGGGATTGGATCATTCCTGGACTTCAGTCCGAAAGAAGAGCCGTAGACGTATGTCTTCGATAATGAAGGGATTGGATCATTCCTGGAATTCAGTCCGAAAGAAGAGCCGTAGACATATGTCTTCGAGAATGAAGGGATTGGGATCATTCCTGGACTTCAGTCCGAAAGAAGAGCCGTAGACGTATGTCTTCGAGAATGAAGGGATTGGATCATTCCTGGACTTCAGTTCGAAAGAAGAGCCGTAGACGTATGTCTTCGAGAATGAAGGGATTGGATCATTCCTGGACTTCAGTCCGAAAGAAGAGCCATAGACGTATGTCTTCGATAATGAAGGGATTGGATCATTCCTGGACTTCAGTCCGAAAGAAGAGCCGTAGACGTATGTCTTCGAGAATGAAGTCCTTGGTGGACGGTTGAGGATTAAGTCATCCTTGGACGTAGGTCCTAAAAGCACGGTGAAGGATTGGATCATCCTTGGACCTTGGTCCTGTAAATTGAGCCGTAGACGTGAGGTCTCCGAGAACATGATAGGACTGGATCGTCCCTGGACTTCGGTTCAAAAGGTACATGACTGGTTTACATCATTCCTTGATGATGACGATGCTGATGATCGTGTGATGACGATGCTGATGATCGTGCGATGACGATGCTGATGATCGTGCGATGACGATGCTGATGATCGTGTGATGATGATGCTGATGATCGTGCGATGACGATGCTGATGATCGTGTGATGACGATGTTGATGATCGTGCGATGACGATGTTGATGATTGTGTGATGACGATGCTGATGATCGTGTGATGACGATGCTGATGATCGTGCGATGACGATGCTGATGATTGTGTGATGACGATGCTGATGATCGTGTGATGACGATGCTGATGATCGTGTGACGATGATGATGATGATCGTGTGATGACGATGCCGATGATCGTATGACGATGCTGATGACGATGTTGATGTTCCAGTAACTAGTCAAGTTACTGATGATGATGATGTTGAGAAAGCTTCCAGTGATTTATAGATGTATCATGTATGATGTTGATGACTCCTTGCTCGTGCAGATGCTGTTATAATATCCTTCTCGTTAAGGGGGAGTGTTGAGATATTGTAACTTCAAAGAATATTATAATTGTACTTTATTATTCCGGAGATGTTTCATTCCTCCGTAAAGATCCTATTGTATATCCGGAGATGTTTATTCCTCCGTCAGAATGTGGTAACTTGGGTTATTAGACTTCCCTAGTGGAGGTCGGCCCTTTATGTGTTATGTGGGTCAAAGGGTTATTAGACCACCCTAGAGGGGTCGGCCCAGTCAGTTGTAGTGGGGTATTTAACCCATTGGTTAAATACGAGCCTACGTGTACCTATGTAAAATACATGTCAGTGTAGTGTATAAATAGAGGAGGTGTGTTTCTCATTTGAGACACTCACTCACTCACTTGAGAAAGGCGCACTTGTGGAGGAGAGGTCTGCTATGGAGAAGAAGGAGTTTATGCTCAGGGTTTGCATCTTTGTATATTGCTGGTCATCTATATTGAGGAAGCTTTGCTTGGTTTTCTACCCCATGAGGGTTTCCCAGGATAAATCTCTGTCTCTTGTGTTTATGCTATGCTTGTTGTTTCTTCAGTGATCCTATATATGCTATTATTGTGAAATGGAATGTAATGCTGCTATTTTCTGTCTTAGCATATTGAATTTTAACAGGATGACCCAAAGGAGTAACAAGACTCAAGAAGTAGGAAAAAATCAAGGACAAACAGATGATCTAAGTACTGTATGCAAATGCAAATGAGTGACATGTTCAAGAACGAGTAAGTACTGCCACTGGTAAAGGTGTAATACAAAAACTTTCCTTTTTCCCCATTATGACTGATGAGTGCCTCATGTGTTTTTGATGACCTTGATGAGGGTAACCAGATGCTCGGTATAGATCATCTCATAGATGAGTCCAATCCCAAATATTTTCTGAACCTGGGAAAGGAGGGGTTCGTCCCATGACGGGCCCTTCAATGTTGAATTTTAACGAGTCCATAGAAGGTAAACTCGGCATCATTTCATATTTAGAGAGTCTGAAAAGAACTAAAGAAGACTCCAAAGGTCTTTTTTCGTAAGGTTAGCCTCTTCGCCCGAAAAAGGGTAAAACAATGCGAGAGATGACTCTTCCAGGCATGATTGGTTGGAGTATTCATTTTTCGTAAGTAGTGCCCCCTGGTCCGAAAAAAGGGTAAACTATCACCAGGTAAACAAGCATTCAAATACTTTTACAAGTGTGAATGCATCAAGTTTGCTTGGCGATATTTTCGTATTTAGAGAGCCTGAAAAGAGCTTAAAGAGAGACTCTGGGGGGTTTCCTTTTTTGTAGGAGTTTAACAAGCCCAAAAAAATGATAAAGTACAACTCGGTGACTTATTCTCATTGTTTTACGAGCACAAGAAAGAACAAAGAGTAATCTCGATTGTCATTAATAATTGAATTTATTGAGCGAAAAAATGACAAAAAGACGCTCAAAGAAGTTGTCCATACCTGATGATACTTACGAGATGATCGTCATGGTGAAAAATGGCATTAATTAGGCACTTAACTTGTCCTGCAACTCAAAGACTAGGTTCAAAACGGTTAACCACGTATGTAAATGCAGTAAATAATCCAAACTATAGTAAGAAACCCACTAAAGCATCAATTTATAAAAGGAATATTCCATTTTTTCTTATAAAATGGGTGAAATAGTGAAAAGAAATTACAATTGTTTTTTACCAATTTTAGAGAGTGTGAAGAGCCATTTGGAGCCATATTTCAACTGTTGATTCCGAGAGCTCTGGTCCACCATTTCGTGAGCTGTCAGAAGTAGGTAGGCCTAAACTCATCTTTGTAACTTTTCAATGGATTGGTTTCATGTGTTTTGCTTATTTTTCAAGGTTTTGAGTTGTTTAACTTAGGGGAAATGCGCCCTCGGGTCGGCGCAAGGCGTCTTTATGGGAACTGCGACGATCAAGGGTCGTCGCAAATCCCATAAGGGTCATCTGCGACGATGTCGCACTGTCTGCAAGGACAGCCTATGATGGCGGAAATGCACAATTTCAACTCAATACCCAACCCAAAAGAAAAAACTTTGATGCATGGGGTGAGTTCTAATGTTGCTCATTTGTGCTTCTTAATAGGTTCACGGTGATAATCATGGTCTTAGAGTGGCGAGAGCGAGAACATGAGTTGGATGATGCACAGTTTGAAAATGACCCTTAATGCGTTGCTGCATTGAGGAATTGTGGACTTCTCAAATAATTCCGAGTGCTGGGCATGAGGGCCCAAGTTCAACTATTGACACATATGATCCGATGTTGGGATCGAGCGGAGGAGAACTTCGATATCGGAGTGCATACATTGAGTATAGATGTTGAGGACATCTATTTTCTGACAGGATTATCCTGGAGGGGAGAACCTGTATCTCTTACTGGGTCATGAGGAGGTGACCAGACTGTAGATGAACTGATCACTCAGTACTGCACGGTGGACACTATGGCTACTAGTGGGAAGATTCCCATTAAGGGGATTCGATATCATCCATTACAGGTCGTGTTCTTCACCCTGGTGAGGGTGGAGGGGAGTTAGTATGCTCACCTCGCGAGCAAGACCCAGTCGTTGTATGCAGAGGAGTGTATGGGTCCTCGAGTATTCAACTAGTGCGAGGGACTCCTTACCAACCTACGGGGTCAGCTTTCCAAATGTCGGCGCGGGGCATTGAAATAGTTTGGATATGGGTCCGTGGTGATATCCTTTCTACTGGAGAGGGTACCTCATCTACGTCCACTGTTGGACTTAGATGACTGGGATTATAGGGATCCACATATGACTCGATGGGAAGAGGTGATGTCCAGCCACGGTGGCGGGGGCCCCATCATAGGTTATGGCACATGGTTCTTCACTTGGCTGGAGGGACAACTCCTCATGATTGAGAATTACCCTTACAACAGGACAGACTTCAGAGGTGATCCCAACTTGGTTCTCCCCGAGGGAGCACAATGGGGTGACATAGGTAAGAACAAAAACTTTATGTGTTTTTCATTTTATATGTTTTATGATTTTTTGTAGTAGTTTTGATAACTCGGTGTTGTGTGCAGATGTGGGTCCATCGCGACCAGTTGGGGTCTCTCTTATTGCAAGTTGAGGAGAGGTTCTGGTCTTGGGTGCTGCAGCGCGAGATGCTACCGAGGAGGTAGAGGAGGTTTATGAGAACCTCCAGAGGCTGAAACTAAATATACCAGAGCTGGGTGTTCGTGATCTACCTCGGAGCTACTAGAAGTATGTTGTCGGGGTGTCTGACCGTTTTTGCATGCTGATGGCCAAAGTGATGAGGGCCGTGGTTTGCTTTCATGGGTAGCAGCCGGGAGCTTCAGGATCTAGGGATATGGAACCCGAGCCTTAGGCTCATGTCCTACTTATGTATGCACTGAAAGCTTATGAGCTTCAGATTTTGTAGAGACCTACTGAAAGCTAGCATGCTTCATATTTTGGATGAGCACCATCATTTTGATTTATATATATATACAAACATTTTGGCGGATTTATACATTATGTGTTCTATGGATGATTTATGTGATCTTGTTTATGTGTTTTCTTATACAATGGATGATTTACATGTTATGAATGCTTTCATATATTTTATGAATATGTTATGTGTGTGCAATGTACCAATCTAGAATGAGGTTGGTCATCGAGTTGGCAATTGTGTTCATGTCTCGTGGAATGTGTAGGTACTGAATAGATTCAAAGGACCTTTCAAGAAGACAGACTCATCTAAAGAGGCAGAGTAGGGTAGGGTTGCAGATAGCGTAACTCCGGTTAAGATGAGAGACCACCAGTTGTGAATCCAAATAGACAACAACGTGGTCCATACACAAGGAAAGAGCGTCGGTTAGGGTTCCAATGATTGCCTAATATTACGCAACATTATTTGTTGTGAAACCTAGACACATTCATCCTGAGCTAATGAGCTCGTCGGTGGGAGAATAAAGCACCTAGGCTTCCGAAGCAAGGTTATGGGTATGTCGGTTGGCGTCATCCGCGAATCCGTAGCGAGTTGCCATCTACACATGCAGACAGAGCATGGTATAAGAAACAAAACAAGACCTAGACACACTAAAATAAAAGCGTCACACCACACAAAACACACATGCCATGTACAATATATACAAGATGTCTATGCATGAAAGACTCAGGAATAGTACTTCTTCAGGTAAAGCCCGTTGCGTGGCTCACCCAAAGATATCCCATCGTAGTCCTCTAGTTCGTAGGCACCTTTCTCCAGAACATGTTTCACTATATATGGTCCGTGCCACATGGACTCGAACTTACCTTCCCCCAGCTTATCGTTCCTTTGGTCGTATGTGAGGACCAAATCACCTTCATTAAAGACTCGAGGTTGGACCAACCTATTGTACTGTGCCTTGATGCGCTTCTTATGTGCCTCGTTGGCAAGAGCATCATCACGACAGGTCTTGTCAAGCTTTGCGAGGTAAGGGAAACGTTCTTCCTCAGTAGTGGTGTTCGAAAGAAGTTTGACTACAAGTTTGAGAGATGGAATCTCGCACTCTACCGGTAGGAATGCCTCCAATCCCTAAACTAACTGGAATGATGTAAATCCAGTGGTAGTATTGACGAAAGTCCGGTATGCCCAAAGCACAGAAAAGAGCATGTTGTGCCAGTTGGAATTATGCGTACCCACCATGCGTTAGATCATGGTTTTCAAGACCTTGTTGATGGCCTCTATTTGTCCATTGGACTGTAGGTAGTAAGGTGTTGAGTTTTCACGACGAAAACCCAATCTGACTCTGAGATCATCGACCATATGGTTCTGAAAGTGAGATCCATGGTCGGTGACTATGGTTTGCAGGACTCCGAACTGTGAGATAACATGATTGAACATGAAGAGTGTTGGTTTTGCCGTCGCCCGTGTATGTAGGAATAGCCTCGGCCCACTTTGTGAAGTAATCCATGGCTACTATGACATAACCATGCCCCTTGGTTGAGGTAGGATTACAGTGCATGAAGTCAATGCCCCATTTAAAAAAGGGGCCAACGGAAATAACCAGGTGTAATGGGGTTGGATAGGTGCGTTTTTTTGTTTAAAAATGCTGGCATGGGGGACATTTTTTAATGGCCTCAATACAATATTTGAAGATAGATGGCCAATAATATCCCGTGCATAGTATATTCTGGGCTGTAGCCATCCAAGAGAGATGACCACCACAAGCCCCAACGTGATAGTCATTCAAGACGTGTTCAGCTTCCTCATGTGTTAGACAACGTTGAAGAACAGAATCAATGTTGCGATGGTACAAGGTATCACTAATGAAAAAGTAATACTTTGTGTGGTAGCGTATTTGAAGACGATCGTCACGAGACAATTGGGGGTTGAAATGTTGTGTCTGGATATATAAGGTAATATCCCCATACCACGGGTCAAATGTGCTGATAAGGAACAATGATTCGTCCAGAAGAGAATCATTGGGCTCAGATCCTACATCAACACGCAGATGAGCTCAAAAAACACCAATGACTTCTTGGACTTAGCCTTCTCGAAGAGGGTATCAAACTCCTGAAGTGTCACGATCCATCTTGAATACTTGCCCCCAAGCACTTGGTGTGTTAAAACATGGTACATGGGGTTTGATTCGGTGATGATGGTGGTGCTCCGGAGCAGTATGTAGTGGCGAAACTTTTGGATGGCAATGAATGCTACGAGAGAGATCTTCTCGACATGTGAATAATGGGTTTCAGAGTCCATAAGACCCTTACTTAGGTAGTAGATCACATGATCCTGGGCATTATTGTCCTCTTGTACCAAGACCATGGCGATCGTGGTGGCAGAAGCAGCGAGATAAAGGATATAATCCTTGTAGTAATTGGGCAGTTGGAGCACAGGGGCATGCGTAATGGCATGTTTGAGACTATAGAAGGATTGATGTGCTTGGTCATCCCAAATGAACGGGACGTCCTTCTTGAGTAGTCTCATATAACCCTGTGCTTTTGCATGAAATTACAGACAAAACTTCGTAGGTAAGTTGCCTTCCCTTGCAATCTTTAGAGTTCTATAATGTCCGTGGGAGGTGGGAAAGGGACAATGGCTTCCACCTTTAAGGGATCAATGTGGATCCCATCTTTCGAGACGATAAAATGGAGGAGGCATTCAGAATCAATGCAGAAGATACACTTGTGAGGGTTCAAGAGGATGTTATACCGCCTGCATCTGAGGAAAATGGTCGTCAAATGATCAATGTGGTAGTTGCGTTGCCGCGAATGAGTGGGGAGATCGTCGAGATAAGGTTCCAAAAAGTCCTTCACATCATGAAAAGTGTATGACATGGCCCGCTGGAATGTGGCACCAATATTTTTAAGGCTGAAAGGGAGCTTGCGATAAGCAAATGTGCCCCAAGGATATATGAAAGTTGTTTTATGTTGATCATCTGGGTGGATCTCAATTTGGTTGTAACCAGAAAAACCATCCATGAACGAGAAGATGACACTTACGGCACAATTGTCTATGATCTGGTCGATAAAAAGAGTGGGGTAGTTGTCCTTGGGACAAGCTTTGTTCAGATCCCAATAATCAACACAGACATGAATGGTGCCCTTCTTTTTAGATACAGGGACAACATTTGAGACCCATTCTGTTAATGGCACATGGTAAATAAAACCGGCCTTCAAGAGATTTTCAATTTATGTCTTAATTGCCGCAGTTTTCTTAGGGTGTACTGGTCGTAGCTTTTTCCAGACTGGTTTAGCGCTAGGATAGGTTTGAATATCATGTGAAACAATAGCGGGGTCTATCCCGGGCATCTCCTCATAGGTTGAAGAAAATACGTCTTGAAATTGCTTTAACAAGGACGTGAACGTTGTAATCTCTTCAGGGGAACACTTCTGGCCTAAACGAATGTGTTACACTACACCAGGAGTAACCGATATGTCTACTGAAATGGTAGGTTCAATGTTTTCCAAGTTTCCTTCAGTGTCTGTTTGACATGTGAGTATCGAGTACTGAGGGCAAGGGTAGAAATCCGATGTAAAGATGGTAGTAATGTGGTTCTCCACAGAGTTCAACAAAGGAAGGAAAGACAATCGATGGTGAAGGTCTTCCCACGGACAGTCATCCACACTGATGATTTCCATGATGGAATTATCAGAGTGAAAAGTTCGGAGTAGAGGATCAGGTAGGGATGACGGCTGCTGTAGAGAATAGGAGGTAGAGGCCACATCGAGGTGGTCCTTTGGTGCTGACTAAATAGCCTCATAAGTGAGTTCAGCAGGTGAAAGAGGCATGGTGTCTCCAATTAGGTGCGTAGTGGCTTCATCAGGTACAAACCATTGATCGGTAGAGTTGGGGATAGATGAAATCCTATAGGAGATCATGTTCACCGTGGAAACATGATTAGGGTGATCTGAGGGTGGAAAGATGCCCATAAGAGATGAATCTTTTATGAGATCGACCCCCACGCTCTCATATAGATTTGAAGATTGTCCAAGTAATGGAACATTATCGCCCAAATGAGTAGCGGTGTCAAGTGTACAGAAATCCAGCTGGTCGACAATAACAATTCGGCCTTGGTGAGGGAATTGTACTATGCGGAAGACAGATGATGCGACCGCAGTTATGGCATAAAACCAATTACGAACAAGTAAGAGATTTTAATCTAAAGGGGCTAACCACTTCCACATTAATGGTTGCGGTCTTAACCCCCAACTCGACTGCTAAGGCTTGTAACAACCCATGAGGTTGAATTCCATGTCCGTCGAATGCTTTCAAGGTGGCGGGAGAATAGTTCAACTATGGAGAGCCAATGGGTCTCCAACAAGAAATCGACATGAACGAGGTAGAGGAACCTTCGTCCAAGATGGTACGATGGATTGTCTTCCCAACAATGTTTGTGGCAACTTGAAATGCCAATTGATGGGAAATCCTCGGCTTAAAGTACTCAAGATGGAACATGATGGTATTAGAAGAATCCAGATCAACCGCACCGATGGCAGGGAGGAGAGTCTTGTGCTGGTTAGGACAATTCTACAAGACTTCTAATGTCGACATAGCATAAGGATCTTGCGCTAGGTCCTCTACAATATTGTAGTTCTGAGCAGCCCGAGCATTGGGATTGAAAATAGATTTTCGAATTGTGCTCTTGGGTGGACGCAACACTGACTCGAAAGAAGGCTTCTCAATGGTGAGAGAAGCGTGTAGTATGGTGATGTCGGGAATAGAAGTGGAAGCTTTTTCAATATTAATTCCAAAGGGTTCCTTCTGAGGGACTGAGTCATATGAATGGGAATGTGTGTTCAAGTTGATGGTCTCACTACACATCATGAGAACATGCACGGTGGAGGATGCCTCTCCTTGGGAAGCAGAGGTGTGTGTGATTAGTTGTTGGTTCTAAGTGGGGAAGGGATCATTGAGAACTGAGGTAGTAGAGTTTCCCTTGAGAAACTTCTACACCTCGTCTCAGTGGGGACATTCCTTTGAGAAATGATCTCCACCGCACAATAAACAAGGATACTTCAACTTCCTTTTCTGTTTGGTGTCTTCGGAGGTGGGCTTGGGCTCCTGCTAGTTAGAAGGTTTCTTAGGTTTCCCTTTATTTTTCTTCTTACCACCATATTTTTGAGATGAAGCAGATTGAACAGAATTCACCTCTTCTGTGGAGGTAGGAGTGGACGACTTGGTGATGCTGTTGCCAGCTTGTGTTGGGGATGGGGAAGAACCCTGGGGGTTCGACTATCCAACAGTTTGAGTAGGAGGATGGTTGGTAAGGGAACCAATGATGGAATCAGCTTGAGGTCCCTTAGGGGGTTTTGCAGGGTCATATGTAGGGTGGAATATGTCGGGACAATTTCATACAATGTGCTAGATTGAGCATAGACCAAGTCTAAGTAATGGGCACGGGAAATAACATGTTCCTCAGTGACGACCCCTCCCATGGCTACGTCTCGAGCTACGACATGTAAGAGAGACTTTGTAAACCAGCCAGCTAAGAGTTGGTTTGGAATATGAGCCTTAATAAAACGTCATCTTTGCCTCCATTCATGAATATGATCTGAAATATGAGTGGCAGTGTTCTGGCGAAGGGAGGTCAATAAGTCCGTACCAGTCTCATAGTAGATGGGAAATTGGAAATGGGTCAAAAATGACATAGAAAGAGATCGGAAATCTAGAAAATAATTGGGTGGTGGTTCAATATACCACATGGCAGCTGGGCCGGTGAGGGTCTGTTGAAATAACCTAAGACGGATCGAGTGTTCCATCAAGGAGTTGGATGAACACCATAAATGGTATGTCATCACATGGTTTTTTGGATTCTCACCAGGCTTGCCATCAAATTTGGGGATATATGATGGTAACTTAACCGGAATGGGTGGCCAGTTATGCCCGTGGAAGATGGGATCATTCGTCAAATGAGACAGGTCGAGTAGGTCCAAAGTAGCCAAAAATGGCAGTTGTTGGTTCAGCTGCGGGTACTGATAGTACTGATAGGGCATGTATGGACCGGTAGGACCTTGAATCGACTGGTTGTAAGGTGTTCCCAGAGAAAATTGACCGTAAGGGGGTATGCCACCCAGACCAAATGTAGGTCCACCTCCATAATAAGGTGGTCCGTTAGCATAATGTGGGGGTCCGCCTCCACCACCGGGAGGGGGTGGGACGCCTCCAAGTGGTGGGGGTCCACCACCACCACCGGTATAGGATGGACATCCGCTGCCTCCAGTGGGATAATGTGGACTTCCACCGCCTATGATTAGAGGGGGTGGTGCTCCACCATCGTCGTCGGAAGGGTAAGGTCCACCTCCACCACCTCCACCAGGGTAAGAGGGTCCTCCACCACCACCACCAGGATGGGATGGTCCTCCACCATTGCCACCAGGAAGGGATGGTCCTCCACCATCTCCACTAGGATGGGATGGTACTCCACCACCTCCATTAGGATGGGATGGTACTCCACCATAAGCTGGGGGTCCTCCAATACCCAGGGGGGTGGCCCTCCACCTCCTCTTGAAGGGGGTGGGTCATGGTTTCCAGAATGAGGTGGTCCTTCGCCAGAAGGTAGAGGTCCACCTCCTACGGAATTGTGTGTGGGCCCGTCACCTCTGATGCGAGGTGGGGGTGGACCAAACAGGGTGGTGGGACTTGAGGGACTGTATTTGGGGGTCCATGTTGTAAAAAATTTTGCTGCCCCCATAGAGTGTATGGATTTCCGGGATAAGGTATCCCATAGAGTGCGTTTCCGAGATTGAATTGTCCCAACACAGGGTTAAGATAACTTGGATACGCTTGAATCCATTATGGTTGAATTATATTGGATGGTCCCCCAACATGGGATAATCCTATGGTGGAAGGTCCAACAGGTAGGGAATTTCCGACGGAAGGATCGATGGGAACTCCTCCTCCAGTTTTATGGTTAAGAGACGGGGGTTTCCCCCCAACAACAACTTGCTGACCACTAATTAAAGGTTGACCCAATGCGGGCTGTTGATTATTTACTACAGGATTAACATTACCTGTAAGGAAGGTAGGGGGTAGAGAGTATCCTCCCCCTGAGTTTTGGGGTGGGGGAGGAGTGGGTAATGTAATTGTGGTAGTCACAGGTGTGTTGGATTGTTTTCCTTCAATAGGTTGAGTCGTTGGAGGTATAGAACTGGTCTCCTGTCTGAGGGGTGTATGTGTAGGAAGTGAGGGTTGACCAGATTCAGAAGTGGTCACATGTTGGGTGGGTGATTTCAGTGAGTCAAAAGATAAATAACAACTTGGGAGTGGACGATAAGGAGGTAACGTTGGGTCTTCATCCCTTCGTAAAAGACTTTTTCTTTGAAACCCCTCACCCATAGCATGTAATCGAGTCAACTGATCACGATAAGGTGCTAGAGGGTCGTCAGGAGTAGCCTAACTGGGTGGGGATGCGATAGAAAAATGAGCCACTGGGTGGCCTAGAGATGATGTTCAAAATGTTGTAGCTAGAGCAATAGCTGATATAGGGTCGTCCTGGGGGGTGGATTTAACCATTCCACCGATCCAGGATCTCCCGATAAAATGAGATATAAGTCTTGTGAAGTGGAAGTTTCCACCTCTTCACCCCATGGTGGGTTAGAGGTGGTTGTATTTGGAGGGAATATGTGTGCCCTAAACATTCAGAGTAGGGTTTTCTAGTTCAGGTGACACGATCGTGGCTTGTGGGTCCATTCTTACCTTCGAAATTACCTCCTGGTTAAGGGGATATTCGGGTGGTAAGTTTAGAATCCTACGGGACCTTCTCCAAGGAAAGTCAACCAGAGTGACTGAAACAGATTTTCTCCTAGGGTAATCTAAACAAAAGAAAATCAGTTTAGAAAAATCTACACAAACTAAGGCTGCAAGCAAACTTATGTGATAGGTGTGGATTCAAAAGTTTGGAACCTCACGGGATTGTCAAGGCTTCGCAACTCAGTATATACTCCAGTGTCCAACATTTATACTCGGCCCAATTTTTCAGAGCACTAACCAGGGAGGATTAGGACCATACCCCTAACCATATAACCCGACTACTTGATAGTATGTGCGTAGCAGCTACTCGAGTGTTGTTCTTGGTGTATTTCTCTGCCAAGATGGCCAAATGGATAGCTCAGTTGGTCTCAGGAATCCTAATGGTGTCTCTCGATATACTCAAGGTACGCGGGAGCTCAAATTCGTAGTGGTGTTGTCTAATGCACAATCATACGGCACGAGACCTTCCTATATACTACCGAGTACGTGAAACACCTTTCTATATATGCCAAGTATGTGAAGTGCCTTTCGATATACCCTAAGGTATGTGAAAGAGCCTTCGATATACCTGGTTGGTACGTGAAAGAGCTTCAATATACCGATTGGTACGTGAAAGAGCTTCAATATACCGATTGTTGTGGAACACTACAATACCCCAAGAATATAGTGCTGGAAAGTAACAACAACTGCCACGTTTTACAACGCCGGAACATGTCTCTAACTTAACACACAAGTTACTAAAATGTTTACCCTAGTTCTATCGTTAATTTTATCTGGACGGTTAGGTGAGTGCATGAGGTGAGTACATAAACATAAGCATAATGCAAGCCCTAACTACATGAAAAAATGTACTTTTCTTTCAATGAAATCTATTTACGGGAAGGAGAAATGTTTTTCCAAGTGGTTTTACCAAAACAGCCAAATGCAACACAATCCCAAATCTACCAAATTTGACAACAAAAATACTCTTTTTGTTTTTTCCGTTTTTCCAAGCAAAACACAAAAATCCACAAGCATCAAAAACCAAATCTAAACATTTTCTTTTTGTCTTTTCGAATAAAAAATGAGACTAAGTGATGAAAAGAGAGAATTTCCTATCTAGAGCACTCTAACTTTTCAAATTTCACTATGATGGCTTAAAAGCATAAAAAACTAAGAATGCATACAATTCTTTCAAGCATGGAATCACTTTTGTAAAAACTTGATCTCACTTGAATTCTTCAAGAAAATGAATGATTCATAATTCCCAAAAAGCACAAATGACTAACATTTCTCTCAAACTTTCCAAAAGACTAATGAATGATAAATTCCAATGCATGAACCAATTTCTACAATAGTTTTCGAATGCACTTGAAAATGGTAAAAATGATGCACTTTGAATTTTTCAATGATATGCCAAGATTACAACTGGATAACAATAATGTTTTTTAAGCATGAATGGCTGAAAATAGAGATTATTTGCAGCATTCCAAACACTCAGAAATTCTCAAGAAAATAACAAGTAGTCATACGAACTAGAACACTCAAGACACTCAACAAGCAACCAAATGCAATAAAAAATAAATAACATGTGTGAAAGAGGTCTGGGATCGGATCCAATACAAAGATCAGATCAGGTGAGGAGAGGAGGGAATGCAAGGTCAAGTGGATGAAGGTGGGGGATACCAAAGTGTCCACCACTACTGGAACTTAAACTTGTCCAAGATGGAACCCAAAATCACTCTGAATTAAACCAAACAAAACCACACACTAGTAATGCAACATCAAAAAGGTCTTTGACTGGAAGATACAATGCAGAGGAGGTCTGTAAGGAAAACCAAAATCAAAGGTTGATGAGGAGAAAAACCAAGCACAAAACTAGACTGCTCGTCGTAGTCTTTGGTCAGACTCAGAGCGACCGTCGCAGGTGGAAAACAGGTGAACTGCGACAACGTCGAAGGATGTCAAACTGTGAAGTGTGACAACGTCGCAGGTTGCAAAGCAACAGACTGCGCCTAACAGGGGAACGTTGCTCTGGATATATTGGCCAGGTGCGACGGGCGAGATCCCTATGCAAGGATGAAAAGATCTCCAAATATGATCAACCAAAAGGCTCGACAATCAATCATAGAGACTTAAAGGAAGTCACCAGAATCTTCAGTGAGAAGATTTGATGGTGAAATGGTTAAGGATGCAAAAGAAATGGCTCATAAAGAAATCAGAAAAAAAAAATACTTTCAAACTGAAAACTTCAAACAATGCATTGTACGTCTTCCCCGGTATAGTCGCCAAACTTGTTACCAGAAAATAAAACGAAAGCGTACTTCAGGTGTGATCTCCCTAGCTCAATGAAAGTCTAGAACAAGTGAGACAGAATATGAAACAACTTTCCTAGATCTAGTTAAAGATCGAGTAATTAGATGTCTTACCTCTAGCTTGTATATCTTTCTCCTTGATGTTGTTCCAAGCTCCATGGTCTTCAGATCTCAGCTGCAACACCTGTCAAGTCATACAGAACAATACAAGCAAGTAAAATGCATCTAAATAGTAACAGATCTAAGTAAACAGTTAAGCAGGTAAACTACACAAAACATCATTAACACAACAACGTTTGGTGGAAAGCATTTATATTACTGTATTAAAAGGGAAGTACAAAGAGTGATAATTACAACCAAATCTTAATGTCGCAATCCTCCTCCAACAAGCCAATTCCAAAGCATCCAAAGGAAGTATAGGTGTACCAAGAGATGAGTAGAGATATCCTAAGCTAATTTCACCAGCATGCAAGTACTATAGACTTCCTCCCTTTGGAATGGGAATGAGCCTCATATATATAGGACTAAGAGGATAGGGTAGGTTGAGATATAGTAGGAGAGGGTTAAGTGATCCTCTCCAAGGACTAGGGAACCGAATTCCAACTCCCCTATAGGTTAGGGATAGAGATCCACATCACACACCTTGGAGAATGGGCTCAAAGATGCCCTTTTATCCATTTAACTGACATCGTCGCAGGCTGCATGAGGGTGACCTACGACGTCGCAGGTTGCACAAAGGTGACATGCGACGACCTCACTAAACCCAATAGAAATAGGTCAGTATCTCTTCCAAGTTGATAACTTAGTCAAAGGAACTTCAAGGATTTTTACACTGAGTTTTATTATGGGAATATTTTAGGTGTAACAACTGTACATAGATTGACTTCTCAATTCTCTCAGGATCTACAAAAAAACAAGCACTTACCTACAACAAATTGTGATATTATGGAAGAATAGAGGTGTAAAGGCTCTCTTAATCCAAGACATACGCAAAAAAAAAGAGTAGTACTTACAAAACAAATCCAAAGAAAAATGAATGAAACAAAATTCACTTTATACCTATTGGAAAGCGGTGGCCAGCCAGACTAACAATCAGTGTTTTGATCATAAATTATTCGTTCCTTGTCTGATTTGAGTGATTCAAAAGCCAAATGAAAGTGTATTCACAGGCCTATGTCCTTTAGAAACAGGTTTTAAAAATTCCATGGGATGATATGCCAAATATTCTGAGTAACAACCTGGATCCTAGTATTACTTATGAGTTCCAGCCTAGACCAACAATCACTATTTTGAGTGCAACTTTTTTGTTTAAAGATGGATTGATGTGATTACAATTGGAGGCGAAAATAGATTCATATAGGTATCTCCAATAGAAACAAGTTTGTGATATAAGAAGAATTTATGGGTCAAATACGCAAATGGATAGCCAAGAAAGCAGAGTTTTCAGGGTGCAGATTTATGATAGGTAGTTAGTATTTTGGGCATATCTCTCTCGTCCGATATTGAAATTGAATGATTCAAATTGAGTTGAAAACTAGATTCATAGGAGACTATGCCTTAGAACAGGGTTTTAAAATTCACCCATTACATCTCCCAAAATGTGACTGTCCCAACTTTGTTTTTGAGCTGCCTACTCTACCCCCAATTAGTATTTTGATCATATCTTTTTCGTTTGACAACCAAATTGATATTGTAAACTATACTCAAAGGGATACTTTCGATAGAAACAGGTTTTAAAACTAATATCGTCCTTCAAAGTAGGAATGTATCGACTGTGTTTCAGCAAATTCCAACAAGCCAAAATGCCCAAAAATACAATTAACAAAAGATAGCTCCCAAACAGTGATTCAAATAAAAGTGAATGTTTTTAGTGATATAAATTTTAATATAATACACCCACATCAAAATTCGAAGCATTGAGTATCTAGAATGACTTACACAGTGAGTTACAACGACTGCTGCAACTTTTAAAAATGATATGATTTTAAAAATAAGATGTGTGAAATTTTGTGGTTTTCATATTCTCAATGTAATGTATTCAAAATAATCCAATAAAGTGAAATCCAACCACTTACCAGGATCGTACAAGTCTCAAGCTTGAAGTCTTCTATATTCTCATAGCTCCTCCTCTACCGAGATCTTCATTCACCAATGCTTCCTTCCTCTTACCAACTTCCCGCAAAAGAGAGATTAGTAGTATGGGTGTCTCTTACTGCACCACTGAGGCGAATGATGCACCAAAAATGAAATGAATTTTAAATGCAAAGAAATAAAAACATCACTCAAAGCAAGTTCAATCAACTGAAAATTAATCAAGCAATCTACATGCCCTGACCCTTATGAGGTCGAGCTTGTTATAGTCCATCGAATGATGCGTAGCTCTTCACTACGTCTTACCGCCCTGGCACATCAGGATTAGGAACACATCTACCATGAAATGCAACTAAGAACAATGCTAGTTTGTACTTTTGCGCCTTCGATGACCTCCTTGGCAATGACACCAAAATGTTGGGCGGATTAATTGCTTATTAAAAAAATCAATTCACAACATAAATTATCAATACAGGGTAACGTCTATTTATTTCAAGGTTTTCATGCAAAATCTATGCAAGCCACAATTTACTCTTCTAACATTGGTAATCTAATATGCATTGTAGTAAAATAAACCAATTCACTCTTATAGAAAAGAAATATGAAAATCAATCTTCACAGTTGGCAGGGAGAACATGAGGAGTCTCCACTAAAGTAGCTTCTATGACCCCTTACCATCACGTGTTGATTGAACACACTTGCAGAAATAAACACATCACACTTTGCAGAAAAGTAAATCACACTTGTAGGAAAGTAAATCACACTCGTAGAAAGTAAATAACACTCACACTTGTAGAAATGGAACACACTATGGTTGCAACCATGTTAATCTACAAATCTAACACACTTGCATAAATAAAGAACATAAATTAAAAATAAATCTACGAAAGTAAATGAATCAAAGTAAAATACATTCTATGCTATGCAATAAGAAAAGTTAGTCTAATTACAAATTATAAAAATGAAAGAACTATAATCTACATTAACAAAAGAGAAAGAAATTAAAGACTACAATCTAAATTACAAAAGAGATTGAGAGAAATATAATTCTTATTCCATCATAAATTGGACTTGTTTATCTAAGAGTCCTCCCTTGGAATGGAGAATGAGCTCTTATTTATACATGAGTCTTACATAACAAATAATAAATGAAGATCTAAAATATCCTCATGAAGATCCAAAATCCTCAACAAATTACTAATAATTTGGATCTCAAAATCAACTCAAATCTAATCCCAAATCCTTTGCTAACCTCCATGCTATTTAGGATGCCTTTGAAGTCAAATTCGAATTTAGAGATGTGAGTCATCATAACATGCCCAAAACTCATCCTAAGTGACCCCCAATAGAATTTAACTTGTTGGGTCCATCATATATTACATGGAGGTCTTCAAATATTTGTAAATAAACTAAATATGCACTCTCATCCACCACCAACTTGTCCCTTTTATCTTCAAATAATTTAACATCATAATTTGAGACAAATAAGAGAATAGAAATAATGGATTTATAAAAATCCATTACCCCTAATAAATATGTTCCTCCATTGTGGCTTCGTGGAGTAGCAACAGCAGTAACAACATGACTAATTCCAATAGTAATCAAGTATCCATTTTTGTTGATATTCAACCATATGAGTTGAAACAAATATCCTGGAGTAACAACAACTGGCCTGGAGCTGGTTCTGCAAAAATCATCAAACTCATCCATGTTTCAAATATAAGTGAAAAATATGTTATTTTTCCAATGTTTAATCACAATTCACATGAAATACTAAGGAAATGCAAATGGAAACCACCTTAGGTATAAATCTTGCAAGTAAGCATAAAAATGGATTAATAAGCATTAATAAAAGGTCATGGGAATGCAAGAAGGGATTAAATGTAGGGAAAAGATAGTGTAAAATAGGGACATTTCCATGGCCCAACAATGATATAGATGGATAATATAAAACAAGATAAGATAATTTTATTAATGTCCAACAAAAGACTGCAAAAGTAGGAAATTCATTCCAGGATGTGGGTTAGTCATGCTAGAGGTTAGCACCTTCCTAGTTTTTAGCATGAGAACTTCTAGATGGAACTTGAAGATGGTTAGTCATTGAATTTTTTTAACAAGGATAGAGAGTGTGAATTGTACAAGTTGTGGTTAATTGAAATGCAAGTTGAAGAGATTGCTTGCAAATTATGCTAAGGCCATCTTCATGCAAGAGCATGTTCCTTAATTATACTTAGCTTAGAAGCTATGATAACTTGTTCCATGAGAAGAATTGGCTTAGAAGCTAAGCTAGTTTTTTCCTTTAGAAGACTTAGCTTAGAAGATAAAAAACCAACCTTAGGTTTTATTAATGACACCTGAACAAAATATCAACAAAAAAAACATTCTTAAAAATGTTGCATAAGGATCTATTCCAATCAACACAATCCTAATTAGACCATAACACTAGGTATAATGACACATTAGCACTAGCCTCTGAGTCAAGAAGGAGGTTCTTTCGTAGAGTAGAAATTAGCACAAATCCAACACTTAATTTAGAATGGTTCCTATAAGAAACAATGTTTTTTTATGGATGATGAGCTAGCAGGTTGGAGATCTAATTTTTGTCGTTAGAATGGGAAGCAACCATGAAATCTTGGGCATTGATTTGGACAATATATTTGATACACCTACTATGAAATTAATCCCTACGTGATGAATTATATTGAGAGATAGATTCAACATGTTCAATATTGAGTGAGGTGTATTTTAGGTGAGCTCTCCATATTTAATTTTAGATTTGGCTTTGCATTAGCCATATTTTGTGTTTCTTTTGCAAATTATATGGAAAACCATGCTTCTTGGAATCCATTTGGGATGACCATACCGATTTCACAAATCAATAATAATTCCTTGTTGTTTTTGTAGAGTTTGGGAGCAGTCTCTATGATATATGTATCCTCTAACTCACTTTCTACCATATAAATATTGTCCTTTGTAGACTAGTTTTTTTAGAACGAAACATCGTTGTCAAAGGTGACTATCTTCTTTCAATTCTTATAATGTTAGTGTCTTGGAGAAATGAGCATCAATTAATGGGATCTACTACTTTATAAGTGAGGCGATGGAAGGCCAAGTTCCTTGAGTGATTAATGGTTCCATTTTCATTGTGGTTTGCTCTGCCTATATGGTATCAATTTCAAAGGGATCAAAGTGACTACAAGTTCCATGTATTTTTTGTGAATAGATACCCCTCAAACCTAATACCCATGTCAAAGGAATTACACACTTTGCAGTGGAGAACCATTGGGCATGTCTCTTGAAGCACTTCTTATAAAAGGATATACAATATAAAATACTTTTCTTAATTAAGGAATTACTACCAAAGCAAAGCAATGCCAACATACATATAACCTAAAATTGAGTAAGGAATTTGTCATTAATCTAAGAACAATGTAAGCACAAGGAATATGATACATCCTAGTAAGATATACTACTTCACATTGACGTACTTATTGTGTTAATTCATTGGGCATTAATAAAATTGTCTTATTTTTATCAATCTAAGGATGCAACAAATATTTGATAGGGAATGCACACAAAATACCGTGATAGAATTCACTCTTACAAGTTTTCTCTTGCCAAAAAATTGATTAGCTATTTTTTAACAAGACCACCAACCATAGGTGACATTCAGTTGGAAAATATGTTCATTCAAAAGTTTAATTCCTTGGAGTCATACCACTTTCACAAGCTACTTCCAAAACGCTACTTAGGCCCTAAAATAGTTGGTAGCCTGAGAAATAAGAATATTGGACTGTCACATTTGGAGAACACACATAAGAGAATTAGTTTGCATGGGACAGTAATTTAAGATTGACTCGCCATGCTAAGATGATGTTCTTCCTATCCAAGGACTAGAAAAATGAAACCAAACAACAGTGACAAGTTAAACTTTGACTATGGACTTCTACATTTTCAATTGGATGAGTATAAAGTCTTCGAAGCATGTTTGCAATTGACAATTATGAACAAAGAGTAGGGGTGGAATCAAACATCAAGATCTCATGATATTGGGAAGAATTACCAATCGATTCACCTAAAAAAGAATTCACTTTAGTAAAAGAAGCAATATAAGAAAAACCCAGCACCCCTACCCCCCACCCCAAGAAAAAGAAAAAAAAAAGATTCTAAAGTATAGAAATATGAATTCATTGCAAATGAGACCCTCATCCATACTTTCCCAAGTATAAAGAAAAATCATATCAAACTTGTCACAAACAAGCCTCAATTTTAGTATAGATAAGGAGCACGACAACATTACCATAGGAATGAGGTGAGCTTAAAAAATAATCCAACTATAAAAGAACTCATTGAGTATATATATGTTTATGCAGAGTCCTATCCCCATTATGAAACCCTACACATATTTGTCCCTCTACATATTTAGTGTATACCACATAGTTGAGCCAACTAGGTCTTACATATTAAGGCATCTTAGTCTTTGATATATTTTATGCAGCAAACTGTGATGCCAATATATTGGTGATCCCCCATCCCACTTTCCTCAAACACTCCTTGTTATTCCCTAGATTTTTTGGAGTGCACCCTACCAGATGTTCCAAGGAGGGGAGTCCTTTTTCCATTGTAAAGTCCAAGTTGGGGCCACTTTAGGTTAAAGTGTTGGTCTATCGGTGCTCTAGACCTATTGGTCGGTCATGGAAAGTCCTCTTGGTCCTCATTTAAAGGTATATTGGTCTTGTGACCCTACTGACTACCCCTTGATGGGTGGTAACTCCTCATCATGTTGGGAATTTATGCCCCGGGCAGGCATTGGTGCACTTTGGGTCGACTCCATTAGGACACATGGATTAGGAGCTCCTAGCCACACTTTAGATTTCAGGCTTTGTAAAGGTGATTGCTCATGTAAGAGTTTTCATAACCACTCTAGAACACCTATATTATACCTCACTTGGACCTTATTTTATTGTACTACCCCTCCCTTTGGTCATCCTAGTGTAAAAATGCAAATCATCCATCACTAAAACCAAGTTTTGAAGGTTGTACCAAGCAAGAGAGAGGGAGTTGAGGGAAAAAGACACTTTGTTTGGGTTAGATGGGGCATGAAGTCCTCCTTTCATAACCAAATTTTTACTTTGTTGAAGCTATCATCACCTTTTGTCATTATTTTAATGTTTTATGATGTTTAGTCACCAGATTTTGGGTGAAAACCCTAAAAATTGATTTTAATTCAAAATTAGATAGGTCGACCTAGACTAGGGAAAAGTTAGACTTTTCTCCTATAAATATAGCGCCCTCCTCTCATTTGTAAGCAAGAACATGGGATCAAATATGACTGAAATTTTATTTATACTTGTGTATATAAGATCTTAAGTGGTGCACACCTATCTTATTTTAGGGTTTTCAAGGATAATTCGCGGTGTTTGATGCTTCTTTCAATATTTAAAGGATAATTCAAGGAGGAAGGATTCTAGGGTTTGTTTTCTCTTCTCCTTTTCTCCTTTGAATGTGATATGATCTTGGACCTCTTGTCTTGCATTATAGGTGTATCCAAGATAAGGGTATTTTAGAGTTTCATCCATGTTAGCTTAGTCTTGATTAGTGAGGCATTTCTCTTAAAGAATCGCTCTTGTTTTGGGCCTTGGAAGTTTTGCTTCTCCTAATTAGGTCAAGTGCTAACATAACCTAGGGTTTATTGGCCTTGCCCTATTTCATCAAGCATTGAATTGTCAATTGTTTATAGGAAGCTAACCCCGGTTTTTAACATTTCCATAGGGATAAGACCTAGGTCTAGTTCCCTCTTCTCTTTTTCAAACTTACAAAATTCTATGTATTATAATTTATATTTGAAAAAATACAAAAAAATCAAATACATAAAAAACCCTAAAAATTAAATATTTTGAAAAATAAAAAAATATTTATTTGTTGTTGTACATTGAGTTGTATTGAGTTTATTTACAAAAATCCCAAAAAGAGCACTGTTGTTTATTTATTTTTGAGTTTATATTATTGGAAAATCCATAAAAAGTATAAAAAGTATAAAAAATGCATTTTATAACTTGTTTTAGCGCTAAACTAGTGTGACATCATCCCTAATAGTGTGACTTCAGCCTTTAGGGGCCACTACAACCATAATTTCAGGTTTGTTCATCCATGCACAACCATCTTTTTGGGTTTCTATCTGATCCCTAGAGGTCTAAGAGACACCCCTCCATCATATAGGGTGTTTTCAAAGGCCCTAAGTGGGTTTTGAAGTGTCTAATCAAATATGGTAATCTCTAACAAGCTGCTACAACCATACATTAAACTCAAAATATTGCCAACTTGAGCCACGACTAAGGTTACAAGTATTACATCTTTTGGTTAAGGGAAAGAGGTATTTTGCTCCTGATTTTCAAGGGTTTAATCAAAGGTTTCATACAAGTTATTAGTGTTGATCTTGTATTGCATTCATTGACATATCTTAAGGATGAGATAGTTCTATATCATATTGCTCGTAACCTACTAGTCTTTTGAGTGTTTATTAAATATCTTATTGACTCCATAAGGCACTAGTTGATTAATCTAATAGGAGGGTTTTGTTAGAAGTAGAGTTGTTCTCGTTGGTATTTTACAGGGATACTTCTACACTTCATTTGGGAAGCCTCTAGTGGCCAAAAGGAGAATGCCTAAAGATAAAGGAGAGTGCATTGTGGTGATAGTGGGGTGTCTCTCGTGATGATTTTCCACCCTTAGCACTACCTTTATGTCTTTCAGAAGGGTGCTAGTTTAAGCGACAACACTCCTCATCTCAAGATGTCAAAGAGAGATTAATGAATCAATTATGATATCAAGCCAATATTTAGGTGACATGGGCTACCTCAAACTAATTTCAAAAATGGAGTTTTCCAACTTTTCACCATGAGATGTTAGTATTTTTTGCACAATAGGGATTGCTTGTTAAAGATGTGACATATGGCTTTGTAGGAAGATAAAGAATGTCCTAACATACCATGACAAAGTGAAATGTATTTGGGGTAGGGGAATGCCCTTGTCTAGAATGGTTGACCATTCCATTTCCTCCTCTAAGCCTCACATTTCATATTTTAGGAAAGCTGTGAGTTTTTTCCCTTGAGTAGTAAACTTGTAAAAAATTGGCAAAATTGGGTAGAGGCCATTTTGGTAGATCTATACATTCAAGCAAAAGGAATACTGGAGTAGTACGAACACATAACTAATCATTCCCGTGAATGGCATCCTATGACAACAAAAAATAGTTTAAGGCATCTCAGTGTGCACTTGAAAATGTTAACTTAGGCTGATTTCAAAACTAGACTTACCCAATTTTTTACCATGAGAAGTTAGTATTTTTGCACAACAGAAATTGTTTGTCAAAGATGTGACATATGGATTTGTAGGAAGATGAAGAATGTCCTAATACACGTTTCCCAAGTGGAATGTCTTTGGGGTAGGGGAATGCCTTTTTCTAGAATGGTTGACCATTCCATTGCCTCCCTTAAGCCTCAGAGTTCATATTTTAGGCAAGTTGTGAATATTTTCCATTGACTGGTTAACTTGTAAACCTTGGAAAAATGGGCCAGAGGTCAATTTGGTAGACCTATACCTTCAAGCAAAAGGAATCATGGAGTAGATAGGACATGTATATGGATGCGGAAAATAACTACTCCATTCCCATGAGCTCATATGCCAGAAATAATAATTTAAGGCATTTCAGCATTCACTTAAAAAGGCTAAGTCAAGCTGATTTCAAAACTGGACTTGGACAATTTTTCACCATGATAAATAGTGTTGTTACACACGAGGGATTGTTTGTCAGGGATGTGACATATGGATTTGTAGGAAGATGAAGAATTTACTAAGACACCTTTCCCAAGTGGAATTTCTTTGCGGTAGGGGAATGCCTTTGTCTAGGATGGTTGACCATTCCCCTACTTCCCCTAAGACTCATAGTTCATATTTTAGGCAAGTTGCTAATTTTTTCCATTGACTAGTTAACTTACAAAAAATTGGCAAAATGGACCAGCTGTCATTTTGATACACCTATACCTTCAAATAGAAGAAACTTGGAGCATATTGAACATGTATATGGATGCACCACATAACCACTCCACTCCTATGACCTCATATGACAAAAAATAATAATTCAAGGCATTTCAAGGTGCATTTGAAAATGCTAACTTAGGTTGATTTCAAAACTGGACTTAGCCAATTTTTCACCATGAGAAGTTAGTATTTTTTCACAACAAGGATTTTTCTCTTTTGCATCGATCTCTCCATGGTCATGATAGGGAATTTAGGGCCAAATATATCCATTTCCCTAATAACTATTCGCCTTTTCATCAATAGAAAGCATACTTTCTCTCATAAAGCAATGACAAAAACATTCTCTTAGCTGACACTCTTCAAATATAAAAAACAAGGATGTGTTTCTTTCTACCACTTGACCAGATATAGACTGATATGAAACCTTCTTGGCCAATAAAAGGTGGGAGTGATTTTTATCAAAATTATGGATAGCAACATTATTCTGGGAAGGGGCCTTATTCTCAGACTCTAGTACCGCATGAAACTTCATAGTATTGTTCTTAGGTACCTATTCTTCATGATATTTGGTCTTCCATTTTCCTTTTTACCCCCTGCTGTTGTCAGCCTACATTCACATAATCCTTCTATGTTTTGTTCATCCTCTAAGTGTTGGGTGCCTTGTTCCTTCTTTCCTCCTAACTTCTCTATTCTCAGGGGGAAGTGGAACATAATTAAGTAGCATCATTTTTCCGAGGAATAAAATAATTCCCATTCTATTTTGCAGTTTCTGTAAAGTACAGTTCAACTTAGGGTTGTCCTAAAAGTCAGTATCAAATTCCCCCATTCCATTGTTGCTTCCCTCTTTTCCACTACTTGTCTTTACTCTCAACCTATACTACTTGAGCCATATCTTTCATGTGAGTTTTGGTGGTGTTCATTTTTGTCATTTTTGGGCATAGATATGTTCTGCATGAGGAGTGGCTATATTCATGGAGTGTAATTCCTTGATTTTGAGCCCCAGATCATATGTACTTGTTATTTGATTTTTTATTATGGCACTAGGTGCTAAGACTATGGTCTCTAGAAATCATTGTAAATAAATACAATATTTGACTCAACATGGACAACTAATGAGAATGGGGGGCCTTGGACTCCATAGGTTAGGGGGAATGGAAAATTCCTAGTGCGCTATAGACTTGATGACCATCCAAAAACTTGATAATGGACCCAAATTTACTCTTTTGTACCTTATTGATGTTTTGTAACTCCCTCATGAAGGTTCGGTAGCTCCACTTGCACTAGTGCACCCTCTTGAGAGATTGGTGGACCCCACTTGGAGATAACGCCCTTGCTCCACTACTCATGGGAGAGGATCCATTTTTTTGCTACAAGCCAGTTATGAAACCTAATTGACTCCCTCTCTCACCTCCCATGACCAATTTTTCCCTCCTTTTCCTGCACTCCTCATTTTTTAGTAACTTATCTCATTTTGTTATTCGTGGAAAATGGAATCTATCTCAACTTAACCTCTACTTCATCCCAACTAAATTTAAAATCCTTGAATTATAATTCTCTCCATTATTCCCTCCATGAATTCAAATTTACACCTTCATATATAAAACAAAGTGCTACCTTCCTTGGAACAATTACTATTTAACTCAATCATGTTATGTGCTATTCATGCCAGTGTGAGGAATGATGCTATGAGAGCTATGTGCATTGTGAACCATTGTGAGTTGAGATGGTGTTGAACCATTGATAGATATTATTTTCCATTGTTGATACAACAAGAGGTCCTCAATACCATTTCTTATCTGTGCCCCATCTCGTCACGTAATTCCTAGGAAGAATGGTGATGTCCTGAGGGACATGTGTAGTGAAGGGAGTCACATTCCACTGGGTAGTGTATATGAAGGGGGAAATATATGGTGAAAGGATTGAGTTGTGTTTTTGAAGATGATATTGATTTATTCCATTGCTTGAGTGCACCCTTCCTGTGGATTCCTTAGCCTCAACCTGGGGTGGCCTGTCCAAGTAAGATTTGGTTGGACTATGCCTATGGCTGGGAGGAAAGTTGTCATATTGAAGCCAGTTTTCGTTCAATAAGATAATTACTCTGTTATATGTTTATTCATGTGTTTATATGCTGTGTATATATATACTAATGCAGCCTTGGTGGCTATTATAAAATATGTTTGAATATATGCTCATTTTGACAATGATCAGATGCAGGATCTTATGGTTTTCTATTTGAAATCTTGCTTGCATTCTTTGTTTTTGAGATCTAAAAGATAGATATATGTTATGGAAACTTATTCTCTATTTATACTCTGTATTTTATGCATCTAATGTTCCATTGGAGGATGAGTGAACTCTGATTTGGTTTATGGACTTTTATGTGAAATTCTGTTCACACCAATATCTGATCAAGAATTAAAATCTCTCACAATAATTCTCACACAACTATTCAAGAACACATAAATTTACTCACAATAAATGCACATAACATTATTCTCATGAATAATAATACATCAACCAACCTTAGGAAATTAAATGGATTTCAATATATAACTTTACATCAGAGATTCGAATGCATAATCATGCTATTCAAATCCTCACAAAAGAAGACTTACTAAATTGATGCAAAACCCCCCTAGGTGGCAAGTGTGTTCTCCAAGTCACACCAAAGGCTCAAGAATTTCTGATTTAGTGATCAAATAGTGATGTGTGAAGAAAAAAATGCTAAATCCCAAAAATGGAAGGAAGAAACATCAAGGAGTGAAAGTGGTCCAAAAACCAGTTTCCCTAGTCAACTAGCTTTTCACCTTTCACCCAAAAGTAGTAAAACGCAGTAATGTGACTTTCTCACCAGAATCTTATCCAGAATCACCATAAATGCGCCCAAATGACTTAGGAATCTTGTGGTCCACACCAGGAAGGCTTGTGGTCCCCCCAAATATTCCTTGTGGTCCACACAATGATTCATATGCCAACTATATAGTCTAATACTTAGGAATTAATCATAAAATGATTAATTAATGCTACTAAGGTATTAAATGAAATAGATGTGGATTTCAAATATTCCAACACCCCCCCATAAGTTTGACTTTATGTGCTATAAAAAAAAAAAAAACTAGGGCCCAGTAACAAGACATGGTCACCCTATACAATACTGCCTGGTCCACAAAACACGGAAAGAAGGAAAACCTCATGGGAAAAACCTTCCCTCAAAAAATGAACATCATCAAAATTGAAAAATTGATGATCAATCCTTCACTCCACCACATGTTCGACCATCCCAACATGGATCTCAGATAGATGAAAGTATTCTCAGTAAAATCTTTGGTGAAGATGTTTGTAGTTTGCTCACCTGTTGGGCAATACTGCAGATCAATGATCTGGTCATGCACTAAACTCCTGATGTAGTGCATATAGATCTAAATATGCTTGGTCCTCTATCTTTGTATTGGATCACTTGAGACCCTTATAGAACTCCGATTGTCACAAAAGATGACAGTAGGAGTACTAAAGGAAATCTCAAACTCTGAAATAGGACCCTGCAACCACACACATTGAGTAGCAGCATTCACTTCTCCTCTGTACTCGGCCTCTACTGAAGATAGTGAAATTGCACTATGTTTCTTGCTAGACCATCAAACAGGACTACCTCCAAGCATGAATGCAAATCCAGATGTGGATTTTATGTCAAGACTATCACCAGCCCAATCTGAGTCAGTAAAGCCAAGAAGATCTAGGCTAGAATCTGCAACACAGTTAATCCCATAAGTCCTGGTGCCTTGCACATAATGCAAGATTCTTTTTGAATCCCTCAAATGAAGCTCATGTGGATGCTCCATGTACCTTTATTCCAAACTCACAGTATATGCAAGATCAAGTTGAGTATGAATCAAGTATAACAAACTGCCTATACAAGGTGCTGTCAACCAAAGGTGTAGATTCTGCTTCTTCAAGTCTAACTCTTGAAAGGAAAGGAGTCTTTGAAGGCTCAAAATCAGCCATATTGAAATTCTTTATCAGATCAGATGCATATTTGGATTGAGATACCTTCGTTCCATTCTCAGTTTGTGAAATCGCAAGCCCCAAAAACTGCTTAAGAATTCCCAAGTCACTCATGGAAAAAGCTTGATGCAAAGTAGTCTTTAATGAAGCTATTTGATCAGTAGAGATACCTGTGATTAGTATATCATCAACATATAACACTATAATCATAATTGAACCATCAATCAACTTCATGTAAACAGTAGGATCAGATTTGCATCTCACATAAGATTGTGACAAGAGAAAGTTGTCCATTTTGGCATACCAAGCCCTGAGGGATTGCTTAAGCCCATATAAGGACTTCCCCAAACTACAAAAATAGTTAGGATCAGATGTATATCCTTTTGGATGCTGCATATAAATCTCCTCCTCAAGATCCCCATGGAGGAATGCACTCTTGACATCCATGTGGTGCACTTCCCAATGCTTTGATGCAAAGATTGCCAAAACTAGTCTTATCGAATTCTTCTGTGCAACTGGTGCAAAAGTATCATTGTAGTCAAGGCCTTGGACTTGGGAGAATCCCTTTGCCGCCATACTATCCTTATATTTCACTTTTGTACCATCAGTTGCACACTTGGTTTTGTAGATCCACTTACACCTTACCAGTTTTCTGCCTGGGAGGAGCTTGACTAGCTCCCATGTCTCACTCTTCTGCAGTGAATGAAACTCCTCATTCATGGAAGCCTTACATATTGGGTCATGTGAGGCTTACTCATATGTCTGAGGATCATAATCCACTATCATATAACATCTCTTAGACAATTAGGGATCATTCACATTGAGAGCAGTCTCAAATTGTGATCTAGTCCTCCTTATGTCCTGAGGATTTCCCACTAGTTCACTAGCTGCTTGCAAAGTCTTAGAAACCCATTTAGGCCTTGTTGGTGAATTAGTATTTGTAATAAAATGTTCCTCATCATCAAAAATATCAGAATCAAAAAATTCAAGAGCAACATCACTTACTTCTTCAGGTGGTGGTGAAGATGGTTCTCCAATTTCAACATTCTTAGAGGGCTCTTCTTCGAATTGAACACTTCTTTTGATGAAGGATTTTTGAGTGGTCATGTTCAGAAAATTGTATCCCTTTGAGTCCTTTGAATATACAACAAAAATACATGGTTGGATTTGGGTCTGCATAGCCCTCCTCTTCTCCAATGGAATTCTAGCCCAAGCCTGCGAGCCAAAAATCCTAAAATGAGAAATATCATGTTTGTGCCCAGTCCAAGCCTCAAAAGGAGTGATTCCTTTTAGTGCTTTGTGTGGCACCCTGTTCTAAATATATGTGCCACAATTTATTTCCTTGCCCAAATTCTTGGAGATAAGGACTTGGCCTCCAACATACATGTGGCCATCTCCTTAAGAGATTTGTTCTTCCTCTCAGCAACACCATTCTGCTGAGGTGTATAAGGAACTGTGTGTTGCATCTGAATGCCTGAAGAGGAACAAAATTGCTGAAAATCAGATTTGATGTACTCCGAACCATTATCAGATCTGATAATATTTATATGTCTACCAGATTGGTTCTCAACAGAGGCCTTGAAAATCTTGAACATACCGAACATTTCATACTTTAACTTGATGAAATAGATCCAACAATACCTGTAAAAGTCATCTATGAATTTGAGGATGTATTTTGCATGGTTCAAGGACTCATGGGGGAATGGACCTGATATATCAGTGTGAATAAGATCCATGAGTGCATAGGTTCTCTCAGTTTTGTATCTCTCATACTTATGCTCAGGGTGTTTTCCTAGGATGTAGCTTTGACAGACACCTTTGGAAAATCTGATATTGGGCAGCCAATTGACCATTTCTTTCTCATGTAGTTGGGAAAGGTATCTATAGTTTAGGTTGCCAAATATTTCATGCCATAATTTACTTGACTCATTAGTATGGGTTAAAAGAGAAGAAGGTGAGGAAAATGGCACAAAATGAGAAAACTTGTAGATTCTAGAACTATGGTCAGCAGTGCCTAATGCAACAATTCGGCCTGTTGACATTTCACATATCTCAACATCATTTGGTGTAAAGGTCACCTTTTTGGGTGAACCTATGTGGGTCATCTGGTATACTTACAATAGGTTAGAAGCAAGTCAAGGAACATACAAGACATTATTGAATGAACCAAAATCGAGAGATTCTATGTTGTCTTTACCTTTGCTTGAAGTTTCAGAATTGTCACCCAACACAATATTTGAACCACAGGAAGAGTCAAGTGAAGTAAAGAACTCACTTGTAGACACCATGTTCCTTGAAGCTCCAAAATAAATAATGAGTGAGGTAGGCTTGGATGTGCTTTCCATTAGTTCATCCACTCTCTCCTTATCTTCAAAATTTTATCCTCCATCCTTCCTCCTTGAGCTCTCAGGAAGAGGAATATTGGCTTTCTCCAGGAGTAGAGACATTTGATCAATGGTTTTCTTCATGTAGGAGCTTTCGGGATGAAATCCCTTGCTTCTATAAGTACACTTTTCCTTCTCATTCTTCTTATTTGGATTCTTCTTTGAGTGGTATGAGTCTTTAGGAACATTTTGCTTGTCTTTCTTCTCACTGGTGGGCTTCTTGAAATTTCCCTTCTTCTTCCCTTTCGATCCCTTTGAATCTCCAACATTCAAACAGTGGTATTTTGATGGATTTTTTATGGCTCCCATCAATACCATCTTATCTTGTTCTTGTGTAAGAGACTCCATGAATTCTGAGAGTGTGGGGCTCTTCCAGTTTCGAACTGCCTTCCTTGTGGCATGGAAGGTCGAAACAAACACTGAATAATATGGGCCAAGCTTGGAGAGAATGTCCAAGATCAATTGCTCATCCTTTTTATGAATTCCACATTGCTTCAATTTTAGAACAAGTGACTTGAATTTTGAGCAGAAATCCTAAAGGTTATCGAAATTCTGTGGACTCAATGAAACTAGTTCATTATCTAGTTGGTGGCCTCTTAATTCATCAGTCTTGCAAAACAATTCTTGAAGCTTTAGCCAAAATTCATTGGGAGAGGTAATACCATCAAGATGGAATAGAATATCCCTAGATGTAGTGATACACAACAGACCATAGGCTTCATCTCTTCTATTATGCCACTTTGATTTCTTAATTGCTGAAGTTGGCTCAACATGATCTCCATATGTTCTTTCCAGTCAAAATAATTGAATGGAGTGAGGATGATATGATGTGACTGATCCATGGTAGCTATAAAATAGTTTTTATACTGATTTGGGTGTGTTCATAGATGCTCAGTTGCACCCTCTGGATGACAGAATGCACCCTGTGGATGAACTACTGCGCCCTCCTTGAGACTGGTTGGATATTGCAAGACAATAGAAGGAGAAAGGAATAGATTGATTTGTCTGACACCATGTGAAATTCTGTTCACACCAAGATCTGAACAAGAATTAAAATCTCTCACAATAATTCTCACACAACTAGTCAAGAACACAGAAATTTACTCACAATAAATGCACATAACATTACTCTCATGAATAATAATACATCATCCAACCTTAGGAAATTAAATGGATGTCAATATATAAATTTACATTAGATATTCGAATGCATAAGGATGCCATTCGAATCCTCACAAAAGCAGACTTACTAAATTCATGCAAAACCCCCCTAGGTGGCAAGTGTGTTCTCCAAGTCACACCAAAGGCTCACAAATTTCTGATTTAGTGATTAGATAGTGATGTGTGATAAAAACATGCTAAATCCCCAAAATGGAAGGAAGAAACATCAAGGAGTGAAAGTGGTCCAAAAAACAGTTTCCCTAGTCAACTAGCTTTTCACCTTTCACCCAAAAGCAGTAAAAAGCAGTAAAAAAAAGTAATGCGCCTTTCTCACTAGAATCTTATCTAGAATCACCAGAAATTCGGCCAAGTGATTTAGGAAGCTTGTGGTCCACACCATGAAGGCTTGTGGTCCACCCAAAGATGCCTTGTGGTCCACACAATGACTCATATGCCAACTATCTAGTCTAATACTTAGGAATTAATCATAAAATGATTAATTAATGCTACTAAGGTATTAAATGACATATATGTGGGTTTTAAATATTCCAACATTTTATACTAACCTTGGTTGCAGGTTGAATGGCTTCTCTTCGGTTTATTGTGAGCATTCTTGCCTTCTTCTCTAAATTATGATCCTTCTTCTATACATGGAATCCTTCACACCTAATGTAAAGAGTATATGGTTGTAGAAACAACTTCTAAACTTGATTTGATAAACACTTAATGGTGGTATATGGAAACCCCTAAACCAAAAACTGACAACACTTGCATAACTGAAACTAGCAAACCAAGAACTGAAAATCTGTTAATGTTCACATGTCAAAATCTAATTCTTTGTTATTATGGTTTTTTTTTTATTCATGGAATCCCATAGATACGTTAATGATGTTCATTTACATGTTAAATTATAGGTTCAAGTGGGATTGCATTCATGCTTGCATTGCATGTGCTTCGGGGGGGATGATATGCATTGTTTTCCACATTTCATTTAAAATGGATGTATGTTTATTTATTTGGCATTTAAACATGTTTTCCTAGCCTTATATCCCTTTTTTTTTTCTGCATTACCTTGACTCATCCCTCTCCCCCTGGTGTCATGGACACTGCATGGGGCCTATTTGTCTCTTTTGGTGTTTACTTTTGTCAGTTGATCATTAGTTTCTTATAGACATACTCTTTTTTAATCCTGATTGTCACATGAGTTTTATGCCACATAAGAGGCTCACCTTTTCCAATTCTTGATAATTTTTTTAAAATTTTTTCTTATAATTACAGAAAAATATTTACAAACAGAAATGAAAAAAGTGGAAGTGTGCATACAATGAAAATCATAACCTCTTTCAAATATAAAAACTAAGTTGAAATAATATCAAAATAGGCAACAAGATCAAAAGATTGACCATCCTTAATCAATAGAGGCCCCTTATCTAGGAGCCAATGGCATATCTGATCCTGCCACACATGGAAAAGGGTAGACAGTGAGCTACGCCCATTCTCAGTCATCATAACTCCCTTTCAAGATAGAATGTCATGGCATGCTACAATGTTTGGATATGGTTGTTTCCTTGTAATTTGTTCCTACCACTTTCTCAACTATATGGTGGTGCTTGCTGATCTTAGATTTATTCAGCCTTTGCTAATAGATTATTGGTATTCATGTGGCTTGGGAAAATTGTTTTCTTGCTTCATACAAGCCTTTTGTTGAGAGAGGATATTGACCAATATAGTTGAGGTATCCCAGTGTCATCCCATTGAATCATTGTTAAATAGTCCTCTTGTAGTATGCACATTGACAAGTAATTGTAAACTTGTATCAATTATTTTGTATGCATCATATTCCTATTGATGTCTCATTTAGCTGCTTCAATTTTTGGGACTTCAATACATGGGCATGATGATCACTGCCCTACATGTTTAATATTTTTTGTACTTAGTGTGTTACAAGGTATGTCCTTCAACATGAAACTACATGCAATGTTGAATAGATTTGTGATGCTCTAGATTTGTATTTATGCTCAAATTATTATTCTGAAATAGTGTACAACTCATTTCTTTTTAGTGTCTTTCTACAGGGTAGTTATGGTAATTGGATGTTCACAAGGATGGTTTTGTGCTCCTCTTTTCACCCTTATTCAAGTTATGCTTCAGCTGATGTCTAGATTAAGTTAATATAACATTTTTATTTATTTTAGAAATGCTAGTAGATTGCTTTTTATAGAAACTATGTAAAAGTGGACCTGACATATAGCATGTAATATTTGTGAAGTTAAGAAGACCCCATGTTACAACATGAAGAAAAAGTTATAGTTTAAAATATTACACGGTCAAAATCTATTTAGGATGGAAAACACTTGAATTATAAGGAATTTATGCAGTGAACATTCTACAACATTATGAGATGCATGAATTGTTAGAAAAACAAGATCGCAGAGCAATAACAATAAACAAGATGCAAATATAAATCACATAAACATAATACAAGAGAGAGACCAATATAACGTGGTTCACTCAAGATGGATTACATTCACAGAGAAATTGCTAGTCTTTCTATTATTATACCATCCAGCAAATGAAGGGATACAACCCGCATCACATCCACTGCAACTTCCTCTTCACTCTCTCCCAGTATCTCTTACACAATCATAGAGATATTTACAATGCTACAATACATTACACAGTCGTATTACAATGTATTCCTCTTAAAGTGGAATTACCATGGGAAAATACTACGGGATACCCAAAACCATGGGTCATATTCTGTTCGCCAACAAAACAACCCAAAAATTTTCATTCGAGGGCTTCGCCTGGAACCCCCTTTCTCGAGGGCATTGGCCCCTAGACCCCCGTGAGGGGGCGATGCCCCCCCAATGGGATGAGTGTACAATCCACCTACAGGTCGTATAAAACTGGGGTACAAACACGGCTGAAACAACAACATCTCTAAATCAGGAAGATCAGGCTCCACAACCGACATGAATTTTCTAAGGGTTGTTTTTCCCTTTTCATGTGTGGGTACTATTTCTTTGCTAGATAATTTAACACCTCACTAGTTATGAGACAATTTCCATCAAAGAGGTTTAAACATTACACTTATGACATAAAATTCTATAGTAAGCCTACTTCACATTGTATTTTGGCCTTATAATATATGTTCAACCATTTATTTATAGGCTATAATTTATAGATTAATAAGGTTGAGTGACACAGTACTATTAGTCATCATATGCCACTTACCTTTAATAATTATCTTCACATTCAAGAGAGAAGCTCCACTTATTTAAGACAACATTGATAAAAAACGGTTATTTATCAAGAATGTTGGTCATAAGACGTCCCATATAAGCTTCTTTTCCATTCAAAACACAAAATTGGTTGAAAGTTACCATTTTGGAAATTTAGGCTTAGTTTCTCCTAAACTGTCTTCCACAAGCAAATGTTTGCAATATTAATGTTTAATATTGTTATTTTTTCCCCAAGAAAACCCTCATGGGGAAACCCAAGGGATGCTTCCCCAAATTTGGGGAATCATCCCTAGAAAATCCGTCAATGTATAATGCATCTCACCTAAGAGATTTGAACTTGGCACTTGCTGGCATGGAGTTAGCTAAATTCCCAACAACATTGGAAACAACTAGTTGAGCTAACCTCTTGGGCTTTATGTTGTTCTTTATCTGAAACAAGAAAAAAAAAATTGGAAATGGAAGGTTGTTGCAAATATCTTTGATTTTTCCTGATATTTAGGTTTTTCTTTCCAAGTTTTCACATTACGCTGATATTTCTGATTATTTCAGGTCCAATTTTATTCTTAATGTTATTTTCTTATATTTCCCCCAATATTTCCAATAATATTCTTTCTTGACCCTCATCAATATAAGTCCCCTGAAATGATATTTACAACATTGTTTCAAAGTTTCTGACAAATGGGAATATTTTGAATAATACTTGGAAAAACAAGCAAAGAATTTAGAAGATGTGAATTTTCAAACATAAATTGAAAGAGTTAATATACTGCAATAATTACTGAGATAAATGATCTATTCGACTTGTGCAGCTTAAATAAATAAAGAATAAAAAAGAGGGGAACCTAAATGCCTCTTTGAAACCTAAAGAAGACTTTAAGTATAAATTATGAAGCCCATAGACCACTTTAGTGAAGAATGAGTACAAATTGGTATCTTCGTGGTCATGTCCCTTTTTCATGCAGTCTGTTACCCCCATATTGGATGGGTGTTTATTTATAATTTTGATCACAATCTTCAGCTGGGGGTGACTTTTGATGATGCCTTTGGTTCTATATTACTAGAGATTTTCTTCATGGATGATGACGCCCTAGTGATGATGCTATTGGATTATGGATGTTCATGGAATGTATGGGTTAGGAAGCATGGTTTTCCTTGATATGCTCTCTTATGGTTCATTTTTCCTTGAATAATCAGGATTGCAATGTGGGGCGGAGCTTTCCACTTCTCATATTTAATTGAGTCAGAGCTACAATGAAACATAGAAGTTTGAAAGGTTGGAGAAACCTGAAGAAAATTATGAAATAATGGAAGAGACTGCTAGTGATGATGTGTCAAAGAGGTAATAGTCAATGTTATCAAGACCAGACCGGTCATCAAACTGGAAGAGACCAAAAATATGAACCAAACCAAAACCGAAAAAAGCCAGACCAAAAATCCAGTCGACCAAAAACTACATAAAATATTCAAATTTTGTAAAAAAACATATCTATTCATGTGCATCCATATGAACCCAAACCATTATACACAAATATGAAAATTTTCTCATGTATATAGCAAGTATGGGTGCATATAATCAAAATAACACTGACTGCAATTCATCTATGAACAAAAATACATCAACAAAGAGGCTCTAAATGGCCCCTACAGTCCAAATCTAAGCATAGTACTAACCAATAACTATAGTCTAATGTCTACAATATGATCATATGGTACTACTAGTCTAGACTCTAATTGTGGATAGTAGACACCCTACAATTTTGATGAAGCCTCTTAATCCAAGCATTAAAAAAAGGTAGAAAAAATTTCACATGCCTAATAAGTAATTTTTCTAGAGTGAAGGGTACATTTTTACTAAGGGCGTGACAAAGGAGTTAAACAATCAACACCGCCAACATCCAGGTACATAGAGGGGTTGATGCACTTGATTAAATGCCAATCCCCTACCCTCATACATGATAGAATCCAGTGGAAACATTGCAATCCTGAAACCCTGAATACTATTAAGTTTGTTGAATTATGAATGGGATCTAAAATTCTACTTTTTGCATATGAATTTCAATGAGGCTGGAACCACTCTCAAACATCCTACAACAATTAATGGTAATGTTAAAAATTTAAGCAAAAGGATAGAAAATGAAAGATAAGGAGAATGCCACTTTTACCTTATGAATTTAATATCACTATTTAATGTTATTGATGATTAATAAGGTTAGGTTTTTTTCTATTAGTGTAGGCATTTTTTTTTTTTTAAATTGAGATTTTAGGGCCCCGTGCCATGGATGTATGATGCAATATGGAACCGACCGGTTTGGTAGAGAACCAATTGGTTAGGTGAAAAAAGGTTGGTTCCATACCAAATTGGATGATTCCTATATCAAACCGGTTTAGGGTGGTAGTTCAGACTGACTGGGTGCCTAAACCGGTCTGAACGACCAGTTTTTCCAAAATCGGATCGGTTTTGATAACATTGGTAATAGCAGGTCACTAACTAGAAACTAGCAATTTGGAGATGTAGTGCACCTGAATTAATCTATCCATCCATAAAATGCATGTGTATGTTAATCCAGGGGCCTCAATCACATCTTTTATATCAATGTATGATGTAACAAGGCATGGATCTATACAACATTTCCTAGAATGGTTTCTACATATTTGTCACAACAAAACAAGAAAATTTTCCATGTTTTGATCAATTTTGTGGCTATATTTGATGTGAGAAAGGATTTGAGTGGCACAAGATGAAATATAAATGACTTGCTATAATAGTTGTGTTGTTTTCCTAAAGAAAGGTCAGAGAGGCTTGCATGATATAACAATTTTAAGATGAGATTACAGTACAGTTTTAAGTTAATACTTGGAGCTAACCTACACATATTAAGCCTAGGGATGAACCATCTTTGGGTTATTCCTAAGAAAAAAATAATAAATGCAATGAGGATGACCTATCCTAGGGAATACTAGGGCTGACTCAAACTTGTCCTATATCATAACATGTATTTATAAATTAATTTGAGGTGCTTTCAATGGATTTTTCTCTGAGTATGGATATACAGACCTGCAGATACACAAACCTATAGCATATTGCAATGACAACTAGTAGTAAGAAGAATTTGTGGAAACAAGTTTGACATCTAACAAAGAGGGTATTCTTGGGAATCTTCTAGGAAAATATGGGGGAAATTATCAACATCCATGGGCATTCTTTGACCTCCAACGCTATGATGTTGGGAGTGAGGAGTGGGAGAGGGAAGCGGGAAGCAGGAGCAAGAGCGGAAAGTGAAAATTTCAAAAGCTTCCATTTTGGGAGCGTTTTTTTATATAATACATATTGATGCATATATATTGAAAAAACCTGTAGAATTCCAAATTAGCTATAGGAAACATGAAAACATAGATATGACCATTTAGTACACATATAACATCAATCATCTAGGAGCTATAACTTATAACATTGTCATCAAATGATCAATCATCAATCATCAACAACATCAACCTTCAAATTTCAACGTATAATATTTGACATCAACAAACTCTAACATATAGCATCAACCATGAAATGAAACAAAGCATCATAATATCAAATTCATTACCAAAGAGTTGTAAGACACTAAGATGCATTCAACAATTTAAAGTTTAAACTTCAAACGTAGGTTTAAGATTCAAAGTTGAAAGTTCAAAGTAAGCCATAATATTTACAAAATATGCCATAATAAACATTAAATACAAAGAACTATGATACTAGATACTAAGCTTTCGTCTTACCACAAGAAACTTCCAATTTATTTTCTCATGGTCTAGGTAGAGGAATAGGATCAAATGGAAGTGTTTGTGGAACATGAGAAGAAGATGCATGCCCCCCATGGATTGTTGGATGTTGTGAAGCTAAAGGAAAAAATAATGCATATGGAAACCTGTCGATGGTTGGGGTTAGAATCTATGTTGTATGAATTGGATCACCATTATGATCGCCTAATAGTTCAGTCTCCAAGAGCTCTAATTCTATGGATCCATCCTCCACATTAGCCTCCTCTTGATTGTTGTCCCAAGTCAAATATGTTCTATAATTCTTGGCCACCTCACAATAATGGTACAACCAGCCTCAATTTGTAGTGCAAATAAACCAAGATTTCTTCCCGTTATACATTCAAACTATTTCTCTTGATGTTGTGGAGTTGTAGGTGCTCCAACACCTCTTTGTAGAAGAACTATTAACAACCTGGGAAAGCACCCTCACCGCCAATTTATGAAAATATGTGGTAGTGGAGCCATACATGTTCCACCAGTGGATAGGACTCAACCTATCTCGATCTTTGGTTTCATGTAGGATACCGAAGACTCCATGTTCACTAATGTAATGGCTCAATTCACTCCATACTTGAGCAGACTCCTCCTCATTAGGGACCAACTTATCTAATGCAAGCATATACCCATTTTGCACCTTTGGATCTATGTGTGGTTTTCTTCTAACTCCACCCCTAGGTGTAGGTTGGGCCAATGAAAATGGAGAATAATATTTTGGGGTAAGGACATATGCAAGGGAATGTGATGCAGGAGCATCGATGCTGAGTCATCAATGTGATTACATGGTCACATGTCGTGGCTAGTATGGAGGTGACCTGTTCTGATGCAGACAATCTAAACTGTTTTGAATGATTCGAGATAGTAGGATGGGTAACCATCTGATGCATTGTCTATTTTTTGTAAGATAGGACTAGCTTGATACTCCTTGCGTGGAGATCAAGCCAGAATAGGAAGTCGGTTGAGTAGAGATGTAGACCCGCCGTTATGGAGTCTATTAGGTTTTTAGGTTTGTTGAGTGGTTGGAGTTTCTGTTAGAGAGACGAATGCATAAGTAGGGTAGAGTAGAATGAATTAGGGGTTGGTTGGTTGGCCGGTTGGTGGTTGGTCGTCTGCGGGAGTTAGCCATTCTGTAGAGAATGCAATTTTCATACTTTCTGTAAATGAATGTAGAAGAACTGTGTGTGTTTAAGAAATATTTCTGTGCATTTGAGTCAAGAACGTATTGCGTTTCTGACAGGTAGAGCTATGTGCATTTGTGGCATGTTTTCTGTGTGAATGAATCTCAGAATGGCGTTCATTCGATCTCTGTGTGTAGTGTAGAACCCCCAAGTTGTTTGCGTGCTAAGCACCTTTCCATTATCTAAGTAGGATTGTTGTTTGTGTGGAGTTTTCTAAATATCTAGATAAGGGTCGAGCTGGGTTGATCATTTCCATGATCAATTGGCCGAGAAATCAAGAAGAAGTTAAGGAAATCTAACTTGTTGAGTTGAATGGCTTAGATCTAAACTTGACAGAAGATCAACGACGTAGGAGTGTTGTTCGAAGTGAAGTTGTGCAGAAAATAACATTCCCACAAGCCTAAGTGAAGGATCTTGCCTTGATCATAGATCAATGACTGAGATCAAATCCGCAAAGGATCGACAGTGGAATAGTGTCCCGCAAAAGGAGAGTAGCGCAGAAGTTAGTGGTGAAGAGTTGCGGAGGAAAAGTGTGGAGAGACTTTGCGAGAAAGATTTTTCGAAAAATTTAAGAGGACACCCCGCAACCCGCAATACACAAGTTGCAGAAAATGTATCCTAGAAAGGAGTTTATGGAGGAGAGTTGCAGAAATACTTTTCGAGGAGCACTAGGAATGCACCCGCAACCCGCAATTGTGGAAAGCGGGTGATCCTGTAAGCTTATTGCGGAAGGTAATTTTCGTAGGGAAGAGACCCCAGAATTGTGCAGAGAGCCTGCGTGGAAGTTCATGCCTACATGGAAGAAGGACTAGGCTGGTTTCTGTCCCAGTCAGGGGCGGATTCTAGCGAGTCACCCCAGATCCTAGAAGGGTGAGGCTTGAGTTGGTTGCAGCCGACCCGAAACCCCATCAGTTTTGGTATCGGATCATAGATTGTTTGTGTGACATAGCATAGACATGGCTGCACACATTGGAAGAGCAAGATTTCGTGGCAGAGGATGATTGTCGACCAATGTCGAAGTCATGGAGGAAATGAGAGAAATGCGAGCACGTATGGAAGCTATGGAGATGGGTCGATGAAGAGATCCAGAAGCAAGAGACATAAGTGATCCTGAAGAATAATAACAAGGAGATGAAGAAACAACTATGCGAGAAACACCGGAGTTGAGATACTTTTGGTCAATTCTTGGAGCAACTTCAAGGCCGAAAGCTAAGTTGCCGACCTATGAAAGAATTCTCACTGCAGAGCACCTCATTGATTGGATCAGTGAGCTAGATAAATACTTTGAGTATGATGAAGTTGAGGAGAACAAGAAAGTTAGATTTGTAGTGACCAGGCTGAAAGGACATGCATCCTTATGGTGGGACAGTGTACAAGATGAAAGAAGAAGGAAGAACAAACCGGTCATAAAGAACTGGGATAGGATAGTAGCTAAGATGAGGGAAAATTTCTTGCCAAAGGACTACTAGTTGACATTGTACAGGAAGATGCAGAACCTTAGGAAAAGATTATTAACTGTAAGAGAGTATACAAAAGAGTTTTACAAAGTAAACCTAAGGGTAGGCTATGTAGAAGAATCAACAGAGAAGACTGCTAGGTATGTCAATGGTTTAAGAATGGAAATTCAAGATGAAATCAGTATGATATCACCTAGGACAATGGAGGAGGATTACCAATGTGCCTTGAGAGCAGAAGAGAAGTTGTTAATAAAACATAGCTTCCAGAGAGGCAGACGTTTAGCCCAAGTTCGAGGAAAGACAACTGGAAGAGGAATATTTGCAGCGCACCGAGGAAGGTCTAGCAATTCACACTAGAATGAGCACCAAGATAGAGGAAGTAATTCCAGAGAGAGAGGACCTTACCATAGAGGTAGAGATAGAGGAAGAGGCAGAGAAAATGTCTACAAATGTTATAGATGTAACAAGTTGGGACACAGATCTTTTGAATGTCCAGAGAAGGAATACATAGGATAGAGAGGAGCCTATGTAGCTCAGAACAAGCAGCAGCAAGAACAAGAAGCAGTAGCTGAGAACATGCCATAAAAGGGATAGTCCCTGATGATGAACAAGATTTTGTTGAAACCAGAAAAGGAGGAAGTGGAACCTACTCAATGAAAGGATTTATTCAGAAATGTGTGTAAAGTCAAAGGGAAGTGTTGTAAGATGGTGATTGACAGTGGGAGCACTGACAACCTTGTTTCCACAGAGATGGTGGAAAAACTGAGTCTGAGGAAGACCAAACACCCTGTTCCATACAAAGTATCATGGTTGCATAAAGGACATCAAATTCTGGTAAGTGAACAATGTGAAATTGATTTTCAAGTAGGTTCATATAAGGACAAGATCATTTGTGATGTTATTCCTATGGATGTTTTCCATATTCTTCTAGGAATACCCTGGTCATTTGATAAGAAGGTTGTACATGATGGTAGGAGGAATTGTCATAGTTTCGTAGAAGATGGGATAAGACATATTCTTCATCCTTTGCAAGGAGAGAGTTCAACAGAGCAGCAGGCATCTAAAGTGCTGATGTTGACAGGGAAAGAATATTTGCAGTAGATTGATGAGAAGGAATTGAACTATGTTGTAGTGTGTAAGCCCAGAGTGGTAGTGATGAAGACTAACATTACAGATCTGCCTAAGGAGATTCAGGAGATGCTAAGTGAGTTTAGTGACATTGTGGTGGATGATTTCTCCTATGAGTTACCACCGAAGAGGGATATAAGTCACCACATTGATTTTATTCCTAGAGCGAGCTTACCAAACAAGGCAGCATACAGATTGACACCTCAAGAGAATGAAGAAGTTAGAAGGAAATCACAAGGATTGGTAGACAAGGGTTTAGTTCAGAAGAGTCAGAGTCCATGTGCAGTACCAGCAGTACTGACACCGAAGAAGGATGGTGAATGGAGGATGTGTATTGAATCCATATCAATTAACAAGATCACCGTCATATATAGATTTCCATTACCAAGGATGGATGACATGGTGAATTGCCTTAGTGGGGCAACATGCTTTTCAAAGTTAGATTTGAAGATTGGGTACCATCATATCAGAATTCAAGAAGGGGATGAGTGGAAGACAACCTTCAAAACAAATGATGGGTTGTATGAGTGGTTGGTTATGCCATTTGGGTTGACCAATGCACCAAGTACATTCATGAGGTTTATGAATGAAGTCCTAAGAGATTTCATAGATAAGTTTGTAATAGTTTACCTTGATGATATTCTGATTTTCAGTCAATCAGAGAGGGAGCATTTGAAGCATCTGAGATGTGTCTTAGAAAGACTGCAACAGGAAAGTTGCTAGTAAATGTGAAGAAGTGTACATTTATGAAATCAGAACTCATATATCTAGGTTTTTTTATCTCAAAGGATGGATTGAAGATGGATCTAGAAAAGGTGCAGGAAATCATTGATTGGCCTTCACCACAGAGCATTTTTGGGGTAAGAATTTTTCATGGATTGGCAAGTTTTTATAGGAAGTTTATAAATAATTTTAGGGGTATTTGTGCACCTATCATTGAAACCATCAGGAAGGATCAACAACCATTCCAATGGACAATAGAGGCTGAAAAGAGCTTTCAGTTCTTGAAGAAGAAGATTATTGAACAACCAGTACTGCAGTTACCAGATTTCAAGTACCCGTTCCAAGTGAAGTGTGATGCCAGTGGAGTAGTAGTTGGAGCTGCACTCAGCCAGGAAGACAGACCTATAGCATATTTCAGTGAGAAGCAGAATGAGGGAAAACAAAAATATTCCTCTTATGATAAGGAAATTTATGCTATTGTTCAAGCATTAAAGAATTGGAGGCATTATCTGATGCCTGGATAATTTGTTTTGTTTTATGATAACCATGCATTGCAGTATATCATGCAACAACCTAAGTTGAACTAGAAACATGTCAAGTGGGTTGAGTTCATGCAAATATTTACCTTCGTGATAAAGCATATAAGTGGGAAGTCAAATCGCGTAGCTGATGCTTTAAGTAGAAGACAGTTGATGGTGCTAGAGAATTATATTCAAGTCTTAGGATTTGAGCACTTAAGAGATCTATATGAAACTAATATTGATTTTCAAAATGCATATAGAGCTTGTAGAAATCCTGTAGAAGCAGATAGAGAATCATGGATTGAGTATATGTTGCAATATGGTTTACTCTTCAAAAACAGTAAACTTTGTATTCCCAAATGTTTTATGAGAGAGAACTTGATACAGGAAAAGCACAATGGAGGAATGGCAGGTTACTTTGGAAGTGATAAGACTTTTGGTCAGTTGAGTCATTTTTACTTTTGGCCAAAGATGAGATCTGAATTTGAGAATTTTGTAAGCAGATGTAGGGTATGTCGGCATGCCGAGGGAAGAAGCCAGAACATAGGCTTATACACACCATTTCCTATTCCAACTAGGCCTTGGGATTCTGTGAGTATGGATTTCGTTTGGGTTTTTCAAAAACTCAGAAGAGATATGATTACATTTTTGTTGTGGTGGATAGATTCACTAAGATGGCACATTTTGTTCCATGTTATAAGACTAGTGATGCCACACACATTGCTAGCTTGTTTTTTGATGAAGTTGTGAAGTTGCATGGTTTACCTAAGAGTATTGTGTCGGACGGGGATGTAAAATTCAAAGGTCATTTCTAGAGGACACTATGGAAGAAGTTGGGTACTAAGTTGAACTTCAGTTCAACATATCATCTACAATATGATGGCCAGACTGAGGTGGTAAACAAGAGTCTAGGAAACATGTTAAGAAGTCTGATTGGAGAAAGTACAAAGCATTGGGATAAGGTATTACGCCAAGCTGAGTTTGCCTACAATGATTCACCAAACAGAAATATAGGGATGAGTCCATTCCAAATTCTTTATGGAATGCACCCAAGAGGAGCATGTGAACTTCGTGATTTGGGTAAAATGGAGAAGAGGAGTGCAGATGGAGAAGATTTTAGAGCAAGGATCATTGAACTGCAATAGAAAGTCAAGGAAAGATTATAGTAGAGTAACAATAGTTACAAGACCCGAGCAGACACTAAGAGAAGGGAAAAGAGTTATGAAGTGGGATATTTAGTCTTAGCACATCTGAGGAAAGAGAGATTTCCAAAAGGAGAGTACAACAAGTTGAAGTTGAAGAAGATTGGACCTTGTAGGATACTTAGAAGATTTTCAGCAAATGCCTATGAACTGGAGATCAAGAATAATTTTAGGGGCGAAATTTAGCCCATGGGCTATTTTTCCATGTATTTTTCCCAAAAACGATTTGCCAATTTGCATTTTTTGAAGCCCCATTTCACCCAATTTTGACGAGGTAAACTTTTTTCACTCTAAAAATCGCCAAATTATTATATAAACTATATAAAATCCTTAGAAATTGAAATAATTTTAGAAAAATATCACCAAATATTTTATAGTTGACATTTTAAGAATTGCTAAGATTCGCCAAGGTTTATACACTTTTAAATAAGTATGGGTCCTTAAAATTATCCCTACTTGAAATGGAAAAGGAATTGGCATATCACCTATTTTTAATGTTGCAAACTTGTATTCCTATGTAACGGATGATACAGGGAAAGTGCCAGAGGTGGAAGATCTACAATGGTTGAAACAGATGCCTATGGCCCAACCTTCAAAAGCTGAGCATATCTCGGAGACTAGAGTGGTAAGAAGAACCAGACACGTGGACTACCTGGAGTACCTAATCAAGTGGAAGGGACATCCTGAAGAGGATTCTACATGGATGGATGCCAAGGAATTGGAAACCAAGGGTTTCTCAATAGCTGACTTACTGAACAGGGGTTCAAAAATTTTAACCTTGGGAGTCTGATGCAGGAGCATCGATGCTAAGTCAACAATGTGATATGTGGTCACATATTGTGGCTAGTATGGAGGCGAGTTGTTCTAATGCAGACAGGATAAACCGTTTTGAATGATTTGAGATCACAGGATGGGTAACCATCTGATGCGTTGTCTATTTTTGGTAGGATAGGACTAGCGGTGAGTTGATACTCCCTGCGTGGAGATCAAGCCAGATTAGAAAGTCGGCTAAGTAGAGATGAAAACCCACCATCATGGAGTCTGTTAGGTTGTTAGGATTGTTGAGTGGTTTGAGTTTATGTTAGAGAGCCGAATGCATAAGTAAGGCAGAGTAGAATGAATTAGGGGTTGGTTGGTTGGTTGTTTGGTGGTTGGTCGTCTGCAGGAGTTAGCCATTTTGTAGAGAATGCAATTTTCATACTTTCTGTAAATGAATGTAGAAGAACTGTGTGTGCTTAAGAAATATTTCTGTGCATTTGAGTCAAGAATGTATTGAGTTTCTGACAGGTAGAGTTGTGTGCATTTGTGGCATGTTTTATGTGTGAATGAATCTTTGCATCGCGTTCGTTTTCGTTTGATATTTGTGTGTAGTGCAGAACCCCCAAGTTGTTTTCATTCCAAGAACCTTTCCATTATCTAAGTAGGATTGTTTTTTGTGTGGAGTTTTCTAAATATCCAAATACGGGTTGAGCTGGGTTGATCATTTCCATGATCAATTGGCCAATAAATCAAGAAGAAGCCAAGGAAATCTAAGTTGTTGAGTTGAACGACTCAGATCTAAAGCGGGCAGAAGATCAACAACGTAGGAGCATTGTTCGAAGTGAAGTTGCACGAAAAATAACATTCCTACAAGCCTAAGTGAAGGATCCCGCCTTGATCATAGATCAACAACTGAGATGAAATCCGCAAAGGATCGACGGTGGAACAACGTCCCGCAAAAGGAGAGTAGTGTGGAAGTTAGCGGCGAAGAGTTGCAGAGGAAAAGTGCAGAGAAACTTTGTGGGAAATATTTTTCGGAAAAGTCTAGAGGACACCCCGCAAGTTGCGAAAAAGGTATTGTCGAAAGGAGTTTGCGGAGGATCATTGTGAAAATACTTCCCGGGGAGCGCCAAGAACGCGCCCACAACCTGCAATTGCGGAAAGAGGGTGATCCTGCAAGCTTATTGCGGAAGGTCATTTTTGTAGGGAAGAGACCCCATAACGGTGCAGAGAGCCTGCGTGGAAGGTCAGGCCTACGTGGAAGAAGGACTAGGATGGTTTCTAGCCCAGTTAGGGGCAGATTCTAGTGAGTCACCCCAGATCCTGGAAGGATGAGGGTTGAGTTGGCTGTGGTCGACCTAACACCCCATCAGAATGGAGTGGAACATTCATATTATCCCACCTTTCGACCACATGTTTATGAATATGGTCATACAAGATTGCATCTCTTTGATCAACAATGTCTTTGATTTGACCAAGCATGTTATCCATTTGGTCATACACCTCCCCAATCACCAACTGATCTGTATCTGCAAAAAAAATCATACTTTAAACATGCTTGGTGAACTGTAGAACATATCTAACCTGTGCCCATAATTGACCATCATGAACGGTGTCCTCCACCTCCTGAAAGTCATGTCTATCAGATGTTGTTGCAGCTATGTCTTTCAATTCCTGCCATGATCACTTGAGAGCATACTAGCTAATTCTTGTCTTACCTTCAAAATCCTCTTGAAGGTAAGTTAGTATCTAGAAAATCTATTATTTTCCATCTTCAATAGCTCCAATCCAGAGTGATTGCAAAAAATGTGGTGGGCCATGATATGATTGGTAATCAATTTTATCATTTACTTACCTCTCTTATACAAGGCACCAATCCATTAATAATTAGGGTCCTTCATATTAACAATATCATGCATCAAAAGGTTCAATGTGTGAACCAAACACCCTGACCAAAATATGTTAGGGTATGACTTGAATGAGATTGTATGGCCCAGTATCTTGAATGGTTTTGAGTAAAGGTGTAATACCCCATTTTGACCCTTATGATATATTGGATTTTAAGGTGAATATTGTATACATGCGATGTATGTTTCCCTAGCGTGGAGATCAAGGCCAAGGCCTCGCTAGCATATGCTCAGATTTTATTTAAATTAGACAAGTATTTGATATTTTTCCATCCATGTGCTATTAATCCATGGAACATTGTAAATTGATGTAAATATTAATATTTCAATAAAATACCAAAACTGGCTATGAAAGAAACTAATGAGAAGGGGCCATGTGTATCCATTAGGGAGTGGTGAGGGGTTGTGGGATTGAACCATATGCTGCCAAATGTCAGCTTGAGAACCCATTTGACTTCCTTGCTGACATTTAATTCTGTGTAAGAAAGTTGTTGAAGAATTCAGTCCATGGCTTCAATGGAGCATGGGCAACCCATAAATTTGTATGGAAGAGTATGGGCTATGTTTCCTTGACCCACAAGTCACTTTACCTCATGGGAATTTATTTTTCCCCATTCCCATTCCATTGTTGAAGATCCAAGCTTCAGTTTTCATCCATTACACATGCCCAGCAGTGAGAAAAAACAGAAATCGCAACAGTGAAAGAACCCATGTTTTGAAGTGCCATAAACGCCCAGAATTTGGTATTGACAGTGAAAACCAATGGGGGATCCATAGATATGAAACTTGGGGCGAAATTGAGAGTATTGTACCCCTAAATCCAATGGAAAATCCAGTTTTTATAGCCTAGAAATCCAGTGACGAGATTGAGTTATTTGATGACAGAATTGTGAGAAATCCAAGTGTGAATGATTGAAAAAAGGTTGGGTTTGCTTGATAAACCCAGTGAAGGCTGATATCTCAAGGAATTAGAAGCTAGATCTTTCTCTTCCCACCCTGAATATCACTTGAGGGAAGGGACGCTTGAGGGACTGTGCAGCGGAGAAGTGGATATTCATTGTGTTGGGTGAGGTAGGTATTGTGGGTGCCATGACTGTTGAGTTCATTTGAGATGCTTGTAGCTCTATGTTTGATCTCACTAGCTTAGTATCCTCCTCCTTTTCTTATTCCATGCTTGATAAACCCAACTGTGTGTTGGATTAGCATGGCTGGTTGAGTGAAGCCATGGTTATGAGTGAGCCTGTTTAGTTCCTCTTTAGTGGATACACAACCCATCTCGGGGGTGATTTCTTAGCTGAAAGAATATAGGCTGGATAGAGATCTATGGTTGGGTGGAACATTGCTCTCACATATCCAGTTGTTTGGACAACTTCATCTCAAAGATAAGTGTTCTCTGTGGTTAAATTATATGCATTATGTGATCTGCAATGTTTTAATTAATGACTGTTGCTTATATGCTGAATGCATGATGAAACTGTGTGTATATATAGTGTTTAATTCTGTTCTGTTTGTTGAGTATGAATATGTATACATAAGTTTTTATTTCTCCATGAATTTTTTAGCAATGTATGGGGCTGAGATTGTCAAATAAGCCGGTATGTTTGGTCATGTTTCCTCCCTTGCACTGGATTGTCGGAAGGGGACATGACAAAAGGTTGTGCAATATTAATACCAGTATCGTAGCAATCTAAGTAGCCATGGGCTATGGGCTATAAGGAACATCGCACCACTAGTAGAAACACCAAGAATATTTATCAATGGATTTCCTTTAACATCTGTCCATCCATCAGATACAATGGATGCCCCATAGTTGGACCAATCATTTGTAAAATTTCCAAGAGCACTATTGATTTTGGTTCTTTCCTTGTCAAGTCCCATGGTTCTAGCTTTGTCATACCCAGGGCTCCTGTATCCTGTAGGATCACCATTGATGGCTTGTACATTTCATGCCAATACGGTGAGAAAAGTGTTAAATGTACAACATCACGAGACATTGTCCAAACCAATCTTGTGCAAACAAGATTGATCCTCCCGTATAGAGGTGAGCACTCTGATTTCCTTTCATGTAAAGGTTATCCCTCCTATATAGAGGTAATTGATCAAAGTAATGATGTTGTAAAGTCTTGTTGGAAAATGATCCGGACTTGTGTGTCAAGTCATGATTCTCATGTGAACCTTCCTATAAAGGTATCCATGGGATGGACCTCCCGTATAGAGGTGGACCTTCCGTATAAAGGTCATGCTTTACTTGTTAAAATCATTTAATGTTGTGTGATGTATTATTAACCATGATCACCGGATTTCTATTAAGTCTCCTTTAGATATTGATCACCTCTAAAGTGAATTACTTTAACATATTATCATTTGGTCTGGAATAATATACTATGATCACAACATCCCATAATTCTTCATAGTATAATGTAATGTGATGGATAATTAAAGTTAGCACATATTGACCATGGATTAAAAGATAAAGAGATAAAGATTAATGCATAGAGAAAAAGAGAATTCAAATTGATCAAGAGATGAATAAGTGAACTTGAATTGTAAATCTTAGGTTAAAGCCACATTATATGCCTCTGTTAATTAAAGAAATCACAGTGGTCACTACAAGTAAATCAATCACATGATTTCAGCTAATAATAGTTTACTAAGTGTTGAATAAGAAGGACTAGTTAACTAAAGTGTTTTCACTTTAGTTAAACTAAACGATGACACTTTAGTAAATCAAGGAGAACTCGAACTGATCACTACAGTGATGTTATCAAGAAACAATTAGTTAAAGAGAGTTAACTAAGTGACAACAAAGAAGATCTAGTCAACTAGGTGTTATTGCATGATGACACTTATGTTAAACTAAAATATGAAACTTGAGTTGCGACACTTGCATGATGACACTTGAGTTAACCACCTAACTAAGAGGGAAAGATTTCAGTTAAGAGGTGAGTTCATCCTAAGAGACAATTCAGTGAGATGAAGCACTGCATGAGAAGTGGGGCGCACTTATTCATGCAATATTGATACATCCAGACTGAGGGTGAGTTCATCCTTAAGTTAGAAGAAGCCAATGCATGAAAATAATGTATAAATATGTTATACGGGATTGATGAATTCAATGTGAAGCGAATTCTCTTCTCCATTGAAGGCAAGGTGCTTCTCTTTGTGCAGGTTATTGTTCTTGCTTGTTATTGATGTGCTAGGAATATTGGAAAACAAATCCAATTGATCTCTCTTCTCTATTGCTTCCATATATTCACCAAGAGTGTTTTGGTGATCTCTTATCTTCCGAAAGAAATCTTCTATGTTGTAAAAGAAAAGCATTCTCTGCTATCCATTATATTATATTGAGAAGAATTGTTGGGGTTTTTGTTCTCATAGTTTTGAGGATTTTCCACAGGGTATATCTTGTGTTATGGTTGTATGAATTTCATGTCATTGAATTTTCTAATTGATTCAAGTTTTGGCATAAAAGAATTAAATATCAAATCTCAGCCAAATATTAACATGAAGAACATTGAATGGCACATCACATGCATAGAGAAACTTGTAAACTTTAGAATCCACATCGTCTATACAACCTTGATCAAGGAAATATGATAATGTTCTTCGCATAGGAGAGAATCATATACCATGGGGGGATGAGGGTCCTGATCAAGTCGATGATGATACACTACCAAAAATTCTCTATGAGGATTCAGATTCAACCCTTGATCTCCTGTAATTGTTTTGAGTGATCTCTTCTTCCATCTTGTATTTTTTTCTTTTGTTAGTTAGCACTTTTTCACAAATTTTGACTCCAATAACCATACCTTTATCACATGGCATAATCCCACACAAATGATTTCTCACATGTGTATATGAACATGTGTAAGTTTTAGTACAATGGGGGCATATAAACTTTGTGGTTCCACCCCCTCTCCCTCCCCCAATCCTTGCCACATACTTCCACAAAGGTGTTGTATCTTTTTGTTTTTTCCCCTCATCACTCTCAAGCTCATCATTATCATCATCCTCATCTGGTTCCCCTTCCTCCTCTCCATGGTATGTGTCAGGTGGAAGAACTCTCGAATTCATGTTTATTTAATGCATAGGAAATTATTTATACATTCTAAAATGACTGTTGGATCCCATATTCCAATGTCTTTTTGACTACCTATAGACTCTTCATATTCTATATTTACAATATTTACAATTTTTATTTGGAACCATAATCCTGAGGATTAGGTTTCCAAAATTCCCCCCATTAATCCGAAGGGGTGTTTGTGAGTTTGAGCATGTTTCTAAACCTTTCAAACTTCTCTCATCCAATTGCTTCGGTGAATATGTATGCAATTTGGTCTTTAGTGGAACAATTTCATAGATGAACTATCTTTGCCTCTACATGATATCGAATCAAATGGTACTTTGTGTTGATGTGCTTGGCTCGATCATGGAATTTGGGATTCTTGCCCAACTTGATTGTAGAAGTGTTGTCGATCAATAATGGAGTGGATTTCTCTTGTTTATCCTGCAAATCTTCAAGTATATTCCTGAGCCACACAATCTCTTTCATTGCTTCTATAACAGCCACATATTCTTCCTCTGTTTTTGAATATGTTGGAACTAACTATTTGCATGATCTCCATGAGATAGTTGTCGAACCAAGAATCATTGTGTATCCAGAAGTGGACACTCCTGTCTCTTTGTCACCATCATAGTCTGAATTAGAGTACCCAATAATTTTGAAGTCATCCACCTTAGAGTATTTCAGTCCAAAGTATTGAGTCCCCTTCAAGTATATTAGAAATCTTTTTGCAGTAGACTAGTGTCCTTCACAAGGTTTATGCATGAACCTTGAAAGAATGACAACAACATATGAAATATCTAGTCTGGAAGGTGGTAAGGTAAATAAGGCTTCCTACAAGTTGTCGATACTTGGTTGCATCCTTGAATTCTTTTCCTTCAATTGATGTGAGCTTAAGCTTTTGTTCCATTGGAGTTGAGAGAGGGTTGCATTTTGTCATGCAAAATTTGTTCAACAATTCTCCAACATACTTCTTATGGGAGATGAATATGTACTTGGGATGTTGGCTGAATTCAATTCCTAAGTAGTAATGAAGGTGTCTCAGATCTGTCATTTCAAATCCCTTCTTCAAAACTTGCTTTATGGATGTAATATGACTTTCATTGTTCCATGTCATTAAAAGGTCATCTACATACACCACAAGAAACACAACATATCTTCCAAATTTATTTACAAACAATGTTGTGTTATCAATATTATAGTGCTTGAAATTCATCTTTAGAAGATGCTTAGTTAGCTTTTCATTCCATGCTCAAGGTTCTTTCTTTAGGCCATACAAGGACTTGATGACACTAGCACATTTGAGGAAATTTGCCACGGTTTTGCGTTGATATTGCCACGTTTTGGCGTCCCAATTGCGACAATCATGGGCGTGATTTTGCGTGGAACCTGTTTCATGGATATAACGACGAACTTGGAAAGCCATCACAATAGAGACGAAAACTGGTCGCCACGTGTCTTCTATAAGGTGGTCTTGAAAATGATTTTTTTTATTCATTTTCTACAAACCCTCTATCTATGAACATTCCTCCCTATAACGACGCAAATATGTCAAAAAAGAGTTGCACATAAATTTGTTTCCACGAAAAACCGTTGCTCTATTGACGGTTGTTCGTCGAACATACCAAAATAAAGCCAGATGCTGTGACGATTTTTCTATACCTGCGGCGATGTTTTGACGCAACTATCGATGAACGTTCGTCAAACATACCAAAAGAAGGTTGGTGCCTTTCCACGGTTTTTCTATACCTTCGACGAAATTTTGTCGATATATCGACGATACTTGGAAGTTTAAAAAAAAATTAAAAACCGTGGAAACTTATGTCTTATGAGTATAACCTAAATGTCCAAAACAAGGGAGGTGCCTTTCCATGATTTCCACGAAAAACTATCACTCTATCAACGGTTGTTCGTCGAACAGACCAAAACAAACCAAAAGAAGGCTGGTGCATTTCCACAGTTTTGCTATACCTTCGACGAAATGTCGTCGATTTATTGACGATACTTGGAAGTTTAAAAAAAAAAACCATGGAAACTGGTGTCTTATGAGTATAACATAAATGTCCAAGCCAGGTGATATTATATTAGTGAATTCTGGCATTGGACAAGAGCTTATCATCTTTTTTGAGAACAAAGATGATTAAATGAAATTGATGGTGAGTTTATCATGGTTTTTAAAATTTTCAAGTGCAAAAGAAGATAATGAAAAAGAGATTGATATAGTATATCTCCTTTGATTGATCTAATTGTAAATTCAACAGAGAAATGCTTCAACCTTTCATGAGCAAATGAGGTTGGAAATGAATGCTTACAAGTTACAACAAATTCAATGCAAAACTAGCATTAGCAGTGGATTTCATGCCCAAAACATTTCAATTTGGTGTAATCTTAAGTTGTTTTGGGATCTAAAATTGTCACAACACTGAAGTTTGATCCAGATTTGATCTAAATCTGGTGAAAGCATGGATATTTTTAGTTGCTAACTGAAAGATTTAGTTGTTTATACTATTGTTGTTAATGCCCCATAATGTTCCTTGGAGGATGAAGTACTCCATGATAGTTTTTGTGCTATGAATCCCCATGTTTCATGTTTTTTTCTTTTCAATATGGTAAACACCTTTAACCAAAAGACATGGAAACTGGTTGGAAATTGTCGAGATGTTAGGTTGGGATCATATTCAGTTCCTTAAGGGAGGAAGAGATTCTACAATCATGGAAGTTGGAATAGGTTGTCACATGAATGTTGTATAATAACCACTGGAAATTTTTTTAATATTGTACATACATATAGGATATGGAACATTATAGTGACCTTAACTCAAGCCCTAGGGGAAAAGAGTTATTGTTCACCTAGAAAATATGTGTAGGCTCTTTGTAGTGCCAATTGGTGGTAAGATGTTTTGAATTTGCACATTACTGGAAGAGATGAAAATGAAAAAATGATCCTTCTTATGAAACCACCTCAAGCATGGCCGAAATCGGTCAAAGTTAGTACCAAATATGCCCAAAAGAAAAAAAGTCCCTTGAGCACATGATAGGAAAGATACATGTTAATCAACAAAAAATTGACAACTTATTTCTATTCTTTTACTATTCATGATCTCATATAACAAAAAATTAATCATAGATCACCTTTTGGCATTGATCAGAAGAAGGTTGCACAATTGAACATGCAATTTGTAGTTTAGAAACCATATCATAATTTCCTTGGAGACACTCCTCGTGAAATAGAATCACTTGCTCTACTATATGTGAAGAGCTACTAGTGAGAATTCATCATACTACAAAAAACATAAGGTGCACTGAATTCATCTTTATTGAAAAATAAATAAATAATAAAAAAATAACTCGACCCCTGGGGAAAAAGAGTACTTGTTCACCTAGAAAATTTGAGTAGGATCTTTATAGTGCCAACTAGTGGTAAGTTGTTTTGATGTTGCTCATTATTGGAAGAGGTGAATATGAAAAGTTGATCCTTCTTATGCAACCACCTCAAGCATGGCCAAAATTGGTCAAGTTAGTATCAAATATGCCCATAAGATAAAAATAGTCCCTTGAGCACATGATGGGAAAGAGACAAGTTAATCAACAAAAAATTGACAACTTATTTCTATTCTATTACTAGGAATGATCTCATGTAGCAAAAAATTCATCATAAATTACCTTTTGGCATTGAGAAGTAGCTTGCACAGTTGAGCATGCAATTTGTAGTTTAGAAACCATATCATAATTTCCTTGGAGACACTCCTCATGTAATAACATCACTTTATATGCTACCTTTGAAGATCTAGAAATATCAATTTATGAAGGGATCACCATAGTTAATGATAAAAATTTCAAATAGATTGAGGAAAGCAACCACATAACCAATCATATTGCTTTTCTTGGGCCCTAGCGAGTATGAATAATTGAAATATTCTTAAGGGATATTGTAATTCAATTCAATCATTAGATATTCTAGCTTTTGCATCATTTTGATAAATTAACAATGTATATATACATTTGTAGAAGAATTACAGCTGGTTAGGTTTAAAGATTGTGTCAATGCTTGTCTTAGTAGTAGTGTGTCCATGGTAGACGCAAAAAATTTCCAATAATGTTTGAGTCGAAGTTGTAGAGAACAAAATTGCCTGAATATTGCATCTCCCCTAACTGAACAAACAATATTACGGTCTCATCCATCCAGATTGTTGATTTTCCATCTCCTATCTGAATATTTCCATCTTGACCAAGAGTGAGGAATCCTTCTTCACGTACTGGTTGGCTTCTAATAAACCCAAACCATAAACCTTCAACTTTTACAGATACATAAACGTTACAATAATAAAAATCAATTATCACTACAATCCAAGAACTTATGTATCCAAATAGGAAATTTCAAAATATAAAATAAGTATAGAAGATGATTTGGATAATACAAAAGAAATACAATAATAAACATATGATACAAACATAAAAATGCAAAACATATTTGTGTGATTTTTTGGGGCTACTTTCTCATGCATTCCAATTGGAACTTTGATGAGTAGTCTTTGTACTTGATGATGATGCAATTGGAATTCTCATTGACCCCATTTGGTAATCTTTGGATGTTAATATAAAATCTATTTATTTCTCTCTCACTATATTTTTAAACCACACACTCACAAGTGCTAAGGCTAATAATCACACCTTGATGAGGAATAGTGACGACTCAACTGCATGGAAACAAAATAACAAGAATTATCTATCATTAGGAAACTATTATAAATGCAAGGACAACATATTGAAGGCATGTATAACCTACCTATATCACCACCCTCCTATATTAATGCCTGCAACTCAGATGATAAATTCAAATCCTTATCCTCAATTTTTCATTCATTTAAAAATGATTGAGATAAAACTCAGTAGGAGTAAAGTGGGAAGGATGGATAAAATGAGGGTTGGAAGGAAATCAAGGACATCCTTGACATGATGCTAAATTTACACAGATACCAGGTTCCCATGGATAATGTTATGGTGAATAAGAGAGGCAATTGTAGATGAGATGAATCAACTAGCCCAAAGTAGCAAGCTACCAATGCGACAGACAATCACCAAGCCTTTGATCCTAATTGGGGGTAGTTGAAGGGTATACATTCTCAGGTAGAGCTATCAATCAGTAAGAAGACCAAAAAATTAGATAATGAGTTATGAGCTCTTGGATTCTGACCTGTAGTTCTCATATCTTTGTGATTTTGTTTTTAATTTCCTAAGGCATGTACTGAGCTTCACGAGAGAAATAGAAACACTAGACTTGATGATACTCTCCCTGTATTCCCTTTTTTTATAATTTTTGAAGTAGTTTGATTTGATGGCTTCTTGTGGTGTTGAACTTAAGCTAAATATAATACTTTTCTAGTTTAAATCAAAGTTAAAGGAAGAAGAGAAACCTCATAATGCAAGCACTTTCGTTTGTCTAAGATGTTACTGGGACTTGTAACCTCGGTAGGTGGCCTAATATACCCTAGATTTCCTATTAGTCAACATATTCTTACGTTACTAAGAAGCATTTTTGTTTTATGTAGAAGGTTGTCTCCTAGTTTGGATGATAGTCTGAAAGTAGTTATTTACTATTGGTTGTATCTCTTGTATCTTAATAGAATGAAATAGAATTTAAGGATAAAGACAAACACATTAAGAATAAAGAACATGTCAAAACCCTTACCTTATCATTATCCTTTCGCCAGATCCATTCACCCATACAACTTGATCAGAGTTGTCCATGAGATGCATTTCCATCACCAAGACCCGCATAAATCATCAAAGACATAATTTTTATATGAGTAAATAATATATAAGAAAATAAACAGACATTTAAATCCTACTACAAATTCATGTAGAAATCAATAAACTGTTAAATGTTAAATTTATTAACAATATTTTAAGAAATAGACATGCATTTAAAAATTTACAACCATCTTTAATACATAGTAATAAAATAGTATTTATACCTTATTTAACTTCTCTCAATTTCGAGAATAGTTTTATATTCTCTACTGAACAGGGCCAACCACGTGAATGTGGAAGATTAATTGGCCCCTCACCCCCCTCACATCGCTCTCAATTTCCCATACGCAATAAATGATGTTGTTTACATAGAAAACATATAAACATTCATGCATAACTAGGCTAGTCATCAAAACATATAAACATAAAAACATTGAAGCATAATGAGGTAATTCATATAAACAATGTTTCAGACTAACAACATCAATATACATCCAAAGACAAGTCATGAATTTATACATCTACTTTTTCTTTGATTTTTGTTTTTTGCATTGTAATAACTAACGATTAGGGTATTATCATCATCATTTGGTGGAATATCTACAAAGCCATGTTCTGCTAGTGTTTGTGTTTCCATTCCCTCATGTATCATACTTCTTGTACATCATTGAGTAGGGCGTGGAGGCAGTTTTGAAGGGGCGTGAATTGCAACAACGAAAATGGGCATATCGATATATTGAAATATTATTGAAATTAACAGTTCATTATTTTGATTAAAATTACAATATTGCTCTTTACCTGTCTGTGTAGTTGTGAAAATTGGTGTGTTAATTGTTTCTCTACTTGCTAATTCCTCTTGCGGTTCACCCTCCTGAGCTACATGGTCTTCCATTGAAAGAAGAAAATTTATAAGTATACACTAGGAAATAAATATCTATAATAACAGTAGATATTTCTATTTCCAAAGCACACATATTAGAATGGATACTCTTCTCCCCACTATCATGGGACATGCACACCCCAACATCAGCTGGTACGTGCTGAGTAGCGCTAGATTCACTGCCGCCGTTGCACTATTGCTTAAAAGAAAACATAAATATTTAGTTATGGGTAATATAATAAAAAATGAATATACTTTAATAATATACTGCAATGATGTCCTTATTCATTTTATTTACCTGCATTTGTGTCATTGGGGAGATTGGAGTTTGCCCCAAGATTTTTTGATATTCAATCACACTTATAAAACCATACTTGAAACCAAGCTTTAGGTCTTCCTCGATGGCAACATCTTGGAACATATTTCCCTGCATTGCATAACACATTTAAAATTTCCAGTATCAAAAGCAAATATTTGTTCGCTACTATCAAATAAATATTCCCCACAGTTAATCATTTAATTCTTATGATTCAGGCTCTTAGTTTTCTATAGCCACCTTGTCCCAGTCTATGCTTCCCGTGCTTTTCCACTCTAGCCTTGGTTTTTGTTAGTCCTAAAGTCTGCTAACTTGACTACGGGATAGCAGTGTTCAGGCACCTCAGATTTTAAGGATTGTTTTTATGATTTTAGTGGATAACAATATAAAATTCAAGTGTGTAAAGACAAAGTACAGAGACACAATAATTTGAAAACATTAGACAATACATGTATAAAAACAATATTTTACAAAAGGAATGACAGTACCACTGTACAGGATCCAAGAGACAGGTTTCAAAACATACAAATACAGGGAATAAACAAACAATTTATCACTGCACAATATGTAAAAGTGTAGGCGCTTAAAATAACATTTCAAACATCAGTAAGCATAAATATCCACTTGCCAACACAAGATCTATATAGAAAACATCTATATAAACCAGAATGTAAACAAGGGTTCAAACAGAACCAGAGAATATCCACACAGCATAAAGTTTAAAACCTAGATCCAAATAGATAATTTGTCATTCATAAAGCAAAGAAGTTCTTACACAGATAAGAAATTGCAGAACTATACAATTCTCCCAGCATATTCGACCTTCATCAGTCTCTCCAGTGCAAAATGTTACAATATGAATTATATAGATGATGAGGTCGAAATCCTCCCAAATCCCAAAGATAGCATTCAGTTACAATCAATTTATGAAACTGCCTGCCACAAAAATTAGGCCAAACTGCTGAAAACTCAAGCTCAAAGATGGATTCGGTTCTCCAAATCTGTGACACCTGTGTATAAACCGAAAGAGATTATTGTATATTGGTTTCTTTTTAGCAAAAACCTCTCTCAATTCTTTGAGATTCATTTTCATTTACCCGAGATCTGCATTTCAAAAACATGTGTCAAACATGGAAATTCTAAGATCCAAAAATTAGGGCTCAGAGATGGATTCGATTCTCCCAATATATGATACCTGTAGGAAAACTGAGATATTTCATTGTTCTCTGACGTGTTAGGAACAAAAACCTCCACCCATTTCACAAAATGATTCTCCAGTCTCTCAGAATCATCATTTGAAAATGATGACTCATTATAGTAAAAACGCCACATTTATTTATGAGCAAAGGACAGTTCTTCTATTTGGGATTCAAATTTTTTACCAAGGAATTTTGCAGTAAATCTCCTCGCCTCTTTATCCAGTGTTGTCTATTCATCAACAATAGACTCCTGGCACCCTGTAGCTTAGACACCTTGGTCATTGGATTATGCACTAATCAATGGTATTAGCTTTGGATTTTTTTAGCATTTCCACACCAAGACTCGCACCATAACCATTCTTAAAATAGTGAGAATATTGGTACTGTATGTTGAGCATAACTTGGAAGAAAGACAATAAAATTATATGGCTGTCTACGCAGGTGATCCTTCTAGAAACCCTATTTCCAGAACCCAGAGACTGATCAACTTCATTATTGTTTTGGTAACCCTGCACAAAAACCCAACCTCAGCAAGCTGACAGCCTGTATACATATGAATGATGAGATGCGTTGCTAGTCCATGTTAAACATAGGCAATACTTTATTAAATATTAACTTTGAATAAATTATGAAAGAAATTTAAATAATCTATAGGAGCTTAGGCTTTTAAACTATGATTTTGCAAATGCATAAAAATGATTATTAAAAGCGAAGATCAAGCAACCAAACCATAGGAAAAAGGGAAATAAAAAGGAAACAAGGACAAAGGTGAAAATCAAAAGGTCTGGTAAACAAGCTAACATAACTAGGACAAACAATTTCTTTGGAGGTGTCAGGTAGCCTATATATGAAAATTTTGAAAACGTTAGATATCAGAATTCTTACTTAAAACAAAAAAGAAAAAAATAAATGAGCATATTTCACTAAAAAGATTATATGTGTTGTACCTTGCTTTTCGAGGCCGTGGTTGTTTTCCTTGTCTTTTTAGCAAGTTATCCTTTGCATCCTCTATGAGTGCCTTCTACTCTTTCTCCGGAACCATGGGAGGGTGCTCATGCTTGAGGTCAAGTTGCAATTTATCTTTATATTGGGCCCTGGTATATCTTCTCGTCGGCTAACTTTGCAACCACTTTCTTGTTGAATGTATTGCCGAACAAGTTTACCATGTGGTCCATCAATTCATATCTCTTTGTGCTATCTTGGCTATTCCACCATGTGCGAATGGTGGGGCTAAATAGATCCAATGATTTGTCATTCAAAATCCTATAGAAAACATTGTTTCCTGCAAAAACGTGTAATCCATTAATTTATAATAATTTCAACGTATGTACATTTCAATTTCATGATTAAAATGAATAAATTAATTAATAAATACCTGCAATATTTTGAATCTTGATCGGAACATAAGAGTCATCCACCAGAAAGGTGATATCTAGTGATATGGTGCTTTTAACTCATGCTGCTCTAGGAAAAGTGTCCTGGTTAGCTATAGTATGTTCATCTCCGAAGTCATGTGGAGTCCTAGGATCCGTCTCAGCATGCTCCGACATGTCATGCCGATCAAAATCGGTGCCCTCATCAATGTATTCGAGGCCAACCGTAGGAGTGTGAAAAATTCTCATTGGTACATTTCTTTGTCGACGTTGTTGCTGCATTGGAGAATCACTACTACCTATACCTGTCTCGACAGTTTCTCTAGTCACGGGTTGCAAAAACTCCTACAAACGAAAAACTTTACTTTATCATATCACTTGGAAAAATAGAAAACATAATATCAGATATGAAATCATGTCATAGCTTTAAAAAATATGTGAAGATGCCACTTACCCCATAAGCTTTTATTTTTTCTTTCATCTCTTCAATCCTTGCCCTGAACTCCTGTGTCATGGGCCTTATGCGAGCTAAGGCAATAATTTCTATGTTTTCCTTTTTCAGGGCCTTCTTTATAGTTTTCATTGGGTCTATGGAATAGTAAATTTCAATCTCAAGCTCCTCATCACCCACATCAAGTGCATTGGACTAAATTCATCAAACAATAAAATTAAGCAAAATAATTTTAAAATCATTCAAACATTGTTATTGTAATGAAATTTAGTTACTATTAAGAACTAACACTTACCTGATGCGGTGTTGTGGTTGGTGACTTCCCACGGTCACCCCGTACTGATCTACTTCTAGTGGGTGACTGTCCATGGTCACCCTGGACTGTGGAAGCAGCAGGTGCCTTTCAAATGTCCTCACCCTGACACGATAGATCAATCAATAATTCATCATAAGCACAGAAAAATGCAAATGTCAATAGTGGAAATCAAATGTTAACAGAAAAAATTGAAACATTTAGTTATTATATTTAACACTTACCTAATGGGGCACAGAGTGTGACCTTCCACTGTCACCCTGGACCATGGAAGCAACAGGTGCCTTTCCACTGGCGCCACCTTGACACAATAAATCAATAAATAAGCGTTATGAAAAAAATTGTAACATAATAAAAAATGAGATATTGCAATAATATTTATTTTTACCTCAGAAGTAGAGGACATGCGTTCTATTCCATGACGATCATGGGCACCCCTGCCACCGTGTAATAAGCATATTGTCACATGGAAATCTTCTAGGGTTGGATTTTCTAGTTATTGTAGTCATATTTAGTTACTATATTTAGTTGACTCGATAATTGTAACATAAACAAAAATGAGATATTGCAATAATATTTAATTTTACCTCTGAAGGAGAATATACATGTTCTGCTCCATGTCGATGAGCAGACCGCTGCCACAGTGTAATAAGCATGTTATCATATGGAAATATTCACAATAAGCACGAAAAAAGTGAATTGTAACATGAAAATCGAATGTTAACGGAAAAAATCAAAATATTTAGTTATTGTAGTCATATTTATTTACTAGATTTAACATTTACCTGACGAGGCATAGCATGTGAACTTCCACTGTCACCCTGGACCGTGGAAGCAGCATGTGGATTTCCACTGCCGCCACCTTGACAAGATAAATCAATGAATAAAATTTGAGTCAATAATTGTAACATAGAAAAAAATGAGATAAGAATAACAGTGTAATAAGCATGTTATCACATGGAAATATTCATAATAAGCACGAAAAAAACCAATTTCAATGGTGGAAATCGAATGTTAACATAAAAATCGAAACATTTAGTTATTATATTTAACACTTACATGGCGGGGCACAAAGTGTGACCTTCCATGGTCACCCTGGACCATGGAAACAGGAGGTGCCTTTCCATTGGCGCCACCCTGACACAATAAATCAATAAATAAACATTATGAAAATAATTGTAACATAATAAAAAAAGAGATATTGAAATAATATTTATTTTTACCTCAGAAGTATAGGACATGCATTCTGTTCCATGACAATCATGGGAACACCCCTGCCACAATGTAATAAGCATGTTGTCACATGGAAATCTTCTGGGGTTGTAGTTTCTAGTTATTGTAGTCATATTTAGTTGAGTCAATAATTGTAACATAAACAAAAATGAGACATTGCAATAATATTTACTTTTACCTCTGAAGGATAAGATACATGTTCTGCTCCTTGGCCATGAGCAGACCCCTTCCACAGTGTAATAAGCATGTTATCATATGGAAATATTCACAATAAGACAAAAAAAGCGAATGGTAATAGTGAAAATCGAATGTTAACAGAAAAAATCGAAACATTTTGTTATTGTAGTCATATTTATATACTATATTTAACATTTACCTAACGAGGCATAGATTGTGACCTTCCACGATAACCCTGGACCGTGGAAGCAGCATGTGGCTTTCCACTAGCATGCCAAAGCATCCCTCAAGCAGTCAAAGACAGTCAATGTAGCAAAATCGCAGAACAAACATGACAAAATCACATCCAATTAATTACATGATGGGAATAACCTTCATTAATGTACTTAGATTTTAACTTTCAGTCCAAATATTACCTCTCAGAGGGAAGTCAACAACTGGAACAAACTGGCCCTTAGTCAAGGGCATAAACATACCTGAGAGAGAGAGAGAGAGAGAGACCATAAATGTTGATAAAAAAGACATACAATTACGGCATAAGAACCAACCACTCAAAGAGGTACGGCACAGTCAAGATCATGCCCAAAAAATCAACGAGCACACCAAGTATCCCTCAAAACAGTCAAAGAAAGTCAACACACCAAAAAACATAGCCACAATAAGCAGCAGTATGGACATGCACGCATGAAGGAGTGAGAACCAAAATTGCTATAGAAACCCTCATAAAGGATAGTGCTAAGTAAGGACAGGTTGGGTGTTTCTTGTTTACCCAAAAAACAAATAACGCTCAAGTAGAGACAACCTTGAAAACCCTTGACATCATAAACAAGTGTGCCTAAAAACCCTAGATAAACCATACCAAAATAGAGCTCAAAGTGCCATAAAGACAACACTCTCAACAAAGGCTATACTAGTTCTTATATCCTCTCAAAGACCTCCTACAAGGTCCTTCTAAGTGATGTTAGGGTTTCTCTTACGATTAGGTTAGGCATGATGTCATCAATTTAGAAGTCAAATCAAAGTGGCAAGCAACCAAATTAAGGAGGGATAGATGGTCCAATGTCCAATGAATGAAGTTGATCAGTGCAGTAAAGGTGGTTGCCATATGGCAGGCCAAGACTGAGGTCTTTCAAAAAACCTCAGTACACCTTGAGTCCATGGAGTTTGGAGAATGACTCAAGAGAAAATAATGGCTACTCCAAGAAAAAAGACAGGTCCTAAAATCTTGATTGTATACATAGATAGAAGGAGAGCAAATACAAAGCAAGGATGAATTTATTAAAAAAAATCAGAGGTAATAAAAATTTGGCTTGTGTGACTCAAAAAAAAGATGCATGTTGATAGGGGGAGCAGTATGGTTATCAAAGTAAAACAAATCAAGTAAAACAAATCAAGTAAAACAACGTTATGATGTTTAGGACTGCTATTGATGCATGCTTACCTTTTATGAATTTACTAGATACATCTATTATAGCAGCATTAAGGGAAGAACTAACTAAGCTGAGATAGTTAGTAAGTGGAATCAATATGCCCGATCAAGTGATTAAATGTCCAACCATGCCAGCAAGGAATGACCATAGGCCTTAAAGAACATGTCATCAGCTTTGATATTGAAGGTTAAAATGCACGCAGGGGTTGTAAAGAAAGGGCAAGCATAGTTTATCAAGGTTAAAATGCACGCAGAGGTTGTGAAGGGGGTGCTAACATGCCCGGAGATGTGACCATGTCAAGGGGATACACTGAAAAATGCCCCCAGACATTAAATTTGCTAGAATTCCCGCCAAGCTTTCAAGGAAATGAAGAAAGTGAAGAAATTGCTCGCAACATATAGTGTAAATTCCCGTTAGATTCAGTTTATGCATGCATTGAAGAAGGTAGATTCCTGCAGGGTCTTGAAATAATGGAGAAATGCCCGCACTGACTAAGAATATGCCTGCATGTATGAAGGTAATATCAAGAAATGCATGCAGATCTCAAAAATGTCTGTAGGCCTGAGTAGAATTATGTCCACATATCAAGAAAATATGCCCGCAATGGATGCATGAAAAGGATAAATTCCCACCAGGCATAAGTAAATGCCCTCATATGAAATAAAATTGTCTGCAGAGGTGAAGATGCCCGCAGCAAGTGGAAAGGTCCATTTAAAATGCCCGCAACAAGTTTAAGAATGCCCGCAGGAAGTGAAGATATGCCAGCAAACAGCATAAAATTCCCGCATAGCTTTGCAAAATGACCTCCAGGTATATTAAAATGCACCCCACGATTTGAAAAAATTCCCACAGGGCCTCCAGAATGCACGCAAGGGTAGTAAAGGTACATGCAGGCATAATGGCATGAGAAGTGATGAAGTATGGAAGATGTATATGCACATTTTTAAGTGATGTTGTAGAAGAAACTATGTGTCTATGATAGCCCCATTGATTAAAGTAGGATGAAGACTTGGAAAAATGAATAAATCTGTCTGAAAATGTTGAGGACTATGTATTGACAAATTTGAGGAAATCAATAAGTGCTTAAATTCACAGTCAAAGGGGGAGATCAACACAAGACAATTTTGCATGTAAAACTATTCAATCCTATTTTTTTGAGGTTCACAAGACAATCAAAGCAATAAGAAGGCTTCAGACAAAGACAAAAGTATCCAGAACTAGAGTGTTAATTGATAAAGGGTGTAGACACTAATTGAGCAATAGCTTTTTGATAAATTCTCAGACATAGGAGGAGTATATTACTTAGTCAAAACATACTTCTGTGACAGTAAGAAGCAAGTTCTCAGGTAAATCCAAGAAGCAAAGTGAACCCAATTTCAGTATAAGTATAGCATCATATCAGACAGGGGGAGCAGTCAAATAAAGAAGCATTCAAAAATCATTTTTTTGGGGCATTGTGAAGTCCTTGATGGACAATTCTTTGACCCTTTGTCATTAATGTCAAAGGGGGAGAGTGCTTGAAAAGGTTTCCATCAATGAAAAAGGGGGAGATTGATGAGAAAGGTTGTCATTGATGACAAAGGTAAGATAAAGGATGAGGATATGAGAAGAAGTGACAAATATTGATGACATGGATTGATATGGGCATTGGAACACCAAATGGGTCAAATTACCCATTCTGTGATCATTTGTGGTATGATGAGGCCATGGAACCCTTGGTGATGGTCCATGCTACCAATTGACGATGGGATTGGAGTCCATGGAAAACATCTAGATTCATCTTGATTGAAAGTCATATGATAACCGTCAAAGAGTCCTAGAAACTCTTGCATATGGTGCCTTTGGGTCTTAATCCCACACATTCGTGGTTGGATTCCACTTACTTGGTATTCTTGCTCTTTCTGATCATGTGGAACCCCACTAAGAACTATTTCAGTGGTAATGTGACAAAGAAGAATCCTCTTGTTAAAGGTGACTTGAAATGTGATCAATTTATGTGAAACAAGAAAATATAGATCTGCTAAAAGAAGATTTAAATCAAGGTTATAACCAAATGCAAAGTCGGCTCCTTAATATTCTCCAAAAATATTTTTATAATTAAAAATTCCATAAAGACAAGTCGGCTTCAGATTATAATTAAAAATAAAATTTCCTTTATCAATCATGACAGGTTGGCCTTCAAAAATATTATGAAAAACAAGTATAAATAATAGGCCTCACGGTCTCATTTGGATGAGTAAGCATGAAGATATAGTTCTGATATCGGGTGGGCTTACTAAGGGAGCCGCAGTGATGGACTGGAGAATATGGGATATGGTTGATCTCGAGTTATCCAGGTAGCATATACATCCAAAGATGAAGTGAGATATTTATTGGTGATACTAGTTTTAATTTTTGGGTATATGAAAGACAGAGGGCAACAACAGCAGAAGAGAAGTTTGTATGTCTTTTAGTCTTCTGATTTTTAGGTGTGAAGGGAAGTCCAAGGAAGCAGCAGTAAAGAGGTTACATTGACATTTAGAATTCGAGTATATGATCTAAAGAAATTCGAGATTATGGGGAGTATAGAAACAGCAGGTGTAAGGATGTCTTGAAGTATTTCTTTTATGAGTAGACTTCGTGGATATGAGTAGACATTGAGGACATTGATATGATTGGTGACACGATGAAAAGAAAGTGGATAGGTTGATGATAGATAGAGTGACATGATGATCAGTTTGACTTGATAATGACATGACTGTGGATAAATTGATGACATGACTCTGACAAGTTGCTGAGCAGAGATGACAGAATGAGAGTCTAATGAACATAATGATGATGTGCTTGTGGAAAAATTGAGGATCTGAGATAGTGTGTTGAAGCTCTGAGCTTCAGTGATTTGGGAAACAAACAAGGGTTTCTTGTTTGATGATGTATTTAATTTGCAGAATTAAGAAAAGTATGATATATCATTTGTAAATCTATATTTGTTGGGGTGTTGGTTCATCCCAGTGAGTTGCAGCTAACAGAATCATCTGGTGTGTGGTGCCACCTTTGGGTTGTAGCCCATTTTGGATATTGAAGTCTCCAATCAAAATGTAAAAACTTTACAAATATTTTATTTTGAGGTGTCTCTAATTATGATGTGGATTGATGTTGTGAATGATATGTTTAAATTGATAACCTATTGTGAATGATAAAAGTGTTGAAGTGAAATTGTTAAATGATATATGTTTGAGTTTAGAAAAAGAAATTAAAATTGGCATTAAGTGTTGTCCCACTGATTCACCCCCCCTTTCCGTGTGCCATTGTGTCCATCAAGCTAAATGAAGGGTCAACGAAAAATATAACCACAAGAGGGCTAACCACAAGTCAAAACACAAACATGGCTAACCACAAACATAACAGAACAAGTGGGATAAAAACAAAGTCAGCATAACAAATTCAACATAACATAACAAATGGGGTAACCATAAAAATAACATAACAAGTGGGCTAACCACAAAGTCAACATAACATAACAAGTGGGCTAACCAAAAATTCAACATAGCATAACAAGACTCTCTCTCAAATATATGTGGTCCACATATGTGCCATGCAACAACTGAAATTTTATCATCATTGTATAGGAAGGGTTCAACTTGGAAGATGTGATCCTCTCATCCTCATTTAGGTTCTGTCGGAATCCGACTTTCAAAATACCCAACCAAGGGGAAACCAAACATGGAAGCATACTTGCACCAACAAAATTAGTGAACCAAGATAACACAGTTGTAACATTAAAACATATTTTTCATCTCTTTCAACTACTCCATTAAAACATAATGTTCATCTCTTTCAACTACTCCATTAAAACATAATGTTCATCTCTTTCAACTACTCCATTAAAACATAATGTTCATCTCTTTCAACTACTCCATTAAAACATAATGTTCATCTCTTTCAACCTTAATACTCCCAAGAGCCAATAGGTCCTTGTGTTAAAGTTGAAAGAGATGAAAATTATGTGTTGAAATGGAGAACCCATGAATGAAGTGTTGTACATTGATGAATAGTGTGGGAACCTTGGTGTTTATATATACAAATTCCTTAGCACCTGAAAAATTAGAAACCAATAACAAGGAATCATACTACCCTTTCAGATCAAATCTTTCCTCTCAGAGGCAAGTCAATAACTAGAACAAATTGGCCCTTAGTAAAGGGCATAAACATAGCTGAGAGAGAGAGACCATAAATTTTGATAAGAATAACATACAAGTACAACAGAAGAACCAGCCACTCAAAGAGGTATGGCACAGTAAATATCAACCCCAAAAAATCAACCAGCACACCAAGTATCCCTCAAAATAGACAAAGACTGTCAACGCAACAAAAACAAATCCATAGTAAGCAGAAGTATGGACTCACACACATGAAGGAGGGAGAAACAAAATTCATGTAGAAACCCTCATAAAGGACAGTGCTAAGCAGGGTAAGTTTTAGGGGAAAATTTTCACCAATTGGCTATTTCGGGGGATTTTTTTCAAAACATAAATTCATTATTTGGTCATTTTTACTCTCTAATATCGCCTATATTTACATAAAATATTTTTATTTTATTTTAATATTAGCCAAAATTTACAATTTTCAGTAGAAACTTGTATGTTTCATATTAATTTTTGCCTACCTATCTATATATATATATGATTTTTTCAATCCAAAATAATCACCTAGAATACTATACTTAGGTATTATATTAGAATCCTTAAAAGATACCCTGGTGCTAAGTAAGGACAGGTTCGGTGTTGCAAGTAGACCCAAGCTCAAGCAGAGACAACCTTCAAACCCTTGATGTCATAAACAAGTGTTCCTAGAAACTCTAGACCAGTCGTTCCAAAACAGAGCTCAAAGTGCCATAAAGCACGAAAAAAGCGAATGGTAACAGTGAAAATCGAATGTTAGATGAAAAAATTGAAACATTTTGTTATTGTAGTCATATTTATTTACTATGTTTAACATTTACCTCACGAGACATAGATTGTGACCTTCCACGGTCACCTTGGACCGTGGAAGCAGCATTTGGTTTTCCACTGCTGCAACCCTGACAAAATAAATCAAGCAATAAAAGTTGAGTCAATAATTGTAACATAAAAAAATGAGATAAGCATAACAGTGTAATAATCATGTTATCATATGGAAATATTCATAATAAGCACAAAAAAAGAAAATGGCAACAGTGGAAATCAAATGTTAACAGAAAAAATCGAAACATTTAGTTATTGCAGTCATGTTTAGTTACTATATTTAGCATTTACCTAATGAGACATAGCGTGTGACCTTCCACGGTTACTCTGGACCGTGGAAGGCACATCTATTCGATTTAAGTTGTAATCGATCAACAACTCTTCACCTAGAAGTATTGTTTTTTTTGCACATACAAATATATGATGTTCTTCGCATCCCTGAAATTCACAATTTGGTTGCTTAGTTGTTTTCACTGGCCTTGTACTATTTATAAATCCAGCAATGTTTCCGGATGCTTTTGGTCTCCCATCAATATACATAGTCGCCCCTTTGTTTTTATTGTTTTCTCTAGTTGTATATAATTTGCGACAACTTCGTATCTCCGCATACTTTGAGTATATTGGACCAAGATCAACCAGTTATTGTATTTGTATAATGGTCCGACATACTCCATCAATTCAGTTATAGTGCCATAGCCAACCTTTATGTCATCCATGGAAAATAGCCCCAATCCATGTAAGGACGAGGGAGCAATGCTATACATCCTCCCATTGATGAATAAATCTGTGTCCGCTTGAGGTAGCTTATTAGGTACCCATAATTGCACTAGATGTCTATACCTCAAGGGAAAATCAATGTCACCTATGCTCTCAGCATCATAATTACATGACCCTCTGTTGGCAATAAAATATTACATGCGTCTACGAAATCTTTTCGTTACCTTTTCAGATCTAGTACAACACATCTCACTTTCAACCTCTCCGAGTATATCTTCATCATCACATGAGGAAGATAGATCTGATAGATACCTATTTGGTGGTACCTACACATGATAAAACAAGAATATAAGTTACCAAGCGGATATAATTTAGCATGCAAATATATTTACTTGTAATGTTTTAATATCAAAAGTTATTTCTTCCCAAAAACTTTATCAAAATCTTATTTTCTCTCAAAGTGTAATTTCTTTTAGAGTTATTTATATTTGAATTATTTTTAAGTATAAGGCATGATTTGATTTGCTTTGGAATTTTTTCACAACATGGATATAGAAGTGTGTTTCTTGGGCCACTTGACTAGTTAATGCATGCAAAGAGGTATGGGGTTCCCCCTCATATAGATCATGTTGGGGATTATTTGGAACGGGCGGTGGTCATATTGCTTCATTCATGGATTTCCCACCAAAACTCGGCAATGTTAGTCTAACACTCCCTCTTCCACATTGGTTTGATATGCAATTTTCCTCATGCAAGGTACTCCTTCTCTATTTATGTGCTACAGGTGCACAATATTACTCTATTGTATGAGAATGTGGTCACAAAGGTCCAACTCTCCTCCTCAACATAGGTTCTTGGTTCCATCACCAACCTCCATGAAGTATCCTCCTCAACCCAAGCATCATCAAATCAAGTGTCCAACCTGCAAGGTGTGTAGGTCCCAAAATATAAGGGTTAAGTGCCCAATGCTCCTCGTCCTAGGTAAGTACCTCCCTTGATCAAGAAATTGACTCCCCCATTATGTGTACCCAATGAGTTTATCAACATGTCGATTAGGTAACAATCTCCTAAGGGTACCATGTCAACACACTAACCAAGGCCAAGCATCCACCCAAACCGAGACATTGATATGACCATGAAGCATCACAAGGGGCTAGGAGACCTATTGCTTGTCTACCGAGGTGAGAACACTTTTGGAGTAATCCCAAAAGCTAACACATAGTTTTCCCTAAAATGAATAATTATATCTAAAAACTAGGTGTCCATGTGTATTACTCACTCATTATCCTTGCCAAAAATTTTAGGTGCATGCAGTTAATACACATGCAATTTATAACAACATGTCCATAAAAGAAAAATGAGTATGGAGTAACATAATTCTTCACAAAACTTCTTTATGATTCAAAGTGAAATTCTCAATGTAGATATGAGTTTTGATTGCTTGAAGTTTAATGAACAAAAAACTTTACAAATTTAATTGTCAATAAGCAAATGTATTACCCATTTTCGTGTTTGCACCCTTATACCAACGGAGACAACCACATGAAAGTGGTGTCTTCCAATAACATATTGGTTTATTGGTTGGGGGGTCAGTATGCTTTCTTGGTATACAAATTTAAACAATCAGAAACACCTATAATATGGCACCTTAGAATAGCTTAGAACGCTTTAACTTAGACCAAATTTGGCCATCTTTTGCCCTTTTTTTCCAAATTTCATGCAATTTCATACATGGAGGGAAAGTGGGCCCATGCACAAAATTGTCCAAAATTGGGCTAGATTTGGTCAATTTTGCAAAAAACACACCATTTTTTTTAATTTCAAGCATGAAATGACGTGGAATAGCATTGGGTATGACTCCCACTCCCTACCATGCATGTTTGAAATTGTAAAGGATTTGGACAAATTTGGAACATTTTGTTAGTGATTTTAGCTATGGGGAGAGGGTTTAAATGATAAGAATCAACCTTGGTGGAGGGGGAGGATTCTAGACATCATTTCCCCTCTCTTGATGCAAGAAAACTCACAAAAATTGGCGAATTTTTCCCTCCCTCCATGCCTGATTTTTTTTAAATAGGATAACATGGTGAAATGTCACCAAATTTAGACCAACTTTAGGTAGTTTTGAGTGGTTTTGCACATGGACGCGGATAGGGTGATGTTGGATCTTGAATCATCTTATCACAACCCTGTATCGTCTTACACTACCCAAGACCATTTTCTTACCATTGCTACGGTCTTCTACAACAAGGAAATCCCAAATTTGTTTGGTCGTGATGGTAGGGTTCAAGCCCGTTCTCTATCAAACGAGCGATGGATCAGCAGGGATAATTTTAAGGACCCATATTTATTTAAAAGTGCATAAACCTTGGCGAATCTTACCAATTCTTAAAATTTCAACTATAAAATATTTGGCGATATTTTTCTAAAATTATTTCAATTTCGAAGGATTTTATATAGTTTATATAATAATTTGGCGATTTTTAGAGTGAAAAAAGTTTACCCCATCAAAATTGGGCAAATTGGGGCTTCAAAAAATGCAAATTGGCGAATAATCTTTTGGAAAAAAACACGGAAAAATAGCCCATGGGCTAAATTTCGCCCCTAAAATTATCCTTGGATGGATGGGTTCAGGGCTAGCATTTGACGGGAAAAATTCCCGTCATGGGTCATTTTTCCCCTCAAATACGACCTATATTTCATATAAACCCTCAGAAAAAAGCGAAGTAAACAGTGAAACATCTGTATTTAGTTTGGAAACAATCAAAACTGTGGGATTTTTCCCAAATTCCTACGCTGCTAGGATTAATGGACTTACCGAATTCATGGTCCCTTTGTTATCCTCTGGAATGCTGCTGGATTGCCTCCCCTGGGAACGTCAGCATGCTCTGGACTGGTATCCCCTGCTCCTTGTTTTACCACTGTTCTGCTCATCAAATTAATAATGCTTTGGATGCTGCTAATGAACTAGTGAGCGTGAGTGAACTTGTTCTTTGTTGTTTTGCTCTAGGATGTTGCTAATGAGCTAGTACACGGGAGTCTTTTCCTTCTATATTTTTTTGTTTATTTATTTTCATATTTCATATTTTGTGTTTTGTTTTGTTTTTTTATTTGCATATTTATTTTGGGTTTTTTTTATTTGCATATTTTATATTTTGTCGCATTTTAAATTAATTTTAGTTAAACAAATCTATGTTTTTAATTTAATTTAATGTAATTTAATTTAATTTAATTTAATTTGATTTGATTTGATTTAGTTTAATTTAACTAGGATTTTGTCATAATTTGTATTGGTTGCATTGCTTATAGTGAGATCCTATACATAAGTCCCTTCAAGGATGAATATGATGATGATGAAGATGATGATGATGATGATGCAGACCAGGAAGATGGTGGTGATGACGAAAACAATGACGATGATGATCATCATCCTTGTCATTGTCATCACCATTGTCTTTGTCTTCTTCATCATCATCATCATCTTCATAATCATCATCGTCGTCGTCATAATCATTGTCATCATGATCTTCATCATCATCATCATCTTCCTTATCATCATCATCATAATCATCATCTTCATCATCAACATATTCGTTATCATCATCATCATCATATCCATCATCATCATCATTGACATCTTCATCCAATTCATCATCATCATATCCATTATCATGATCATCATCTTCATCATGATCATCATCATCATTTTCATTATCATCAACACCATCTTCATCTTCATCATCATCATCATCACCATCACCATCATCATCTTCATCATCACAATTTTAGGGGGAGCTTGGTAAATGAATACGTCTACATGATAGGGGGAGCAACCGGTTGAGCGAAAAATTAAGGATATCTCCTAACACCCATTCCAAGGACTAATCTGACAATTCAATATGATTTGAGGAAGTAGTAAAAAAAAATACAAATTTTTGGGCCATGTGAAGCCTCCTGTTCCTAGATTTGTGCACATGAAGAATCAATACTTATGGACCTAGTCCGGTGTCTTAAAAGAAGAAGATCCTAACTGAGCAGTTTAGTAGTTCTATAAAGTGCATTCTTTATAGGAGTGAATAATCACTCATAACCATTCTATTATAATGTTGGCCAAGCTCAGAATACTTTAGTGAAGACCAAGGTAAAGATCTTGTTATCACATCTTCATCATCATCAGCATCATCATCATCATCATCATCATCACCATCACCATCATCATCATATTCATCATCATCATCATCATCATCATCATCCTCATCATCATCCTCATCATCCTAATCATTATCATGATAATCATGATCATCATCTTCATCATTCTCATCCTCATCCTAGTCGTCATCATCCTAGTCGTCATCATCCTCATCATCATCATCCTCATCATCATCATCCTCATCCTCATCCTCATCCTCATCATCAATATCATCATCATTGTCGTCGTCATCACCACCACCATCATTGATCATCATCATCAACATCATCATCATCATCGTCATCTCCCTTTTCCTAATCAACATCTTCATCATCGTCATCATCATCATCTTCATCATCACCATCATCACCATCATCTTCATCATGATCACCATATTCATCACCACCACCATCATCATCATCTTCATCATCATCTTCCTCATCATCATCATCATCATCATCAACATCATCATCATCATCAACAACAACATCTTCATCATCATCATCATCATCCTCGTCATCCTCATCCTCATCCTCATTATTTTTGTCATCATCATCCTCATCCTAGTCATCATCATCATCATCCTCATCCTCATCATCATCATCATCGTCCTCCTCCTCCTCCTCCTCCTCCTCCTCCTCCTCCTCCTCCTCCTCATCATCGTTGTCGTCGTCATCACCACCACCACCATCATCATTATCATCTTCATCATCATCGTCGTCATCGTCATTGTCATCTCCCTCTTCCTAATCAACATCTTCATCATCATCCTCATCATCATCTTCATCATCGCCATCATCATCATCTTCATCATGATCATCATCTTCATCGCCATCACCATCATCATCATCATGAAGATGTTGATGATGATGAAGACGACGATGATGATGATGAAGATGATGATGATGATCATCATCATCCTCGTCATCTTCATCATCATCATCATCATCATTTTTGTCATTATCATCCTCATCCTAGTCATCATCATCATCATCATCATCCTCATCCTCATCGTCCTCATCCTCTTCCTCATCATCGTTGTCGTTGTCATCACCACCACCACCATCATCATCATCATCTTCATCATCATGCTACTGATGATGATGATGATATTGATGATGATGATGATGATGATGATGATAAGGAAGAAACTGATGATGATGATGAAGATGACGATGATCGTTTTCGTCATCATCATCATCATCATAATCACCATCATCATCATCATCATCATCATCATCATCATATTCGTCATCATCATCATCATTATGATCATCTTCTTCGTAGTCATCATCATCATCATCATCTTCGTCATCATCATCATCATATTCTTCATCTCCATCATCATCATCATATTCATCATCTCCATCATCATCATCATCCTCATCATTATCATCACCTTCTTCTTCATCATCAACAGCATCATCATCATGTCACGTCTAGACCCTATCACTTTAACATTTTAAATGATGTAATATTGTTATGAAATAATGGTGAGGAGCCCAAGGCCAAGGCCCCGCCATCGATTTATCGATTCATATGGTTTGCGTGCTAGCTAGGCACATTAGAACTTCAACATCATGTAATATGAATTTTAATAAAAATACCCACAACTAGCTATGCAATGCAACAAAGAGATGGGGGCATGATTTCACAAGGAATTGGGAGGGAAAACATTCAAACCCTTGGGGAGAAAACGTTTTTCCTCCCTGTGGATGCATTTCCCTTCCCACAGCTCGTTTTGGGTGAGCCATGATTTGGGGAAAATCTATGGCCATCTTGTTTGTGAATTCCATTGCTGGAAATGTGTATCTATGCCCAATGTTTGTGCTTGCTGTGTGAGAAATGAATATGTTGGGGTATGGGTATGGGTATTCATTGCTTTGGCTTGAACTTGAGAGTAAGCATCCAGGGTTCAATTGTAGCCTGATAAACCCAGCTATGGACTGGCTTGGCTCAAATGGAATGATGAATTGGCTGTGAATGAGCTTTGTCCCCTTTTTTCCTGGTGAGAATCATGCCCAGCTTGGGGGTGGCCTTCGGACGGACTCAGTATAAGCTGTCGAAGAGCCTATGGTTGGGTGGAATGTTGCAGCGACATAGCTAGTTGCTTGGGGCAGTTGCAAAATGAAGATAAGTGTTTTTTTGTCTATGTATTTACTTCTACAATGCTTAAATTAATGACTGTTATTGATATAGTGAGTGCATATGAAAATATGTGTGTGGATGAATTTATTTCCGCTGTACATATTTGTTTGATTTACATCTGCACACTATTGTTTTTAACTGTATGCATCTAATGAATGGGCTGAGTTTTATGAAAAGACCCATAGATTGGTAGCATGTTCCCTTCCTTGCATTGGGTTCAAGGGTGGGTACATGACAGATGGTATCAGAGCTGCTAGTTGTAGCATTGGGCCTTTATGGGCTACCTATCATAGTTGCAGAGGTAAGTATGCTTCCTGCTCAACACTGATAGTTAAGAAAAATTTCAAAATTTTTCTAAGTGTCTATGAGTTGGCCCGAAACTGCGGAATAATTCGGCAAGTTGGCCCGAAACTACGGAAGGAATTTCTGAATCTCTTTTGAAACTGCGGAAGAATTTCCGAATCTCTTCCGAAACTGCGGAAGGAATTTCCAAATCTCTTCTGAAACTGCGGAAGGATTTCCGAATCTCTTCTGAAACTGCAGAAGGAATTTTCGAATCTCTTCCGAAATTACAGAAGAACTCCACAAGTTGCTCCGAAACAAGGAATTTCAGCCATTTTTTGGGGAGATTTTCAAGTGCCGAAAATGGAAAAATTGCCTTGGAACTTATGCGCCAGATTGCGCGAAATGGAAAGATTTACAAAAAAAAAATAAAAAATGAGGGCGCTGCTCTTGACTCGCCCTGCAGTGGCGAGCCATAAGGGAGCAAACCCCCTTGACCCCCGTCGTTCCCCGAAAGACATTCGTTAAAAGTGTGAAATGCATTCTTGGGATGAAGAGCAAGAATTTCATAGAAAGTTGTAGAATCCTCAGTAAGAGTAATGGGTTGTAATACCCCTTATGGAGGATGAAAGGGAAAATTCCTCACCTTAAACTATCTTTGTTTATAGTATAAGAATGGCATAATGAATGTTATATACGTATGTATATACTGAATTGATAATTCGTGAGAAGATCATAGCTAATGATTCATTGCATACTTGGTAGGGAAACCAAGAAAAAGATCATCTATGACGTGGAGAAGGGGCCCCATGTCATGCTTGGAAAGGGATAATTCCTTAACTCCGCTATTGCTATTGTTTTTGTATTTTACAAGTTATGGAATAGGAATGTTGGAAATGAAAAAGGGATAGATAGATGGCATATTGCACAAGTGCATGAGAGAATGTTTTTGCATATTGGTAAAAAAGTGAGGATTTACATATGCAATGAGCCACTTGAGATCAAATGATGGTGGTTGCTAATAATTAAGTTGTGTTCGCATTGGTTGTAGGACCAGAGACAACCGAAGCATGGCTAAAGGATGTGGATGATGATTGTTGCATACAACCTCATGAAGAGAAAATGGTGCAACAAATCCATGATCATGATGTTGGCAAAAGGACTGAGTAACCTTGGTAAGAGACCGATTGATCAGGTAACATCAAGCGATATTAATAACAGCCCTACAGGTAAGGGTTAACGATGCTTAATTGCATGAATGTTGAAAGAGGATGTGGTGATTCTCTTCAACTAAGCTTAAACTAAGGTGATTTGGTTTGCATTGAGTACCTGAATGTAAATGCCAACCCACCAAGTATGGTGAGGTGCGGGTAGGTGAAGGCAGGGAGCCTTACACCCTATAGTTTCTAGAAACCTCAATGCATTCATATGAATTCATATCATGCCATTTGTGAATATTGGTAGTGAGTTTAACAACCAAAGCAACTGAGGACTTATGGAGTTGTCATGGTAGTGCATACTGTATGTAGTAATCACGGTTAGGCCATAGTATGTTTGAATGCATAGTATTCATGAAATCATGCAAGATGGCATTGAATAGATGTGCATTGAAATATTTGGTAAATGTTGTAAATATGCATGCATGTGTAGGTGCACATGTTGAAATGCATTGTCTAAATGCATGGGTGTGACATATATATGTTCAAATGCAATTAGATAATAGATGAAATGGTGGACTATTGCTAATCTTGAGACCATTCCATAAGCTGCTATGAATGCAGGAGAAGGACTGCATGAAGAAGGTAGACATGTGATGGGATACTAGAGCACTCTGTTGGAAGGACAGAGCTGCATGGAATATGAAGTAATGAGTATTTACAGTTATTTAAATTGCATGGATAGTGTGACTATGTCTTGCAATTTTATTGTGATAATGATGCATATATAGAAATGTATATATATTTCATTGCATTTCAAATGTTAAACAGCTAAAGGTGTTTGAATTATTGAGTATTATAATTCTGAGATCACTTCAGTGACTGTTATGGCAATGAATGATTATGTGCATAGATACTCACAATGTGTTTGGCTGATTGAAGTTTCAGTTTTCAGGTAGAAAAGTCTTGTGTATGGCAATGAGGATAAGTCCATAGTAAAGACCGAGATCTACCATGTGCAAAAGCCAAAGGTTATGAGAAGGTTCTCATGGTTGTAAATTTATGCATGAAACAAATCTGAAAATTGTCTGGTTTAAGTTTATGAGAATAGTCTCATAGTTGCAAATCTAATTTCTATAGGAAAACAGATTTACAAATTTCAGATTTGAGAATTTGCTTATAATTGCTAATGATTGTTTGGCTTATATAGAATTGAGTCCGGAGGACATGTTGTAGGTGGATGTTCAGGTATGGTAGCAAGGGTGAAACCATAATGGACAGAGTGATACCACTTACTGTAATGTCCCCATTTTGACCCCCTTTTGCATTAAATTGTAAATGATGTAAATATTGTTATTTAATCATGGTGAGGAGCTCAAGGCTAAGGCCCCACTATTGATTTAGCGTTTTATGTATCGACAATTAGAAATAGATGCCTATGGTTCTTCTGCTAGATAGGCACAATGTAAATTAAGACATCATGTAAATACGAATTTTAATGAAAAACCCACAACTAGCTATGCAATGCAACAAAGAGATGGGGGCATGATTCTACAAGGAATAGGGAGGGAAATTATTCAAACCCTTGAGCCAATGGATTCAATCCATGTGTCAATGAGAAAACCCATAAACCACAAACTACCCATTTTGGGTTAGGGACCCAATCATTTAATTCTTCCAGAAATTGGTTGAGGTAGTTAATGCCTTGGGAATGAAGAGGTATGGTAGCCAATTTCGTGCATGGGAAAGCCATCAACCTGAGAATTCGTATTTTTGCTTCTTGGGAAAGAAAACACCCACGAAATGGTGCCCAAAGCCATTCTGAACAGTTAGTTTTTTCTCTCTCATGCAGTCTGAACTACTGGGTCTTTCCTCATCACGTTTTTACCATTTTTCCCTGCATTCTCCATGGCTGGGAGCTCGTTTTTGTGTTATACAGTGGCTGGGAGAGGAGGAGCACGATTTGGGACTATTATGGAGGTCGTTTTCGCCCCAGAATGTCCATGGATGTTTTTCTAAAAACGGATTTGGCTTCCCAGGGTTGTTCCCCATCTTCCAGTTTCGTTTTTGGGTTTCCCACGTTTTTCTGAAGCTAATGAAAACCCCATCTTTGGGCATCTCACTGTAAAAATGTTTCTTCATGCCCAACACTTATACTTCAGCTGTTATGTGCATCCTTATTTCTGATTTGGAGACTGTAAGCAAGAGATTGGAGTGGTAGTGGACAGAGAGGGATTGATAAACCTAGTGGGGGAGATAACCTCTCAAGAAGATCAAGAGGGCTTTGGCTACTCTTCTATGCACACCATGAGAGCACTAGATGGAGAAGGCATGGCTTGAGGGACTGTACAGCAGTGAAAAGAATACTTCCTTGTGTTGGGTGTGTAGGTATTGTGGGTGCCAAGCTAGATAGATCTTGTAAGGTTACCCTTGGCTCTGTGCTTAAGTTCACTAGCTTAGCCACTCTTCCTTTCCATTTCCTAGCAGCCTGATAAACCCAATTGTAGATTGGCTTGGCTCATCTTGGTGTATGCTTGGCTATGTGTGAGTCTGTTGTTCCCTGGCTCCTTGTAGTAATCATGCCCAACTCGGGGGTGGCAGTTGTATCAAGAGGATGATAAGCACAACTGGCCTATGGTTGGGTGGAACCTTGCAAATGTATAGCTAGTTGCTTGGGACTACTTGTTAAGATAAGTATTCTCTGTTATAAATTCTGAAATGTCTTTATTTAATGGCTGTCACAGAAATGTTTGAATGTATGTTAGATATTAAACATGACTTTTAATTCCGCTGTGTTTCTATACCATGCACATGTATATGTCTTTTTATCATTGAGTTTTTACTTAATGGATATGGGGCTGGATGCCCGGTTTTAGCATCGCGATCCCCTCTATCACGCTGGTATGATAGGAGGGGACATTACACTTATGAGATCCAAACAATATGAGGATAGCCTCATTGCTAAGCAAATCAATTTCTGTAGGAGACATAATTGTAAATTCATATTGAAATTAATTATTATGTTAATGCTTGGTTATGAAACAATCATATTTGAGGCTTATTGCTAAATGTTGCTGACTATTTGGCTATTTGAATAAAGTGTGCCAGGAGGACACATTGCAGGAAGACCATGTGTGATGGCCTGCAGAAGCCAAACTAGATGGGAAGGATCCCATGCTTTGGAAATGGGTTTCGGGTGAAACGCCATTGTAAATGTTGATAATGTCTCAGCCAAACTACATGTTGGTAAAGCATGTGAGTGAAACAGTAAATTATGCCAAGAAGGCATGTGTGGGTTATGGCATGAGAAAAGATTGGGGTGGCAAAACGAAGGACTATTGACTCAGAGAAGGGAGCCCCCATTCTTCGCAAATGAAGAAAATATACATCTGTGAAACGAATGAGTATTCGGTAACCCTAACAAAGGATATACATGTTTGGTTATTAGATTTAATATGCAAAGCATGTTTTATTATTTCATTATTGTTCCAAACTGCTTGAGTGTAACTAAGGCCTACATGGCTCACATCGGAAAGGGATGCATACCTTTCGGGTGATGGGTTGTGTTAGGGTTTCAATATTGACTACACCCTAAGGGAATGGACGCGTTCCTAGTGTTTCAATACTTGATAGTGAATGATATGAAATATGATTATGATTTTTGAGCAGCAATACTGATGAGTCTCCTTATGCTTCTTGTGCTATCAGCTTACACAAATGCAATTTGGTGTTGCACGTAAGAGGCAAAGTGAAGAAAGGGTGCTCAAGAGGACGGTATGGGCAGTGGTAACCTTTCTACGCTCACACTAAAGGACACTAGAAGAGATGGATAGGCCCGAGGAGCTGTGTTGCAGAAAAGGGGTATCATCCTTATGTAGTGTGAGTGGGTATTGTGGGGCCATGCCAGCCTGCAGTCGAGTGAGTCACCTATGGAGTTCCTGGAAGGAACCACTGGTTGCATAAGAGAAGGAGCCACGTAATCATATTATGTTGTTCATATTGCCTGATAAACCCAGTCGATGTACTGGCTTGGCAATGGTTGTTGTATGCCTGATAAACCCAGTCGGTGTACTGGCTTGGCATTGATTATTTGGGTGTTGTGGCGAAAGTTTGTTGTATGCCTGATAAACCCAGTCGGTGTACTGGCTTGGCATGTTGTTAAATTAATGCCTGACAAACCCAGTTGGTGTACTGGCTTAGCATTGGTTATTTGCATGTTGTGGAGGTATTGGTGAAGGGTGTTATTTCCTGACAAACCCAGTTGGACAACTGGCTCGGAAATGGTCATTGTATGCTTGATAAACCCAGTCGGTGTACTGGCTTAGCATACTGATTTTTGAAATGCTTGATAAACCCAGTCAGCGTATTGGCTTAGCATACTGTTTTTTTTTTGGATTCCTGATAAACCCAGTCGGCGCACTGGCTTGGCATTACCTATTCGGATGATGTTGTGGAGCAGCATGTGTGCTGGCCAAGCATCCACCCCACAGGTGATCCAAGGCTTGTAAAGCAGAGAAGGAAACCTGTGGAGTAGCGAGGAAAATGCACAATACAGATAAGTATTCATTTTCATTTAATTCTTATTTGGAATAATGAAGATTTCAGGTACAGGTCTTATTGCAACCAAGCTAATACACTGTTGTTTCTTTATTGGAAACCTTGGCCATTACAGGAAGCAAGGACCCTGAAGGAACTATAAATTCTTGGTAAACCTAGAGAGTAACTGGTTGGAGGTAAAATTCTTGGTAAACCCAGAGAGTAACTGGTTAGAGCTATAAATTCTTGGTAAAGCTAGAGAGTAACTGGTTGGGTGCTATAAAATTCTTGGTAAATTCAGAGAATAGTTGGTGGGAACATTAACCACTTGATGTTGTGGAGCAGCCGGCGTGCTGGCCAAACATTCCCTTAAACAATTGATAAAACTAGTCAGCGTACTGGCCTGGCATTGCCTATTCGAATGGTTGTGGAGTAGCCTGCGTGCTGGCCCAACATTCATTGTTGTATCCACGGGAAATCCAATGCTTGGAAAGCGAAGAAGGATCCTGTGGAGTAAAGTGAAGACATCCAGTACAGATAAGTATTTGGTTATCTTGTAACTCTTGCTTATGAATATACATGTGTATATGATTTAATTATGATTTCTTAAACTCTTGTTTAGAGATAAACCTTATAAAAAAATACACTAAGCATGTGAATTGATTCAATGTTTGAATGTAGGTATTGCTGGAAGCAAGGACTATGAAAGCATCTGGAGGATGCATGTGGACATATGACTGTCCTAAAGAGCTCAATATGAGCAGTAATGAAAGATGGTGCTAGTGGAACTGTGTGGGTCCTAGCAGCCAAAGGTTTTGTAAACAACAATGGGGAAAGGCTCCCTAGTTGAAAGGAATTAGATGGACCTTAGACACTAAAGTGTCAAAGCCAAGAAAGCGCAAGTCAAGCATTCATATTGAAGTGAAAGAGGCTAAGGAGCATAGAACCACAAGTGATGGTGTGGCTCCGGATTGGAACAAGACTAAGAGGGTGAAACTCTTACTCTTCTCTTTCCTTTTGACTGATGCATCTCATAAACAAAAGACTGTTGAGTGCATGTCATAAATGAAAACAAATTGTGTTTAATTGCTTGAAATGAATTGTGAATGCTGAAATGGTTATTTTTCGGTGAAAGGATGAACATGAATGAGTTCATGTGTATATTGGGAAAGTATGAAATGTGTGGAAGTCTCATGAGTAAAGCATGGACGTTCCATGTCAATTGGACAAATAATTGACTAATTTTAATATTGTGATATGCTTGTCCTAACAGGAATTGCCATGATACGTCTCACAGGAGAGACATTGAAAGCCATTGTTGCAGCTATTACTAGCCAAATGATTGCTAATGAGAAAAGCGAGAGACAATTGTGCACATTGATCATGGCAGCAGGCCAAAAGCTTTTTTTTTTGGCTAGAAATATTCCTCAAATAGTTGTCGGGACAACAAGAGAGATGGCATCCATGAAATTCTAGACTTGTGGATCAGCTAGAAGGTGAATAAAGGAAATGGATTGCTCTGGAGCAATGCCCACCTGTAGAGCTGGAAGACCAAAGCTAGCAGGAAAAGCTTGTGGAAGCTAGAGGACTTGATCCTGAAAGTTCAAAGTAAAGAGATGAAACGCAGGACAGACCTACCCCCAGTTGTGAATTTTGAGGCATATGTAAAGTGGGTATTTATTCCTAGGTGTTGGAACACCTAGGACGGTGTTATTCCAAGGGGAGGGGAATGTCACGTCCCCATCTAGACCCTATCAATTTAACATTTTAAATGATGTAATATTGTTATGAAATCGTGGTGAGGAGCCCAAGGCCAAGGCCCCGCCATCGATTTATTGATGCATATGGTTTGCATGCTAGCCAGGCACATTGGAACTTCAACATCATGTAATATGCATTTTAATAAAAATACCCACAACTAGCTATGCAATGCAACAAAGAGATGGGGGCATGATTTCACAAGGAATTGGGAGGGAAAACATTCAAACCCTTGAGCCACTCAAGTCAAGCCAAGTGTCAATGAGAGAACCCATCAAACCCTCAACTACCCATGTTGACTTGTGTACCCAATCATTGATTTCTCCCAAGAGTTGGTTGAGGTAGTTAATGCCTTGGGGAATGGGAGGTATGGCTGTCCAAATTCGGGTATGGGCAAACCACCCTACATGGGAATTCGCGTTTTGCTTCTTGGGCAAGAAAAGAGCCATGAATTTCTTCCCCAAGCCATTTTATCCATGATCATTCCTTCTCCCTCACGAGTTTAGAGCTAACTAGGTGTTTTCCAGGCATGGTTGGTGTGTTTTCCTTCATTCTCCCAGTAGAGAAGGGCGTTTTTGTGTTGTATACCAGTGGGGAAGAAGGGGAATGGAATGGGGGTTCCATAGAGACCGTTTTTGTTATTAAATGCTGAGAGAGTTGGGGAGAAAATGTTTTTCCTCCCTGTGGATGCATTTCCCTTCCCACAACTGGTTTTGGGTGAGCCACGATTTGGTGAAAATCTATGGCCATCTTGTTTGTGAATTTCATTGCTGGAAATGTGTATCTATGCCCAATGTTTGTGCTTGCTGTGTGAGAAACGAATATGTTGGGGTATGGGTATGGGTATTCATTGCTTTGGCTTGAACTTGAGAGTAAGCATCTAGGGTTCAATTGTAGCCTGATAAACCCAGCTATGGACTGGCTTGGCTCAAATGGAATGATTAATTGGTTGTGAATGAGCTTTGTCCCCTTTTTTCCTGGTGAGAATCATGCCCATCTCGGGGGTGGCCTTCGGATAGACTCAGTATAAGCTGTCGAAGAGCCTATGGTTGGGTGGAACGTTGCAGCGACATAGCTAGTTGCTTGGGGCAGTTGCAAAATGAAGATAAGTGTTTTTCTGTCTATGTATTTACTTCTGCAATGCTTAAATTAATGACTGTTATTGATATAGTGAGTGCATATGAAAATATGTATGTGGATGAATTTATTTCCGCTGTGCATATTTGTTTGATTTACATCTGCACACTTTTGTTTTTAACTGTATGCATCTAATGAATGGGCTGAGTTTTATGAAAATCCCCATAGATTGGTAGCATGTTCCCTTCCTTGCATTGGGTCCAAGGGTGGGTACGTGACACATCATCTTCGTCATCATCATCATCTTCTTCAACTCCATCATCATCATCATCATCATCATCATCATTGTCGTTGTCGTCATCATTGTCATCATCATCTTCATGATGATGATGATGATGCTAAGGAACATTATGATGATGATGACGATCATGTTGATGATGATGATGATGAAGATTATGATGATGAGGATGATGAAGTTGATGATGATGTAGTTGATGATGATCATGATGATAAGGAAGATGATGATGATGATGAAGATGGCGATGATCGTTGTCGTCGCCATCATCATCATCATTATCATCATCATCATCGTCGTCATCATCATCATTATCATCATCTTCTTCGTCGTCATCATCATCATCATCATCTTCGTTAGCATCATCATCATCTTCGTTAGCATCATCATGATCTTCTTCATCTCCATCATCATCATCAAATCTCCATCATCGACATCATCATCATCTTCTTCATCTCCATCATCATCATCATCTTCTTCTTCTTCATCTCCATCATCATCGTTCATTAATCTTTCACATGATGCTTTAGCAAATGAAAATGGACATTTTTATACTAAAAAAGAAATTCTTTAGAACATCTATGTTACTGCTCTCTTTTGAAGTTCTTTTACACCTTTGGGGCAATTGCTACTTATATGATTGTGTGAATCCTCTCAATTAACTACCATTCCTTTGACTTTTCTTATTATGATTTAGGACTCGTACTTACCTTTAACTATAGTCTCCATGGAATACACGTCAATGTCATCACTTAGGACTTTGTAATGATTTAGGACTCGTGCTTAATAGTACATCGACTAAATGCCATTGGAACGATTATGACCGCTTCGCGAGGACCAATGGTTTGGAGCAGTATCATTTTGACTTGGTACATTATTCCCTATTTTAATATTTCGAAAGGTTTATTATAATTGCAAAAATTTTCATTTCAAAATATTTAGTTGTATATAAAGTTTTATAAAAATTATAATAATTTAAAAAATATTATATACATAGTTGTTGAACAGTAAATAATTTAAATAATTGAAAGGTAAGTTGCACACACTTTAAGTTACCAAATAAAAAATATCATATACGGATCAAAATTTGCATTTTTCATTATTTCTATTGGCATGCACGATGCCCTCGCCGTGCTTTATAAGCATATGGGTCTCCCCTATCCAAATTACAGAAATCCCCTGCAAACTTTAAAGCTCTCCGCCATGGCTGCCGAAGCCCAAATCCCCTCGAGCAACCCAGTCGTCCGCCTGGAACGAAAATCAACGGTAATACCAGCTCGTCCCTCACAGCCCCAGCAATGCAAGCTCTGTCCTTCCGATTTGCAGATGATGTGCGCCAAATATATTCAGAAGGGTCTTTTATACCACATACCCTCCGCCGATAATCACCAATTCGTTTCGGCGGTGGAGCTTCTTAAGAAGAGCCTCTCGGAATCCCTCGTTTACTTCTACCCACTGGCTGGGAGGCTGATCACTTCCTCGGATGGCGTTCTGTACATCGACTGCAACGATGCCGGCGCCGATTTGATCGAAGCATCCGCGCTGGATGTCGGAATTCAAGAAATAATGGAGGCGGAAGTCGGCCCGGTCGTTCCCCAATTTTTTGCTTTAGATGGCGCTATCAACCATAACGGCCATTTTCTCCCTTTGCTGGTGGTTCAGGTCAGTTCAAGGAATCCTAAACTCCTAATTTCGTGTTTAATGGTATTGCTGAATAATTTTTGGATCTTAGATAGACATTTTTTCTTTATGATCATTCAATTCTAAATTTGTTTATGATCAGGTGACTAAACTGAGAGATGGAATAGTGATAGGCTTCACAATCAACCACGCGGTCGTAGACGGGACTTCATTCTGGCATTTCATAAACTCATTGGCGGAGCTCTGCAGAGGCGCAGCCACAGTCTCTGACCCGCCCCTTCACAGCCGGTGTTTCGACATTGAAGGCTCCCGCATAGCTCTCAATCTACCCCAAACCCTAGCGATCGACAAATTCTCTCCGCCTGTGCTGAGCGAAAAAGTATTTCACTTAAGCAAGGAAACGATCAGTAGGCTGAAGGACAGAGCCAACCGGATCAAGAATTCAGAAGGCGGCCCGATTATAATCTCCTCGTTCCAGGCACTCTCTGCCCACGTATGGCAGTCCATCACACGGGCTCGCGGGCTCGGTCCCGACGAACCGACGACCTGCAAGCTCTCGGTGAACTGCCGATCAAGATTGATTCCTCCGCTGCCTAACTCTTACTTCGGCAACGCCCACCAAGTTATTAGCACCACCGTCACGGCCGGGGAGCTCCTGGCCTGCGATATCTCTTCCGCAGCGGGTTTGCTGCATCGCATCATATGGCCATACCGCGATGGCAACATCAGAGCCAAGTTGCAGAGCTATAACGAAGACCCCTTTGTATTCAAGATGGACGGAACGTTACGCGACAACAGTGTGATGTTGGGAAGCTCTTCCTCATTTCCAATGTACGAAAATGATTTTGGATGGGGAAGACCGGTTGGTGCAAGGAGTGGTTGGGCCAACAAGTTTGACGGAAAAGTATCTGCATATCCCGGTAGGGGAGGAACAGGCGGTGTAGATCTAGAGATTTGTCTTCTACCTCCTTTCATGGCCGCCTTGGATTCCGATTCACAGTTTCTTGCCCCCATCTGTGATTAGAATACTGGATAGGTTTACACTAAATGCTATGTTTCGATTTTCAATTTTGTAAATTCGTTTTTCGGACGAAGTGGTTTTAATATTAATGTGAAACGAATCAATTTTGAAGTAAAATGGTCATGATTCCTAGAAATAGGCAAGAAAAGATTCATGATTAAATTAGTGTCTTATATGCATATAGTGAGTGGAGCATATTTTGGGTAATGATTTTGTGTTTATCTATGCGGTAGACTGAGTTCTCGGCTGTTGGTCAGATCCGTTGAGCTTCTGGGAGTTGTATGAGGAGTAACTAAAAAGCTCCCTATTCTCAAAATTTGGTAGAACAATTTATGTTAAAATGGCAATTTCTGTAGTTTTAAAATTGGGCAATTAGTTTGGAATATGCAATCTCAATTGTTGAAATTACAGAAATGCAAAAACAACAATTTTCAGCAAAAATTTTAACTGGCTTTTATTCTAAAATTGGAGCGTTTTGGTTGTCTTTCATCCTAAGCACTCATAATTTGTTCTAGGTTCAGTTACAATTTTGACTGGTGGACATGTTTTTTTATTATTCTTGCTACATTTTTTATTTTCTTGGAAATAGCAAGTGGGAATGATATTATTATATGAAAAGGAAAATGAATTTTCTTGGAAATAGCAAGTGGAAGTGATATTATTATATGAAAAGGATGAAAGACAAAAAAAATTCTGATATTTTTAGAGATAATAATTATAAATAATAGAGAAGAGGATTGTATAAAAATATTAAATTAAAAATTTAATGAAGTAAATTAATTTTGTGTTAAAATGAAAAGTTATTAGAATTGTAAATATAAGTTTATATAGGTGTGTAGAAGAAACAATTGTTCATTTATTTTTAAAATGTCCATTTACAAAACAAGTATAGAATGGAATTAGTGAAAACTTACACTTGAAATTTTTTTTGGAGGCTAGTCCAATTGAGGAGAGCTTAAAAAATTGGTTGGACAAACCACACCTGAAAGCTTTAATGTGTATTCTTTTCGTGCTCATGTGGAGTATATGGAAGGTTAGAAATAAAAATATTTTTGAAGGAATATCAACTCTAGCTTTCTTTGTATTGGCATACAATTTCTTTATAGATAAGGAGTGTCAAGGTAAATGATCGTATTATGAAAGAGCTCATTGTTGAAGAAAAGGAAAATTAGGGCTTTTTTGATGGGGCATGTGAAGGAACAAGAAATCGCTGCTGATTGGGGAATCCTCTATATTTCAGATCAAGACATGATTGAATTCAAGGCATATGGTGGGAAGGGAACAAACAATAGAGCTTAAGGCTTGGCTTTAAGAGCATTGATGCAGGTAGCTATAGAGGAAAAAGTGGAGAACTTAAAGATTTTTGGAGACTCATAATTTTGGGTGAACTTCATGAGAGGAGAAAAAGATTAAGGAACATAAATCTTCAAGGCATAGGTACAAATCTGGAAATTTAGCAGGAGCTATTAAAAGTTTAGATTTATGCCATATATAGAGAGAGTAGAATGAGAATGCATATGCCTTATCAAAACAAGGCCTTCTTCTACCAGTGGGGACAATTTTTGTGTCTAGAAGAAACAAATGAATGCTTGAAGAGAAAAGAACAACTATGGATTTTATGTGCAGAAAGTTCCTATGCTTTGGGATTTTCATGTTTAGACATTATAAATTTTGAAGAGTTTCTTTTCTGTCAAACAATGTAAACACTTCTGAAAGTGATGAAAAGAATGATAACCAGTTTGATAGTACAGTGCAATCTCCACCTGAAGAATCTATTCTATATTTTCAATATGAATCAATAGAATATGTCTTTTTCCTATGGAAAACAAAAGTTATTGACATTGCACAATCCAAGTACAATGAAGTATTTTGAGAGCAATGAATCCATTAATATGTTTAAAAATGCAATTTCAATTAATGTGATAATAACTTGAAAATTTATATTTAGACTACTTCTATTTATATCATTATTCAAATTTAATAATTTTGACACATATTTATATTTAGACTACTTCTATTTTTATTATTATTCAAATATGATATATATTTAAATAACCTTTCCTATTCTAAATCTATCTAAATTGTATACAAATCCATTAAAATGGTATATCCATGGTATTTTCAATTTAGCATATCATTAGAATCTAACAACAAGGGAAAAAAATGTTACAAAATTAAGTAGCTTTGAAATTCCACTAAGTGCAACAACAAGAGTTGTTTAAATAATTAGTCCTAAATCCTATGCTCCAAGCTCTCATGGCTCTGCCACTCAACTTGGTTTTGGGAAGTCTGGATTGCTAAGAACCAAAGTTTTTTTAAGACTTCTTTACCATCCCTTTCCAGTTTTCAAAACGCAATAAGTGAAAGTTGAGGAGATCAACTGGAATATCTCGTGGTCTTATTTTGATGGAGTTGCACACAGAGATCATAGCATGTGCGGTGTTGGAGGAATATTAGATATGAATAAGGAGAACAAGTACAGGTTCAAGGGAGGGTTGGGGCCATGCACAAACAACCTTGCAGGACATTATGTGCTCAAGCTCTTATTATGTTTAACTGTGGAAAAAAAATCAAGTAGCTACATGTGTTTGGGGATGCAAAGCTCATTATCGATTAAATCACTGAAAAGAAGAATTAACACAATATCTTTCTTGGACCAATTCTGGAAGAGACAAAACGTTTAAAGCTTTGTTTGGAAGTGGTATAATTCACTCATGTCTATATAGGGAAATGAATAATGAAACACATAATCTATCCAATGTTGGGGTGAACATGAAGCAAGGGGAGGGGAGTGGCATATGTTTGAAGTAGAGAATGCACATATAATAGAGTATTACCAAGCAACGTTTTGTGAGCCTATATGAACAAGGTAGATCAGACTCATATAGAACAATGCAAGTATATATTTGATTGGTTATGGAACAAATAAGGAGATTTGAGGAAACATGAACTTTAAATATGTAATATTTTGATAATTTGAACTATGTGTAAAATTCATGTGTAAAATTTTTATTACATTGAACTTTTTATGACATGCTGAATAAAACTAAATAAAATTATGTTTTTTATTTTTTAAATTTAAATAAATTATAATTTTACCTTTATTTAAATAAAACTATGGTATTTTGGGAAAAATATAGAGGATGACTTTTTCTAAAACTACAAACCTGTAAAAATAATCAATGTTTTGTATTTATTGATTTATGTGTTTGTCGTGACTTTCGAATGGAATATTAAAAAAATGTCTTAGCTGAACACTTCATTAAGAAATAAAACAAAATCAGTTCCCGAGAATAACAAAATCGGCTCCCGAGAATAGGTCCATTGAAAAATGTACTAAAGAATTAAATTAAACTTCGATCGATAGATATATATATATATATATATATATATCCCACGTTAATTACTTCGACAAAACATACTCCAATGTAAAGGATAGAGGTGTCTCAAAAGCTAATGCTCAAGTGTATTAAAAAGTTATCTTTCTTTGATAGATATCTCCACGGAGTCTATAGGAAACTATTTAGCATACACTTTGAACAAACATGTTGTAGTGTTTTGTAGACGAAAAGGCTTTCGATACATCTTCCACTGAGCTTAGAGGAAACTATTTAGTGTATACTTTGTAAACTTTGGTGGGGCATAGTGTAGTATTTTGGAGTGGAAAAGGCCATTACCAAGGGTAGGCCATGACAATGTCTTATTTAATGTTGTTTAATGTATAGCAATGTGATATCATGGATTGATATATGATGAGTTCTATCTTGTCATCATCTCAAAGAGGGAGAGAGGCAACGAATTTTAGTTAATCATGTCTTACTTAATCGAGGAGGGAGAGAGGCAACAAGTTTTAGTTAATCATGTCTTACTTAACCATTTTTATAATTCATTTAATAGATACATGTGATGGTAATTGGGCTTCATTCAATGAAGCAAGCTTCACTAGGGTAATTAGATTTCCAATCTTTTTTTATGAATTTAATTCATTCCACCACAACATCAAATGCATGAGTGTGAATTCATATATGGTTTTTAAGGGATTTGATGGGAGATCATGCAAGTTCTTGAGCAATGTATCAATGATTGCTAAAATGTTTCCATGTTTTAAAACCCAATGGCAATAATTAGGTATATATTTCAAGTCCTATACCAATTTCTACTTCTCAAGAAACAACATACATAATCCTCAACCCACAAATATATAGGGTTAAGTAGATTGAATGTAAATAATCCCCTCACAATCATCGAAGGCCTATATGGGAGAACATGGACATGAAGTGTGAGGCCACAATGTTATTACCTTTAGACATAGAGATTAACAAATTGTAAGAAACAAACAAACATACATTCTACATCATTGGTTGGATTATTTCACACTACAAGTGGGATAGCTTTTTGTTTTTCTAGATCAAGGTTTGTAAGGTTATGCAAAAGCTCCCCCTACCAAGCTTGTAATATTGACTATGAGGACATAATGCTTAATTTCGTCATCAAATTGTTCTGGACAAAAAATTCTATATTAGTTTTTGAAGGAAACGTTGATGATTTTTTGTAGGAGGAGAATGTTTGTAAGCTATATGCATGGACTTTGAGGAGGAAAAATTTAGGCAAAAGGAGGGAAAAAACAAAAGACAAAATATTCTCGAAAAATGTCGGAAGCCTAAAATTTCTTATGATAGAGGTGAGAAATTTTTAAATATTTTAAAGTTTGAATATTTCACCGATGGGAAATTGGAAAAGGCTACACAGGGATCCCCATTAAAGTTTTCAAAGATAGTGGCATGTTGTGGCTACCATGATAGTTTAGAGAAAAAACCATGTCACTTCAACAATTACAAAATTAACCGACTCTGGGATTTATATAGTTTACGATACTCGAGTAGGGAGGATCCATGTTCAACATCCCCACTTGTGTAGGCCTGAGAAAGAGTAAGCATTTTACAACATTTCAAGTTCACAATGCTTTGAAATTCCTTGATTTATAATAGATCGAGGTGAGATTTCAGAATTTTGAATAGCGAGTCAACTAGAAAAAAGTTTCATCTTCAATGGTGAATTGGACAATGTTTCATGTGTAAATGGTATCTAGTGGGATCAAGATGAAGTTCCCATTCCTTGAAAAAATAGATGATGCATTTTCTTATTATTCCCTCTGCAGATAAAACAATTGTGATTGTTAGGGTCCCACCCTAATCCCCCTAATTTAGGCTAAATAGGAGTTAGACAAGTAATGTATGTGGCCATGTTCTTTGAATAACTCCAAATAGATAGTAATGGACTATTAATTAATGTAAAATAGGTTCCTATGGAAATTAAGGCCTAGTAGGTAGTCAATACTCATTAAACAACACACAGATTTGTTGTTTAGCAAGTAAAACTACAACTGGGTAAGACTACATGCAATAAATACAAGTAGTTTCACCTAGTTGGACACCCTTGTAACCCCTATTGGTACGCATTCGAGTAGTACTACATTAGACAACACCTACATATGGAATTTCACTTCCACATACCCTCGAGTATAGAAAAAGTCCTATATGAAACCTAAAACCAAATTTAGCTAATTTGATAGACTTTCTTGCTAATATAGTGGCATTGAGTAAAACACTTGACAATATTACTCTCTAGTACTTGGGTAGTATGGATAAGGGAAAAATTGAGACTCCTTAGTTAGTGCCCCAAGAGATTGGGATGAAAACTACTATTAGACCCTATAAGTATATCAAATATCTATAGCACCTGACACTTCCTTTTCCTCAGGGCCTTGGAAACTCTATCCCCATTGAGCAATTGAAAAAATTCCTACATCTTTCCATTAAGAAGGAATTTGGTAATTATGTCAGCGTGGCAATATTTAAAAGAGAGTCATACTCCCACTAGTGTAAATAATTGTTTTTATGGGATCTTCCAACACCATTGTGGGAGATTAACAAAATTATGCCAAAGCAACACGATTATAGTCTATATTACAACCTTTGAGAAATTGGAAATCCATATAGATGGCCCCTTTGATTCTTTTTTTAAATAATGTTTCATTAATGGCCTCAAAGTGGCAATTTGAGCACATGTCATAATGCAAGGCCCCAAAATTTGGTTGGAAACTTGTGATAGATCTAGAGCGACTGAGATGGTGATTAATGCTCATAATAAAATACCTTTATTTACTAGTCATGTTATTCCCACCATGTAACCTAATCCCAACACCTTCAACCCTCTACCATTAAAAAACCAATCCAAAAGTTGTCTCTAGAAGCAATGGTCGAGTGCCAATGCCTTAGACTTTGCTACAATTGTGATGAATGGTATTTTAGAGGGCATAAATGCAAAGAAAAAAATTATTCCAAATGGATGTATCCCCATAAGATCACCCAAAAGACATAATAATTAAAGGCACACAAGAATTAAAAGTGGAGGATACTACTCCTGTGGAAGATTACACCACTTTGTAATCTCTAGGTGAGGAACCCCAAATTTAACTCCATGCCTTATTAAGTTTCTCAACACCCCAAACATTAAAATTGACCAGATTCATCAAGAACCACAAAGTAATTGTATTCATTGAAAATGGAAATATCCATAATTTGATTAATAGAAGAGTAGCATAAGAAACCCATTTCTATGTCTACACTATACCTAACTTCCAAATTATGATAGAAAATGGTGGTATGATGAAATGTGGGGGTGACGTGAAAATCATGTGAAACTCTAAATCGGTGACTACCATCTATGAACACACATGTTAGTTGTTGACTTGGGTGGTTGTGATGTAGTTATAGGGACATAATGGCTATAGACTTTGGGACTTGTCATCATGGATTTCAAGAACCTCTACATAATATTCATTTAGGAAGGGCACAAACATCATCTCAAGGGGATCACTATAGGTTCTCCCAAAATTATCACCTCCCACCACATGGAGCAATTATTGAAGAAAGAAACTAAGGTAATATTTCACAATTCAATGCCATATAAGTAGTATACCCACCCCCACAGGATATTCACCCTGACTTGCAACTAGATCTCTCTAAACATCAATAATGTTTTCAAACACCTGATGGTTTACCACCGCCCCATGGGGTGTATGACCATGGTATTCCAATAATTTTAGGGATTTAACACCCCAATGTATGCAATTATCAACACCCTTTTGCATAAAAGTATGAAATATGAAAGATCATTAAGAAGTTGTTCAATTTTGACATCATTTGTCACAGTACAAGGCCTTATTTATCAATGTTGGTTATGATATTGAAAAAGGAAGGTAGCTAGCACATTTCTTGATTTTAGGTATCTCAATAAGTTGACTATCAAGGATAAATTTCCTATCCCAATCAATAATTACCTCTTGGATGAGCTTCACGGAGCCAAGTTCTTTACTAAATTGGAACTTCATTAAGGATATTGCAAACTAAGGATGAAATAATAAGACATCCTTAAGAGGGTTTGTAACATTCCGAAAAATACCAAAATTTAAAATTTTTTAAAATAGCAATAATTATCAAGTCATTAATGTGGAACATATAAACTAAATATATTTCTTGACTAAGATAATTAAAATGATGACATGTCATACTTCCCAAATAAATACGATATAATTATATTTGCTATTTCAGATTTAAACGGATACTAATCTCCTTAACGAAGGATCCTTTTATGATTATGCATAAGAATATAATTTACAGATTTTCTTAAGCTCTAAATATGATTACATGCTATACATAATTTGTACAATTATGATGTTCTTGATGACGTGCTGACAGTTTGTTTTGATTGATGACAAAGGGGTCCTACGAGGTACCTTGGGGTTTACTTAGCTACAATTAGCTAAGGCATTTCAAATTTGTTTCCATGTGTAGAACGCAGTTAAGAAATTCTACCACAACCTTGAGTTAAGAGTACATGAGTTCATCAATTCATCGTCAATATAACATGAAACAAAACTAAGTACTACCATGCGAAAACAAGTTACTAGAGGTATGGGTATTTTGGTTCCAATCCTAGTTTACGTGCTAGAGTACAAACTCTTCAACACATCGTCAGTTTGCTTGTTATAATGCTATTTATTGTTTATCAATGAGAGGTCATCTAAAATAATGATTACTATAACAACTCAATGGCCCAATGTCCAATTGTAATTCTATTTGAAATCTTGGAAAATAATAAAGTTTATATTATTTAAAAAGAATTCTACCATTATATTATGCAACAACCAAAACTATAGACTATCCTAAGTCTAACAATTATCATTTGATTATTATTACAAGACTTACAATAGGAATATATAATGTTTATAGTGCTTATACTATGATCTTAGCGTTGTAGTATGTATTAACTATACCTTAGTCTTATAATATTCGTTGGCTTGTCAAAACATAGCAATCATATGTAATATATATCTTACCCTATATGACTAAATAAAACAACCATGAAATGTAAACATTTGTATTGACCAAGCATTCACACTAAACAAATTAGCATGTGATAATACTATTATCACGATGCCTAAACAAGCCTTCGAGACTATATAGAAAAGTGCACAAGGATCTAACATTGCAATAACTACGATGATGATGATAGGGTATAAAGCTCGGTACTTGACATGATTACCACTGGCAATGACAGGTCTTGGCATTTAAAGTCGATCAACTCGATAGTGAAGTGGAAGCTTAGTTGTAAGGTCTTCACGTGCTTGTGATTGCATTGAGCCCCAACATAAGGCTGAGTTGTGCCATGCACAAGCTCTCGGTTCGCTTACATGGCAATTGGTAGATGTAGCAATTAAATGGTATTGATTGCAATGTTCATTCGAATATCAATGTGCTTGGAATGGAAGCTATCCACCGTTGATCTCTAAAGGATCTAGGGTGGTGGATGAAACCCTAAGCATGCGTTGGTAAGTCATGACATTTGGTTTTCCTATCTTCATTATTACACTTAGTGGGAGGTTAGCAGAGCTAACAGAATGCTGCAATTTAGGGTTGCTGGTTTCTGAGAAGGGGACTCCTTCCTTGGTCTTGAACCTGGGACCTGAGTGAAATTTTTGAAGGTTACAAGCTTATGCATTGTGCAATAGAGCCACGATATAGTCATACTATATGTGCGTGGTTCTACTGTCAGTTGTTGAGAGTGAGTTGAATTTGGGGTTCGATTTCCCAATTTATGATATTGTCTTCTGAGTCCTTGCATATCTTCAGGCTTCGTCGTCTTTGCAGGAGTGGTGCTTCTAAGATCAGAGGCTTCATTCTAGGGGTAAGTAGTTTAATAATGAGTGTAATACTATGAACTTACCTTTTATTTGTGTTTGCATGCTTTTAACCCTTCGAACTTGTAACTTTGCAGGTGCCCACTTTATTGGAAGGTTTCTATACCAAGGATTGGAAATGGAAGTGTTGCAACTGCTTCCGGCTAAGCCTTGGTGGTTCTTGAAACCTAGTAGGTGCATTCGGCATGGTTTAGCTGGTGAATATGATGTGACGATAGTTGGAATTTCAACTTGGTTTGGAGTAATTGTCGATTTTTTACGTTTTACTGTTTTAATTTGGTCAAGGCAAAATAGAAGATACACACTCAGTGTTTAAGATGTTATTCGGCCCTGTAATGTCTTGCTACGTCATTTGAAATGAAATTCGAACATGTATTTGTATTGTTATTTTGATAAGGGATAAACCCTGAGTAGTTTTTTGAATCGTGAAACACCCGAATGTAAACTCTGTTTAAGTTTAAATTAAAGTTTTGAAATTGTGATGAAAAGAAATTTGGTCCGATTATAAGTGTTTCGAAATGGCTATTACCTCCAGGTTCTAAATTCTTCAAAGAATGAAACCCTACCTGAAGTTTTCCTTGGCAACCTTACTTATGCAAAGAAGTTTGAACCATGAAATAGACCTTATTTCGTATATGAATATTTCGATGTTGTGTAAGTTTTAATGCTAGGGTTGTGAGCTAATGTTAGACATTGATACGAACTCATGCTTTCGACTAAGTGATAAATAATGCTTCGATGGTAAACTCGCCATGTACAAAAGATAGTATGGTTCTAGAAAATGATAACTAGGGTCTAGTAAATCATAATTGCGATAATTTCTGAAATAATGTCTAAATTTGCCATGAATGGCTTGATGAGAGGTTTATGAACTATGTACTAAAAGAACGTTTAGATTCTAGGGTTTGTGATAATAGGGTTTTGATACTACCGTGAATAGATTTGTATTTTAAATACTGAAATGAATGGATGATGAAATAATAGGTTTACATATAATAATTTTGTGTAGAGAATAGATTTTGCAGATTCTAAATTTCTAGACTATACTTTACTTGAAAACATTAGGGAAATAAATGTTGAATTGCATGATATTTCTATCTGAAAAAGACGTATTTGAAATGGAAACATATAAATCTTGTGCAGAAATTAATTCTTGCAGCTGCTATTATTCTTGAAAATACCATTGCTTGAAAAACATGAAATGTATAATATTGATGTGCATTTGCGTATGTCACCTACCCAAATTCTGAAAATATTATTTTATTGGCAAAAATACTTTATGTTAAATTTTAATTACAAAGTTTTGTAATTATGACCAAGTTTGGTCAAGGATGAATGTAATTATTGATTATTATTATTTAATAAATTAAAGTAGGAAACAAACACCCAAGGGAACTGTTAAATGAGTGTTCACTGACCCATTAGGAGGAATGGAAGCTATTAGAAGGCATGGGACAGATGGCAGCAATTGCACTTCACCACTAGTTGTTGGTTATGGGACAACTACCCCTAAAAATATGGCATTATCCCCCAGGTGGTGGGAGTGAGCAGGCAGCTCATTTAATGACCAGTTAACGACAGAAAGGCCTAGGCAGCCTACATAAGGCAAATTCGAATTGAGCAGTCAACTTTTACACAATATTTTCTGCAGAAATATTTCTCAAGTGAATCAGGTGATCACTGAGAGATTTGAATAGGGAGGCTATGTGGGATTGCAACTATAAGTCTGCAAATTATTCTGAGAAGGAGAACCAAAGGTGCTAGTGCAGGTCCCCTTGACTGCTAAGTCTTTAAGACTGGATAACTATTACTACTGCAAGTTGAGGTTCTAAGCTTCTAAATTTCTTCCTCCTGATGGTTCAGTGAATAGGCTCGGGGGTCCTAAGACAAGTAACTTGACTGTATTCAGGAATTGGTTTGGTGGAACGGGCTCCTTGGGCTGTTTGTTTCCCTACGGATTAACCAGGTTTTGTTGTTTCTTATTTTGTTTATAGTTTAATACTTCTGTTTAGTAAAATTATCAAACTCTGTTTTGTAAAAGAATTTATTTTCTGATCTATGTTTAAGACTGAATGATAAAGCTTTGTTAAAGATCTGATTTGATAACCATCTCTATATTTTTCCACATGCTGTTGTTTGCTTTGTACTCTAGTATAGAGAAGCAAATTAAATGATAGATGAGAGGTTGGAATATTTCCATTGATTGGACAAATAAATTACAGTACATGCTTTGTTTACAATTCCATCCTATATCTAATCATAGTATGAATTTACTGTATAGCATTGACAGTAATAGAGAATTCGTTTGTTATTTCATAAAAGAAAAACCTAGTCTATTTTCTATATAACTCATATATTTTTTTCTCTTAATCCTATTCATTTCAGATAGCAAACAAATGCAATCAATATTAAACATTTCATGTTTTCAAAATAATTGTAATTTCAAGAATTTAGCAGCTGCAATTTATTTCCATACAATTTTTGTTATGAGCAAACACTCTTCACTTTTCTCATATTTGTCATAGATTGTTTTCAATACAAATGTATTTTCAATAATTAGTTTTGTATCAATCTAATACAAATATTCATATATTATTTTACATTACTTATACTTTTGTTTCCAATCTTGAATGTCTCCAAATAGTATCAAACCTTATTTTATTTCCAAAACCTATAATTAAATACACAGTTCTTCATTGTTCTGCTCAAGCCTTTCATGGTGAATCTTAAGCATTTCTTTCTCAAACCCTAGCTAACATTTCAAAAACTTCTTAAGACAGAATTTTTTTTACACAGCAGAAAGCACGAATCCTTATCATTGTTCATTGAAAATTCATAACCCTAGTAGAACACATCTCAACATTTGAAAACAGTTACACTATCGGAATTGTTTATACACAGGTTACGTTTCTGGTCCATTAGCTTAATGCAAGACAGATAGAAGTCAAAAGGTACATGTAGAATACTTTTACGTTTCAAACTAGACATTGTGGACTATCTCTTGCAGAAACTTTTGACATTCGAATTCATCTCATAACTTTTCCAAAACCTTAACTATTGACATTATTGACAAAGTACAGTAAGCAATCATTTACTTTCGACCTGAGATAGTTTCATTTTTGAACTCGAATCACAGTTTTCAAAACAATCTTTTGCTTATATCCTTTTAAACAAGACTATATCATTATAGTACAAGAAAACCAATAGCTCAGAAGCAAGAAAAACAAGAACACGACTCCATTAAAGATTACTCAACAACATAGTGAAAACATGATAGAGACTCTATTATTTATTCATTTAAGTCTTCCAAAAACACACTGGGTCCTTGCCATCAAAAAGTCAAAGGTGTTTAGACCAACTCGAAGTCGGTTACATTGCTACAGCAAAAACCTACTGAGCCAAGCATTAAATGAACGGAGGATAAACATCTTACATTTTAACATCAAAGCAAGTCAAACTAAAAACTTCACAGTTCGCCATCACTGAAATGTTTCCAACTCTCGGCTTATAGCAAAACACCAACCAAGGCACCTACAAGGTTTCTTGTGAACCAACAGAGCTTACCAGGAAAACTGTAGTATTTCCAGTTTCTTTTTCTTCAACCATCAACTTCTTTTCGAACAGGTACCTGCCAAACATGCATTGCAGGGTCAAAACAAGATTTTGCAACAATCGAATCAAATATTACAACAATTGTACAGCTTTCGATTATTACCTTTGATTTGGCATGTCGAAGAATTGATCCATTACACTATTAAAACGACGAAGCAAGTTGGTATTCTACGACAACCCTAAAGCTATCACAACAGATCATTATCAACCGTAAGAGATTCGAACCCTGTCTGAAACACTTTTGCTTCATTGGAAAAAGGAAACCCTGTCACTATTTGGATATCGTAGCTCAAATGCAGAAGGTTCAATGCTTGTAACTATTTAGAAAACTACCTCTCACAGTTCACAGTATCGAAACCCTTGAGAATTACTCTCACTAAACCTTGCTTTTTGAGCAGCCTGCCAGCCATACCCTAGCATAACAATGAAGACCGGAGAGCTTGCAAAACGTTACATACAACGAGGTTTTGGGTAGCAACATTAACGGTCGAGAATTGATAAGATCAACGAGCAAGTTTGCAATGATAGCTCATTAATTACATCAACCACAACAGTGCCAGCAATGCCTGCCAAGAGGACATTACCATGTACAGCTCGGAGGAGAAGCATCATGACAACCATGCCAGCTAGGATTCCTAGTCCCAACATCAGCCAAAGTTCACATGGATGGATTATGTTGATTGACAGCCATGCATTCCACTATGGAGTTGGGTTAGAACATTTAATACCGATCGGGACACCGACAACCTGCCAACAATACATTTAATAACCGTCAATTCATCACTCATTTACGAGTTTATTTCAATACATTAACATACGTTGTCAATACTTAGGACAAGAGCTAGGTCATATACTATAGTTCCATTTGTTTCTATAGTCTCATTTTATTGTAAGGATGGAGACACCACATAATCGATTTCAAGTTATTTCTTAATTATAAAAATAAATAGAATTACATCATATTCCATGGTTTGCATATTATAATCATATTATTGCATATTTTAAACATATCATTGCAAATTGACAATCATATCATTGTAATTTATGTGCATAAGTTCATATAGTTCAAAGTTAGGTATTGTAATATTTGAACTACATGTCATTGTATTATATGAATGCATAGTAACTATAGAATAGAACTAACCATATAAGTATATGGTTAAACATGATGCCAAGGGCATGTTTTAAGTGATGACATTATACATTATGAGATTGTTGATAATCAAATAATGAATTCAGGATTTAGAATAATCCAAGTTCTGTAGATGCTTAGTTTAATGATAAATTCAAAGATGTTCATGATAAAGATAGGAGTCTTACGATATTATTAAATAGCATTATAGCAATCAACTAGCGATGTATTTTCAATAGTATTGAAGAGTTTGTATTTCAACACTTTGACTTGAATGAAAATCAAAATATTCATACCTCCAACAATTTGTTTCACAAGATTGTACTTAGCATTTATTTCTACATTGACGATGATTTGAAAGGTACTTTAACCTTGTTGATGTAGAAATTCTTACATGTTGTCTGCACATGGAAAAATGTTCAAATGCCTTAGCTAATCACAACTAAGTAAACTCCAGGGTACCTCGTAGGACACCCTTTATTAACAAACAAACAAACTGTCAGCAATCCATCAAGAATATTAAAGCAGTACAAACTGTATCAACATGTAATGTTAACAAAGAACTTAAACAAAATTGTAAACTATACTTGTTTATGTAAGCATACAAAGATCTTTCGTTAAAGACACCCGTTTATACCTGAAATAGAAATTACAACTATATTATCTGAGGATGATGACATGTCATCGTCATTAATTTATCTTAGTTATGGTTTCGATTTAGTTTATATGTTCTGCATTAAATAATTATGATAATTATTGCTATTATAAAAAAAAAATTATTTTGGTATTTTCGGGATGTTACATGTGGTATCAGAGCTCATGTTCGAACTCTAGGCCCGAAAAAGGTCCAAGAACACACAACATAAAATTTTATTACAGCAAAAATTTTTACTAATTAAAATTTAAACTATTGTGTTATACATAAATTATTTTAAGTTGCAGGTATGGAGAACTCAGCTGAACATTTAGAAGACTAATTTCAACTAAACAGCCATAGCATGGGACAACACTATGCAGAAGAAGGCCACGGTGAATTGACTGACAATTCATCATAATTGTTACATGCGTTCTAGGAATTAAAGACATAAATTAGATCTGTGAAACAAGACAATGAAATAATTCTAAAGGCACAAGAAGAGTTAAACCAAGTGTTGTTTGAACAGTGCCCAATTGATGAGCAGGAGAGAGATAATGAAGATATCTCCAAGGTTGAGGATCTGCCTCATGGTAACAAAAGTAAGAGAATGAAAATCGATGATGTGAACAACAGTTCAACATCATCGGGAGATGCTATTGAAGTACGTAAAAAGAAACGTAACTATTCAAGCGATAGTAGTAAAGAAGATTACAAACCCAGAAAGAAAAGACATAAAGAGTATAAACAGATTTCTGGGGAGTTAAAAAAGATTAGACCTCCAACTTTCAATGGAGAAATTGAGAAGGGAAAGACAGCTGAAGCATGGCTGTCCGGCATGAAGAAATATTTTCAGATTTATAACTATTCAGAATCATTGAAAGCAAAAGTGGCTATATATGACTTGACCGAAAAAGCGGATATTTGGTGGCAGCACATCAAAAGAGTAAAGGGTATCAAGGATAAGGATGTAAACTGAAGTACCTTTAAATGATACTTCAAGAAGAATTTTTTATCTGAACAGTACCATGAAGAAAAATCCAAAGAATTTTACGATTTAAAGTTGGGAAGTATGAATATGAAGGAAATGAACAATAAATTTCTGAACTTACTAAGATATGTTCCATATCTCGTGGAAGAAAAATCGAAGATTCAAAGATACTTGAGCTGTCTACCTTTCAATATTAAGGACATAATCGAGTATGACAGTCCAAAGACCTTGGAAGAGGCTATGAGGAAGGTTATTTTCTCTTATGACACTAATGTTAAGTTTAAACCAAATAGACTAGCAAGATCACTGAAAGAAACATAATCACAAGATAGACACAGAATATACCCTGGGAAACCCTCATGGGGTAGAAAACCTAGCAAAGATTTCCTCAATAAGATGATCAACCAAAATACAAGATGTGCTCCTTCCTTCTTTGACTCCTTAGCAGATCTCCCAGACACTTCCACAAGTGAGTGAGTGATCTAATGAAGAGTTCACCTCCTTTATTTATACTGACTCCCAACTAACTAAAAGACCTAATGGGGCCGACCTCTCCTGGAGAAGTCTAATAACCCAAAAAATATAACCACAGGGCCGACCCCCACATGGTGGGTCTAATAACCCTAGTTAACACAAACCCTCGGAGGAATAAACATCTCCGGATACATAATAGAGTTACCTCGGAGGGATGAAACATCTCCGGAATAATAAAGTACAAATATAATATTCTTTGAAGTTACAATATTCAACACTCCCCCTTAACGAGAAGGATATTATAACAACATCTGCAGGAGCAAGGAGTCACTATACATGATACATCTATAAATCATCGGAAGCTTTCTTCAATCAGTAACTCAAACAGTTACTGGTATATCAATGTCAACATCAACATCGACATCACGATCATCGGCATCGTCATCACATGATTAGTAGCATCGTCATCTCACGATAAGCAACATCATCATCACATGATCAGCAGCATCGTCATCTCATGATCAGCAGCATCGTCATCACATGATCATCAGCATCATCATCACACAATCAGCAGCATCGTCATCACATGATCAGCAGCATCGTCATCACACGATCAGCAACATCGTCATCACACGATCATCAACATCGTCATCACATGATCAGCAGCATCGTCATCACATGATCAGCAGCATCATCATCACACGATCAGCAGCATCGTCATCACACGATCATCAACATCGTCATCACACGATCAGCAGCATCGTCATCACACGATCATCAGCATCGTCATCACACGATCAGCATCATCATCATCACACGATCAGCAACATCATCATCACATGATCATCAATATCATCATCACACGATCATCAGTATCGTCATCCCACGATCATCAGTATCATCATCGCACGATCATCAGCATCGTCATCTTTATACATGATCCTTCCTTTCGGAATTACTGGATCAATCTCATCACAATCATATTTAAGACTATCCTTCCTTTCAGAATTACTGGATTTACTGTCTAAGGATGATTAGTCCAACCACAATCATATTTAAGACTATCCTTCCTTTCGGAATTACTGGATTTACTGTCTAAGGATGATTAATCCAACCACAATCATATTTAAGACTATCCTTCCTTTCGGAATTACTGGATTTACTGTCTAAGGATGATTAATCGAACCACAATCATATTTAAGACTATCCTTCCTTTCAGAATTACTGGATTTACTATCTAAGGATGATTAATCCAACCACAATCGCATTTAAGACTATCCTTCCTTTCGGAATTACTGGATTTACTGTCTAAGGATGATTAATCCAACCACAATCACATTTAAGACTATCCTTCCTTTCGGAATTACTGGATTTACTGTCTAAGGATGATTAGTCCAACCACAATCACATTTAAGACTATCCTTCCTTTCGGAATTACTGGATTTACTGTCTAAGGATGATTAATCCAATCACGTGCATTTTGAACCAAGGTCCAGGGACGATGCAGTCCTATCATCTATTCTCGGAGACACCTGTCTACGGCTCACTTTAGAACTTAAGTTCAAGGATGATCCAATCCTCATCTGTCCACTAAGGACTTTATTCTCGGAGACCTCACGTCTACGGCTCACTTTAGAACTTAAGTTCAAGGATGATCCAATCCTCATCTGTCCACTAAGGACTTTATTCTCGGAGACCTCACATCTACGGCTCACTTTAGAACTTAAGTTCAAGGATGATCCAATCCTCATCTGTCCACTAAGGACTTTATTCTCGGAGACCTCACGTCTATGGCTCACTTTAGAACTTAAGTTCAAGGATGATCCAATCCTCATCTGTCCACTAAGGACTTTATTCTCGGAGACCTCACGTCTACGGCTCACTTTAGAACTTAAGTTCAAGGATGATCCAATCCTCATCTGTATTCTCATCTATACAGGTACAAATATCCAAGAGCATGTATCACATCAAAACATGTATACATCACATCAAAAACATGTATACATCTAGCTTGTATTCTCACTAATACATCTAACATCAAAACATGTATACATCTAGTATGTATTCTCACTAATACATCTAACATCAAGACGTGTATACATCACATCAAAAACATGTATACATCTAGCATGCATTCTCACTAATACATCTAACATCAAAACATGTATACATCTAGCATGTATTCTCACTAATACATCTAACATCAAGACGTGTATACATCACATCAAAAACATGTATACATCTAGCATGTATTCTCACTAATACATCTAACATCAAAACATGTATACATCTAGAATAAAAGATATATAAGAGTTCTAAATCTAAATAATTCTAAGTAACTAAGTGCAACAAAACAAAATTTAAGGGACAGTCTTGTTATCAAGTACTATACTACTCCCCCTTTCGAGGAGGGTCCTTCTGGACTATACCAAGCTTGTCTCGGAAATATTCAAACTTTACTCGAGACAAAGGTTTAGTCAGGATATCAGCAATCTGATCCTCAATGCTTATATACTCGAGCTTGATAGCTCCTCTCTGCACCATGTCTTGTATATAGAAGTAACGGATCTCAATGTGTTTTGACTTATCATGGAACACAGGATTTTTAGTCATCTTAATGCAGCTTTGATTATCACACATAATCACAGTGGGATCCATTTCTAAGTCAAATATTCCATATAAAAGTTTGCAAAGCCACACTGCTTCACAGCTAGCAGAGCAAGCGGCTATATATTCTGCTTCAGCAGTACTGAGGGCCACACTAGATTGTTTCTTGCTGAACCAGGAGATCATGGCAGATCCAAGACCATAACATCCACCTGAAGTACTTTTTCTATCTGAGACACTACCTACCCAATCAGAATCTGAGTAACCATGTAACTTGAGTTCATTACCTCCAAGATAGTATAGGCCAAAGTCCAATGTACCTCTTAGGTATCTCATTATATGCTTTACAGCTATAAGGTGAACCTTTCTAGGTTCTAATAGATACTGACTTAGGGTATTTACAGCAAAGCATATATCCGTCCTAGTATTTGTCAAATACATCAATGATCCAATGATTTGTCTATATAGAGTTACGTCCACTAGTTTTGATGAATCATTAACTAATAGTTTCAGGTTGGAGTCCATGGGAGTAGCCATGGCTTTACACTCCAACATATCAAATCTTTTGAGAATCTCCACAGTATACTTACCTTGATTTAGAAAGATTCCTTTTGGTTCTTGCCACACTTCTAAGCCTAAGAAATAGTGCATTAATCCGAGATATTTCATTTCGAATTCTGAAGAAAGCTTCTTCTTGCTTTCAATAATTTGTTTCTCATTTCCGGTTAGAAATATATCATCTACATATAAAAACAATATAACGGGTTCATCATCCATCACTTTAAGATAAAGATTGGGGTCAGCTTTACTTTTGGTAAAGCCCATGCTTGTTAAGAAACTGTCAATCCTTCCGTACCAAGCCCTGGGGGCTTGCTTCAATCCATATAAATCCTTTTTCAGTTTGCATACATGGGTCCTTCCGTCTTTGACCTCAAAACCTTGAGGTTGTTCTATGTATACTTCTTCTTCAATTACACCATTTAGAAAAGCTGTCTTAACATCCATTTGATGCAATTTCCATTTCATCATGGATGCAAGTGCCATGATGGTTCTAATTGAAGTATACCTAGCAACTGGTGCAAATGTTTCTTCATAGTCAATTCCCTCCTTTTGAGAGAATCCTCTGGCTACAAACCTTGCCTTGTATTTTTCAATGCTACCATCTGCAGCATGTTTTATCTTGAAATTCCATTTCGAAGAAACTACACTTTTATCTCTTGGTTTGGGAACTATATCCCAAACATCATTTTTCATTATTGACTGATATTCTTCTGTCATTGCTTCTACCCATTCTTTCTTTTGAGCTGCCTCTTCATAGCTAGTAGGTAGGTCATCCACAAGATCACACATCAAGGCCATATAGTTGGACACTAGCTTTGGTTTCTTTCTTTCTCTAATGGAGCCTTCAGGAGCACCATATTTTTCAGCCCCTTGGATAATATCTATAGCTCATGTTGGCCTTCTTTTCTTTGATAAATCTGTGATAGGAGGTTCTTGTGGTTCCAACATGTCATGATCCTCTGGAGGATTATCTTCAGGGATGTGAACAGCCTCTGAGTTTCTAGAAGAAAGATCTTCTTCATAGATTTCTTCAAGTTGGCATTTTCTTGATTTCTTGAGAGCTGCTTCTTCATCAAAAGCTACATCTCTACTGATTTCTATATGATGAAATCCTGGTATGTAGATCCTGAAGGCTTTGGATGATTCACAATAACCAACAAATATTCCTTTCTTACCAGAAGGATCCAACTTGGTTCTCTTTTCTTTTCGAATGTGGATGTACACAGGACACCCAAATATTTTAAGATGGCTTACCTTGGGCTTCTTTCCAGTAAACACTTCTTCTGGAGTTTTGAAATCAAGAGCACTATGAGATAATCTGTTTTGAACATATACTGCTGTCTTGGCTGCTTCAGCCCATAGATACATGGGAAGATCCTGGTCATGTATCATAGTCTTCACAGCTTCCATGATGGTTCTATTTTTCCTTTCTGCAACCCCATTTTGTTGGGGATTGTAGGGAGTGGTTAGTTCTCTCTTGATTCCGACTTCTTTACAAAAATATTCAAACTCTTTTGAAGTATATTCTCCACCATTGTCTGTTCTGAGAATCTTGATTTTCTTTTCTGAGAGATTTTCTATTAGAGCCTTGAACTCTTTGAACTTTCCAAAAACTTCATTCTTACCTTTTAGAAAGTATATCCAAGTTTTCCTTGAATGATCATCAATGAATGAAAGATAGTATTCAAATCCACTTAGAGAAGTGGTGGGCATTGGACCACATACATCTGAGTGTATTAGCTCCAAGATACTCTTAGTCTTTGTTTCACTCTTTGGAAATGGGTTCTTGACATTCTTCCCTTTCTTACATCCTTTACATGAGCCATCATGATCAACCTTCAAATCTGGTAGTCCTATGACCACCTTGCTTACATAGGGTAAGGCTTTGTAGTTAATGTGAGCTAGTCTTCTATGCCATAGCTCACTGGGACTAGAGGTTTCATGAACAAGGGCAGCTTCTGGATGACCCTTGAGTTTATACAAACCTCCTTCCTCTTCACCAATGACAATTGCATCCTTAATAGATTTTCCTTTGGACCACATTAACACTTGTCCATCAATGAATGCAACTCTATAAACTTTCTTGTCCAATGCTGAGATTGAAAGCAAATTCTTCTTCAATCCTGGAACATACAAAACTTCCTTCATCTTCATGGGGGTTCCAGAATCAAGTTTGTAGTTTGCTTCACCAATTCCCTTAATGGGATATTGATAGTTATCTCCAAGAGATACCCTTAGTGGAGAGGTCTTTTCTTCAAGATTTGATAGAGTCTTCTTTTGTCTTGTCATGTGCTTTGAGGCACCACTATCAATGACCCATGTACCTTCTCCAGGTGTTATAGATCCAGAGAGTGCGGAGAAAAGAACATACTCTTCTGCATCTTCCTCTTCATTTCTTCTAGGTCTTCTTTTGGAGAAGGTCCTTTCTTCATCTTCTTCTTCTCTTATAGATCTTTTCTTGAGAGGCGTTTCTTCCTCTTCAACTTCTTCTTCACTCTCATCTTTTGCAAGATGTGCATGATGTCTTCTGTGGTAAGTACCCCTTTTCTTTTTGTTAGGACAGTCTTTGGCAATGTGTCCTAATTTGTGACAAATGAAACATTGGAATGAGGAGTAATCTCTTCCTTGGAAGGATCCCCTTTTCTTTTGAAATCTTTGTGGAGGATGGGACTCCTTTTGACTATCCTTCTTAAAGTAGGATCGATTCTTTCTTCTCTTGGTATGGATGGCCAAGGCTTGGTCATCTTCCTTGAGCAATGCTTCTCTGTTGGCAACCCTAGCTTCTTCTTGAACACAATCCTCCCATACTATATCAAACTTCATGCTTTCTTTTCTGGCACACATGGTTTGTATGAAAGATTCCCATGATCTAGTGAGACCATTTAGAGCTGTCATCACAAGTTCATCTTCATCAAGAGTATCACCAATGGCATCTAGTTGCTCCTTGATTAGAGAGACTCTTGAGAAGTAATCTTGAATGGATTCTCCTTTGTGCATCTTGGTACTCTTCAACTAAGTCCTTAGATTGATCTTCCTATTGATGTTCTTTCCTTCATACATTCTTCCTAGGGCATCATACATTTCCTTTGGAGTCTTCTTGGAAGCCACTTGGGGAATCAAGTGGTCTTTAATAGAATCAGCTATGATTCTCTTTGCCCTAATCAAATCCTTCCTGTGTTTTTCTTTGGCTTCATCTCCTTCTGGTTCTGCAACTTCCTCCTTGATATAATGAGCAAGATCATTCTCCTCAAGAATGAGACCAATTCTGTATTTCCATGCCCGGAAATTTTCTATACCTTCTAGCTTGTCTTCAAGCTTAGTGTTTGGAGCCATCTTCTCTTGGGGGAGTCCAAGAGACAGAGTAGACTTACTGAAAATGTTATATTTCACTTTTCCAGAATCTGGGACAGAATTTTATCGCACTTTTGGTAGAATTAGGGTTTGACTTTCCCGGAGTTCTACTCAACCAAAAAGTTCGATCTATAGCTGAAAAAAATGCTCTTGAGAAGGGCTATCCAGCCATGTAATCAGAATTCAAAAATTCTAACTTTTTTCTGAAACCAAATTCTGACGTATCACACTTTTGGTAGAATTAGGGTTTGGATTTCCCGAAGTTCTACCCAACCAAAAAGTTCGATCTATAGCTTAAAAGATTGGTATTGAAGAGGGATATCCAGCCATGTAACCAAAATTCAATAATACCAACTTTTTGCTGAAACCCTAACTTTCACCGGAGAGAGAGAGAGAGGTATTCTTACCTTGTGAAAGATGTCCTATTCAGTCTAGCTCTGATACCATGTTAAGTTTAAACCAAATAGACTAGCAAGATCACTGAAAGAAACATAATCACAAGATAGACACAGAATATACCCTGGGAAACCCTCATGGGGTAGAAAACCCAGCAAAGCTTTCCTCAATAAGATGATCAACCAAAATACAAGATGTGCTCCTTCCTTCTTTGACTCCTTAGCAGATCTCCCAGACAAGTGCGCACTCTTCCATAAGTGAGTGAGTGATCTAATGAGGAGTTCACCTCCTTTATTTATACTGACTCCCAACTGACTAAAAGACCTAATGGGGCCGACCTCTCCTAAAGAATTCTAATAACCCCAAAAATATAACCACAGGGTCGACCCCCACATGGTGGGTCTAATAACCCTAGTTAACACAAACCCTCAGAGGAATAAACATCTCCGGATACATAATAGAGTTACCTCGGAGGGATGAAACATCTCCGGAATAATAAAGTACAAATATAATATTCTTTGAAGTTACAATATTCAACAACTAATCGGAAAAGAGAAGGAATGTCAAACTGGAAAAGTCATAAACCCAGCAATCTTGAGTTGAAAAAGAAAAATTTCAGGTTCAGTGGGAATTCTGGTTTCCAAAAGAAAAATTTTCAGAATCGGAATTTTCAAGGGAATAATTTCAGAAACAGTCAACAGCAAAATTCTACAGCACCCAGAAATGCTCCCAATAATATGAGGACACAAAAGGAGCCTATCAAATGTTTCAAGTGTCAAGGTCCTCACTATGCATCAGAATGTCCCAAGGGGAAGCAGACAGCTAACAATATTCACTCTATTCAAACTGAACCCACTGTTGGAGACATGGCGAGGGAGATGCCCAGAATCAATGCGGCACTCGACAACAGGCAAGCAGATCATCAAATCTCTATGGTAGAGATTGAAGGTATGCTACAAAATCATCCTGTTACTGTTTTAATTGACTTAGGTGCTAGCTTAAGTTATATATCACCAGATATTGTGGAAAGCCTTAAATTGAAAACAAAAAAGTTCAGTAAATCTTAGTTAGTTAGACTAGCAACTGGAACAAAGAGGAAAGTATCATATTTTATTGAAAGTTGTGCTTTATCCATGAATCAGTTAAAGACACAAATCAAGTTGAATATTTTACCTTTAGGATCCTATGATATTATAATTTGAATGGACTGGTTAGAAGCCCATCATGTCATTCTGAACTGTTATGAAAATTTTTTTACGTGTTTAAATGATGAGGGAAAAACTGTAGAAGTAAAAGGTATTCCAAGAAAGGTAACCCTTAGACAGATTTCAGCCATGCAAGTTAAGAGGGCAGTTAGGAAAGGATGTCAGTTGTTTGCAGTAAATGTAGTAAATGATGAGTTTATTTGTAAAGAGGACAAACTGAAACTAGAAGACATACCTGTCCTAAAGGATTTCAAGGATGTTTTTTTTTAGGAGATTCCAGGATTACCTCCTAAAAGAGATTTAGATTTTACCATCGAGCTAATACTAGGAGTAGTACTGAATTCTAAAGCTCCATATAAAATGAATATACGGGAATTAAATGAATTGAAATCACAGTTGAAGGAACTGATTGATAAGAATTATAGAAGACCCAGTGTGTCTCCTTGGGGAGCACCTGTTATATTTGCTAAGAAGAAAGATGAAACCTTAAGACTGTGCATATATTATCGCTAGCTTAATAAGATGACACTCAAGAATTGATATCCGTTGCCCCGCATAGACGATCTATTTGATCAGCTACGACGAGCAACGATATTTTCAAAGATTGATCTAAGGTCAGGATATCATCAAGTGCGGGTTAAGGATGAAGATATTTTCAAAACAGCTTTTAGAACTTGATATGGAAATTACGAGTTCGTAGTCATGCCATTTGACTTGACTAATTCCCTGACTGTATTTATGTGTTTGATGAACAATATTCTGCACAAATACTTAGATAAGTTTTTTGTTGTGTTTATAGATGACATTTTAGTGTATTCCAAAAGCAAAGAAGAGCATGATAAACATCTACGGATTATTTTACAAGTTCTGAGAGATCATCAACTATACACTAAGTTTAGTAAGTGTGACTTCCACAAGGACAAAATTCAGTATTTAGGACACATACTTTCTAAAGAAGGAATCTCGGTTGACCCTGAAAAGATAAATGCTATTAATGACTGGCTGGTTCCAAAGGATGTGTCGAATGTAAGATCATTTATGGGTATTACTGGATATTACAGAAAATTTATAGAGGGTTTTTCGAAGATTGCAAACCCCATAACCTCCTTGCAGAAGAAAGCGAAGAAATTTGTGTGGGATCAGAAATGTTCAGACAGTTTTAAGAAGTTAAAGGAATTATTGACTACAACACCTATTATGAGGATAGCGTATCCTAATAAAGATTTCATAGTTTGCACAGATGCTTGTAATGGCGGACTCGGTGGAGTCCTAACACAAGAAGGGAATGTTGTGGCATACGAATCAAGAAAGCTAAAAATACATGAGAATAATTACTCTACTTATGATTTAGAGTTATTAGTAGTAATTCATGCTTTAAAAATGTGGCATCACCACCTTATTGGTAGAAAATTTACCTTATTGACAGACAACATGGGTCTGAAATATTTATTAGATCAGACAAATCTAAATATTAGACAAGCTAGATGGTTAACTTTCTTAAGTGAGTATGATTTCGAAATTCAACATATTAAAGGGAAAGAGAATAAGGTTGCAGATGCATTGAGTCATAAAGAAAAACTGAATTTTATTTCAGCCATCAGTACTTACTCAACAGATTTAGAAAATCAAATCCTTGAAAGGAGTGAAACGGATGAAGAATGCAGAAAATTAAAGGAAAAGACAACAAATAACAATTCTGAAAATTCTATGGTAGATTTCAGAATGAAAGAAAACGAACTATTGTTATACAAAAACAGATTGTATGTACCTAACATACCAGAGGTAAAAATTTTAATTTTAAATGAGATGCACAAAAGCCATTACTCTGGCCATCCAGGTTATCAGAAGACCATTACTATGCTAAGGAAATAATACTATTGGCACAAAATGAAAGATGAAGTAGTAGAGTACATAGTTAAATGTTTGCATTGTCAAAAAGTGAAAGTTGAACACCGATATCCCGTTGGATTGTTACATCCATTACCTATACCGAGTTGGAGATAAGCATAGACTTTATTACTGGACTACCCAAAAATCAGAAACAAAATGACTCTATCATGGTGGTAGTGGACAAACTCAGCAAAGCAGCACACTTTATACCTATGAAAACTACTCATAAAGCTCCAGACATTGCAGAAATCTTCATGAAGTTTTCGACTACATGGTATACCAGAGGTGATAATTTCAGATCGTGACTCTAAGTTTACTGGAAACTTTTGGAGGTCTTTGTTTAAAGGGTTGAATACAACCTTAAATTTCAGGACATCATTTCATCCACAAACGGATGGACGGAAAAAAAGGGTGAATCAAGTTTTGGAAGATTTACTGAGAATTTATGTTAAGGATCAGCCTGGTAAGTGGGAAGACTATTTACACTTAGCAGAATTTGCATATAATAACCATTATCATGCATCATCTAGAATTAGCCCATTTGAAATTGTTTATGGTAGGAAATGTGATACACCTGTTTCATGGAATGACCCAATAAATAGAGTTGTTTTAGGACCTAAATTGTTGTAGGAGTTAGAACTAATTGTGAAACAGGTACAAGGAAATTTAAAAGCTGCCCAAGATAGGAAAAATAGTCAAGTAGATTAAAAAGGACTCATAAAGAGTTCCAAGTTGGTGAACATGTGTTCCTCAAGGTAAGACCGAAAAAGAGTTCATTGAAATTGGGAAGCTGTGCCAAGTTGACACCCAGGTATTGTGGTCCTTTCGAAATATTGTCCAAGGTTGGATCAGTGGCATACCAACTGGATTTGCCACCAAATTTAAAAATACATAATGTTTTTCATATATAATTTTTAAAGAAGTATGTACACGATGCTACTCATGTTGTAAACTGGAATGATGTACAGGTGGGACAAGACGACGATTTTTAGGTGGAACCAGACTGTATCCTTGAAAGGAGGGAAACTCTGCTCCGGAATCGCACCATTAGGCAAGTGAAGGTGCAATGGAAGCACCTTAGCCCGAAAGAGGCAACCTGGGAGTTGGAGATTAGTATGCAAGCAACATACCCAACTCTGTTTCAGGAACACTTAGAGAGTGATTGACCAACATCGAGGACGATGTTGAGATTTAAGGGGGGGTATGTCACCTACCCAAATTCTGAAATAATTATTTTATTGGCAAAAATACTTTATGTTAAATTTCAATTACAAAGTTTTGTAATTATGACCAAGTTTGGTCAAGGATGAATGTAATTACTGATTATTATTATTTAATAAATTAAAGTAGGAGACAAACACCCAAGGGAACTGTTAAATGAGTGTTCAGTGACCCACTAGGAGGAATGGAAGCTGTTAGAAGGCATGGGACAGATGGCAGCAATTGCACTTCACCACTAGCTGTTGGTTATGGGACAACTACTCCTAAAAATATGGCATTATCCCCCAGGTGGTGGGAGTGAGCAAGCAGCTCATTTAATGACCAGTTAACAACTGAAAGGCCTAGGAAGCCTACATAAGGAAAATTTGAATTGAGCAGGCAACTCTTACACAATATTTTTTGCAGAAATATTCCTCAAGTGAATCAGGTGATCAGTGAGATATTTGAATAGGGATGCTATGTGAGAGTGCAACTATAAGTCTGCAAATTATTCTGAGAAGGAGAACCAAAGGTGCTAGTGCAGGTCCCCTTGACTGCTAAGTCTTTAAGACTGGATAACTATTACTACTGCAAGTTGAGGTTCTAAGCTTCTAAAGTTTCTTCCTCCTGGTGGTTCGGTGAACAGGCTCGGGGATCCTAAGGCAAGTAACTTGACTGTCTTCAGGAATTGGTTGGGTGGAAGAGGCTCCTTGGGCTGTTTGTTTCCCTACGATTTAACCAGGTTTTGTTGTTTCTTATTTTGTTTACAGTTTAATACTTTTGTTTAGTAAAATTATCAAACTCTATTTTGTAAAAGAATTTATTTTCTGATCTATGTTTAATACTGAATGATAAAGCTTTGTTAAAGATCTGATTTGATAACCATCTCTATATTTTTCCACATGTTATTTGCATCGTACTATAGTATAGAGAAGCAAATTAAATGATAGATGAGAGATAGGCAGATTTCCATTGATTGGACAAATAAATTACAGTAGGTGCTTTGTTTACAATTCCGTCCTGTATCTAATCATATTATGAGTTTACTATATAGCATCGACAGTAATAGAGAATTCTTTTGTTATTTCATAAAAGAAAAACCTAGTCTATTTTCTATATAAGTCATATTTTTTTTCTCTTAACCCTATTCATTTCAGATAGCAAAAAAAGGAAATCAATATTTGTTGAGATATTGTAACTTCAAAGAATATTATATTTGTACTTTATTATTTCAGAGATGTTTCATTCCTCCGTGAAGATCTTATTGTATATCCAGAGATGGTTATTCCTCCGTCAAAATGTGGTAACTCGGGTTATTAGAATTCCCTAGTGGGGGTCGGCCCTGTATGTGTTATGTGGGTCAAAGGGTTATTAGACCACCCTAGAGGGGTCATCCCAGTCAGTTGTAGTGGGGTATTTAACCCATTCGTTAAATACGAGCCTACGTGTACTTGTGTAAAAGATATGTCAGAGTAGTGTATAAATAGAGGAGGTGTGTTCCTCATTTGATACACTCACTCACTGGAGAGAGAGGCGCACTTGTGGAGGAGAGGTCTGCTATGGTGGAGGAGGAGATCATGTATTTGGTTTGCATCTTTGTATATATCTGGTCATCTATATTGAGGAAGCTTTACTGGGTTTTCTACCCCATGACGGTTTCCCAGGATAAATCTATGTCTCTTGTGTTTATGCTATGCTTGTTGTTTCTTCAGTGATCCTGTATATGCTATTATTGTGAAATGGAATACAATGCTGCTATTTTCTGTCTTAGAATATTGAATTTTAACATGGTATCAGAGCTAACCTGAAGGAAGGCAAGGTATGGCACTTACGACACTTGCTTCACTTACGACAATTTGAAGGTTAGGGTTTTACATAGCAAAAACTAGTCATCGTGGAACTTTCGCTATAAATCCATTTTGGCGAAGGTTCAGGATCTGAAACCTTTATAGGTCGTAGATAACATCTCTAGGTATCTTGTTTCCAAAGGGCACCCTCAGATTCATTGTAATTTGTAAGTTATGATCAGTACAAGTTAGGGTTTCTGCCTCTTTCAAATCTCAGTAAAAATCAGGTGACCTAGGAAAAAAGGTCATAACTTGGGCTAGGAAGCTACAAATTAAATTTCCCAAAAAGTGATAGGTAGTACACAGACTGTACTATCTCAGGAAACATTTTCAGAGGCCGAAGATGAACCAGTGACACGTGGAATTCCATACAAGTTCGCTCTCCTCTTTTATCCCATAAACAGGTCACATTGCGACACTTGGCATAACTCTCTCTCAGAGAGTCCAATTGAGGTCAGACCTATTAGGATGGAAAGATAACAGGGCGAGATATCTTAGGAAAAGTTTTCAGAGGCCTAAGTTCAAAAAGTGACACGTGGCATGCCATACAAGTTCGCTCTCCTGTATTATCTCAAAACAGGTCACGTTGCGACATTTGGCATAACTCTCTCTCATAAAATCCAATTGAGGTCAGACCTGTCAGGATGAAAAGGTGACAGGTCAGGCTACTGCAGAAAAAGTTTTCAGACCCTGTGGAGCAAAAATTTCAGAGTTATAGCAGAAACAATCAGGTACATATTTCTGTCAAAATAGAATTATTTTTGGAGCACCTTTATTCATGGCTTCCAGAATTTAGGGTTTCGAAGAAAGTTAGAATTTTTGGAATCGGAATCCACGGATGAATGCTACTCAGGAAAATTGAAATTTAGAGCCCAAGATCAAATTTTTTGGTTGGGTAGAAGACCGGGCTTGATTAAACCCTAGCTCGGGATTTTGATCGAAAAGATGGAAAATTAGGGCTTCAGCAAAAGTTGGAATTTTTGAAGTCTGTAACCACGGCTGGAAGCTCCTCAGAAAAATAAGAGTTTAGAGCCTTGGATCAAACCTTTTGATTGAGAAGAAGGGTGGGCTTCATCAAACCCTAGTTCGGGATCCTGTCCAGAAGATCCAGAAGTTTCAAAGTCAATTTTGAGGGGTCAAATTTTGGAGATTTCAAAATTGAAGTATGCTAGTTTGATCAGCTCAGCAAGACACATCCTTCCATTCATTCGGAAGTGTGAAAGTCAAATATTGAATTTTTAGGGTTTCTCTAGCAAACCCTAATCAAGATCCAGATCAAGTTTCAGGGGGAGTTGAGGCTAAGACCTTACATAAGAAGACTACAAGAAGTCTCAACAGGTATGACTTAAGGAGGTTCAGGTATGTCTTGAAATCTGATTCTTGATTAAGTTCATAATGTGTTTGTCTTCATGTTATCTATTAGTACAATCTTGATTAACGTTAGAATTGTCTTATCACCCTAGTAACAGTATGAGTGCATGTGAATGATCGAAGACATTCATTGATTAGGGCTATATGATTGTACTAATGCATTATGGTGTTGTGTGAGGTTGATGTTGTTTGCTAACAAGATACAGGTACATCACAAAAGACAAATCAAGCTCCATGATCATGACATAATGAAGACAAAGACTCATCCATAATCTTTGTTATACTTACGAGGTATGTATGACCTTGTTATATTATGCTTAACCTATGAGACATGCAAGTTCTAGCTCAGGATCTCTAAATCATTGAAGAGATTGTTTAGGTATGTTGTACATAACTAAGCAGGTATACTAATCCAGGTATGTTTTCTTATGTCAAGTTAGAATCTTACCTTGTGTTAGGATCCCTTATATAAGTATACTTGATATGATTGGTTATGCTTATTCATAAAGTTAGTAATCAAGGGTTTATGCATGATTTAATTAACCAGAAGAGTACTATGATCAAACAAGAATATGCATGAGTAAAAGAAGACTTACTTGAAACCCTGAATACTAATGATCATGACTATACATATTCAAGATTATTTAGAATTAGAATGTTTTGAGAATATACTAATGAATGAATGTTTGTGTATGAGATCATGAGGATGACACTAGTGCACACTTGAGCATGCACAGTGGTACAGAATGAATAGAAGTTCAAAAGACATATAGAAGATCAAGCGGGAGGCAACCACACAAACATAAAAGATAAGTATTTGAGTTGTTATTTAAAATAGTAAATGATATTTCTTGTATGCATATTTGTATTCCTAGAACATATCATGCTGAGTGCAAACATTCATAGAGCATTGAACAATATACTACTAATATGCATATGATTGGTAAGTTGGACAAACATTCCATTGTTGCTTGTCTAGAATGAAACCTCTTTGCTGACATGCTGAGAGTTGTGCACACTCTCAATAGTATGTTCTGGTAGAGATGGAAGGCATCTAGATAGCCACTGTATGCATACAAGATATGGGAAAGTGTTGTGCCAAAGTATTGGTCAAGATAGTTGCATAACTATGTAAATGATATCTGTATGCATAATAGGTTATCATGTTAACATGATTTCATGATTATGAAGTATTACTAATCATGTACTTAATTTTTTTTTGTAGGAAAGATCATGAATAATAATGAACACCGAACAAGTGATGGATGTTCAACAAGAAGATTTACAAATCAAACAAAATATTAAAAGGACTTGATGCGTTGGAATGGCCACTCTTGAAGTTGTTATCAGATGACTCATCAGAGTTAGTGGATAGAACTCTGTACAAACAAAATATTGAGTCATTGATGTGTCTAACAAATACTATGTCAGATATATGCTTTGGTGTGAACACCTTGTGTCAGTATCTAGTGGAAAACCAGATGTGTTCACCTGTTAGTTGCAAAGCATGTGTTGAAATACCTAAAGGATACGATAGATTTTGACCTATGTTATCTTAGAGATCATGACTTCAGATGGTTACACAGATGTTGATTGGGAAGAAATTGTATCAGACAGGAAGAGCACATCGAGAGGATGTTACTGTCTGGGATCAGCCATGATCTCATGGTTTAGAAGGAAGCAATATAGTGTGGCCCTTAGCACAAGCAGAATATATGGCTTCTTGCTCTGCTAAGTTATGAAACAGTATGGCTTCAGGATTGCTTGACTTAGAGATAGACCCAACTATGATTCTATGTGACAAACAGAGTTGTATCAAGATGGTAGAGAATCTAGTGTCCCAAGATATGGTGCAGAAAGGAACCAAAAGTTTGAATTTGTAACAAGTTACCAATGTACCAACCAAACTTCTACCGATCCGATGTACTAACCAAACCTCTACCTCAAATAAAGTTTTCCGAGACAAACTTAATATAGTTCAGAAGGACCCTCCTCGAAAGGGGGAGTGATGTGATAACTCATGATGAGATTGCCTGCATCGACAGTGAGGTCGATGATGAGGATACCTATATTAGTGATGCCAACAGAGAGGTTGGTGGATGGTCCTTAGACAGGGTCAAAGGTGACAAGGGGATTGCATCATCCTTGAACATATGTTCTAAAGAGAGCCGTAGACGTATGTCTTCGAGAATGAAGTCCTTGGTGGACATGATAGGATTGCATCATCCTCAAGAGAGCCGTAGATGTATGTCTTCGAGAATGAAGTTCTTGGTGAACATGTGAGGGGATTGGATCATCCTTGGACTTCAGTCCTAAAGAAGAGCCATAGACGTATGTCTTCGAGAATGAATTTTTTGGTGAACATGTGAGGGAATTGGATCATCCCTGGACTTCAGTCCTAAAGAAGAGCCGTAGATGTATGTCTTCGAGAATGAATTTTTTGGTGAACGTGTGAGGGGATTGGATCATCCCTAGACTTCAGTCCTAAAGAAGAGCCGTAGATGTATGTCTTCGAGAATGAAGTTCTTGGTGAACATGTGAGGGGATTGGATCATCCCTGGACTTCAGTCCTAAAGAAGAGCCGTAGATGTATGTCTTCGAGAATGAAGTTTTTGGTGAACATGTGAGGGGATTGGATCATCCCTAGACTTCAGTCCTAAAGAAGAGCCGTAGACGTATGTCTTCGGGAATGAAGTCCTAGGTGGACGGTTGAGGATTAAGTCATCCTTGGACGTAGGTCCTAAATGTACGGTTGAGGATTAAGTCATCCTTGGACGTGGTCCTAAATGTACGGTGGAGGATTAAGTCATCCTTGGACGTGGTCCTAAATGTACGGTGGAGGATTAAGTCATCCTTGGACGTGGTCCTAAATGTACGGTGGAGGATTAAGTCATCCTTGGACATGGTCCTAAATGTACGGTGGAGGATTAAGTCATCCTTGGACGTGGTCCTAAATGTACGGTGGAGGATTAAGTCATCCTTGGACATGGTCCTAAATGTACGGTGGAGGATTAAGTCATCCTTGGACGTGTTCCTAAATGTACGGTGGAGGATTAAGTCATCCTTGGACGTGGTCCTAAATGTACGGTGGAGGATTAAGTCATCCTTGGACGTGGTCCTAAATGTACGGTGGAGGATTAAGTCATCCTTGGACGTGGTCCTAAATGTACGGTGGAGGATTAAGTCATCCTTGGACGTGGTCCTAAATGTACGGTGGAGGATTAAGTCATCCTTGGACGTGGTCCTAAATGTACGGTGGAGGATTAAGTCATCCTTGGACGTGGTCCTAAATGTACAGTTGAGGATTAAGTCATCCTTGGACACGGTCCTAAATGTACGGTAAGGATTAGATCATCCTTGGACTTTGGTCCTGTGAACTGAGCCGTAGACATGAGGTCTCCTAGAATTGATAGGACTGGGTCGTCCTTGGACTTCGGTTCAAAAGGTACATGTTAGGACTGGATCGTCCCTGGACTTCGGTTCAAAAGGTACATGTTAGGATTGGATCGTCCTTAGACTTCGGTTCAAAAGGTACATGATAGGACTGGATTGTCCCTGGACTTCGGTTCAAAAGGTACATGACTGGATTGTATCATCCATGGACCTATGTCCTAAAGAGAGCAGGATTGATCATCCTGTAATATGATCGTGTGTATTGCAGGATATGCTGCTATGTATTAGTGAGAATACATGCTTTTGATGATAGATGTTTTAGTGATAATACATGCTTTTAATGATGGATGTATTAGTGAGAATACATGCTTTTGATGATGGATGTATTAGTGAGAATACATTCTTTTGATGATAGATGTATTAGTGAGAATACATGCTTTTGATAATAGATGTATTAGTGAGAATACATGTTTTTGATGATATATGTATTAGTAAGAATACATGTTTTGATGATAGATGTATTGGTGTGGATACTAATACAGATGATACAGATGATGTAGATCGAGATGATCCAGATGCTGTAGATCGAGATGATCCAGATGCTGTAGATCGTGATGATCCAGATGCTGTAGATCGAGATGATCCAGATGCTGTAGATCGAGATGATCCAGATGCTGTAGATCGAGATGATTCTGATGCTGATAATCATATGATGATGATGCTGATGATCGTGAGGATCCAGATGTTGATGGTGTTGTAGTTGTTCGAGTGCTGCAGAAGATAAAGACTCAGTACTAAAGATGTTGATGCTCCAGTATTGAAGATATTCTAGTAACTGCTTGAGTTATTGATGATGTTGAGAAAGCTTCCAATGATTTATAGATGTATCATGTATGATGTTGATGACTCCTTGCTCGTGCAGATGCTGTTATAATATCCTTCTCGTTAAGGGGGAGTGTTGAGATATTGTAACTTCAAAGAATATTATATTTGTACTTTATTATTCCGGAGATGTTTCATTCCTCCGTGAAGATCTTATTGTATATCCAGAGATGGTTATTCCTCCATTGGAATGTGGTAACTCGGGTTATTAGAATTCCCTAGTGGGGGTCAGCCCTGTATGTGTTATGTGGGTCAAAGGGTTATTAGACCACCCTAGAGGGGTCGTCCCAGTCAGTTGTAGTGGGGTATTTAACCCATTCATTAAATACGAGCCTACGTGTACTTGTGTAAAAGATATGTCAGAGTAGTGTATAAATAGAGGAGGTGTGTTCCTCATTTGATACACTCACTCACTGGAGAGAGAGGCGCACTTGTGGAGGAGAGGTCTGCTATGGTGGAGGAGGAGATCATGTCTTTGGTTTGCATATTTGTATATTGCTGGTCATCTATATTGAGGAAGCTTTACTGGGTTTTCTACCCCATGAGGGTTTCCCAGGATAAATCTGTGTCTCTTGTGTTTATGCTATGCTTGTTGTTTCTTCAGTGATCCTGTATATGCTATTGTTGTGAAATGGAATACAATGCTGCTATTTTCTGTCTTAGCATATTGAATTTTAACAATATTAAACATTTCATGTTTTCAAAATAATTGTAATTTCAAGAATTTAGTAGTTGCAATTTATTTCCATACAATTTTTGTTATGAGCAAACACTCTTCACTTTTCTCATATTTGTCATAGATTGTTTTCAATACAAATGTATTTTCAATAATTAGTTTTGTATCAATCTAATACAAATATTCATATTTTATTTTACATTACTTATACTTTTTTTTCCAATCTTGAATATCTCCAAATAGTATCAAACCCTATATTATTTCCAAAACCTAGAATTAAATACATAGTTCTTCATTCTTCTCATCAAGCCTTTCATGGCGAATCTTAAACATTTCTTTCTCAAACCCTAGCTAACATTTTGAAACCTTCTTAAGACAAATTTTTTTTTACACAACAGAAAGCACGAATCCTTGTCATTGTTCATTGAAAATTCATAACCCTAGTAGAACACATCTCAACATTTGAAAACAGTTACACAATCGGAATTGTTTATACACAGGTTAAGTTTCTAGTCCATTAGCTTAATGCAAGACAGATGGAAGTCAAAAGGTACAGGTAGAATACTTTTACGTTTCAAACTAGACATTGTGGACTATCTCTTGCAGAAACTTTTGACATTCGAATTCATCTCATAACTTTTCCAAAACCTTAACTATCGACATTATTGACGAAGTATAGTAAGCAATCATTTACTTTCGACCTGAGATAGTTTCATTTTCGAACTCAAATCAACAGTTTTCAAAACAATATTTTGCTTATATATTTTTAAACAAGACTATATCATTACTTTCGACCTGAGATAGTTTCATTTTCGAACTCAAATCAACATTTTTCAAAACAATCTTTTGCTTATATCTTTTTAAACAAGACTGTATCATTACAGTATAAGAAAACCAATAGCGCAGAAGCAAGAAAAACAAGAACACAACTCCATTAAAGATTACTCAACAACATAGTGAAAACATGACAGAGACTCTATTATTTATCCATTTAAGTCTTCCAAAAACACATTTTGTCCTTGCCCTCAAACAACCAAAGGTGTTTTGACCAACTCGAAGTTGGTTACAGTGCTATAGCAAAAACCTACTGAGCCAAGCATTAAATGAACGGAGGATAAACCTCTTACATTTTAACATCAAAGCAAGTCAAACTAAAAACTTCACAGTCGGCCATCACTGAAATGTTTCCAACTCTTGGCTTACAGCAAAACACCAACCAAGGAACCTACGAGGTTTCTTGTGAACCACCGGAAAACCGTAGTATTTCCAGTTTCTTTTTCTTCAACCATCAACCTCTTTTCGAACGGGTACCTGCCAAACATGCATTGCAAGGTAAAAACAATATTTTGCAACAATCAAATCAAATATTACAACAATTGTACAGTTTTCGATTATTACCTTTGATTTTGGCATGTCGAAGAATCGATCCATTACACTATTAAAACGACGAAGCAAGTTGGTATTCTACAACAATCCTAAAGCTATCACAGTAGATCATTATCAACCGTAGGAGATTTGAACCCTGTTCGAAACATTTCTGCTTCACTAGAAAAAGGAAACCCTGTCACTATTTGGATATCGTATCTCAAATGCAGAAGGTTCAATGCCTGTAACTATTTAGAAAACTACCTCTCACAGGTCACAAGATCGAAACCCCTGATAATTACTCTCACTAAACCCTACTTTTTGGGAAGCCTGTCAGCCATATCCTAGCGTAATAGTGAATACTGGAGAGCTTGCAAAACGTTACATACAACTAGGTTTTGGGTAGCAACATCAATGGTCGAGAATTGATAAGATCAACGAGCATGGAGATGTCAACGAGGCCATTTTTTAAGGCCGAGCAACTTTGCAATGATAGCTCATTAATTACATCAACCACAACAGTGCCAGCAATGCCTGCCAAGAGGACATTACCATGTACAGCTCGAAGGAGAAGCATCATGGTGGCCATGCCAGCTAGGATTCCTAGTTGCAACATTAGCTAAAGTTCACGTGGATGGATTATGTGGATTGACAGCCATGCATTCCACTATGGAGTTGGGTTAGAACATTTAATATTGATCGGGACACTTACATCCTGCCTACAGTACATTTAATAACCATCAACTTATCACTCTTTTACGAGTTTGTTTGAATACATTAACATATGTTGTCAATACTTAGGACAAGAGCTAGGTCATATAATATAGTTCCATTTGTTGCTATAGTCTTGTTTTATTGTAAGGATGGAGACACCACATAATCGATTTCAAGTTATTGCTTAAATATAAAAATAAATAGAATTACATCATATTCCATGGTTTGCATATTATAATCATATTATTGCATATTTTAAACATATCATTGCAAATTGACAATCATGTCATTGTAATTTATGTGCATATGCTCATATAGTTCAAAGTTAGGCATCGTAATATTTGAACTACATGTCATTGTATTATATGAATGCATAGTAACTATAGAATAGAACTAACCATATAAGTATATGGTTAAACATGATGCAAAGGGCATGTTTTAAGTGATGACATTATACATTATAATGCATAGTTCATAACACTAGTCACTAGGCTATTCATATACATTATCAGATTGTTGATAATCAAATAATGAATTCAGGATTTAGAATAATCCAAGTTCTGTAGATGCATAGTTTAATAACAAATTCAAATATGTTCACGATAAAGACAAGAGTCTTACGATATTATTAAATAGAATTATAACAATCAACTAACGACGTGTTTTCAATAGTATTGAAGAGTTTGTATTTCAGCACTTTGACTTGAATGGAAATCAAAATATTCATACCTCCAGCAATTTGTTTCACAAGATTGTACTTAGCATTTATTCCTACATTGACGATTATTTGAAAGGTACTTTAACCTTGTTGATGTAGAAATTCTTACCTGTTTTCTTCACATGGAAAAATGTTCAAATGTTAATCACAGCTAAGTAAACTCCAGGGTACCTCGTAGGACACCCTTTATTAACAAACAAACAAACTGTCAGCAATCCATCAAAAATATTAAAGCAATAAAAACTGTATCAACATGTAATATTAACCAAGAACTTGAACAAAATTGTAAACTGTACTTGTTTACGTAAGCATACAAAGATCTTTCGTTAAAGAGGATTAACATCCATTTATACCTGAAGTAGAAATTACAACTATATTATCTAAGGATGATGACGTGTGATCATCCTTAATTTATCTTAGTTATGGTTTCGATTTAGTTTATATGTTCCGCATTAAATAATTCTAATAATTATTGCTATTATATTTTTTTTTTTTATTTTGGTATTTTCGAGAGGTTACAGCTTACTATCTAAAATAAATAGAGTTACAAGAAATATATAGAACTATGCAGAAACATACTGTGTTTTTCTTTCATGTATTAATTAAATGAATTCTATACTGCTATTGATGCTATACTGTAATATTTACTGTGTTTAAATATAGGACAAAATTCTAACAAGAACATTACTGTAATCACCTTTCCAATCAATGGCATTCTGCTTATCACTTATCTTTCTTAATTTAATTCTCTATACTAGAGTACGATGCAGAGAACAACATGGGAAAAATATAGAGAAGGGTTTTCGAATCAATCATTTGATCAAATAAACATTTTCACTCAGAAACGTATTTTAAAAACAACTTCATCTGTATAATTGAAAATGATAATTCTACTATGCATAAATTCAATTAACTGTAACAAGAAATTAGATTAGTAAAACCTGGTTGACTGTAGGAGGAACAAACAACCCAAGGAACCTGTTCCACCCAACCTATTCTTGAATAAAACCAAGTTACTTGCCTTAGGACCCCCGATCCTATTCACTGAACCACCAGGAGGAAGATTCTATAGAAGCCTTAGCACCTCAACTTGCAATAAAATGTAGATTATCCAGTCCTCAAGACTCAACAGTCAAAAAGACCTGCACTAGCACCTTTGGTTTGCCTTCTCAGTATAATTAGAAAACTTACAGTTGCACTCTCACATAGCCTCCCTATTCGAATCTCTCAGTGATCACCCGATGCACTTGAGGAATATTTCTGCAGAAAATATTGTAAGAGGCTGCATGCCCAATTCGAATTGCCTTATGTAGGTTGCCTAGGCCTTTTAGTGGTTAACTGGTCATTAATGAGCTGCCTTCTCACTTCCACCCACTTGGGGGATAATGCCACAATTTTAGGGGTAGTTGTCCCATAACCAACAGCTAGTGGTGAAGTGCAAATGTTGTCATCTGTCCCATACCTTCTAACAGCTTCCATTCCTCTTAGTGGGTCAATGAACACTCATTTAACAGTTCCCTTAGGTGTTTGTCTCCTATTTCAATTTATTTAAATAATAATAATCAGCAATTACATTCATCCGTGACCAAACTTGGTCATAATTACAAAACTTTGTAATTAAAATTTAACATAAAGTATTTTGCAAATAAAATAATATTCTCAGAATTTGGGTAGGTGACATACACCCCCCCTTAAGTCTCAACATCGTCCTCAATGTTGGTTAATCATTCTCTGAGTGTTCCTGAAACAGAGCTGGGTATGCTTCCTGCATACTACTCTCCAACTTCCAGGTTGCCTCTTTTGGGCTAAGGTGCTTCCATTGCACCTTTACCTGCCCAATGGTGCGATTCAGGAGTAACATTTCCCTCCTTTCGAGGATACAGTCCGGTTCCACCTGAAAATTGTTGTCTTGTCCCACCTATACGTCATTCCAATTTAAAACATGAGTAGCATCGTATACATTCTTCTTTAAAAATGATATATGAAAAACATTATGTATCTTTAAATTTGGTGGCAAAGCCAGTTGGTATGCCACTGGTCCAACCCTGGACAATATTTCGAAAGGACCACAATACCTGGGTGCCAACTTGGCACAACTTCCCAATTTCAGTGAACTCTTTTTCGATCTTACCTTGAGGAAAACATGTTCACCAACCTGGAACTCTTTATGAGTCTTTTTAAGATCTGCTTGACTCTTTTGCCTATCTTGGGAAGCTTCTAGATTTATTTGTACCTGCTTCACAGTTAGTTCTAACTCCTGCAACAATTCAGGTCCTAAAATAACTCTATTTAGTGGATCATTCCAAGAAACAGGTGTATCACATTTCCTACCATAAAGAATTTCAAAAGGGCTAAGTCTAGTTGATGCATGATAATGGTTATTAAATGCAAATTCTGCTAAATGCAAGTAGTCTTCCCACTTACCAGGCTAATCCTTAACATACATTCTTAGCAATTCTTCTAAAACTTGATTCACTCTTTCTATCTGTCCATCCGTTTGTGGATGAAATGTTGTACTGAAGTTTAAGGTTGTATTCAACCCTTTAAACGACTTAGACCTCCAAAAGTTTCTAGTAAACTTAGAGTCACAATCTGAAATTATCACTTTCGGTATACCATGTAATCGAAAAATCTGCTTCATAAAGATTTCTGCAATGTCTAGAGCCTTATGAGTAGTCTTCACAGGTATAAAGTGTGTTGCCTTGCTGATTTCATCCACTACCACCATGATAGAGTCATTTTGTTTTTAATTTTCAGGTAGTCCAGTAATAAAGTCTATGTTTATCACTTCCCATTTCTAGCTAGGTATAGGCAATGTCTGCAACAGTCCAGTCAGATGTTGATGTTCAACCTTCACTTTTTGACAGTCCAAACACTTAGCTATGTACTCTGCTACTTCATCTTTCATTCTGGGCCAACAATACTCTTTCCGTAGCATAGTGATAGTTTTCTAATAACCCGGATGACCAGAGTAATGGATTTTGTGCATCTAATTTAAAATCAAAATTTTTATTTCTGGTATGTTGGGTACATACAATCTGTTTTTGTATAATAACAGTCCATTTTTCTTTAAACTGTAATCTGTCATAGAATTTTCAGAACTGTTATTTGTTGTCTTTTCTTGTAATTTTCAGTATTCTTCATCCGTTTCACTCCTTTCAAGGATTTGATTTTCTAAATCTGTTGAGTAAGTACTGATGGCTGAAATAAAATTCAATTTTGATTTATGACTTAATGCATTAGCAACCTTGTTCTCTTTCCCTTTAATATGCTGAATTTTGAAATCATCTTCACTTAGAAAAGTTAACCATCTAGCTTGTCTAGAGTTCAGATTTGTCTAATCTAATAAATATTTCAGACCCATGTTATCTGTCAAAAAGGTAAATTTTCTGCCAAAAAGGTGGTGACGCCATATTTTTAAAGCATAAATTACTGCTAATAACTCTAAATCATAAGTAGAGTAGTTCTTCTCATGTATTTTCAGCTTTCTAGATTCGTATTCCATAACATGCCCTTCTTGTGTTAGGACTCCACCGCCATTGCATGCATCTGTGCAAACTATAAAATCCTTATTAGGATCTTCTATCCTCAGAATAGGTGTTGTAGTTAGTATCTCCTTTAACTTCTTAAAACTATCTAAACATTTCTAATCCCACACAAATTTCTTCCCTTTTTTCTGCAAGGAGGTTATGGGGTTTGCAATCTTTGAAAAAATCTCTATAAATTTTTTGTAATATCCAGTAATACTCATAAATGATCTTACATCTGACACGTCCTTAGGAACTGGCCAATCAATAATGGCTTTTATCTTATTAGGGTCAACCGAGATTCCTTCCTTAGAAATTATGTGTCCTAGATATTGAATTTTTCCTTTGTGAAAGTCACACTTACTAAACTTAGCATATAGTTGATGATCTCTCAGAACTTGTAAGATAATACGTAGATGTTCGTCATGCTCTTCTTTACTTTTAGAATACACTAAAATGTCGTCTATAAACACAATAGCAAACTTATCCAAGTATTTGTGCAGAATATTGTTCATTAAACACATAAATACAGTCGGGGCATTAGTCAATCCAAATGGCATGAATATGAACTCATAATGTCCATAACGAGTTCTAAAGGCTATTTTGAAAATATCCTCATCCTTCACATGCACTTGATGATATCTTGACCTTAGATCAATCTTTGAAAATATCATCGCTCCACGCAGATGATCAAATAGATTGTCTATGCGAGGCAACGAATATCGATTCTTGATTGTCATCTTATTCAGCTGGCGATAATCTATGCACATTCTTAGGGTACCATCTTTCTTCTTAACAGATATAACAGGTGCTCCCTAAGGAGACACACTGGGTCTTATATAATTTTTATCAATCAGTTCCTTCAACTGTGATTTCAACTCATTTAATTCCAGCATATTCATCCTATATGGAGCTTTAGAATTCGGTACTGCTCCTGGTATTAACTCGATGGTAAATTCTAAATCTCTCTTATGAGGTAATCCTGGAATCTCCTCAGGAAAAACATCTTTGAAATCCTTTAGGACAGGTATGTCTTCTAGTTTCAGTTTGTCTTCTTTACAAATAAACTCATCATTTACTACATTTACTGCAAACAATTGACATCCTTTTCTAATTGCCCTCTTTACTTGCATGGCTGACATCTGTCTAAGGGATGTCTTTCTTGGAATACCTTTTACTTCTACAGTTTCTCCTTCCTCATTTAAACATATAAAAATTTTCTCATAACAGTTTAGAATGACATGATGTAGTCCATTCCGATTATAACATCATAGGATCCTAAAGGTAAAACATTCAACTTGGTTTGTGTCTTTAACTGATTCATGGATAAAGCACAACTTTCAATAAAATCTGATACTTTCCTCTTTGTTCCTGTTGCTAGTATAACTAACCAAGATTTACTGAACTTTTCTGTTTTTAATTTAAAACTTTCTACAATATCTGGTTATATATAACTTAAGCTAGCACCTGGACTAATCAAAATAGTAACAGGATGATTTTGTAGCATACCTTCAATCTCTACCATAGATATTTGATGATCTTCTTGTTTGTTGTCGAGTGCTGCATTAATTCTGGGCATCTCCCTTGCCAAGTCTCCAACAGTAGGTTCAATCTGTATGGAATGAATGTTATTAGTTGCCCACTTCCTCTTGGGCATTCTGATGCATAATGAGGACCTTAACACTCAAAACATTTGATAGGTGCCTTTTGATCATTAGTCTTGGTAGCATTGGGAGTGTTTCTAGGAGCTGTAAAACTCTGTTGCTGACTATTTCTGGGATTGTTTCCTTGAAAATTCCAATTCTGAATTTTTTTTTTTGGAAACCAGAATTTCCACTAAACCTTAAATTTTTCTTTTTCAGCTCAAAATTGCTAGGTTTATGACTTTTTCAGTTTGATATTCCTTCTCTTTTCTGATTGGTGTCATCACAGAAGGTTGCTTTCCTCATGACCTCTTCTAAGGTCTTTGGATTGTCATACTCGATTCTCTCCTTGATGTTGAAAGGTAGAAAACTCAAGTATCTTTGGATATTTGGTTTTTCTTCCATGAGGTATGGCACATATCTCAGTAAATTCAGAAATTTACTATTCATCTCCTTCATGTTCATACTTCCTAGCTTTAAGTCATAGAACTCCTTTGATTTTTCTTCATAGTATTGTTCCGATAAAAAAAAATTCTTGAAGTATCTTTTAAAGGTGCTCCAATTTACATCCTTGTCTTTGATGCCCTTCACTCTTTTGATGTCCTTCCACCAAATATATGTTTTCTCAATCAAGTTGTATATTGCCATCTTTGCCTTCAATGATTCAAAATAATCATATATTTGGAAATACTTTTTCATGCCAGATAGCCATGCTTCGGCTGTCTCTCCTTTTTCAGTTTCACCATTGAAGGTTGCGGGTTTTATTTTCTTGAACTCCCTAGAAATATGATCATACTCTTTATGAACTTTTCTTTTGGGTTTGTAGTCTCCTTCGCTGCTATCACTTGAAGAGTTTCGTTTATTTTTCCATTTTTCATGAACAACTTCTGATGATGTTGAAATGTTGTTTGCATCATCAGTTTTCATCTTCTTACTCCTGTCTTGATGAGGTAAATCTTCAATATTTGAGATATTTTCAATTTCTCTATCCTGCTCATCAGTTGGGCATTGTTCGAACAATACTTGATTTAGTTCTTCTTGTGCCTTCAAAATTTTCTCATTGTCTTGTTTTACAGATATGATTTATGCCTTTAACTCTTGAAATGCTCGTAACAATTCTGACGAATTGTCATTTAATTTCCCATGGACTTCTTCTTCATAATGCGGTCTCGTGCTATGATTGTTGGTTCGAAATCTGTCTTCTAGATGTTCAGCTGATCCTTCCATACCTGTAACTTAAAAAAATTTCTATGTAACACAAATAGTTTAAATTTTTGAGTTAGTAAGACTTCTGCTATAAATAAATTTTCTACTGCGTGTTTTTGGACCTTTTTCAGGACTAGAGTTCAAACGTGAGCTCTGATACCACATGTAACATCCCGAAAAATACCAAAATTTAAAAAAATTTAAAATAGAAATAATTATCAAGTCATTAATGCGAAACATATAAACTAAATAGATTTCTTGACTAAGATAATTAAAATGATGACACGTCATACTTCCCCAATAAATACGATATAATTATATTTGCTATTTCAAATTTAAATGGATACTAATCTCCTTAACGAAGGATCCTTTTATGATTATGCATAAGAATATAATTTACAGATTTGCTTAAGCTCTAAATATGATTACATGCTATACATAATTTGTATAATTATGATGTTCTTGATGACGTGCTAACAGTTTGTTTTGATTGATGACGAAGGGGTCCTACGAGGTACCCTAGGGTTTACTTAGCTACGATTAGCTAAGGCATTTGAAATCTATTTCCATGTGCATAACACAGGTAATAAATTCTACTACAACCCTGAGTTAAGAGTACATGAGTTCATCAATTCTTCATCAATATAACATGAAACAAAACTAAGTACTACCCTGCAAAAACAAGTTACTAGAGGTATGGGTATTTTGGTTCCAATCCTAGTTTACATGCTAGATTACAAACTCTTCAACACGTCATCAGTTTGCTTGTTATAATGCTATTTATTGTTTATCAATGAGAGGTCATCTAAAATATCCATTACTATAACAACTCAATGACCCAATGTCCAATTGTAATTCTATTTGAAATCTTGGAAAATAATAAAGTTTATATTATTTAAAAAGAATTCTACTATTATATTATGCAACAACCAAAACTATAGACTATCCTAAGTCTAACAATTATCATTTGATTATTATTACAAGACTTAGCATAATGAATATATAGTGTTTATAGTGCTTATAATATGATCTTAGCATTGTAGTATGTATTAACTATACCTTAGTATTATAATATTCGTTGGCTTGTCAAAACATAGCAATCATATGTAATATATATCTTACCCTATATGACTAAATAAAACAACCATGAAATGTAAACATTTGTGTTGACCAAGCATTCACACTAAACAAAATAGCATGTGATAATACTATTATCACAATGCCTAAACAAGCCTTCGAGACTATATAGAAAAGTGCACAAGGATCTAACATTGCAATAACTATGATGATGATGATAGGGTATAAAGCTCGGTACTTGACATGATTACCACTGGCAATGACAGGTCTTGGCATTTAAATTCGATCAACTTGATAGTGAAGTGGAAGCTTAGTTGTAAGGTCTTCACATGCTTTTGATTGCATTGAGCACCAACATAAGGCTGATTTGTTTCATGCACAAGCTCTCAGTTCGCTTACATGGCAATTGGTAGATGTAGCAATTAAATGGTATTGATTGCAATGTTGGTTCGAATATCAATGTGAATGGAATCGTAGCTATCCACCGTTGATCTCTGAAGGATCTAGGGTGGTGGATGAAACCCTAAGCATGCGTTGGTAAGTCATGACATTTGGTTTTCTTGTCTTCATTGTTACACTTAGTGGGAGGTTAGCAGAGCCGACAGAATGCTGCAATGTAGGGTTGTTGGTTTCAGAGAAGGGGACTCCTTCCTCGGTCTTGAACTTGGGACCTGATTGAAAAAGTTTAAAGGTTACAGGCTTATGCATTGTGCAATAGAGCCACGATACAGTCATACTAGATGTGCGTGGTTCTACTGTTAGTTGTTGAGAGTGAGTTGAATTTGGGGTTCGATTTCCCAATTTATGATATCATCTTCTGAGTCCTTGCATTTGTGAATGCTGCAAACATCTTCAGGATTCGTCGTCTTTGTAGGAGTGGTGTTTCTAAGATCAGAGGCTTCGTTCTAAGGGTAAGTAGTTTAATATTGAGTGTAATACTACTAACTTAATTTTTATTTGCATTTGCATGCTTTTAACCCTTTGAACTTGTAACTTGGCAATTGCCAGCTTCGTTGGAAGGTTTCTATACCAAGGATTGGAAATGGAAGTGTTTCAATTGCTTCCAGGTAAGCCTCCATGGTTCTTGAAACCTTGTAGATGCCTTTGGCACGGTTTAGCTAGTGAATATGGTGTGACGATAGTTGGAATTTCAACTTGGTTCGGAGTAATAGTCGAGTTTTTACATTTTACTGTTTTAATTTGGTCAAGGCAAAATAGAAGATACACACTCAGTGTTTAAGATGTTATTCGGCCCTGTAATGTCTTGCTACGTCATTTGAAATGAACTTCGGACATGTATTTGTACTGTTATTCTGATAAGGGATAAACCCTAAGTAGTTTTTGGAATCTTGAAACGCCCGAATGTAAACTCTTTTTAAGTTTAAATTAAAGTTTTGAAATTGTGATGAAATGAAATTTGGTCTGATTATATATGTTTCGAAATGGGTATTGCCTCCGGGTTCTAAATTGTTCAAAGAATGAAACTCTACCTGAAGTTTTCCTTGGCAACCTTACTTATGCAGAGAAGTTTGAACCACGAGATAGACCTTAGCTCGTAAATGAATATTTTGATGCTGTGTAAGTTTTAATGCTAGGGTTGGGAGATAATGTTAGACATTGATATGAACTCGTGCTTTCGACTAAGTGATAAATAATGCTTCGATGGTAAACTTGCCATGTACAAAAGATAGTATGGTTCTAGAAAACGATAACTAGGGTTTAGTAAATCATAATTGCTATAATTTCTGAAATAATGTCTAAAGTTGCCATGAATGGCTTGATGAGAGGTTTATGAACTATGTACTAAAAGAATGTTTAGATTCTAGGGTTTTGATACTACCCTGAATAGATTTGTATTTCAAATACTGAAATGAATGGATGATGAAATAATAGGTTTACATATAATAATTTTGTGTAGAGAATAGATTTTGCAGATGCTAAATTTCTAGACTATACTTTACTTGAAAACATTAGGGAAATAAATGCTCAATTGCATGATATTTCTATATGAAAAATATGTATTTGAAATGGAAACATATAAATCTTGTGCATAAATTAATTCTTGCAGTTGCTATTATTCTTGAAAATACAATTGCTTGAAAAACATGAAATGTATAATATTGATTTGCATTTGCTTACTATCTGAAATAAATAGAGTTAAAAGAAATATATAGCACTGTGCAGAAACATACTGTGTTTTTCTTTCATGTATTAATTAAATGAATTTTATACTGCTATTGATGCTATATTGTAATTTTTATTGTGTTTAAATATAGGACAAAATTCTAATGAGAACATTACTGTAATCATCTTTCCAATCAATGACATTCTGCCTATCACTTATCTTTCTTAATTTACTTCTCTATACTGGAGTACAATGCAGAGAACAACATGGGAAAAATATAGAGAAGGGTTTTCGAATCAATCATTTCATCAAATAAACATTTTCATTCAGAAACATATTTTAAAAACAACTTCATCTGTATAACTGAAAATTATAATTCTACTATGCATAAATTCAATTAACTGTAACAAGAAATTAGATTAGTAAAACCTGGTTGACTATAGGAGGAACAAACAACCCAAGGAACCTATTCCACCCAACCTATTCCTGAAGACAGCCAAGTTACTTGCCTTAGGACCCTCGAGCCTGTTCACTGAACCACCAGGAGGAAGATTCCGTAGAAGCCTTAGCACATGAGCTTGCAATAAAATGTAGATTAATCAGTCCTCAAGGCTCAGCAGTCAAAAATACCTACACCGGCACCTCTGGTTTTCCTTCTCAGTATAATTAGAAGACTTATAGTTTCACTCTCACATAGCCTCCCTATTCAAATCTCTCAGTGATCACTTGATACACTTGAGGAATATTTCTGCAGAAAATATTGTAAGAGGCTTCCTGCCCAATTCGAATTTCCTTATGTAGGCTGCCTAGGCTTTTTAGTGGTTAACTAATCATTAATGATCTGCCTTCTCACTTCCACCCACCTGGGGGATAATGCCACAATTTTCGGGGTAGTTGTCCCATAACCAAAAGCTAGTGGTGAAGTGCAAATGCTGCCATATGTCCCATACCTTCTAATAGCTTCCATTCCTTCTAGTGGGTCAGTGAACACTCATTTAACAGTTCCCTTGGGTGTTTGTCTCCTATTTCAATTTATTTAAATAATAATAATCATCAATTACATTCATCCTTGACCAAACTTGGTCATAATTACAAAACTTTGTAATTAAAATTTAATATAAAGTATTTTACAAATAAAATAATATTCTTAGAATTTGGGTAGGTGACATACACCACCCCATGGGAAGTATACTATATGACCATGGCATTCCATTAATTCTATGGATTCAACACCCTAATGTATGCACATATCAACACCCATTTGCACAAAAGTATGAAATAGAAAATATCATTAATAAGTTGTTCAATTTTGGCATCATTTGTCCCAACGTAAGCCCTTATTCTTCACTAGTGGTTAAGGTATTGAAAAAGGAATGTACCTAGCACATGTGTCCTAATTTTAAGGTACTCAAAAACTTTACTATCAAGGATAAATTTCCTATCCCAATCATTGATGATCACTTGGATGAGATTCATGGATCCAAGTTCTTATTCAATTGGAACTTCACTAAGGATACCACCAAATAAGGATGAAAAAAGAAGGCATCCCTAAGAAATATTTCCCCACCCATGACAATCATCATGAGTTTTTATTGATGCCTTTTGGCCTTTGAAATGCTCCATCCACCTTTCAGAGCCTCATGAAGAAGATATTTCGACCTTTCCTCCATAATTGTTTGTTGGTCTTATTTAATGATATCTTGATCTACAAAACAACATGGGAATGCCACCCGGAGCATGTCAAGAGTGACTTGAAATTATTGAGAGTCCACTATTTCTTTCTGAAACATCCAAATGTGCTATTGGGGTTTACAAGGTTGAATACTTGGGTCAAATTGTGAATTGGGACATAGTATGCATGGATCCAAAGAAAGTGGCATCTATGAAAGATTTGTCGTAACCCAAGACCTCAAGAGCCTACTAGTTTAGGTTCCTAGGACTTATAGGATACTATAGTTTGTGAAAATTTATGGAAAAATTGAAACTCCTTTAAATTCCTTTCTAAAAAATTCCTTTATTTGGAGTGACAAAACTGAGTAGGCCTTCTCATCCTTAAACGACACCATGTGCAGTACTCCAATATTAGCAATGCTTGATTTCACTAAGTCTTTTTTCCTTATAATGTGATGCCTCCAGAAGAGGTCTTGGAAAAATATCGATGCAAGAAGGACACCCTTTGGTCCTTACTAGTAAGTAGTTATGTGCAAAAAATTTGGGCAAATCTACATATGAAAAAGACAGAATGGACATCCTTTATAAAGTTGAGATATAGTGCCCATATCTCATAGGTAGGAGTTTGCATATGAATATTGATAATCATAGTTTAAAGTCTTTCCTTGAACAACATTTGTCATCATTAGAGAAAGACAAGTAGGTTACTAAAATGATGGGGTGTAACTCTGATATTTTATATAAGAATGTGGCTAACGAATTGTTTAATAAATTTGAGGCAGAGTGATCCCTATTTGCATTATCCTTATTGGTTCCAAGATGGCTTGAGGACACATGTCAAGAATGGATAGTGAATGACATCATAGTGACACTCATGCAAAGCCTCAAGGAAGACCCACACCCTCCTAATGAGTGTACATGGAACCAAGATACATTGTGGTATAAAGAGAACATTTTTTGGCACCAAATTTTTCCTTAAAAAAATTAATATTAGAGGACGAACATTCAACACCTGCAACAGGTCATTCGAGCTTCCATAAAAACTATGAAAATATTAAGCACTCATTCTCTTAGGAAGGATTGAAAATAAAAATCCAATACTTTGATGTGTCCTTTGACACTTACTATGACACAAGGGAGATATGGTGAAGTCATTAGGGGTCTTGCAACCACTTCCAATCCTAACCCAAATATGGATTAATATCTTTGTGGATTATATAGTGGGGAAACATCCAATACTTTGATGTGTCCTATGACACTTACTAATGACATAAAGGAGATATTGTGAAGTCACTAGGGGTATTGCAACCACTTCCAATCCCAACCCAAATATGGATTAATATCTCTATGGATTTCATAGTGGGGATTCCTAGATATAGTAATAAATCAACCATCATGGTGTTCGTTGATTTACTTTCCAAATATGACCACTTTAGTGCTTTGTCACACCCTTTTACACCATACTTGGTTTCCCAAGTCTTCATGGACCATATTTTTAAGTTACATGGCATGCCAACTTCCATCATCTCCGATTAAGAACCTACATTCATGATCAACTTCTGGCAAGAACTATTTAAACTTTAGGATACCTAGGTGAAGATCAACATGACCTATCACCCCAAAACAGTTGGTGAAACAACATTAGTTAATAAGTTCTTAGAAACCTAATTGAGATGCTTCTCTTCAAAAAATCCAGACCAATGGGAACAATGAATTCCTCTTGTAGAATGGTGGTATATACCACTTATTATGGAGCTACCAAAATGAAGCCATATGAAGGAGTATATGGAAAAAATCCCTTGTTCGTGGTTTCTTATTTACTAGGAACTTACAAGGTCCATGCAGTGGACAACACACTTCACACTAGATAAGATATTCTCTAAACACTTAATATGTGGAGAACCAATTTGGTTCACTGAATAAATATACAAAACAAATATGATAATTTAAAGAAATCCATACATGAATATATTTGAATAATGAATAGGAGATGATATAGATACAATGATAGGGCCCTTATATACAATCTTAACGTGCATGTTTGATGACTATTCAAAAGGGATGTGAACCTTGTATTACAAACACACACAAGGCTATTGGTTATGGATCGAAATAGAATGAAACAACTAGCATTTCAACATTGCTTAGAGAATTCATTTTCACAGGGGGATCAGGTGTTTGTTCAACTTCAATATTATAAAAAAACATCACTCAGAAATAAACTCCACCATAATTAGAACCAAAGTTATATGGACCATACAAGATCATACAATGCATTGTACAAGTGGCCTACAAGCTAGCTTTTCGAGATCACTCTAGGATTCATTTGGCCTTCCATGTGCCTTGCCTCAAAAAGGTTGTGGGATCAAGTTGTTGTTAATGGGGAAAATTTTCCAACAATAACAATAGGAGTTATCCTATGAATAAAGGCCTAATTAGACTCTCTCCCATTTGGTACAAGAAAATCCATTTGGATTTTGGACCGGCATTATTACTAGTTATGTAGTTTTGCCAATTGTGGCTTGGTACACCATTTTGTTTTCTCTAAATATGAGAAATGTAATGCAGCTAAACTAGCATGAAAATGAATATTTACCTATTATAAAATAAAGATACAAATCCATCATAAATAGATGTAGTCGATACAAGAAATTAATACAATTAGCTAAATATCACATAAAATCAACATTACTAACAACCTACTAAGAAAACAAATATATAGCTATAGTTGAAAGATACAACCTTACATCCAACTAACTTACTATAACAAAAAATAAGAAGAAGCACATGAAATTAAATTGAATTAATATAAGTTAGTATCCTAGAAACAATTCGTAAAAATATTCTTACATAAACTTCAAATTACAATCAACAAGATAAGGATAACCTGCTAGCGTAGCTAAAAGTAATCATTCCATAATTAACCATTATAATATTGAAACAAGAGAGAGAGAATAAATAAATACTAGGTTGTGAGAATAATCTATAGAAAAACATCATCCCACAATCTTCCAAAGAACAACAAGAATAGTCTAAGCTAGCTCCATAGCATAAGAGAAATCTCTATCAGTAATCTTGTCTAGTTATGGCTTCTTTCTTTCAAAAATCAAGGATTAATTACATCAAAGATAAAAGCCAACAATGGTTTATTCTTAGTGCAACCTAATCTCCCTCTCCTCGAAAGGAAAAATCCCATTCACCTTCTCCTTCATCATATTTATAGTAGTTTTCTCCATAACTACCTTTTTCTTGATTCTCTTGCCATGTGGAAATTTAGGTTTTTTATCAAGAAATCGTTTTCTTTTTTTAATGATCTCTTTTAAATAATTAGAAATATATCCGAAACATTTTTGCGCAAATTATTGAGATCATATGATGAAAATAATACTCATATAAGTGATATTTTAAAATATAAGCAAGTGCTTCCTTTTGAGCTATGTAGAGTCCACATTTTTTATCCTAAGTTTGATGCTAAGAGTAACTTCTTCATCACAATTTGAAGTCATTTTGATCATTCATGCCTGGTTTGATTTTGATTTTGATATCTCATCATCTTCTCTTTTATCTTTTCAACCCTTGCTATCCTTGTAATGTTCGCTATCATTGTAATGCCATGATGAAATTAGCGTACTTTACTAAACAAATACTCCTGGGTGATACAAATGAAATTAGCTAACAACTCTAGTTAGGCTTCATAAATGCAAATCATTAATTATTTGCTTGTGAAGAATTAAAATTGCAAGTTACAGTAAAATCCTAACTTGATTGGAAATTCAAATCACAAGATATTGTTGCTTTACAACTTTGGTCATCATTTTGCATTGTGAGATAAGCTTTCTCAAAATGCATGAACAAATGAAAGTTTGTAAAACACCCCTAAAGAAAAATGGTAAGTAATAGTGGAAAACATATAACAAAAAGCATTATAAATATTGGAGATACATTTCCAATGATATAAGGCATGCCGAAAACAAAGTTTGGGATACAAATTTATAAACATTTTATGAACACAAAAAACCTAGATTTTTCACTACGTTAGGTAAATTAATCGACAAGATTTCAAAACTCGACAACATTTCAAACTCAAATTGACAAGATTTTAGAACTTGTCATGATTTTAGAACTCGACAAGATTTTAGAACTCGACAAGATTTTAGAACTTGGAAACATTTCAAAACCCAAATTGACAAGATTTTAGAAGGAGACATGACTTTAGAAGTTGACAAGATTTAGGAACTCGACATAATTTTAGAACTCATCATCATTTTATAACCCAAATTGGCATGGGTTTACAACTTTTGTTGAAATCTTTAAGACTTTTCCAATTGGAGACGGTCCACAAATAACCATTACTAATGTGAATTGAGTTAGATAAAAGTGTTAATAAAGATGAAGAAAAATGTTGATAGCTAATTGGAAAAAAATTCAACCTCACATTGAGATAGAGTTAAATGAAAATGCCAATAATACATTAGTAAGAATTAAAAGACTCATTTTTTTAGTTTGCAAAGTAAAACACCAATAAGATAAGAATTTAAAAGTTTGTTGATGATTCCGCTGAAAAACTTCTAAGAATCAAATGTGAAATTCCCAAAAAACTCAAAACTTAATGAGACCATGAAATTTGAACAAAGAACTAAAGGAAATACCTAACTTTGGGTTTATGAACTTCAAAACTTCCTCATATAAACTCTAATCAAGAAATTGTCTTTCGATGTATGAAGAGAATAAAGAGAGATATCCAATGAGTGGTTTCCAACTCATTTTCAACATAAATTTAAAAGTGCTCAAAATTAATGAAGTACAAGTTGCTTCACTATTGGGAAAACAAGTTGTGCAATTTCATAGTCACTCATGATTGTATATGTCGTAATCGAATTCTAATATTTGTGTTGATTTTGTAACTACCAAAAACTTATAGATAGGTTATCCTACTAGTTAAAATGTCATTTTTTTATTAGGAGCGAAAAATGAAAAAATACAATTTTTAATGGAAATCTAAGCCCATTTTAAAACATTTCCTTGCCCAACTTGAATTTTGTCAACTTGTATTAAATATTTTTTTATTTCTATTCCAAGATGTTAACTAACATTGACTTAAACCATCACCACATGATAACATTTATTCCATAAAAGGGGCAATTGTCTACCTATAAGCTTACGACTAAACACTTGGTGGTCCTATCAATTTTTCCTGGAATGTAGTTTTGATTCAACCCAAGATACTTGATATTGTCAATAAACTTAGAGAATTCTATTCATACTCTAACACGAGTCAAAGCCAATTAAACTAGAGTGATAAAATGGTCAAATTAAGATGCATGCATTGAAATAAATGCAAGCAAAATAAAGTATGCAAAAAATAATAATGTAATTAAAACAAGCTTTCATGATCACATATTAGAACCATAAAACCTAACATGCATCAAGAAATTTTAATGCAAATCAACAATATGCAATTTTCAATTGAAACAAAAAGAATGAAGACTTGAAAAACAACACTCAAACCGAAATATTTAGTTTTAAAAATTTAAAGGGGGTTCCCCAAGTCAATTAACTTGGAGCATGTTGAAGCCTCAAAAAATGGAGACATACTAGGAAAAGCCATGAATCTCTGCAATGGATCTTCATATTTACAGTATAAACAAGAAAGTGACTAATCCTTTATTGCGATGGATAACTTACTCCTCATTGGTGGGTCCTATAGAAACTTTGTTTAGTGATGAAATCCTAGATTAACTTGTTTCTCAAATTGTGACAACTTACTAGCTGAAATAAAGGGTGGAAATTATTAAGTTTATTCTTTAAAAGATTTTTGAAATAGACTTTTTATTCATATGAGATAGGTGGGATCCAATGCCCTGGATAAAGGTTTGATAGGAAATTTATCTGTTCAAAAGATTATCAGGGACATAAGTGGGCAACAAATATGGCAGGGTTGAACTTCCTGTTGAAGCCTCGGATGTGATGTTGGAATATTTTCCAAGGAAATCAACAGAAGGTGAAAGCCGGCCAAATCTTAAAGGCTTCAAACAACCCTACGCAAGAGCGGTTCTATCCCCAAATTGTTTGGTGTGACTGACGCCTACGGATATCAGGCCTCTGCTGGCACTTATATGAATGGATCCTAATGGATCTGTCTTCTTGTTAGGGAATATTGAAAAGTGTTCTATGTCTAAGGGGTAAGTAATTTTAGCTTAGGAAATATCTAATTAAGTTAGCTCAAAATTAAAAAAATGTGTTTTGGGTTTGCAAAACAATCAAGTAGTAATAATTTAATAAGTATATCACCAATTAATAAACATATGAATTGGATTTGTGCTTATCAGCTTTAGACAAAACCAGACATAAAAATTGAATAATTTTACCCAAATAATTTAAACATATAAGGCTGTCCTGTTTTGATATGCTAATTGACAAATTAGGATCAAAATAATTATAAGTGTTTATCTGTTGCAGAAAAATATAACATGAGTTAAACAAAGAAATTCGTTAAACACATAATAACACTTGAATTGTATGTTAAGAGAAATCCAACCTATAGATCGATGCATTCATTAAATTTACAACATAAAACAGAGTTCATCCAATGATCGAAGTGAGAAATTGGAAATTATCAAATAAATTTGACAAATTATGCTAAAGAGATGGCCAACAGAAACTGACTGAATTTCATTAAGTCTACAAAAAATTACAAAGCCTCAAGGAAACAGAGCATATTTAGTTCTCCTTTGGTCATTTTCTCCCCCTTATTCTATGAGATATAATCCCCTTTTATAATAATTACATCAAATAACAAAGGACAGATTTCCCATAAAAAATAGGGATTACAAAATGCGACAAGTGAAAGTTGAGGAGATCAACTAGAATATCTCGTGGTCTTATTTTGATGAAGTTCTGCGGAGAGATCACAATATGTGCGGTGTTGGAGGAATATTAGATCTGACTAAGGAGAACAAGTACAGGTTCAGGGGAGGGTTGGGGCCAGGCACATACAACTATGTGGGATTGTATGTGCTCAAGCTCTTATTATGTTTAACAGTGGAAAAAAAATCAAGTAGCTACATGTGTTTGGGGATGCAAAGCTCATTATCGATTAAATAACTGAAAATAATAACTATCACAATATCTTTCTAGGACCAATTATGAATAATGACGCGGGTAATCTATCCAAGGTTGGGATGAACATGAAGCAAGGGGAGTGACATATGTTTGAGGCAGAGAATGCACATATAATAGAGTATTACCAAGCAACTTTTTGTGACCCTATATGAACAAGGTAGATCACGGTCATAAAGAACAATGCAAGTTTATATTTGATTGGTTATGGAACAAATAAGGAGATTTGGGGAAACATGAATTTTGAATATGTAATATTTTGACATTTTGAACAATGTGTGAAATTTAGATATATTGATATGTGTAAATTTTTTTATTTTCTAGATTTTAAAATATGTATAATATTGAACTTATTATGACATGTTGAATAAAACTAAATAAAATTATGTCTTTTTTTAATTTAAATAAATTTTAATTTTACCTTTATTTAAATAAAACTATGATATTTTTGGAAAAAAAATATAGAAAATGACTTTTTCTAAAACTACATAACCTTTAAAAATAATCAATGTTTTGTATTTATTATGTCCCAGACATAGTGTATTCGGTCGGGGGCATTACTTGCCGCGGGAGGAGGCCACCGAGCCGGTTTGCATAGTTTGAGCTATGTTTTAATTTTTGTATTTTTTTTTTTAAATTGCTTTTTCCTGTGCATTTGTATTGGTCGATTCGGTGGTGACGTCCTCCTGGGGTTGTGTGCCCTAGGACATGGCGGTGCTCTTGCGTCAGCGGATTGGGCGGTAAGCAGACTCAAATATAGCACGTAGGCTGTTGTTTAATGCATCCAGGTATCGTTCGAGGGTGGTATCGACGACTGTGTTCAATGGCTTCATTAAATGGGTAAGGTTTTTGAGTGATGCGCCTCCAGCATTGTGCCTTGCAATGTGCCTCCAGCATTGTGTTGTATGTTGCACAGATTACATTGTTCATTGAACGGTGATATGGTTCGTGCCAGGGTTTTCGTGGCAGCCTCTGTGTTGAATGCTACGAATGGTTTTTGCCTTCCGTTAATGAAGGGTTTTATTAGCACCTGCTATGATCCAATGGCTATTATTGACGGGTACTTGACGATCTTAATTGTTGCCCTGTTCATCATTTATCATGGCATGGCGCGATGTTGGCGGTTCGTGTTGGATGCTGGTTTTATTGGTCTCGCAGGTTTTGGCATTTGCATTTCGGTTCACATTGCTTGGCAGGTTGGGGAGCTTATATAGCTCGTTGTGCACCTGTTCGTGACTATTGTTGTTGTTTTGGTCTGGTTTCGGGTGCCTATTGTGATTTGCAACCTACTATAGCCAAGGTTTTTTTTCGAAACAAAGCGGGTTGTGGGTTCTGTGGCTATATCCTCGTGGCGGTTCGACAGGTGCTTTCCACCTGACGTTTTCCTTTGAAGCACAACAACGTCTCTGTTTTGCAGCTTGATACCCGTAGTAGTTGGACAGGTGCTTTCTATTTTCCTGGATTTTTTGCTATTTTGCATTGGACAGGTGCGCTTCGGCTTTATCCTCCTGTTTGCTCCTCTTCAAATGTGTTGAACGGCGTGTGCATAGCGTTCTCCTGATAATGGATTTTGCTTTCTTTGTCCATATCGAGTGTCGGCTTCAATGTTTTGTTGGGTGTGCAATGTGGTGTTGTTCCTATGCTGTGCCTAATTCAAAAAAAATGCAGAGGACTTGAACACTCTGTTTTTATTTTCTGGGTCAACGTAGTAATAGCAGTGTCTATGCAATACTTGTGTTCTGATTTGGCGAGTGCATGTGTATGTCATTATTCCCGTTTGTGATTGTGCAAAATTGAAATTTAGGGCAAATTTGATAATCAACCCTGGGTTTTGCTGAATGGAAGAAAAATTAGCATAGGATGTTTATTGATAAATATTGCAGAAACAACAATTTTTAGCTGTGGAATGTGCTGAAAACAAACATTTATGGCTCGTCATTGATACCGTCAAACACATAAGGATTTCGGCTTCAGCTCATATTTATGATTTTCTTATTTTTTTTTAAGAATTGATTTAAATCCCTTGCCTGGTGCTGTCAAGGAGTTGCATGGTGGTTTCATCATTTTGATAATGGCGACTGCATCGACTCCGACCTCCAAATTGGCGTCGACTTTCGCCATGCTTCCTAGAACCCAACTCCACCTTAAAACATTTCAATTTCGGAAGCCTATTTCAGGTCTCCAAACATCGATAGAGAAAGAGAATACAATTGCTCTTTCCCCAATGCCAGAAGACAGCGAAAAATATATGGCGGAGAAAATCCCCCTGGTTTCATAAAATTCCAATTAGTTTTGCACTTTAATGCCCTCCTATATTGAGTTATTGTTATTAGCTTTCTCCATTCTTTGTTGGTTGTTGATAAATTCCTTGCATTCGCCCATCCCCTCCCATGTGATGACAACAGTGTGATTTTTAAAAGTGTCGGTTGGCACTTGGGTGCTCTCTTCCCAAAAAGGCCAAAACAAGCTTTTCCACCATTTTAACACAATAAAAAATTATAGATAAAAAATTAATATATTAATCGTGTCGTCTTTGCTTATATTTTGGCACTGCAAACCAATTCTGGTGGCTTCAACGTGTAGATTTCTTCACTGGCTTGGACATCTTATGGCTTCTAATGAATTTTGAATATACATTTCTTCAGTGGTTTACACATATTATGGCTTGGGATTTTCTCATTGTTTATCTGCTAAATTTGGTTGAGAATAGGGAAGAATATTTGCATTCGGCATATCAAATCTTTTTATATATTTAAAAATATAGAATTGGAGCTCCTAAATTGGGATTTTCTTCTCTGTTGTCTCTCCTTGCCTCATGGCACTTGATCTTGCAAGTTTAGTTGCTTTACAATAGTTGTCTTAACTGGTGCTTGTTTCTATAGATACAAAATTGCAGTTCCTTGGACATGCTGATAGCCATTTCAGTTTGCAATTTCCCGTTTCCTTGAATTGCAATGCCTTAAACAAATCCATGGATATAATTGAGCATTGAGAATAAAATAGGTCAAAGTCTGCAATTTAGTCTAAATAATTGAATATGCTGGATTCAACAGATTGCCAATTCACTGACATCTATCACAGAAGCAACTGTAACTAATCTGAGGTTTGTGAATATTGGCAAAGTTGTTTATTTAATAGTGAGGCTTCTTATAGCAAGCCATAGATCTGAATAGTTGAAACATTGACCCTGGCAGCCTGGAGCCCACATTATCTTGTTGCTGCCGCAATATCATAAGACAACAAGCGCAGCATTTATTGTCAGAATTTTGGGTTGCAGGAATTTCTACACATGATGAATCATTAGATGCAATAAATAACCAGAAGAACAATTTCCTCCTCGCTATATAATTTTGCATAGCAATTGGATCCTTGGCAATTCTCTTCCCTGAAATTTGAAATATAATTTCCAATACTTCCTTTAGTCAACCCACTCGCAGTGTACCAATCTTATTTCATTATGTTTTCCTTTTGAAGGATGTGCTTCCCTTGCTTTTACTCTTGAGTTACATCAAAAGCCATTTCATATTTATAGAATAGTAGTTGTTGAGAGCTGCAGTGGTGTACATCTGTAACAGTATGCATTCCAGGCATAATATGTCTATCTTGTTAGAAATATTAATCTCTTAGTTAAGTTCTGTTAGTTACATTCAGTTAGTCAGTTCTACATTCGGTTAGCCGGTATTGCTTTAAACCATCAAAGCTATGTAACATATATATACTGATGTATAATATGAGATAAATAGTTCAGCCATTCGTGCTTGTAACTCGTTTGTTCATGTCTCTGTCCATATTTTTAACATGGTATCAGAGCATTTGGTTAATCTGTTGGTCAATCCAAGAAAGATTTAAGAGCCTCTTCTTGATTTGAGTTTTTGTTGAGCCGTTAGGTTTTGTTGAGCCTTTGGAGGTTTTGTTAAACTTTGTTGTACATGCAGAGGAAATTCTGCTTTCTGCACCTAGAGTGTTTTGTTGATCCAAAATTGGATTAGTTTATGGAGAACCTCTTCAAAGATTGGAGAGAAGATGTTGTCAGAAGCATGAGCAGATTTTGTCTAATTCACTGAGGTTGAGCCAGTCATTGGACAGCCTTTTAGCATAGAAGCCACCAGTCATTGGTTGGATTTGTTAAGTGATAGAAAATCCTTTGAAGACATCTGGGCTTTTCCATTTGAAAAAAAATTGTGAAGAAAGTTTGCTGTCCGGTATGAGATCCAGCGCCGTAAGGAGAAAGCTTTGAAGAATTCTGCGCTTTGAAGAATTCCGTTGTTGTGAAGAAATAGAAGCCCACTGCAAACTGTTATGTTGCAGATTGCATTAGCTGAGATGCTATCCGAAAAAAAATAAGTTCGACTATATTTGACATGGAGCGTAGACCCTGAGGAGAAAAGTTAGTGTTTGTGTCCGTTTGAAGAAAAAGATAACACTGAAGGATATCTAGCCCGCGAAGTCCACGTGATGATAGCAAATATTGGAACGAGTAAGAGTATCGCACATGTTTGATATTTGACCAAAGGTTGTTTATATTATTAAAATAAGATTCTGTGGATTCGTGAAAGCAGAGTTATAAAGAAGTTTTGAAAGGTTTTCTTGATATATTATATATATTGGTGAAAAGGAATTTTAAAACCAAGAAAAGTTTTTTTTTTTTAGAAGAAAAAGCTTAAAGGGATGCATTTGGGTTTATATTAAAAAAAATTAATGTCAAGTTTGAATATTTGAATATGGAAGTTTGTGTGGAAGAAACCCTAACGTTTTTTAGGGTGAAAGAGAATTACAGAATTACGAAAAGTTAATATTTTGGTGAAACAGAATTAAGGAATTACAAAAAAATTGATATTTTGGAAAAGTTCTTTTTGTGAAGATTAAAAAAAAACGGAATTGATTTCTAAGAAAGTTATGTGAAGTGTGGTGAGAGTAGCCTCATATATAAAAATGAGTAGTTTTATATTGATCAGTATCAATTGATTTTGAGAAAGAAAATAATTCCTTTTGATGTGAAGAATTGCTGCAATTTTTGAGAAAAAATTGAGGGAAAATATAGAGTATTTTTAGTTATAGAGCAGATCAATGAATATTTAGAGCACAGTAAACCAAATCTAGATGAAGAGATAGATGAAATATTGATAATATCTATGCCGATTTTGCCATTTTTCGAAGGTATGGATTATGAAATTTGGGCAAATAAAATGGAAGATTTGCTTTGTTCAGTAAATTTGTGGTGTTTTGTTCAAAAATATTTTGAAGATCCTCATAACAGAAAAAATGCAATAGCAAGATTTCTTATTTTATCAGCTGTGGATGAAAATGTTTTTTATAGTGTTTTCTATGATAACACACACTAGCGGATGCTCAAATCTATTTTTATATGCAGATAACAATGAACCTTATGGAGATGTGTGCACAGGTCGGTCAATGATTTCAAAAGCCTGATATATTTAAGGGTTGAGATCAATGTCGACATATTCTTAGAATGACGATGATAGTAGCAACAACTGCTGGCATTTGGGATATCATGATGCCACCCTGTTTTTTTTGCTTCTGACCCGTTGCCCAAATTGCTCAAGTGGCTTGTTTTTTGCAATTGATTATCTTCATAGGAAATTAGTCACTATAATAAATGCTTACTTAAGCATGTTCTGGCAAAAAACTATCTACGAATGCTTTGGCAAGAGAAGAATCTATTTAACTATGGCCATGGACCGGCTGCTGTGGTTGTCAACATAGCTGTTTAATTGCATTTTAAATGTGGCTAGGGGCTGTGGCCTCTTGCTGCTAGCATAGACATACATAATAGAAAACACGGATTTTGGATTTTAAATGGGCCTTGGCACATTAAGCTAATGAACCAATCCTCAAATTCTTTGTGTTGAGCCAATCTTCAACTGCTTTGTTTTTTATTTATGTGCTAAATAAACAACACATCATTACGTAATAGCATCTTCAACTCTGCAATAAATTCAATACAAAGCTGGGCAGGCCATAGGATCCGTCCATTTGCAACGTTTTAGGCAAACAAATAGCTACGATTTAAAAATAATTTATGCATGCTAGCTCAAGCTTCAACATCTAATGTAGATTGCATTGATATTGGCAACAATAAAAACAATACCCTTGGTTTGCAATTTAGGTTTCAAATATCAAAATAATTAAAACATTGCAACCAACACTGCAAACAACCTGAAAAGGTAACACGAGTGATGGCAGACATTCTGCCTATATATAGGCCGTTGCATTTTGCAACCTTACAAGCAAGCAAATAACTGCAATCCACAAAGAAATTATCCATGCTAGTTGAAACTTCAACATGTAGCATTTATTATGTAACCAAACCATTTGAATAGAAGAGTAGATGCATTATCTATTGAGCTACCTCTTTCATGTTGCAAAAAATTTAAATCTGCTCAACAAAGAACAATTTTCTTTCGAATCAGCTTAAACTTTGATTCAACAACAGTATTTGTAACTATGATTACATACGAATATAGATGCCTACCTACATTAACAATTTATGCTTAAATCATTCTTCCATGCCCATGTTTCTTTGGTGTCTTTGTACCTCTGTTTGTAGATTTTGTCTCGTTCATTTTCAACAAATGCAACGTTGGTTTGTTTTTATTTGCTTTGCGCTGTGATTATGCATTTAGAACATTTGAAAAAAAAACCCTCTCATCATGATTTTTATATCAAGCAATCTTATATGGTATTCGTAGATCGGTAGTTTTTTCCATGTTACAATAAAATCTCCATTCTCCTAGACATAGGCATTGAGGCCAACATAGATTGCACAGTACCTTGATTTAGAATTTAGTTTTCATATATCAAGTAATCAAAACATTGCAATAAACTGTGAACAAGCTAAAAATCTAGCAACATTCATGTCAAGCATCTTGTCTATACAATCATCCTATTCCATATTCCAGTCAAATTCTTTTTCCGTTTTGTTGTTGATGCAAAATAAAGTGGTCTTCTTACACAGTTTCCTCTACTGATTTAGAAGAGCAACTCACTTTAGCTCTTTCATTGATGGATAGAAACAACCATACGTTGATTTAGAATTTAGCTTTCATATATAAAATAATCAAAACATTACAATAAACTTTGAACAAGTTAAAAAGATAACAACATTGTTGCCAGGCATCTTGTCTATAAAAACATCCTATTCCATATTCCAATGGAATTCTTTTCCTGTTCTCTTGTTCATGCAAAATAAAGTGGTCTTTTTACATAGTTTCCTCTACTAATTTTGAACGACAGCTCACTTTAGCTATTTGCTCAGTGCATAGAAACAACCATTGTTCCAATACATTGTTCTTGGTAATATCCTCTGCTGGCTGATACTTGTCTAGCATTTCAGGAAAAAAAGTCATTCTTTTAGTTCTGCTCTTCTATAGTTTTTGTATCACTTTGTAGCTTTCATAGGCCTTTTACACATCAAGAGAATGAGCTTTCAATGCTTTGCTTTCGTAGTCATGTCCAAAGTCTAATTTTCCAACTTTGATGGTGGCTTCCAAATGCAAACAGTCTTGCAATAGCATTGAATGCTACTTTGTCCACTTGCATCAGCTAGCTGTTTAGAAATTCGAAATTCAATGTGCTGCAACCTATCATTGGAACGATAGCTGTCCCAAAAGAAACTATGATATTGACATACTAAAACATATGTTTTGCAAAAATACAGAATATATGCTAGCCTTGGCTACTAGCTATAAAACAGATGTTGCATGACGTATTTGGCACTTACCCTACAAAAACTTGCCACTTGTCTACAAATAGATAGATCAATTATAACTAGATTGAAGACAAACATTTGCTTCGGAATTGCTACCATAGGAATGTCCATAGCCTTAGAATCCATGATTCGACATCTATTTCAAATATCGAGTATATAATTACTCTTTCAGAAGAAATGCATCTATTTAAAATACCAATTTGTCATTTGGCATCTTTATATGTTTATATGCATTATGTAATTTCTTGATGCTTTCAGTACTTATCTAGAATGATGAAACTTTTTCCCTCGGCTAGATATAGAAATTCATAACCGCAATATTGAAAACAAATCACATGACAATGTGGCTTGGAATGTTCTCTTTTCCATTCCATCAAATACATGCTCAATGTCTTAATCATATTTATATACGACATAGCATCCGATCCCTATCATATCCCTTTTTCCTAACTTCTTCTTCCTACAAGAACTCTATTCATTCCTCCTGTTGTGGAAATATGGCAATATGCAATTGACAAGTCAAGTTTGTCAATATAGTTGACATCATCCCATACATCACTAACAACTATGCAAACTAATCTTGCCAACGATTATGTTCTCGTTTACATAATTAACATGCAAAAAACCTTCATTGTGACATTTCAACATTGAACACAATGATGCTATACTGAAGCAAATCTCGTTCTTCGGTTGCACCTATAATATTGCCATCTACGATCTTCCTTGCAGTTGATTCAACTATTGCATGGGTATTCAGCATGTTGGGTACATTGATTGTGTGCAAATGTTCTCCCAATTTGCTATTTTTTTCTTCTACATTGCACATGCAACTATATTTGAAGATTGTTAGATTATAAAATAAATTCTTTCTGTAACCATATTAAACATAGTGCATTAACAAAGTTCCCATTTCACGTCTCATCTGTTGAAACATTCCTTGTTTTATGTTAATGCAAATAGTGATGTTCATTCAAATTGCCACTGTCTAGAGATGCAAATTTGCATCTTGCCATTTTTATTGCATTCTTGATATTGGTTATTTTGACATAGGCTCTCCTTAATGTCATTTGTAGCCAGTTTTGAAATTTTACTTTTGCAAAAACCTTTTCTAACTCTCATTGTTTTTTTCCCTTTCCCATGTTTGGAGAATACTTTTGCAGATGCCTCCTTTGCATGTTCTACTGCCATAAAGATGCTACGAGCCTTGCAGGCTTCAAGTGGCCTTTCAAAGGACTTGGTAGTAGGCCATCGAGATCTTGAAGAAATTGACATTGCATTGTCAAAACAACATTTGCTTCATCTAAAGGATTTTCATTTCCAAAACGGTGATTGCCTATTTGACGCATTTGTTGTTCTTTTGCATTTTTGATACACATCAATAGAAATAAGAGAGGCTGTTGTGAACCATTTCGGTGATCGTCTTGCACAAATGGACCCTACTTCTATTTATTCATTCAACTTGGAGCTCGATCCTTTGTACTTGTCTGGATTGCATGGCATGCAAGACAAAGACGTTTATCTACAACGAATGTCCCAACCTGCTTCGCAACTTGACGCTGCAATTGTTCATGGCCTATGGGGTGATATCTTTTGCATCAAGTGGTTTTCACATTGGTTAAATGTGCCAGTTGTCGTTTGGTCCTTGTTAAGCAAAAAAAAATACCTCCATTTCAATCCCACACTCGTTGGATACTGCTATAACATTTTGTTCCATGACCATATACTAGCTGCTGGACACTTTGAACTGTTGCTTGCTTGCAAATTGGCTATACCTTGCCATTTATTGCCTCAAGAATTTGCAAATGACATTTCCAATAGCTCTTGTTCTAACACTTCTCTCGAGATATTTCCCTATAGAGAACTTCTCCTTCAATAAGATTTTGATATCTTCTCAAGAATTGAAGGTCATTGTTATGATTTGTTATTTGAATCGATCTCAAAATTGTCAAAGAGCTTTGATAGTATGAGTCTTAGGAAGACACTTGAACAAACTTTCTTCAATTGCATACAATCTAATGACAATAGATCATTCCATTGTTTGACTACATATCTTACACCATCCATAGTACATAATACTTGTCTTGTTTCTAGTTGGCAAACATTTGTTATGATTTTGGCAACACCTTTTAGTATTGGCCATATAGATGGGGGTGAGTTTGCAATTCAATGGTTGTCAGAGATGTTGGAAGTTAACATCCGCATTTGGGATACACACCTGGCCAGGATTCAAGGTCGCTATTACTCAACAAATGCCTATACAATGAACATGTTTATCTTTCAAGTTGAAAAAAGTCAAGACCATTGTCACTTTCATCCACTGTTTCAAACAAATCACCTAGGAAGGTCCTTTGCAATGGAAAAAACCATATCAAATTGCTTTAATATCAGTCAAAGTGTGGGAGATGGCTGTTATGATCAGCAATTTGCTGATGCGCCTACCTCAGAAAACACACCTTGTATCAACCCGTCCCAAAAAACTCTGGAGCAAAAACAAAGAAATACACACAATCATGGCGAAGGACAAAAACAAAAAAAAAATTAAGAAAACAACATGGCATATATGAATGTTCATATACTGCAATTGAAAACCACCCACATTCAGATCAAAACAACATATAAAACAACAACATGCAAGGATTCAAGAATTTGCAGTCGGCAAAGAGATCTATGCGCTTCGCGGTATTTGAAGCTTTTAAAAAGCAAAAAGAAACACAAAAGGCCAAGCAAGCAACTTCCCAATACTTGAAAGCTATTGAAGATACACCTATAAATGCTTGTTGCATATGCAAACGAATGCATTTCAAAAAAGACATCCGTCGAATCAACAAAAACACTTTCCTTGCATTGACATCCTTGCCATGGATGAATAAGGCTCCTTCATTTGCATTGGGCATGCACATCTGCAAATATTGCAAAAAAAATGTTTCGCATTTAGAAATACCAGTCTTTGCAACACCATTGAACATTCGCCGCAATAACCCATTGTCAATTGTAAACATGTTGACACCATTGGAAGAGCAACTTGTCTCTCCAAGAATTGTATTTGCACAGATTCAACAACTAGGTTATAAACGAGCTCAACTAGGACTGACTGGAACAGTCATAAATGTTCCTTCATCCATAGACAAAGTACAATAGACTTTTCCAAGGAACCTTGAAGGTGGCATGACAATTGGAATTATGTTAAAGCGGAAATTGGAATACAAAAATGCTTACATATCAGGAAACATGTGCCCAACACATATTCATGCTTGCATTAAAAATGCTTTGTAGCATGGAACTTTACAAACAAGAATATATTTCTATTGTGCTCGGCTGGGAAACAAAGTTTATTCAATTAGCAGAGAAAGAGTCCAACCAACTTGAACTTGCCTCTTCTGCTGATGAAGACAACAACTGTACACCATTGGAAGAAACCATTTCACCTGTTCATGAAACAGAAATTGAGCCAACAACCGAAACAATGGTGCATGGATATGTAGAGACACATCTAATAGACGATTTGACTAACAGGCTTGTAGAGATTGAACCTTCCGAAAATTATCGACCACTAGGCATTTTCCAAGACAAGTTCTCTGAAGAGTTGAATTTCCCAACTCTTTTCTATGGATGTAGCCGACCCAATGATTTCTACGATCAATATCGATATCAACAAGTTGTGCAATGAGAGTTGGAACATGAAAGTACAGACTTTGAAGCACATCCTAAAAACTTGTTCTTCAAAACAGTAAAAGTCTTAATAGGGAAAATTTCTAGTACTGCTTGGATATCAATTCGTATAGGAGAACTGAAAGGGAAAAAATTAACAACAAAATATGTTAAGTCACAAACCAGTCTACAAAAAATCATCAAATCTTCAATTGCATATCGTACATTAAAAGCAATCCGTACATCTCCTGACTACTTTGACAACATGAAGAAAGATCTTTTTGCAATGATCCGTCAACTAGGACCACCCACTTTTTTGTGAGCTTTACAATTGCTGAGCATCTTTGGAAACCATTGTGCAATTCTTTGCAAGAACTTGAACAAAGGAAACTGTCCAGCCCATTGAAGTTGCCTTCAGACATTTATATTGACAACTGAATAAGAAAACACTCTATGGTGTGTAGTCGCTATTATAGGTACAGATTCAATTCGTTGAAATCTTTGATATTAAAAAATAATTCACACTTTGGTAAGGTGAATGACTACTTCTTTACAACTGAATTCCAACAAAGAGGAAATGAACATGAACATGGACTTCTTTGGATTGAAAATGCACCAGTATATGGAAAAAATACCAACCATGAAGTAACAGCTTTTGTTGATCAATACATTGCAACAGATTCTTCTTTGCTTACTGAATAAATGGTCAAGATCCAAACTCATCAACATACAAGAACATGTAGAAAACATCAGAAGTCAAAATGTAGATTTCACTTCCCTATGTTTCCAATTGACAAAACAATAGTCTTGGAACCCAAAGACAATGATTTTGACAACTTGGACAAAAAAAAGGCTCCTTTACAACGTCCTTGAGTCCAAACAATATCCAAAAGACATGTCTTTTGACTCATTTCTAGAAGAACTGAATTACACCAAGGACAATTACATTGCGCTCTTGTCTTGTTTGATTAAGCAACCGACATTGCTACTAAAAAGAGACCCTGCAGATATCTGGATAAATCCATTTGCAAGAGCAATTCCAAGCTTGTGGCAGGCTAACACCGATGCCCAATTCATCTTGGATGCATACACTACTGCAACATACGTAAGCTCATACATAACAAAATTAGATAGGCCTATGACAATGGCCCTAAAAAGATAAAGGAAGAGGCTGTTTCAAAAAACTGTAGCCAGCTTGAAACAATACGAAAGCTTGGGAACACACTATTGAACATGCAAAAGATGTCCATTAGACAAGAAGTTCATATTGTGCTTTCTTTACCTTTGCATTCATCATCAAGAAAAACAATTTTCATAAACATTGCACCAGATGATAAACGGATTGTTGTCTTGAAAAAACCATCTTTGTTGGAAAGAGAGACTGACGATTCTGAAGACATTATTGCTCCATCAATCATAGACAGATACATCCAACGACCTCCTGACCTGGAGGATGTTTCTTTAGCTGAATATGCATCTTGCTTTTGCTTTGTAAATGCAAAAAAATCAAAAGAAATAGACCATGTATTATTCGATATGTCCGATATAATGAGCAGAGGGATCTTGAGAACTTTGCAAGAGAAAAGTTGTTATTATTCATACCCCATAGAAACCTCACCAACTTTTTAACTCAGACAGTGCAAACATGGACAAAAGCATATGCTGAAAACAAATTGCAAGTTGCCATTGCCGAGCAAAAGTTCTCTGTCAAACCAACAACAAAATTGGGTAACATTGACAATGCAATAGAGATTGTTGAGAAAGAAGTTGAAATGGCAAAGACTTTGGAAACAGAAACCAAGTCTTTGAACCATTCAACTAGTTTTGAACAATATGATATTCGGGATGACATTCTGCATAAAAAAAACCGACCCATGACAACGGAAATGAGAATGTCAAATGTAAATACAAAACCATTTGTCCCTGACATAGATACTTATATTGCAACAAAAAGAGAACTAAATATTGAACAACAATCTATAGTGAAAGAAATTATATATATAAAAAAAAAACCCTGCAAAGCCACTATATTTGTTTCTAACAGGAAGTGCTGGCACAGGAAAAACACATGCAGCAAAGGCTATCTACGATGCCCTTGAACTCTTATATGACAAGGAACTTGGTAGTGACTCGCTAAAAAGAAAAGGCCTAATTGTTGCATTGAATGGAATAGCTGCATATCATGTTGATGGTGTCACTGTTCATTCCGCCTTCAAGCTTCCTTTGAACTCCACAAACTTGCTCCCCTTAAGTTCAAATACTCTAGATCTGATGTCCAAACAGTTTGAACAATTGCATGTGCTTCTGCTTGATGAAGTGTCCTTGATAGGATCCCGTATGCTACACAACATAGACAAACGCCTTTGTCAAATTATGCACACACCAACAATACCATTTGGCAATGTTGATGTCATTTTCTGTGGCGATTTTTTCCAAGCTGAACCTATACATGATTCTTGGATCTTCGAATTTCCATCTTTCCAGCATCAGAAATTTCCTTATAGCTTTTGGATTGACAATGTGAAATATTTTGAACTTACAACAATTGTACGCCAAAAAAATGAAATGTTCATTGCTATTCTGAATAGAATAAGAAAAGGCAAGCAAACATCTAATGATATCCAATATTTGAACACACATTGTCATAGGAAACCACCAATCGATCCATCATTCCCCTTCCTTTTTTATTGCAATAGAGATGTTGCTGAACACAATTCAAAAAGGTTGTCAGCTATATAGACAGGGCCCTTTACATTCGTGGCAGAAGACACTAAAGTTGATCATGTTGACAACACTTTTGAACATCAGAAAAAAAACCAGCTTCCCGCCACAATTACCGTGAAAAAAAACATGCTGGTTGAACTGGTTGGTGGAAACTATTTGCTAGAAGATGGCCTTGTCAATGGAGCAGATGGTATCTTTAGGCACTATGATCAAAGAAATCCAAACATCGTCTGGATCGAATTTACTAATGCAAAGATTGGTGCAATTACACATGCCAATATGCACCAATTGTATACATATTCTATTATGCAGACTTGGACACCAATCAAAAGAATGGTGACACAAATCTACCTTGGCAATAAAATAAATTTCACTCGAATACAATTTCCAATTCAATTAGCATGTGCCTGGACAATTCACAGAGCTCAAGGATTAACTCTTCAAAAGTTGTCATTTGATCCGAAAGGTGTTACAAAACATGTGCTTGTTTACACTGCACTTTATCGTGTAAAAGAAATGGACTCTCTTTATCTACTGAATAGCTTGGAGTAGAAGAATTTCTTTGTATCAACAAAAGTAGTCACCGAGTTGAATAGGCTAGAGAAAAATGCGGCTTTGCAATTTCAATTTGGCCTTAAATCAGTTACTTCTACTAGACACCTACTAATATCATCACTTAACACTCACAGCTTGATTTTGCACATTCAATATGCCACAAATGACATTGAGCTGCTAGAGTCACATATTCTTTGCTTTCAGGAAACCCACATGCCAATTCCTCCCAAAAATGATATATTCATAGACCGATAAAATTGTATTGCAGCCTATTCAATACATGGTGTTCTAACAGCTGTACATAAAGAGATCACTATTCTAGAAACAACAATCTATAAAGAAAACAATGTAGAAGCAATTGTTGTTGATCTCAATATCTCTAACTGCATTATTAAGCTTGTAAACATTTATAACAGACCAAATGTCATTCTCGGGTAGCTATTCCATACCTTGGATTCTATTTTGTCCAAAAACAACAACAATTTGCCAATCATTATTGCAGGGCACTTTAACATCGATATGTTGAAACAAACACCACAAAAAAATAAATTGGAACAGTTTATGCAAATGAAAAATCTAAAATTGAAAACAGATCAAGTTAAAACGAACTACGGCTCAATGATTGACCACTTTTGGCAAATGTACAGCTTGGCACCCTTTCATCTACTATCTCTGATGCATACTGGTCTAACCATTTCATTGGTCTCTTGTCAATCCCCATCACTTCGACAAAATCCATTTAGTTGACATATCCCACATAGTCAATTCATGCTGCTGCAATTGTTGCAATTCCTTTCAAAGCCCATATTTTCTCAATACTGATCTCGATTTAAATAAAAAATGTTGCAAAGCACATGTCATCTACATTCTCTTCTACATTGCCTAGGCAATTTCATTTTGAAACAACAAATAGATACAAAAAAAAAACATGTAAGAAACTAGCTTTTTGCACTCAACTACAATTGAACATTACCTTGTCAATAGCCTCAATATCCCTCTTTCTACAAGTTGCAATTATGTTGATTGCAATTGCACCTGGAAAAAAAAAACAATCTACCTTGCCTATGGTACATGCTTTTTAAAAATGTCATCAAATAGCAAATTTCAATGTTCTTGTCAACAATATACTTCATCTAGCAACAATGGATTATAATCCAACATCTTCCAATGCAAACATTACCTACTATAACAAATATTATTCTTTGTTTTCAAATGTCTTTGTCCAACCTTATGTCTTATGTCAATTTCCAATGCATTCCATCTACATTTCTTATCATTGTCATTTGAATTTTCCCTTGTTTGTCTTTTCTAGCAAATAATGCAAAATATCTTTTGGCCTTTCATCAGATACACATTCTTTGGTCTGCTTTATGCCTGTGACTTATCAAAACTATTGTTTTCTTGTCCGATATAAACCAAAAAAATTGGTACTCGTATCTACTTCTTCCATGTGCAGATATCTTTGCAAATTCATCAGAAAGAAGTCATATTGCTTCAAACAAAGGCAAAGACAGAAAGCATATTTCTACAAAGCAAACCGCCATGGCAATGATACAAACACCAAACAATCCATCTGTTGAGAGAAGTCCCCCTCCTTCAAATGATGGTATAGATACTATTTCAATCACAACTCCCTCCTTGCCTCTTACAGATGCAACAACAACCAGCCCAAAAAGGTAATGTTGTTTCCTTTTGCATTAAATTTGTCATTTCAGCTCCCCCTGCCTACTGTCTCTTTATTTCATTCACTGCTTTGACAATTTGTCTCACTAGCATTGCAATGCATTTACTTCAAATTTAATTTTTGTTGCATAAGAATCTTGAACCTGCCACTTCCACTACTATTGCTTTCTTTTTTTGACAATTTCATTTCATTGTCTTTGCATATTGAAACAAGCTCCAGCAGAAGCATCGTCTATCATACAACTGTGCACTATGTCACATACACATGTTTTTGAAGGTGATATTTTGGCTGTTTACGGCCTTGCACAAAATCGAAGCCCAAATTCGCCTGTTAAAACAAATATTTTGCACACAGACCTTGTCGACAAAGATGGTTTGATGACAATTACGGCTACAATGAATGATAATCTCATACACTAATTTGGTAACTTCCTCTTGCCTGGAAAGAGCATACGAATAACTGGATTTGAATTAAAAAAAAGGGAAGTATGATCGCGGAGATGCTATAAATTCAATAGCAATATTGCCTTCCACCTGTATTGAAACAATAGAACAAGTTTGTAAATTGCGTTGTCTTCCTCCTGACATGACAATTTCAGAGCTGGTGTCGTCGAACGAAACGTATGTCGTTGGCAGTGTTGCAATAATGGTGGTCAGCTATCAATACATCAACAAGCAGTTGGATTTCTACATCAGAGATGGTGAAACTGCAAATGACTATGCCACTGTAGAATGCCCACTCCTTATCTATAAAAAATGATTTCGTACATAAAGATATTGTTTACTTCTAGTCAACTTTCTGCCAAAATAGAAGAAAACAAATCCTTTCGCTTTGTTTTTTGCATATTAAACATACTACCATTTTCTCTTGTCGGCATCTGCTTCTGTTCACCGAACATGTTTTCTGCTATCTTATTGCTTCATTTTTCCCCCTTTGCAGTTTCAAGTCAATGAAAACTATAAAACTTTCTTTCTGCGGGTTTAACAACAACTTGCACAGGACGAACCTCGTCTTTACTTAATCAAAAACATTATCAGGCCAGGTCCAAAAGGAAGCCACCTGATGAGGACTTCCCAGGAAACATTTATTGATCCTCTGAATGATGAATTTGCAATCCAAAGTTTGCTCCCAGTAATTGAAGCAAAAACACAGGTAAGCTATCAAAAAACGGCTTTTCCAATTCAATCTGAATAGTACTATGAATTTTTTTTTTGCTTTTCTATGTACATTCTGCAGTTACAAAATTATAGCCATTAAAAATCCAATTATACAAACATGGTTAAAGTCATTTTGAAATCCGCTTACAATACTGATAATGAACTTCTTTTTTCAGATTTCAATTTATTTCATTCCTGAACATGTTTCTGCTTTTCTTGACAAGCATAACCAACATTGTATTATGCTATTTACTCCTTTTTCAGCATACACAACTTTCAATTGCTATTGACTCTTGCATTCAAGCAAATTTGATTTTTGTATATATTGATCTAGTCAATGGATTTCCTTGTTTAAATCAATAAAAAAAGAACATGTCCCTGCAACATGTCCAAAAATTCTTTTCCAATGCAAGTTTCATATTCCAATTAATACCTAGCAACGATTATAACTACAGTCATAGATTAACATCATGTCTATGGCATCTCAAAAAACAATATGAAAAACAGAATTTGCACACTTGCACTCAGTACTGCATTTACAATTTATCTTTGCAATTTCTGTTTACCCTTGCTAGATGTCAATTTTTTCCTACTTTTGATGTTCAAATCTGTAACCGATGTTTGGCAAGCTCAAAATTAAAAATGCTTTTGCGCCGCCTTTCCAATGCACATGTTCAGAATGCAAGTTGCCTATGATCCAAAGCACAGCCTACTGTTGAGTTTACAACCATGGGACTCGCACAACATTTGAACATATCGTACACTGCAAATTGGAAATAGATGATGGCGTTATCGAATGCACTTTTCGAGGGATACAGCTGAAAGAATACTGCCCAACTGTTGCAACTGTGTCATATGAACAATATTGTAAATCAGTTTCATCAACTATTTACCATCTCCGCAAATTCAATCACCAAGGAGTTTTCACTTTGGCAATGAATAGCCAAGTACTCGACTTTAAAAAACTTTGAGCAAAAGGTATGTTAAACATATACCCGTTCAATGCCTACACATCGCTGCATATTTATGTTTGTTGTTATGCTTCTGTAACCTAATGTTTTTTATCACCACAAAATCTGCTCCCAATTTCAATATGTACCTCTATCAGGTTAACTGTAGTTGCAAATAGAAACTGTGCTTCCTTCCACTTGTCACTGTCTTCTGATCATTGCCAACTGAGTATGGCAACTTTGCTTCTTCGCATTTTTAACATTTTCCCCTGGTTCTTTACTTGTGCAAAGCAACTGCAAACAATTTCTGCAAAAGCTTGGCTTTTGGTGATATCTTGCATTATGTCCTAGGCAACCAATTATGGAAATAAATCTAGCAATACCACTTATCTGTCTTTAGCAATGTTTTTTTTGCAATTCAAAACAAAACAAAAAAAACCTGTTCATGGTCATGTTTTAGTACTTGTTCTCTGACTTTCGCAACTAACAGTAAACATATATGCAATCATATCGGTTATTCAACAAATACTCTCCAAGGCTCCAACCCTAGATTCATTCATAATGACATAGCAATTTCAATTGGCCCTGGCGCATCCCTGTAAGCCACATATTCACAGCACATGTATTTGCAAAATCGACATCCTATGCCAATGCAGAAAAACAATTGATCTAGACATCTTTACCAGCAAATCCCTCTATATACAAAAAAAAAACTAACCATCCAAATCAGATTTATGCTTTTTACTGCATAACTTATTCTCAAATAGCTATTGAATTGCCATCTAAACCTGTCAATTTGTTAGACTAAAAATAGCGCATGTCAATTGTTTATGTCAACTGTATTTTTTATATGTTCTTAGATTACTTTTTTCTTGAAACATTGAACTTTGTTTTGATTCCAGATTTATTATTTTCTATGCATTTTCAAATGCCCCAATCAAATTTTCAAAATCACAGATTTGGTGTATTCTGGCCTTGCATTTGCCACGGTACAGCACATTTGCCACCTGTATGAAACATATATCCCATGTTAACTGGTACAGACTGGAAATCAAGAACAAACTCAATAGCCTCTTGTAGAAATCAAATTCTTTGTATCTGCCTACAAATATTCATGTCCTCGATTGATCAACAAATCCAACTACTGAATTATACTTATGTGGCTACTATTCTCATTTGCTACTTATCACTCTTTACAGTCATTGCAATTACTTTTCAGCTTTAACTTTTCTGTGACCTATTTTGGTTTCAACTGTTGCTTGCTTTTGATCCTAATATTTTCCTTTTTCCCAATGTGCAGGAAAAAAACTACAACGCCCTTGCAACTACAATGACAATGATGCTTGCAGCTGAGATTTTGCAAACCGGATATCAAGATATGAAAAATACTTATGCATATTGACACGGGCTTCCACACAAAAAAAAGAAAAAAACTTTACAAAAAATATGTTTTTTGATATAATCATGGTCTTACCAAGTGTACATGGATAGATGCACATGCTTCTAGTTTTTCGACTATTTTTTTATCCCTTGAACTTAAAAAAGAAAAAAACAGCTCTCGATGCATAGTACCAAATTTTGTTTAACAATTCCTTCTTATATGACCTTACAATCAGAATGGTCAATTGCTCCAGTTTTGTGCTCATGTATACAACACCCCTCCATGCATTCTATATGTTGCCAAAAACTATTGTCATGTTTTTGATGGGAACATATAAATACATTTTCAGGAAAAAAAAAACATTTCGATACTTCTAAAGACATACATAGTCAAGTGCAGATTTTGAAGATCTTTTCTACACCTGGCAATCTATATATGCAATTGATTGTTTGTACGTTGTATATATAAATACATATATATAGGCCAAAAACATATATGTTTCTTGTTCCGATATTTTGCCTGGCATTGTCTCAATAATATTTAATGTATGTTATAGTTGCATATTTCCTTGGATGATGTTTGATATACTGCTCCAATTTGTTGAATGGCGTGTACACATAGTAGAAACTATGCATTCCTACCATTCATAGAGTGTTTTGATGTTGTTTGTATATGTCCAGTATCAATTTGGATATTTTCTTAGCTTTGCAATATACTGTTCTTTACATACTCTGCTTAATTAAAAAAATGTGAAGATTGGTTGAAACTTGAGCTCTCTATTTTGACTTTCTGCCTGGACAAAATAATTGCTATGATTATTAAAAAAAAGAGTGTTTTCATAAGCTTTCTCCCTTTTTTCACAGTGCTGCTCCACGAACATCTATAAATGGCCATGCAGAGATATAGATAAGTGTATGAATAGAAAACGCATACATCCAGAGCAGATGGTTGCATGTACAAATACTCCACACACAGATTAATACAAGTCACCAGTTCTTGGAAAAACAAAGGTTAATATTGCAGACCTTGTAAATTGGCTTTTTCATTTTAATTTTCTGCTCTTTTGCTTCTCTACTTGCGACCCTAGCTATGCTCGACTTCAAGGCATAAATAACTTGTTCTTCCCAATTGCATGCATTTATATGCTATATAGTTTTCCATCTGTACAAAGATAACTGAAGAAAATGACAGCACATTGGCCATGTTGCAAGGTTGTATGCTTTTTTCATGTGCTTAGGTTATGTTTCTAAATTTATTTTGTTGAATTCAATTAACATGGTGTTCAAAGTGGACACTACAGTAAACTGTTGTCTCTCTACAGAAAACTATGGCAAGATAGCTAGAGCACAAAGCAAATATCTTGTTTCAAGTCTCATTTGATGGTTGTGGTGGCCACTGCTTCTAGTTCTAGAGCTACAGCTTTTCCTTTTTCCTATGGTATTTTCTCTTTGCTTCTAATCTTTTATCTGGGATTCTTCAGACGTCTGTTCCTATAATTATCCATGGTCTCTAAGAGGTCAGTTGATTTTATATGGTCTATGAACAAGCTCTTATGCCCTTCCATCTCTGCATGCACTTGCACTAAGGGCTGGCTTGCATTGCTGCATCAACTCGGAATTGAAAGCTACACATCCTTTTCAACTGCACCGACGAGGACATTGCCACCTCGTGGCTCTTGTTATTTATGTGCTTGTCGTGACTTTCGAATGAAATATTAAAAAAATGTATTAGTGGAACACTTCACTATAAAATAAAACAAAATCAACTCCTGAGAATAGGTCCATTGAAAAAATGTACTAAAGAAACAGTTAAATTAAACCTCGAAATAGAGATTATATATATATATATATATATATATATATATATATATATATATATATATATCCCTCGAAATAGATTTTATATATATATATATATATATCCCATGTTAATTACTTCAACAAAACATACTCCAATATCAAGGATAGAGGTGTCTCAAAAGCTAATGCACAAGTGTATTAAAAAGTTATCTTTCTTTGATATCTCCATGGAGTCTATAGGAAACTATTTAGCATACACTTGAAACAAACATGTTGTAGTGTTTTGAAGACGAAAAGGCTTTCGATAGATCTTCCACGGAACTTAAAGGAAACTATTTAGTGTATACTTTGTAAACTTTGGTTGGGCATAGTGTAGTGTTTTGAAGTGGAAAAGGCCATTATCAAGGGTAGGCCATGGCAATGTGTTGTTTAATGTATCATGTATAGCAATGTAAGATCATGGATGATTTATGATGAGTTCTATCTTGTCATCATCTCAAAGAGGGAGAGAGGCAACCAATTTTAGTTAATCATGTCTTACTTAACCAAGGATGGAGAGAGGCAACAAGTTTTAGTTAATCATGTCTTAACCATTTTTATAATTCATATAATAGATACATGTGATGGTAATTGGGATTCATTCAATGAAGCAAGTTTTATTAGGGTAATTAGATTTCCAACCTTTTTTTATGAATTTAAGTCATTCCACCACAACATTAAATTCACCAGTGTGGATTCATATAAAAGCGCGGATTCATATATGGTTTTTAAGGGATTTGATGGGAGATCATGCAAGTGCTTGAGCAACGTATCAATGATTGCTAAAATTTTCCCACATTTTAAAACCCAATGGAAATAATTAGGTATAGATTCCAAGTCCTGTACCAATTTCTACTTCTCAAGAAACAACATACATAATCCTCAACCCACATATATATAGGGTTAAGTAGATTTATTGTAAATAATCCCCTCACAATCATCGAAGGCCTATGTGGGAGAACATGGACATGGAGTGTGAGGCCACAATGTTATTACCTTTAGATAGAGAGATTAACAAATTGTAAGAAAAAGACAAACATACATTCTAGATCATTGGTTGGATTATTTCACAGTACAAGTGGGCTAGCTTTTTGTTTTTCCAGATCAAGGTTTGTAAGGTTGTGCAAAAGCTCACCCTACGAAGCTTGTAATATTGACTATGAGGACATAATGCTTAATTTCGTCATCAAATTGTTCTCGACAAAAAATTCCATATTAGTTTTTGAAGGCAACGTTGATGAGTTTTTGTAGGAGGAGAATGTTTGTAAGCTATGTGCATTGCCTTTCAAGAGGAAAACTTTAGGCAAAAGGAGGGAAAAACCAAAAGACAAAATATTCTTGAAAAATGTCGGAAGCCTAAAATTTCTTATGACAGAGGTGAGAAACTTTTAAAGCTTTTAAAGTTTGAATATTTCACCAATGGGAAATTGGAAAAGGTTACATAGAGTCCCCATTAAAGTTGTCAAAGATAGTGGCATGTTGTGGCTACCATGATAGTTTAGAGAAAAAACCATGTCACTACAACAATTACAAAATGAACCGACTCCAGGATTTATATAGTTTATGCTATTGGACTAGGGAGGATCCATGTTCAGCGTCCCCACTTGTGTAGGCCTAAGAAATAGCAAGCATTTTACAACATTTTAAGTTCACAATGCTTTGAAATCCCTTGATTTATAATCGATCGAGGTAAGATTTCATAATTTTGAATCTCCAATCAACTAGACAGAAGTTTCATCTTCAATGGTGAATTGGACAATGTTTCATGTGTAAATGGTGTAGTAGGGATCGAGATGAAGTTCCCATTCCTTTAAAAAATAGATTATGCATATACCGATTATTACCTTTGCAGAGAAAACAATTGTGATTGTTAGGGTCCCACCCTAACCCCCCTAATTTTGGCTAAATAGGAGTTAGACAAGTAATGTATGTGGCCACATTCTTTGAATAACTCCAAATAGATAGTAATGGATTATTAATTAATGTAAAAGGGGTCTCTATGGAAATTAAGGCCTAGTAGGTAGTCGATACTCATTAATTATTGGACCACAAGTAGTTAGGATATGTGAAAATCCTCACAGCAGATCTAAGAGATGATGTATCTCAGAAGAGAATAATTATGATTAAGCAAGAAAATAGAAGAAGAGTGATACATGCAGTATAATGAGCAACAGAATAATATGGTACAGTAGAACTCAGATAGAAGCAATAATACTTCGGTCATACTATGTTATTAATCACAAATGGACATATAAATAATACAATGCATGAGGAATTCGAATGCCTAAGGTGGCAATTCGAATTAGCCTTCATGGAGTGATCAAAGGATCACTGGAGTGTCATCGGAGCACAACTAGGTGTCCTCATGATCATCGGAGCGCAACTGGAAGTCTTCATCATCATCAGTGGAGTCATCAATGCTCAAGTAACTGTCAACCATCAGTCAAACTAACTCTGGTAGGTGTAACTCAGTGTAACTAAGTGTAACTAAGTGTAACTCAGTGTAACTAAGTGTAACTGAGTGTAACTGAGTGTAACTCAATGTAACTAAGTGTAACTCAATGTAACTAAGAGTAACTGAATGTAACTGAGTGTAACTCAATGTAACTGAGTGTAACTGACTGTAACTAACTGTAACTGAATATAACTGAGTGTAACTGAGTGTAACTCAATGTAACTGAGTGTAACTGACTATAACTGACTGTAACTGAGTGTAACTGAACTGGTAGGTGAAGAAGGACGAGTTTCTCCCTAAAATCAAGGAAGAAGGGCGCACTAAGCAACTGGAGGGATAAAACTGAATAGTGAGAAGCTCCTGGGGGCTGGCTAACTGAGGGCTAGGTGCTGGACTGATGACTGGGATGCATGCAAAATGCATGCAAACCCTAGAATGCATGCAAACCCTAAAAGGTGCATGCATGACTGAAAATGTAAATGATCAAAATACTGGTGGGACTAGGATGGAGTATAGGAATATCCTAACACCCCCCCTTAATCCATCCTGGGCCCTGGTAACTAAGACCAAAGGTCACCCAATACAATGAATAATAACAATCAATAAACCAAGGAAGTGGGAAAATTTCATGGGAAACATACCCCCTCCTCAAAAAATAGACTGTAAGGCACACATAAAAAAATAAAAGCTCCAAACTCAAGCAGGTGTGATGCTTGGTCATATGTTTGGAGGTATCTTCTTCTTGGGAAGAAGTGGATCATGCTCAAAAAGCATGTGCTTGTACTTGCTCTTCAGATCGAATGTGATGAGAACAAATCCAATAGTATGAGAATGATCCTTGAACCTGTGATTCGAATCAGCTGAGGTAGGATCAAATCTGTGAAAGTGCATATAGTCTTTTGTCTTCTCCTTTGAACCACCATGGGTGAGATTGTGCCAAAAATAACTATTACATGTTTGCTTGAAATCAAAATCATATTTAAGACTTTCAAAACAGTTTCTTGAGATCTCTTTTGAACCAGCAGGGGTGAGATCAAAACTATCATATGATGCATGAGAAATTATCTCAAGCGGGTGGCAATGGCCATATTCTTCAATAACCTTCTGAAAGCATGTGCTAATGATCATATAGTAGTAAATAAGAGATGTTTGCTGAAGAGGAGCGAATGCATTACCTCCAATAGCTGATGTTACCTCCGAAATAATCATGTGATCATGATGAAAACCAACAAACTCTGGTGCAAGAGAGGATTTAGGACCTTCTGCAATATCTAGAGTGTGAACTGGCACAGAAAGAGAAGAAGGTTTGAGCATGAGCGGAGAATCTGCAAGTTCTTTGTCAACAACTTCAATATGAGATGATACTGGTTCATGATCTGAGAGATCATCAAGGGGAGCGAATGCAACATGATCTGAGAGACCATCAGGAGGAGCGAATGCATCATGATCTGAGAGACCTTCAAGTGGAGTGAATGCATCAACTTGCTTGCTTTTGAAGGGATTTGGACCAAATCCATCATTCTTTTTGCCGAATCTTTCATCCAGATGAGCCCATAACTCTTTTGGAGTTTCAATATCAATGATGGTCGGGTCCAATATGTAATCAGTCATAGCAAGCATCATTCTTCCAATGTGCATGTCACCTTTATTCAACCATTTAATCTTCTTTGTAGAGGATTCGAACTCTCTTTCAAAATAACAATCAAAGAGATCATGGCTCTTTAAATATGCTATTATTTTTGGTTTCCATTCATCATAGTTGAATAGAGAAAGAGGAGGGATTTCTTCTAAATTCATTGAAGATGTAGAGGACCTGCAAAAAAAATATAGAATCACTGCAACTGCTACTGCTGCAAAAATGCAGATTCTGCTACAACTACTGCACTCGAAATCTTGGTAATAACCTGCAAAAAACTCTCAAGAATGGAGATAAATAATACTCTCAACATGCTCTGATACCATGTGAAAATCCTCACAGCAGATCTAAGAGATGATGTATCTCACAAGAGAATAATTATGATTAAGCAAGAAAATAGAAGAAGAGTGATACATGCAGTATAATGAGCAACAGAATAATATGGTACAGTAGAACTCAGATAGAAGCAATAATACTTCGGTCATACTATGTTATTAATCACAAATGGACATATAAATAATACAATGCATGAGGAATTCGAATGCCTAAGGTGGCAATTCGAATTAGCCTTCATGGAGTGATCAAAGGATCACTGGAGTGTCATCGGAGCACAACTAGGTGTCCTCATGATCATCGAAGCGCAACTGGAAGTCTTCATCATCATCAGTGGAGTCATCAATGCTCAAGTAACTGTCAACCATCAGTCAAACTAACTCTGGTAGGTGTAACTCGGTGTAACTAAGTGTAACTCAGTGTAACTGAGTGTAACTGAGTGTAACTCAATGTAACTAAGTGTAACTCAATGTAACTAAGAGTAACTGAATGTAACTGAGTGTAACTCAATGTAACTGAGTGTAACTGAGTGTAACTGACTGTAACTGAATATAACTGAGTGTAACTGAGTGTAACTCAATGTAACTGAGTGTAACTCAATGTAACTGAGTGTAACTGACTGTAACTGACTGTAACTTAGTGTAACTGAACTGGTAGGTGAAGAAGGGCGAGTTGCTCCCTAAAATCAAGGAAGAAGGGCGCACTAAGCAACTGGAGGGCTAAAACTGAATAGTGAGAAGCTCCTGGGGGCTGGCTAACTGAGGGCTAGGTGTTGGACTGATGACTGGGATGCATGCAAAATGCATGCAAACACTAGAATGCATGCAAACCCTAAAAGGTGCATGCATGACTGAAAATGTAAATGATCAAAATACTGGTGGGACTAGGATGGAGTATAGGAATATCCTAACAGGATATTATCTATTGGAAGCCTATTTAGAGAGTTGGGAGACTATGATTTGTTGTGTTGAGTATTGTGGTATTTGGGTCTTCGCTCAAGTGAAATGTCACCCAACCTTAAGAGACAAGTGAGCCTTAAGAAGAATACAAGTGGCATTAGAGAACTTTCTTGAGCTTGCACTCCTTCCATAATTTTTGCATATTTTTCTTTAGGCTAGAGACATGCTTCGACGTCTTTAAATAACTCACAGATTTGTTGTTTAGCAAGTAAAACTACAATTGGGGAAGACTACATGCAAGAAATACAAGTAGTTTCACCTAGTTGGACACACTTGTAACCCCTATTGGTACTCCTTCGAGTAGTACTATGTTAGACAACACCTATATATGGAATTTCACTTCCACGTACCCTTGAGTATAGAAAAAGTCCTTTAGGAAACCTGAAACCAACTTTAGCTAATTTGATAGAATTTCTTGCTAATATAGTGGCATTGAGTAAAACACTTGACAATATTACTCTCTAGTACTTGGTTAGTTGGGTAGTATGGATAAGGGAAAAATTGAGCCTCCTTAGTTAGTGCCCCAAGAGATCAGGCTGAAAACTACTATTAGACCCTATAAGTATATCAGATATCTATAGCACCTGACACTTCCTTTTCCTCAGGGCCTTGGAAACTCTATCCCCATTGACTAGTTGACAAAATTCCTACATATTTCCATCAAGAAGGAATTTGGTAATTATGTCAGCGTGGCAATATTTAAAAGAGAGTCATACTCCCACTAGTGTAAAGAAATTTTTTAATGGGATCTTCCAACACCATTGTGGGATATTAACAAAATTATGCCAAAGTAGCACAATTATAGACTATATTACAACCTTTGAGAAATTGGCAATCCGTAGAGATGGCCCCTTTGATTCTTTTTTTAAATAATGTTTAATTAGTGGCCTCAAAGTGGAAATTAGAGCACATGTCATAATGCAAGGCACCAAAATTTGGTTGGAAGCTTGTGATAGAGCTAGAGAGACTGAGATGGTGATTAATTCTCATAATAAAAGATTCACTTTACTTCCTATTCATGTTATTCCAACCATGGAACCTACTTCCAACACCTTCAACCCTCTACCATTAAAAAAACAATCCAAAAGTTGTCTCCATAAGTAATGGTCGAATGCCAATGCCTTAGACTTTCCTACAAATATGATGAATGGAATTTTAGAGGGCATAAAAGCACATAACAAAATTTATTCCAAATGGATGTATCCCCATAAGATCACCCAAAAGACATAACAATTAAAGGCACACAAGAATTAAAAGTGGAGGATACTACTCCCGTGGAAGATTACACCACTTTGTAATCTCTAGGTGAGGAACCCCAAATTTAAATTCATGCCTTATTAAGTTTCTTAACACCCCAAACATTGAAATTGACCATATTCATCAAGAACCACAAAGTAATTGTATTCATTGACAATGGAAATACCCATAATTTGATTAATAGAAGAGTGGCATAAGAAACCCATTTCTATGTCTACACTATACCTAACTTCCAAATTATGATAGAAAATCGTGGTATGATGAAATGTGGGGGTTACGTGAAAATCATGTGAAACTCTAAATGGGTGACTACCATCTATGAACACACATGTTATTTGTTTACATGGGTGGTTGTGATGTAGTTCTCGGGACATAAACGCTATATAATTTGGGACTTGTCATCATGTATTTCAAGAACCTCTACATCATATTCATTAAGGAAGGGCACAAACATCATCTCAAGGGGATCACTATAGGTTCTCCCAAAATTATCACCTCCCACCACATGGAGCAATTATTGAAGAAAGAAACTAAGGTATTATTGCACAATTTAATGCCATATAAGTAGTATACCCACCCCCACAAGATATTCACCCTGACTTGCAACTGTATCTCTCTAAACAACAATAAGTTTTTGAAACACCTAATGGTTTACCACCACCCCATGGGGTGTATGACCATGGAATTCCATTAATTTTAGGGATTCAACACCCCATTGTATGCACTTATCAACACCCTTTTGCATAAAAGTATGAAATATGCAAGATCATTAAGAAGTTGTAGTTGAAATATTTTTTCCATTTCATCTTGCTGGTCTCTTATTGGTCCTTTTATTGTCACCCCTTATTGAAGTCCAACTTAAAGTATAGAGTGCTTTTATCACCTATGCATTTCATCCAAATACACTACAATTGCATTGAGATATGGGTGTATAGTCCTCCAAGGTACTTCATCACTATCCCAAGCTCTTCCAATGAGATACACAACCTGATGGCTTGCTTTCAGAATTTGGACATGTATTCTTGTAGCTTTTGTCATTGTTCTAGCCGAAGGTGCTTCTTCCATGGATAGAATTTGATTTAAATAACTTATTGAAATCCTCCCATTTTGTAACCATGGATTTGTTCCTTTCCCTCAAGGCATATACATAACCCTCCCACCATAATAAAACATGTCCATACATTTTTAAATGGGTAAAATAAATTTATTGTGATTCTTTAATTTTATAAAGGCCAAAATAAACTAAACTTTAACTATTTCAGAAGCTCATTGGGCCCTTACCAAACTTTCATTTTGGTAGGATTTAAATGCCACCTTATAACTTCTACCATATAAATATTGTATAGATTAGTCCTTTAAGTATTTCTCACCATATATATCCCATTTCTCATCTCCATATTTTGTATGATACCATGTTTATAGGAGTGGCCACAACCCTTGAAGCCAAATCCTTTCAAGTGTTTTTGCAACTATTTTGAAAGGTTCTTGTGGGTGAGATCAACAACAATAAGTTGTAAAAAAAATTGTCCTTTCTCTTCATGTTGTACAGTTTCTTGTTACACTTCACTAGAACATCTCTTCCAACCAAGTATTTTGGTGTGTCATTCCTTCACTTATTTGATTGTGCATTCGGTTCATCCAACAAGCACCAGTAAAGTCAATTGTTTCCTTTGCTACTTGTCCTTAAGATGAATCGAATGCACAAATTCATTTTAATCACCATAATGGTTCAGCATAATAACGATACCTACAAGTCACATATTAACTTCCATAAAATCTTTGTATACATTATTCACATATAACCATGTAGCAAATAATATGCTTTAATCCAAACATAAGAGGCACACAATGACACTATTCTATGTTTCTTATCAATTTTTATTACTAAGTTTTTTTAAGTCATCAAGCCACATCAAAACCCAAGAGCTGCCAACCATAACTGTAATTAGCATGGGAACATGTGGTTCTAGGTAGTTGTTAACAAATATGGAATGAGAGACGCATGGCTTATGCAACGTCTCTCTTGGTATAAGTGTCCATCCCTTCATGGTCATAGGAGTTTGCATGCAAGAGGTATATATGGCTCATCATAAAATGATGTGTTTCCTGGTGGCTTGTGCCTGACACTTTATATTGTGGTTTTCTTTCCATATCTAAAATTCCACTGTAAAGAGGATAAATGTATGGTGTACACTTAAAGAAAATTGCAACCTTGCAATATCTATATTTTGTTGTTAAGAATGATTCGACACTATTTAAAAATATACTTGTATATAGGATGCAATTACAAATTCAGATGTTCCTCATTATAGACTAAAGTTATTATACCTGCTACACAACCAAATGTAGCATCACACATTTTCTTCCACTTTTATTAAGTAATTAAGCATGGATTGTATAGTTTTCTCAAGGTAGAAGGATGTACACATAATCTATAATTTGCATTTTTAATATCTCGAAATGTTTTGTACATAAAATTTACTTTATTGTAAATAAAATTTTCATTGTCCACTTGCCCTAGGACCTTGTTCCAATCTTGTATTGGGTTGATGCCTATTGATGGTCTCCTCTATTACTGTGTCTACCTACCTAAAAGAATTTATATCTTAATCAAGTCATTAGTATTACAATTACATTATATATATGGATTCAAACAAAAAAAATACAAATATTTATTTGGTTCAAATTTGGTTCCACAATATGTTACTTTAAATGTCAACATTGAAAAATTTGTTCCTAGTGATTTCCATGAATTTAAACCAATTTACCTTCCAATTGATATTTTTAAGTATTTTAAAATCAACATATGCCACATACAATGAGCTAATATGCTAAAGTTAACGAATTTACCTCGTTCTTTAGTTTTTCCCATGATGCTTTAGCAAATGAAAATGGACATTTTTATGTTGAAGAAGAAGCTCTTCACGACATGTTCTCTTTTTCACTTCATCACATCTACTTTATTTTCCTTTTTTTTGTCTTTCTATATTCTTTTACACCTTATGAGACAATTTTTAGTTATCCGATTGTGTGAATCCTCTAAATTAACTACCATTCCTTTGACTTTTCTTATTATGATTTAGGAATCATACTTTTTTTTTCACAAGGAAAATGACAATACTTGTATTAAGAAGTATGGAAGTGATACAAACCGAAAGATATCCACATCAAAATTACCAGAAGCAGAGTCGAGACATAACCGTCTCCCAGTCAGAATGAAGAAAGGAAATAAAAGACAATCCAGGATATACAAAATCCCCCACAAGTGGATCCATAATGACCAAAATTAAAATAACAATAGGATAAAGGCATTTCAGCCAATCCAAAACATATTCCAGAAATACATAAAAACTAAAAAGGAAAGTAGAAGTTAAATAGCAAAAATGGTCCAGCAACCATGAAGTGGAGCCCTAGAACCCTCCAAAATCTCATAGAATACCTTGCCCACCTCCGCAGCAAGTCCACAACGTGATAGCGAGTCTGCAATGGAGTTATTCTCCCGATAAATATGAATTATAGAGGTCCCTCGAAAGCGATCTTGTAGAAACATAGTCTGATCCATCCAATCAAATAGTGCCAGTGCATTAATAGCCGAAACAGAGTTGGCCCAATTCACAATGGTCAAGGAATCTCCCGCAATTTGATCAAGTTGTATGTGAGCCTTGTGAGAAAAAAAAAAGACAAGCCATAATACCAGGAGTTCCCCTTTAGTGTTGGTACCGAAGCTTCCATGTAGCCACAGTTTGATCTGATCTCCATTTCCCAGTTCTATAAAAGCACCTGCTCCACAATGGCCAAGAGAGGATTGAGCAGCACCATCAAAGCATGCACGATTCCCCAACTAAAGGAGCCTAGAAGGACGGGTCACTCGAGCCACAATTGTAGAGTCACCAAGGAAAGAGATACCAATCTCGTTAGCAGTAGGCTATACCCAACAAGCAATACAGATAACCTCAGAACCTAAATTCTCAAATATCAATTTGTTATGAGATTTCCAAATCTCCCATGAGACCAAGCAAGCCAACACCTCCAGCTGTATATTATGTACAAAAACACATTTAAACCAGTGATGTATTGTATAATCCCGACTGATATTTAAAGAAGGTAAAGGATTACCTAGAAATAACCATACTTTTACCACGAAGGGACTTAAGACCAATAGATGGACAAAAGATTCTTCATACTGCATATAGTGTACACATATATTGGGTCTAGATAAACCTCTTTTCTGAAGGTTACACCAGAGAAATATCTTCTCCTCTTGTAGAAGCCAAATGAAAATCTTAACTTTTGGAGGGATTCACCACTTCCAGCAAGCAGCATGCCACCACTTTTCAAAAAAATGAATGATTGATACAATCGCCGAATAAACCTGTTTGGCAGATATAGTACCATCGTATGTGTTCCAGGACCACATTAGTCAGTCATCTGTATCAGAGATTTGAAAATTTGTAAGATATAGTTCTGTAATGTAGGTATTCCATTCTGTAGCCATGGTTCCAAACGATCCCAACTGTGTAGCGCTCAACCAGGTGTTGAATGATACGGTCAGGCAGTTCTTTACCAGGATATGGCAGAGTTTATAATAACCCCTGTAACGTAGATGATGGATTAACATAGGTGATAGTTCAAAGGATAGTGGCCCTCCGACCATGGGATCTTCCCCAATCACAATATGGCATCCATGTCCTGGAAACCAAGCCAACCACGTAGCCACAATTGGAAAAAGAGAAAGCATACCAGCCCAGATAATTGAAACACCCTTAGAAGATTTGCGACCACACCTAATCCACTGCACCATAGACAGCTTCTCGAAATATTTATCTTTTATGATGCTTCCCCAAACACATTGCATAGATAAAATGCACCACATACTTTTGGCCAGCAATGCAGAGGAGAAGGAGAAGATACTTTTTAATGCCCATCCCCCCGATGCATAAGGCCGAACCAATTTATGCCAGTCCACTAAATGTATCTTTTGACTCCCATTCCTAGACCATAAGAAACAATGGATTTTTTGGCAGATGCAGGATAAAATACTCTTAGGAATATTACACAGAGAGAACCAATACATGCCCAGGTTTTGTAATACAAATTTAGCAAGTACAAGGCGCCCCCCACTAGAAAGCCATCTCCAATGCGAATGGAAAATACGTTTATAAAACTTCTTAAGTAGCAATTGTCAGTCCACAATTCTATAGTCATTAGGTTTAAGAAAATAACCGAGGTAGTAGGTACCATCAGTCAATTCTGCCACAGTAAATGGAAGGAGAGTAGCGATTTATAATAGCCCCAGCCCCTCCAGGTTGTGCTTTAATAGTATGGATTTCTGTTCATTTATAATCATCCCAGATGAGTGGCAAAAACCTCGAAGAATACCCCACATATAATTCCAATCCTGTGTTGCTGCAAGCCCGAATAACATTACATCATCCACAAAAAATTGATGGGTTAATGAGATGTGAGGTGAAACCTGAATCCCGGAGAAAAAAATCCAACTTTTTCTTTAATTATTAATTTGCTGAGTCCCTCGAACACAATCGTGAACAGGAGTGGAGATAGTGGGCACCCCTGTCGCAGGCCCCGAGTGCAGGTTATAAAGGTCGTAGGACATCCATTTATCAAAATGGAGTAGTTGACCATGATGCAGGCCATAATCCACTTGATTTCACCCCATGGAATACCAATTTGTACCAAAGCCAGTCAAAGGAAGGACCAGTTAACATTGTCATAAGCCCGAGATAGATCGAGTTGCGGGATCAAGGCTTGCATATTCTTAGTCTTTATACTATGCATTGCCTCCTGGGCCACCCCCACCGCATCAAGGATCTACTTGTCATCCAAGAAACCATATTGTTCCATAGAGACCCCACAAGAGAGAATCGGTTTAATCCTGCATGCAATAACCTTCGAGATGATTTTATAGACAAGGTTGCATTGTGAAATTGATCAGAAATCCATGAAGGATGTAGGATTGGAAATTTTAGGAATCAGTGTAATGAAAGTGGCATTGAGAGCCCCGGCCACCTCACCCTTCAACTGGGTCTCTTCCACCATATCTAATATATATTTCCCCATAATATCAAAAAACTCCAAGAAAGGTTTCGCGGTCCAGCCATCTGGACCCAGAATTTTGTCTTTGGCAAATCCACATAGAATTGAATGACTCTCCCGCAATGTGACCGGAAGCATGATATCATTCCCTTCCATTTCAGAACAAATTCGTGGATATTCTTTCATAATTCCAATCTGATCTCTTATAGTAGATAGCCCCGAATCTCTATAATATTCCTGGAAATGTGCAATAGCTTACACCTGTAAATCTCCTAGCATCGAAATAGTGGCCCCAGATCTATTCTTTAAGTGCCAAATGGTATTTGTAATCCTCCTACTATTCAAAAATCTATGAAAAAAATTTGTGTTTTTATCTCCCAGGGAGACCCATATGGCACGACTTTTCAATCTCCATGTGGCCTTAGCATGATTCATTAATACCATCCTATGGCCTTCGAGATCCATCAAATGTTTCCGGGCACCATCTGATAAGGGACCCCCAAGATGAGCATCATTAAGTGAAGTGATTTGTGCATCTATATCAAGAATCTCCGGTCTGTCTGCCTGCTTGTGAGACCTCGACCATCATTTGACCATGCCCTTTAAGAGTCCCAATTTCTGAATTAATCTCTGGCTCGATGAAGAAACCCCCATAACATCCGTCTTACACCATTTAGACCGCACAAATATTCTGAAATGTTCAATATGTAATAAGGAATGGTTGAATTTAAATGGATAAGGTACCCTAGCCATACCAAAATCCACCTCCAGAAGGATTCGATAATGATCTGAGATTGTCGATAATACAATCCAAGAACGATATTTGTTCAATTTTTGCATCAAATTATCAACAATCAGATATCTATCCAATCACTTGGATATCTTCCCATTATCCAGGCGTCCATTACACCATGTAGGACCAATTGGAATAGGCTCGATATCATTTAGTCCAAGTTCTGCAAAGAAATAAAAAAAATGTGAAAATAAGTTGTCCAATCGAGCACAGGATCCCCATGTTTCAGCATTTGATAGAGTAATATTCAGGTCACAAGCCAAACAAAGATTCTCCATAGCCAAAAGTGTCATGTCCCAAATTTGGCATTGGGTCACAATGGACTAATAAAATTGGCCCTATTCATTAGAGTTTGTCAAATTGATGCTAAAGGTCAAATAATTGCCAAGGAGGAAAATTACTAGTTTCCTAGGTTTGGGGTGGAAGCTTTGGGATTTGGAATAATGGGGATAATAAATGATGTTGGAACATTGGGATGGCATAAATATTTAATAAATGAGATAAATAAATATATACAAGAGAAAATCAAAGTGGCATTTGATCATGAAGACACATGGAGGAAGTGGGACCCACACAAGCTAGAATTTATGTGCCACATGGCATCCTCTTCTTGCAATTTTGAATCCATGGGAAGCCTAATGTTCTTGGGATGATTTATGAGGTCAATAATACTTGGCATGAGTCAATGAGTTCTAAATTTAGAGGAAAAATAACTCCCATGGAAGAGGAAAAGGCAATTTGGAGCTAGTGAGACACTTGGGCTAGATTCCCTAGCTCTATGACAACAATGATGAAGATGCTATGACACCTATGACACAAATCAGACCTTAAGGTTGACATATGACATATATGACATGTCATGGATAAAAATAGACTCCAAGAGGGCGCTCAAGGGTGTTAGGGCAGCTAAGATGCTTCCACATGTGATTTGGTGGAAGTGGGAGACTATGAATTGTTGTACAAGTGGCATTCTTTGGAATCTCTTCCCAACTTGAGTTGGCATGAGTCTCTTGGAAGGAATTCGACCCATGGAGGAAATTAGAAGTTTATAAATGTCAATAACAAAGAATTAAAGTAGCTTTTGATCATTTGTAGAATTTGGAATTGCATTTGTGAAGAGGGAGAGCTAGTGGATGACTAGTTTCTTGCCTTAGCCAATTTGTAGGTTGAAAGATTCCCATCCAAGTTGGTAATTGGAAAGGAGATTCAAACCTTTAATTTGGAGCTTTAATGGAGTCTTTATTTGCAAGTGTAAGCTATAGGGAAGCTCATTTTTTCTTCTATTGCAGCTCACTTCTTCAACCATTTCCAGTTTTGATGGCATATTCTTGATCCTTGAGGGAGGGCGTTTTTGGTGAGCTATTGTACTCTTTGGGGGAGCTTCTAATTCCCCATTTATTTTGTAATATAAATTAAATACTTTTTTCTTCATCTCCAAAATGTTTCAGGTCAAAATTCCAAGTGGAAATGTGTAAATCTCATTTTAATGAAAGAACGGTGTCCCCACTACCTTGTTGTGAACCAATGTAATGATGATGATTTCAAATGAATGGATGATTATATGATAAATTTGTCATTAATATACTGCAATGGATTTATTTTACAAGTTTCATGTACTGTACTTGAGCATTTGAAGTGTTTTTAGTCAGTTTAATTGCATTGGGAGAAGAAATAGTGCCATTTCCCCAAGGGTCGAATTGGTGATTTTTGCAGCTGAATGGGAGAGGGTTGGACCAGATATAATAATAAATTAATGATGCACATGAGACCTTAATAACATACTTGAGACATACCCTACCTCTTTTAATAAATTTGAGTGGGTTTGGAGGCATTTGGAAATCCATTTTCAATACTTACCCCAGGGGGATTTGAACCCCAAATTACTAGTAAAATTGCATACCTGGTCCAGAATCTTAATAGAGTTTGCATAGGTATTTTGGTGGCCATATCTCATCCTTTAACATCATATTCAAGTCCTAATATCATTCATACACCTTCCTTGAATATTTGAAGGCATTTGGAGTCAATTTGAGACCTAGAGACTAATACTAGTCAAAGAGAAATTACTAGTAAAGTTCCCTACATTGGCCAAAATTGAAAGAGGATTTGAAGAAGTATTTTAAAGGTCCAAAAGCATCCCTGAAACACATATTTATGTTCTTAAATCATCCATATACCTTCTCATAATATTTGGGAGCACTTGGAGCAATTTTGGGACCTATAACTCAAAACTAGTCAAAGGTCTAACTAGGGAAAAAAGTGAAAAATTGTCATTTTAATAAAATTCCTAACAAGGGACATTACAAAAAGTCCCTCATTTTTTGCAGAGTCCCAGAAATGACACCGCTCATTATATGGGCCATAGATGTTGACAAAATTTACCAACTCAGGAAAGCCTTGAATGTGACCCTCCAATAGGATCCCAAGCTAGTAGTATATGTTGAAAGTTGAAAAAGTTTTGGATCCCATGCCGATAGTAAACCACCCGATAGACCCACTACATCCGTTTAGCAGATAACCCAATTGCTTCTAATACTCTGTAGGAAAATACATGCACGTTCAGCAGAGACCATAGTCTCTTGCAAAAATACCATATCTGGTTTAAGTGTATCCACCATACCTTTGAGGGCCAATTTTTTCTGAGGGCCCCCAATCCCTCTAATATTTAGAGAGAAGAGGATCATCTCTTAACCCTAGCTAGGGATTTCATTTCTCTAAAAGCCCGACGAGTAACCAGTGATCCAGAGGAAGAGGAAGATGCCAAGGTTGTATCAATTGGAGGGTTATCTGAAATTTTGGGTAGGAACTTCCTTGCGCTTTGAGTTTTGATAGGAGAGAACTGGGAGATGCCACCATTCCGGACACCCTTGATCTGCAACCCCATACCAAGAACATGACCAAAATGTTGTAAAGGAGAGTCCAAATCCCCCCCCCAGATGGAATGTTCGCAGTATAATTAGTAAGGGGAGCTTTAGATTTAACAACCTCTGCATAAGAAGGAAAGTTCGACCCCAACAGTTCCCCCCCATCACCCTCGACCAAACCCCAAGTAGGCATATGCTCTGAAAGACCAACCCTAGTCAGTGGATTAGTCCCAAGATCCCTCGAAGGATTTAGAATATTAGTTGCAGGCCCCAGTGAGGAAGGGGGATTGTTTTCCACCGTGTTGTCAATTACCAATTGAGTGGTCAAAGTGGAAGTAACCACAGATCTCAAAACCCCACCCATCACAGTATCTGTATGAGGAATATTTAAATTAAGGTTTGGTTGAATGAAAGGACAATCCAAGGTCTGCGAAACCCTCAAGTAGAAAGTAGGATTCCCCCCAATTATCCCTTCCCCAATACAGTCCCCCTTCTCCTCCAGACCTGAAAGGAAAGCCAAATCTTCATTTGATAATGTCATAGAAAAAGAAGGGTCCAGTTTAATTAACTTACCAATAATCGACGAAGTAGAAGTCGATACCTCAATGGGAGTTTGTGAAGATGGTGGGCCAATAGTATCCATCTCTTAGGATCTTGTGAGCAGTTGTATTTGTTGCATAGTGACCTTCGCAAAATCTTGAGTGAAACTCAGTCAAGATTCTTTTGGAGTCCTGTTCATTCACACACCTAAGTATGATGCCATCTGGGTTTATCCAGTCCAAACCTTCTTGTGTAAGGCAACACCTAGCAGTTTTGAGTCTTAAAGCCCTTCGCTTGTGACCCTTGAGGTGATCAGGACAATTGAAGTGGAGGAGGAAGTAGATGATGTCGAAATACCAGATGTTGTCAAGCTCTTGGAGGGAAGGAGTCATGGAAGGTCGAGGAATGTTGTTTTAAGCAATCATTTCAATGGCTTCTTCATTCTTTTGAGTGAGCATTCTAGCAAGCCCTTGTCCAAATGAACTTAGTGTTCTTTTTTAGGAGAGCTTGCATAGGTTTCATGAGCTCAACAAGGTTGGGTATGAATCTCCTTATGAAGTTTATGTGGCCATTGAATGATTGGAGACCTTTAACATTCCTTGGGAGGGGAATCTCCTGGATAGCTTTGATTCTCTCAGAGTCAATCCTAACCCCATCTTTGTCAATGATGTGACCCAAGAGATTTCCTTCTTTAATTCCCAAAACTAACTTAGTCGGATTTAGGGAAACGCTAAACTCTCTGCATCGTTGAAAGACTTTTCTAATATGGTCAACGTGGCTGGATCTTACTTTGGAAAAGACGGTCAAATCATCCTCATATATTTCTATAATTTTGCCCATTAATTCATTAAAGGCATAATCCATGGCCCTCTGGAAGGTGGCCCCAACATTTGTGAGACCGAAGGGCATTCTCAGATATTCAAAAGTCCCCCAAGGGGTTGTGAATGTTGTTTTGTGCCTATCTTCTTTTTTGATAACCACCTGGTTATAACCTAAAAATCCATGAAGCATGGACATCATCATAGATCCAGTGACCCGTTGGAGGAGGGTCTCCATGTTAGGGAGAGGATAATTGTCTTTCTGGCATGCTATGTTAAGATTTCTAAAGTTAATGAATATCCTGATACTCCCATTCTTCTTCCTTACCACAACCAAGTTGGAGCACCATGACGTATGTCTGGTAGGTGCTATAATTCCAGCTGCCAACATTTTTTCTAATTCCTATTTGACAATAGGAGCCAACTTAGGATTTATTTGTCTTAGTTTTTGGTGGAAAGGTTTTGTATTTATCATATATGGTTTCAGAGAGATGGTATGTTGGAAAACATCCTCCCTATAGGCTTTTATCTCATCATATGTAAATGCAAAAATGTCTCTATACTCCTTCAGCAGGCTTATTAGAGAATTCCTCTCCTTTTCAAAAGTTCCTTTTCCTATTTTTATGATTTTCGGATTTGTTTCCGATCCAATGTTCACCTCAATATAGTCACCAGGTTTCAATTGGTCAATGTTATTTTTCTTTCCATCCCACCTGTCAAAAATGTTCTCTAGCTTAGTAGATCCATATGATATAGGGTTTAGATTTTGGTTGTCCTCCGGATACTGCTTTCCTTCTTCCTACCTATTTATCTTGAAGTCTGAGAACTCATCCAGGTTATGTATAAACTTCAGAATCTGTTCATCATTTTTGAAAATTTACCAGTGGTTTATGTTGTATGGGACTGATGGCCTATAATTTATTTCAAGGGTACAGTGTTCGTTCAACATTTCTTCTGAAGGCTAGAGGGTAGACGCCGCAACTGCCAACCTATCTGCCACACTGTTCTCTTCCCTATGGACTGCTTTTACGTTTAATGCATCAAAGTACTCCATGGTGTCCCATATTGCATTCCTATACCTTTTAAGACTTTTACAATGGCATGCAAAATTACCCTTGATCTGTTGCACAACTAAGTCCGAATCTCCTTTAATACTAAGCATTTTTATTTTCATGTCTTTAGCAATCTCTATGCCTAGTAAAAGTGCTTCATATTCTGCAACATTGTTTGTGGCTTCAAATTCAAGTTTGAATGCAAAGTTGAAGACCTTCCCTTCGGGTGATATCAAGACTATACCAGCACCTTTTCCAGCTCTAGAAAAAGCACCGTCGAACTCCATTTTCCATAATCCATCAACTTTTTTGTCTTTCATTTCCTTATGAACAGGATCTAAAAAGGTGGAATTGACCTGGTAGGTTCCTATTTCATCTGTATTGTAGATGTATTCATTTGATGGTTTCTAGGGATTTTCAACATGGTATCTTCTTTCTTTTTCAGAGTGAAGTTTGACGAGAGAATTTTTAGATGCTAGAACAGTTGCATAGGATAAGTCTAATTGTAGTGACCCACCCAAAGAAGCACCCCACTTTCTAGAAAGAAGCATCCCCCATTTATCAGGCACATCTATGACAAGGATATCCATGGTGACATGGATGTCTGGGTACTTGGCCAATCTGACGGTTTGATTTTCAATCATCCCCTCAACTTAGACAAGTCTAGAATCCATGGCACATACATTCCCATTAGGTCTAGTGGTTTTTAGATTAAGTTGTTGCATAACTGTTTTGGTCATTAGGCTTGCACCAGATCCTGAATCCAACAGACAATTGTGTAGAAGAAGGTCACCTATCATCAATGATATGTGGAAAGGCAGGTGAGCTTCTTTTCTTGTTTCCCTGGTATGTAGGACTATAGGAGGATCCCAAAAATTATTTTCACAACTTATTGAAGGTTGTCCCTTAGTCTCTGATAAAGTTACCTTTTTAGGGGTAGGATACTTTGCAGGTGGAGGACGCTTTTCAGATGCTATGGGTTTTGGAATAGAAGGAGGAGTACGATCAATCTGAGGCTCTAACATTTTCAAAAGTTTCTCCTTCTGACTAGGAAGTTTACATAGTTCAAGTACCGGGACTGGAACCTTAGTGTTGGCCAACCAACTACCTAAATCAAAAGTTATATCAATAGACTCCTTTTCATTATTAAATTCTTGAGTAATGTGAGGAACTGTTACCTTAGGAGCAGTTTGAGTAGAAGGTCCCTTCTTCAGTTTCTTTTGATATGTCATTCCCTTGAATCTCTGGCTGTTGTTGATACTGGGTGGCATCTCACCATAGACCTGAGTTAGATAATCAATCTGTTGATAATCCTAGTTGGCTTGATTCACACTAAGATTTTCATAGGTATTCCCCACATGGTTGATGAAAACAGGCTCGTCTGTAGAAGTGCTAGGACCACAACCCTCAGGATAACCATGTTTTTGAACATAACATGCATAATGGCAACCAGATTCCTCGTGGAAATATCTACATGCCCTACAAAATGGCTTGTATGATTCAACCATGTTAGCAGCCTCTAATTGGTCAGGAGGCCTCTATTCATGGTTGGGAGGTTTTCTCTGCCAATTCTGCTTTGTAGCAAAAACCCTAGGTTGAGGTTGAGGTTGAGTTTGGGTCCTTTCAACATTTATAACCCGACTTTGAATTTCTTTTAGTTGAGCAAGGTGTTTTACTTCAGCTTCTTCCATGTTTTTCTTCATTTCCCTTTTCATTTCATTCCTCATTTCTAACATCTGTTTTTCATGAGTTTCTTTCATAATTGATAAAGGATCTTTATCTTTCGGTTCATTACTTTTCAAAGGTATTGAAGATATTGAGTAACCCTGAATGTTGGACTCACCGGAAGACATCATGTTCTCGTCAATCTTAATAGCCAAATTCTGAGCTTCGACCAAAGTAGCAGGTTCTTTATCTCTTATTTGGTATTGTATCTTGCCACTCAACGCCTCTATGTAATAGTCCAATAATGAAACTGCAGGAGGTGCATAGGTATCAGGGATAAAATTAGACAACTCTATGAATTTAGTATTTAATTCATCCATAGTTTCATTTTCTGTCTTGTTCATGCTGGTTAAAGATGCAACTAGATGCCTAGGCTCCTTCTTGCTGCCAAATTTGTCGAGGAAAGCAGTCTTGAATGCTATGGTGGCAAAAGAGTTGTCTGGTAAATTATTGTACGAGTTCCCAGCTTTGCCTGCTAAGGATAAGGAAAAAAGGGTCATGTAAACATCCTCATGTTTATCAGTGCCTTTGAGGTAGGAACCACAAAGTTTGTTGAAGTTTCTGATATGCTACTCAGCAAAAGTAGAGGCATCAGCGCCACTGAAATTTGTGAGTTTGTCGACAACTTTTTCAGGAATATCATGGGCTTGACATGCTATCTGAGTGAAATTTAGTTGAGTAAAGAACTCACCCATTGTGGAAAGAAAACAATTATTATTTTCAAAATTTTCTTGATTTTCTTGTGGATGTCTAAAATAGACTCAGATCTAAGATTTTCAAGGATTTTACGAGAAGCAAGTTTGTTTAGTCTTCTCCTATAAACCTTTTCAGGCTCAGGGATAAAACTAAGCAAGCCTTCATAATTTCTTCTAGTCGAATACCTTGAGTTGATAACTGACAGTGGAGTCGCCAGGTGGATCCAAGTCTAATTTCAGAGAGTGATTAAACTAAAAATCTACCAAAAAAGGAAAACTAAAAAAGGGCAGTGGAGTCGCCAGATAGATATGAAATCTATCAAAAAGGTAAAACAAACTAGAAAAAACTAAGGTCATCCAGGAACAAAAAGGTTTGTTCCCCGGCAGCGCCGCCAAAGATGTTGTCCGCCAGATTGCACAAGAGCAGTGGAAATCTTTCGAAAGCTGTCTCCCTCACTGGAAGTGGGGAGAGGTGTGGCCTTGGGGGCAAGCAATGAGCCAGGTACTGTCACCTAAATCCCAGCTCCTCCGTTTAGGCTAACTCCTAACGAAGCCAAGGGGGGTAGTCCCTACAAAGAGTTTCACTAAGGCTCTTATGTTTTAAGGTTTTAAGTGTGAAGTGATGCAGATGAGTGTTGTTTAGGAGTTTATTATGATGAGACCAATTTATGAATGAGATAAGCACAAGATAACAAAGCAATCCACGTTGCTAAATGAGATAAAAAGACTAACAGTATGTTTCAAGACTTATGATCAGATAAAACATTCACAATACGAAAATTAACACAAGGACAAATGGTCTTGATCAAGATATAAATTGTAAATACCAGTGCCTTATGGAGTCAAAGAAAAGATGATTTGTGATGCTGAAAGTGTGGGTCTTGAAAGAATGTTGTTCATGAGATCGTTATGAAGATTATATTGGTAAATTGTCAATTTTAGTGGTCTTTGATTATTAAGCTAAGAACAAGGATATCAAAAGAGTAAACCTAACCAGGAAAAATATTGGAAACCTCTTAGATGATAGGTCAGGAGCACCTAGATTCAGAGGATAGGTGTTCGATGTTTGAACCGCCATCGAGTCTGACAGTGAATTCCCGACACCACCTATTTCAGGAAGCAACCTCAGTGATTTGACGTTGGTTTGGATTGGGTAAACTTTTAATTAGGTTATCACTTGTAAGCTTAGAAAATCCTTTACCTTTCTGAGTACTAGCCCAACCCTTTCAAGTTGGAAGAGCATATGGGTGTTGGATAATCAACCAAAAATAAATTAATTAATGGGAGAGTGTGAGTTGAAATGTTTATTATTAAGAGCACCGTTCAACTCTCCGATAGAGAGCGCTCTTGACTTAGTCTTAAGACCAAAGTTCAAGAGACTTTTCTAATCTAATATGCCTAATGCAAGGGGAAAATGCAAGTCTAAAAAATGCTCTCCAACAGAGAGTGCTCTTTACTTGGATTTGACCAAGTTCAAGAGGCTTTGTTTATTTTAAAGAAAGTAGAAGCAGTTGTGAAATCAAACCATGTGATAGCTCAATAGATATAAAAGATGACTAGAATGCTACTTGCAAAATGAAATTAAAAAGAGACTTAGTGTTCTACCACACAAATTTACTCTAAGGTGGGGTCTTCCTTCGAACAAGGTTGACCACTAGAATCGCTAGCACTTGAGAACTTTTCAACTAGATGAAATTTCGACCAAGGAAACTAACGGGGAAAGAGGAGTAACCACAAAGTTATGTGGTCCTCCCCTTGGGATGAAATCCCAAGGATACTGCCTCAAGTCAAAACTTGGAAGAGATTACGAAAATGAAATAAAAAACTAATCTAAAGCATGAAATGAAAGATCTAAGCTAACCAACCACAACACTCTTCCCCAAATGGGGAAGAAGACCCAAAAGTGGAGGACTTCTCCATTTGAAATTTTATTATGAGATTACAAATGCCTTTGGGATTCAATCCCTTGAAAGGTCTTTTGGAAAAGAAATAAACTTGAAACAATAATGAAAAGAAGCTTTATCAATAGCTTTTACAAAAGGAGATTGATGACTTTGTTTTGATTTCAAATGCTTTGGGTTCAAACTCTTCTTGTTTTTTGTCTTCTTTGCTCTTCAAAGCTTGCTTTCCTTAAATCTCTTCTTCTTCAAATGCCTACAAGTATTCCATTACACTCATTGCATACACCCATTAGACATTAGTAAAAAATAATAAAAACATGAAACTATCTAAGTATGAAATTGAAAAATTAAACCTAGATTATGGAAAGCATGAGATTTTGACTTGAAAATGTTAATATGGAAAAAGGGACCAGCAAACAAAAGATGCCTAAAAAATGCTAGAAATGAGATCTAAAACATAAAAATTTTAAGATATTTTTATGAAAAAATTCTATCTTTCAAATGGAAACTAAAGTTAAACAATTACAAGTTCTACTAGTGTAAAAAGATGAGATCTATAATGCTTCCAAAACTAACTTTTTCAAATGCATAAGATTGTAAATGAGATGCAAGAATTGAGATCTAACTAATTGACTTTTTTAAACAAACTAACTCTAACTTCTCAAAAATTTAAACAACTAACTTAGATAACCAGTAAAAACTAACTTGTTTCTTTGGTGTTTTTAGGGCTTTTCTCAAGGTGGACGAAAGGAGCAATGGGAGGAGAGAAAGGTAGGGAAATGAATAGAAGAAGATAGGAAAAGAGGAAGGAAACGAATGGAAGAAAGGAGGATGGGTATTGGACAAAATGAAAGGGAGGATGGATTTGAAGAAAAGAGAGGATGAGGGGAGCTTGAAGGCAAAGCGAATGGGAGAGAAGATGAAGAGCAAGCAAGAAGGCAAAGGGCCAAGGATGCCAAAAACAAGGACAAACTAAGCCAAATCTAAACTTGGAGAGGGATAGGGCTTTTGGACTTCCACGGTTTTAGATAGGTAGATCAAGTAACCAATGAGAAAGTTTCTTATGTTTGATGGAGGGAAGGCTAGCCTCTAGTGGTGTTTCTTTCTTTGAGAATAGAGAGACTTGGAGAACCTACAAAAGAACAAATTAGAGAGGAAAACCCAATGTATGAATAAAGACTAGCTTGATTTCCAAGCCACTCCCCACCTTGGTATATCTTTGCAAAACCCTTACATTCATGCACACAAATCCGAACAAGATATTTCTAATGCTATGTCAGAACATATATTGAGTAATGAATTGCATAAAAAAAACATAAGGGGAGAGGGATATCACCAAAACAATGTGAACGAAGTCCTTGAACCAATGCATAGACCTCCAAAGTCGATTTTTATTCCAATAGCATAAAACAAGTGTTACAATGATTTTGGCAGAGTGTTCTTGCCTAAAATCTCCATGAGAGAATGGCCAAAATTCCATCTCTTTATAGCAAATACAAGCTACCTAATACCTAAGTCGAATTGGCATGATGGAAGCCAATGGCACTTTGACACAATTCGAACTCCACTCAAAATCCCAATCAAATCCAAGCTTGGAGCTTAGACTCACCAATAAATCGAGTTTGTGGATGATGTGGATGGGGAGGTGGCCTCCACCTAGGCAAGGCACCCCCCATCCCACTTTGGAAACACCATCAAGCAAATAATGAGAGGCCATGTGTAGAACTTGCACTCCCAAAGAGAATGACGTGAGCAAGCTTGTGAGGGTGCGAATGCCACATATGGAAGCTTGGAGTGGAGTGGTTGGTGGTGACTCGAGTTATGAAGGGAGCCAATGCACAAATCAAGGAATGGCACCTACCATATCCATTAGTGTAACCACCAACCCAATAACCATGTGCCAACACACCAAATCAACTTTTTCATTGAAGGAGGGCGAATTGCTTGGTGAAGATAAGCTTGTGCTGACTATATACTCAACTGAATGATGACTGAGATGATTGGAATCTTACATTAATGCCCAGTGCCATGTCAACTAGCCTTTTACTTTATTCCATTTGGATTATTTTGGAGAGATTTGGATTATCTCCAAAATAATCATTTTTATTATTTTAATTAATAATTTCTCTGTAACTGGGTTTTTTGAGAAATTATTAATTATGAGGCCTAGCTGACATCCGAAACTTAGGATAAACTAGTCCGGGGATCATGAATGATTTTTGGCTTAAGTTTGGAGCCTTAAATTATCAAATTCGGATCCCAGATGACTGACATATTACAAATTGATATTCCTCTATTTAAACTATAGAGAAATTTATTAAATTTTAAAAAAAAATAATTAAAAACACAAAATTTGACGGACCCGGTAAAACTTTTTCAAAAAAAAATTCTGGGGGTCCTAGAGACCTAGGACATGACCGACAACTATTCTAACAGTGTCTAGTAGGCTTATATACATCAGTTGGACTCTAATAACCCCCCATGGCTAAAATTTTCAAAATCGGGCATTCCAGCTTTGGAGGAAGCGGTAGAAAACCTCATCGATTATAGGTCGGCTATAGGCAAAGTATAATTGACAAGGGAAAAACTCCCTGGAATACCTTAGTTGTTTAATCAAGTCATGGGGAACCGAGACACTGAGATCCTACTAGCACACTTTATTACAAACCCCATGGGGCCATGGTCATGTCAACTGAAAAACAAAATTGGCTATCCAAAACTCGCTAGTCACAAATGTTGGATCATCTGATACACTGGAGTATAAACATTCATCATGTTTGTCAAAAAGCGGCTCTTCAGATAATCCAACTATGATACAAATAAGTTGGTAACAAGCTCTACACCTATCACGTTTTGAATGAACACCAAGAATAGTCTCCATGGAAGGTCCAGAGACCTATTGAGTGACTCGTACTTACCTTTAAATATAGTCTTGACTCTTGTTAGGACTCTTGTTATGATATAGGACTCGTGCTTAATAGTATCTAACTACTACCTTGACTAAATGCCTTTGGAGTATCATTTTGACTTGGTAGATTATTCCCTATATTAATATCTTAATATTTCGAAAGGTTTATTATAAGTGCAAAAACTTACATTTCAAAATATTTGATTGTATATAAAGTTTTTAAGAAATTATAATAATTTAAAAAATATTATATCCATATTTGTTCGACGGTAAATAATTTAAATAATTGAAAGGTAACTTGCACACTCTATTAGCACGCACGATGCCCTCGCCGTGCTATATAAGCATATGGGTTTCTCCAATCCAAATTACAGAAATCCCTGCAAACTTTAAATCTCTCCGCCATGGCTGGCGAAGCCCAAATCCCCTCGAGCAAGCCAGTCGTCCGCCTGGACCGAAAATCAACAGTAATCCCAGCTCGTCCCTCACAACCCCAGCAATGCAAGCTCTGCCCTTCCGATTTGCAGATGCTCTGCGCCAATTATATTCAGAAGGGTCTCTTATACCACATGTCCTCCGCCGATAATCACCAATTCGTTTCGGCGGTGGAGCTTCTCAAGAAGAGCCTCTCGGAATCGCTCGTTTACTTCTACCCATTGGCTGGAAGGCTGATCACTTCCTCGGATGGCGTTCTGTACATCGACTGCAACGATGCCGGGGCCGATTTGATCGAAGCATCCGCGCCGGATGTCGGAATTCAAGAAATAATGGAGGCAGAAGTCGGCCCGGTCGTTCCCCAATTTTTCGCTTTAGATGGCGCTATCGACCATAACGGCCATTTTCTCCCTTTGCTTAGACATTTTTTCCTTATGATCCTTCAATTCTAAATTTGATTATGATCAGGTGACTAAGTTGAGAGATGGAATGGTGATAGGTTTCACAATCAACCACGCGGTCGTAGATGGAACTTCATTCTGGCATTTCATAAACTCATTGGCGGAGCTCTGTAGAGGCGCAGCCACAGTCTCTGACCCGCACCTTCACAGCCGGTGTTTCGACATTGAAGGCTCCCGCATAGCTCTCAACCTACCCCAAACCCTAGCGATCGACAAATTCTCTCCGCCTGTGCTGAGCGAAAAAGTATTTCACTTAAGCAAGGAAACGATCAGTAGGCTAAAGGACAGAGCCAACCGGATCAAGAATTCAGAAGGCGGCCCGATTATAATCTCCTCGTTCCAGGAACTCCGCTGCCTAACTCTTACTTCGGCAACGGCCACCAAGTTATTAGCACCACCGTCACGGCCGGGGAGCTCCTGGCCTGCGATATCTCTTCCGCAGCGGGATGCAAAGCTCATTATCAATTAGATCATTAAAATGAAGAACTAACACAATATCTTTCTTGGACCAATTCTGGAGGAGACAAAACGATTAAAGCTTTGTTTGGAAGTGGTATAATTCACTCACGTCTATATAGGGAAATGCAGATAAGGCTCATATAGAACAATGCAAGTATATACTGGATTGGTTATGAAACAAATAAGAAGATTTGGGGAAACATGAATTTTAGATATGTAATATTTAGATATTTTGAACCATGTGAGAAATTCAGATATATTGATATGTGTAAAAAAATTTATTTTCAAGATTTTAAAATGTATATGATATTGAACTTATTACGACATGTTAAAAAACACTAAATAAAATTCTGTTTTTTTTAATCTAAATAAAATTATAATTTTACCTTTATTTAAATAAAACTATGATATTTTTGGAAAAAAAAATATAGAAAATGACTTTTTCTGAAACTACATAACCTTTAAAAATAATCACTGTTTTGTATTTATGTGCTTGTCGTGGCTTTCGAATGAAATATTAAAAAAAAGTGTTAGTGGAACACTTCATTATAAAATAAAACAAGGTTGCGTTGCAATGCATACCTGCCGACTTAGGCTTGAAGCTGTTTCATTGATGGACGGTTTGACGGTGACATGTCTGCTCTGCTTGAAGGTGAAGGTGATTTAATGATGGACGGTTGGATAGTTGGTAGTTGCAGGATGACACTGTTACATTGGTTAAATTGACATCCCATTAAGCTTACGTGAAGATTTCCTACAACAAAGCCGTCAGGTTTTTCTTGAGACATTCTTCTATGCCCTCAACGTAAATGCACTCAACGTAAATGCACTAAGTATCCGCCTCAAGGAATTATGTGTGCGCTTGCAATTGAAGTCGGATGATCGATGGGACCGCCCCTATAGACAATGAAATGCTGCACACCTTGATTTATACCACCATTACATCTCGCACTGCCTTGTTATCCAGGCCGATGAAGCTGGTGTTCGTGTATCTGAGCCAAAAAAAAATTCCAGTGGAAGGAGAGCAAATAGGGACCATGATATTAAAAAGCATGGCATCAAGAAGTTTTTGTATGTACTGGTCATGGGTTTTGTTGGGAAACTGGCACAGCCTAGACTCCCAAGAACTCTGAAATGGGATCGTATCCTCTGCTTTTGCGTAGCCTATGGGTTTGTCCCTCGCAGCAATAGTTGTAGAAAGCTGTGACAGTGTTAACAAAATAAGACGTAGATAGCACTGGCATAAATCCTTGCTTCCGGTGGGAGGATGCAGATGGGTTTGAAGTTCGTTTAAGGTTCTACTAGTATATATAGATTTCCTACTGCATGTTTGAAGCGCAGTGGAAAGAGTTTCAGAATGTGTTGGCTGGGATTATGATTAGATTGCATCGCCTCAGGGAACAGGTTAATTTATAGGCCAACCAGACTAACTAGTATTATTTTCTATGAAAAATAATTCTTGATTCTTGTTCAATTATTAAGTTGTTTTTCTTAACTAGTGAATTTTAATTTGCTTTAAGGAGAGCATGGAGCTTGGCACTTAGCAGCGATGGATTTGTGATCAGATTGTAGTGGTTGTTACTGGTCTTTCTTTATAGTTATTTCTCAATAGCTTGAGCAAGGTAAATATGGCTCGGCCCGGTTAATAAGTATTGGTATGCAGGTTAGACCTATTTATGTTTCCCACACTGTATATGGAGATTAACGATACTAGGTACAGTTCACACGACTTGGCAAGTGCTATTGATGGTGCGCGAGGTCGTTTGAGGGAAGATAAAAGTGATAGTTCCAGTGATGGCTATTCACTTTGTTTAAGTTATTATTCCCCAGCCGTGAGGGAGGGACTCCCGTTTCAGTTTAGACTCAGTAAAGGTAGTAGGTAGGTAGATTAGGGTGATCCTCCAACAGGTCGTAGAAGGACACCGATTGCTAATATTTCTGGATGTTAATGAATTGGAAGAGAGAGAGAATTAAAGCTAACTCCCCAAATTGAAGGCTGCCTACTTTAGCAATGAGCATATACAATGTGAAAATGGGTTGTATGGTAAAGTGAAAATGGTGTCAAGCATTCACAACTTTGTTGGACACATTGTGAAAATAAGTTGTATGGTAAAGTCAGGCGCATGCTCAACTGTACCAGGCTGATACACCTCGAATTGCTGGCTGACAGATAAAAACTACTTCTACCAGGAGGACCAGGCTAATCCACCGCGAATTGCTGGCTTTCAATGCACTGCACACTCATTCAATAAAAACTTAAAATAAAAGCGACACAGAGCTAAACTATGCAGCTCCTGCAACAGGTCGTTACTCACAGAGTATAGTTCTGAATATCTTGGCTCCATTTCAATGATCAAATATACATCGTTGATGATGGTATTGGGAAATTGAGACTGCACCAGCAGACGAGTAGCTCACAATTATGGTTGAGACTACAAATGAGTAGCTCACAGAGGAAGTAGCAATAGCTTACAGCCATAAAAGAAATAAGTTATGGCAAAATGGATGCTCATTAGTATTTAGCATGACATTGGACCCTTGAAGAACGACGTCTATTTGGGCCTATAAACTGGTAAGCAATATTTCACCCTTTAAATGCAATATTTCAGAGATTATTTACCGTAGAAGACTGAGGCGACCGTTGGAAGTTGAGAAACCCTACTGCAACAAAGCAGTGGTCTAAGCTGTGTAGGAACCCAGGCGGTGTACCAATGTTTGAGACAGTGCAGAACCAGGCGGCGCAGGAATGTTCGAGCGGAATGTTTGAGACAGTTATGAACCGAGGCGGCGTAGGAATGTTTGAAATGGTGCGGGAATGTTAGAGGGGTGGCTAGCCGTGCATTAAATGCATTCATTCAATGCATGGTGGGGAAACCAAGAATTCATTCAATGTATAGTATAGGAAGTTAGGAACTAAGCATTGCGCCGTCAACCCGGCAATAACACTCCCAAGCCATTAACCAATGGAATCCCAGAAAAATTGGATTCAAATATTTTTGAACAATTAAAAAATGCAATTTGGAAATTAAGGAATAATTGAAAGTCAACACTTGAACTATTTGCTAGTCAACGCATATTGATCACTATATATACTACGGCCTATCGGCACTGTTGGCATTAATTGCAACGATCTACCGCTATATGTAGCGGACCTAGTTATTTACTGTAGTTTAATGTTTTGATTTATGAAGCTGGACACGTAATACGTCTTGGGAAATGAGAACCGCCTTCCCAGCCGGGCTTTCCTTTTGTATCACTGTTTTGATGTTAATGAAAGGTAGAGGTATGTGACAGAGTTCTGATTTTTTCTGTGTGGCTCGATTCAAGTGTTGTAGCACTGCATAATCCCCTGATTTACTCTGTTTACTGTGTGCTCTGCCTGCTCTGTCCCCTTCATTGTGGTATCAGAGCCTGAGCTCTGTTTGCCTCCCCGTGGGTTGAGTGGTGAGCTCCCCTTATTCAGTGTTGTGTGAGACTTTTCTTCTCTATGCTTGTCCCTGAAGGCTCCGATTCCGCATATACTCATAAACCAGAAGCTTTCTTTTCCGATCAGCGCAGAAGCCAAAAAGCCCAACTATGTGCGGCGAGCTAAGCTTTCCTATAATAGAAACCTCATTCTGAAAGTCCCGCTCGCCCTGCACAGAATTGGCATCAAGAACCTTGACAGCAATCTCAGTTCCATTACGCAATTGCCCTTTGTAAACTGCCCCAAATCCGCCCTGACACAGCTTTTGCCCTTCATCAAACGACCCCGTCGCAGCTTTAAGCACTTTGTAGGAGGATCTCTGCAAATTATCAGACGCAGCATCATAAGGGCTCGTTTTGCTTCCTCGGAGCCTTCTGTAGAGCAGCAGCAGAAATACTATGAAAGCTATTGCTGCTGTTATGCTTCCTCCCATGGCAAGGCCGAGGAGAAGAGCCCCCGTTGCAAAAGAGGAAGAGACAGCGAAAAGCTCAGCGCTGTCTGCATTTCCCGTGCTCTGCGAATGAAAGAGCCGCCGTTTGAGACTCCTGCCGCCGTCTCTTTGCTCCTGGTTGGGCTGGCCTGGGCGTGGCTCGTGTGAAGAGAAGTGAGGGTTGAACCCCTGGTTACATAGTGAAGGGACTGGAGGTCACGTCCCTGGAAGAGGAGAGGCCGACGGTAGCCCATAGTGGCTCATTAGAAGGAGCCCTCAAATCCTGCTGTAGTGAGCCGCCTGCACGGAAGGGTGAGGTGGTGTCAGCAATTCTGTTTTGTAGCTGTGCATATCTGGTGATTATTCTTTTAAGACAGTGATCTCTACGTAATCCACGCCAAGAGGGTTTCAACCTGCCCGCAGATATACAGTTCTCACTGCATTCGTGGAGAGAGGGTCGTTTTCCCCTGTTGCTCTATGGAAGGAGCCGTGTAGGCTTGAAATTGTGAACCATCAGCAACCAGTAAGGAAGCCGTGGAGAAACATTGAGACAGAGCACCCTGCCTACAGCTGCAAAAGGAGAGATTTCAGAAAAATTTGAGCCATGGCGTCGAGCAGCTTCGGATCACAGCCTCAAATTCCACCTTTGACAGGTAAGAACTATGACTTTTGGTCCATAAAAATGAAAACTCTTCTCTGTTCACAAGATTTGTGGGATTTAGTTCAGAATGGGTACATAGAGCCCATGATGAGGTAGCCTATTTGGCTTTAACACAAGCACAGAAAAATTTGCTTAAAAACAACAAGAAGAAAGATGCTAAGGCACTTTCTCTCATCCAGCAAGCTATGGATGACTCAATCTTTCCTAGAATAGCATCAGTAAGCAAATCCAAAGATGCATGGGACATCTTAGACACAGTTTATCAGGGTTTAAGTAAGGTGAAGGTTGCTAAATTACAAACCCTTAGGAAAATTTTTGAAAATCTGCAAATGAATGAGACACAGACTATAGATCAATTTCATAATCATCTAATGACAATTGTAAACCAGATGAGAACCCATGGTGAACAAATTTGACCAAAAGGTGGTGGAAAAGGTATTAAGAAGTCTACCCAGCAAATTTGATGTTGTTGTGGCAATTGAGGAGTCAAAAGATTTGACTCAGCTCTCCATTGATGAATTAATGGGATCTCTGTTATCCCATGAATCTAGGGTAAACAGAAACTCAAACTTCTCACTTGACACCGCTTTTAAGACACAACTAACTGTTGGTAGAGGAAGAGGAAGGTCATTCTATAGAGGCAGGGGTAGATTTCAATTTCAAAGGGAAAAAGAATCAAATATAAATAGGACTGGTAGGTATGTCCAAAACCCACATTAAGGAAATTTTAGAACCACAAGTAATAACCTTTATCAACAGCAGAATCAAAGAATTGATAAATCCAAAATTCAGTGTTTTTATTGTAAGAAATTTGGGCATTATGCTAGGGAATGTAGAAAGAAGGAAGCAGATGCCAGAAAACAATCTGCAAATCTAGTTGAGAAATCAGAAAATAAAACTGATTCAGTTCTTATTACCTGTAATGTTGCACAAGAGAACCCAAACGATGTATGGTTTCTAGATAGTGGCTGTAGTAATCACATGTCTGGCAACAAGGAAGTGTTCACTGAAATAGATAGTTCGGTACAGTCTGAAGTGAAGTTTGGAGATGATAATAAAGTTTCAGTCAATGGCAGAGGTACTGTTAATGTATTTGCAAAAAATGGAGATAAAAGACATATTAATGATGTGTATTTTGTACCTGGTCTAAAATGCAATTTAATTAGCATTGGACAACTAATGGAGAAAGGCTATAAGGTAATTTTCAACCATGACACTTGCACCATTCTTGACAAGAATCCTAGAAAAGGGTTGATTGCTAAGGTTAAAATGACCAAAAATAGAATGTTTCCACTTACATTAAAGAGTGAAATTCAGAATTTTGTGAATGCTTATAAAGTTCAAAGTTTGGATCAGTCTTGGCTTTGGCACTTGAGGTATGGTCATTTGTATTTTGGGGGATTAAACTTATTACAGAAAAATCAAATGGTTAGAGGGCTGCCACCGATTGAACAACCAGCAAGCTCATGTGAGAGTTGTATCTTAGCAAAACATCATAGAGAAGCTTTCCATGTAGGCACTTCGTATCGAGCAAAAGAACCTCTAGAGATAGTTCATACAGATTTGTGTGGACCAATGCAGGATCCATCATTGGCTGGAAACTTATACTTTCTAACTTTTATTGATGATTACAGCCGGAAAACATGGGTATATTTTATTAAACAAAAATCAGAAACTTTTGAAGTGTTCAAGAATTTTAAAACCTTGGTTGAAAAACAAAGTGGAAAGTTCATCAAAGTGTTGAGGTCTGATAGAGGAGGCGAATATAAATTGAATGAATTCATGGAATTTTGTAGAAATCATGGAATTAAGAGGCAATTTACAGCTCGGTATACACCACAGTAGAATGGTGTGGCAGAAAGAAAAAATAGGACAATTATGAATATGGCAAGAAGCATGTTGAAGGCCAAGCATTTGTCAAATGAGTATTGGGCAGAAGCAGTTGCATGTTCAGTCTACATCTTGAACAGAAGTCCTACAAAAAGTGTGAGGAATAAAGTACCTGAAGAAGCTTGGAGTGGCAAGTGCTGCAATGTATCACATCTTAGGATATTTGGGTGTGTGGCTTACTCCCATGTACCTAAAGAAATTAGAAGGAAGTTGGATGATCGAAGTGAAAAATGTATCTTCATTGGGTATAGTGAGCATTCTAAAGCATATAAACTCTATAATCCTATTACCAAGAAGCTGATTGTAAGCAGAGATGTAGAATTTAAAGAGAAGGAATCATGGGATGGAAGTATTGATGAAATAGTTACACATGGAGCAGCTTTACCTCATGTTGAGGATGATGAAGAAAATGTACAAGAAAGACAACAAATTCCACATTCATATGTACCTGCACATGTGCCAGGATCCAGCACACCAGGAAGGAGCACAATAGACGTTAATTCACCTCAAACAAGAACACCAAGAAATTCTATGCAAGAAGAGCAACCAGCACTTGGAGGGCAGCATACATCAAGCTCACAAGGTAGTCATGAATCTGAACCTACTCTAGCAGAATTGAGATCTAGGATTAAAGGACAAAAATATAGAAGTCTAAGAGAAATCTATGAACAACATGATGAAGAATTGGATTTGAACTCAAATTTTGCATTATTGGCTTATCAACCAGTTAATTTTGAAGAAGCAATTAAAGATGATGCATGGATAAAAGCTATGGATGATGAAATAGATGCTATAGAAAGAAATGAAACTTGGGAACTAGTAGATTTACCTGATGGAAAAGACTGCATAGGTGTAAAATGGATTTATAAAACAAAATTGAATGCTGATGGAAAGGTTGAAAAACACAAGGCTAGACTTGTAGCACAAGGTTTTAGTCAACAACCCGGCATAGATTATAATGAGACTTTTGCACCGATAGCGAGACTAGACAGAGTTAGACTTGTTTTAGCTATAGCAGCACAAAATGATTGGAATGTGTATCAGATGGATGTAAAATCTGCATTTTTAAATGGACGTTTAGAGGAGGAGGTTTATGTAAAACAACCAACTGGGTATGAAATAACAGGATGTGAAAATAAAGTTTACAGCCTGAAAAAAGCTTTATATGGGCTGAAGCAAGCATCTAGAGTGTGGTACAATAGATTAGACTCATATTTGCTGAGTAATGGATTCAATAGATGTGCTAGTGAGCCTACATTGTACACAAAATTAAATCAGCAAGGTAAAATCATGATTGTATGCGTATATGTTGATGACTTAATCTTCACAGGAAATCTGTCTATAGAAACTTTTAAAACAACAATGAAAACAGAGTTTGAAATGACAGATTTGGGAATGATGAAGTACTTTCTTGGAATTCAAGTTGATCAATCTGAAAAAGGGATTTTCATATTTCAATCTAAGTATGCTAAAGATGTATTAAAAAGATTTCGAATGCTGAATTGTAAACCAATCTCAACACCAATAGCAATAGGAACTAAACTAAGTAAAGATGACAATGAACCTTTTTTGGATCCAGCACAATTTAAGAAATTAGTTGGAAGTTTGATGTATCTAACAGCAACTAGGCCAGATATCATGTTTGCGGTGAGCTTAATTTCCAGGTTTATGGAATCTCCAAGAAGTTCTCATTGGCAAGTAGCAAAAAGAATCTTAAGATATGTTTCAGGAACAATGCATTATGGAATTTTATATTCAGCAGGTTCAGATTTCAAATTAACAGGCTATACAGATAGTGACTTTGCAAGCAGTATTGATGACAGGAAGAGTACAACAGGTTATGTATTTAATTTTGGTTCAGGTGCGGTTTCATGGGCATCAAAGAAGCAACCCATAGTGACCATTTCATCAACTGAAGCGGAGTATGTAGTAGCGACGTCAGCAGCGTGTCAAGCAGTATGGATGCGGAGAGGTCTGTATGAATTGTTGCATGAACAGGAAGATCCAACAGTGATCTATTGTGACAATAATTCTGCAATTGCATTGTCAAAAAACCAAGTATTTCACAAAAGGAGCAAGCACATAGATACCCGATACCACTTCATCAGAGAACTGGTTAACAACAAAGAAATTAACTTGGAATTTTGCAGGTCAAAGGAACAGCTAGCTGATATATTTACTAAGCCTCTAGCAAAGGAGATTTTTGAGTTTCATAGAGAGAATCTTGGCATAGTTAATGCAGTATATGTGTGACTGTGGATGTAGTTTGTTATATTATAATTCTGTCAATGAGATATTCAATTTTTGTTTTTTGTTGAAAGTTGCAATTAAGGGGGAGTTTGTTGGCATTAATTGCAACTATCTACCGCTATATGTAGCGGAGCTAGCTATTTACTGTAGTTTAATGTTTTGATTTATGAAGCTGGACACGTAATACGTCTTGGGAAATGAGAACCGCCTTCCCAGCCGGGCTTTCCTTTTGTATCACTGTTTTGATGTTAATGAAAGGTAGAGGTATGTGACAGAGTCCTGATTTTTTCTGTGTGGCTCGATTCAAGTGCTGTAGCACTGCATAATCCCCTGATTTACTCTGTTTACTGTGTGCTCTGCCTCCTCTGTCCCCTTTAGGTAGGTATAACAAAATCAGCTCCGGAGAATAGGTCCATTGAAAAAATGTACTAAAGAAACAGTTAAATTAAACCTCGAGAACTATTTGCTAGTCAACGCATATCGATCACTATATATACTACGGCCTATCGGCAGGTATAACAAAATCAGCTCCGGAGAATAGGTCCATTGAAAAAATGTACTAAAGAAACAGTTTAACATACTCCAAAAATTTAATTACTTCGACAAAACATACTCCAAAAAGTTATCTTTCTTTGATATCTCCACGGAGTCTATAGGAAACTATTTAGCATACACTTTGAACAAACATGTGTTTTGTAGACGAAAAGGCTTTCGATACATCTTCCACGGAGCTTTGTTTTGTAGACGAAAAGGCTTTCGATACATCTTCCACGGAGCTTAGAGGAAACTATTTAGTGTATACTTTGTAAACTTTGTTTGGGCTAATGTAGTGTTTTGGAGTGGAAAAGGCCATTACCAAGGGTAGGCCATGGCAATGTCTTATTTAATGTTGTTTAAAGCATCATGTATAGCAATGTGAGATCATGGATGATATATGATGAGTTCTATCTTGTCATCATCTCAAAGAGGGAGAGAGGCAACAACTTTTAGTTAATCATGTCTTACTTAACCAAGGAGGGAGAGAGGCAACAAGTTTTAGTTAATCACATCTTATTTAACCATTTTTATAATTCATTTAATAGATACATGTGATGGTAATTGGGCTTCATTCAATGAAGCAAGCTTCACTAAGGTAATTAGAATTCCAACTTTTTTTTATGAATTTAATTCATTCCACCACAACATCAAATGCACCAGTGTGGATTCATATAAAAGCGCGAATTCATATATTGTTTCTAAGGGTTTTTAGGGGAGATTGTGCAAATGCTTGAGCAATGTATCAATGATTCCTAAAATGTTCCCATGTTTTAAAACATAATGGAAATAATTAGGTACAGATTTGAAGTCCTATACCAATTTCTACTTCTTAATAAACAACATACATAATCCTCAACCCACACATATATAGGGTTACGTAGATTGATTGTAAGTAATCCCCTCACAATCATTGAAGGCCTATGTGGGAGAACATGGACATGGAGTGTGAGGCCACAATGTTATTACCTTTAGACAAAGAGATTAACAAATTGTAAGAAACAAACAAACATACATTCTACATCATTGGTTGGATTATTTCACACTACAAGTGGGCCAGCTTTTTGTTCTTCAAGATCAAGATTTGTAAGGTTGTGCAAAAGCTCCCCCTACCAAGCTTGTAATATTGACTATGAGGACATAATGCTTAATTTCGTTATCAAATTGTTCTGGACAAAAAATTCTATATTAGTTTTTGAAGGCAATGTTGATGAGTTTTTGTAGGAGGCGAATGTTTGTAAGCTATGTGCATGGCCTTTCAAGAGGAAAACTTTAGGCAAAGGAGGGAAAAACCAAAAGACAAAATATTCCCGAAAAATGTCAGAAGCCTAAAACTTATTATGACAGAGGTGAGAAATTTTTAAAGCTTTTAAAGTTTGAATATTTCACCAATGGGAAATTGGAAAAGGCTACACAGGGATCCCCATTAAATTTGTCAAAGATAGTGGCATGTTGTGGCTACCATGATAGTTTAGAGAAAAAACTATGTCACTTCGACAATTACAAAATTAACCGACTCCGGGATTTATATAGTTTATGTTACTGGACTAGGGAGGATCCATGTTCAGCATCTCCACTTGCGTAGGCCTGAGAAAGAGTAAGAATTTTACAACATTTAAAGTTCACAATGCTTTGACATCCCTTGATTTATAATAGATCGAGGTGAGATTTCAGAATTTTGAATAGCTTGTCCACTAGACAGAAGTTTCAGCTTCAATGGTGAATTGGACAATGTTTCATGTGTAAATGGTGTAGTGAGGATTGAGATGAAGTTCTCATTCCTTGAAAACATAGATGATGCATATACCAATTATTCCCGTTGCAGAGAAAACAATTGTGATTGTTAGGGTCCCACCCTAACCCCACTAATTTGGGTTAAATAGGACTTAGACAAGTAATGTATGTGCCCATGTTCTTTGAATAAATCCAAATAGATAGTAATGGATTATTAATTAATGTAAAAGGGGTCTCTATCGAAATTAAGTCCTAGTAGGTAGTCGATACTCATTAATTATGGGACCACAAGTAGTTAGGATATTATCTATTGGAAGCTTATTTAAAGAGCTGGGAGACTATGATTTGTTTTATTGAGTATTGTGGTATTTGGGTCCTGGCTCAAGTGAAATGTCACCCAACCTTAAGAGAAAAGTGAACCTTAAGAAGACTACAAGTGGCATTAGAGAACTTTCTTGAGCTTGCATGCCTTCCATAATTTTTGCATATTTTTCTTTAGGCTAGAGACATGCTTTGATGTCTTTAAATAACACTCAAATTTGTTGTTTAGCAAGTAAAACTACAATTGGGGAAGACTACATGCAAGAAATACAAGTAGTTTCAGCTAGTTGGACACACTTGTAACCCCTATTGGTACTCCTTCGAGTAGTACTACGTTAGACAACACCTATATATGGAATTTCACTTCCACGTACCCTTGAGTATAGAAAAAGTCCTAAAGGAAACCTGAAACCAACTTTAGCTAATTTGATAGAATTTCTTTCTAATATAGTGGCATTGAGTAAAACACTTGACAATATTACTCTCTAGTACTTCGGTAATTGGGTAGTATGGATAAGGGAAAAATTGAGCCTCCTTAGTTAGTGCCCCAAGAGATCGGGCTGAAAACTACTATTAGACCCTATAAGTATATCAGATATCTATAGCACCTGACACGTCCTTTTCCTCAGGGCCTTGGAAACTCTATCCCCATTGACCAGTTGACAAAATTCCTACATCTTTCCATCAAGAAGGAATTTGGTAATTATGTCAACGTGGCAATATTTAAAAGAGATGCATATTTCCACCAGTGTAAAGAAATTTTTTAACGAGATCTTCCAACACCATTGTGGGATATTAACAAAATTATGCCAAAGTAGCACAATTATAGACTATATTACAACCTTTGAGAAATTGGCAATCCGTAGAGATGGCCACTTTGATTCTTTTTTTTTAAAGAATGTTTCAGTAGTGGCCTCAAAGTGGCAATTAGAGCACATGTCATAATGCAAGGTGCCAAAATTTGGTTGGAATCTTGTGATAGATCTAGAGATACTGAGATGGTGATTAATGCTCATAATAAAAGATTCACTTTATTTCCTATTCATGTTATGCCAACCATGGAACCTACTCTCAACACCTTCAACCCTCTACCATTAAAAAAACAATCAAGAAGTTGTCTCCAGAAGCAATGGTCGAATGCCAATGCCTTAGACTTTGCTACAACTGTGATGAATGGCATTTTAGAGGGCATAAATGCAAAGAACAAAATTTATTCCAAATGGATGTATCCCCATAAGATCACCCAAAACACATAACAATTAAAGGCACACAAGAATTAAAAGTGGAGGATACTACTCCCGTGGAAGATTACACCACTTTGTAATCTCTAGGTGAGGAACCCCAAATTTAAATCCATGCCTTATTAAGTTTCTCAACAACCCAAACATTGAAATTGACCATATTCATCAAGAACCACAAAGTAATTGTATTCATTGACAATGGAAATATCCATAATTTGATTAATAGAAGAGTGGCATAAGAAACCCATTTCTATGTCTACACTATACCTAACTTCCAAATTATGATAGAAAATGGTGGTATGATGAAATGTGGGGGTGACGTGAAAATCATGTGAAACTCTAAATGGGTGACTACCATCTATGAACACACATGTTAGCTGTTGACATGGGTGGTTGTGATGTAGTTCTAGGGACATAATGGCTATAGACTTTGGGACTTGTCATCATGGATTTCAAGAACCTCTACATCATATTCATTAAGGAAGGGCACAAACATCATCTCAAGGGGATCACTATAGGTTCTCCCCAAATTATCACCTCCCACCACATGGAGCAATTATTGAAGAAAGAAACTAAGGTATTATTGCACAATTCAATGCCATATAAGTAGTATACCCACCCCCATAGGATATTCACCTTGACTTGCAACTGGATCTCTCTAAACATCAATAAGTTTTTCAAACACCCAAGGTTTACCACCGCCCCATGGGGTGTATGACCATGGTATTCCATTAATTTTAGGGATTCAATGCCCCAATGTATGCACTTATCAATACCCTTTTGCATAAAAGTATGAAATATGAAATATCATTAAGAAGCTGTTCAATATTGGCATCATTTGTCACAGTACAAGGCCTTATTGCACACTATTGGTTATGGTATTGAAAAAGGAAGGTAGATAGCACATTTATTGATTTTAGGGATCTCAATCAGTTGATTATCAATGATAAATTTCCTATTCCAATCATTAATGACCTCTTGGATGAGCTTCATGGAGCCAAAATATTTACTAAATTGGACCTTCATTAAGGATACTGCAAACTAAGGATGAAATAATAAGACATCCCTAAGACATATTTCCCCACCCATGTGGGTTTATCACCACCCCATGGGAAGTATATTGTATTACCATGGCATTCCATTAATTCTAGGGATTCAACACCCCAATGTATTCACCTATCAACACCCTTTCTCACAAAAGTATGAAATAGAAAATATCATTAATAAGTTGTTCAATTTTGGCATCATTTGTCCCAGCCGAAGCCCTTATTCTTCACTAGTGGTTAAGGTATTGAAAAAGGAAGGTAACTAGCACATGTGTCCTAATTTTAGGGCACTCAAAAAGTTAACTATCAAGGATAAATTTCCTATCTTATTCGTTGATGACCACTTGGATGAGCTTCATGGATCCAAGTTCTTATTAATTGGACCTGCATTAAGGATACCACCAAATAAGGATGAAATAAGAAGACATCCCTAAGACATATTTCCCCACCCATGACAATCATTATGAATTTTTACTGATTCCTTTTGGCCTTTGAAATGCTCCATCCACCTTTCAGATCCTCATGAAGAAGATATTTTGACCTTTCCTCCATAATTGTTTATTGGTCTTATCTAATGATTTCTTCATCTACAACACAACATGGGAATGCCACGTAGAGAATGTCAAGCGTGACTTGAAATTATTGAGATTCCACTAATTCTTTTTGAAACATCCAATGTGCTATTGGGGTTTACAAGGTTGAATACTTGGGTCAAATTGTGAATTAGGACATAGTATGGATGGATCCAGAGAAAGTGGAATCTATGAAAGATTTGTCTCAACCCAAGACCTCAAGAGCCTACTAGTTTGGGTTCCTAGGACTTATAGGATACTATAGTTTGTGAAAAATTATGGCAAAATTGAAACTCCTTTAACTTCCTTTCTAAAAAATGCCATTATTTGGAGTGACGAAACTCAGTAGGCCTTCTCAGCCTTAGACAACACCATGTGCACTACTCCAATATTAGCAATGCTTGCTTTCGCTAAGTCTTTTTTCTTTAGAATGTGATGCCTCCCGAAGAGGTCTTGGAACAATATTGATGCAAGAAGGACACTCTTTGGTCTTTACTAGTAAGTATTTATGTGATAAAAATTTGGGCAAATCTACATATGAAAAAGACAGAATGGACATCCTTTATAAAGTTGAGACATGGTGCCCATATCTCATAGGTAGGAGTTTGCATATCAATATTGATAATCATAGTTTAAAGTCTTTCCTTGAACAAAGTTTGTCAGCAATAGGGAAATACAAGTAGGTTACTAAAATGATGGGGTATAACTATGATATTTTATATAAGAATGTGGCTAACGAATTGTTTAAGAAATTTGAGGCAGAGTGACCCCTACTTGCATTATCCTTATTGGTTCCAAGTTGGCTTGAGGAAGCATGTCAAGAATGGATAATGAATGAAACCATAGTGAAACTCATGCAAATCCTCTAGGAAGACCCAAACCCTCCTAATGAGTATACATGGAACCGACATACATTGTGCTATAAAGAGCACATTTTTTGGCACCAAATTCTGCCTTAAAACAATGAATCTTAGAGGATGAGCATTTATCACCTACCACATGTCATTCGAGATTCCATAAAACCTATGAAAAGATTAAGCGATATTTCTTTTAGGAAGGCTTGAAAAGAAACATCCAAGACTTTGATGTGTCCTATGACACTTACTAATGACACAAGGGAGATATGGTGAAGTCACTAGGGGTCTTGCAACCACTTCCAATCCCAACCCAAATATGGATTAATATCTCTATGGATTATATAGTGGGGAAGCATACAAGACTTTGATGTGTCCTATGACACTAACTAATGACACAAGGGAGATATGGTGAAGTCACTAGGGGGCTTGCAACCACTTCCAATCCCAACCCAAATATGGATTAATATCTCTATGGATTTTATAGTGGGGCTTCTTAGAGATAGTAATAAATCAACCATCATGGTGTTCGCTGATTTACTTTCCAAATATGATCACTTTAGTGCCTTGTGACACCCTTTTACACCATATTTGGTTTCCCAAATCTTCATGGATCATATTTTTAAGTTACATGGCATGCCAATTTACATCATCTTCGATTAAGAACCTACATTCATGATCAACTTCTGGAAATAACTATTTAAACTTTAGGATACCTAGGTGAAGCTCAACATGACCTATCACCCCAAAACAATTGGTGAAACAACATTAGTCAATAAGTTCTTAGAAACCTAATTGAGATGCTTCTCTCCAAAAAATCCACACCAATGGGAACAATGACTTCCTCTTGTAGAATGGTGGTATATACCACTTATCATGGAGCTACCAAAATGACCCCATATGAAGTGGTATATGGAAAAAATCCCGTGTTCATGGTTTCCTATTTACTAGAAACCTCCAAGGTCCATGCAGTGGACAACACACTTCACACTAGAGAATATATTCTCTAAGCACCTAAGACGTGGAGAACCAATCTGGTTCACTGAATAAATATCCAAAAAGAATATGATAATTTAAATAAATCCATACATGAATATATTTGAATAATGAATAGGAGATGATATAGATACAATGATAGGGCCCTTATATACAATCTTGACATGCATGTTTGATGACTATTCACAAGGGTTGTGAACCTTGTATTACACACACACACACACACACAAGGCTATTGGTTATGGACCAAAATAGAATGGAACAACTAGCATTTCAATGCCACTTAGAGAGTTCATTTTTAGAGGGGGATCAGGTGTTTGTTCAACTTCAATCTTATAAAAAAACATCACTCAGAAATAAACTCCACCATAATTAGAACCAAATTTATATGGACCCTACAAGATCATATAAACTGCACAAAATACATCAAAACTTTCACATAATTCACACAAACTGAAAATTTCTCTTACATTGTTCATGTTGGTACAAAAAACTACCTTATCAAAAAATTTAGCTTCTGGTAGCAAAATATTCAAAAGTGTTTGTTGCGGGAAATTTCGGCAGCGAAAGCCCTTTTAGTTTGCAGTGGATTTATGCAGTGCATACCATTTTTGTAGTGCATATATTTCTTCGCACATCATGATGTAATATCTAAACTGTGACAAAGTGCTAGAAGCTTAGTCCATTACTTCTCTCAGGCTATATGCTATTCTTTAAATGTTGAGGCTTTTAATGTTTTTATAAAAAATATATGGCCTTTAAGGCCAATTTGAGATCGTATGTCATCTATTTTTTAATGTTTTTTATAAAAAATATATGGCCTTTAAGGCCAATTTGAGATCATATGTCATCAAGCACTCTAGACCAATTGCTAAGTCCATATTGCAAACAGTAGAAGGACTGAGAGCCAAGTCTACAACACCAAGATTTAAGCCTGAATTCCAAGGATATGCCCAAGAGTCTTATTATGCTCATTTAAAAAGTGTTGGGCCTATCAACGAATGCTAGAGCACTATCACCAAGACCGTGACCAAATTTACGTCACATGCCAAGCATCCAGGATAGTGCACACATGGAATGCCAACTAAGTGGATGGGCCCAAAATCCATGCACTATGCTTCGAAGGTATTATTAAACAAATATCAATATAAAGTGAAAAATGTTTGCATGGTAGTTTATATGCGGGATACATCCCATGCATAACATCAGATAAAGCACTACATTCAATACAGAGCACCACAACCTGAAGTTCGATTTGAAATGAAAAGTATCGATTGCCAACTGTTAAGTGCTAAGGATGAAGCACCCATTCCAAATGGTTGAGGCTTCCATCAAATTCCCAAGAGTTCAAGTTTTGAGTACACACAGGTGTCGAAAATCATTACCAACGAGCATGCAAATGCTCAGGTACATAGGTGTTAAGAGGAGCACTCACACCGATTACCCCATGAAGTTCGTGAATAGGTTTGAGACATTCTTTAAATTATAATTCCAAGTATTAAACGTTGAAGAGAGAGATAGGGTAATGATAGAAGCCTTGAAGTTGTTCCAGCTGCAATGGTGTCATCAGTAATGTTGATTCTTGAAGGTTTGCTCGCTAAAGGTTTGGATAAACCAAAGTTTGGAATGTGAACTGTTGTTGGAATAAACCCTCGATATCATTTCAAAATAGGAAGCTCTCAAAGACTACATAGAGTGCACTCATGGAGATCGAGCATTATTAAAATTTTGAAGGATTTCTTGTCAAATGAAAGTAATTTTTAAATCTTTCTTGGATATAAACACATCTATTTAAATGTTTCCCATGCAAGCAAAATATATGAATGGATGTAGAAAAAACTAATCAACTCACCAAGAAAGCATAATTTATGTGCCCAGGATGAGATATCTCTCAAGCATCACTAATTATGGGAATTTAAGTTTTTAAAGCTGTATAGAAAACAAGCCTCAAATCTATATCTCCAGGTGGCAGGGCATTTAACAACCAATTTCAAAGTTCAAGGCATAAAAGAAGATTTAGGATTTTGAAGATCAATAACAAGGAGTGGACCATTTGGCAAGTCAAATATTTGATCTGTTGAATAAGTGCATTGATCTAGGTGTAGAGAAATACAAGCCACTGATTAGATTACCAGAAAGGGTAAAAGAATTATGATGGTGGCCATGCAGACGTCTACAGGTTTTGTAACTAGCGTTTTACTTATGACCCAGGTTCAAAACCTAGCAGGCTCGCTCCCTGTGCTAACACAATATTTTGTGCAGATGAGGCCACAATCTTTGTTGACCATTTCCGTCCTCAGGGTTTGGAAAGAGGAAGTCAAACAATCCAAGCATCCAACCAATAACATAAAACTAGTGGAAAAGAATAGTCTTAAAATTTTCCCAGGGGATGAAGCATGTCTGCTGGGATCTCTGTAAATGGATCTAACATCCTACAGCAAATTCAAAATCAGCAAGTCAACTATATTTACAAAAGAAACTCACATTAGCCAGTGTCGGTTAATACTAACTACCAAAAACAGATTTTAAGTTTAGATATCAACATACGATGTATCCAAAGGGTATAGTGAAGGTGTAAAAAACATTGCCAGTTTTACTAGTAAGAATAATAGCAAGACAATCAAGCTTCCATAAACCATAAGAGACAGCAATACCCTTTGTGCATGCTTATGTATGGGATCATCAATGAGATCTCAGAATGGATTATAATTTGGATCATCGGGATCTCTCAGAAAGTACAAGACACAAGGACAAAGTACCTATTGATTAAGAAATCGTACATGCATGTTATTTGATACTCTATTAATCATATAGTGCAAATGTCAATGCATCATAGAAAGTATTTTTCCAAATTGAAAAGTCATCTACATAAAAGTAAAGAACTTAAACATGTACTACAGAAATTACACACATCATGGGCACAATTTCCTTTGAAAGAAAGAACAAACCTCTCGAAGAAGGATGACAAAGATGCTTATTTGTAACATATACACAATCCCAACAAGTCATTGAAGGAATGAACTTGTTAAAGGTGACTCCCAAAAAAATCCCACCCTTCAAGACAATGTTGTTCCAAGCATGCTAATGGTGTAGACATCCAACCACCAACCACATAATAAAGGTTAAAATCCAATCTCCACTAGTAAAAGAAAAGCAACCTTCACCATGGTGAAAAAATATTTTACTCTAGACAGTAATGATTGATCAACTCGAGGCCAAGAAGCCGAGGGGGACAATAGTTCGACTGAATGATTTAGCTTCGTTATGACAGAAGCACAAGAAATAGAATAAGCAAGCATAAATTACACTACGCAGATAAACACAAAAACACAAACAAATATGCAGGAATGCAAACTGATTTCTCTATTACTGGATGGAAAGATCCATACTGATAAGATGTATATTACAATAGTTTACATGCTTATATAGAGAGTGCTGAGATGCTTGGGTTCATGTTTGTTACGTTCAGTTACAAAAGAATTTATAACGATTCAGCAACTCAACCGTTACAGTCGATTGGAAAACAGAGAGACAGTCTGTCGAAGTTCGACAATCTCAAGTCGCAAGATGGTGTTGCGCAAGTCACAGGTCGACGCTATATGTCTTCATCGCAAAACTGTGAGGTCGTTGAACGTTTCGAAGTCATGTCACAGTTCGACAACTTTCCAAAGTTGTGTCAAAGTCGCGGAGTGTGCCGAAGTCGTCGAAGTCGGAACTTGTCTAATTTGTGTCGACGTCGATGACTGGTCAAAGATGTGTCAAAGTCAGCATCCAACAATAATTCCAACTGTGATATGGATCATACCTCCTTCCTTAAGAAACAATGGTCCCCATTGTTTTCTTGTGAAGGTGAGGAAACTTATCGGTCAGTTCAGTAGCAGAGTACCACTTTCCTTGTGCTAGGATCTGGCCTGCCTTAGCAACCTGAAACAAGGGAATTGTATTTTTCCTTGTATGGCGTACTCATCGTCCCACAATGGTGTCGCAAGGAAGATGCTCCTTAACATCTGGATGGATGTCGTCGGGTTCTTCTTTCTGCAAGTCGTTCTGTTCCAACAATGGTGCATGGTATCATCAAAGTAGATCCACGTTGAATACTGGATGTAGACCAAGGCACACAGGAATGTTGAGCTGGAAAGCGTTTTCTCCAATCTGCTGAAGAATACTGTATGCACCATATCACAAAGGTTTGAGCTTCTTGAATGGGCCAGTGAAGTGCTCCTTCTTAAGATGTAACCAGACCTTATCCCCAATTTGGAATGAATGAGGGATACGATGCTTATCGTGTCAGGACTTAGCTTTCGCGTTTGCTCATTACAAGATGTCCTATGCTTGTCTCTGGATGTCACAGATCTGTTCACGAAACTTCAATTCTTTTTCAACTTCTCACTGATTGTGGTCAGTGTCGGAGTTCGATTGTGTCAAGGAGCTAATCAAGTCGATAGGCGTTGAGGGTTGAAATCCATAACAGATCTCAAATGGACTCTTTCCTGTATATTTGTGCTAAGAATGGTTGTAGCTGTGTTGTATGTATGGAAGAATTTCATCCCATGTTCGTCGATGCTTGTGGTTGTACATGTGAAGCAGTTGTACGACCAAGCGATTCACAAATTCCGTTTGTCCGTTGGTCTGTGGATGGAAAGTTGTCGACAATGAGATTCGTGGTGTAGCTGTTTCCAAAGGGTCTTCCAAAAGATTCTATTGAATCTAGCATCTCTGTCGGAAATGATGGTTGTTGGTAAACCAAAGTGTTTCCAAACATGTGTGAAGAAGAGCTAAGCAGTCTACTGCATTGTCATGGTCTTCTTACATGGTATGAGAATGGCCATCTTGGAAAATATGCCGACTACTACTAATATCGTGTCATGCTGATGTTTCGTAGTAGGATACCCTGTCAAGTATTCCATAGAAATAGATTCCCATGGTCGACTAGGAATTGGAAAAGGCGTGTACAATCCCTGTCACCGATTAGGTGGTTTGGAAATGGCACAAACCATGCATGATTGAATGTACTTGTTGATGTCGGTTTTAAGTGTAGGCCAAAAGAAATACTTCTGCAAAATAGCAAGTGTCTTTGTTGTTTATCGGACAATCCACTCGAGCGGACGCGAGCTGGATCTCCCTAGCTCAATGCGAGTCTAGAACAAATAAGGCAGGATACAAATGCATTTCCTAGATCTACTTAAGGATTGAGTACTAGATGTCTTACCTTTCACTTCACTATCCTTTCTCCTGAATGCTGCTCCACGTCTCACGGTCTTCAGATCCAAGTTGCAAGATCTCTCAAGACAAGAAACAAGAGAAACAAGTAAAGGGCATCTATACAATAAGAGATCTAAGTGAACAGTTACGTAGGTAAACTACTCAATATCATTACACACATGAACACTATTGGTGGAAAGCATTTGTATTACTGTAAAAATAGGGAAGTACATAGAAGAGATATAGAACTACAACTGAGGCTTAATGTTGCAACCCTTCTCCGACAAAGCCATTTTCCATTTCCTCCTAAGGAAGCTTGAGTCTCTCAAGGATGAATAGAGATCTCTCAAGAGTGATTTCACCAGCATGTAGACACTATAGACTTCCTCTCTTTAGAGAGGGGTAGAGATTCTCTTATATAGGACTAAGTGGATAGGGTATGGATATGATAGGTTGAGATATGGTAGGAGAGAGATAGGGGATCCTCCCAAGGTATTAGGAATCGAGTACCAACTCCCCTAGAGGTCAGGGATAAGGCCCCAAGTCAACAAGTTTCGAGAAGAACCTCGAAGAAGCTATTTTTTCCCATTAACTGACTTTGTCACACCCTGCAATGAAGCAAGATGCGACGTCGCATGTTGCATGAGTGCAACCTGTGATGACCTCTCAAAACCTGGTACAACTGGGTACAAATCCTCCTAGGTTAATTACTCAATCAAGATATCTTTAGGGGTGTATACACTGAATCTCATGATGGGTAGATTTTGGGTGTAACAGAATGCCCTCCAAAGCATGAAGCTGTTGAAGATAGACAGGTGAAGTGCTTTGATAGAAGAAATGGCAATAGACTTGTCGGATGAAGGACACTGCTGCATTACAACTGACTCTGAACTAACAATCACATATGAAGTACAACATGGCTGCTGACCAATACAATGCAGATCCATGGTAGTAATGACCGACTGAACACAATCATGGCTACTAGACACAAGCGTAGATCCATGATGAGATGATAACATAGCCACAACCAATACAAATGTGGATCCGTGTGATATAACTCAATACAAACTCCATCGCAACCTTGATAAAACATGACTTCCTAGGGTCTTCAATCTAAATCCGCAATGATACGAATCTATCCATGTGATTACAAATGTCTTGATGTCGAACATGGTAGAAACCACTTGATTATCGGTCATTGATGTAAACTGTTAACAAGTGCGAGGGAGATCACCATTGATGTCAATGATTCCCCAAGTATCATAGTACATATCATCGAGCGTGAATAAATGAGTTGAAGTTGAACGCAAGACGAAATATTTCAATCAAGTGTCAATGATGTAAACTCATGTTGAAAGCGAGGTAACCTGCCATTGAGGCATGGAGGGCCAAGGTACTTGATTGGTTTCTAGATTCAATCCTCAGATGATGAGTTGAAGTCGACAAGGATGAATCCATCGAAGGAGGGCCATGATGAATCCCCCATCAATCGACATGAAACACGACAAAAATGTTTAGAGTAGATCGGATGGTACAGTAACATGCAAGACTGAATCAGAGGAGACCAACATGATGGTGGGTGTACTGACTGCAGATGATAAATGATGGACATATTCTTGAATGTGGGCATGGCATGACTTGGCAGTATTGACATGACGAGTGCGACACAAATTCCTAAGGCAACTAATGATGGAAGCTTTGTTTGAATGATTCAAAGGAGTAACAAGACTCAGGAAATAAGTGGAACTCGAGGACAAACGGATGATCCAAGTGCTGTATGCAAATGCAGATGAGTGCCATGTTCAAGAATGATTACATACTGCCACTAACAAGGTACGTAACACAAAATATTTCCTTTTTCCCCATCATGAATGATGAGTGCCTCATGTGTTTTTTACGAGCTTTATGAGGGTAACCAGATGCTCGGTATAGCTCATCTCATAGATGAGTCCAATCCCAAATATTTTCTGAACCTGGGATAGGAGGGGTTAGTCCCATGGTGGGCTCTTCAATGTAAGAGTTTAACGAGTCCATAGAAGGTAAACTCGATCGTCATTTCATGTTTAGAGAGTCTGAAAAGATCTAAAGAAGACTCCAATGGTCCTTTTTTGTAAAGTTAGCCTCATCGCTCGAAAAAGGGTAAAACAACGCGGGAGAGGACTCTTCCAGTCATGATTGGATGGAGTATACCTTTTTCGTAACTAGTGCCCCCTAGTCTGAAAAATGGGTAAACTATCATCAGGAAGACGACCATTCAAATTCTTTTACAAGTGTGAACGCGACAAGTTCGCTTGGAAATCTTTTCTTATTTTGAGAGCCTGAAAAGAGCTTAAAGATAGACTCTGGGTGGTTCCTTTTCCGTAGGAGTTTAACGAGCCTGGAAAAGTGATAAATCATAACTCGGTAATGTATTCTCATAGTTTCAAGAGCACGAGAAAGAACAAAGAGTAAGCTCATTAATTGTAATCTATGAAAAAAAATGGGTAAATGACAAAAACTCACAAGGGGTGTTCATACCTTAGATGACCGTTCCAATATGAAAATGGCGTAGAAAGGCACTTCACAACTCCTGCACACTCAGAAACTAGGTCAAATAGTCAATCGAACATTCAAATATAATAAAACTGATCCAAACTATAGCAAATAGCATAATGGCATCAAATATTTGAAAAAGGAATATGCCATTTGTTTTATAAATAGAAATAAAAACCAAATATAGTCACCATTGTTCTATTTGCCAAATTTGGGAGGAATAGTACCATTTGATGCTAGATCTTTACTTGTCGATTCTGGGAGCTACGATCAGCCATTTCACCTGCCGTCAGGAACAGGTAACCCTAAACTTCAGCCAGCAAAATCGTAGTGGTTTACAATTTTGATTTTTAGTCATTTTTTTGGCGTTTTGGCTTGATTTGGGAAGGGCCATTGTGCCATCGGCTCATCGTAGTTGGCCCTTTCGGGAATTGCGATGAGACCGAGTCATCGCAAATGGAATATACATGGACTGCGACGACGTCGCCCTGTTTGGAAAAATGGGGTGCGACGACGGCGACGTCCATCCCCAAACTCAAACAAAACTCAAAAGAAGGACTTCCAGTGGGTGAAGCAAGTCCTAACATTGTTAAAAACTTCCTATTGACAGGTTCCAAGCATCCAAAAATGGTTTTGGAATGGCAGGAAAGGGAACATGAATTAGATGATGAACAAGCTGCAAATGATCCACATTGTGTGGAAGCTTTGAGAAACTGTGGGTTTCTCAAGTTCTTCCGCATTCAGGGGATGAGATACCAACTTCCACTACTGAACCCTTTGCTCCAATGTTGGGATGTGGCCCAGTAGTACTTTCTGATTGGTGAGCATGAGCTTCACATAGATGTCGAGGACATCTATTTTCTAACTAGTTTGTCCTAAAGGGGGGACAATGTGACACTCACTGGATCACGTGGGAGTGATCAAACTGTGGAATATTTGATCCGACAGCATTGTGGTCCCAATGCCCGTGCATCTAGCGGGAATATTTTCAATAAAGATGTATGGGAGCGCCCATTGCGGGCCATTTTATTCACCATTACGAGGATGGCGGGGATTCAAGCTCCTCACCTAGCCACCAGAGCACAGATGCTTTATGCAGAGGACTGTTTGTATCCAAAGATCTTCAACTGGTGCGAGGGGGTCCTCGCAAACATGTGAGCTTAGCTGACAAAGTGTCGATGGGGAGAGCTCAAGTAGTTCGGCTATGGTTCTATAGTGATCTCATTCTTGCTGGAACGGGTTCCCCTTTTGTGTCCTTAGGTACCACTACAGGATAGGGACCTCAGAGATCCACACATGGCTAGGTGGACCGATGTGATGGCTCGGCATGGTGGAGGTACTATCATCGGATTCCCTCCTGAGTTCTTCACTTGGATGGCAGGCCAGTTACTGATGGTGGAGGATTTTCCATATAGTGGCATCGACTTCACATATGACCCATACTTGCCATTGCCTGAGGGAGCAGCATGGGGATACCTCGGTAAGAACAAATGACCCTTGAAATTTTTAATTTTTGTGCATTTATGATTTTTTTGATATAGTGCAGACAGGTGAACAACATGTGTGTGCAAATGCAGGGCCTATACGACCAGTGGGGACCTCTCTTCTGGATAGGAGAGAGAGAGGAGAGGGAGCGATGGTGGATCCAGCTGTGCATGCTTCCATCATGGAGATGGACAGAGTCTACGCCAACCTGAGTGGGTTGACATTGGCTATTCCTGAGCCGACGATAGATGAGGTTTCGTAGCCCATGCAGGTGCACGTGGTTGGAGCGACTGCGCGCTTCAATGCACTGCTTCGCAATGTTGCGAGAGCAGTGGACTATTTCCATACTCAGCCAACTAGGGCTTCTAGACCACCTAGGGTTGTACGGGCCAGGCGATAGGCCACATGTTGTCATTGTGTGTGTACTGATAGCTTAGAGGCCTCAGATTTTGTACTACTGAAAGCTGTGAAGCTTCAAATTTTGTAGAGACTTACTGAAAGCTATCGGGCTTCAGATTTTTGTATCAACACTACCTTTTTGAGATTATATATATATACAGACAGTCCGACGAATTATACATTATGTGTTTCAAAAAATAATGATGTGATGTTGTTTATATGCTTGCTTCTATACAGTGCATTATTTACATGTTGTGAATGCTTTTACATGTTATGAGTATCATGTGTGTGCGATGTACCAATCTAGAATGAATTTGGCCACTAAGTCAGCAACTGTGTTTAACTCTTATGGAATGTGTATGTATTGAATGGTTTCAAATGACCTTTCCAAGAGACAAACCCGTCTAAAGAGATGGAGTAGGGTAGGATCACAGATAGCGTAAACCCAGTTAAGATGGGAAACCACTAGTTGAGAATCCATGTGGATGACAATGTGGTTCATACCCAAGGAAATTGCATTGGTTAAGGTTCCAACCACTGATAGATACTCTGTGGCATTATTGGTTGCGAATCCAAGGCAACTTCCTCCTAAGCTGATGAGCTCACCTGTTGGGGAATATAGTACCCAGGCTGCCGAGGCAAGGTTACGGGTATGCCGGCTGGCGCCGTCCGTGAATCCATAACACGTTTCCATTTGCACACACAGACAGAACATGGTATGAGAAGCAAAAACAATATCTAAAGACACTAAAAAACAAGTGCGTCACACCACACAAAAACACACAAGCAGGCCATGTATAGTATATGCAAGAAAATCTATGCATGAGAGGGTCAGGAATAGTAGCTCTTCAGGTAAATCCCATTACGGGCTTCACCCAAAGATATTCCATCATAATCTTCAAGCTTGTAAGCTCCCTTTTCCAAAACACGTTTGATGATGTAAGGTCCATGCCACATGGACTCAAACTTTCCTGCTCCTAGTTTGTCATGATTCTGGTCGTATGTGAGGACCAGGTGACCCTCGTTGAAGATACGAAGTTCAACTGACTTGTCGTATTGAGCTTTGATGCGTTTCTTGTGTGCTTCATTAGCAAGAGTAGCATCTCAGCGAGACTCGTCAAGTTTTGCTAAGTGCAGGAAACATTCTTCCTCGGTAGTAGTGTTAGGAAGAAGTTTGACAGTGAGTTGGAGGGACGGAATTTCGCACTCTATAGGCAGGACAACTTCCAATCCATACACCAGTTGGAAAGGAGTAAAACCTATGGTGGTTTTAACTGAGGTTCTCTAGGCCCATAATGCTGAAAAGAGCATATTATGCCAATTGGACTTGTGCATACTTACCATCCGTTGGACCATAGTTTTCAAGACCTTGTTAATGGCCTCGACCTATCCATTGGATTGCGGGTAGTAAGGTGTTTAGATTTCAGGTCGAAAACCCAATCTATCGCTCAGTTCATCAACCATATGGTTATGAAAGTGAGAACCGTGATCGGTAACTATAGCTTGAGGAACTCCAAACTGCGCTATTACATGATTGAACATGAAGAGTGTGGCGGTTCTGCAGTCGTTTTGGTATGTAGGCATTGCCTCAGCCCACTTTGTGAAGTAATCCACAACTACGATGATGTAACTATGCCCCCCGGCTGAGGTAGGCTTACAATGCATAAAATCGATGCCCCATTTTGCAAAGGGTCCCATGGTAATAACCGGGTGTAACGGGGTGGGATGGGTGTGCTTCTTCGTATGGAAGTGTTGGCATGGAGGACATCTTTTCACGGCCTCAATACCATCTTTGAAGATAGTAGGCCAATAATATCCTGCACGCAAAATCTTCTGGGCTGTAGCCATCCCAGAGAGGTGACCGCCACATGCCCCAGCGTGACAGTCATTCAGAATGCGTTCAGCCTCATTGTGAGTTAGACAACGTCAAAGAATGGAATCGATGCCACGGCGGTACAAAGTATCACTGATGATCAGATAATACTTTGCATGGTGACGAATTCGACGACGATCATCAAGAGAGAGTTGAGGGTTGAAGGATTGGGTTTGAAGATATAAAGAAATATCTCCATACCATGGATCGGTCATACTAATGAGAAACAGTGGCTCATCTGGAAAGGATTCATTGTGCTCAACTTCTACATCAGCACGGGGAAAGTCACAAATCAACTCAGCAAACACCAAGGACTTTTTGGACTTGGCTTTCTCGAAAAGAAGATCGAATTCTTACAGTATCACAATCCAATGTGAGTACTTGCCCCCAAGCGACTGGCGTGTGAGTACGTGATATATGGGGTTCGAGTCGGCAATGACGGTGGTGGTGCGGAGCAGGATGTAGTGTCAGAACTTTTGCATGGAGATGACCGCCGCGAAAGAGAGTTTTTCTACATGTGAATATCTAGTTTCAGTGTCAGTGAGACCCTTGCTTGCATAGTATATTACATGTTCCTAGGCGTTTTGGTCCTCCTATACCAAAACCATGGCGATAGTGGTAGTAGAAGCAGTGAGATATAAGATGTAATCTCAGAAATAATTCGGCGATTGGATTACGGGGGCATGCATGATGGTATGTTTGATGCTGTCAAAGGATTTTTGAGTTTGATCATCCCAAATGAACGGGACATCCTTCTTAAGCAACCTCATGTATCCCTTAGTCTTTTCCGCGAAATTACAAACAAAACATCTTAAATAAGTCGCCTTCCCTTGGAGACTTTGAAGTTCCATCACAGTGGTGGGAGGTGGGAGATTGACAATGGCCTCCACCTTTAAGGGATCAATGCGGATCCCATCCTTCGAGACTATAAATCCTAAGAGGCATCCAGATTCAACACAAAAGATACACTTGTGAGGATTTAGATGGATGTTGTATCGTCTACATCTGAGGAAAATGGCTGTTAGATGATCCATTTGGAACTCATGCTGCTTTGAATGAGCAGGGAGATCGTCCAGGTAAGGTTCCACAAATTCCTTAATATCATGGAAGGCATACGACATGGCTCGTTGGAACGTGGCGCCAGCGTTTTTAAGGCCAAACGGGAGTTTGTGATATGCAAACATCCCCCAAGGACAGATGAAAGCCGTCATATGTTGGTCGGCTGGGTTGATCTCAATCTGGTTGTAACTAGAAAAGCCATCCATGAATGAAAAGATAACGCTTTCGGCACAATTGTTGATAATCTGGTCAATGAATGGGGTCAGGTAGTTATCCTTCGGACAAACTTTGTTAAGGTCCTGATAATCGACACAGATGCGAATGGTGTCGTGCTTTTTGTCCACAGGGATGACGTTTGAGACCCAATCCGTCAACGGGATAGGATAAATGAGACCAACCTTTAAGAGTTTTTCAATCTCTGCCTTGATCGCTGTAGTCTTCCGGGGGTGTACCGGTCGCAACTTTTGACGTACAGGTTTGATGTCGGGATATGTTTTTATTTCGTGAGAAACAATTGCGAGGTCTATCCCAGGCATATCCTCATAGGACCAAGTGAATACGTCTCAAAATCGCTTAAATAAGGCTATGCCAATAGCTATTTCTTCAGGGGAACACTTTTGGCCTATGCAAATGTGTTCCACTACACCAGGTTTTACCGAGATGTCTACCGGGGTGGTAGGCTCAATGTTGGCCAAGTTTCCCTCAGTATCTGAAATACATGTAAGTATGGGAGAATGAGGGAATGGATAGATATCCGAGAAAAAGATGGTGTGAATGTTGTTCTCTATGTACTCCAACGGTGGAAGAAAAGAGGACCTATGGTGAAGGTCATCCCACGGTCCATCATCAACATTCATAACTTGCATGATGGACTCATCTGAATGAAAAGTCCAAAGTAAGAGGTCGGGTAGGGATGATGCCCGTTGTAGAGAACAAGATAGGGAGGCCATGGTTAGGTGGTCCTCCGGTGCTGATTGGATATCCTCGTAAATACGTTCAGCGGGTGAAAGAGGCATTGCGTCTCCAATCAGGTGTGTTGTGGCTTCATCCGGTAGAAGCCAAGTATCAGTAGAGTGAGATGAAATATCCATGGAGATCATGTTCACCGAGGCAACATGATTAGGGGGGTCCGAAATGGGAAAAACGCCCATGAGAGATGAATCTTTCAAAAGGCCAACCCCTATACTCTCATACTGTTTTGACGTTTGTCCAATGGAAGGAACATGGTCACCAGGATGAGTAGTAGTGTCCGGCGTGCAAAAATCTAATTGGTCAATGGAAACAATTTTTCCTTGGTGGGGGAATTGCATCGTACGGAAGACTGAAGAAGCTACCGCTTGCATGGCGTAAAACCAATTGCGACCAAGCAAGAGATTATAGTCTATTGGGGCGGAGACCACTTCCACATTGATGGTTATGGTCTTTCCACCTAGCTCGACTGCGAGAGCTTGTAAGAGCCCATGAGGTTGAAAACCACGCCCGTCGAATGCTTTCAACGTGGTGGGAGAACAATTCAATTTGGGAGATCCAATGGCTCTCCAACAGGCGATCAACATGAAAAATGTGGAGGCGCCTTCGTCTAGAAGGGTACGATGGACAATTTTCCCAGGGAGGTTTGTAGCTACTTGAAATGCGAGCTGATGGGAAAGCCTCAGCTTGAAATCGTCAAGTCGGAACATGATGGTATTCGAAGAATCAGGGTCAACTGCACCAATTGTTGCAAGGATCATTTTGCGTTGATTGGGACAATTCTGCAAAACTTCCAGCATGGACATGGCACAAGGGGCTTGTGCCCAGTCTTCTACGATATTTTAATTCTGCGTTGCTTGAGCATTAGGATTAAAAACAGCTTTTCTAATCGTGCCCTTGGGCGATCGCAATATTGAATCGAAGGATGGCTTCTCAATGGTGAGAAAAGTTGATGGTACAATGACATCAGGTAAGGAGTTGGAAGCTTTTTCAGCATTACTCCCAACAGGTTCCTTCAAAGGGAATGTGTCGTATGATCACGAGCGAGTGTTCAAATTGATCATCTCATTTTGCACCATGAGAACATGCGTGGTATTGGATGATTCCCCTTGGGATGGGGGAGGTTGAGCAATCATCTACTGGTTTTGAGCGGGAAACGGGTCGTTGAGGACTGTGGGAGTGGGTTTACCCCTAAGAAACTTTTGTACTTCGTCTCTATGGGGACACTCTTTAGAGAAGTGATCATCTCCATATAGTAAACAAGGATATTTTAGCTTTCGTTTCTGTTTGGCATCATCAGGAGTGCTCTTTTGTTCCTGTTGGGAAGAAGATTTCTTCTTACTGCCAGACTTCTGAGGTGAAGCTGATGAGACAGAATTCACTTCTTCAGTAGCAGTAGGAGTGAATGACTTGGTGGTGCTGAGACCAGTTTGTGTTGGTAATGGGGACGAAGCCTAGGGGTTCGAAGAACCAACAGTTTGAGGAGGAGGCTGGGTGTGAAGGGATCCGATGATGCCATTGGCTTGGGGTCCCTTAAGTGGTTTCGCAGGATCGTTAGCATCATAGGGTGCATTAGGAAGAATATCAAACAAAGTGCCATATTGAGTGTAGACTAGGTCTAGTACATGGGCACGCGTGATGGCTTGTTCTTCAGTGACAACACCTCACATGGAAGCATCTCTTGCTATGACAAGGATGAGTGACTTCGTAATCCAAGACAGAAATATTGCAGCTTCATGAAAAGTTACAAAGATCCCCCCTACCCTCCTACACACCATTTAGTCAAATTCATTCGACTGAAATAATTCTTGAACATAGGGAGGAACCTCATGAGATGGTGGATCATGAGGATCATTCATTTTTATATGTGCTTGAAGAGTGTACAGAATAGTTTGATGAGAACCAAGCACAAGATTGTTTTCAAAGGGAACTTGAGTTGTTCCTTGAAGACAAACACTCCCCCATGAAAGAGTGGGATGAGAGCACCCAATTTGGGACAACCAGTAATGAAGAATTTGCGGCCATAAGTCTGATTACTGAAGGTTGCAGAGATGCAAAGAAGGTTCATAGTTCTTCTCCACATGTCCTAGATTCAACAACACCAATGGGGAATGAGCAGTGGGTGAAGACATTCTTCTGGTTTGTATCACATGTTCAACAGGAGGATCATGATCTATCCCCATGGGAGATGGATCCTATTGCAGAAGAGATAACTGATTATAGCACATATAAATCAGCAAGCATGATCTCTGATTCACCCACTAGATGGATGGATAGAGGCCTCACTAGAAAAGAAAATCTGGAAGGTAAAAAGTTCACTTGTTTTTGCAATAAATTCTTATTATAATTGATATTGTCTTGAATTGTGAGCAGCACCAAAAGTATATTTTGCAGCCATTTGATGTCACTCATCCACATATGGAATGGGTGAAAGATTACCTGACAAGCATGAAACTTCCTTGCAAATTTTTTTATGCTTATGGTCAAGGGAAGGCAACTAAGCAGGCAAGTTGCCAAGTTAAATTAATGGAACATTTTACTTGCAGAGGTTGGCCTAGGTGGAGGGAATCCATATGCTGGGAGGGATGCTTGAAATTTTTCTCCAATGGTAGAGAGTTGAGCCATTGGATGTTTTCACTGGAAGAGACATTCTTCTCCCCACTTGGTTTGGTTGGAAGCAATGCCCTAGCAGTTATTCCCCGGATGAAAAGGCACATGTTTGATAACAGATTCTTTAAAATTATTCTGATGATGAGAAAAATGCAGTTGATACTTTGGGATCCTGACATACACTTGAGTGATAGATTGCCAAATATGACAGTAGAATTTTGCTCCTTGCAGGAGAAACAGTGGGACCCAGGAATTCTACTCAGTTATCCTAACTAGGTTAAAATTCTGTTCATTTGTTGGCTAATGGCAGATATAAATTACAGTGCAGTTTGTTTTACATCAACATTTTTTTCCTGAAGGTCCAAGTTTAATTTACAGTTTGTTCAATAGATGGGGACAATGATAATCAGAGTTGGTGCAGCAGAAGCTTGGTGGAATCCTGACATTGCTTGAGGACAAGCAATCTTGGGAAGGGAGGACTATCATGTTCCCAAATTTTCCTATGGTCCATGGGGATGATTTTAGCTTAAGTCACCTAGGAATTAATTAAATAATTAATGGATGGATGAAGTAAGATTCCTAAGGGTCAATTTGAGGAATTAAATGGATAAGGAGCCCCCCCCCCCATGAAGTTATTAACCCCCAATTCAAGTGCTAAGGTGATTTATTAATTAATTGAGAAATTAATTAATTGGGGAAATTTTGAGGCATTACCCCTTATTAATTAATTAATTAATTACTGGATAATTAATTAATTGCTAAGTTAAATTATTTCTGAGTGGTATTATTTTTATTTAAATAATTATTGCTAATAAATGTGCTAAGTGGTTGATGACTTGGTCAGGAAATTGGAATTGGTAAGTGAGCTAAACTTGCCTAAGTGATGGAGTCTCAGAAAAGCTAAGGAATCTAATGGAGACAAGTTGGCAAGTTGATCCAAGAAGGAAACTTACAAAAAGATGGAAATTCACACAAAAGCAGAAAAGAGGAAAGCAATAAAGGAGAAAGAAAACAAGAAAAGCTGTAAGAAAAGATTTAGCAACATCCAGAAATATTCCTAAGGGCTCACTTGCTAATTTGAGTGAGGAAAGACAAAAAAATGGCAAGTTTTTCTAGTCAGGAGTTTCTATTATCCACAAGGAGGGCACCCTTTCTCATCCACACGTGTGGATGGCTTGAGTAACAAGCTACTTCAGCTATTTATTGATGTTTCAAACTTCATCTCAGAACTTTTGATCTTTAATGTTTTCTCATGAGAGCTCTGATGCTTCTCTAGTTGAGTGATGTGCCTCAGCTATGCTTCTTGGGTGATGTGTTCCAAGGCCCATAGTTTCTAGTGAGTGTTGTGCAGGTTCATATCAAGATATTGCAGCCATTAACATATGCTTCCAGCCTCCATTGAAGATCCTTAGTTATTTGGAGAATAGGATTCCTCCAGCAGTAATTCTACAGCTAGTTTTGGTGAAGATTCATCCGTTGAAGAAGATAGATCTTGGGAGTGCACCCAAGTGTTGAATGAGAGTTGATAAAGCCATTGTTGTAGACATAAGAGGTTTTCAATATCAGTAACTAGCTTCAGATAAGATCCATACTTCTCTTCTCACTCATTCTCACATTCACAGCTAAATCTAGAGGAATTTTCCCTGAAGGAGAGGGATAACTTAGTGAATGCGCCCCAGTCAAGTTCAGAAGCTCAGTAAGCAGAAAATTACAATCATATGAACTGTATATGAACTGATCCTAACTCCATAGCAGAGCCACATTAATATTCTAATTCTTCTCTCCATTCTCCATCAAATGTAATGTAATTTCTAGCCTATAAGGCAAATTGTTTAGAGAAGAAAGCCTCTGAAATAAAATGATGGTTCTGTTATGATAAAATCACTGTGTCACTGTTCATATGAGTATATCAGAGCTGCATAATATTTCAGTATAGATATTTTAATTTATTAAAGTCGTTTTTTTCAGTTAAAAAGGCAAGACTAGCTCTTTGGATGGTTTTCCTAGACTAGTTTTAGTGATTTCCTTGTAAAATGCAATCTGAGCACCCATTTGACCTCCCATATTTTGCAGTAGGTCAATAAATTTATATACTAACCATATCAGTCCACAAAACCAGAATTTAGATTCTTTTATCCTTGTTTTGGAAAGCTTGTAAATCGACTAGCTTAGTAGTCCACTATGTGCAATTAAGCCCCAAATTAATCCAAACCTTTCCAAGTTCACCTAGTATTTATTCCAACATATTTTATGAGTTAAATGACTGATATATCTCTGTCCTAAACATTAATAATCCTCACCCAGTCTTGTTGGCATATGCTAGAAGCCCAGGAATCCTCGGAGTAGGCAATAGATTTGTTCTATAGCTGAAAAGTGAATGGCCCTAGTACTTTGTGCCAAGGACTTCTGCTGAAACCATATTTTGCTGCTGTTGCACACTCTCACCTATAATTTCCAGAACCTAATCTCTCTCCTATCATACCCATTCAGATTTTCCATCCCCGTCACTTACATCCTCCATAGTCTAAGAGTTTGCCTTAAAAAATTTGCTAGAAATTTGCCGTTAAAACTCTAAAGTGGAAGTTAATATTTTGGTCAGATCTTGGCTAGGATATTACATTTGCCAAGATGGCCAAATGGTTAACTCGGTTGGTTTCAAGAATCCTAATGGTGTCTCCTGATATACACAAGGTACGTGGGATCTCAAATCCGTAGTGGTGCTGTCTAATGCACAACCATTAGGTAAGAGACCTTCCGATATACTACCGAGTACGTGATACACCCTTCGATATATGCCAAGTATGGATTATGGTACTTGGTGGGTACGTGAAGGAGATCGATATACTGATAAGTACGTGGAAGACTACAATACCCCTGGGATACAGTGATGGCAAATAACGACAGCTACCACGCTTAATGACGCCGAAACACGTCTCTAACTTACACACAAGTTGCTAAAATTTTTACCTAGTTCTACCGTTAATTTTATCTTGGATGGTTAGGTGAATGCATGAGGTGAGTACATAATTAGAAGCATAATGCAAGGCCTAGCTACATGCACGAAATATTATTTTCTTTCAATGAATTCTAGCTATGGGAAGGAGAAATCTTTTTCTTTCCGATGAGATTTCCAAAACAACACAATGCAACAGTTCCCAATTCAAACAAGCTTGACTATGAAAGTATTCTTTTCCTTTTTCAACGAAACACAAAAATTCACAACACTACTATCCAAATCACAACATTTTTCTTTTTCTTTTTCTTTTCAAAGCAAAATGAGACTAGGTAATGAAAAGAGAGAATTCTAAGATGGAGTATGCAAGCTTTTCAATTTCACTTTCAATGGCCTAAAAGCAATGAAAAATAAAAAATGCACTTAGCTTTCCCTAGCATGGAAATACTTTTACAAAATTGGAAGTGTAGCTTGAGTCTTTCAAGAAGATGAGCGATTCATATTTCAAGAAAAACACAAATGATCATACATTCATTCAATTTTCCAAAAGATTGATGAAAGAAACATTCCAATGCAAGAACGTTTTTCTTTCAAAAACAATCAAGAGATGATGGGAAACAAGCACTTTTTAACTTTCCAATGGATGCATCAAAGAATAAACTTGATAACAATTGAGCTTTCAGATCTAAATGAACGAAATGAAAACACTACTTGCAACACTCGGTGCACTCAGAAAACTCAAGAAAAGACAAGCACTCAATCAAGCTGAAAGACACACTTAACTCAAAATCAAGCAGTAGCAAGCAATCCAAGCAAGCAAAGCTCAAAAATAAATGTAAACGAGGTTTGGAAGCTGATCTAATGTAATGATCAGATCAGGAATGGAAGGAAGGGAAAGCAAGGGTGAGCAGTTGAAGGTGGAGGAGACAAGAGTACCCACCACTACCGGTCCTCAGACTTGTCCAAAATGGAACCCAAAATCAATCCAAACAAAACCAAACACTCGACACACAAATAAAAGGTGGGATCTCTGGCTAGATCTTGCAGCACAGAGGGAGTTCATACAACAAACCAAAGTTCAGAATTGGCAAATGGAGAGGGGATTCCTGCATGCCAAATTTTGACAAATCGGCGCACTTTGTGCTTGTACACAGTTCGATGTCGCAGTTCACCAATGCGGGAAGTGCGACGATGTCGCAGTTTACCAACGAAAGGGATGCGGCGAGTGACTAACATATAAGGAACAGAGGCCAGAAATGACACAGTGTCACTCTGTTTCCACTAGCCAAGTGCGACGGGAGAGATCTAAGTCCAAAAATGAATCAGATCTCCAAGCAATGAACCATGGAATGGTTTGAAAATGAGTTGTATAAACTTAGAGGAAGCAGATCAGAGTCTTCAATATGAAGATATGATAGTGAAATCAACTCATGAAGCAAATGACAAATGGAAGGCTTGTGTCAAGCAATCAACTGAAAATGACTCTCAAGCAATTACAAAATCAGACATGTAAGTCCCCAATATGGTCGCCAGATTTGTTTATCGGACAATCCACTCGAGCGGACATGAGTCAGATCTCCCTAGCTCAATGCGAGTCTAGAAAAAATAAGACAGGCTATGAATGCATTTCCTAGATCTACTTAAGGATCAAGTACTAGATGTCTTACCTTTCACTTCGCTATCCTTTCTCCTGAATGCTACTCCACATCTCACGGTCATCAAATCCAAGTTGCAAGACCTGTCAAGACAAGAAACAAGAGAAACAAGTAAAGGGAATCTATACAATAAGAGATCTAAGTGAACAGTTAAGCAGGTAAACTACTCAATATCATTACACACATGAACAATATTGGTGGAAAGCATTTGTATTACTGTAAAAATAGGGATGTACATAGCAGAGATATAGAACTACAACCGAAGCTTAATGCTGCAGCCCTTCTCCGACAAAGCCATTTTCCATTTCCTCCTAAGGAAGCTTGAGTCTCTCAAGGATGAATAGAGATCTCTCAAGAGTGATTTCACCAGTATGTAGACACCATAGAATTCCTCCCTTTAGAGAGGGGTAGAGCTTTTCTTATATAGGACTAAGTGGATAGGGTATGGATAGGATAGGTTGAGGTATGGTAGGAGAGAGATAGGGGATCCTCCCAAGGTATTAGGAATCAAGTACCAACTCCCCTAGAGGTCAGGGATAAGGCCCCAAGTCAGCAAGTTTCGAGAAGAACCTCGAAGAATATATTTTTTCCCATTAGTTGACTTCATCGCACCCTACAATGAAGCAAGCTGCGACGTCGCATGTTGCATGAGTGCAACCTGCGACGACCTCTCAAAACTTGGTACAACTAGGTACAAATCCTCACAGGTTAATTACTCAGTCAAGATATCTTCAGGGGTGTATACACTGAATCTCATGATGGGTAGATTTTGGGTGTATACACTGAATCGTTGAACGTGTCGAAGTCATGTCGCAGTTCGACAACTTTCCAAAGTTGGTTCGAAGTCGCGGAGTGTGCCGAAGTCAGAACTTGTCTAATTTGTGTCGACATCGATTACTAGTCAAAGATGTGTCAAAGTCGGCATCCGACAATAATGCCAACTGCAATATGGATCAGACCTCCTTCCTTAAGAAACAATGGTCCCCATTATTTTCTTGTGAAGCTGAGGAAACTTATCGGTCAGTTCAGTAGCAGAGTACCACTTTCCTTGTGCTGGGATCTGGCCTGCCTTAGCAACCTGAAACAAGGGAATTGTATTTGTCCTTGTATGGCATACTCATTGTCCCACAATGGTGTCGCAAGAAAGATGCTCCTGAACATCTGGATGGATGTCGTCAGGTTCTACTTTCTGCAATTCGTTCTGTTCCAACAGTGGTGCATGGTATCGTCAAAGTAGATCCACGTTGAATACTGGATGTAGACCAAGGCACACAGGAATGTTGAGCTGGAAAGAGTTTTCTCCAATCTGCTGAAGAATACTGTATGGACCATATCACAAAGGTTTGGGCTTCTTGAATGGGCCAGTGAAGTGCTCCTTCTTAAGATCTAACCAGACCTTATCCCCAATTTGGAATGAATGAGGGATACGATGCTTATCGTGTCAGGACTTAGCTTTCGTGTTTGCCCGTTGCAATATGTCCTGTGCTTGTCTTTGGATGTCATAGATCTGTTCACGAAACTTCAATTCTTTGTCAACTTCTCACTGATTGTGGTCGATGTCGGAGTTCGATTGTGTCAAGGAGTTGATCAAGTCAATAAGCGTTGAGGGTTGAAATCAATAACAGATCTCAAATGGACTCTTTCCTATAGATTTGTGCTGAGAACGGTTGTAGCTATGTTGTATGTATGGAAGAATTTCATCCCATGTTCGTCGATGCTTGGGGTTGTACATGCGAAGCAGTTGTATGACCAAGTGATTCACAAATTTCGTCTGTTTGTCGGTTTGTGGATGGAAAGTTGACGACAATGAGAGTCGTGGGTGTAGCTCTTTCCAAAGGGTACGCCAAAAGATTCTGGCGAATCTGGCATCTCTGTCGGAAATGATGGTTGTTGGTAAACCAAAGTGTTTCCAAACATGTGTGAAGAAGAGCTGAGCAGTCTGCTGCGTTGTCGTGGTCTTCTTACATGGTATGAGAATGGCCATATTGGAAAATCTATCGACTACTACTAATATCACATCATGCTGAAGTTTCGTAGTAGGATACCCTATCAAGTATTCCTATGTTGGAGAAAACTCACTATGGCTTGGGAGACCACTACAGACAGCTGACTACTAGAAATCAACTCAATTCTTAGAACTATGCTATTATAAATGACAATGCTAAGATAATGGAGAATGTAACCAACCTCGATCCAAACATTTGATGTAGATCCTCGTTGGAGCTTTTCCAATCCGTGCACTTGAATCTGCAAATTAGTCTTGAAAACCAATATACAACAAGTACATAATATATATAAACGACATTAACATCATCAATAGCAATGGCCCATTATATAACAAGTAAATGCAACCCAATGTAAGATAAACAACATTTACAGCATTAATGGACGAGAATATGAGTATTTCTATTGATAAACAAGAAGAAGTACAATGTGATACAACCTCTTGCCGGTAACCAATCTGAACCAAGATCTGGATCAATCCACTTGTACCTCCACCCCTTCAATTCTCCATGAATGGCAAACTAAAACTAGATAGGAGTTTGGAAGGTGAACATAAAGGGTTCACAACTACAAGGATCAATGAGTGTAGACTCAAGATAGGGCAAAAATCCACTAGAGTTCTCTTGCTCTTCTTTCTCCTCCTGTCCATAAGCCATATGTGCTCAATATATAGTCCTCTCAAAGGTAAGTGAAAGGACACATCGAGACGTTTCTTGGGCAGATGGAGGGTCAAAGGTCACCCAATAACCGCTTTTTGGGAGTAAAAAGTAATAAACTAGTGATTTTTACCATTTTACTTGATACCCGCAGGCTATATAGATGCAACTCGCGGGTATGCCTGCTATAGTGATGCAACAAGCGAGTAGGATAAAAAATAGGGCAAAATAGTATCTGAAGGATATAAGTGGATCTGAGTCAGTGAAATGGATCCTACAGGCCAAAGAATGTTGATGCTCATAGGGTGGAAGATTACGTTGTAACAGATGCCCCCTAATGTGTGAGGTCAGAGAATGATGCTACGATGGCCGAAATACATTATAAAACTCATAAGTGGAGTGATGGAGACACAAGTGGAAAGAGCAGCTCACTCGTCATAATACAATAGTATCTCTGAATACATGTCGGTAGTACAACAATCTGATACAATGGCCATGAATAGGCAATACATAATGGATATATGTCATAAGTGATCATAGCCATGGTCCCTCTACAGTGAGATATAGTCTCCAGCTGAAAAGGAAACAACTGGTGCAAGCTGTAGGTACAAACTGCTGATATCTGAGAGGTGATATCTCAGATGTAAAGTCATAGTCATAAGTAGCATACTAAATGACACTATCGCCTGGGGTCTTCTACACAAGTCTTCGACTGTGCAAGTCCCATCAAGTGAATAAAGGAGTTGAGGTCGAACCTGATGTGACATCGTCTGATTACCGATCAATGATGAATACCATTAACAGACGCGAGATAACCCACCAATAATGAAAATGGGTATCAAGGCACAGAGCACAATCATCGGAGTGTGAATAAATGAGTTGAAGTCGAACACTAGGATGAGTCCATCGATCAGGGGACATTGATGTATTCCCAAAATTGTCAATGGCAAGAGAACCTGCCACTAATGACTACAAGCCTCAAGGTACTCAACCGAACTCTAAGCTCAAGTCCCGGAATGAATGGGTTGAAGTCAACGGAATGAGACTCATTGGAAGGAGGGCATTAATGCATCCCACATCAGCGAGCACTAGGTACCAGCTATGCTAAAAGATTTGGAAGAACTCAGGTGAAATGGACTGACTCAATAAGGATGGCGAACATGCAATAGTCAAGAGATCTGAGGAGTGGCCGACATTGGTTTCAAGACTTCCTTTGAACAAGAGCATGAGCAGATGGATAGACTCAAGTAGCATAGACTTGACATAAACTGTGCAATGTAGGAGGCATTACAAAGAGCTCCATAATGATTGGAAACTTAACCAATCGGTGGAGAGACTGAGATACAAGTACAGCTCCTAAGGTCCAACTATAGTCTCGACTCATAGTATATGGAGTGGAATGAATACTCTATTCAAAGGAGAAACAATAGCTGCCAACAAGAAATAGTAACCATAATCCCGTCCGGATTTTTGGAATATTTGATTTTTTGGTCTTTTTCATATTTGGGAAAATCTTGAAAAAGAATAAAATTGCTTATAGTACAACAAGTGAAGGAACAAGTGTCGAATAGCAAGTAGACTAGTTCCAAGCAGTGGAACATACCTATGATCAATGCAAGGAAGTGCATGTAGGATGTGGACACTCGGGGGGTGTGTTCCCTCAGGGTCAAAAGGACATCAAATTGTGAAGGGAAAATTTAAGCTCTATAGGGCTCGACAGGGAAAAGTGCTCAGGCACTAGGCTAATAACTGAGTAAGTTGGAGGTGGCACAAGGCTCAAGCGGAAAGCAGGATGATGCAATGCAATCACAACATGATATAAATGAGGGGAGTCCTTAAGGGATATAGCCAACATAAGACAAAGTAGAGTATGATTCTTTATCGCAATGTCATGGCGTAACTACAAAGGACTCCCAATCCTAAGGACAAACAACGACATGGGAACCAGAATGCACAAAGGGGTTCTAACTAGGGTACCCATGTTCAGAAAAGCCCTATAGCCACATAACGACACTTCTATAGCAGTGTGAAGGTTCCGTGTCGGTTATGAAGCAGGGTCGCACCTATGGTTTATGAAAAATGGTCAATAGGTCAAATGCAGAATGCACATGGAAATAGCATCTAACCTATATGCCGAGTGTGAAACGTACCTACCGTAGGTGTGAAATGGTCCAAAACAACTTTCATCAATGAAATCTGATTAAAAAATACTACTCCAAGACATTATATTAGTCCACAACGACATAAAATGGTAAAAACTATAGACAAGTGGGTCCTAAAAATTATAAATAGTAATAAAAAATTACAATTTACAATTCATTTTTACTATTCACCCATTTGGAGCTTTTGGTTAGTTTTCACCTGAAAGTTCAGTTGCCAATTCTAGGAGCTACAGGTGACCGTTCATCAAACCATCCGGAGCAGGTTGGTAGTCACATCCATACCTTTCATTTCAATGCTTTCATTTTAGTTTTCAGCGGTGGGAGTTTTTGTTTGGCAAAGCCCTAAATGGCTTCGGCGCTACCCGCGGGCTATAGCTATGTGGGTCACGGGTAGGGCATGATATGTGCAGTCAACCCAAAGGTTGACCACGGGTACCCGCACCTGTATACTAATTAGCCCGTGGGTATGGCCATGTAGTTGGTTTTTTTAAAAGAAATTAACCAAAATGTTTGTTTTTCTTCACTCCAGGATGGTTCTAGAGTGGAGGGAGAGGGAGCATGACCAGGTAGATGAGGCCATGCGCAATGATGTGCAAGCATAATAGCCATTGCAAGCATGTGGGTTGTACAAAATTTGGAGTATAGGGGGTTTGAGGGCCCAAAACCTATTACTCCACCGCTTGATTGATTACTGGGATGTTGATGCACAAACTTTAGTCTCAACAGGCAAATCCTCACACTGGAAGTGGAAGATATCTACTTCATAACAGGTTTTTCCCATTGAGGTGAGACGGCCAGTCTTCGGTCTCGTACTATGGGTGGTGGGCTCACTGTCCAGGATTACATAGCACGGTATTGTCCCGCAAACACATGAGCGGTGGGAAGTCAGGTGCTCGTCAATTCCATAGTAGTTCTGAGCATGAAGATCATTGTGGCTACCTTAGTGCGGATCATTGGATCCAAATCCCTGCACCAGGCATCCAGGCCGGTGATGTTCTATGCATCACAATGCATACAACCTATAGTGTTTGATTGGTGTTCCACACTACTGGGGTCTATGAAGACCCAATTGATAGAATTCAAAGAAGGGAAGGCCAAAAAATTTGGGTATGGAAGTATCCTATGCAGCTTCTTCTTCGAGAGAGTTCCAGGGCTTAGTCCAAGGGTGGATGTCCCTCCTCATAGTCTCCGGGATCCATCCCTGACCCGGTGGGATAAGATCTTGACACGATAGGGTGGTGGCTGTTTGGAATCACCATATACTGAGGAGTTCTTCCATTGGTGGAACCGGTAGGTCATTTCCATAGAGGACTACCCCTATGCAGGGATAGACTTCCGCCAAGATAGGGACATGCCACTCCCACCAGACGCAGCGTTCGGAGACATTGGTGAGTACTCTTTTTAGGTTTTTGTGTATTAAATTTTTATGTATTTTTGATTATAGATGAAATGCAAAAATATTTTTGGTGGTAGTATCATATGCTAATGGTTGACTGTTTGCTCGTAGACAAAGGCCCAGTGAGATCTGATAGTTTCTCGAGACATGGTCATTAGGGTAGGGGTGATGAGGTAGGTGATGCTGCAGCAGGGCACACTCTACAGACCTTGTGGCACAACCTAACATGGATGGTTGCCAGGGTTTCACAGATAGAGGTGGCACGACTACTTGAGGCCATGCAGTGCCATGTAGTGGGAGTTCCCGGTGACTGGGTGCGGCTACTGCAGCGGGTAGCCAATGCAGTTCAATATTTCTATGAGACACATCCTGTCGGGGCAGCAGCTAGGCCTCCTCGTAGGGAGTAGATATCTCAGGGTATCATTTTTTGTATCGATATGTATATTTTTGAGGGCTACGGGCTCCAGTTGTATGACACTACCATTTTTGGACATATTTATATATAAAAAACTTTGGTTCTCCGGTTCTACTATATGTGTGTATGTACAAATGTATGAATGTCTTCTTATATTTGTGTGCTTCATGATGAATGTGACAAATTCCAATCTAATACATAGTTAGCGTATGCATCAGATATATGATTAACACTTCTCGAAACATGTATGTATGTAATTGAAACAAAATGGCGTTCCAAGAGTCTTACCCTCAGGAATTTCCGTAGTAGCGTAGGATCTTGCACACGGTACTGCCCATTCAACTAAGACACAACTAGTTGTGAATCCAGGCGGACTTCTAAAGACAGGATGCCATGAGAAATAGCATCCCAAAGTAGCTCAATAACAACACTATACTCAGCCACATTGTTAGATGTAGGACCGAGATAGGCACCTCCTGAAGACACAACTAGGTGGTCAGGTGAGAAAGTAACCCAGGCAGGAGAAGCAAGCTGCTGTGTATGATGGCTAGCACCATCTGTGAAACCTAAGAATGTAGGAAACTCTGCGGACATCTATCAATCAAACAGAAGCTAATCAGCAGACCCGACAACCAAAAGAAATCTAAACTATGTACAGAAGCAACTATACAATAGTATACAAAAGTATCAGCCTGAACTAGAGGTTCAAGCGTAATACTGCTTGAGGTAGAGCCCATTTCTAGGCTCCTTCAAGACAGTCCCCTCATAGTATTCTAATTCATAGGCTCCTTTTTCCAGGACACGCCTCACAATGTAAGGACCGTGCCACATGGGATTGAACTTGCCTTCCCCCTGGGGTTCTTTAGCTTGGTCATATAAGAGGACCAAGTCACCTTCAGTATACTGCCAGGGACAGACAGACCTATCATACTGAACCTTAACACGACGTTTGTTGGCATCGATATCCACAGCGGCATCTCGACGTTGCTTGTCAAGTTTCTCATGGTGGATTAAACATTGCTCAAGACCCGTCGTATCAGGGAGGAGCTCTATGGCCAGTTTAAGCGAAGGGATATCGCATTCAGTCGATAAAAGTGACTCCACACTGTGACCCAACTGAAACGGTGAGAACCCGGGTGGCAGTCTTGACTGTGGTTCGATACGCCCACAAAGCAGGATATAACATGATGTGCCAATTGGTCTTGCTTTGTTGGATGGTACGTTGGAGAATGGTCTTCAAAGATTTATTAACTGCTTCTACTTGACCATTTGCTTGGGGATAATAAGAAGATGCATGTTCTTGATGAAACCCAAGCTTGAGAGACAAATCCTCCATCATCTTGTTCTGAAAGTGACTGCCATGGTCAGTGACAATCTCTTTCAGAATACCGAACCAAGTTATAATTTGATTGAACACGAAATGGGATGCAATAGCACCATCGGATTTTACGGTAGGCATGGCCTCAGCCCATTTGGAAAAATAGTCCATGACCACTATGATATGGTGATGCGCCCCAGCCAAAGCTGGTTTGCAATCCATGAAATCCACCCCCCATTTAGTGAAGGGACCGACGGTGACAACCGGATGAAGGGGTGCTAGATGCGAGCATATGTTCCAAGAAAACACCTAGCACGGGTGACATCTCTTCACAGCATTAACACAATCCTTAAAGATGGAAGGCCAAAAATAACCGGCTCGCATAATATGTTGGGTTGTATCAAGCCCGGATAAGTGACCACCACACGCCCCAGCATGGAAATCATTAAGCACCCGCTCTGCTTCTTCATGAGTTAAGCAACGATGGAGGATAGAATCGTTTCCTCGATGATACAAAGTGTCACCGACGATAGTATAATATTTAGCGTGATGTTTTACACACCGTCGCTCATCTCGTGAATAGTGCGGAGGGAACTTCAAAGTTTGGAGATATACAATGAAATCCCCATACCAAGGGTCCTCGGACGAGATAAGAAATAAGTGCTCATCCACAAAGGAATATTCATGAATGACATCCTCATCAAGTCTCGGAAGATCCGACATAAGCTCAACAAATACCAACAATTTCACCGACTTCGCCAAAGCAAAATCGAGATCGAATTCCTAAAGGATAACAATCCATTTATTGTACTTCCCCTCGATAAGGAATCGTGATAGCATGAACTGAAATGGATTGATATGCGCGACAAATGTGGTTGTTCTAAGTAGAATGTAATGTTGTAACCGTTGGACTGAATGAACAGTCGCAAGTGCCAACTTTTCCACATGAGTATATCTTAGCTCAGTGTCTACTAGATTTCGACTAAGGTAATAGATGACATGCTTGACAAGCGCATCATCAACCTGAACCAAGACCATGCCAATCGTCTCTTGAGACACGGCCACATAAAGGATAAAATCTCGTGCGATGTCTGGTGGATCAAGCATAGGGGATGATACCAAAGCTTTCTTAAGGGCGTCGAAAGACTACTGGGCTCGCTCATCCCAGATAAAAGGTGTGTCTTTCTTCAATAAGTGCGTGAAAACTTTGGTAAGATTAGCATAATTGACTACGAAACAACGTAGAAAAGTGGCTCTCCCTTGGAGGATCTGAAGTTGTAACAAATTGTGCGGAGGAGGCAACTGAAGTATTTCCTTAACTTTAAGAGGATCGACTCTAATACCCTCTTTCGAAACTATGAAGCCCAGAAGGTGACCTGTCCTTACAGCAAATATGCATTTGTTAGGATTCAATCGAATCTTGTATCGTATACATCATTCGAGAATCATGAGGAGGTGCTTGGGGTGGTCCATCCTCTTGCGAGAATGGCTGGCAAGATCGTCCAAGAAAACCTCCATAATCGTTTTAAGATCGTGAAAGGCATAGGTCATGGCACGCTGAAATGTAGCTACGGCATTTTTATGGCCAAAGGGCATTTTCCGATATGCAAACATTCCCCAAGGACAAATAAAAGTTGTCTTATGTTGATCCTCGAGTTTGATTTGAATATGGTTATAGCCGGAAAATCCATCCATGAAGGAAAAAATCTCACTTCCGGCACAAGCGTCCACGATTTGATCTATGAATGGTGTGGAGAAGTTGTCTTTCATACATACACGGTTCAAATCCCTAAAGTTGGTGCAAACGCGGATCATTCCTTGCTTCTTATCCACAGGAACGGGGTTTGACACCCATTCGGTAAGGGGAATGGGGTAGATGAAACTAGCCTTGAGCAGTTTCTCCACCTCTGCCTTGATAGCGGCTGCTTTCCTAGGGTTCACAGCATGTAATCATTGTCGAACCGGTTTAGTGTTGGGATATGTTCTAATCTCATGTTCAACAATGTGGGGGTCTATTCCTGGAATCTCCTCATATGACCAGGTGAAAGATTCCCGGAGTTCTGTACACAATTCAGTGTAAATGGCAATCTCCTCAAGAGTGCAATTGTCACCGATGTAGACATTCTCGACTATTTCGGGAGTATGAGAGATATTTATCGACATAGTTGGGGAAATGTTAGCCATATTCCCTTCCGCAAAAACATCATGCGACTCCAAAAGAGCCACAGGGTGACCAACCATCTCTGCTAGAGTCGTCCTAAACTCTTCTCGTTCAGCGAGCTCGAGTTTGGGAAGGAAATAAGAGCGATGGTCCATATCTTCCCAAGGTCTCTTGCTACCACACATGGCCTCCATAATAGCTTCATCAGAAGGCAAAGTATCATCGAGGTAATCATGGGAACAAGACGAGTTGGCTGCCCAAACCGGCAGCGTAACAAGATCTTCCTTGACTGTCTGGGAACAAGAGAGATCCGGTTCTGTAGTGGCTTGTTGAATATGCTGGTAAGCAAGCTCAGCTATAGATAGTAGCATAGACATTCCAACATGCGAAATGTTTCCAGATGTGGAACTCGTGGACGGTAAAGTCCACAGATCATCAAAATAAGAGATGTGGAATAACATATTATGCGAAGGAGGAGACACATCGTCGGTAATGGTTCCAATAGAATTCACAGGTGTGACGAAATCATAAGTTCCCATCAATGAAGGGTACATGCCAACACCCATGTTCCCAGTTGCCAGTTGAGAATGAGTAACTTGCAGGACTATGGATCCCGTGGATGCTGTGGAAGAGGAGTTAACGTAATCCATCTGATCGATGGTCACTATCTTTCCTTTGTGAGGAAAGCATATAACTCTGAATACAGTGGACGCGACAACTTTCATGGCATACATCCAATTCCGACCTAGTAAAAGGTTGTAGTTGATTGGCGCATCAACCACCTCAACTTCAATAGGCACAGACTTACCTCCCAAGGAGACAACAAGGGAAGGGATAATTCCATGCAGCTTAAAAGAACGACCGTCGAATGTAGTGAGCGTGGTTCTAGATGCAAGTAGGGGAGGAGAGCCAAGAGCTTTCCAACAAGCTAACAACATTACTGATGCAGAGGCACCTTCGTCAACCATAGTACGTTTGACAAAACTCTGAAGGCACACCACCTAGATTTGAAAAGCCACGTGGTAGGGTAAGCGAGGTTGTACATCAGTAGTATCAAACTTGATAACAGTGGGACTTCCCCCATCCTGAACTCCTAACGCACTCAAAAGAGCATGCTTCTGAGAAGGAGAAGCTTGCAAGACTTCAAGAGCCGACATGGCACATGGAGTTTGGCCCAAATCTTCTATGATGGAGTAGTTGTGGGCGGTTCGAGCATTAGGATTATGTGTAGAGCGCTTAAGAGCACCTTTTAGTATCTGTGGCATAATAGAGGGCTTCTCGATATGCAAGGAATTGTCAGGAGGAGGGGGAGGCTCACTCCCCAAATTGTGTTATGGTGCATCATAATCGCACTGACGAGTGGCAACACTAACCTCTGACTGAACCATGTTCACACATCCATAACCACCAGTATTGGAAGAAGACGTTGCCGTCTCAGTAGGTCCATAACCAGTGGTGGGAGCATGCGAAGCCATGTTTTGGTGATGAGGTAGGGGATCCTTCAACATAGATGGGATCTGTGCCAAGTGCTTCGATGCTTCTTCAATGCGAGGACATAAGTGAGTAAGATGGTCTTCCCCATAGAGCTTGCAAGGAAACTTCACCTTACGCCTAGGTTTACGGTCCTCACCAGCATTTCCGCCTTCCTGAGGAGGGTTGGCATTATACTTAAGGGGGGTATTGCGATTGCTATTGTTATTCCCATTGTTTCCACCCTTACGATTATTTCTCCCCTTTTTCTTACCACCAGGTTGCTGGTTACCTGATTGGTTCGTCGTTTGCACACTGTGTATATCGGACGATGGGGTGGAAGTGGACAATGTGTGAACCTGTCTGGGAGTAGCCTGGTTTAGCGACAAATTTTTCACTTGATTAGCTACCAAATCTACGGGGTGAGTGCTTGCAGATCCTACGATGCCATCGGCATGCGGTCTAGGAATTGACGTGGGCTCATGACGTGTGCACGGTGCATTAGGGATGATGTCATACAAACTACCAGACTGAGAGTATAATAAGTCTAACTGCTGGACTTTCAAGATAGCTTGTTCCTCAGTCACAATGTCGAACATTGAAACATCCTTAACAATGTATGGGAGTAGAGACTTGAGGAACCATTCCAACAGGAACTTTGGAGGAATGTTGGCCTTCACTAACCTCTTCCGTTGATGCCACTCTTGAACATGGTCAGAAATATGCGTGGCCTTGTTCTGACGGAAGGTAGATAAGAGTTCAGTACTAGTATCATAGCGAACCGACAACTGGAAATGATCAAGGAAAACCAAAGCAATCTCGTTAAAACCCCTATAGGTGTTTCCGGGAAACTCGACGTACCACTTCGTGGCTGCCCCCGTGAGGGTGCATTGAAATAGTCGCAATCTAACAGAATCATGATTTAATGAGTTGGAGGAGCACCAAAGGTGAAATGTTGTGACATGATCTCTTGGGTCCTCATCACCTTTTCCTTCAAAATTAGGAATTTCTGAAGGGAGCTTGGTAGGTACCGAGGGCCAAGTAGGGTCATGACACACCAAATCAGTCGTGAGCTTCGAAATATCCGGAAGATTCAAACGTGCAAGGAACGGGAGCTGACATTGGAAAGCTTGATTATAAGCCCCTAAAAAAGGTTGGTTAAATGGAACCGTATTATAAGATGGACCAAAATTTTGACCATGAGGATTAAACTACTGATAATAAGGACTTGACGGACCATAAGCTTTCCCATGGCCATAGGATTCATAACCTCCTCCTGCCTGACCCATTTGAGAGTAAGCAAGTATGTGCGTGTTTTGGGCACCATATTGAGGTGGTGGGTTGTATTGGTGGCCAGCACCGACTGTGTTGTAGTAAGGGTTTCCACCATGAGTATGGGGCATATATGTACTATTCATAGCGGGAACCATGTTGTGATGACCATAATGGTATGGTATGTTCCCACCCCTAGCATTAGGATTAGCTTGATTAGTCGTGTGGTGACCATAAGTATGAGATGTATTCCCAGCCCCAACATGGGTGTTATGTGGATAGGATATATTCCCACCCCCTACATTGCCATTACTAGTGGCGGTAGTGGACGCAAAAGTATGCGGTATATGTCTACCCCCGTGGTTGGGAGGAGCATTAACATTCGTAAAAGTAGTCCTGGGTTGACAAGTAACGGCATGTGTATCAGGTGGTGGATGGCGAGTTGTGTTTCGAACAACATTCCTATTAGGTTGGGAAATCCTAGGAGGTGGTCTTCTTCCAACATTAGCATTGTTAGGAGGAACATGACCGGTCCCCATACTATGTGTGTGAGTGGACAATGTAGTGCCCCCAGTGAGGGTAGTGCCCCCAGTGGGTATAGTATGGCTAACACCATGAATGGTGCCAGCGTGACTACCAAACATAGTGGAAGGTTCAACTGTACTATAACTAGGCATACCAAAAGAGAATGCGGTTGGGTTGATCATAGGACTAGTGTTGTCATGTAACTTTGGCATCCCGTGTCTATAACTGCGTGGAAACGAAGGAACGAACTGATTGTCCTGTTCTTCATCCTCGTGTAAGTTGGTCATTCCGTGAAGATATTTATCCAGATTCGAAGGATCAAACAGATCTTGTTCAAGTGGATTCGGCCAAATCGAACCAGGTTGAGTCTCGGGTGGATCACCTCCCCACGCCTCACGAGGAGTATGGGGATTGGAAGTGTGTTCAACTCCACCCGATGGAGCCGAAGGTTTTTCCTCAGTATCGGAATGTGTAGTAGTCATGACATCTTGGACATATGTCTCGTAAGAATCCAAAGATTCAGAAGGAGCCCTTCGGCGTCCTCTAGCAACACGGCGTGAAAGCTCGATAGGCTCCAAACTAGCCAACCGACGGGATCAGTGGAGAGTAGGGTTCCACGCCACGATATCTCCAAAGAGAGTATATAATCAAAAAGTCCCCTAAAGGCCAACTATCAATAAAAAATAGTAAATCAAAAGCACACACCTAGAGAAACTACAACCAAGAGCAGACAAACGGAGTGGCTAAATGAGCTCCCGACACTAGAGCCGGTATGTTTCTCCTAGGAGAGGCTTGAGACTCCCAAACTATAGCCGGAGGTAACAAAATCCATTATAGAGACACCCAGGCTTCACTGCATGTACAGGGTCAAGTCCACTGCACAAGCACAACTGTGCTGTCCAATCCCTATCTGACTCAGGACACAAATAGCATAACCACTGCAAGTACCTTGTGCGATACCTAGGTAAGGCAACTATGGTCATCGCAATATAACCAATGCTCAGGGGGACAGTCGCAGGTGGGATCCATCGTATGGGCAGGGTAGCTAAGCCCGAAGCACAAGAGGACGAACCTCCGATACCCCCAGATATGAACAAATCCTGGAAATATCTCCCACGTTCAGCCGGTATCAGAGGGATATCCCTTCAACCAACCTTCCGTGACCTTGTGCTTAACTCTGGCTTGAGTAGAGATTCCTGAGAACACCGATATATACCATGGATTCCTCCACTCCCTAGTCAGACACCTAATGTTTCATCTAGTAGTCTTGGATTGTTAACTCACAATGATCTATTCCAAGACTCTAAACCTATGCTAGTTGGTGTACCCTATAAATAAAATTGGTCTAATCAATTTTAAGATTAAGCGTTAATTTTAATGGCTGTGATTACTCAAGGGATATGATCGTGAAACTAGTGATGTGTAAGACTCAATAGTATGCAAAATCATCAAATCCTAGACTCATTTATCCAATGAAAACAATGCCACTAATATGCACAATCAAACCAACGATTTTGAAATAAATATGCAATCCTTTTATATTTTTTCCATGCACAATCAGAATCTAGATGAAGGCAGAAAGCACTCAATGCAAGATGCAATACATAAAAGTAAATTTTTTTTGTATTTTCTCTTATAAACAAAAGGAAAATGCAAAACTATGTGTATTTTTTTGTATTTTTCAATATATGGAAATGAAAAATGCAAGCAGAATCCTACTATTCAGTCACTGATATGCTAAGGAGATCACTAAGACAACCAGGCAGATACTAAGCAGTAAGACTTAGCCAAAGGAATGAGCTCAAAAGGAAAAAACCAACAAGGCTAAATCCAAAGATGGGTAAAAAACCAAAAAGGCTCAACCAAGAGAAAAGAAGAGTTTTGGTCACAACCAAGGCATGGAACAGTCAAGAAATAGGCCAACAAAGACTCAGGATCAACCAAAACCAACCCAGCAACAACCGAAGGTCATAAACCAACAAAAGCTGGAGTTGTACGCTACTGTCGAAGGAATACCTGCGGGTACCCGCGAGTAGTAGAGTAAATAGAGGTGGGTATACGCGGGCAAACCTAAGCTAGCACATGGGTGAGGAAAGGAAAATTGGCAAACAGAGAGTCCAATGGCTCAAAAAAAGCAAGTTTTCTATAGTGTATCTCAACGGCGGATAAGTGACACAGAGCTTCGACAAACAACATCTCTAATTATGGACTAATGCTCAAAACATTTCCCAAACATGGATGTTTTCCCCAGCGGAGTCGCCATTTCTATGTTGGAGAAAACTCACTATGGCTTGGGAGACCACTACAGACAGCTGACTACTAGAAATCAACTCAATTCTCAGAACTATGCTATTATAAATGACAATGCTAAGATAATGGAGAATGTAACCAACCTCGATCCAAACATTTGATGTAGATCCCCATTGGAGCTTTTCCAATCCGTGCACTTGAATCTGCAAATTAGTCTTGACATCCAATATACAACAAGTACATAATATATATAAACGATATTAACATCATCAATAGCAATGGCCCATGATATAACAAGTAAATGCAACCCAATGTAAGATAAACAACATTTACAACATTTATGGACGAGAATATGAGTATTTCTATTGATAAACAAGAAGAAGTACAACGTGATACGACCTCTTGCTGGCAACCAATCTGAACCAAGATATGGATCAATACACTTGTGCCTCCACCCCTTCAATCCTCCATGAATGGCAAACTCAAACTAGATAGGAGTTTGGAAGGTGAACATAAAAGGTTCACAACTACAAGGATCAATGAGTGTAGACTCAAGATACGGCAAAAATCCACTAGAGTTCTCTTGCTCTTCTTTCTCCTCCCATCCATAAGCCATATGTGCTCAATATATAGTCCTCTCAAAGGTAAGTGAAAGGACACATCGAGATGTTTCTTGGGAAGATGGAGGGTCAAAGGTCACCCAATAACCGATTTTTGGGAGTAAAATGTAATAAACTAGTGATTTTTACCATTTTACTTGATACCCGTGGGCTATATAGATGCAACTCACGGGTACGCCTGCTATAGTGATGCAACAAGCAAGTATGATAAAAAATAGGGAAAAATAGTATCTGAAGGATATAAGTGGATCTGAGTCAGTGAAATGGATCCTGTAGGCCAAAGAATGCTGATGCTCAAAGGGTGGAAGATTACATTGTAACAATTCCATAGAAATATATTCCCATGGTTGATTAGGAATTGGAAAAGGCGTGTACAATCCCTGTCGTCGATTAGGTGGTTTGGAAATGGCACAACCACGCATGATTGAATGTACTTGTTGACGTCAGTTTTAAGTGCAGGCCAAAATAAATACTTCTGTAGAATAGCAAGTGTCTTTGCTACTCAAAAGTTTCCTACAGTCTTGCTGTAGTGCGCGTCTCAAATGAGCTGCTGTCGATGATCACCGGTCCGTACAAAAAGCTATCCAAGCTTGTATAGCAAGGTATCTTTCAAGAAATATTTGGCGGTCAATGACTTGTCAGTATGAAGCTGTCCGTAGACTGGTGAAAAGTCGATATCTTCCTAATACAACTGAGGCCAAGTAGTGGTGTCATATCCCTACATACTCATCATTGTAAAAAGGAGAGTAATGGGCGGTCTACTTAGACGATTAGTGGGGGCATTAGCTTTACCTTTCCGATACTTAATTACCAACTGGAATTGTTGCAGGTAATTAATCCACTTAAGTTGTCGAGTCGTTTGAAGTTTTGATTGTGTAAGAGCGAACTGAAGAGGCTTATGATCAGTGAGGATGACCGTTTCCTTGCCAAGGATATAATGCATCCATTGCTTGAGAGCTTGCACAATGGCGTACAATTCTTTTTCATATGTCGAATATCTTCTAACAGTGTCATTAAAAGTTTCAGAATGAAAAGCAACTGGGTGACCAGACTAAGTGATCACTGTGCCCAAGGCATAGTCCGATGGGTCCATCTCAATCTCAAAGGGCTGATGCAAATCGGGTAACACAAGTATTGGTGCAGTGCAGAGCTTGTGTTTGAGTTGTTCAAAAGCTACTTGTTGTGTCAGTATCCATTTAAAGATACTTTTACAGTTCCTTTCGTCAACTAGTTCAAGGGCTAGGATATGTGACTGTAGCCAAGTATGAACCGTCGATAGAAATTCCCAAAACCAAGAAAATTCTTAGTTCTTGAATGTTTTGAGGAATGGGCCAATATTTGAGAATTTGTACATTTTCTGGGTCGATGTGAATGCGTGCATAGTCAATTACAAATCCCAAATATTTGATGTTTTTCATCGCAAAGGAACATTTGTCCATGTTTAAGTAGAGTCGATGTTGTTGGAGAGTGTTAAGGAGTTGTCGAAGCTGTCTGCCATGTTCTTCCTATGTTCGACTGAAAATCAATATGTCGTCAAGGTAGACAATGACACATTTGCTGATGAAAGGTCGAAGAATGTCATCCATGTATCGCATGAGGGTTGTAGGTGCACTGGTTAAGCCGAAAGGCATGACTAACAATTCAAACAATCCTTCCTTGGTCTTGAAAGCAGTTTTTCCACACATTTGAGGGCTCGATTGGTATGATGATATCCCGACTTGAGGTCAACCTTAGTAAAGAACCTAGCACCTTTTAGACAGTTAATGAGCTCGTCTATCTGCGGTAGAGGGTACCGATTCTTCACTGATATTTTGTTGATTTCCTTGTAGTCGATGCACATGCGCCAAGTCCCGTCTTTCTTCATAACTAAGACGACTAGACTTCCACAAGGAGAGGAGCTGGCACGGATGTGGCCTTTGTCGATTAATTATTGGATTTGTTTGTGAATCTCTTCATTTTCGAGATTAGATCTTCTGTAGACAGATGCATTAGGAAAAGAAGAGCCAAGAGCAAGTTCAATAGAGTATTTTACTTGACAATGTAGAGGTACTCCATCAAGAACTTGGAATAGGTTCTGGTCCTCATCAAGAATATTGTTGATATGTTGCTTCTATCAAGAGCTACACTGGTCGGTGACTCGATTGGTTTTTGCAGTCTTCCTAGAATGTTGTGGCTTTATCATAATCAATGCAAACTTCTAAGCATGATTGATGAGCTTCTTTGTCTATTTTACAGATACCAAGGCAATCGTTGGTATAGTTCATCATTTTGGTATGTTGTATCGCTGATCTCTGATTCTGACAATCACCTTATGCAGTTGTGACTGGTAACTTCCATGGGGATCCCATAGGAAAGTTTTCCCAAACAGGGCGTCGACTACGGAGAGAGGTTCCATGTCGCAAAGCACTTCATCTTCAAAAGGATTTAAGAAGTATGCGAGCTTACATTATCGGGTGATCCTTAGCTCTTGTCCATCCTTCATCCAACCGATGTTGTAAGGCTGAGGATGCGGAGTGGTCATAAGACCTAGTTTTTTCACAAGTTCTTCAAAAACAAATTTCTTCTTGCTCCCATTGTCCACAATCAAATGCAGTGGATTGTTCTAAATCCATATCTGTGTATGGAACGGGCGCTCTCGTTCCTCCTCATCAAGGCTGCTAAAGTTGTCGATGTCAAAAGAGTCGTTGCTTCTAGGTCATATTCTAGCATAGTCTTGTCAAATGCGTCATATGTCAACACTTTTTCCAAAAAGGTATTACGAGCTTTGCATTCAGACGTATCATGCCAAGATGAGTGATGATAGTCCCAAAATTTTCCGGTCGGTTGATTGCTACATTCCTTTTTATGAAAAGGCTTTTTGTCATGATATGGATTTGGCGGAGTCGGCTCAGAATATTTTGACTTGTCGAAGTTGGTTGGTGCCTTCTTGTCGGGTGGAGGTCCTAATGTCGACTTTCTCATGAAGTGCACTATTCCATTTTTCTTGGTTTCAAGTTTACTAGCATAGTGGAATGCATTTGCAAGCGTATTGATAGTCAAAAACTCCATCTCCTTCCAAATGTACTGGGATAATCTGCTAACATACTTTAGAACAAGCAATTTTTCTTCTTATTGGACGCCAATTATAGCCATGAGTCGATAGAACTTGTCTGTGTATCTTTGCACGGACTGGTTTTTCCATTGCCTTAGTTGCTGCCACTTCTTATACTGCTGCTCAAGGTACTTCGGCGGGTAATACTCATTGCGGATGTGTTCGACGAATTTATCCCATGTGTCGACGGGGTCTCCGCTTTTCTCCATCTTTGTTGAAACATTCTCCCACTAGCAGTGCATAGATGTTGATATATTTGAGGATGCAATGGTGATCTTGTCGGCTTCTTAGACTTGATTCACAGAGTAATAGGACTCCAATTGTTGAACCCAATTGTCGACGGATTCTGTGTCAATCTTGCCTTCTAGATTCGGTATGTCCAAATTCATTTGCACTTTGAAGGGGCTGATTTTGTCGGAGTTGGTTCTCATCGGAAATACTCCTGATGTTGAAGAAAATCGCGTGAGAATCTCGTTGAACTGGATGGACATATCAGTTCGTTGTTGATCCGACGCTTTTCTCTATGAGCTGCTGTGTCTCCTTGATTGCATGTATTTTTCCTGTTTCTTCTACCATCTCTGGAGGTAGTGTCTGCTTCGATTGATGAGTCTACGAGCAAGTTTGAACCAACATAAGTCAGGTAACTTCGCTGGAAGTGTCTACGCAAAACGTAAGCACGAACAAAGCTGATGCGTTCTAATGAAGCTCTGAATGAACTTTGATTATGCTCTGATACCAATGATCCAACCAGGGCCACGAAGCCGAGGGGGACAACAATTTTACTGAATGAGTCGGCTCTATTATGACGGAAGCACAAGAAATATATTAAGCAAGAAGAAATTACACTACGCAAATAAACACAAATACATAGACAAATATGAAGGAATGCAAACTAATCTCTCTATTACTGGATGTAAATATCCGGACTGATAAGATGTATATTACAATAGTTTATATGCTTATATAGAGAGTGCTGAGATGCTTGGGTGCCTTACTGTTACGTTCAGTTACAAAAGAAGTTATAACGATTTGATAGTTCAACCATTATAGTCGACTGGAATACAGAGAGACAGTCTATCGAAGTTCGACAGTTGCAAGTCGCAGGTTGACGTTGTATGTCATCGTCACGAAACTGTGAGGTCGTTGAACATGTCTAAGTCATGTCACAGTTCGACAACTTGCCAAATTTGTGTCGAAGTCGTGGAATGTGTCGAAGCTGTCGAAGTCGGAACTTGTTGAAGTTGTGTCGATGTCGATGACTAGTCGAAGTTGGCATCCAACAATAATGCTAACTATGATATGGATCAATGACCTTGCAAGAGAAGGAGAGGCCTCTGCCATAGAAGCTATACCATAGATCCTTTCCACTGTCAGAGTTTCACCTCTATTGTAACGTATCAAGGCTATTAAGCCAAGATAACATTAAACAAAAAGAAAAATTACCATGTAACCAATAGAAAGAGTTGCAGCATCAGAATCCCGCAAAGAAGCAAGCAAGGATTCTGCCAATACTTCCAAAAAAACTCCAGCTATAGTAATATTAGAAGTTATCTCCATAGTCCTTGATTCTGGTGAAGATGAATATGAGCCTCACAATTCTTATATGGAAAGGTTAAATGATGAAACTTATGTTGTACACTACAGACTAAACTAAGTCAAAGGGGTCTAGAGATTGCATCCATCGTGAGAATCCCATGTAAAAAAACACGGGGCACAAGAATCCCCCTAAGATGAGAAACAAAATGAAATGGTTGTAGCACCCTCTCTCTCTCATGTTTAAAGATTTTTTCAATACTTTAAAGTGTGTTTGAGCTTTAAAATCCTGACACAAGTTCTATGTTGCACTTGGACCCTTTAACAGAGCAATAACTGCCCTCTCTTGATAATTTCTCCTATTAGAGATGAGACTTGCTTCATGCAAGGTATGATGTAGAGTATCCAAGCTGAATTGCTCCAAACCCATGGAAATCGCAATAGGAACCATGGAAATTATTATATTATATCATCCACATTGATTGTGTGTGAGCTTAAATTCCTCCCAATCAATTCTACAACCATGTTTATTTCAATTGTTTAAATACCATTCCTCAATTTTGGAAGCCGAAGCATTAAGATTATATCTTCCTCAAATGATGTGAATTATGATAACAAATATTGGTTTTGTTAATTTGTATGCTCCTGCCGAGAGTTTTCAGAATCTCTTGGTATACGGCTCCATGTTTCATGTCATGGTGTTACCTACTGTAATTTTAGACACACACAAACTTTATGCAGTGGGTTCAAAAATTCCATTTTGGGCCTAGGACCAGAGCCTTTGGTTTCCATGCAGCGTCAACATGCTTGCAGTGCGCAGTTGATTTTTTCTAGGGATCTGAGACAATTTTGTGCCCCTTTTAAACTACTAGTGATGTCATCATTGTACACACTATACATGTTAGTCCCATTGACCTACTTTTGTGGTCATTTGTTGAACAATAATAAAATTATCTTCTCTTAACTTATCATAACATGCATTTCAGGATTGAAAATTCCTTCAAGGATTTGTCATCACAGTAAAATAAATATTTAAATGTAACAACGAACCACTATTTTTAACATAGCATATATCTACATCGAAAAAGGACGAGCTGGGATATAAAATTAATATTCCATCATTTTAAGAGTTCAAAAGTAGTTTCTCTTCAGAACCATCGAAGAGTGTTCTGAGGGATGTATGTGGTCTTCTTTGTCAACTTATACATATCTCCCACTTTCATAGTAAACAAACTAACAATAAATAATTCCATTTCAAAATGGACAAACAAATACCTAGACCTAGAACCTTAATATGTCATGCAACAACAAACAACATAGTATGGTCCTTTCAAGAAAATATAATGCATCAACGAAAAACAATGAACTATAGAACTACACAGGCTGAGGAATAGTTCCATGCAGTACAATGTGATTGATTGTAAAAAGAAATTATCAATCCAAAAGATATAGGGAAGATATTAAAGTTACTATAGGTAGCAGAACATACCTTCATTTGAATGCACTCTAAATGGAACGAAGATGGGAAATGATCACACAATATCAAAGTTCCACCAACATGACAGATGTTGCAAACATCATCACTTTCAAATGGAGGAGGTTTTATCTTTCTTCTTTATCTTGACGAAGCTCTACACCCCTTTAACTTGTTTTATTGTCTAGTACTTGCATTTGGCATTGTAGTAAAGATATGCCATCTTCCAAAATGAGTTTTGTAGAAGGCCAATGATTCTTGGTCCCAGCATGAGCTTCAAAATTTGTTAGATTGTATACCTTTTTACAACATGCACACATAATTCCATCACAGGTTATCCAACCTTCTTCCTGTGGACAATTCTCCTTTCTATTCCAATAGAAACCTCTCTGGTATGGGGCCACCATACCCTTTTCTATCATCCAGGACAAAACCGACCGAATAGTTCGCTTCACCTAGCCTGAAGTTAAATTCTTTGATTTTCATGGAGTAGTAGGGAGTACTTTCATTCGGTAACCATTTCCTAGTTTCCCCTTTTTTTCACAAGGCGGCATGGTAGTCCTCTTTTTCTATTTCTGACTTTCAACCGAATCTTCTAAACCAAGTTTTTGTTTTCTACTGCTAAATCCCGAAACTACTAATAAACCTTGCCTTGATTTTTTTAATTTTGGTCCTTATGTTCTTGCACTTCTCATCACATTTTCCTAGTCAAAGCACTTTGACTCCAAAGTACATTGCTTTTCCCTAGTAATTGTTTTTGTAAGAGGAATTGTTTCACCTGAAACATTTCTCCTCTTATTGACATGATTATGCATCTTTTGACTCCTAAATACACGTCGCTTTATTCCTATGTGATTTATAAAAGAATCCTTAGCAATTTCATTATTGTTGTATTCATGTTTTGCTACCTCCTTAGAACTATAGACTCTCCCTGAATTCTTTTGACACACAACAGTTGAAGACATGTTTCTTGTAACCCTTGCCCGAGTTTTCTACAATGAAGGAGATGACGAAACACCCCCCAGAATGCATTTTCTTGACTTGTCAGCCTCCAGATTATCTTCATGATTCCCATCTATTAGTCCTTGAACCTTCTGCTTCTGCTTCCATGCCAAACACACTTGTAAGTGAGAATAGTAATTCTGACATGTAGGGGAAATATAACGAATATCATGACATCCCTGCGAGATTTTAACTCAAATCTCCATCCTACAGATAGAAGATGTGAGCTTGTTTTTTGTATGAGCTTGTCCAAAGTAAGATTATAGTTAGGGGATGCTGGAGGACAATATTCAGCATCAAAGGTTTCTCCTTTTGCAGGAGGCTCCCATGATCAATTTTATATGTGCCCTGGCCTATAATGTTGTACAGGTTTTCCTTGATTGGCTAAAGAAAGTGACATGTCATTAGAAAATTCTCTCCCATTTGTAGAGGCCATCCCATCATCCAATCCAGTGGCTAGATCCTTTGATAATATTGTGTCAAATTTTCATTTTGATTGGTCTTTCAAGTCTGCCTCCTTGGCTGGAGACTGGGGCATAATTTTCTCTATGCATTCTGTTTTATTTTTCAAATCTGCTTCACTGGCTGGAACATGGGACAGTACCTTCACACATTATGTTTGTTCTTTTGAACCTTCCCTACTGGAGTAATCCTTAGATAATGCTTTGTCGAGCCAATCTGTCTGACCCTGCAAATATGACCCATTTTTGAGATTCTTGTATGATTCTCTAGCAACTGAGCATGTATAATTTGATCGATCCTTCATAACTTCCCCATTGCAGAAGCTACTGGTGCATTCTTTTAAGTTCATTGAATTATCGCCTCTGCCTAGAACTCTGGAGAAATCTTTACCTGCGTAGTCTGCTTGACCCAAAAAATATGCTCCACCGCATGGAACCTCAGATAAATCGTTGACTACACAATTTGGTTGATCCTCCGAGTCTTCCTTCCTAACAGGAACCTTCAATAGCTTATCATTGTTGTGGTCTCTTGGATTTTTCAAATATTCACCATCAGTTTGCACAACCATTAAAGTATCTGGAGCAACACTAGAATCGAATGCATCTTTCAAGTAGACTATTTCACAGGGAACCATGGCCCCCTTTTGGGGAGTCAATCCAGAATCTACATCTCTTTTTCTCTCGTGAGAAGGATTTCACCTACAGTTGACCCTGTTATTTGTCCCAATATTCCAGTATTCAATTCCTAAACAATTGGGTTTGCTTTCCATTAAAAACCCCAAATTTAAATAACTTTTGTGGAATTACCAAGAAACATTATCCATATAAAAATAGGTGGGTCTTAATGTTTCCTTTCAAAACAAATCTTTTTCCTAGACAGTTACAATAAGTGTATTATGATATAATACGTTATTCACCTTTATGCTTTGCATAGAGGCTTCTATTTATGCTAATAGCGTATTGAGACCATTAAACCATGAATTCAATGATTAAAGAAAGCCCATAAATATAATGGAACCAAAGAGATAATGGTAGGAACTGTTACTTGAAGCATGATTGTGTTGCAGTAGTTGAGCTACGGTTTCAAACCCACCCCAAATATTGTTGAAAAAATTGATGGGGAATAGATGATCTAAAGCAAAATCAAGAATTCTATCACATAGAGATCCTTGCAAACATATGGAGAACTTTGCTTCTTGTGCGCAATTCGTGGAGATCACATGGAGATCCTTGCAACCATTTGGACAACTTTGCTTTCTCTGAGCAATTCGTGGAGATCAGATCTGTTGGAGGCCCTATTTTCTTTTATTTTCCCTCTCAATCTATTTTCTAATTCACTGCTCATTCACTTTTCACTTTTTTTGAGTTTCCCTCTATCTGCTACATTTGTTTTGTTTATATTCTTAATTTTCTTAATTTTTTAATACTAGTTACATATATTAATTATATAAATATATATAATAACTATAAAATATATTAATATTATATATGGGTGAAAAGATACAGTGAAAAAAGGTTTTTAATAATTTATTTATTCTATATGTGAAAGGAGAAGGGGTTAGCTGCGATTATGGAGGTATTATTATTATTATTATTATTATTATTATTATTATTATTCAAGGAGATAGGAACAAAGGGATTTTTACAAAAAGGAAAGATTTATGTTTTCTTCAAAATGGAGGATATTGGATATTTCTTGTAAGGGAGGGACCGAGGGGGAGGGGGACTTTAAATACTTTTGAACTCAGGTGCAAAGAGAACCATGGTGAATGAATGCATATGGAGAATTAATGGAGGTTGTGAAATTGACAATTTTTAGCTAACACGACACAAAATACATGAACTTGTCGAAAATTTAACAGACTATCGAGATGGTCAAATGGCGATGGTTTTGTTCAAAAAAAATATGAACACAACCAGTACAACAAGATCAACAGAGTGACACTAACTTTAGGACATGACAATTCCAAAAGGGAAAGACGACAAATATCGACTAAGACTCGACTCAACCACATGTAGAAGAACTCATATATCACTTGATAAACTATATGCAAGAGATGATGTATTATCTAGATATCAACTCACCACAGCCAAGGCACTAATTAGTAGAGAAACCCCTAAATGAGCATCTCAATGATTCTCCTATCATCTAACACAATGGGCATCAGGATCGCCTCAAATAAATGATCCCTTAGAAGACATGTATTGAAAAATAATCCAAGTTGTGTACTATTAATGTTACAATTTACTAAATTTTAAAACTGCAGATGGATTCAGAGACCCCCTTTCTAGGGGGTCTCCGAATCCAGAAAGGGGGTCTTCGAATCCATCTGCAGTGTTAAAATTTAGTAAATTGTACAAATTCATTATCAAAATTATAATTTCCCATTGCCGGAATGACACAACTAAAACTTACCACATAAATGACCAATTGTTATGTGGTCATTTTTAGTTTAGTTATTATCTCGTGACCAAATTGGTCATTTATCTTGGTCATGTTTAATTTAGTTCTTATCTCAATTGGTCACTTATCTTGGTCATTTTTAGTCATTTCACTTAAAATTTCTCAATTTTGGTCATTTATTCCTTGAAAAAGCTGTGATGACCAATTTTTTTGGTCGCTTGGTCACTTATCTCTCATTTTGTACTAGTGGATGGTTGTAGGTGAGCATAAAGGTTGGGAAAGCTAGGAACCCTTAAACATTGAGTTTTGCTACCCACAAATGCTTGAGAATCCATAATTTATGCTATGGGAGGTTCTCCAGCAACATACAACATATTGGACTCTTACTACACACAATGGTAAGCACTGTAAGGGTTGGAATTATTTAAGGGATTGTGGATTAGTGAAGGGGAATTTCTTCCTTGTGTCGTGTGAGGCAATTGGAAGGAGTGCCATGGATGTGATCGTTGAGTGAGATCTTTGTAGAGATCTGGATGAGCATTTGGCTAAGCATAGAGAGCAGAACGGGTTGTGGGATGAGAGAGGGAAGTATGTAATTGTTTCCTTCGCCCTAGTGGCCTCATAGCCCAACTTGGGGCTGTCCTCTCAGCAAAAAGAGTATATGCTGGACAGAGTACCTACGGGTGGGTGGAAAATTGCTCTTACACAACAAGTTGGTTGGATCTTCTTTGCTAAATATAAGTAGTTTGACTATATTTGATGTGCGATGATTTTATTATTATTCTTTTGATAATTATGTTGGTATGTGCATGCTATATGTGTGTGTATAGAGTTTATTTCTATTGTGTATTTTTTTATCATGCATCTCCACACATATTTTAGATGATATAAATGTTGGTTATGGAGCTTGATCTTCCTGATTCAGAGATGTTGTTTCAGTCATGTTTGTACCCCGGTTTTATATGCTGTGTAGGTGGACTGTACACTCATCCTAGTGGGGGGGTTGGGGGGGGAATCACCCCCCCCCCACGGGGGTCAGAGGGATGGTGGGCCCCTGAAAGAAATTTTTTGGGTTGTTTTGTTGGCCAATAGTTTACGGGCCCATGGTTTTGGGTAGCCCGTAGTATTTTCTCATGGTAATTCCCCTTTAAAAGGAAGACATTGTAATATGTCGGTGTAATGTATTGTAGCATTGTAACTATCTCTGATTGTGTAAGAGAGACTATGAGAGAGTGAAGAGGAAGTTGCAGCAGATGTGCTGCAGGTTGTATCCCTTCATTTGTTGGATGGTATAATAATAAGGACTTGAAATTTATGTGTGAACGTAGCCCATCTTGGGTGAATCACGTTATATTGGTGTGTCTCTTGTAATGTGTTTTATGTGATTTATATTTTCATCTTGTTTATTGTTATTTCTCTACAATCTTGTCTTTCTAACAATTTGTATTGGAGACAAAGGTCTATTTGGCATATAAACGCGTAGGAAAGAAGGATTCCTGGTTAGAGTGGGAGAAATGGTGGAAGAATGAAAGTTTAAGGTTGATAAATGTAATAGCCAAAACTACCAGTTCTGGAAGATTCAAATGGAGGACTATTTGTATCAAAAGGATCTATTCCTACCGTTGGTAGGAAAAGCAAAATAGATAGCGACTATGAAGGATGAAGAATGGGAGGTTTTTGACTAAAAGGAATTGGGAACAATACGGTTGTGCTTGGCTTCGTTGGTGGCTTTCAATATTTCAAAAAACAATACAAGGGAGGGTTTGATGAGCGCATTGGGTAAGCTGTATGAAAAACCCTCGACCTCCAATAAGGTATTTCCAATGAAGCGTTTATTTAATATGAAGATGTTAGAAGGTGGATCCTTTGCTGATCATTTAAATGAATTTAATAAGATTACAAATGAGCTAAGTTCTGTAAAAGTGAATTTTGATGATGAGGTTAGGGCTCTTCTAATCTTGTGCTCATTGCCAAAAAGTTGGAATGGCTTGGTCATGGCTATAAATAACTCTGTCTCTGGTTCAAACACTTTGAAATTTGATGATGTTGTTGGTGTTATTCTTAGCAAGGAAATACGAAGGAAAAGTACAGGTGAGACATCAGGTAATTCATTGACCATGGAGAGCGGGGGAAGAGAAAGGGACAGAGGAAAGAGCCCAGGTAATCGCAGCAAGCCTAGGAAGGGAAAATCCAAATCCAGACTAAGAAAGATAGAGTTTTGGAACTATGGAAAGAAAGGACATATGAGGAAAGACTGCAGATCTCTAAAGAAGAAAGGAGATGGACAACAAGATATTACTCAGGAAGAAAATTTAGAAAGTGATGTTTTACAAGATGCTTTGATTCTTGCATTAGATAATACGAGTAATTACTGGGTAGTAGATCAGGGGCTTCATTTCATGCTACACCCCATAGGAAATTCTTTCATGATTATGCTCCACGCAATTTTGGACATGTTTGATTGGGTGATATTGAACCATGTAAAATTGTTGGAATGGATAAGGTACATATAACATTAAAGAATGGTGAATGGCTACTGAAAGATGTAAGGCATATTCCTACTATGAAAAGAAATCCGATCTCAATAGGGAAGTTGGGAGATGGTGGTTGTTTATATACGTTTGGAGAAACGTGGTGGAAGATCACTAAAGGATCGATGGTGATAGAAAAAAGAGACAGGATAGGTACATTGTATTTATGTCCTCATAATACTGACTATTTTATATTTTTATCTTCCACAAGAATAGATACAACATTGTGGCATCATAGGTTTGGACACATGAGTGAGAAGGGGGTGCATATTCTCCACTCAAGGAAGTTTTTTCCATATTTGAAGCAGATAAGTTTGGAATTCTGTGAGAACCATGTTTATAGAAAACAAAAGAGAGTCATATTTCTTATGGTTGGGAAACAAAAAAACAGTGAAAAGTTAGAGCTTGTGCATATAGATGTATGGGGACCAGCTCAAGTACAATCTCTTGGTGGATCTCATTATTATGTTACTTTTATTGATGATGCAACAAGAAAAACTTTGATTTATTGCATTAGAAATAAATCTAATGTGTTTGCTACTTTTAAGAAATGGAAAGATTTGGTTGAGAATGAGACAGGAAAAAGGTTGATGTGTCTCAGATCTGATAATGGAGGTGAATACTGCAACATATGTTACTGTTACTGTTCATACCATGGGATTCGTAGAGAGAAGATAGTCCCATGATGTTACCGAACAATCTACCGAAAGCGGACTTAAGGCATGATCTCCCTAGTTCAATGCGAATCTAGAACAAATCAGACATAATACAAATCGACCTTCCTAGATCCAATTAGAGATTGAGAGATGTAGACGTCTTACCTTTCAGATCTGTAGATCTTCTTCTCCTTTGTCGATCCAAGCTCCATGGTCGTCAAATCCGTAGCTGCAAGACCTTCCAGAACATGAAAGAGATAAACAAGCAATAATAGCACATCTACACAATAATTGATCTAAGTAAACGGTTAAGGAAGTAAACTATAAATATCAAATGAACAACAAGACATTTATGGAAAGAGTTTTGTTTTACTGTATAAAAAGTGGGAATACAAAGAAGAGTGAGGATTACAACCAAGCCCTAACGTTGCAATCTTCCTCCAACAAGACAAGACAATGCCTCTAAGGAGAAATGGGTGCCTCCAATGGATGAATGTTGATCCCCTAAGCTTATTCCACCAACATATGGATGTTATAGCCTTCCTCCCTTTGGAATGGAAAGGGCTCTTGTATTTATAGGACCAAGTGGATAGAGTAGGATGAGGATCATGGGGAGAGGGCTAAGGGATCCCCCCTCAAGGCTAGGGAACTGAAGGCCAGGTCACCTAGGAGTTAGGGATAGGGATCCACCTCATCCAACTTCTAGAATTCACTCTAAATCTACCTTTATCTCATTAAACTAACTCTGGCGCAGGATGCATGAGGACAACCTGCGCCGGCTCTTCTTTCCCAAAGACAACATGCGTCGACCCAATTAGGAATGTTGATAATGGACATCAACTTTCTCTAACTGACTAAGTTGATCATGGGACTTCAAGGATTGAGGCACTGAGTTGATATATGTCTCATGATGGTGATATTTTGGGTGTAACAGAATTCCCCCCAAAGCATGAAGTTGATAGAAATAAATAGGTGAAATGCTTTGATAGAAGGATGGTAAGGACTTGTCGGATGGTGCTACTGTAGTACAACTCACTCTGAGAACACAGTCTCGCATGACTCACAACATGGATGTCGACCAATATAATGCAGATCCATGGAAGTAAAAATCGACTGAACACAATCATGGCTACTAGACACAAGCGTAGATCCATGATGAGATGATAACATAGCCATGACCGATACAAGGTGGATCTATGTAATATAACTCAAACAAACTCCATCGCAACCTAGGTAAAACATGACTCCCCAGGGTCTTCAAGCCGAACCTGCAATGATACGAATCTATCCATGTGATTAAAAATGTCTTGACGTCGAACATGGTATAAACCAATTAATTACCAGTCATTGATGTATACCATTGTAACGTCCCCATTATTGACCCCATTACATTCAAATGTAAATGATGTAATATTGTTATAAAATCATGGTGAGGAGCTCAAGGCCAAGGCCCCGCCATTGATTTATTGATGCATACGGTTTGCGTGCTAGCCAGGCACATTGGAATTTCAGCATCATGTAAAAATATATTTTAATAAAATACCCACAACTAGCTATGCAATGCAACAAAGAGATGGGGGCATGATTTTACAAGGAATAGGGAGGGAAAACATTCAAACCCTTGAGCCACTCAATTCAAGCCAAGTGTCAATGAGAGAACCCATCAAACCCTCAACTACCCATGTTGACGTTTGTACCCAATCATTGATTTCTCCCAAGAGTTGGTTGAGGTAGTTAATTCCTTGGGGAATGGGAGGTATGGCTGTCCAAATTCGGGCATGGGAAAACCACCCTGCATGGGAATTCTCGTTTTGCTTCTTGGGAAAGAAAAGAGCCATGAATTTCTCCCCCAAGCCATTATCCATGATCATTCTCTCTCCCCCACGAGTTGAGAGCTACCTGGGCGTTTTCCAGGCATGTTTGCTGTGTTTTCCTTCATTCTCCCAGTAGAGAAGGGAGTTTTTGTGTTGTATACCAATGGGGAAGAAGGGGAATGGAACTGGGTTTCCCTAGAGACTTTTGTTGTTGTTAAATGCTGAGAGAGTTGGGGAAGAAACATTTTTCCTCCCTGTGGATGCATTTCCATTCTCATAGCTCGTTTTGGGTGAGCCACGATTTGGGGAAAATCTATGGCCATCTTGTTTGTGAATTCCATTGCTGGAAATGTGTATCTATGCCCAATGTTTGTGCTTGTTGTGTGAGAAATGAATATGTTGGGGTTTGGGTATAGGTATTCATTGTTTTGGCTTGAGCTTGAGAATAAGCATTCATGGTTCAATTGTAGCCTAATAAACCCAGCTATGGACTGGCTTGGCTCAGATGGAATGATTAATTGGTTGTGAGAGAGTGAATGTCCCCTTTCCTTGTGAGAATCATGCCCAGCTCAGGGTTGGCCTTCGGACGGACTCGGTATAAGCTTTCGAAGAGCCTATGGCTGGGTGGAACCTTGCAGCGACATAGCTAGTTGCTTGGGACAATTGCACAATGCAGATAAGTGTTTTCTGTCTATGTATTTACTTCTGCAATGCATCAATTTGATGACTGTTTTGATATGATGGATGGGCATGAATTGTGTGTGTGGATTAGTTTTAAATTCTGCTGTGCATATTGCCTAATTTGTATCTGCACACCAATGTTTAAATTCTTATGATTCTAATTAGTGGGCTGAGATTTATGAAATGCCTAGATTTTAGTGCCATGTCCCCTTCCTTGCATTTGGGTCAGCAAGTGGGTACGTTACAACCATTAACAAGCGCGAGGGAAATCACCATTAATGTCAATGATCCCCAAGGTATCATAGTACATATCATCGAGCACGAATGAATGAGTTGAAGTCGAACGCCTGATGAAATATTTCAATCAAGAGTCAATGATGCAAAGTCATGTCGAAAGCGATGTAACCTACCATTGAGGCATGCAGGCCCAAGGTACTTGATTGGTTTCTAGATTCATTCCTTGGATGATGTGTTGAGGTCGAAAAGGATGAACCCATCGAAGGAGGTCCATGATGAATCCCCCATCAACGACATGAAACTCGATAACAGATGTTGTTAAATTTTGAGCATTAATTCACAATACTCTAGGATATTTACTAAGAGAACAACATGTACAGTATATCAATGCATATCAATCATAACAAGCATGTCAATCATCACAAGAAGCAAAAGCACGAGAGACAATAGACACACAGAGTTTCCGTGGGGAAAACCCTAAGGTGAAAAACCCCACAACTTTGTCAGAGATAGAAAGAGCAATGGCTCAACCAAAGTACAACCAAAGTACAAGAGATAGACTCCTCTTAGCAGCTGATCCTCCTCCTCACAAGTGCGCCACTTTCCGAGTGAAGGAAGAATGAGTTTCTGAGTGATCCAAATAGAGATCTCTCGATCTCTATTTATACTTGTTCTATTTTCCCAATAACCTTATGGGGCCGACTTGTCTAGCTAGGTACATTAACCACATATTACATAAATCCGGGATGACCCCTTACAAGGTGGTCTAATAACCCATCAACAAGTTAACACACTTGCGACACTTGTCAATACAAATGACGACACTTCCTTATAGAGGAATAACACATCTCTATAAGGGTACAATAAATATATAACTGAAATACATTCCGAAGTTACATATACATCAACACTCCCTCTTAACTAGGAAGGTATTTCTCGACACAGATCTGCTAGCACAAGTCTTCTTCTCTAGATCAACGTCATCGATGCATCAACCTCAAATCATCGTCATCATCACTGCTGCTATATCAACCAATCTCTATATCTACTCGTCATAGGAAGTTCTATAGAGCTAGCCCTTTTTCATGCTGGATGTAGGCCCACCACTTGCAGGTCTTCATCATCAATCGCCATACTGTGGATCCCAGGACTGATTACGTGCGTCAACACAACCGAGCGCGGACTATAGGTTCTTTTACATGTTGACATTCACAAAACCTACTCAGAGCATCCTAGGATGTTACGAGTAAACCGCTCTACCTATCTGGATCTCGATAGAGCATCCCAGGCTGTTACGAGCACATCGCTCTACCTATTCAGATTTTAAAGGATCTTTTCTATGTGAACTTTCAAAAAACCTACTTAGAGCATCCCAAGATGTTACGAGCACACTGCTCTACCTGTTCGGATCTTGATAGAGCAACCCAGGATGTTATGAGCACACCGCTCAACTTGTCCGGTTTTTAAAGGATCTTTTCTATGCAAAACCGTAGCAAAACCTACTCAGAGCATCCCAAGATGTTATGAGCACACTGCTCAACTTGCCCGGATCTCGATAGAGCAACCCAAGATGTTACGAGTACACCGCTCTACCTATCTGGTTTTTAAAGGATCTTTTCTATGCTAACTGTAGCAAAACCTCGAAAGAACATCCTAGCACAGACTATAGGATCTCCCATGATCTTTTCTATGCTACCTGCACAACCTGTCCACGGCCACAGAGTATCAAACCGATACTCATCATACATCATCCCGATGTACATCATCACATGATCAACCTGATCATCATCATAACATCAACCTTATGCGTATCATCTGGAGCAACATCCTAAAGCTCATCATCTGTGATCATCCTAATCATCATCATAACATCAACCTGATGCATATCATCTGGAGCAACATCCTGAAGCTCGTCATCTATGATCATCCTGATCAAGAAATATATCCAACTGATGCATACAAAGTATCTACCTGATACATATCACACATGATCAAACTGATCATACAATGCATCCACCTGATACATACATAAGTACATGATCTACCTGATCATACAAGTATCCACCTGATACATATACAAATACATTATCTACTTGATCATATCCAACATCCAACATGATGCGTACATACATACATATAAATGATCCAATTGATCATATAGAGTAGAAACTAGAACATCATCCTAATGCTCATCATCCATCTCTTACATCCATAGCCATGTGAAGGATCCTCCTTCCACCATGCTTGGAATGGCTTCAGCAAATGTGTCCATCACTTCTTCCTCGAAGTGTCATCGATCTGAAAGACACCAAGCCTCTCTTTGAAGTACTCGAACTTCACTCTAGCTAGTGGTTTCATTAGCACATCTGCAATCTGCTCATTTGTCGCAACATACAGGAGCTTCACTGCTCCTCTCTGCACCATATCCCTGATATAGTGATATTTGATCTCTATGTGTTTCGACCTGTCGTGGAACACCGGGTTCTCAGATAGCTTCACACAACTCTGGTTGTCACAAAAGATACCAGTAGCCTCCAACGAGAGATCAAATAACTCAGACAGTAGCTTCCGGATCCATACTACCTCACAACTAGCCGAACAAGCTGCAACATACTCTGCCTTAGCTGTACTCAGTGCTATGCAGGACTTCTTCCTGCTAAACCAAGAGATCACACCTGATCCCATACTGAAACAACACCCAGATGTGCTCTTCCTATCTGCAGCACTACCTGCCCAATCTGAATCAACATAACCTTGCAGTTTAAACTTTTGATTCACTTCATACTTGAGCCCATAATCAACTGTACCCTTCAAGTACCTCAGAATATGCTTTACAGCAATCAGGTGAACACCCCTTGGATCCGTCAGGAACTGGCTCAATGTGTTCACCGCAAAGCAAATATCTGGTATTGTGTTCGTCAGGTACATCAAGGACCCAATCATCTGACGATACATAAAGACATCAACCGGCTTAGATGAAGCATCACACAGAAGCTTTAGGTTCGATGCCATAGGTGTGGCCATGGCCTTGCAATCCATCATCCCAAACCTGTTCAGGATATATACTGTATACTTCCCTTGCCCAAGGAATATCCCATCTGCACTCTGCCACACCTCCATACCTAGAAAATAGTGCATCATCCCAAGTCCTTCATTTTGAACTCGGCAGCAAGCTTCCTCTTTGTATCGGCAATCAATTTGTCATCTCCTGTTAAAAACAGGTCATCCACATACAGAAGTAGAATCATAGGATTCCATTCCTCAACCTTGTAGTAAAGGTTGGAATCCACTTTACTCTTGGTAAAGCCCAAACTAGATAGGAAATTGTACATCCTACCATACCAAGTTCTAGGAGCTTGTTTTAATCCATACAAGGCTTTCTTCAATCTGAACAAATATGACTCCCTGTCATGTGTTACAAAACCGAGTGGCTTCTCCACATACACTTCCTCTTCAACTACACCATTCAAGAAAGCAGTCTTGACATCCATCTGGTGTATCTTCCATTTCATCGCTGCAGCTAGAGCAAGTACTGTTCTGATGGAAGTGTACCTGGCTATAGGAGCAAAAGTTTCTTCATAATCTATTCCCTCTTTCTGAGAGAAGCCTCGAGCTATGAATCTTTCCTTGTATTTTTCTACGCTGCCATCTATAGCATGCTTGATTTTGTAGATCCATTTGGAAGTCACAACAGACTTCCCTTTAGGTCTTGGGACAACATCCCAAACATCATTCTTCATTATTGATTGGTATTATTCGACCATGGTGTCCTTCCATTCTTTCTTTTCCGCTGCTTCTTCATAACTAGAAGGTTCTTTGTTCATGATATCACAGAGTAAAGCAAATAGCTGGTATATGATCTAGTTCTCTTCTTTGCTCTGCATTCTTCTTCTGGAATGCCATATCTTTCTGCATCTTGAATGAGCTCTCTAGCCCATGCAGGTTTCCTCTTGTGAGATTTATTCTCACGAGGTGGATCTACAAGTTGTTGCGGATCTTCAATTTCACGATCAACATCTGGAATTGCTTTAGTCATGGTAGTGTCTTGAAATCTAGTTTCCTTAGGCTCTTCATAATCTTCAACCGTTGTCTTCCTTGATTTGATGAATGCTGAGTTTTCATCAAATGTCACATCCTTGCTGACATCAATCTTCTTGAACCCTGGAAAGTATATTCTGTAAGCCTTGGAGCTTTCACTGTAACCCACAAAGATACCCTTCTTTCCTGAAGGATCTAACTTGGTCCTCTTTTCCTTTGGGACATGAGTGTATACTGGACAACCAAATAATTTGAGATGGCTGACTTCAGTTTTCTTACCATAGAAGTCCTCTTCTGGTGTCTTGTTGTCCAATATCTTGTGGGGTGTTCTGTTCTGCACATATACAGTTGTTCTAGCTGATTCTGCCCATAGATGCATAGGTAGATCCTGGTCATGCAACATTGCCATTGCTACTTCCATGATTGTTCTATTCTTTCTTTCTGCAACTCCATTCTGTTGTGGATTGTAAGCAGCAGTCAAATCCCTCTTAATCCCTGAATCACTACATAGCTTCTTGAAGTCACCTGAAGTGAATTCTCCACCATTGTCAGATCTAAATGTTTTGATCTTCTTATTAGTTTGATTCTCCATCAAGGTCTTGAATTCCTTGAACTTATCAAACACTTCATCTTGTTCTTCAAGAAGAAAACCCAAGTCTTCCTGGAGAAGTCATCAATGAAAGAGACATAGTAAACATACCCACTCAGAGAACTGGATGACATCGGGCCACATACATCGGAGTGGATGATTTCCAAGATACCTTTTGCCTTACTTTCACTGCTTGGAAATGCCTTCTTTATGTTCTTTCCTTTTGCACATCCTTTACAAACACCTTCATGCTTGGTCTTGATTTCAGGAAGACCTTCTACAGCCTTACTTGCATTTGGTAATGCTCTGTAGTGCATATGTGCAAGTCTTCTATGCCAAAGTTCACTTGGCTCCATGGAATCATGCACCATGGCATGTTCAAGTTGTCCCTTCAATTTATACAATCCTCCCTCTTGCTTTTCAATCACCACTGCATCATCAATAGTTTTACCCTTTGGCCACATTAGGACTTGGCCATCTACAAATGCAACCCTCGTGCCTTTTGCATCCAATGTAGAGATGGATAGTAGATTCTTCTTGAGCCCAGGTACATAAAGAACTTCTTTCATCTTCAAAGACTTTCCAGAATCTAGATTGCAGGACGCTTCACCACTTCCTTTGATAGGGTATTGATAATCATCCCCAAGTTTCACTTTATGGGGTGATTCATGTTCAGATAGATTTACAAAAGATTCTTTAAACCCAGTCATGTGTTTGGAAGCCCCACTGTCAATTAACCAATCATTACAACCATGAGAGATAGTACCTGTGAGAGCAGAGCTTAGAACATACTCTTCTTCGCTTGATGAGTCATCATCATCACTTTCTATTCTAGCCTTCTTCTTTGGAGGTTCATCGTCTTCAGCAGCATGAGCATGATACCTTCTTTTGCTACCCTTCTTCTTGTTGTTGTTGAAGTTGTTGCTTTTCTTGTTTTCCCTTTTGTTCTTGGGACATTCTGAAGCAAAGTGTCCCTTCTCATTGCATTCGAAACATCGAACATTAGATAGATCTTTCTTCTTGTGATAAGAGTGAGAATGTTTCTTGTTATGAAATTTCTCCCTATTAACCTTGCTTCCCTTGGTGTGAGCTGTGAGAGCTTGATCTTTATGCCCCATCTTTTCTTCTCATGCCACAAGCCTAGCTTCTTCTTGAGAGCATTCCTCCCACAGTCTACTGAAAGATATCAATTTCTTTCTTGCATAGATTCCTTGAATAAAGGAGTCCCATGACCTAGGAAGGCCATTTAGAGTGGTCATAACAACTTCACCATTTTTCACTACTTCATCCATAGCTTCAAGTTGTTCCTTGATCTGAGAGAAATTGGAGAAGTAAGATTGAATGGTCTCTCCATTCAACATCTTGACCCCTTTCAATTGATTCCGCAGAGTCATCTTCCAATTTATGTTCTTCCCTTCAAATAACTTGGTCAGGGAGTCAAAGATCTCCTTGGGTGTCTTTAGAGATGACACATGAGGTATGAGATGGTCTTTTATAGAATCAACAATGATTCTATTTGCCTTGACCAAGTTATTCTTATGCAATACCTTAGCCTCTTCATCCTCTGGGATAGGGACCTCGGAGCTGATGTAGGAATCCAATTCATTTTCTTCCAGGATTAACCCAATCCTATACTTCTAGGCTCAGAAGTTATCATCCCCTTCAAGCTTATCCTCAAGCTTGGTGTGGTGAGACATCTTAAAGAGTACTTCAAATGTAAATAGAAAAGATTTAGGTCTTACCACTTGCTTTGCTGAAACTGGATCTGGTCTCGGATTAGGGTTTGTCAAAAAAACCCTAAAAATTCAAAATGTGAATTTCAACTTTATGCAAGGATAGAAAGATGTGCCTTGATGATCTGATCAGCCTGGTGTATTCAGAATTTGAGATATGCAAAGCTTCACTCTTCAGAAATGCCTTTTTGTCTTCCCAGATTCACTAGGGAGGACCTTGAATTAGGGTTTAAGTTTCCCGGAGATCTACCCAACCAAAAATCTCGATCCAAGGCTCTAAACTTCGATTTTTCCAAGGAGCTTCCAGCTATGTCTTCATATTTCAGAAATTACTATTTTTGTGGAAACCCTAATTTTTAGGGCCAAATCTAAAAATGCTCAGAATTGAATTCTGATTGGATAGAAAGATTCTCCTTGATGAGTAGAGTCAATCTACTATACTGCTTTTCCAAAATATGTGGAGAGAAACCCAAATAAACAAGAAACCCTAGTTTCTGTCACTTCACAATGTCTTCTTCTCAGGTTAGCTCTGATACCATGTTAAATTTTGAGCATTAATTCACAATACTCTAGGATCTTTATGGAGAGAACAACATGTACAGTATATCAATCCATATCAATCATAACAAGCATGTCAATCATCACAAGAAGCAAAAGCATGAGAGACAATAGACACACAGAGTTTCCGTGGGGAAAACCCTAAGGTGAAAAACCCCACAACTTCCTCAGAGATAGAAAGAGCAATGGCTCAACCAAAGTACAAGAGATAGACTCCTCTTAGCAGCCGATCCTCCTCCTCACAAGTGCGCCACTTTCTGAGTTATCCAAATAGAGATCTCCCGATCTCTATTTATACTTGTTCTGTTTTCCCAATAACCTTATGGGGTCGACTTGTCTAGCTAGGTACATTAACCGCATATTACATAAATCTGGGCCGACCCCTTACAAGGTGGTCTAATAACCCATCGGCAAGTTACATTCTCTATAAGGGTACAATAAATATATAACTGAAATACATTCCAAAGTTACATATACATCAATAGATGTTTGGAGTAGATCAGATGGTATAGTAACATGCAAGACTGACTTAGAGTAGACCGACATGATGGAATGTTTACTGACTGCAAAATGATGAGCAGTGAATGTATCTTGAACATGGGCATGACATGACTTGGCAGTATTGACATGATGAGAACGATGCTAATCCTAATGCAAGTGGTGGTGGAAACATTCTTTGGATGGCCTAAAGGAGTAACAAGACTCATGAAGTTAACAAGACTCAAGGACAAATGGATTATCCAAGTATTGAATGCAAATGCAAATGAGTGAAATGTTCAAGAACGACTAAGTACTGCCACAGGTAAAGGTGTAACACAACAAATTTCCTTTTTCCCCATCATGATTGATGAGTGACTCATGTGTTTTTTAACGAGCTCGAGGAGGGTAACTAGATGCTCGGTATAGCTCATCTCATAGATGAGTCCAATCCCAAATGTTTTCCGAACCTGAAAAAGGAGGGGCTTGTCTCATGAAGGGCCCTTCAATGTTGAGTTTTAATGAGTCCATAGAAGGAAAACTCGGCATCATTTCATATTTAGAGATTCTGAAAAGAACTAAAGAAGACTCCAAAGGTCCTTTTTCGTAAGGTTAGCCTCTTCGCCTAGAAAAGGGTAAAGCAACGCGAGAGAGGACTCTTCCAGTCATGATTGGCTGGAGTATTCCGTTTTCATAAGTAGTGCCCCCTGGTCCGAAAAAGGGGTAGACTATCACCAGGGAGACGACCATTCAAATACTTTAACAAGTGTGAATGTGACAAGTTCGCTTGGTGATCTTTTCGTATTTCGAGAGCCTAGAAAGAGCTTAAAGAAAAACTCCAAGGGGGTTCCTTTTTTCGTAGGAGTTTAATGAGCCCGAAAAAGTGATAAATTATAACTCGGTGACTTATTCTCAGCATTTAACGAGCATGAGAAAGAACAAAGAGTTAGCTCGGTTGTCATTAATAATTTGTATTTAATGAGCGAAATAATGACAAAAAAGACTCTCTACGAGTGTTCATACCTAATAAATTACGCAAAAATACCATAACTGCGAAAAACTTGATCAAAGTCGTGTTAAAATTCACCTGCAAGCTTGAAACTAGGTAAAAAACGATAATCGGATATAAATAATCCCAACTATGGAAAAATAACCCATTCTAGAATAAATTAAAAAGGGAATATGCTCTTTTTCAATATAAATAGGGGTAAATAGTAAAAAGAAATACTATTTGTTTTTTACCAAGTTGGAGAGGTGAAAAGTGCCCCTTTGGAGCCGTTCTTCTTTTTCTAATTTCGGGAGCTGTGATCCGTCATTTCAGGCACCGTCTGCGACAGGTAACCCTAACCCTATCTCTTTACCTTTCTAGTGGTTTAGAATTTTCTTTTTCTTGCATTTAGGTAGGTTTTGAGCATGTTAAATTGGGAGGTTTGCATTCACGGGCCGGTACAGGTAACCCTTTCGCGATCCGCGTCGGCACAGAACCCGAAAGGGAGTTCTGAGCCGGTGGTGCCCTATCCAAATGGATGTTCTGCGCCGGTGCAAACCTCCAACTTAACCTCAAAACCTAGCCAAAATAAAAAAAAATTAAAGGCTGGGCAAAGTTCTAAAGGTGTTAAAATGTCTTTCTTGATAGGTTTGGGGTGAACATAATGGTTCTTGAGTGGCGGGAATGCGAGCATGAGCTCGAAGATGTCAAAGTTGAAAATAATCCACAATGTGCTGCAACATTGAGGAACTGTGGGCTACTCAAGCATTTTCGAGTGCCAGGGATGAGATCCCAAGTACCACTATTGACATACCTGGTCCAATGTCGGGACCCTATTCAGCAGCACTTCCAGATAGGTGAGCACACGTTTACCATAGATGTCGAGGACATCTACTTTTTGATAGGGTTATCCCAACGAGGGAGCCCTGTGTCCTTGACTGGATCACGAGGTGGTGATCATTTGGTAGAGGACATGATAGATCAGTGGTGTACTCCGGGTATTACGATGGTTGGTGGGAAAATTCCCATCAAGGATGTCAAGGACCGATTTCTTCGAGCGGTACTCTTTACCATTGTGCAAGTTGCTGGCAACCTATCTGCTCACCTATCGATCAAATCGCAGATGATGTATGTCGAGGAGTGCATGACTCCTACCGTGTTTAACTAGTGCGAGGGGCTTCTCACCAGCCTCCAAGATCAGTTGACCAAATGCCAACGCGGGGTGTTAAAGCAGTTTGGGTATGGTTCAGTAGTGGTATCCTTTATGCTGGAGTGGGTGCCCCACTTGCACCCACAAGTGGACCTCGAGGATCGAGATGTACGCGATCCTCACATAATGAGATGGGAATAGCTGATGGCTTTCCATGGTTGTTGATGTATTTGTAACTTCGGAATGTATTTCACATATATGTATATTGTATTCCTATAAAGATGTTATTATTCCTCTATACGGAAGTGTCGTCATTTATATTGTAAGTGTCGTAACTTATACTTGATGGGTTATCAGACCACCCTATTGGGGGTCGGCCCAGTCAGCATTATATTATGTGGTTAAGTTCGAGCCTACATGAGTTAGGTAAAAAGGCAAGTCAAGTCAAGTATAAATAGAGTGCGGGAGGCACTCTATTTGATCACTCACTTCTCACACATGCACTCAAGGAGGAGTGGCGCACTTATGGAGGAGGAGGATCTGCTGCTAGGTTGTGTCTATCTCTTATGGTTGGTTGTATCATTGCTCTATCTATCTCTGAGGAAGTTATTGGGGTTTTTCACCTTTATGGTTTTCCCCAAGTAAATATTTGTGTCTCTTGTGTGCTTGCATTATTGTCTCCATGATTGATATGCTGTAGATATGCTGTACATGTTGTTCTCTCAGTTAAGATCCTAGATCAGATTGATGTAAATTCTGAAAATTTAACATGGTATCAGAGCTAGCCTGAAAGAAGGCATGATATGGCATGTATGACACTTGTTGTACTTACAATGCTAGGGCTTGATATAGCAAAAACCAGTCATCGAACATGGTATCAGAGCCCAAACTAGGGTATGATCAAGCCCGACCTTCTTCCCAACCAAAAATTCTGATCTTGGTCTCTAAATTTCTATTTTGATGAGTAGCATCCAGCCGTGGTCTCCGATTACAAAAATTCCAACTTTCTCCAAAGCCCTAAATTCCGGAAGCCATGAATGAAGGTACCAAAAAATAATTCTGTTTTGACAGAAATATGTACCTGATTGTTTCTGGTGTAACTCCGAAATTTTTGATCCACAGGGTCTGAAAAAGTTTCTTGAGATAGCCTGACCTGTTGGCTTTCCATCCTGATAGGTCTGACCTCAATTGGATTTTCTGAGAGAGAGTTATGCCAAATGTCGCAACGTGACTTGTTTTGGGATAAAACAGGAGAGCAAACTTGTACGGCTTGCCACGTGTCACTGTTTGAACTTCGGCCTCTGAAAACATTTCCTGAGATAGATCGGCCTGTTATCTTTCCATCCTGACAGGTCTGACCTCAATTGGATTCTCTGAGAGAGAGTTATGTTTTGAGATTTGTTCATGATTAAGTTTATGGTATGTTTGTCTTCATGTTACTACCGTCTTGATTTTAGACTTGTCATATCACCTTAATAAAACTATCAATGCACGATAGAAAATATTCATTGATTAGGATATTGACACTTATGATTGTACTAATGCATTGTGGTGTTGTATGAGGTTTATGTTGTCTACTAACATGAAAGGTACACCAAGAAAGACAAATCATGTTCTGGTCCAAGAACATATGGTCATGATAACATGAGGATAAAAGATTCATCCATTGTCATGGATCTCATAGAAGATCCATTTACGAGGTATGTATAACTTCGTTTTGTAATGGTTAACATATGAGATATACAGGTTACTAGCACAAGTCATTGAAGAAGAACAAGAAGACATCATGTGAGTATGTTAGACATAAATAGCTAGCATGCTAATCCAGGTATGTTTTTCCTATATCAAGATAGAATCCTACCTTGTGTTAGGATCTTATACTGATTGTTGATAATTATTATTCATGAAGTCATAGGTTTGAATAATCATGATTGTATGCATTTTATGTTTCTTACCATAATTAATGATATGACTAACCAGAAGAATCATGATGGTATAGGTTTGAATAATCACAGGTTTTATCCATATTATATCTCTTATCTTGATTGATGATTCAACTAACCTGAAGAGTCATAGGTTTGAGTAATTACAGGTTTAGACATGTTATGTTTCTTATGATTTGATTAACCTTAAGAATCCTACATAAACCTTGAATGCTAATGCTTATTATTTTTTGTTTGAAATGATCATGACTATACATGCTTGAGATTATTGTGTTTTAATAGTATAATAATGAATGTATGATTTTATATGAGATCACAAGGATAACACATTCATGATACTAATAAGCATGCATAGTGACCAAGGATGAATATGAGTTCAAGAACAGGTAATTCAGGAAGCAAAGATCAAGAGGGAGCACACTCCAGTTGCTGCTGCAAGAAAGCAAAGGAGCACACTCCAGTTGCTCCTGCAAGAAAGCAAAGTAGCACACTCCAATTGTTCCTACAAGAAAGCAAAGGAGCACACTTCAGTAGTTTCTGCAAGGATGCAGATATTCAGAGGGAGTTGACCATCTTTCTACATTCCACAACAGAAAGGTGTAGAAGAAGCTACTTCAGATTAGGACTCCAACAGCTCCTACAAGGAAGCAAAGACTCAGAGGGAGTCCACCCAACGAACAAAGAAAGATAAGTATTTTAATCATCATTTCTTGCATATTTGTTTGTTTAAATAATATTGTTCAATAATGTATATACTGATGTTCCTAGAATTAGGTTGTGTATTATGCATATTAGAATAGGTGCATTGATGAACAGTATACTACTAATATACATGGGTAAGTGGCCTATGGCACTGTACAACATTCCATTGCTACTTATCTAGAATGAAACCTCTTTTCTGACATGTTGGGAGTTGTGCACACTCTTAACAATGTTCTGGTAGAGATTGGAAGGCATCTAGAAAGTTACGGGATATGGATAAATGTTGTATTGAAGCATTGGCTAAGATAATTGCATGACTGTATGACATATTTCTTTATGTGTAAGAATTTGTTCTGAAAACTATGAGATGTTTCTAATCATGCATTTAACCTGTTTTGTAGGAAAGACCGCATATCTTCACCTAAAAAAGGACTACAACATTTGTTCCAGCAACAAATATATTTATTGAAGATATTGAAGTTCCCAGGATCTGGGATGAAGAAATAGAATGCCATGATCCGTCGATCATGAAGAATGATGTTTGGTATGTAGTCCCAAGACGTGAAGGGAAGTTTGTTATGACTTCCAAATGGAACTATCATATCAAGCAAATTGCAGATGGCAGCATTAAGAAATATAAAAGTGATGAAATAGAAGATGCACCAGATGGATTTCAAGACAGCATGGTGTAGTCATATATGTGTGCAGAACTTAGTATCGTAGGATAGACAGCTTTCTATCCAGTTTGGGCTTTACCAAGAGTAAAGCGGATTCCAACCTTTACTACAAGGTTGAGGAAGGCAATCCAGTGATACTACTTTTGTATGTAGATAACCTGTTTGTTACATATGAAGATAGATTGATTGCCGACACGCAGCGGAAGCTTACTACCGAGTTCGAGATGAAGAACTTGGGGATGATGCACTATTTGTTTTTGGCATGGAGGTGTGGTAGAGTGCAGATAGAATCTTCCTTAGACAAGGGAAGTATGCAGTAGAGATCCCAAAGAGGTTCAGGATGATGGATTGCAAGGCCATGGCCACACCTATGGCATCGAATATGAAGCTTCTATGTAATGCTTCTTCTAAGCCGGTTGATGTCTCTATGTATCGTCAGATGATTGGGTCCTTGATGTACCTGACGAACACAAGACCAGATATTTGCTTTGCTGTGAACACATTGAGCCAGTTCCTGACGGATCCGAGGAGTGTTCACCTGGTTGCTGTAAAGCATGTTCTAAGGTACCTGAAGAGTACAGTGGATTATGGGCTCAGGTATGAAGCGAATCAAAAGTTTAACCTGCAGGGTTATGTTGATTTAGACTGGGCTGGAAGTGCTGCAGATAGGAAGAGCACTTCTGGGTGCTGCTTCAGTATGGGATCAAGTGCGATCTCTTGGTTTAGCAGGAAGCAGTCCTGCGTAGCACTGAGTACAGCTGAGGCAAAATATGTTGCAGCCTGCTCAGCTAGTTGCGAGGCAGTATGGCTATGGAAGATACTGTCTGAGTTATTTGATCTCCCATTGGAGGCTACTGGTATCTTCTGTGATAACCAGAGTTGTGTGAAGCTGTCCGAGAACCCAGTGTTTCATGATAGGTCGAAACACATAGAGATCAAATATCACTATATCAAGGATATGGTGCAGAGAGGAGCTGTGAAGCTCCTGTATGTTGCGACGGACGAGCAGATTGCAGATGTGCAGACGAAGCCACTAGCTAGGGTGAAGTTCGAGTACTTCAGAGAGAGGCTTGGCGTTCTTCAGATCGAGGACACTTCGAGGAAGAAGTGATGGACACATTTGCTGAAGCCATTCCAAGCATGTTGGAAGGAGGATCCTTCACATGGCAGTGGATGTAAGCGCTGGATGATGAGCATTAGGATGATGTTCTGGTTTCTGCTTGGATATGATCAGTTGGATCATTTTTATGTATGTATGTATGCATCATGTGGATGCTGGATATGATTAGTTGGATCATTTTATGTATGTATGTACGCATCATGTGGATGCTGGATATGATCAGTTGGATCATTTTATGTATGTATGTATGCATCATGTTGGATGCTTGGACCATGTATCTGTATATGTATCAGGTGGATACATTGTGTGATCAGGTGGATCATGTATGGTGATATGTATCATGTATTTGTATTTGTATCAGGTGGATACATTGATGATCAGGAGGATCATGTATGATGATATGTATCAGGTAGATACTTGGTATGCATCAGGTAGATGCATTAATGATCAGGATGATCATAGGTGACGAGCTTCAGGATGTTGCTCCAGATGACATGCAGCAGGATGTTGTAGTGATGATCAGGATGATCATAGATGACGAGCTTCAGGATGTTGCTCCAGATGACATGCAGCAGGATGTTGCAGTGATGATCAGGATGATCATAGATGACGAGCTTCAGGATGTTGCTCCAGATGACATGCAGCAGGACGTTGCAGTGATGATGATCAGGATGATCATGGATGCATCATGATGATGTATGGTAAGTATCAGGATGATACTCTGTGGCCGTGGATCAGGTTGTGTAGATGAGCATGTAATCCGGTGCCCTGGGAGATTTGCAGATGGTCTTTCGAGGTTTTTCCTATGGCATGTAATATCGGTGCCCTGGGACATCTGGCAAATGCTCTTTCAAGTTTTTGCTCTGGGAGGACATGTAATTCGGTGCCCTGGGAGATCTGCAGATAGTCTTTCGAGGTTTTACCTATGGCATGTAATAGCGCCCTGGGATATCTGGCAGATGCTCTTGCGAGGTTTTGTCCTATGGCATGTAATAGCGCCCTGGGAGATCCGATAGGTTGGGTTGTGTGCCCGTAATCAGTCCTGGGATGCTCTTGCGAGGTTTTGCCATGACCACATGTAATAGTGCCCTGGGAGATTTCAGGTCGGAGTTGTGTACCCGTAACATCCTGAGATGCTCTTGCGAGGTTTTGTGGTGGACCACATGTAATTTGTGCCCTGGGAGATTTCAGGTCGGAGTTGTGTACCCGTAACATCCTGAGATGCTCTTTCGAGGTTTTGTGGTGGGGTCACATGTAATGGCGCCCTGGGAGATCCTACAGGTCGGAGTTGTGTACCCGTAACATCCTGGGATGCTCTTTCGAGGTTTTGTGACGCACGTAATAAGTCCTAAGGATTCCACAGTATGGCCAGTGATGACGAAGACCTGCAGGTGGTGGGCCTACATCCAGTATGAAAAAGGACTGGCTCTGTAGAACTTCCTATGACGAGTAGATTCAGAGATTGATTGAGATAGCAGCATCAGTGACGATGATGATGACTTGATGACGATTATCTAGTGACGATGATCCAGAGAAGATGACTTGTGCTAGAAGAACTGTGCTGAGAAATACCTTCCTAGTTAAGAGGGAGTGTTGATGTATTTGTAACTTCGGAATGTATTTCACATATATGTATATTGTATTCCTATAGAGATGTTATTATTCCTCTATACGGAAGTGTCGTCATTTATATTGTAAGTGTCGTAACTTATACTTGATGGGTTATTAGACCACCCTATTGGGGGTCGGCCCAGTCAGCATTATATTATGTGGTTAAGTTCGAGCCTACATGAGTTAGGTAAAAAGGCAAGTCAAGTCAAGTATAAATAGAGTGCGGGAGGCACTCTATTTGATCACTCACTTCTCACACATGCACTCAAGGAGGAGTGGCGCACTTATGGAGGAGGAGGATCTGCTGCTAGGTTGTGTCTATCTCTTATGGTTGGTTGTATCATTGCTCTATCTATCTCTGAGGAATTTATTGGGGTTTTTCACCTTTATGGTTTTCCCCAAGTAAATATTTGTGTCTCTTGTGTGCTTGCATTATTGTCTCCATGATTGATATGCTGTAGATATGCTGTACATGTTGTTCTCTCAGTTAAGATCCTAGATCAGATTGATGTAAATTCTGAAAATTTAACAATGGTGGCGGGGTCCCATCATTAGTTTTGGTACAGGGTTCTTCTTGTGGTTGCAGGGACAGATCCTCATGGTGGAGGATTATCCATACCATGCTACAAACTTTCGAGGAGACCCAGACTTGGTGCTTCTCGAGGGGACGCAGTGGGGTGACATTGGTAAGAACCACTGCTTGTGTTTTTATATTTTATGCATTTTATGATTTTTTGTAGTAGCGTTGATGACATTTACAAGTTTCTTGCAGACGTGGGTCCAAAGCGACCACTTGGATTCTCTTCCCTCGTGCAGAGAGGCAGAGCGCTAGAGATGGAGCCCGTGGTCCATGATGCTCTTGAGGAGAAAGAGGTGGTCAGGGAGAAACTCCAGAGGATGACCTCAGACATCCCAGAGCATACTGTGCATGACCTGCCCCTCTGTTATCAGGAGTTGATGGTTGGGGTATCAGATCGTTTTGGTACACTGCTATGGAAGGTGGCGAGAGCTGTAGTCTGTTATCATGCACATCCTGGGGTTGAGCAGCCTAGGGCCGTGCAACGTAGGGTTTAGGTGCATTGTTTATATATGTATACACTGAAAGCTTACATGCTTCAGATTTTTGTAGAGATGAGTCTTACTGAAAGATAGCATGCTTCAGACTTTTGTATCAGCACTACCATTTTGTATCAATTTATATATATACAGACATTTTTGGTGGGTTTATAAACTTTGTGTTCTATGGATGATTAATGAGATCTTGTTTACATGTTTGCTTATACAATGGATGATTTACATGTATGTTTTTATATTTTATGAATATGTTATGTGTGTGCAATGTACCAATCTAAAATTAAGTTGGCCATTGAATCAGCAACTGTATTCATGTCTCGTGGAATGTGCAGGTATTGAATAGATTCAAAGGACCTTTCCAGAAGACGGACTCGTCTGAAGAGACAGAGTAGGGTAGGGTTGCGGATAGCGTAAATCTGGCTCAGATGAGAAGCCACTAGTTGTGAATCCAATCACCACTTGATACTCTGCGGCGTTATTGGTCGTGTATCCTAGACAACTTCCTCCTGAGCTGATAAGCTCGTCGGTGGGGAAATAAAGCATTCAGGCTGCTGAAGCAAGGTTATGGGTATGCCGGATGGCGCCTTCCGCGTATTCGTAGCAATTTTCCATCTGCACATGTATACAAAACATGGTATAAGAAACGAAACAAGACCTAGACACACTAAAACAAAAGCGTCACACCACACAAAACACACACGCCATGTACAATATATACAAGATATCTATGCGTGAAAGACTCAGGCATAGTACCTCTTCAGGTAGATCCCATTGCAGGGCTCACCCAAAGATATCCCATCATAGTCCTCTTGTTCGTAGGCTCCCTTTTCCAGAACACATTTCACTATGTACGGTCTGTGCCACATGGACTCGAACTTACCTGTCCCCAGCTTATCGTGCTTTTGGTCACACGTGAGGACCAAATCACCCTCATTAAAGACATGGGGCTTGACCGACCTGTCGTATTGTGCCTTGATTTGCTTCTTGTTTTCCTTTTTGGCAAGAGCAGCATCGGGGCGGGTCTCGTCAAGTTTTGCTAGGTAAAGGAATTACTCCTCCTCGGTAGTGGTGTCGGAAGAAGTTCGACTACGAGTTTGAGTGATGGAATCTCTCACTTTATTGGTAGGATTGCCTCCAATTCGTAAACTAATTGGAACGGTGTAAATCTGGTGGCAGTCTTAACGGAGGTCCGGTATGCCCATAGTGCGGAAAAGAGCATGTTGTGCCAGTTAGACTTGTGCATACCCACCATGCATTGAATCATCGTTTTCAAGACCTTGTTGATGGTCTCTACTTGTCCATTGGACTGTGGGTATTAAGGGGTTGATTTTTCATGATGAAAACCAAATTTGACGCTCAATTCATCTACCATGTGGTTCTGAACGTGAGATCCATGGTCAGTAACTATGGCTTGTGGAACTCCGAACCATGTAATAACATTATTAAACATGAAGCGTGCAGCGATTTTGCACGTAGGCATAGCCTCGTCCAATTTAGTAAAGTAATCCACGGCTACTATGATGTGACCATGCCCCCGGCCAAGGTAGGCTTACAGTGCATGAAATCTATGCCCCATTTGGAAAAGGGGCCAAAGACAATAACCGGGTGTAACAGGGTAGGGTGGGTGTGCTTTTTCGCTTGAAAATGCTGGCATGGGGGACATCTTTTAATGGCCTCAATACAATCTTTAAATATGGATGGACAGTAATATCCCGCGCGTAGTATCTTACGGGATGTATCCATCCCAGAGAGATGACCGCCACAAGCCCTAGAGTGACAGTCTTTCAAGACGTGTTCAGCCTCCTCATGCGTCAGACATCGTCGAAGAACCGAATCAATACCACAACGATACAGGGTATCGCTAATGATCAAGTAATACTTGGCATGGTGATAGATATGACAACAATCGTCACAAGACAGTTGGGGGTTGAAACGTTGGGTTTGAAGATATAAGGTAATATCTCCATACCACAGGTCAGATGTGCTGATAGGGAACAATAATTCGTCTAGAAGAGAATCATTGGGCTCAGATCCTAAATTGACACGGGGAAGATCGCAAATGATCTCGGAAAACACCAAAGAATTCTTAGACTTGGCTTTCTCAAGGAGGAGGTCAAACTCTTGAAGTATCATGATCCAGCGTAAATACTTGCCCCCAAGTACTTGGCATGTCAAAACGTGGTACATGGGGTTCGATTCTGCGATGACGGTGGTGGTGCGGAGCAGTATCTACTAACGGAACTTTTGGACAGCGATGACTGTTGCAAGAGCGAGTTTCTCGACATGTGACTAATGAGTTTCAGAGTCAATAGGACCCTTACTTAGGTAATATATCACATGTTCCTGGGCATTGTTGTCCTCCTGCACGAAGACCATGGCGATTATGGTGGCAGGAGTGGCAAGATAAACAATGTAATATTTGTAGTAATTGGGCGGTTGGAGCACAGGGGCATGTGTAATGGCATGTTTCAGACTATTGAAGGATTTTTACACTTGATCGTCCCAAATGAACGTGACGTCCTTCTTCTGTAATCTAATGTAGCCCTATGTCTTCTGAGCGAAATTACAGACAAAATGCCGTAGGTAAGTTGCCTTCCCTTGCAAACTTTGTAGTTCCGTAATGTCGGTAGGAGGTGGGAGAGCAACAATGAATTCCACCTTCAAGGGATCAATGCGGATTCCATCCTTAGAGATGAAAAAACCTAGGAGGCATCCAAAATCGATGCAGAAGATACACTTGTGAGGGTTCAGGCGGATGTTATACCACCTGCATCTGAGGAAAACAATCGTCGGATGATCAATGTGGAACTCACGCTACCGTGAATGGGCAGGTAGGTCATCAAGGTAAGGTTCCACAAAGTCCTTCACATCATGAAAGGAATACAACATGGCCCGTTGGAATGTGGCACCAGTGGTTTTGAGACCAAAAGGGAGCTTGCGATAAGCAAACGTGCCCCAAGGGAAGATGAAATCTATCTTATGTTGGTCGGCCGGGTGGATCTCAATCTGGTTGTAACCGAAGAAGCCATCCATGAATGAAAAGATGACACTTCCAGTGCAATTGTCTATGATCTGATCGATAACGGGATTAGGGTAGTTGTCCTTAGGACAATCCTTGTTCAAATCCTGATAATCGACACATACACGATTGGTGCCCTGCTTCTTAGCCATAGGAAGGACATTTGAGACCCATTTTGTCAATGGAATAGGGTAGATAAAGCCATCCTTTAAATGCTTTTCAATTTCTGCCTTGATTACCGTAGTTTTTTGAGGGTGTACCAGTCATAACTTTTTGCGGACTGGTTTAGCATCGAGATAGGTTGTGATTTCATGTGAAACAATAGCAGGGTCTATCTCAGGCATTTCCTCGTAGGTCCAAGCAAACACATCTCAGAATTTCTTGAATAAGGCCGTAAAAGTAGTAATCTCTTCAGGGGAACATTTCTGGCCTAAACGAATATGTTCCACTACACCAGGGGTAATCGATATGTCAATGGGGGTGGTGGCTTCGATGTTTTCCAAGTTTCCATTAGTGTTTGTATGACACGTGAGTATCAGGGACTAAGGGTAAGGGTAAACATCTGGTGTAAAAATGGTGGTGATGTTGTTCTTTATAGAATCCAATGGGGGAAGGAAAGATGATCGATGGCAGAGGGCTTCCCATGGAGGGACATCCACACTCATAATCTCCATGATGGACTCGTCAGATGGAAAAGTATGGAGCAGCGGATCAGATAAGGATGACGTCCGCTATAGAGAATAGGATGTAGAGGCCACAACCAAGTGGTCCTCGGGTGCTGAATGGATAGCCTCGTAAGGGAGTTCAACAGGTGAAAGAGGCATAGTATCTCCAATCAAGTGCATGGTGGCTTTATCGGGAACAAGCCATTAGTCGGTGGAGCTTGGAAAAGAGGATATCGTGTTGACCATAGAAACATGGTTAGGGTGATCCGGGGTTGAAAAGATGCCCATAAGAGATGAATCTTTTATGAGTCCGACCCCCATGCTCTCATATAGCTGCGAATATTGTCCATGCAATGGGACATTATCGCCCGGATGAGAAGCGGTGTCCGGTGTACAAAAGTCCAGTTGGTCGATAGTGACAATTCGGCCTTGGTAAGGGAATTGCACTAAGAAGAAGACGGAAGACGCGACCATAGTCATGGCATAAAACCAAATAATTTAAAGGGGCTCCGACTACTTCCACGTTAATGGTTGTTGTCTTTCCCCCCAACTCTACTTCCAAGGCTTGTAACATCCCATGGGGTTGAAAGCCACGACCATCGAATGCTTTCAAGGTAGTGGGAGAGTGGTTTAACTCGAGAGAACCAATGGTCTCCAACATGATATCGACATGACCTACATAGAGGCACATTCGTCTAATACAATACGATGGATTGTATTCCCAGCAATATTCATGGAAACTTGAAATGCCAACTGGTGGGAAAGCCTCGGTTTAAAGTACTCGAGACGGAACATGATTGTATTAGAGGAATCTAGATCAACCGCTCCAATGGAAGCGAGAAGAGTATTGTGCTGGTTGGGAAAATTCTGTAAGACCTCTAGTGTCGACATAGCACAAGGAGCTTGTGCCAAGTCCTCTACAATGTTGTAGTTTTGAGCTGCCCGAGCATTGGGATTGAAAACTTCCTTTTCGAATCGTGCTCTTGGGCAGACGCAACACTGACTCTAAAGAAGGCTTCCCAATGGTGAGAGAAGTGTGTGGAATGGTAATGTCGGGAATAGAAGTGGAAGCTTTTTCAGTATTACCTCCAACAGGTTCCTTCTGAAAGACTGAGTCGTACAAGCATGAACATGTGTTCAAGTTAACCATCTCACTATGCATCATGAGAACATGCATGGTGGAGGACGCCTCTCCATGTGAAGGAGAGGTTTGAGCGATCAGTTGTTGGTTCTGAGCGGAGAAGGGATAGTTGAGAACTATGGGAGTAGGGTTTCCTTTGAGAAAATTTTGTACTAATTCGTCTTAGTGAGGACATTACTTTGAGAAATGGTCACCATCACACAGTAAACAAGGATACTTCAATTTCCTCCTATGTTTGGTGTCTTTAGGGGTGGGCTTAGGCTTCTACTGATTAGAAGATGTCTTAGGTTTACCTTTGTTTTTCTTCTTACCACCGGATTTCTGAGATGAAGCTGATTGAACATAATTCACCTCTTTGGTGGAGATAGGAGTGGGTGACTTGGTGGTGCTGTTGCCAGCCCATGGTGGGGATGGGGAAGAACCCTGGGGGTTCGACGGTCCACCAGTATGAGTAGAAGGCTGGGAGTTAAGGGAACCAATGATGCCACCGGCTTGAGGTCCCTTAGGTGGTTTTGCAGGTTCGTAAGTAGGGCGGGGGCATAAGGAACAATTTCATACAACGTGTCAGATTGAGCATAGACTAGGTCTCAGTAATGGGAATGGGAAATAGCTCGTTCCTCGGTTACAGCCCCTCCCATGGCCACACCTCGAGCTATGACAAGTAAAAGAGACTTTGTGAACTAGTCAGCTAGGATTTGGTATGGAATGTGAGCATTAATGAGACATCGTCTTCGCCGCCACTCATGAATATGGTCTGAGATATGAGTTGCGGTATTCTAGTGAAGAGAGGTCAATAAGTCTTTACCAGTCTGATAGCGAATGGGAAACTGGAAACTGTCAAAAAATACATAGCAAGAGAGCAAAAATCTGGAAAAGTGTTTGGTGGTAATTCAACATACCACTTAGCAGCTGGGCCAGTGAGAGTCCCTTGGAATAACCTAAGATGGATCGAATTGTCCATTAGGGAGTTGGATGAACACCATAAATGGTATGTCATCACATGATTTTTTGGATCCTCGCCAGATTTGTCATCAAATTTGGGAATATCATATGGTAGTTTAACCGGAATTGGTGGCCAATTGTATCCGTGGAAGATGGGGTCATTAGTCAGACGAGACAGGTCGGGTAGGTCCAAAGTGGCTAAGAAAGGCACTTGTTGAGTCAGCTGCGGGTATTGATAGTACTGATATGGCATGTATGGACTAGTGGGACCTTACATCGATTGATTGTAGGGTGTTCCCAGAGGAAACTGGTCGTAAGGGGGTGTGCCACCCAGACCATATATAGGTCATCCGCCATAATAGGGTAGTCCGTTACCATAAGGAGGGGGTCCGTCGTCACCATCGAGAGGGGGTGGGCCTACTCCAAATGGTGGGGGTCCACAGCCGCCATCGGGATAAGGTGTACCTCCACCACCTCCACTAGGATAAGGTGGTTCTCCACCACCTCCACCGAGAGGGGGTGGTGCTCCACCACCTCCGCCGGAAGGGTGGGGACCTCCACCACAACCACCGGAAGGGTGGGGGCATCCGCCATCACCGCCACAGGAAGGGTGTGTCCCTCCTTCGCCACCTCCACCAAATTAGGGTGGTCATCCACCACCACCACCAGAATAGGGTGGTCCTCCACAATGAGGTGGGGGTCCACCACCATCTGGCGAGGGGGGGGTGGTCCTCCACCTCTACCAGAAGGGGGAAATTCTCTGCCTCCGTTGGGAGGGGGAGGGCCTCCGCCTCCACCGCCGAGAGGGGGTGGGACATGGTTTCCATAATGAGGTGGTCCTCCTCCAGAAGGTAGAAGTCCACCGCCTCTGGGATTATATGGGGTCCCATCGCCTCCAGAGGGAGGTGGAGGGTGACCAAACGGGGGTGATAGTACTTGAGGGATAGTTGGTGGGGGTCCATGTTGTAAAACATTTTGGTGTCCCCATAGAGTGTATGGATTTCTGGGATAAGGGATCTCGTAGAGTGTGTCTTTGGGATTGAATTGTCCCGACACAGGGATAAGATAAACTGGATATGCTTGACTCCATGGTGGTTGAGTTGAATTGGATGGTCTCACAACATGAGATAATCCCATGGTGGATGCTCCAACGGGTAAGGAAGTTCCATTGGAAGGTCCGATAGGAATTCCTCCTCCAGTATTATGGTTAGGAGACGGGGGTTTCCCCCCACTGACAACGTGCTAACCACTAATCGATGGTTGACCCAAAATAGGTTGTTCATTATCTACTATGGGATTAACATTACTTGTAAGGAAAGTAGGGGGCAAAGAGTACCCTCCCCGTGAGTTTTGGGGTGGGGGAGGAGTGGTAATGTTCTCGTAGTAGCAAGAGGAGTCTTAGACTGTTGTCCTTCAACAGGTCGAGTCGTTTGGGGTATAGAATTGGTCTCCTTCCTAAGGGGTGTACTTGCAAGAAGCGAGGGTTGACTAGGTTCATAAGTGGTCATGTTGTGGATGGATGGTTCCAGTGAATCATAAGATAAAGAACGAATCGAGATCTGTTGATACGTGGGTAACTCCGGGTCTTGAACCCTTCATAAAAGACTTTGTCTTCGAAATTCCTCACCCATGGCACGCAATTTGTCCAGGCAGTTACAGAAGGGTGCCAAAAGTACATCCGGAGTAGCCCAACTGAGTGGGGATGAAATGGAAAAGTGAGCCACTTGTTGACCTAGAGATGTTTCCCAAAAGGGTGTAGCTATACCAAACACAGCGGATATAGGGTCATCTTGGGAGGAATTTAACCATTCCAAAGATACAGGCTCTCCTTGCAATGCGGGAGGGAGAGCTACATCTTGTGAAGTGGAAAGATCTGCCTCTTCTCCCCTTGAGGGGTTGGAGGTGGGTGAGTCTAGAGGAAACATGTGTTCCCCCAAGTCGGTAGTAGGGTTTTTTACTTCAGGTGACACGACTATGACGTGTGGGTCCATTCTTACCCTTGAAATTACCTCCTGGTTAAGGGGATATTCGGATGGTAAGTTTAAAATTCTGCGGGACCTTCTCCAAGGAAATTCAGCCAGAGTGACTGAACCAAAGTTTCTCCTAAGTGTATTCTAAACAAAATAAAAGCAGTCCAGAAAAATTTACACAAACTAAGGCCGCAAGCAAACTTATGTGATAGGTGTGGATTTTAAAGTTTGGAACCTCACAGGATTGTCAAGGCTTCACAACTTGCTATATACCGTAGGGTCCAACAGTAAAACATGACAAGGAGGATTGGTACCGTACCCTTTTCTGAATACCTGACTACCTGGACGGCACGTGTGTAGTAATCTCCCCGAGTGCTGTTCTCGGTGTATTGCTATGCCAAGACGACCGCATGGTTTGCTCAGTTGGTTTCAGGAATCCTAATGGTGTCTCCCAATATACTCAAGGTACATGGGAGCTAAAATCCGTAGTGGTGTTGTCTAATGCACGAACCTACGGCAAGAGCCTTCCAATATACTACCAAGTACGTGAAACACCTTTCGATATACGCTGAGTATGTGAAGTGCCTTTCGATATACCCTAGGGTACGTGAAAGAGCCTTCGATATACTGGTTGGCACGTGAAAGAGCTTCGATATACTGGTTGGTACGTGGAAAAACTACAATAACCCCAGAATGCAGTGCAAGAAAATAACGACAGCTGCCATGTTTTACGATGTGGGAACACGTCTCTAACTTAACACACAAGTTACTAAAAAATTTACCCTAGTTCTACCGTTAATTTTATCTGGACAGTTAGGTGAATGCATGAGGTGAGTAAATAAGCGTAAGCATAATGCAAGCCCTAACTACATGAAAAATGCACTTATTCTTTTGATGAAATCTATGTACGGGAGGGAGAAATATTTTTCAAGTGGTTTTCACCAAAACAACAAAATTTCAACAAATCTCAATTCTATCAAAAATGATAATGAAAGTATTCTTTTCCGTTTTTTCAAGCAAAACATGAAAATCAACAACAGATCAAGACCAAATCAAAGCTTTTTCTTTTTGTCTTTTCAAATAAAAAATGAAACTAAGTGATGAAAAGAGAGAATTTCTACTTAGAGCACACTAACTCTTCAACTTTCACTATGATAGCCTAAAAGCATGAAAACCAAAAATGCATACAACTTTTTCACGCATGGAATCACTTTTGCAAAACTTCGATTTCACTTGGATCTTTCAAGAAAATGAATGGCTCATAATTCGTGAAAAACACAAGCAATTAAATTGTTTTTCAAAATTTCCAAAAGATCTATGAATGATAAATTCCAATACATGAAAAAACTTCTACAACAATTCTCCAACGAACTTGAAAAATGGTAAAAATGAAGCACTTTTGATTTTCCAATGAATGCATCAAGATACCACTTGACAATAATAATGCTTTCAAATATAAATGGCTGAAAGGAAGAGATTACTTGCTGTACTCTAATCACTCATAAATTCTCAATAAAATGACAAGCACTCATACGAACTGAAAATACACAAGACACTCAAAATCAACTGGATGCAAGCAAAACTAAAAGATGTGCACAAAAAAGAGGTATAGAATCAGATCCAATGCAATGACTAGATCAGGTGAGGAGAGGAGGTAATTCAAGGTCAAGTGGGTGAAGGTGGGGGAGTCTAAAGTGTCCACCACTACCAAGTCTCAAGCTTGTCCAAAATGGGACCCAAAACCAATCCAAACACTACCAATGCAAAAATCACAAGGTTCCTGACTGGAAAGTACAGTGCAGAGAGGTTTGAAAATCAAAATAAACTCAAAAATGGAGAGGAGATGGCCCAAGACCTAGGATTTAATTCTTGGCGCGTCCTGTGGTCAGGTAGAGCGCCCAGTGCAGGTTATCAGTACGTGGTTTGCGCCAGTGGTGCATAATGCAAAACTGGGAAAAGCATCGTAGGCGCAGGTTGCAGAGGAGCCGAATGCTCCCGTGAGTGGATGGCGCTCTAGCTATACTACCCAGGTGCGTCAGGCTAAATCCCAATGCAAGGATGAAAAAGAGCTCCAATTATGAGCAACAAAAAGGTTTGATAATTACACACAGACTCAGAGAAAGCTAACAGACTCTTCAACAAGAAGATCTGATGGTGAAAAAGGCTCAGGAGGAAAATGAAATGTCTCACTAAGAAATCAAAAAGATGATATTCACATGAAAACTTAAAACAACTTATGTATCCCTAGTATGGTCGCCAAATTTGTTACCGGACAATCTACTGAAAGTGGACTTAAGGCATGATCTCCCTAGTTCAATGCGAATCTAGAACAAATCAGACATAATACAAATCGACCTTCCTAGATCCAATTAGAGATTGAGAGATGTAGACGTCTTACCTTTTAGATATGTAGATATTCTTCTCCTTTGTCGATCCAAGCTCCACGGTCATCAGATCTGTAGCTGCAAGACCTACCATAACATGCAAGAGACAAACAAGCAATAATAGTACATCTACACAATAATTGATCTAAGTAAACGGTTAAGGAAGTAAACTATAAATATCAAATGAAGAACAAGACATTTATGGAAAGAGTTTTGTATTACTGTATAAAAAGTGGGAATACAAAGAAGAGTGAGGATTACAACCAAGCCCTAACGTTGCAATCTTCTTCCAACAAGACAAGCCAATGCCTATAAGGAGAAATGGGTGCCTCCAATGGATTAATAATGATCCCATAAGCTTATTCCACCAGCATATGGATGCGATAGCCTTCCTCCATTTGGAATGGAAAAGGCTCTTGTATTTATAGGACCAAGTGGATAGAGTAGGTTGAGGATCATGGGGAGAGGGATAAGGGATCCTCCCTCAAGACTAGGGAACCGAAGGCCAACTCACTTAGGATTTAGGGATAGGGATCCACCTCATCCAACTTCTAGAATTCACTCGAAAGCTAACTTTATCTCATTAAACCGACTCCGGTGCAGGCTGCATGAGGACAACCTGCGTCAGTGCTTCTTTCCCAAAGAAAACATGCGCCGACCCAATTAGGAATGTGGAGGACATCAAATTGCTCTAACTAACTAACTTGATCATGGGACTTTAGGGATTGAGGCACTGAGTTGATATATGTCTCATGATGGTGATATTTTAGGTGTAACAAGGAACACCACAAGAAAATGGTGTGTCAGAAATGATGAAGAGAACAATCATGGAGTGTGCAAGGTGTATGAGATTGCATGTAGGGTTGCCCTTACAGTTTTGGGTAGATGGTGTAGATATTGTTGTTTACTTATTAAACAAAGAGCCTTCAAGTGCTTTGGATGGTGGTATTCTAGATGAGACATGGATAAGTAAAAAGGTAAACTACTCATTTCTAAGAACTTTTGGTTGTGAAGCATTTGTCCATATTGATAAAGAAAATAGAACAAAGCTTGAGGATAAATCCAAGAAATGTACCTTTACTGGATATGGGGTCTATGATTTTGGTTATCGCTTATGGGATTATGAAAATAACAAAATAATTAGGAGTAGAGATGTGGTATTCAATGAAAAGGTTATGTATAAAGATCAGTTGTAGGGGCATAAACAGGAAAAGAAAAACACAGAGTACACAGTGCTTGATGAAATCAAAGAAAATGAAGTTTCAAAGGTGCCAGAAAATCAAGAACAATAGCAGGTACCTCAAACTCCTGAAAGTCTTAGAAGATGTATCAGGTTAAGTAGACCCCCTAAACGATTCTCTCCTTCACTATATTATTTATTGATGACTAATTCAGGTGAACTAGAATGTTATGAAGAGGCAATGCAGGTGGAAACTAGAAAGAAGTGGGAGCAAGGCATGAATGAGGAGATGGACTCATTGGTAAGAAACAAGAGTTGGGATTTGGTTCATTTTTCAACACGTAAAAGAGCATTGTAGAATAAATGGGTTTACAGGTTGAAGGAAGAAGATGGAGGAAAGAAGCGGTACATGGATAGACTTGTTGTAAAGGGGTTTGCATAGAAGAAAGATATAGATTTTGATGAAATATTTTCTCCTGTTGTTAAAATGAATTCAATTAGAACTATTTTAAGTCTAGTGGAGGTAGAAGATTTGGATTTTGAACAGTTAGATGTAAAAACAACCTTTCTCCATGGGGATTTGGAAGAAGAGATTTATATGCAGCAGCCACATGGGTATGGGGTCAAAGGGAAGGAGAATTTGGTATGCAGGTTGAAGAAGAATTTGTATGGCCTGAAGCAAGCTCTAAGGTAGTGGTATTTGAAATTTGACAGGTTTATGACAGAACAAGGTTATAGTAGATGTCATTCTGATTATTATGTTTATTTCAAGAGGCTGTATAATGGAAAATATATTATCTTTTTATTGTATGTGGATGACATGCTTGTTGTAGGGTCTAACATGTAGGATATAAATGTGCTCAAAAGGAAGTTAACTAATTCATTTTTTATGAAGCATTTGGGTGCTGCAAAGTAAATCCTTGGTATGAATATAACAAGAGACAAGAAAAATCGCAAATTGACACTATCTCAGGGTGAGTACATATAAAAGGTGTTGGAGAGGTTTAGAATGCAGGATGCAAAACCAATTAGTACAACTTTGGTCAGCCATTTCAAACTAAGTAAGGAGATGTGTCCCAAGACATAGGAAGAGATAGATTACATGTCTAGGGTTCCCTATTCATCAACAGTTGGCATCTTGATGTATGCCATGGTGTGCACAAGACCAGGTATTTCACATGCAGTGGGAGTTGTGAGTAGGTATATGAACAATCTAAGTAAAGAACATTGGAAGGAAGTACAATGGATTCTCAGGTATTTGACAGGTACTACCACTCATGCATTATGTTTTGGAGGTTCAAACACTGTTGTACATGGATATGTTGATGCATATATGGCAGTTGACAAAGGAAGCATGAAGAACACTACATGGTATGTTTTTACTATAGGTGGAACAACATTAAGTTGGATTTCGAAGTTGCAAAAGGTTTTTGCACTTTCAACAACGGAAGTAGAGTATGTTGATGCTACAGAGGATAGTAAAGAGATGATTTGGTTACAGAGGTTCATGGAGGAATTGGGTAAGAAGAAGGAGAATAGTAGGTTGTACAATGATAGCGAAAGTGCCATTCATCTTGCAAAGAACTCAGCCTTCCATTCTAAGACTAAACATATACATCTCAAGTACCATTTCATACGGTTTGTTCTAGAAGATGAATTGTTGAAGATGGAAAAGATACACACTAGCTAAAATCCTATAGACATGTTGACAAAGTTAGTAACCAAAGAGAAACTAAGTTTCTGCTTAGTTTCAATTGGCCTTCAAGCATGAAGGTGGAGATGTCAAATTTTTCAGGTCCAAGGTTTAGAGTGTAGTCCATCAAGTGCAGCAGCAGTGGAGTTGTTGTGACCAATATCCAAGTGGGATATTGTTGGTTGTGGAGCATGATCTTCCTGATTCAGAGATTTTTTTGTTTCATACATGTTTGTACCCTAGTTTTATATGGTATGCAGGTGGACTGTACACTCATCCAAGAGGGGGGGTGTGTGGGGTCATCTCCCCCCCATGGGGGTCCGAAGGCCAGCGGGCCCCCAAAATTGTTTTGGGGGGTTGTTTTGTTGGCCAACAGTTTACGGCCCCATGGTTTTGGATAGCCCGTAGTATTTTCCCATGGTAATTCCCCTTTAAAAGGAATACATTGTAATACGACTATGATAATGTATTGTAGCATTGTAAATATCTCTGATTGTGTAAGAGAGACTGTGAGAGAGTGAAGAGGAAGTTGTAGCGCATGTACTGCAAGTTGTATCCCTTCATTTGTTGGATGGTATAATAATAAAGACTGGCAATTTCTGTGTGGACGTAGCCCATCTTGGGTGAACCACATTATATTGGTGTCTCTCTTGTAATGTGTTTTATGTGATTTATATTTGCATCTTGTTTATTGTTATTGCTCTACGATCTTTTTTTCTAACAATAAATTTGTAATATGGCTATTGTGCGAAATTTAGAAGCTCGTATTAGTTAATGTACCCTCGTGTGGGTCTGATTGAGTGAAGGGTACGTTATAGAGTGGTATCAGTGCTTCTAGTTTCAATACCAGAGCTATATCGGCAAAAAATGCACACTTACAGGCATAAATTAGGAATGCTTATGTGGAGATTGGGTTATGTTAAGTGATAGATAAGGGGACGGGAGTAATTTCGAATTAATTTTGAAATAATCCCCTTATTATCGAAATAGAATTTCATATGATTTTGAAATTTTATTTTATTTTTGTAATTTTAAAGTGGCCCCAGTCGTACCATGTGGACGAGTGATGCCATGTGGCTGGGAGACATGATGTGGAAGAGCCACATGAGTTAGAGGTATGATGTAGACTTGCCAAATCAGGCATGCACATGGGTGACTACAGGTGATGGAGGGTGAAGGCGGATGGAGATCTGGTTGTCAAGCATCATGGAAGATCAATGGTTGTACTTGATAGAGTATCAAAAACCTGCATGGTGGTAAATAGTAGAAGGACAATCCATTGGGCATAAACCGCCTGATCACATGTCACATTTTTATTGCCAATGGCTCCCCATAAACATTTTCAAAACAGTTTTTGCAGCGAGCCATTACCACTTCTTGTAATAGGATACTGTCGATGCATACGTGCCCAAGGACAGGTGGTATAATGACTTGGAATATGGTGGAGGGTGACATGTTCGTGTCACGGGGTGACATGCAGGACCCATATGACACATTAGCAAGAATGTGTTAGGATACATCATAATAAAATGGCGCCGAACTTATTCCCCAAATTACGCGAAATCGAAATATTTACCAAAAAAAAACGAGGGCGTTGCCCTCGACCCACTCTACAGGGAGGCCATAATGGGGCAAGCCCCTTGACCCTCATTACTTTTTTTTTTTAAATATACAAAGTTAGTTTTGGAGTTTAACTGCAGTGATTGGAACAATAGAAAATTGGGAAAATTGTGAATTATGAGGGGGGGGAGTGTTATAGAACTGCTAACATTCCTAAGTTTGGAAAAAGTGGGAAAAAGATAAAAGTAGTCAAATGCTGAATTTTATAAAGAGTGAGTGGAGCATCAGATCAGAGAGAGGAAAGTTGATAAGTAATCCCAATCACATGTATTATCTAGGACAATAGAGAATTTTTTCTCTAATTCTCCATAGATTATCTTCTACAAGTGTCTGAAGTGGGCCTCTAGAGTTAAATGAACCTACAGGAAAAGTGCAGAACTTGGGCAAACTTGTCAATTTTGAAGGACTGCAATTTTTTGCTCGAGAATAAAAAATGGGTATACTTATAGTCATTGGAAAGCTTATACATAGGGTAACAATTGTACAAGGTCAAATTATGAAGTGGCAATTTATATGTTTCTATAATTTGATTAGAAAATATCCTATACCATAATGTGACAAAAATTGTCAATATGGGCATTTTCCAGAATATATGAAATTTTGATTTTCTAAGAATGTAATAAATCGAACAAATGTGTTTATATGTACACTTTTGCAGATTCAAAATTATATCAAAGAAAATTAAGGTGCATCATTCAGTATAGTGCAGTTTGAAAACCCTTGGTCTTGATTGGGCTAAGAGAATCATCATCATGAATGATGCAGATGATCCTTATGAAGTTGAGACAGATGTCATGGGAGAAAATATATAGGTTGAAAATGCAGATACAGAATCCAATGGTAGAAAAAAACAAGTGACTCCCCTAGAAAATGCAGAAACCATGAAGAGCCTAAGGGTGGAACTGCAAAGTTGTAGAGCAGACAATGAGAGGCTTATTAGAGCTCAACAAGAATAGAATCACCTAAATTATTTTATGTTTCAAAGTATGACAGATATTTAGAGGAAGATTCACTCTGGACATCACTAAGAAAATCAAGAAAATAGTGGGAGTAGCTCAATGAGGCATCACAAGGGGTACCATAGTTCAAGAAGGATTTCTAGAGACAAGGCATATACTCTAAAAGTCTCTTCTAGTGAGTAATGTAACTCTATAGACAACATTGAAGGTTCAAGCTCTTCATCTCATAGGAATAAGAGGAATAGGCCTTTCAAGAACATCTCACATGGAGAATTTAGGAAATCCAAAAATCATTCTTTTGGTGGTGAAGTAAAATATGGTTAAGAAGTTGAGGCTTGGATTCTTGGGATGATGAAGTATTTCCATGTCCAAGACTACTATGGAAATGAAAGAAATGGTGGCTATATTCAATCTGAATGGAATAACATCTATATGATGGGTCACCTTAGGAAAGTGAAAAAGATCGATGAAAGGAAGATTGTCTCGAAGCAATTCAAGAAATACTTCAAGCAAAAGTACCTCTCTGATAGATACTATGATGGAAAATTAAAAAATTCCATGAGCTGAAATTGGGGCAAATGACTATGGAGGAATATCTGGAAAACATTGAAGCCATTATGAATTGGACAACTCTAAGGAATGTGACAGATGTGAGATATTTAATGGATCTTGCTGGTTATTATAGGAGGATCATTAAAGGATTCTCCAAGGTTGCACACCCAATCACTTCTTTACAAAAGAAGGGAATCAAATTTGAGTGGACACCAAAATGTGAAGAAAGCTTCCAGTTATTGAAAAAGATTCTCACAAGTGCTCCAATTCTGAAAACCAAAAACTTAGAAAAATAATTTGTGGTGCGTATAGATGCATGTAAATAGGGACTTGGAGGAGTTCTTATGCAATACAATCATGTGGTGTGTTACGAGTCTAGAGAATTGAAAGAGCATGAAAATAATTATGCTACCCATGATTTGGAACCTGTAGCCATAATGCACGCTTTAAAAATGTGGAGACACTATTTAATGGGCATAAAATTTGAGCTAAGGACAGACCATTGTGGTCTGAAATATTTATTTGAGCGGACAACACTAAATGCTAGGCATGCTAGATGGATAGAATTCTTATGTGAATCTAATTTTGAAATCAAACACATAAAATGAAAAGAAAATAAAGTGCCTGATGCACTCTATAGAAAAGTACATTCAATGCATGTGGCAACCATCAATACTTGCTAATCAGATTTATGGAAGCAGACTGTTAATAATCTTGTTGAAGATGAATGTTGAATTGTGTGCGTTGTTGATGTATTTGTAACTTCGGAAGATATTCTTCTATGTATTACATTTGTACTTTATTGTACATCCCACAGAGATGTATTATTCCTCTGATTGGAAGTGTCATCATTTGTATTCATGGGTTATTAGACCACCAGTGTGGGGTTGGCCCTGATTAGGTCATGTGGTTGGGTTATTAGGATTGATTAGCAAGTCGGCCCCAGTGGATTATTGGTAGGTCAAGTCTGTGTATAAATAGAGAGGTTGTGTCTCTCATTTATCTCATTTACTCGCTTCTCAAGCTCGCATAGCTAAGAGAGAAAGTGGCACACTAGTGGAGGAGGAGGAGCATCTACTAGAGACATCTTATTAAGTTTGATCCTTGTGATCTTGTTTTGTGGCTTATCTTATCTCTAAGGAAGTTGCGGGGTTTTTCACCTTCTTGGTTTTCCTTGGTGAAACTCTGTCTCTTGTGTGATTGCTTTTGTGTCTATGTTTGATATGCTGTACATGTTATTCTCTTAGAGATCCTAATGATAATGGAATGAAATTATCAAAAAATTAACATGGTATCAAAGCTAACCTAAGAAGAAGGCATTGTGCAGCTCCGGAAGCTAGGGATTCTTAATATTTGGGTTTCTCTTCACAGATCATCCAAGGCAGGAGGCTAGATTGACTCTCCTATCAAGGGCGCATCTTTTTGTCGAGACATAATTCAGTTTTGAGCATTTTTAGTTTTGGCCCTAAACATTAGGGTTTCCACAAAAAGTGGAATTTCTGAAATTTGAGACCATAGCTGGAAGATCCTTGGAAAAATCGAAGTTTAGAGCTTTGGATCGAACTTTTTGGATGGGTGAAGCTCCAGGAAACTCAAACCCTAATTCAGGGTCCTCCCTAGTGAATTCAGGAGATTGAAAAGCATTTTTGAGGGGTGAAACTTTGCAGTTTTCAAATTCTGAGTATACCAACTTGATCATCTCATCAAGGCGCATCTTTATATCCTTTCAGAATTTTGAAATTCAAATTTTGAATTTTTAGGGTTTCTCTGACAAACCCTAATCCAGCTCCAGATCCAGTTTTCAGCAAATCAAGTGGTAAGACATAAAAATATCTATTTCCATTTGAAGTACTCTTTAAGATGTCTCACCACACCAAGCTTGAGGATAAGCTTGATGGAGCTGATAACTTCCGAGCATGGAAGTATATGATTGGGTTAATCCTAGAAGAGAATGATTTGGACACCTACATAAAAGAAGAGGTTCCAGTTCCAGAGGGAGATGAGGCTAAGGCCTTACACTAGAAGGACTTGGTCAAGGCTAAGAGAATCATTGCTGATTCTATAAAGGACCATCTCATACCCCATGTGTTTTCCCTAAAGACACCTAAGGAGATGTTTGACTCTTTGACCAAGTTTTTTGAAGGAAAGAACATAAATCGGAAGATGACTCCGCGGAACCAATTGAAAGGGGTAAAGCTTCAGAATGGAGAGACCATTCAGTCCTACTTTTCTAAGGTCTCTCAAATCAAGGAACAACTTGAAGCTGTGGATGAAGTAGTGGAGAATGGTGAAATTGTGATGACCACTTTAAATGGCCTACCTAGGTCATGGGACTCCTTCATCCAAGGAATTTGTGCAAGAAGGAAACTAATCACCTGTAGCAAATTGTGGGAGGAATGTTCACAAGAAGAAGCTAGGCTTGTGGCTCGAGAAGAAAATATGGGAAGTGAAGACCAAGCCCTCACAGCTCACACTAAGGGGAGCAAGTTTAAGAGGGAGAAATCTCACAACAAGAAACACTTTCACTTCCACCAAAAGAAGAAAGATCTCTCTCATGTTCGATGCTTCAATTGTGATGAAAAGGGACACTTTGCTTCAAACTGTCCCAAGAACAAAAGGAACAACAACAACAACAACTTCAATAAGAATAAGAAGAACAACAAGAAGAGATACCATGCTCATGCTGCTGAGGATGGTGAACCTCCTAAGAAGAAGGCTAGAGCAGAAAGTGATGACTCATTAAGTGAAGATGAATATGTTCTAATCTCTGCTCTCACAAGTACTATCTCTTATGGATGTAATGATTGGCTTATTGATATTGGGGCTTCTAAACACATGACTGGGTTTAAAGAATATTTTGTAGATCTATCTGAACATGAGTCACCCCATAAGGTAAAACTTGGGGATGACTATCAATATCCTATAGAAGGAAGTGGTGAAGCCTCCTACAAGTTAGACTCTGGGAAGTCTTTGAAGATGCAAGATGTTCTATATGTACCTGGACTCAAGAAGAATCTTCTCTCCATATCATCTTTAGGTTCAAAAGGAATGAGAGTTGCATTTATTGATGGCCAAGTACTCATGTGGCCAAAGGGTAAGACACTAGATGATGCAGTAGTGATTGGAGAACAAGAGGGAGGATTATACAAGTTGAAGGGGCAACCTGAACATGCCATGGTGCATGAATCCATGGAGCCAAGTGAACTTTGGCATAGAAGGCTTGCTCATGTGCACTATAGAGCACTTCCAATAGCAAGCAAAGCAGTAGAGGGTCTTCCGGAAATCCAGTCAAAACATGAAGGTATTTGCAAAGGATTTGCAAAAGGAAAGAACACAAAGAAGGCATTTCCAAGTAGTGAAAGCAAAGCAAAAGGGATTTTGGAAATTATCCACTTTGATGTATGCAGTCCAATGCCATCCAGTTCTCTGAGTGGATATGTATATTGTGTTTCTTTTATTGATGATTTCTCTAGGAAGACTTGGGTTTACTTCTTGAAGAATAAATATTAAGTGTTTGACAAGTTCAAGGAATTCAAAGCCTTGATAGAAAATCAAACAGATAAGAAGATTAAGACTTTCAGATCCGACAATGGTGGAGAATTCACTTCAGGTGATTTCAAGAAGTTATGTAGTGATTCGGCAATTAAGAGGGAGTTGACTGTTCCTTACAATCCAAAACAAAATGGAGTTGCAAAAAGGAAGAATAGGACTATCATGGAAGTAGCACGAGAAATGCTTCATGACCAAGATCTTCCTATGCACCTATGGCAGAAGCAGCTAGGATAGTTGTATATGTGCAAAACAAAACACCTCACAAGGTACTTGACAACAAGACACCAGAAGAAGTCTTCTCTAGTAAGAAACCTGAAGTTATCCATCTCAGGATATTTGGTTGTCTTGTATATACACACATTTCAACAGAAAAGAGGACAAAGCTAGATCCTTCAGGAAAGAAGGGCATCTTTGTGGGTTACAGTGAAATCTCAAAGGCTTACAGAATATACTTTCCAGGGTTCAAGAAGATTGATGTCAGCATGGATGTAACATTTGATGAAGACTTAGCTTACATCAAATCAAGGAAGACACCTGTTGAAGATCATGAAGAACTAAAGGTAACCAGATTCCAAGACACCACCATGAATGAAGAAATTCCAGAAGCAGTTCGTGAAATTGAAGATCCACAAGAACCTATAGATCCACCACGTGATAAGAATTCTCACAAGAGGAAACCTGCATGGGATAGAGAGCTCATTCAAGATGTAGAAAGGAATGGCATTCCAAAAGAAGAACACAGATAAAAGAAGATGACTAGATCACACACTAGTTATGTTGCCTTACTCTATGATATTATGAACAAAGAACCTTCCAGTTATGAAGAAGCAACGAAAAAGAAAGAATGGAAGGATTCCATGGTCGAGGAATACCAGTCGATCATGAAGAATGATGTTTAGGATGTAGTCCCAAGACCTAAAGGGAAGTCTGTTGTGACTTCCAAGTGAATATATAAGATCAAGCATGCTGCAGATGGTAGCATAGAGAAATACAAGGCAAGATTTGTATCTCGTGGCTTCTCCCAGAAAGAGGAAATAGACTATGAAGAAACTTTTTCTCCTGTAGCTAGATACACTTCCATCAGAACAGTACTTGCTTTGGTTGCAGTGATGAAATGGAAGATACACCAAATGGATGTCAAGACAACTTTCTTGAATGGTGTAGTCAAAGAAGAAGTGTATGTGGAGTAGCCACTTGGTTTTGAAACACATGACAGAGAGTCATATGTGTGTAGGTTGAAGAAAGCCTTTTATGGCTTGAAGCAAGCTCCTAGGACTTGGTATGGTAGGATATACAATTTCATATCCAGTTTGGGCTTTACCAAGATTAAAGCAGATTCCAACCTTTACTACAAGGTTGAGGAAGGAAATCCAGTGATACTACTTTTGTATGTGGATGACCTGTTTGTTATAGGTGAGGATAGATTGATTGTCGATACGAAGAGGAAGCTTGCTTCCGAGTTCAAGATGAAGGACTTGGGGATGATGTACTATTTTCTAGGCATGGAGGTGTGGCAGAGTGCAGATGGGATATTCCTTGGACAAGGGAGGTATGCAGTAGAGATCCTGAAGAGGTTTGGGATGATGGACTACAAGGCTATGGCCACACCTATGGAATCGAACCTGAAGCTTTTGTATGATGCCTCATCTGAGCCGGTTGATGTCACGGTGTATCGTCAGATGATTGGGTCCTTAATGTACCTAACGAACACAAGACCAGATATTTGCTTTGTGGTGAACACATTGAGCCAGTTCCTGATGGATCCTAGAGGTGTTCACCTGGTTGCTTTAAACCATATTCTAAGGTACCTGAAGGGTACAATTGTTTATGGGCTCAAGTATGATGTGAATCAAAAGTTTAACCTGCAGGGTTATGTTGATTCAGATTGGGCAGGCAGTGTTGCAGATAGGAAGAGCACTTCTATGTGCTGCTTCAGTATGGAATTAGGTGTGATCTCTTGGTTTAGCAGGAAGCAGTCCTGCGTAGCATTGAGTACAGCCAAAGCAGAGTATGTTGCAGCTTGTTCGGTTAGTTGTGAGGCAGTATGGTTGGGGAAGCTACTGTCTGATTTATTTGATATCCCATTGGATGCTACTGGTATCTTTTGTGACAACTAGAGTTGTGTGAAGCTGTCTGAGAACCCTGTGTTCCATGACAGGTCGAAGCACATTGAGATCAAATATCACTATATAAGGGATATGGTGCAGAGAGGAGCAATGAAGCTCCTGTATGTTGCGACGGATGAGGAGGTTGCAGATGTGTTGATGAAACCACTAGCCAAAGTGAAGTTTGAGTACTTCGTAGAGAAGCTTGGTGTTCTTCAGATTGAAGATACTTCGAGGAAGAAGTGATGGGACACATTTGCAGAATCCATTCCAAGCATGGTGAGAGGAGGATCCTTCCCATGGCTGTGGATGTAAGCGTTGTGTGATGAGCATTAGGACGATGCTCCAATTACTACCTTGTATGATCAGTTGGATCATGTATTTGTATATGCATCATGTTGGATGCTTGGTATGATCAGGTGGATCATGTATTTATGTATGTATCAGGTAGATACTTGGCATGCATCAGGTGGATGCAATATATGATCAGGATGATCATGGATGACGAGCTTCAGGATGTTGCTCTAGATGATATGCATCGGGATGATGCAGTGACAATAATTAGGATGATCATGTGTGATGAGTATCAGGACGATGCTCTCTATGACATGCATCAGGACGATGCTCTGTATGACATGCATCAGGACGATGCAGTGACGATGATCAGGATGATCATATGAGATGAGTATCAGGATGATGCTTTGGATGATATGCATCAAGACGATGCGATGCTAATGATCAGGATGATCATGTACATCATGATGATCATGTACATTAGGATGATGTATGGTGAGTATCTAGTTCATACTCCATGGCCGTGGATAGGTTGTGCATGTAGCATAGAAAAGATCCTAGGAGATCATATAGTCTGAGCTAGGATGCTCTTTCGAGGTTTTTCTACGAGAGGCATGTAATTAGCCCTGGAGATCTGATAGGTTGAGCAGTAAGCTCATAATCAGTCCTGGGATGCTCTGTAGAGTCCTTACAGGTTGTAAGACACTCTTTAAAGTTTTTTCCTAACCACATGTAATCAGCCCTGGAGATCTTATAGGTTGAGCAGTAAGCTCGTAATCAGTCCTGGGATGCTATGTAGAGTTCTTGCAGGTTGCAAGACACTCTTTAAAGGTTTTGTGGTGGAGGTCACATGTAATCAACCCTGGAGATCCTATAGTCTCATCTAGGATACTCTTTAGAGCTCTTACAGGTCGCAAGACACTCTTTTAAGGTTTTGTGACAGTCAATATGTAAAAGATCCTATAGTCTGAGCTAGGTTTTCTTGACGCACGTAATAAGTCCTAGGATCCACAGTATGGCCAGAGATGATGAATACCTACAGGTTGTGGGCCTACATCTAGCATGAAAAAGGGCTGGCTCTGTAGAACATCCTATGACGATCAGAATTCAGAGATAGCCCAGTGATCGAGATGTCGAGTACAGTAGCAGTGTTGATGATGATGTTTCGTGATCCAATGATGATGATCCAGCTCCAGAATTGAAGACTTGCGCCAATATCTATTGATGACCTGTGTCGACATAATACCTTCCTATTTAAGAGGGAGTGTTGATGTATTTGTAACTTCAGAAGATATTCTTCTATGTATTACATTTGTACTGTATTGTATATCCCACAGAGATGTATTATTCCTATGATTGGAAGTGTCATCATTCGTATTTGTAAGTGTAGCAACTTACATTGTAAGTGTCGTCATTTGTATTGATGAGTTATTAGACCACCAGTGTGGGGTCGGCCCTGATTAGGTCATGTGGTTGGGTTATTAGGCTTGATTAGCAAGTCAGCCCCAGTGGATTATTGGCAGGACAAGTCAGTGTATAAATAGAGAGGTTGTGTCTCTCATTTATCTCATTCACTCACTTCTCAAGCTCGCATAGCTAAGAGAGAAAGTGGCGCACTAGTGGAGGAGGAGGAGCATCTGGTAGAGACATCTTATTGGGTTTGATCCTTGTGATCTTGTTTTGTGGCTTATCTTATCTCTGAGGAAGTTGCGGGGTTTTTCACCTTCTTGGTTTTCCCCGATGAAACTCTGTGTCTCTTGTGTGATTGCTTTTGTGTCTATGTTTGATATGCTGTAGAGATATGTTGTACATGTTATTCTCTTAGAGATCCTAATGATAATGGAATGAAATTATCGAAAAATTAACATGTGCAAATAAAAGATAAATTACAAAAATAGAATTTAGAAAAGAGGTATGAAGTGTATCATGTGGAAGATGATGGACTTCTTATTTATAAAAAACAGAATTTATATTCTGAATCTGGTAGACTTGAGGAAAATTGTTATGGATGAAATCCATAAAATGTTCTATTCTGGTCACCCATGATACTAGAAAACAATTGTTATAGCCAGAAAACAATATTTTTTCCCGAGGATGAAAAATTACATTGTTGAGTATATTTCTAAGTGTATGAAATGTCAGCAAGTGAAGGTTGAGCCTCAACACCTAGCAGGTAATTTATTGCATCATTTTCCAATTTTGGAATGGAATTGGGAAGTGATTTTCATGGATTTTATTACATGGTTTCCAATGGTTGTGAGAAAACATGATTCTATCATGGTTGTGGTTGATAAATTGTCTAAGGTAGCACATTTTCTATGGTTAAATACACATATAAAACAGATGCCATTGCAAATATTTTTATGAAGGAAATTTTTAGATTACATGGGTTTCCTAAGGCAATAATCTCATATAGCGATACCAAATTTACTTGAAATTTATGGAAAAGTATTTTTGTAGATTTGGGTACACAAATGAACTTTAGCATTGCCTACCATCCACAAACAGATGGGAAAAAAAAAATTAAATTAGGTTCTTGAAAACATGCATCGCATGTATGTGATGGACAAATCGTCCAAGTGGGAAGATTATTTTCACTTAGTAGAGTTTGCATACACCTAGTAGAGTTTGGATATAACAATGTGTAGAAAGCATCATTGGGAATGATCTCATTTGAAAATTTGTATGACAGAAAGTGCGGGGCACAATTGATTTGGGATAATGCAGTGAACATAATTGTACTTGGGAAGAATTGCTTAAAGAAATAGAGCAGGGGGTTGTAAAAATTAGGATGAATTTAAAGGCAGCCCAAGATAGACAAATATATATATATAGATAAAAACAAAGTGCATAGAGAATTCAGTGTTAGGGATCATGTTTACCTTAAAGTGAGGCCAAGGAAGATTTCCTTAAGGCTTGGAAGTTGTGCCTAGATGTCACCAAGATATCGTGGGCCATTTGAATGCTTGAAATGATAGGGCCACTTGCATATATAATTGCATTGCTTGCTAACACTAGAGCTCATAATGTTTTTAATGTTTCTTTGCTTAAGAAGTATGTACATGATCCTAACCATGTGATTGACTAAGATGTGATCCAGATGGAATCCAAGGGAGAGTTCCAAACCTAGTCACTATGCATCTTAGACAAGAAGGTAACATTGCTCTGAAATTGAAGCATCAAATAGGTAAAGGTGCAATCGAAGCACTTCGATCTCAATGAGGATACATAGGAGTTGGAGGATGCCATGAAATTTGCATACCCATTTTTGTTCCAATTTTGAGCAAACAGCGAGGATGGTGTTATTACAAGGGGGAGGGGATTGTAATACCCTAGTTTTGACTTGGAATGTATTTAATCAAAATTATATAAATGATGTCAATATGCTAGTATGGATTCATAGTCCGGAGCTCAAGGCTAAGGCCCAACTAGTGAATGGCTAGAAATGTATGAAGTAAATATTTTTATTTGGACTGTGTGGTTGGCTTATCATGGAAATTTGAAATATATGTAAATATTATGTTGCATAATAGTAAAATGGTCCAAAATAGCTGTGTAAAGAGCACTAGAGGGGCTATGATTCCATTAGAGGGGAAGAGGAAAGGGGGCATATGGGAAACTAAATCCTTTGTTGCCAAGTGTAAACCTTAGAACCCATCCAAATTCTACCATGTGCTTTAAATGAGCCAAATAATTACTTTTCACTATTAAATCCAATCATTGAATGTGTGTCTGAGGTTGGTGGGAAAAGTCGCCTCATGCAGTTATTGAAGCATGGGGGTTGTGATAGTTATGTTAGCTGTTAGAAGTAATTTTTTCTATGGTCAGAAGTTATGTCAATTGTCTCTCCACCATCATCTCATATCCCTTGGATTCAACACTTATTTTATCATTCTCTCTTGCAGATTTCTACACTATGTAGAGCTTCCTATTGTTGTTCATGACCATTACCAGACTATGTTTAACCCAAAATTTTGAATTGAGAGGCAAAGTTGCAAATTTGAAGGGAAATCAGATGGTTGTAGTTGAGCATAGAGGTTGAGCAAGCTAGGAACCCTTAACCATTGAGTTTTTTTACCCACAAATGCTTGAGAAGCCATAATTTATGCTATAGGAAGTTATCCAACAACATACAATAGATTGGACTCTTATTGGACACATTGATAAGCACTATAAGGGTTGGATTTCCTTAGGGATCTGTGGATTAGTGAAGGGGAATGCCTTCCTTATGTTGTGTGCCCCTCCTTGTGTTGTGTGGGGTAGTTTGAAGGAGTTCCATGGTTGTGATAGCTGAGTGAGATCTTTGTAAAGCTTTGGATGAATATTTGACTAAGCATAGAGTGCATAATGGGGTGTGGGATGTGAGAGAGAAACTTGTAGGTGTTTCCTTCGCCCTGGTGACCTCATAGCCCAGCTTGGGGGTGGCCTCTCAGTAGAAAGAGTATATGTTGGACATAGTGCCTATGGTTGGGTAGAAAATCATTCTTACATAGCTAGTTGCTTGGATCTTCTTTGTTAAAGATAAGTATTCTGATTGTATCTGATGCACAATGATTTTATTATTATGCCTGTGATAATTATGCTGCTATGTGCTTGCTAGATGTGTGTGGATATTGTTTATTTTTGTTGTGTATTTTTTTAATTATGTATTTTCACATGCATTTTAGATTATATAAATTCATAATATAACTATTAAGTGGAATTTAGAAGCCCGTATTAGTTAATGTCCCCTCCTGTGGATCAGATTAAGTGAAAAAAACATTAAAATAATTTAATTAATTATATTATTTAATTAACATTTGTTACCACCCAAAAAGTGCTCACTACCTCATCTACCCCATTAAATGACTCATTTGTCCATATTTCCTACCATATCTACCTTCGCTAGCCTCCAAAAGGCCTAAAAAGCCCCCAAAAGGCCACAAAACCATCAAAAAAGCCTCCAGAAGGCTAAACAACCCCTTTCCCCCCTGAAATTACCCAAAATTCCTCCAAGATAGCAAAAAACCTCTAAAAAGGGAATAAAAAATATAAAAAAATGAGGAAAAAGAGGAAAAAAGAGGAAAAAACCCTATACAGCTGACCTAAACCATATGGTTCCCAAAACCATGGGCCAGCACTCCACCACCAAAAACCTATAAATAGGTGATGGAGACCCATCATTTCATATCCACAATCAAGTACACCCTTACTCTGCCAAAATCACTCTTGAAACCCTAGCTCACCCTTGAGCTACTTTCACCATTGAGTGCCCCTTTTGGCCCATTTCCACCATTTGGAGAAAGAGAAGGAGCAAAGTTGGAGTTTGGAGCAACCCTCTTGGACCATTGCAAGAACTTCACCAATCTTCACCATTGAAGGTATAATCTTTAATACAAAAAACCATTCATATTACATGTTTTGTTATGTTTCTTAATGCTCATGCTAGTTTAGAATTTATATTGTTTTAGCATTTTAATTTACTATTTATTGAATTGCTACTAAGGAGTCCCTTCTCCTTAGTAGGTGCTCATTTGCACAAGCTAGGGTGAAAACCCTAGCTACAGTTTTGGCGACTCTCCTTGGTTTGAATTTCTAGTTATAGTTTTAAATATTTTCTTGTTTTTTCCTTTCGGTTGTCCCTTTCGGCTGCCGTAAACCGCGTTTTTTACCTCCACAGTTGCGTTTCGACCACGTCTTTCAGGCATTTACCTGCGATCCGACCGCGGCTCTCAGACTGTTTCCGGCGACCTGCCAGCGGATTCAAGTCTGTTACCTGTGATTTGACTGCGGCTAATTAGCTTGTTTGTTGCGATCCGACTGCGGCTGTTAACCATTTTCCGCATCCCGACTACGGCTTTCAGCCCTTTTGCTACAACCCAACTACGTCTGTCGGCATTTTTGCCGCATCCCGACTGCGGCTTTCAGCCCTCTTGCTGCAACCCGACTGCGTCTGTCTGCCTTGTTTCCGCATCCTGACTATGGCTTTCAGCCCTTTTGCTGCAAACCGACTGCGTCTGTCTGCCTTTTTCCCGCATCCCGCCTGCGACTTTCAGCCAATTTCTTGCAACCCGCCGGCGTCTATCGGCCTTTTTCCCGCGTCCCGCCTGCTGCTTTCAGCCAATTTCTTGCAACTCGCTGGCGTTTGTCGACCTTTTTCCCGCGTCCCGCCTGCGGCTTTCAGCCATTTTCCTGCAATCCACCTGCGGCTTTCCACCTATTTCATGTGGTCCGACTGCTTCTTTTGACCAAAATCCCGCAACCTGTCCGCGACTGTCGAGCTGTTTCCCGCGGTCTGTCTTCTGCACTTTTTCCTATTTTGAACCCAGCACCTTGCTGCACTATTTTCTGCACCTGCACAGCCGTTTGTCCTATCTGCAGCCATACTTCCCTACCGCCTTTTCTGCAGTTTTTTTTTTTTGTTCCATTTACAGAATAGTTTTTTAAAAAATTTCAGCATTTTAATTGGAAAAAGAAAATTTTGCATTTCAAAGTTCAAATTCTATATTGTTAGTTAGAAAGTTTCCCACCCTAGTGGCATTTTTACTTGGGTTCATCATCATCTCACACGCACACACTCTGTCACCTAATTCAAGTGAGCCTTAAAAAACTACTTAATACAACCAATATTCTAACCCCACTTGGGGAACACATAAGAATTTTTGTAGTTAGGTAGGATCGGGGGGATAGGCATCCAAATAACACCCCTCGGTTGTTTACACTTGAGACATAGCTGTTGTCCATTAGGGAACCAAAATCCCTTAGTATTTTTTGGCACGGTCATAACCAGTTTATCAGAGGGCCTCTCCCCTAGGAGGCTTGAAGTCGCCAGACTGGTTCCAGAGGCCTGAGTGGAATACCGCAATCCATTCAGTAACCGAAGGCTACCTTTCGCAGTTCTGGGGGTATCCCTGTATGGGGGTACTGCGGTAAAAGAACCAAACGGCATATTCACCTTTTCTGGACGTGTCATGAACGGGGTATCTTAGTTGCCTTTCTTCTAGGATTGACTATCCGGTGTCCCTCCCGGTAGGGGGATATCTTTAGCCACTTGGCTCTACTATCCATATTGTCTGACTTGGATTTCATCACCTTGCAGAGGATATGTCTAGTTGAGTCAGAATACTATTTAGTTAGGTGTTTGCATGCCCCCTTACCTCCTTTTGGTCTAGTGAGTCCACTATTTTTATTTTTTAGGAAACCTGCTGCTTATTGGTATTCTAACCATTTCTGTTGATACTCCACTTACTGTAGCACAGCTATTACAGTGGGTGTTTTGAGTTGGTTGTTGGCCCGAGTGCCATATTTTTGAGCTCTCCTTCTGCACACTTGGTTGCATTAGGGTTTTTGAGCCATTTTTCACTCAACCCAACCCCCAGATATTTGACACCATTTGTCACCATTGAGTCCCCGAGACATTCTCGGCGCCTCTGGGGCGAGCCCCCGTAGCACAGTTCACTTGACACCACCCATCATAGACATAGATCTTCATCACTTGATACCACTCATCATAGATCTCGAGCTTTGTCACTTGACTCCACTCATCAACGACATAGAACTCCGTCACCTGAGCTAGACGCCCCTTACTTTACCTCCAATTCTGAGGCAAAGTCCGAGAACCCCATTTACACTGCACCAACCAGCCCCATGGCTGGCGTGACTTCCACCCCTTTCTTTGTAGGGACCATTGGTGGAGCATCCACTACCACACCTGCTTTGGGTATGCCCTCGATGGGGTCCACGTCTACCGTTCTGATCACTGCACCCATTCCAATAGCTGGAATACCTATTCCCACTCCATCAGTGACTCACACTACCCTTGGCGATGCAGGACCATCCCATACCACTTTCATCCCTACACTTGGGGGCAGCCTCCCAAACCCTGCCCCTACACTTGGGGGCATTGGCCCCACCATGGTCCAACCCACTAGTATGTCACATCCTTCTACTAGTTTTCCATTCATGGCTAGCCTCAACCTTCCTGACCTAGATAGACTGACTAACGATCCCATCAGACACGACCCTGCGTGGCCTCACATGCCCACCAAGCTCCCCTCTGACATCCCTAAGTTTGAGGGCAAGGCAGGTGAGGACCCCCAGAACCATATTATGTCCTTCCATATATGGTGTTCCTTCAACTCCATAGTGGACGACTCTGTTCGCCTTCGTCTGTTACAACGCACCTTTACTGGCTCTGCAGCTAAGTGGTACATCGAGCAGCCCCATGGGACCCATGCCACCTTTACTTCCCTTGCCTCGACCTTCCTACAGTTCTTTCAGTTACCTATCCGCTATGACGCGGAATTGAGATCTTACTGTCTTGCAGACAAAACACGGCTACCCACATTACTGACCACATTCATGAGTGGCGTCGACGCCGCAGCCTCTGCAAAATCAAATTAGACGACCATATCTTCTTAGATTGGTTCCTAAAATCCCTCCTTCCTGTCATTGCCAAGGATGTGGCATCCGAACGAACCCATTCTGAAGAAGAGGCCATCCTCAAAGCTCAGCAATTTGACCTCATTTACGCCCAGTCGGGTTATCTCTATACCATCATACCTGACGCCCCTCGCGGCGATTCCTCCCAACACGATGCGCCGAGGGCATCCCATGCCGCAGATGGCATCATTGGCCGTGTTGCCTCACATCCCCAAACCTTTTCCATAGCACTTCCTAGCCATGGCCCCGACCTTTTGCGGGCTACATCACAGTCCGGAGCAACCAATTCGTATGCTCCCATGGCACATCACCACCATTCCCATGGACCCTCATGTCCACCTCAGTGCTTCGGTCATGCGACTCCTGCTTACGCCCCCCCCGGTCGCACCTCAGCTCTATTACCACCCGCAGGCTGCACTAGCTCCTATGCCCTCTCAAGCCCAACATGCTTATTACCCACCAAAGGCAGCCCCTGCGGCAAACCCACAACCCGCTCCGCAGACATATCAACAACCTGCACAAGGTTCAGCACCTGCAAAACCTCCACCTACTTATTATCCACCACAGCTTGCTCCCACACCTGCACAACCCCAGAATCCACCTGCTACCCAAGGGAAAGTATACACCCAACAAAATTCACAGCAAAACAAAAACAACCAGCGCCAACAGGGCCAGCAAAACCGTGGAAACGACCGTAACTGTAGGAACAACCCCCTTCCAGACCAAGGTGGTCAACCTCCTAATCCCCCAGACAACAATAATGTGGCCCCCACCAACCAGAACCCTGATCGACCGCCCAAGCAGGCCAAAAACCCTAATTTGCGAACAAACCATCCTTGTTCTATTTGCGGGGTCTATGGCCACTACACACATGCTTGTCCACATTTGGAGCGAGCTCGGCAACTCTGGGCTGATGATGCCCATCGCCAAGGGCACGCGGCTCCTCAGGCGCCACCCAACCCTCCACCACCTCAGCATCAACCTTTGGTGCTGCAAAACCCCCTACCAACCCAAGGCGTAGTGAACACTCATTCGTTGGCTCCCCCTCAAGACAACGCACCACCACAACAACAGATCACTTTTGCCGCTCCCGATCAACCCATGTTCGACTCAGGTACCCACCACTTGTTGATGATGTCATCCACTGATGTCAACCTCCAAACCCGTCGGAACCAATATGGCTCCACCACTGAAGCCCCTCCCGTCGACAAAAGCACTAACGCTCATCCCATTGATCAGACGTTACGTATACCTCCGGCTCCACTAGATGGTGCTGCAAAAGCACCTCGCTTCCCACTTCGTCGAATCAATAATAACCCCAATGCTCGCGCTGTGTCAAATTACAACATTGTAGATGACTTAGCCCAATCTCCTGCAGCCATGTCTGCGTTAGAAGTCTTGAAAACCTGTCCTTCACAGTGCAAGACTTTGCTCTCTGCCATTGGCGCTATTAACCCCAATGATTCACAACTGATGGCATTCGATTTGGACCAGTACGAACCACGCCTGCCTTCCACTTTAGCATTCCAAGTTTCTGTTTCCGTTCGGAATCTTGTCATCCATCGATGCATTATCAATGAATGTTCCTCTACATGCGTTATGTCCACATTCGTTTGGAAGAAGTTGGGATCCCCTACTCTCTAGCAGTCCACCACTACATTGCGAGCCTACGACGGCCGTTCGGCTCAACCTCAAGGTCTCTTAGCCAATGTCCCCATCCAGTTGGCTGGAAAAACTATGCTCATTAACATAGAGGTCATCAATGCCCAATTTGATTATATCCTCTTACTTGGCCGCAGCTACATGTATGCTATGCGGGCGACTGCCTCTTTAGTTTTTCATACCATGATGTTCCCCCATGACGGACGCATGGTCAAGGTCGACCAACTCACCTACTACGATCCCAATGCCCCCGCTGCACCCGAGAATGTTCTCCCCATGGTTGAACAACCTGTTGGTGGTGCCACTACCTCGTTTGTTTCCTCCGTGGGACCTGGAGTTTACTCAGATACGTCGATGAACTCCACATTCCAATCCATTTCTCCCCCGTCACCCGCAACTGAAGTATCTGACCTATGTACCCTGTCCCACAATACACAAACACCCACCAATCAACCGCCCTTATTACCCAAACAACCATTGGTACCTAGTCACATTGGTGTTACACCCATCCACACCATTCCTTTCCTAGTCCCTCCCTCGGGAGTAGTAAGCGCCCCAGTTATGGCTACCCTCAGCCTCCCCGGGTTAACCTTAGGATTACCCATGTGGTATATTTCACCTCCCGTTCCCCCACTGACACCAAATGTCGTCCTCCAACTGGTGCAACCCATTGTTACTATTATTCAACCACCTCCCGGTGTCCCTACCCCTTCGTCATCTACAAATCCCCCCCCTCTTATCAAGCACACTGGGGGCAAAGGCCCACAACCATACACTGTTGTACCCCCTCCCAAAACGGTTAAACCCCCCCCCCAATGTTTCATGCTCCTCCTAAGTGCTCATTGTGTGATGAGTTAGGCCATCCAACTCATCAATGTCCACAGTTACCGGCATTATAGGAACACATGCAAATGCTTGACGATGACCCCAACATCCCTGTTGTCGAACTTGACCCAACCCCCAAGCCTCGTGATAAATCACTGTGTACCAACCACCCTTGTGCAATATGCGGTGTTTACGGCCATTACTCACATCACTGTCCTGATCTCCCAGATTACAGAGCAGCTCTCTATGAGATGAATAATTTGGACCTTGAGACGGCACCCCCCACAATTGAGGAGATCCACCCACCGGTCTCATCCCCTTCCGGAGAGATTAACACCATTTATATGATCTCTTCAACCACCACTCCCTCGTCAACCGATTTGACAACTCAAACTTTCCGTACTGATGAGGATATTCTCGAGGCTCTCACTGCCCCGGATTATCCCTGGGACGACATGCACCATCGTTCCTATTTCCTCCCAAAAGAATCATCCTCTAGCACAACTACCCAATTTGCGGTTGAGTCCAAAGATTTCATTCCCACCAAGGTTGACTGGTTTAAGGATCCTATCCCCGCTCCTGATGCCTTTGAGGAGGGTAACATGGCCAATATCTCACCCACAATCCAAATTGATATCGCTGCCCCAGGAGGTGCCCCTGAACTCACCACTTTAGGAGCCTCCTGCAGTGAGCATGAGATTGGAGCGTACAAAAAACTTTCCCAAGAGTTCCACGATGCCTTTGCCTAGTCCTATACCGAAATGCCTGGTCTTGACCCTGTTATCATAGAGCACCACCTTGACACCTCTGATTCAAGGGGCATAATAGATTACCTCGACCCTGGGATAGGGGGCATGATCAATCATTTTGACCCTACCCCATCACATTTATCTCAGCATGTCAATGGACCCATCGTTCAAACCAACACATATGTGATCCACAATCACAAACCCTATGCACATAGCATGGGGGCAGGTCATTAACCCTGCTCACTTTTTCACATTTGTGATCTCAACCATTTTTGAGGTCACGTGTCACTTGTATATTTGTTTTGATTTGATACGCATAGTTCTTTCCTTTAACCATTTCGGAGTCCTTATGACCTCCGTTTTTTCGCACCATTTGCACTGCCGGATTCTTTTTTCCGCGCTCGTGATGATGATTAAGATCATTTCTCGCTCTCACCAGGACCAATATCAGCATTGTGTCCCGACACCTTGTCGCCCCGGTTTGCGTGCCACTTCAGCTGCTCTCCTTTTTTGGTATATTTTATATCATTGGATTCATTTTTTTGAGCCCGTGGTGATGCTTGAGATCATTTCTCTCTCTCACCCCCATATTTTTTGGGTATTTTTTTGAAACGCCCCGTCACCTCGGTTTGCGTGCCACATCGGCTATTATCCATTTTTTGACATTTTTTATATCGTCGGATTCATTTTTTTCGAGCTTGTGATGATGATTGAGATCATTTCTCGCTCTCACCAGGTACAATTTCACCATTGTGTCCCGACACCTTGCTGCCTCGGTTTGCGCACCACATCGGCCGCCATCGGATTGTTCCACTTTTTTACATGAGCCATTCACTCTTGTCATACTGCAATTATTTCGTTATTTTATCACCATTCATTATCCCGCAAGGAGGCCCACCAGTGTTCCCCCCTACCCTCATTCTTGGTCATCATCAATGTTCCTTGATTGAGCACTTCCTCCTTGCCAGGCCATTCCTTTTGTTCGATATAATTTTATCCCTTTTTCGGGATGGACAAGTCCTTTACAAAAAATGCACTTAGGGAGTTTCCGTTAAGCTGTTTTCTGACTCCTAAAAACAGTGAAAAGATCGCCGAGCAATCTTGCTTCCTTTCATGCTCGTTAAAATACCTGAAAGGGTGTCTATCTGGTATAAGTTTACCCATTTTTCGGACCTGGTAGACTAATTACGAAAAAGGAATACTCTAGTCACACCGGCTAGAAGAGCTATTCATTGCATCCTTTTATGCTTCTTTGGGCCTTGGAGACTAACACATGAAAAAGCAACCCCCTGGAGTCTTCTTATTTGCTTTCAGACTCTCTAAAATTGAAAGCAACCATGAGCATGTACTGTCTCGGGCTCGTACAAATCCACACGACGGTACCATTCGATTATTTTAGAGTCTTCTTATCGCTTTCAGACTCCTTAAAATTGAAAGCAATCACGAGCATGAACTGTCCTGGGCTCGTATAAATCCACACGATAGTACCATTTTACACACACTTCTTCTAGTTCCTCAACCCATGAAGAAGTCCCCCTGTGCCCCTTGGCACTATGATCGATCATCTCAGAAGCACCCCCAATTAGGTCGCCTTTGTTCAGAGTATTTTACAGTCTCCTGCCATTTTACACCAGCTTGAGTATCCCTCATCCCAGTCACTATCCTCGATCCATTACAGCTATGATCCCTTTCCCCTCAGTCAGTTTCATATGCTGCCTGATCGTTCCCGTCATCATACTCTGAACAAAGGAAGTTTGAGTCCACCCACTCTACTTGCCCAGTTATCCCCCCCAGTCTGTTAGTCCTACCATCAGTGCTCTCACACTTCGGTTCTCCACCTCGCGCTCCTATCAAGGAAACATCATTGCCTTGCTAATTGCAGGTCTCCCTCTGTCAACGACAACCCCTCTATTCCAGAGGATAGACCCAGACATCCCTGCGCCTTGGACCCATCACCATCTGTGGTGAGTGCCTACGGACCATTTTGGGAGGAGTCATCATTGCCTCTCTGAGTGGTTGTTTCTCACATGCTCGACTTCAACACCTTGATCGCATCGTTGAGAATCGCGCAGGGTATATATCCCTTCAGTTATTAGTCGAAGACCCTAGATCTCCCCCGACTCTAGCACATTGGTGAGTCACTTCGGAACGCCTAGTTATATGTTCCCGTGGATTTCCGGGTTGCGTTAGGCGATTGTATTCGGAAGCCATCTAGTTATATGCTTCCTTGAGTACCCAGTTCAGTTCCAGTTCCATGTACCATTGAGAGCTTGATTCCCCGTCACTATGATCCAGCAGCTCATCAGTTTCTCTGGTACCACACTCAGTAGCACTGTTGTGATTCCAGTGTATCAGTTCTTCAGCTCAGACATGGTCACCCAGCAGTATGTCCCAGAGTTGTGTCCCCTCTGGACCCTTATGATGTACACAGTGGTTCTCTATGTATCCTACAGGTCCCCCTTTTCGGGCCTCACAGTTATTTTTTATGTATCTTGATACGAGCATGGGTATGCCCGCCTCGTCCATATATTGAGATTCTTCTTCATTCATTATTTGAGGCCATGTATATGTCAGGTACCCATATTTTGGACCCCATTGTTATTATTGTTCTATATCTTGATACGAGCATGGGAATGCCCGCCTCGTCCGTATGATAAGATGCTTCCTCATCCATTATTGAGGTTATGTACTTTTAGTTTTTGCAGTTTGTTCGGGATCGTTGTTCCAGGCTCCAGTTTGTTTCTTCTCTTCTCCACACCCCAGGAAAACCATACAAGACTTATGATGTCTATCAGCCATACGATGAGCTCCTTCCCTCACACATCAGGGGGCAATCTGTTAACACCCAAAAAGTGCTCACTACCTCATCTACCCCATTGAATGACTCATTTGTCCATATTTCCTACCATATCTACCTTCGCTAGCCTCCAAAAGGCCTAAAAAACCCTCAAAAGGCCACAAAACCATAAAAAAAGCCTCCAAACGACTAAAAAACCCCTTTTCCCCCCAAAATTACCCAAAATTCCTCCAAGATAGCAAAAACCCTATAAAAAGGGAATAAAAAATATTAAAAAATGAGAAAAAAGAGGAAAAGGAGGAAAAAACCCTATACAGCTTACCTTAACCATATGGTTCCCAAAACCATGGGCCAGCACTCCACCACCAAAAACCTATAAATAGGTGATGGAGACCCCTCATTTCATATCCACAATCAAGTACACCTTTACTTTGCCAAAATCACTCTTGAAACCCTAGCTCACCCTTGAGCTACTCTCACCATTGACTGCCCCTTTTGGCCCATTTCCACCATTTGGAGAAAGAGAAGGAGCAAAGTTGGAGTTTGGAGCAACCCTCTTGGACCATTGCAAGAACTTCACCAAGCTTCACCATTGAAGGTATAATCTTTAATACAAAAAACCATTCATATTACATGTTTTGTTATGTTTCTTAATGCTCATGCTAGTTTAGAATTTATATTGTTTTAGCATTTTAATTTACTATTTATTGAACTGCTACTAAGGAGTCCATTTTCCTTAATAGGTGCTCATTTGCACAATCTAGGATGAAAACACTAACTACAACATTGATTATGATTAAGCCAAACTATCGTAGATGAGTTGTTAAATTCCATTTTCATTGCAAAGTAAAAGTCAAATTGAGATTATATGAAGAATGGAGTTTTATTTGACATGTTTCTATTCCATCTATAAAGACATTGTGGTTGTCTATGTATGTGTTGTGTTTTTTTTTAAATTATTTTTTAATATTTTTTTAAAGTTTATTTTAAAATAATTATATTTAATAATTTTATCTTAAATATTTCAACCAACGTGTTTCTAGATAAATCCAAAAATTGTCATGGCAGGTGCAAGTTGGTAATGAGTCCAAACTAAGTTCCACACATTTTCAAACGATAATGCCATCTCAATTGGAGGATGATAATGGGTCCTGAGTTCCACACACTTTCAAACGATAATAATTAGACACTTAACTATTAAGATTAAATTATTGTACGGTTGCAGTATCATGTTAATGACACGGCAGGGAGTGCTCCCAATTGATAAAAATTGACCAACTAGGATTAGAATTCCAACCATGGTCTCACACCAATGGGTAATGTCGTGTAGTGTGATATATTAAGTGTATGTAATGCATGAGGATTTCACATAATTATTTTAATTTGAATTTCGATCATTTCGATAGTGATGGCAAACATTTTTAGACATGCAAACACATGAATTTAGGTAGTGTTCCCTATGCTATCACACGTGACACATCATTAGGTACGATACTCGTTTTTTTACATTGTTCTTATTGTGATATAGTAAGTGCTCAACCACGAGAATCTCAAATGATTACAAGTTTTAAGTACCAAAATCCAATGTTGTTTACCAATCAACAGTAAACATTTCAACACGAGAATAGCTTTGTTTTTTATCATTTTCAACTTTCCCAATTCTAAATGTAATGAATTTCAAATTATTATAATTTTAAAAAAATCACATTTGAACACGAGAATAGCTTTGTTTTTTATCATTTTCAACTTTCCCAATTCTAAATGTAATGAATTTCAAATTATTATAATTTAAAAAAAATCATTATCATTGAGGTGAAGTAAAATTATTAACTACTAGTCTGTAGGAGTGTAGTTCAACCAACAATTCGCTTGATATGAAGGACATGTTGTAAATGGAGGTTTCAAGTTCAAATCACCCCGACTTACTCATGTCCCATGCTTGTGGGCTGTTGTGGGGTACCTAGAGGTATAGTGGTAGCGGGATTGGATCCCTGGACCCCATGTCACCCGAGTACCAACCCAATCCCTAGTTGTTGATTCCCCTAGTACAAAAAATAAAATAAAATTATTAACCACTAAATTTATGATTTAGAAAATTATTTATTTATCAATTTCTCATCAATTTTGTAGATGCTTTTTTTTCCATAGAAAAAAAAACTATACCATTATATTAATAGTATATGTAAAAATATAAAAAAATTACAAAAAGCCCAGATTATCAAATCTATAAACATTCAAGTAATACCAAGCTACCTGCCAACAAACCACAAATGGGCAACAAACCAACAAGAAAGATGTCTCTCAATAGAAGTGACAGTCCACAAACTCATGCTCTCCACCATGAGGCCAATTGTCAATACATAAAAGATCTCCATAAGACTATTATAACCGTCTTGTCGAATAAGTAAACATAACTTGCTCCCACAATATATGAAGATATATCTAAAACCAAAAAAAAATTGTCCATCAAAAGAAAGATATAATATAATCTATGGACCAACAATGAAATTATTCAAAACCCAAAATGCGAAAAAACATGAGCCCTAATCCTGGTGCAATACTATCCACCAAACAAGGAAGCCCCATCGCCACATAGTTGCGTTTATATCCAAAAAGCATAGTCCACACCAACAAGATGTTGATGTAAGTTGTATGAGGATCGACCACCAAGATCTAAAAACCAAAAATCCGTGACCCAGATGTACTTTATGAGTTAACTCATATTCATATATATATATATATATATATATATATATATATATATATATAGTTCAAAACCCAAAATGTGAAAAAACATGAGCCCTAATCCTCAGGCAATACTATCAACCAAACAAGGAAGCCCCATCGCGACATAGTTGCATTCATATCCAAAAAGCATAGTCCACACCAACAAGATATTGATGTAAGTTGTATGGGGATCGACCACCAAGATCTAAAAACCAAAAATCCGCGACCCAAATGTACTTTATGAGTTAACTCATATTCATATATATATATATATATATAATTTGAAGTGTTTAATTCTCTCCTTGTTTTATGAATTACAAATATATATTAAATAAGAGTTACATTACGAGAAGAAAACCTTAAAGGATAGATTTGTCAACTTTGTGAGTTCTTCTTAGGTTTGCTTCCATAAAAGATGCATTCATGTTACAGGTTGCAAGTGATTCTCGAGCCATTGTGGAGTGGGCTTCGGGTAAGGCAAGTCTGTCAGTATTAAATATTAGTGGTTAGGAGAGGCCCAGTTCGTTTGGTTCAAAAGCACTTTCAGCTCTTACATTATCTTCATATTCTTCGTGAATTGAACATCGATCACAACAGGATTTCAAAGGAGGCTTTGATCCTTGACGAAAGCCTTTTGTTGTTTGAAGAAATATGAGATCAGGCCCTCATCTCCAGGGTTTGCTTCGTTTCTTTTATCATGTTTTGGACTTTTAGCTGATTAGATTTTATTATCAGTAGTATTTTGTGTCTCTTCACATAGTGAACTTTCGATGGTTTTGAAGGCTCGACATGAGTATATGCCTTCCTTTTGTATGCTACATGTATGTGGTCTTTTGGTAGTCTAGATTTTATAATGTAAGAAGTTTTTAGTGTAGAGATGTCATAGCTTGTAGAGTTCATGCAGCCTATAGTCTGTAGAACCATTGCAATTGTTTCATTTTCGATCATTTTCATGGGAGATTAGCCTATTGTTTACATTATTTTTGTATGACTAAAAGTGTAATTTTTCTTATCTTGATTCAATAATGAATATCAAATAAGTAATTTTTTTTCCAAATTAAAAAAAAACCAGCAACATCGATACTATCCTATCAAAAATAAAATTTATTATTTCAATACTATCCTGTTGAAAATAAAATTTATTATTTTATTATTTCAATACTATCCTATTGAAAATAAAATTTATCTTTTACACTAGAAATATTGTATGTCAAATTTAATAAATAATTCAACTTAAATCTGTGCAAATTTCGCATTGCTGACATACACCCGAATATCGTAAGATTCATCTCCTTAATGACAAAAATTTAAATATGTGCGAATTTCTCATTGCATGTTTTCCTCATATCTAAGTCTGCATATGCTGTTTTTATTCTATCGCTTCCATAGGGGCAACTTGCTTAAATATATCTTGTGTGGTGTTCAGAGTTAGTGACCAAGTTCATGACCACCCCTTGTCATATGGTGCTCAATGATAGTGACCGGTACATGGCCCTTATGGCAATAAAACAACAGAGTACGTCCACTTCTAATTAGCGTGTAAACCTTTTATTGGAGCTCTCGTTCCATCGATTTAGTGGCAATGACATATAAAAGCAAACGTAAATTTACATAAGGAACGGTTGGTTCGTGAAACAGTGCCATTTTGTATGTTATGCTTCGTCGTTTTATGGATAGACTAAACTTGTTTTTTTTTTTAAATTTTTCCGTCATTTTATGGATAAACTGTATTTATTTTCATATTTTATTGATAAATTAAGTTGTACTGGTTTTAAATTTCTTTTACATATATAGAAACTATAAATTAATGTAGTAGTTTTTTTGTTTGAAATTCTCTAGCTTGTAGGAGTGGTCCATGGTTTGAGAAACCATGACTCATGGATATTTAGCTATCAAAATCATCGAGGGATTGCACTAGCCTCAACATGGCTGGATTTTGGGTGTCGCATTTCAACTAAGCCACTCCTATGAGGAATTGAACTCGGATTGCTTTGCAAAAATGACCCACACCTTAATTGAGTGAGTGAGCCAGAATTGACAAATTAGTGGAGTAGTTTAAACATGTTAAGATTTAGATTTTATTTAATATTGTTTTAATTTTAATTGTGATTAAAAATGATTGGAATTATACAAATAAATTATTAAGTTTATACAATTTAAATATAACACAAGTATTTATTTAAGTATAAAAGATATAATTAAAATTTTAAATTACATTTAAATTAATTATTTATATGCATACTAGTAGAACCACATTTGTAAAAGTGGTTGATGGATGTCGTTGGGCGTCATTATAAAATAGTTGACAAATGACGTCCATCAACATATATCAACCACTTTTAAAAATGTGGTTGTGCTAATGACGACCAACCTGTAGGGAATGATTAGTGAATTACTATTATTATTATTATGAAAAATGAAAATAATTATTTATAAAGGAAAGACATAAAATAATAAATAATTGCACTGAGAGGCACTTTCTACAACCCAATATGAGAGAGAAATGTAAGTATGTGCTCAATATGGAGTTGACACGTGACACTTTAACAAAATAATAAAATATCCAGTATATACAAATTTTACAATGTCAATCCTAACCTAAAGTTCAAAACCAAAGAAATATATATTCCAATTAATTAAAACTAAAAAAATTAACTAAACTTGGATACTTCTTGCTGTGTGATATGAAGAAATAATAACAATAACCACTTTCAAAAGTTAACAATAATACAAATAATAATAATAACCACTTACCATTATAATAAAATAATACCAATAATAAATAATAAATACAATATTCAATATTCAATAAAACTAGATAATGTAAATAATAAATATATATAATTAATAATAAATAATAAATAATAAATAAAAATATAATAATAATAATAATAATAAAGAAATAATATTTTTAATAATAACCCATGTTGGTAATAATTTTTAATATAAAATCATAATAAAAATAATGCAATAACTATAAAAATATAAACAATAAGTAAAATATTCAATAAAATTAGGTAAAATAAATAATTAACAATTGATGATGATGATGATGATGATGACGACGATGATGACGACCATCACCACCACCACCACCACTGAGACCAACTTTGGTTTATTGGACCTTAAGAAGTAAGAAAGAAAGAAATTATTTGGTTTGCTGAAAATTTTCATTCATATGCTCAAAAAGCTTAGAAATAAGCGTACCAATGTCACCATAATTTTGACAAGTTAGAAGATTAGGGAGGTTAGTATTATAATAAAGATTGTTGGATTGCAATCTGATGTGGGCGTACATATGGCACTCTAAGATAAAATGACTTTCATCCTCAACACTCTTAGTCTCATAGAGATGACAAATCCTTTCCTCCCATGGTGTTTTAGGAATTGTCCAGTGTCATGTTTCACTACGGAGCTCATGAGAGTTTGTTCTTATTTTGGCTATATTAGTTTTATTGTTCAAGCTAGTTAAACTGGAGATATACTTTTGGTCTTCTAGATTAGGGTTAATGATCTCCTTATAGTATCATAATTTTCTTTTGCCCTCTAAATCCTTTTTGCCCCACATTTTCTCTTTAAACTTAGAAGATATAATATTTTTAATGTTATTGATATTTTGCAAAGTGGCATTTTTGTCAATCCCCCAATGGTTCAACCAAGACATGGTGTCCTTATACCAACATTTATTGAGCCACAAATGGCTTTGACTAGAATTTAAAATAATTTTAGGGAATCTCTGGTCTCCCATGTTATTTATCTTGTATTTGTACATCAGGTACCTAGTCATAGCGATGCTCCCAATGTGGGGGAGACTGGATTCAATCAAGAGAATAAGATAAGGCATGTTGCTTTTAATTCTAAGTTTATAAGTTATAAAACGCTTATGGATTTGCTCAATCTTTTTCCAAGATTCTCTAGAGATGCTGCAAACCTAAACTTCACAATCGTACAAGATAATGGGAGTGCCGAGAGTTTCAAATATAAACTTCTTTTTATCCCACTGTTGGGTCCCAGAATTGTCCCTTTTTTACCACACCTATTACCTCTTTTTGCTCTGTTTTGCTTTATTCCCATAAACTAGATATTTGTCTTTCCTCAAGATTGAGCATGAATCCAGACAAGTATGATTTATTATTGCCTACTTTATTAATGCCTAAGATTGTTATGGTTATGAATTCTATCCTTTGATTTATGCTAACATGTGTTGATTTTATTAAGATAAGCTCAAAGCATTGAGAGGCATAGGTGTAGCAGCCTGCTAAACACATGGAAGGAAGGTATGATTGGTACCAGCTGTTACTCCATGATTCTGATTCCACACATTAATAGAAACAACGTGATCATCTCTCCACATGGTAGCTGTAACAAGACTTCACTGCAACAGAGCATCACTGCAATAGACATAGCACTTCTCGACTAGTTAGTCTGTTGATCCGTTGACAGACAGAGTAACAATGCCCTTCACATCCAACAGCTTCATTCAAGTCTATTCATGACTATAACTGTTCTGTTGTGACTCAGCAGCTTGAAGATCAGAGATCTTCATGGCTGCATGAATTTAGTGGATCAAGATTGTATTATGCATGTATAAATATGGGAAGGCTTTTAGAGCCTGGGGTTGGTTGATTATCAATTGTACGAGCTGTAATAGAGTACTGTGAATTACCATTTTTAATACAAGGAGCAAAGTTCTTCATATCTTTGTGGTCTAATTTGTAGTAGTTCACGGCATCTCTATTAGAAGGCCAGGGCCCACCTTCTCACAGAGATTGCCGAGTTAAGTAGGTACTTTAGTTTATTTATGTTGTCTAGTTTGGATTTACAGTAGATAAGTTTAACAGAGAAGCTGCAACAATAGTAATTGATAATTGCATTTTCCTTTGGTAGTTAATGGTTGCATTCTGAATAGCTGTAATTGCATGGTGTGACAGTCGATTATGTAGGTTAGTTCCTTTTATGCAAGTGTGCTAGTTAGCTATTAAAGTCAAGCTCAACTCTAGTTTATTTCTGTTATTAATCTTTCTTGAAGTTGATTGAAATAGTCAAATTATGATTGCACTTGGTTTTGATTTCTTACTGTCATTTATGATTTGCAGATTAGATAATTTTAGATAGGTTATGGTTAATGCATTGTAGTCTGATATCCTTAGGATTTAACTTCTTGCAAAAGTAAGTCTAGCTTAATTCTTCTTAGATCAGTGATTGCTGGAGTGATGCTTGTAGGAAGCTAAATGTACTTTGAATTCTTAGATGGATAAATTAGATTAGTTTTAGCCATGAGATGAGTTTGACTAAGCAGATAGGTAGGATAATTGATCTCCATTTATTCAATCAACTACTTGAATGTTTATGCATAGATTGTGCTAATTACTTTTGAAATAAAAAGACCTACCTGGGTTGACAATTTATATTGAGCATCCTGTGTGTTAGTTGTAATTGATTAGCATATAGGGTGACCAACATTTTGGCGTCGTTTCCGGGGATGGTAATTGATAGACATAGATAGTAGTTGATTTATTGATTTCATTTTAGTTTTGATTATTTGAAGCATGCATGAATACAAGAAGAACAAATCAGGAACCCCCTCAAAATACTAACATAGCAGGTGGAAGTGTTCATGGTTGTAATCAAGGTTTGGGAAGACAGACATATATCGATGAGATAATTGCTAGAGTTGATTCTTCTACCAAACTACCACGAGCATCTTCATGGAGAAGAAAATCTGTTCTCCCTAATCTTGACACTTCTGCATCAACTGTGGAGAACGCAACGGGACCGTCAACCCCTATTCTGGAGAAGAAACCTCCTAAAAACAAAGGAAGTGTTGTAGGTGTAGTGGGACAAGAGTAGATCTATCATATTAACGGGCACAAAGTTACTAAAGAGGAGTGGTTGGAACATCGCCAAGAATAAGAAGAAGAAGAAGGCGTTAAGCCGTTATTAACGATAGGGAGAGCCTTAACCTTTAAGGATCAAACAGGGGATGACACTATGAATAGTTTCATCAATGAGACCACATCTGTTACTAAACACGCCTACCAAATTCTGAACAGTACCTTAGATGAAATAGAACAAGAAAATCTAACGGAAGAGACTCTAGTTAGTGATGCCAATATAATTCCAGTACTTAAAAATTTGAAAAGCATTCCAGTGGAAATTGAGCCAGAAAAACATTGAACATTAATCTGAATCTTACACCCAATGACTTGGAACACTTGATCACTTTGTTGAAGAAACATAGGGAGCTTTCGCATGGGAAGACACATATATGAAGGGTATCTCCTCTAATATGTGTACCCACCACATTTACATCAAAAGCGACTCCAGGCTAGTGTGCCAACCACAACGAAGGATAAACCCGAATTTAAGGGACATAGTGAAGGAAGAAATCCAAAAAAATTTGGAAGCAGGATTTATATACCCAATTTCAGACAACAAGTGGGTTTCTCCGCTCGTGATTGTACCAAAAAAGAATGGGAACTGGAGAGTCTGCGTAGATTACAGAGAATTGAATAAAGCAATGTAGAAAGACCACTTTACCCTACCTTATATTGATCAGGTTCTTGACACTTTTTCTGGGAAGAAGTATTTTTCCTTTCTAGGTGGATTCAGTGGCTATAACCAGATCCAGATTGCTCCTAAAGACCAAGACAAAACCACCTTCCCCTGTCCCTGGGGCACCTTTGCATACATGGTACTTCCTTTTGGGTTGTGTAACGCACCTGCCACATTTCAGAGAGATGTGATTGGGATCTTTTCTGAGATGGTAAACGATTGCATGGAAATTTTATGGATGACTTCACTCCATACAGTAGTAGTTTCAAAGAAGCATTGAAAATTCTAGAAAGAGTTTTAGAACGCTATGAACAAACCCAACTAGCTTTAAGCACTGAAAAGTGCCATATGATGATGAGCGATGGCATAGTTCTAGGACACTTTATCCCTGCTGATGGTATCCAAGTAGATCCATCCAAAATTAGGGTAAACCCACTCCTAGAACACAAAAAGAGGTACGTAGCTTCCTAGGGCATGCTGATTACTACAGAAGATTTATAGAAAAAAATTCCAAACTAGCTTCTCCTTTATTCACTCTGTTGATGAAGGATGTACAGTTTGATTGGAATGATGCATGCCAAACATCATTTACTGAACTTAAGAAAAGGCTGTCCACAACACATATCTTACGGGGGACCAATTGGGCTGTACCTTTTCATATCTCCTCAAATGCTTCAGATACTACCATTGGAGAAATATTAGGACAACAGTAAGGTCGTGCTCCATATGCAATTTAACCTAGCCCCTGCTGAACTGAACTACACTGTTACAAAGAAAGAGTTCCTTGCCATTGTTTATGCCATCAATAAATTTAGACACTACATTACTGGATATTCCACTTTTGTGCGCACTGATCATTCAGCCATTAAGTACTTAATGAATAAACTTATCACTAATGCTAGAGTAACTAGATGGATGTTACTATTACAAGAATTTGACATTACGATTATTGACAGACCAGGGAAGGAAAACATTGTTGCTGACTTTTTATCGGATGACATTTTACCAGTCGAAGATTCTTTCCCTGATGAACATTTGTTTGCAGTTTCAGCTCATTCCCCATGGTACGCAGATGTTGCTAACTATTTGGCTGCAGGCAATCTTCCAGCACACCTATCTAAGAGAGAAAAAAGAAATATCATACAACAGAGTGCTAGATACTGCTGGATAGATGGGCATCTTTTCTACACAAGTCCCGATTTGGTAATCAGAAGATGTGTAAGGGAAGATGAAATTTACAGTATTTTGAAAGCTTTCCATGATGAACCCTGTGGGGGACATTTTGCTGACAAAAGGACGGGTCATAAGGCATTAAGGATGGGTTATTTCTGGCCGACATTGTTTAAGGATGCAAAAGAATATGTTCATGCTTGTGAAAACTTCCAGAGGATGGGACAGCCGAATAGATTAGATGAAATGCCTCTACAACCATAGCTTGTGGTTGAACCTTTTGATAGATAGGATCTGGATTTTGTAGGGCCTATCAACCCTCCCAAGAAGAAGAAATTTTATATCCTGGATTGCACAGATTACATGACCGAATGGGTGGAGGTTGTAGCTTTGGTCAAAGCTAATGATCAAGCTGTAATGGATTTCTTGTATGAAGAGATCTTCACCCGTTTTGGAGTACCCAAGGAGATCATTACAAATGGAGGACCACAATTTGTGTCTTATAAATTGGAAGCCCTGTTGCAAAAATATCACATTCAGCATAAGATAACCTTGCCATATCATCCATAGGCCAATGGTCAAGTGGAAAGCACTAATAAGGTAATTGAGGCTATTTTGACAAAAATGGTGAACAATCACCGTAAGGATTGGGCTAAAAGACTTCCAGAGGTATTATGGGCATACCGTACCACATGGCACAACATTACAGGTTTCTCCCCATACAAATTGGTGTATGGTAAGAATGTTGTATTTCCCATTGAATTTGAAATTAAAACTCTAAAGATAGCCATAGAAGCAAACCTGGATTTGACAGAAGCACAGAGGAATCGATTGAATCAATTAAATGAACTTGATGATAAGTGCACAACCGTTGTGCATCAGACATCGTTAATTCAACAACGACATTCTAAATGGCACGACAGGTTCATAAAGAAGAAAGTATTATGTGAAGTAGATTGGGATTTACTGTATGATTCACAGTTTAAGAGAGATTTCAAAGGAAAATTGTGTACAAGATGGCTAGGACCCTACCAAATCGACAAGGTGTTTGACAATGGATGTAACGTACCCTCCCGTGGACCCAATTCAAGGAAGGGAACATGATAACAGTATGTGGGCTTTCACATAATCTCAGTCCATTCATTAGAATCATATGAATAAAACATTTGTGTGCAAATGCAAACAAATCAAACATGCAAAGGGAAATTAAACTATCCACACACATTACTCATGCATACAGCATATCAACAGTCATCAAATTAATGTATTGTAGAAGTAAAACACATAGACAAAGAAACACTTATCTTTATGGTGAAATGGTCCCAACCAACTAGCTATGTCACTGCAATGTTCCACCCAACCATAGTCCAGTTGTGTTCATCAATTCTCTCAACACAACTGCCACCCCTGAGCTGGGTATGATTCTTACAAGGAAAAGGGGACATTCAAGCTCACACAAATCCAGTTGATCATTTCATCTAAGCCAGGCCAGTCCACAACCAGGTTTATTAGGCTACATTTGATCATTGGATGCTTTCCCTCAAGCTCAAGCCAAAACAATGGATTTATCAACAGGATGGCCATGGGTTTTCCCCAAATCATTTCCAACAAAAAATGAGTTGTGGGATGGGGAAAAACATTCACAGGGAGGAAAACGAATTCTCTCCCAACTCACTAGTCATTCAATATCCAAAATTGTCTCTATGGAAACCCAATTCCATTCCCTTTATTCCTCACTGGTATGCAACACAAAAATGCCCTTCTGCCAGCTGAGAATGAAGGAAAGCATAGACAAACATGGCTGGAAAACGCCCAGGTAGTTCCCAAATCGTGAGGGAGAGCAACTGGTTGATGGATAATGGTTTGGGGAGACATTCATGGCTCTTTTCTTGCCCAAGAAGTAAAACATGATTTTCCATGTAGGGTGGCTTTCCCATACCCGAATTTGGACAGCCATACCTCTCATTCCCCAAGGCATTAACTACCTCAACCAACTCTTGGGAGAAATCAATGATTGGGTACAAAAGTCAACAAGGGTAGTTGAGGGTTTGATGGGTTCTCTCATTGACATTTGGCTTGACTTGATTGGCTCATGGGTTTGAATATTTCCCTCCCAATTCGTTGTAAAATCATGCGCCCATCTCTTGTTGCATTGCATAGCTAGTTGTCGGTATTTTATTAAAATGCATATTTACACGATATTCACAATTCCATGGTGCCTGGCTGGCACGTAAACCATATGCATCAATAAATCGATGGCGGGGCCTTGGCCTTGAGCTCCTCACCATGATTTTATAACAATATTACATCATTTATAATTTTAATGCAATGGGGTCAAGATGGGGACATTACAATGGAACAGTCTGCTTGACCACAATTGATGAGAACCAGACACCATTATTTGCTAATGGTCATCAGCTACGACTGTATCATAAGTCGATTTCGAAGAATGCATTCATTTCGCATGTTGCAGCTGATCCAGATTATCAGTGAATGCAAGGGAAAGAATCTTTTTCTGCCCCTGTGAATTTTTAAACTGCAATTTCCACACATCAATTTGTACATAAATAAATTGTTGTTATGTTTTCTTTTTATTTTCTTTTACGCTTTGATCGGTTTTTTTTTTTGAAGAACTGTGTACAGGAATCAACTTGAGGAGCATCGGTCATGACTGGGCTAGACGATTACAGTACCCCTAGCTTATTTTTCTGTTATGAATGACTCCTTGAAGAAAATGAAAAATTTGGCATCATTAACCAGTCAGCCGAAGATTTACCTATTTCCCAATTTTCGCAGCTGCGACTTTGCCATATTTTTCCTATTTCCCCATTTTTTGCAGCTGTGACTCCGCAATATTTTGCCTATTTTCCCATTTTTTGTAGCTACGACTCCACCAAATTTTGCCTATTTTCCCATTTTTCACAGTTGCGACTCCACCAAATTTTTCCTATTTTCCCTATTAGCGCAACTGCGACTCCGCCAAATTCTGCTCTTTTTCCCATTTTTTGTAGCTGCGACTCTGCCAAATTATGCCTATTTTCCTATTAGCGCAACTGTGACTTCGCTAAATTATGCCTATTTTCCCTCTTTGCACAGCTGCGACTCCGCCAAATTTTGTCCATTTTCCCTATCTATGCAGCTGCGACTCCCCTATATTTGTCTTATATTAGCTGTGACTTCGCTAGACTTGGCCTATTTTTCCTATCTTCCCAGCTATTACTCATCTATATTTGTCCTATACCCAGCTACGACTCTGCTAGACCTGGCTTATTTTTCTGATTTCCCAGCCATAATTTTGTCAGATTCCTCTTATTTATCAGCTGCAACTCAACAAGAATGTCCATTTCTTCAACAATATCATCGCTAACGACTCAACTGGGCTCCAATTTAGCACTCATTTCACAGCTCCAATTATAGTCTGCTAAGAACGAAAAACTATTTGATTGCCATGGATGTCTTTCAGCACAGATGTACTTGCCAGCTTGGTTGGTGGTGACCAACTCATCATAGCACATGTGCAATTATGTTTTTATTAATGGATGTGATGATGAAGTCGGATCATTGTGGAAAGTTACGGCTTAGCTCATATTGCAAAGGTACAAGTTCTGACCATATACATGATTAGGCATAAAATTAATGTGGCAATGATGATTATGATTTGTATTTAGTCCTCGTCAGCAACTTGTACCCACTTAACCGTCAAGAGACCTTTCAGAATTAACACTCGTATCCATTACATGCCCGTCACCTTTACCCAATCTGTACCAAACTTGCCAATTATTCCATTTTTCATAACTGTATCATCTTTCAGTGGGTTGATAACTGTGCCATCTTTCCTAAAATACCCAATTCCAACTTCAGTTGTTCGATGAATGTCTGTATGCTACAAATTCCACATCCGAATTGGTAATCTCTATATTCGCCATCAAAATTATGAAGGAAAGTTGACATGGGTAATCCAGTCAGGCATGACTTGAGAACACAAAGGCCCTACGTGCAAACATGGAGGTTTTCTCCATCTTTGAAGCAGCTGTGTGGACTGTGTATTTTCAAAGCTTAAATGGTTTTCACACAGAGACAGCATTATAGTTTTCTCTTAACCTGACTGATACTCATTCTGAGGTCATTCGATTGCACATAAATGTCACAGAAGCAATTATGGCAGAATTTACTGGTTTGCCTCAAGTTAGGAGGAGATGTTTTGGATGAAAGGCGCAGAATGCAACTGCAGTGATGGATTTTCTTGTAGTTGGTGAGAATGTTCATGCAAGAGGCCATGGAATAGCGTTGGAATCATTACCTCGACCTTGGGATCGAGTTGTAATCCTCCTAAAGAAATACATCTTCTGCGAAGGTAGGTACAAAATTGTCTATCTCTCTTAATTTCCCTTATTATCCCATCTATTCCATGGTAATCTAGTTAACATGCCGTTATATCTTTTAAAAGCCATACATCACATGGTTGGTTATGTGAGAACATCCCGGCATCCAGTTTCTTCTATCACCAATCATGGCTTAAGTAAACTATTAATCTCAAGGTCACTAGCACAACAAAACCAGACTTGGGCACAATTTCTTGCTGGGGCCGAGATAATTTGAGAGCCTGCACTAGAGGTAGGAGGTATTGAAGTAGAGAAAGAGGACCGAAGTTCCTCAGATTCAGTTGGGGGCAGGGATAGAGTATCATAAGACCAATTGGAGGATGAAGAGTAGGTAGATATGGGAGAAGTTGCGACAGCAGCAAACCCTGTTGCAGAAGAGGACATGATGGAAGCTGTGGAAAATGAGGTTGTGGTATTAGAAGCTGCAACACCAGCAGACCCTATAGAAGAAGAAACATACCTGATAGAAATAGCAGTTAGGGTGGCAACTGAAGCAGTAGAGATGGCATCATTAGCAGCTGCAACAGAGGAAGCTGAAATTGGAGCAGCTATATAAGCTGCGGCAGTGGAAGTTGTAGCTGCGCAAGTTGCAATGGAAGAGGAAGAACATCGAACAGAGGTAGTGGAAGGAGGAGACATGGAGGTTCTGGATGTTGAATCCAACCTCGAAATAAGGTGAACTATAATTCAAGAGGAGGAATTCATCCTGGTTGCTAAAAATATAGAGGCCCCTGTGTCATAGAAAAGAAGGAAAAGGTCAAAGAATAAGGGCTATACATCCACTCCGGCGAAAAAGAGAAGAACCAGAGCTATGACTGCAACCGAAGCAGTACGCAGTGAAAGGTAGCCATTTGGGGTTGTAAAAAAAATAAGAAATAGATCTATTACAGTAGCAGAAGAGGCATGTGCAATGGGGGTAAGTATTAAATTCCCACAGAAAAAACGACATGTGCAATCGAGGTAGACATAAAAATTCCCATTTTAAACCCCAAATCACCCGTTGTTACATAAGAACCTGCTACAGAAGAACACCAAATTGAAAATCTTCTTCTTGAGAATGAGCTGCTAAAAGAGGAGGTGCAAATGCTTCGGGGTGAATTGCAGAGATGGAAAGAAGCATGCAAGAAGCAGGAAAATAAGAGTTTGAACATGTTGGTGAGGCTCCAGACCAGTTGGAGAATTCACCTCCTGTTTTGAGGAATGAAGGACATGAAGAATTGGTATGCCTAGAATGTGGAGATATATTCAAATTGGTAGGGCATAAAGTCACATTGCTGGACTTAACAACAAAAAAATCCGCAAAAGCAAGGAAAGAAATGGAGGAAGTCCCTATAGTGGACCCGGTGGGAGGAAATGAGCTTGAAATAGACATAATACCTGACCTAGAGCTAGGATAAGATGAAGAGATGCAATCTCAACCATCGGGGGACACTGAACCACTACTGGGTCAGTCTCATTTTTCAGAAGATTTTGAAGTAGCCCAAGGAGAATCTCAACAACCTAAAAGCACTGAAGTCATCTCAGAACAAGAGGCTTCTACACAAGAACCAACACTCCAAGAGCTTGTTACTAAGGCAGCAACTCAAACAATAGGCACCCCAAGCAATTCTTAGAATTTGGATGTTGTTACACAAGAACCAACATATTCAAAAGTATTTTTCGAGGCTACAACTCAAACAGAGGAGAATGAGATTGGAACACAGGAAGAAGGTGTTGTTACACAAGAACTAGTACCTCTTGACTTGGTTATGGAAGATGCAACACAAACTAAGGTAATTGAAACAAGGGATGTTGTTACACAAGAACCAACATTTCAAATTTGGCTTTTTGATTTAGCCACACAAGTGGAAGCTATTGTGATTGATGAAGAAGAAGTTTCCAATCTGTTGACTCAAGACAAGACTGCTGAGACACAAGATCAGATGGTCCCAAGTCACGTTTTGACTGGATCTCCCGATAAACAACATCATCATTTGGATCTTCCGGTCAATCATCATCTCGATCTCTCGATTAACATCCTCATCGTCTGGATCTTCTGATCAACAACATCATCATCTGGATCACTCGATCAACAGCCTCATCGTCTGGATCTTTCGATTAACAACATCATCTGGATCTCTCGATCAACAACCTCATCATCTAGATCTTCCGATCAACAGCATCATCTGGATCTCTCGATCAACAACATATGCAACACACATGACCTAATTACAGGATGGTCAATCCCTATGAATTTAGGACATAAATCCAAGGATGACACAATCCTGATCCACTTACTGAATGATCAATCCCTATCAATTTAAGACACCACAACATATCTATGGATGAGGCAATCCAGATCTACTTACAAGATGATCAATCCTTATCACTTTAAGACATAAGTCCAAGGACGAGGCAATCCTATCACGTACATTTTGAACCAAAGGTTCAGGGATGATGCAATCCTATCACGTACATTTTGAACCAAAGGTTCAGGGATGATGCAATCCTATCACGTACATTTTGAACCAAACGTTCAGGGATGATGCAATCCTATAATGTACATTTTGAACCAAACGTTCATGGTTGATGCAATCCTATCATGTACATTTTGAACCAAACGTTCAGGGATGATGCAATCCCATCACGTACATTTTGAACCAAACATTCAGGGATGATGCAATCCCATCATGTACGTTTTGAACCAAATGTTTAGGGATGATGCAATCCCATCACGTACATTTGGAACCAAAGGTTCAGGGATGATGCAATCCCATCATGTAAATTTTGAACCAGCCATTCAGGGATGATGCAATCCCACCACTTACAAGATGGTTAATCCTGATCTCTTTAGGACATAAAGTCAAGGGATGATACAATCCACTCATCCACTTAAACAAAGTCTGAGGACCACACATTGACCTCATCATCGGTATCATAGACCTCATCGTCGGTATCATCGACCTCATCATCGGTATCATCGACATAGGTATTCTCATCATCGATACAAGTATCCTCCTCATCGATATAGGTATCCTCATTATCAATATAGGTATCCTCATCATCGACCTTACCGTCAATATAGGAAACCTCATCATCGATACAGGTATCCTCATCATTGATACAAGTATCCACATATCATCATCGACCATATCACTCCCCCTTTTGAGGAGGGTCCTTCAGAACTACACCAAGCTTGTCTCGGAAATACTCAAACTTTACTCGAGATAGAGGTTTGGTCAATACATCAACAAATTTCTCATCAATGCCCACATGCTCAAGCTTTATATCTCCTTTCTGCACCATATCCCGTATATAAAAATATCGGATCTCTATGTGCTTTGACTTATCATGGAACACAGGATTCTCTGTCATCTTGATACAACTTTGGTTGTCACACAGGATCACAATGGGGTCGATCTCTCAGTCAAACAATTTTGATTACAACTTCCGAAGCCATATCGCTTCACAACTAGCAGAGCAAAAATATATATATTCCGCTTCAACTGTGTTGAGAGCCACACTAGACTGCTTCCTGCTAGACCACGAGATCATGGTAGATCCCAGACAATAACATCCGCCCGATGTGCTCTTCCTGTCTGATACACTTCCTTCCCAATCAGCATATGTGTAGCCATACAATCTGAAGTCATGATCTCCAAGATAATATAGACCAAAGTCTATCGTACCCTTTAGGTACCTCATCACATGATTTGTGGCTACATCTAGGTTCTACTAGATACTAACTCAAGGTGTTCACTGCAAGGCATATATCTGTCCTAGTATTAGTTAGATACATCAAGGACCCAATGATCTGTCTGTACAGAGTCACATCCACTAACTCTGATGAGTCATCATCTAACAGCTTCAATTTGGAATCCATGGGAGTGGTCATGGCTTTACATTCCAACATATCAAATCTTCTCAAGATTTCCACAACATACTTTCCCTGGTTGAGAAAAGATTCCTTCTTGCCATACTTCCATACCTAGAAAGTAATGCATCAATCCAAGATCTTTCATCTCAAATTTTGTAGCTAGCTTATTCTTGCTTTCCATGATCTATTTCTCATTCCCTATCAAAAAGAGATTATTCACATACAGAAATAGTATGACAGGTTGATCATGCATAGCCTTAAGGTAAAGGTTAGGATTAGCTTTACTTTTGGTAAATACCAAGCTTGTCAAGAAGCTATCAATTCTCCCTCCGTGACTGAACATCATTCACACTCTGCATTGAGTGATCTTCTACCTATCTATCTGTGCCATCTCCCGTCAGATGGGTCTATCGATATGAGCCTCAAGATCATTTGAACTCTGTGGTGAGTTCCTTCTTGCATCCATCTAAGAGAATAATGTCATCTATATATAGAAACCATCTTCAACCTTGTAGAAAAGGTTGAAATCCGCATCACCCATGGTGATCATTAAGCTCATCAAATGACTATCGATCCTGGGTACCCGTACATAGATTTCTTCAATTGAATTCTGGGATTTTTCTCGATTCGCACTTCTTCTTCAATTACACCATTAAGAGAACGGTCTTATCTATCCACTTGGAGCAAACATATCGTCATGATCCTCTTCCTCTTTCTAAGAGAATCTTCTAACCACGAGCCTTCTTCTTGTTGAATCTTATAGAATGTTTGATTTGTAAGTCATCTTGTTGAACATCCATCACCTGTTCGGTGTTCATCATTCTTCATGATATTTCCTACAAATCAAAGTTAATTACATGATTAGTAATACTTCATAATCATCAAATCATGTTGACATGATAACCTATTATGCATACTAATATGATTCACATAGTTATGCAACTATTTTGACCAATATTTTGGCACAACACTTTTCCATATCCTGTATGCATATAGTGGCTATATAGATGCCTTCCATCTCTACCATAACATACTATCAAGAGCGTGCACAGCTCTCAGCATGTCAGCAAAGAGGTTTCATTCGAGAAAAGCAAAAATGGAATGTTTGTCAAACTTACCCATCATATGCATATTAGTAGTATACCGTTCAATGCTATATGAATGCTTACACTATGCATGATATATTCTAGGAATACAAATATGCATATAACTATCATTGATTATTCAGAGATTCAAGAATTAATTCAAATAACAACGCAAATACTTATCTTTTATGTTTGTGTGGTTGCCTCCCGCTTGATCTCTATTTTCCCTTTATTATAGCATCATGATTATATGTCTTTGAACTGCTATCGATCCTAGACTACTATGCATGCTTAAGTGTGCACTAGTGTCATCCTCATGATCTCATACATAATCATACATTCATTAGTATAATCTTAATACTATCAAAACATTATGATTCTAAATAATCTTAAGTATGTATGGTCATGATCATTTCATACATAGGTATACTTACCTAATATCCTAACACAAAGTAGGATTCTAACTTGATATAGGAAAACATACCTGGATTATCATGCTTGGTTATGTCTAACATACCCAAACAATATCCTCTTTGTTCTCTTCAATGATTTAGAGACCTTGTGCTAGAACCTGCATATCTCATAAGTCAATCATAGTAGAACAAAGTCATACATACCTCATGAGTAGAGATTCTATGTGATCAAATACTATGGATAAGTCTTTTTCTTCATGTCATCATGGTCATAGAACTCGATTTGTATTTCTTGATGTGCCTTTCATGTTAATAAACAACATCATCCTCATACAACACCACAAGTGCATTAGTACAATCATAAGTGTCATAACCCTAATCAATGAATGTATTCTATCATTCACATTCATTCATACTTTTACTAAGGTGATCAAACAATGTAGAATTAATCATGATTGTACTAACCTCAATAATATGAAGACAAACATATTATAAACTTAATCATTAAACAGATTTCAAAACATACCTATATCTTCTCAAGTCATACATGTCGAGTAGTCTTTTCTATAAGGGTAAAACCCTAACCATCCAATGTAGATCACTTGTAAACATCTTATGTATGTTCATGGTGCTAGGATGATAGAATATCAGTGCCATTTAAACCTTCTTCATTGCTGCCCTATGAGTCTCCCAACTTTGCTAGAGTTTCTTCTTACTTGGAAACCCTAATCTCCAATCTCCTTCCTCCCACAACATTTTGATGGAGGATTAATATATATGATGAATGGATTCCAAATCCATTATCAAAGGTTCCAATGTTGCATCAGGTGTCTCCAACATTGTATCAGGTCCTTCCATACCTAAAAACTAAAAACCCTAAGTGAGAGCTTCTTCCTCCTCTTCCTTGATTCCTCTATTGATCCATTTCATATGTGTCATATTATTTCTGGTGTATCTCTGAAATTTCAGATTTTGCAGTGTCTGAAACTTTGGCCTGTGGTAGCCTGACCTGTCATCTTTCCAACTCCATATGTTTCAGCTTCATTTGATTCTCCATCAGAGAGATATGCTTATTTTTACCAACATGACCTATTTAAGGTATGGAACAGCATAATGAACTTATATGGAGTTCCACGTGTCACTGTTTCAACTTCGACCTCTGAAAATCGGACCTATGAAACTATAGCCTATTCCCTAACTGTAACTTTTTACTAAATTTAATTTGGAGCTTCCTAGCCCGAGATATTACCTTTTTCCCTAGGTCACCTGTTTAGGACTGCATTCTGCAAGAGGCAGAAACCCTAAATTGTACGGATCATATCTCGGAAAGTACAATGAATAAGAGGCTGAAATTTGGACACAAGGTACATGAAACTTTCATCCTCAGCTTGTCCATTTTCAGATCCCGAGCCTTCTCCGAAATGGATTTATAACAAAAGTTCCACGATGACTAGGTTTTGCTATACAAAACCCTAACTTTCAAATTGTCGCAAGTGAGACAAGTGTCGTAAGTGCCATACATGGCCTTACTTCAGGCTAGCTCTGATACCATGTTAAGATTCAATATGCTAAGATAGATAACATCAATATTACATTCAATTTCACAATGATAGCATATATAGGATCACTGAAAAAAAAAACAAGCACAACATAAACACAAGAGACAGATTTATCCTGGGAAACCCTCATGGGGTAGAAAACCCAGCAAAGCTTCCTCAATATAGAGAACCAACAAATGCAAAGATGTAATCCCCAAACAAGAGATCCTTCTCCTCCTTTGCAGATCTCTCTCTCTCCTATGCAGATTCACAAGTGAATGAATGAGTGAGTATAAATGAGGAACACACCTCCTCTATTTATACTCTACTCGTACTTGACTTTTCACCATAACTAGGTCGGCCCCAACAACTTAACCACTTAACTTAATGCTGACTGGGACGACCCCTCTAAGGGACTTAAACACCCTATTACAACTGAATCTGGGACGACCCCACTAGGGAATTCTAATAACCCAAGTTACCCCATTCCAACGGAGGAATAAACATCTCCGGATATACAATAAAGTCCCGGCGGAGGAATGAAACATCTCCGGATAAAGTACAAATAGAATATTCTTAGAAGTTACAATATTTCAACAATGTGCAATGGGGGTAAGTATTGAAATTCCCACAGAAAAAATGACATGTGCAATTGGGGCAGACATTGAAATTCCCATTTTAAACCCCAAATCACCCATTGTTACACAAGAACTTGCTGCAGAAGAACCCCAAATTGAAAATCTTCTTCTTGATAATGAGCTGCTAAAAGAGGAGGTGCAAATGCTTTGAGGTGAATTGCAGAGATGGAAAGACGCACGCAAGAAGAAAGTAGAGAAGAGTTTGAACACGTTGGTGGAGGATGTAGACCAGCTTCATTGGTCTTCCAGCAGCCCGCCAATCACATGGAAGGAAGGTACGATTGGTGCTAGCTATTACTCCATGATTCCGATTCCACACATTAATAAAAACATCATGATCATCTCTCCACGTGGTAGTTGTAACAAGACTTCGCTACAACAGAGCATCGCTACAACAGACAGAGAACTTCCCGGCCAATTAGTTCGTTGATCCATTGACAGCCAGAGTAACAACACCCTTCACATCCAACGGCTTCATTCAAGTCTATTCATGGCTGTAACTGTTCTGTTGTGACTCAGCAGCCTGAAGATCAGAGATCTTCATGGTTGCACAAACTTAGTGGATCAAGATTGTATTATGCATGTATAAATATGGGAAGGCTTTTAGGGCCTGGGGTTGGTTGGTTGTCAATTGTCCAAGCTGTAATAGAGTACAGTGAATTACCATTTTTAATACAAGGAGCAGAGTTCTTCATATCTTTGTGTTTTAATTTGTAGTAGTTCACGACATCTCTGTTAGAAGGCCAGGGCCCGCCTTCTCACATAGATTGCTGAGTTAAGTAGGTACTTTAGTTTATTTTTGTTGTCTGGTTGGATTTACAATAGATACGTTTTACAGAGAAGCTGCAACAGTAGTAATTGATAATTGCATTTTCCTTTGGTAGTTAATGGTTGCATTATGAATAGTTGTAATTGTGTGGTGTGATAGTCGACTGTGTAGGTTAGTTCCTTTTATGCAAGTGTGCTAGCTAGTTGTTACAATCAAGCTCAACTCTAGTTTATTTATGGTATTCATCTTTCTTGAAGTTTATTGAATCAGTCAGATTATGATTGCACTTGGTTTTGATTTCTTACTGTCATTTATGATTTGCAGATTAGATAATTTTAGACAAGTTATGGTTAATGCATTGTAGTCTGATATCTTTAGGATTTAACTTCTTGCAAAAGTAAGTCTAGCTTAATTCTTCTTAGATCAGTGATTGCTGGAGTGATGCTTGTAGGAAGCTAAATGTACTTTGAATTCTTAGATGGATAAATTAGATTAGTTTTATCCATGAGATGAGTTTGACTGAGTAGATAGGTAGGATAGTTTATCTCCATTTATTCAATCAGCTACTTGAATGTTTATGCATAGATTGTGCTAATTACTTTTGAAATAAAAAGACCTACTCGGGTTGACAATTTATATTGAGCATCCTGTGTGTTAGTTGTAATTGATTAGCATATAGGGTGACCAACACCCACATCACAAGGTTTGTTGATTTAAAATTGTTTTCAACATCAAAATCAATTTTCGACCCTCCATTAATTATTTTCTCAATGTTGTAGTTCGAGTTGAACTAGTGATGAATATCAATTCCAAGATATTTGTAAGAAGAAACTTTCTCCAAGTTGTTATTGTCATAAACAAAATTAGTGTAGCTGACCTTCTTGGACTTGATAATCGTAACTTTTGTTTTGTTAGTGTTAACAGTCATACCCATGTTAGAGTAGAAATCCTTGAGAGTCCTTAATTGCTTATCAATATCAAAGGGACATTTTTCCATGAGAAAAATATCATCAACGTAAAGAAGAAGGATGGCGACAATTCCAGCTAGGTTTGTTCCAACGTAGCTTGCTTCTTTTAAAATACCTTCGAGCTTATCGATGTATATTCCAAAAAGGGTAGGGAGAGCGGGAAACCTCGCTTAACTCTAATATTACAATTAATATTTTGAGACCACCCCTCATTTCTCTTAAAATTAGCAATGACAGTCTCGTACAATCTTATCGCAGAAACCCTCAACTCGAGAGGAACCTTTAGCTCTTCTAACCTATTCCACAAATTGTTTCTAGGAACTGTATCACAAACTTTCCTAATAAAGAATATAAATTATCAATAATCAAATTATTAATAATATAAATGAGTGGTTAATAATGAAAAAATGATTAATAACATAAATAATTAATAAAATTAAATTAAAAATAATATTGAAAAACATATTATAAAGAATGAATAAAAATAAAAATAAAAATTTATATGAATAAAAATGAAATTTATTTTTATATGAGATGCAGTATCGGTTATGTGCTATGTTATTTGTCGAAATTCATAAATGGTTATGATGTATTGGGATATTCATGAAGATTTATGTTAGGTGTCATGTTCCCATTTTGTCAACACCATGAAGTAGCCAATGTCACTTCAAACCCCATGGATCCTTGTGATATTTTGGAATTAATTAATTAATGAGGGTTTAAGTTTTGAGGCATTAATTGCCAAAGTATTTAGTTTTATTTCCTTAAGTTTGAGATACACTTGATAAAATTTATTTTTCATTAATAAATATTTATCTTAATGAAATAAAGTGGATAATGATCCACAATGGCGCATTAGAGGATAATATTTGACCAAGATATAGCTTGCACAAGAAGAAAAGCTGAAAGCAGTTGAAGCTAGGAAAGTAGGAAAAAGAAATGAAAAGCTGGCACAAGGAAGAAAAACAGTAAAGCTTAAGAAAAGCAGAAAAGCAGACAAAATAAGAAAGCAGGATAAGGCAGAAAAGCATGAAAAATAAGGATAAAGAAGAAAAGTGGGATAAAGAAGAAAATCAGGATAAGGTAGAAAAGCAGGAAAAAGAAGGATAGAAAAGAAAAAGCGGGATAAAGAAAAAGCAAAAGCAAGAGCAAACACAGAAAACAAAAGCAGAAAACAGAAAGCAGAAAGTGGAAAGCAAAGCAAAACAGAAAGCAAAGGCAAAAGCTAAGGCAGGAAGCAAGTCAACCTTATCCACTCCATGAGGGCACATTAGTCTAGTTTACTTGCTCCAAAATTCACATTAAATGTATAAAATAAGGAGTGCGCACAACTAACCCATCTTTTGACAGTTTGATGTTTGAATTGAGTGAAATTTTTCCTCTTTGACCTGGGAGATGTGCCCCTAGTCCAAGTTGGGAGATGCACCCTTGCTTTTTGTGATAGGATGATGAAATACAATCTTAATCATGGAGTTTATTTCAGGTCCTGAAGTATGATCTAGTCAAATTCAAGCTTGTTGCAGAGATTAGAGAGCCTCCCATCTAGAATTATGATGATTTCTAGTCTTCCTTTGATGGAGATTCTTATTTCTTGAGAGTTCTGTGAGAAGTATTTAAGCTACTTATGGATTTTTCTGATGTAATAATTAACCTTTGAAGTCATGTCCATCTCTTGCACCTAGTCTAGATTGCTATGAAAAAGAGCTAGTTTTCAATGTATGTTTGATAAATGAATATCTATAATCCAAAATGGAATTATTTTAGTTGATAATGTTAATTAAGATTCCAATAAACTCATTCCATGTCTAAAACCAAAAATTCATGACCTTCTCCTGTTGTTTGGAAATTCGTGAAGTTCAACTAGTTATGCACTCCCAAGGGTCAATTTTGCTTGTCTCTTTTTGAAACTTTCTCAGAATCACTCCAAACTTGATAGAGTGATTATAATATGATATTTGTATGTACTATTATTGATCCTTATTAAGTCAAAATTCTTCCAAAGTTCTTTGAAACTACCTTTCCTACAACTAGTCAAGCCACTAGTCTTCATTATTTTTCCTTAAGTTTTGTAGGAGAGTTAGTTAGTGTATCATTAGACCTTATTGGTACATTAAAGTGGATCAGAACACTTTCCTCTAGTCTCATGGAAAGTAATATTTCAATTTGAATAATTTGCAGCCATGATACTAACACCTACTTGGGTTAATATTTGCAGCAAGGCCAAGCTTAGTTGATTTATTGAAGAAATCACCATCATGTCTTTTCTTGGTTTTTATGATGGGAGGAATAGAGATGAGATGATAAGATCTATGAAAATATTTAATGAATACATGGATTTGATTTTTGATTGCAGAAAGGAATTATCCTTCATAGAGTACTGTGTTTTGCAAGACAAGCTTGAATCAAGAAGGTCTGCTCAAAATTCAAATTCTCTCAAGAAGAACAAACCATCTATCTATGGGAATTTCATGAGACAATTTAAAACCAAGGCTACCAAAAACTCTTGTGAAGAATATGTTTCAAGGAAGAGGACAACTACAATAACAGAAAAATATTCAAATCAGTCCACTCATAATGGAAATCCTTATACTACACAAGATGGAGAGGTTTCAAGCTGCATGATGGAGGATAGAGAGGAAGCATATTCACTTAAGAATGAAGAAGGTTCTAATTAGTCATCTTGTTACCAAGAAGAATCCATACCGCTATATTTTCTCCTATTTGGTGGCCAACCAAAGGAGGCGGAACCTTATGAAACTACTTTGAATTTTACAATGGACTCAAAAGAAGAAGAGCATTGTTGTTCTTCCAACCATCCATTTAATATTCCAACCATATAGTTGGTTATAGTTTAAAACTATACCAATTATATGTGAAAGCACATTACATATGTTATAAGGTTTTAAAAACCTACTTTTTAAAAGCCATAACCAACGAACCCACTTTAAAAGTCATAACTAAAGTGTTAAATGGCACATGTGTTTAAAGAGTGGCATAACCAATTCGAACCCCTTTAAAAACATAAGCCAAAGTTTGTTACCCATTACATGGCATAACGTACCCACTTTAAAACCATAAGCCAAAGTTTTTTAATGCACATGTGTTTAAATAGTGGGCAGGTCCCACATGGTGGCCCCTTCATGTGTGAAGGCGCGCTGATGGGGTGGCATGTAATAAACTTGTTATAAAACGTGACCATATGTTGTTTTATGTGCTGGCGTAGGCTCCACGTGCTACAACGCCCAACGGAGCTCCTGGTCATCACATTGAAGGGGAGAACCAGGGGTCAGGGCTAACCCTGGCCCTTTCTGGCGCCAATAAACCCTTAAATAACTTTTTCCCATAGCTTATACAACAAGCACCTTGTGGCCCAACGGTAATGCGGGGCGCCAATGCAAGAGAGGTCACAGGGTCGAACCCCATGGAGATCATAATTTTTTCCTTAGCCATATTGGCCAATCCCGTGTTGCCACGTGGCGCCCTGGGATTGGTCCACCTCACGCCCAGTCAGCATCCAGTCAACCACCCAGTCGCTGCCACGTCATTGTCCGTATGCTCAATCAGTAGTATGCCAGCTCAGATCATACTGCCACGTGTCACCTTGTGACACGTTTGTGCTGCCACGTGTCACCCTGTCAGTGGTGCCACGTGGCACCCCATTTTGCCAAATTTCCCTGTTTCCCTTATAGAACAGAACGTGATAACTTTCTCATACAGAGTCCGTTTGAGGTGAAACGAACACCGTTGGAATCGTCTCGACGAGCCCTTCGATATGGTGTTGGTTTTGCTGAGATTGGAGGACTTAAAAATTTTTGCCTTCTTGGATCCTCCTGGATCATTCCTCCCCACTGAGAAGCTTTTGGCCTCCAAAAGCCTTTACTAATCAACAGATAGGTGAGGGAATTGCTCCCTCACTTTCTCCTTCTCGATCCACTTGGCTTTGCTTGGATGAGTGCCTTTGATGCCCACTCAAATATACTCAACATCACCTCTGCGAGAAGTCCTTGTCCTTCTGTCCAAGATGACATCTTCTTTTAGATCATCCATGTACTCAGGAGCAAATTCATCAACTGATGGCAATGAGACATTCTCCCTTTCATCCATGATCATGGGAGGCTCATAGAGTTTCAAGTTCTCCACATTCACCACTGAGTAGATCTGCATGTATGGCGGTAGCTCTAAGCGAAAAGCATTTGTCCCAATCTTCTCCAAGATGGTGAAGGGACCATATCTAATGGGCTTGAGCTTCTTGCCTTCTCCTTTCATCCTCTCCTTGCTGATGTGAAGCCACACTTGATCTCCTACCCGAAACTGATGATCAGCTCTATGCTTGTCATGGCGAGCCTTGTACTGGGCTTGACTCTTCTCCAACTGCTCTTGCACTGCTTGATGTACCTGTTGAACTCTCTGAATGAACCTGCGGGCTTTGTCTTCATCCTTGGAAGTGCTTGAGTCAACCTCTCTCCCATAAGTCAATTCCAATGGAGTCTTTGGCAAGTACCCAAAGCATGTCTCAAATGGCGAGCTCTGAGTGGAAGAATGCATAGCCCTCTTGTAGGCATGCTGCACATACTGGATCTGTTCATCCCATAACTTAGGATGCTTGTTGCAATAGCCTCGAAGCAAATGTACAACTGTCCTGTTGACTACCTCTGTCTGTCCGTCGGTCTGTGGATGGAAAGCGGTGCTCCTCTTTAGCTTGGTGTCCATCATACACCATAATTTTGTCCAAAACTCTCCAAGGAATCGGGAGTCTCGATTCGAGATAATGGACGTAGGGAGTCCAAAGTGAACCCATACATGCTGAAAGAAAAGAGAAGCATCCTGCTCTGCAGTGACCTGCTTTTTACATGGCATAAGAATACACATTTTGCTAAACCTATCCACGACCACATACAAGTAGTCATTACCCCTCCTAGACCTAGGCAAACCCCCCACAAAATCCATGGAAATGATTTCCCAAGAATGGGAAGGAACAGGAAGTGGTGAGTACAGCCCCAATTTTCTATTAGTGGGCTTACAAGTAGAGCACATCACACACCCCTTTAGATATTTTGTTACAATGTCTTTCATGCGAGGCCAATACACAAGTCTTTGCAAATGAGCCAAAGTCTTACCTACCCCAAAATGCCCTGATACAAGAGAAGTATGAGCTTCTCGTATTACATGGACTCTTTCACTGATAGGAACACATAACTTGCCCAAATGATAGAGCAACTTTCCCTGCAAATAGTAGTCTTCCACCTGTGTGCCATTGGTTAGCTTCTCATAAATCTCTTTGAAATCATCATCACTAGCATACTGCTCAATATAACTTTCATGGGACAAAGAAGCATTTTTCAAAACAATAGATGCAACAATAGGAGGTCTAGAGAGCATATCTGCCACTTTGTTACTAGTACCCTTCTTGTACTTGATCACTAGAAGGAATTGTTGAAGGAATCCCATCCACCTGAAATGACGAGCTTGCTGGAGCTTAGTCTGGGACTGGAGATATTGCAAGGGCTGATGATCGGTATGGATGATCGTCTCCTTACCCATCAAGTAGTGCTTCCACTTCTTGACACTCTGAACCAAAGCATACAACTCTTTGTCATAGGTGGGGTAGTTGATCACTGCTTGAGTAAAAGTCTCTGAATGGTAGCAAATAGGCTTGCGGTGCTGCATCAATACTGCCCCCATGGCATATCCACTGGCATCTGTCTCTATCTCAAATGGCTACTGCAAATCAGGCAAGGCTAGGACTGGGGCGGTGCTGATCTTTCCCTTCAATGTGTCGAAGGCTTTCTGCTGCTTTCCTCCCCACTGGAAGGCTTTCTTCACACTTGTTAAGGCATGCAAAGGAGATGCTATGTATGAGAAGTTTTGAATGAACCTCCTCCAATATTGAACAGCTCCTAAAAAGCTTCTCACTTCAGTAGCGTTAGTAGGCTTAGGCCAATTGACAATTACATCAACTTTTGAAGGATCAATTTTTAAATTTCCACCTCCTACAATATGACCCAAGTAAACTAATGAAGTTTTTCCAAATTCACACTTTGACAATTTTACATACAATTTCTCCTTTTTCAAAGTATCTAATACTTGCTTTACATGCCCCACATGTGCTTCCCAAGTTTTGCTAAAGACCAAGATATCATCTAAGTATGCAATGACAAAATCATCTAAGAATGGCCGGAAAACATCATTCATTACCCGCATAAAGGTTGCAGGTGCATTGCAAAGCCCAAAGGGCATCACCAACCACTCAAATAGACCTTGCTTGGTCTTGATGGCTGTCTTCCACACACCACTTTCTGCAATTCTGATCTGGTGGTAGCCACTGCGCAAATCCAACTTGGTAAAGAACACAACATCTTTCAACTGGTCGAGCAAGTCATATATGCGAGGAAGCGGGTATCGATTCTTGATCGTGATCTTGTTGAGAGCCCGATAGTCAACGCACATCCTCCATGTGCCATCTTTCTTCATCACCAACACAATCGGTGAACCACATGGAGAGGAGCTGGGTCTGATCACTCCTTGGTCCAACAAGTCTTGAACCTGCTTCTTAATCTCTGCCATTTCAACTGCAGACAACCTGTACATGCCCACATTAGGAAGAGGGGCATCCTGCTGGAGATGGATCTCATGCTAAATCTCCCTTTTGGGAGGCAAACCTGTAGGTTCCTGAAATATTTCATCATAGTTAGCCACAATATCAATCATAGCCTTTTTATGAGAAGGATCACAACCTTTGAAAGCATCAGATGCCTCAGCATCTTTTGCTCTCACAACCATGAGCATGTATCTCTTATTAGTGTTGATGAGCCGCTTCATCTGTCCTGCACTAACCAGAGTGGTGTTAGCCTTCATACTGTGAGCTCTCACAATGTACTCCACCCCGTTTTTGGTGAGATGGTACTTGTTCTCATGACGGAAGAACACTGCTTTTCGATCATACAAGTATGGGCTTCCCAATACGATACCACAGATGTCAAGAGGAACAACATCTAAGTCCACCTCATCAATCAACTTTGAAGCAATAGCAAACCTTAACCTGCATTGCTTAGTCACCTGCAACTTAGCATTATCACATACCCATCCAAGAGGATAAGGCTTGGGGTGAGGTTTAGTCTATATGCCCAACTTCTTAACAACTGATTCTGAGATCAAATTTACTTGAGAACCCGGATCAAATAATGTTTCAATCTTTGTATGCTTAGACACAACTCTGATGTGAAACAACTCACTTCTTCTTTTATCATTTTCTTTAGAAATACGAGTAGAACTTGAACCAGTATGAGGAGTTTTGTTACCTTGCATTCCCACGGCTGTAATCATGGTTTCGTCACCTGAGTCGGAACCCAAATCTCGTTGCACTGTTGCAACGGTCTTTTTCTTCTTTTTGCCTCCATAATGCTTTGGCCTTTGTTCAGGATGCAACTTCCAACAACTTTCTTCATCATGCCCATCAGTATCGCAATGGTTGCAATGGGGCTTTCCTCCTTCCTTCTTGGCAGTAGCTGTTTTCTTGCTCTTGTCTTTTTTCTTGAACTTGTGGTGGTTGTTGGGCTTGAAAGGCTTCTTCTGATGGTCTTCTTGCAAATGCTTCCCCCTGTTCTCAAGATGAGTAGCCTGAACACTTGCTTCATCCACACTAGTAGGATTCAACAACAGCAATGTATGGCGTAGATAATGATGAAGAGCACCAATGTACTTCAAAAGAGTGTCAGGAGAATCTAAAGCAATATTCAATTCTAAAGCTTTCTTTCTAAATTCTTCAGTAAAACTCTGAACACTCTGACCCTTGCCTTGTCTAAAACTTTGCCAATCCATCATTGCCTTCTGAACATAACCCAACGGATAAAATTGCTTACGTAAAGCAGAAATAAAAGCAGACCACGATGAGAGAAGATTACCCATTTGTTTGCTACCTTGCTGAAGCTTGCTTTCCCACCATACAAGTGCGGTGCCTGTCAGCCGAAGTGAAGCCAACTGAATCTTCACATCTTCTTCTTCGATCTGCTGGACTCGGCAATAGACCTCAATTTTCCTTATCCAATTGTTTAACTTCTCTGCATTCGCTTCCCCATTGAACATGGGCAAATCAAACTTCACATCGAGCTTCAATAAGGGCTTCTTTTGAGGCTCTTTGTGAGGAACCTTGGAATGCTGAGAATGAGATGAGGAAGAAGCACTTGAACTTGTGCTTGAAGCTGAAGGTGAAGAGGGAGGCTCAGGAGGCTCTTCGCCACCTCCTTCGTGGTTAACTGAAGCGTTGCCTTCGTCCTTCACTTCTTTGTCTTCCTTCTTTACTTCACTGCGTTTTCTTTCTTTTGCCATGCGTGCTTCATAGTCTGCAAACAACTTGTCTACCTTGTCGGCCATCATGTAGAAGACCTTGTGAAAGTTTTTCTCCATCTCAGTGCGGGCATCATTAGCTTCCATCTTCTTCCTTCGGTGTGCACGTCCGATCTCAGAATTGTAAGGCTCTAATGTACCCTCACCAGCTTGCAATTTAGCCCTCGTGAGCATCCACACTCACAATCCAACGTCAAATAGACATGCTCTGATACCACATGATTCAGAAACAAGATCTTTGCTACTCTATGACATTAACATGAATTGCATAAAGAGCATGAATGAAGCTCACAAATCCATAAGAAGAGAACCAAACAACATAGACAATACACACATAAAGACAACAAGTTGATAACGGAGTTCATCCAGGATGGACTACGTCTCCGGGCCTGCTTCTCAATAGGAGGGCCGATCTATAATCTCAGCATAAAGGCAAAATACATGGCAATAATACAATGATACCTTGGCGACAATGGCCAGGAAGAGAACCGCTGCCCAAAACACAACAAGACTGCTTCCAGCAACTCCGAAGCCTGAAGACGGTGTAAAACGAGTATAAACACTCGTACCTTCCTCCTGCAGAGCTACACAATCTCCCTTCTCTCCTTTAGCTACAAAGTCTCTACTCCAAAGCATGAGTGGCAAATGGCATATGAGGGGGTTTATATAGGCTTGAGTTAGCCCTCATCACATTCTCCTCATGATTTCTTAGTTACAACAAATTTGCCTACTTGGGCATATGGTTGAAAACCTCCGAGTTGGTTGGGCTCTTAAATTCCAACCATCCATTTAATATTCCAACCATATAGTTGGTTATAGTTTAAAACTATACCAATTATATGTGAAAGCACATTACATATGTTATAAGGTTTTAAAAACCTACTTTTTAAAAGCCATAACCAATGAACCCACTTTAAAAGTCATAACTAAACTGTTAAATGGCACATGTGTTTAAAGAGTGGCATAACCAATTCGAACCCCTTTAAAACCATAAGCCAAAGTTTGTTACCCATTACATGGCATAACGTACCCACTTTAAAACCATAAGCCAAAGTTTTTAATGCACATGTGTTTAAATAGTGGGCAGGTCCCACATGGTGGCCCCTTCATGTGTGAAGGCGCGCTGATGGGGTGGCATGTAATAAACTTGTTATAAAACGTGACCATATGTTGTTTTATGTGCTGGCGCGGGCTCCACGTGCTACAGTGCCCAACGGAGCTCCTGGTCATCACATTGAAGGGGAGAACCAGGGGTCAGGGCTAACCCTGGCCCCTTCTGGCGCCAATAAACCCTTAAATAACTTTTTCCCATAGCTTATACAACAAGCACCTTGTGGCCCAACGGTAAGGCGGGGCGCTAATGCAAGAGAGGTCACAGGGTCGAACCCCATGGAGACCATAATTTTTGCCTTAGCCATATTGGCCAATCCCGTGTTGCCACATGGCGCCCTGGGATTGGTCCACCTCACGCCCAGTCAGCATCCAGTCAACCACCCAGTTGCTGCCACGTCATTGTCCGTATGCTCAATCAGTAGTATGCTAGCTCAGATCATACTGCCACGTGTCACCTTGTAACACGTTTGTGCTGCCACGTGTCACCCTATCAGTGGTGCCACATGGCACCCCATTTTGCCAAATTTCCCTGTTTCCCTTATAGAACAGAACGCGATAACTTTCTCATACAGAGTCCGTTTGAGGTGAAACGAACACCGTTGGAATCGTCTCGACGAGCCCTTCGATATGGTGTTGGTTTTGCTGAGATTGTAGGACTTCAAAATTTTTTCCTTCTTGGATCCTCCTGGATCATTGGACCTGCATATTCTATTTTTGTATCTACATTTTACTCCATGAAAGAATCCTTGAATGCAGCTAGCTATCAAGATCCTAGTCTTGAATCCTTTTGTGATTCCTTGATTAGAGAGCAAGATAAACTCATTCATCTTGGAATAATCAACAATGCAGATACATTTGGGAAAGCCTTATTGTCCCAACAGAAAGAAAAGTCCAAGCCTCCCAAGAAACAAAATTTTCGCAATAATAAGTCAAACAAGGGTCCAAAACCCTCTCAGTCACCTCCTTATTTAAAAAATGACAAAGGATCTAAGCCAAAAGGCAAGAAGATTGAGCGTCATTGCAACTATTGTGGGAAAGATAATCATGATGAATCTAAGTGTTTCAAGAAGATGGCAGCCTTGGAAGCAGCAATGAAGAAGCACCACATTAGCCTAGATTCACCTTCAGAATCTGCCTCTCATGGACATGCACTTTGTGCTTCTGTTTATTCTTATAATGCATCTTCTTCTTCTACTTCAAATGAATGGCTCATTGATTCTGGAGCATCTTATCATATGGCTAAGGATCAAGCCATCTTTTCTACTATGCATGAATGTAACACCAAACAAATATTTGTTGCTGATGATAGATCTCTAAGTGTTGTAGGAGCTAGAACAGTTCCAGTAGATAATGGTCATTTTAGTGATGTACTATGTGTTCCAAGAATTTCCTGCAATTTGTTATCATTCTATCAGATCACTCATTCTGGTGAAGGTAAAACTATGACCTTTACACCTTAGCAAGTTGTAATCAAGGATTTTAAAGATCCTCAACAGGTCCTAGCTACCGGAATTGTTAATGATATTACCAGGTTGTACAAGTTTAACAACTTTGGGTCATCACCTTTCCCTTCAGTTTTTGTTGCTCATAGTGATAACTTGAGCAAACTTTGGCATGAGCTATTTGGTCACTTAAAGTATCGCTCATTGCAACAACTATGTAAAGAAAATATGGTAACAGGTATTTCGATGGTATCTTGCAGGGATGGTGTTTGCTCCGGTTGTGTACTCGGAAAACATCATCGGGACAGTTTTGACAAATGTGCCTCTTGGCACGCCTCGGTTCCCTTGGAGCTTGTGTATAGTGACTTGTGTGGTCCTCTTCCATCTGCTTCATTTTCTGGTTTCAAATATTTCTTAACTTTCATTGATGATTACACCAGACGCACTTGGGTTTATTTCCTAAAACTTAAGAGCGAAGTATTTAACATGTTCTTGGCCTACAAGGCCCTTGTTGAAAAACAATCTGGTCATCAAATTATTAAGTTAAGATATGACAATGGAGGACAATATGTTAACAAAAATTTCACTACTTTCTGTACTGAACAAGGCATCCAACAATAGCACACTGTTCCAAATACACCACAACAAAATGGTGTAGCTGAGCGGAAGAACCGCACTTTAAAAGAAATGGCTAATTGTATGATCCAATCTAAGGGACTAAGTCTTCAATTTTGGGTTGAAGCTATTAATTGTGCAAATTACATAGTTAATCGCACCCCCACTAAAGAATTACAAGGTATAACACCGGAAGAATCATGGAGTAAAACTAAACCTGATGTAAGTCACTTCTGTGTGTTTGGTAGTGAAGCATGGGCTCACATTCCGGATGAAAAACAGAAAGCATTGCAGCCTAAAAGTGAAAAGTGCATATTTGTTGGATATTCTGAAGATGTAAAGGGTTATAGACTTCTTCAACCACATTCTCATGATATAATCATTAGAAGAGATGTTAAATTTGATGAAAATCTCTTTGCCTGCGAGCCTAACTCAGCGATTGTGCCATCTTTGGCCTCCGAGCCTGATTCGGTGTTTGTGCCTTCTTCTTCTTCTTCCAACTTCCTTGACAGGTTTCCAACTCCAGTTTCTGATGATGACAGTGAGGATGAAAATCCACCTCCACCTGCTCATGTTCCTCTAGTTGCACCAGCACAAGTGCTTCCTTGATGGGTCTGTTCAACATGTGAAGCAGTTGGTGATCTTGATGGTGATCCTAGAGATCAACATCGAACACGTTCTCAGTTTCAGCGAGCCTCTTCTCTTTTGGCTCAAGTTTCCAAGAATCATGATCCAGAAACTTTTACAGAAGCTTCAGGGAATCCAGATTGGGATGCAGCCATGGATGAAGAATATCATTCCTTAATGGCGAACGATAATTGGGATATTGTACCTCTTCCAAAAGGTAGAAAACTTGTCAGATGTAAATGGGTCTACAGAACTAAGTATGCATCAGATGGAAGTGTTGAAAGACTTAAGGCAAGGTTAGTTGCCAAAGGTTTTTCCCAAGTTGAAGGGATTGACTACAATGAAACCTTTGCTCCCGTAGCAAAAATGAACTCCATCCGCCTTGTTCTTTACCTTGCAGCCTTACACAACTGGGAAGTCCATCAAATGGATGTCAAGTCTACCTTCTTACATGGTGATTGACAGGAGGAAATTTACATGGAACAACCTCCTGGCTATGTTCAGAATAACTCTAGCCTTGTATGTCGCCTTAAGAAATCCTTATATGGCCTTAAGCAAGCTCCTAGAGCTTGGTATGCGAACATGGATAACTTTCTCCTTGACACTGTTTTTTCTAGATGCCATTCTGACCCCAATGTCTATACTAAGAAAGTAGGAAACCATCTCATCATACTTTTTCTATATGTTGATGACCTTATTCTTACTGGTAGTGACCCTAAGCTTATAACCCATGTGAAATCCAGTCTTAAACAAAATTTTGAAATGTCAGACTTAGGACATTTGCATTATTTTCTTGGTCTCCAAGTCCTACAAACCAAAGAAGGAATCTTTCTTTCTCAGTCTAAGTATGCTTGTGACCTTCTTCGTCACTTTCACATGGAAGATTGTACACCAGCCCCTTCTCCCTTCCAGTTTGGAGTCAAACTTTCTGCCACTTTTACTTCACCTGAAGTCGATGCCACCTTATATCGTCAGCTTGTTGGTAGTCTCTTATACTTGACCCATTCCCGTCCTAACCTTTCCTTTGCCGTTGGTTATGTTGCCTGTTATATGCAGACACCTCATGAAAGTCACTGGAAAGCAACTAAAAGAATACTTCGATATATTCAAGGTACAGTTCAGTTTGGGATTCATTACAATATAGGGGGAACCTTTGTTGCTTGGTTTCACTAATTCAGATTGGGTTGGCGATCCTGATGATCGAAAGTCTACTGCAGGTTATGTTTTCAGTCTGGGATCTGGACCTATTACTTGCGCTTGTAAGAAACAACAAGCTCTTGCTCTTTCTTCAGTAGAGGCATAATATCGAGCAGCAATTAATGCCAATCAGGAAGCTTTATGGCTTCGATAGATCCTTTCAAAGTTTGGATTCGAGCAGCAACAGCCTACTCCACTTTGGTGCGACAATCAAAGTGCCATCAAGCTTGCCAAAGATCCAGTTCTACATCAATGCAGCAAACACATTGAGATACATATGCACTTCATTAGAAATCTTGTTCATGATCATGTTCTTGAAGTGCTCTTTTTCCCTACAGATGATCAAGTTGCAGACATCTTCACCAAGTCTCTTACAGAAGCGAAGTTTTCTAAACTTCGATCTATGTTAGGAGTTCAGGAACTTGTCATTAAGGGGGGATAGGCTCTAATGCCTCCTTCCTTCTCCTAATAGTGTCACTTTTGTAAATCCTTCAATCCTATCCCAAGTTGTTCTTAAGGGGGGATGTTAGGCTATTTAGACACTTAGGAGTTAGTTAAGATCAACTTGTGTAATATATCCATTAGGGATAGTGTGTTTCTTTAGTATGCATTTGTAAATACTTAATCTGACGGTCACGATATGTTCCCGACATAGAGTGATCCGATGGCTCAACTTATCTTAGATCAAACCTAACCTTGATCCGTGGCTTAACACCCGATTGGTCCATGATCTCTATTTAAAGAGCATGGAGGGTCATTGTTTAGTTGATCGATTATGAGAAGCTCATTTGTAACTTTCTTTCTTTGCATAATAAATTGTCCCGTAGAAGCTATTTGGCCGGGGCCGTGGAGTGTTTCCCTCAAGAGATTTTAAACCACGTCAAAACATCGATGTGTTGATCTGTGATCTGTTTATGTGATGTGGTTGCTCTTGGTGTTTGGTCCTTTGGTAGTACCCTATGTACCCGAACAGCCTATTTTGCACTACCAAGTTTCTAACTTGAAATATTTTATGAGGTATGAGTACATTGAGAGGGATGCAAAGTGCCTCATGACCATTCAAGGCACATACATGAGATTGTATTATCATTTTGGAGACATTGAAATTTTTCTATGAATGCATGACAAGGGATTAGAAGGTCTCCTACTGGGTAAACCAGCTGACAAGGTGAAGAAGCATAAGGATGAATTGAGGATGGATGTGCAATCCATCAATATCTTTCATTACAAGCATTTGAAAAGGTTCAAGGAAGGAAAGGAAAAGGACATCAAGAGTTCCTTTGACTGGAGACACATCAAACCAAGTCCTCTTGCATTTCTTATGGGCCTAGTGAAGATGAAGATAAGAATAGGGTACATGTGCAGAAGGAAAAAAGTCCTTAATAGGGAGATCAAGGAGGCCTTAAACATTCTCCATGACACACATGTTTCAGTGTCACAATCTTGTTGGATATTTTCTTCATTGGAAGATTCATCTTTCCTCGAAACCATGGAGAATATCCAAAAAGCAATGACTACTAGTGGACTCCAAGAATGGGTACCTAATTAGGGTAGCTATACCAAGAGTATACTTTAATTTATCAACCAGGGAGTGTACAAACTTAAGAGGTGCTAAGCACTGTATGTGCAGTATAGAGTGATCTTTTCCGTTTAGGGTGTTGGATGTATCCTAAATGTATTTTTGAGGGAAATGGAAATGGAAATGTTGCTCTAAAACTAAGAAGCTGAAAATATGAAAAAGGATGCAAATCTAAAACCTAAATCTGCTAAAGACTGATATGTTTATCTTAGGAATCAAATACTGAAAGATGGAAATCTAATCTAGAAATTAAATACTAAAAGCCAGAAATCTAATCTAGAAATTGAATACTGACAGCTGGAAATCTAATATAGAAATTAAATACTGAAAGCTGGAAATCTAATCTGGAAATTAAATACTGAAAACTAGAAATCTAATCTAGAAATTAAATACTGAAAAACAATCAAATGTTATTTATTCAAATCAAGTACTGAAAGCAATGAACATTATTCTATTCAAATCAAACTGTTGAAATAATTAACTTCTATCTTATCAAACTTAAATAAGGAAAGTATGCATGGATTTGTAGATCTAAATCATTATCTAGAATTAATATAAAATGCTGGAAAACAGATGTAAAATATGCCTACGCAGAATGCATGTATAGGACTACTGACAATGTGTTACAGAACTACGTAATCAATATTATCGAACTACAGAGAAAATCATTGAATCTGAAATCAAAATATGCTGTGTAAATAGTTATCAAAGTACTTTCACACATCATAATGATTAAGGCAGTCAACAAAACGCATGAAAAATACCTGAAGTAAAACAAGGCTCCTGATATACATGTTGAGGGGGGCCTCCCCAACCCGTATTTCAGGAGTGGACAAGACTTATAAACTTAAGGATTTGAATTAACACCAGTCTTCCATTATCAAAATCATAACTTCATGTCTTAGGAAAAACTTGAAACAAAAATGTCTTTAATAAAATACGTTGAAGGTAGTTTCTCTAAAATGTCAACAAGGACCCCCTACTACTCAAGAGGTTCCTATATATATCCTTAATCATAACCTAAATCTACATTGTAAATGTCGATCTTGCTAAACATGAGTTTTCTATAAATTAGGAAAATGGGAGCACTAAGCCACTCGTGATCTTTCAGTCTTTGAGCTGGATTCGCCTGTTGTCATCTAGATCACCTACGCCCTGCTCATGCATGCTTATTCATATAATTAGCACATAAAACACCTTTAAGCATAAGAAGAATAATCTCTAAAATACTTTATTAAATAATCAAAACAAATGCATTATTCCCCACAAACAGAGGTATTTTCCTTATCCATTCGTGCTTGTGTGGCATAAAAAAGGCTATAGAGTACCTAATTCGGGGCTCATCATCTCCCTCAAACTTGAAGGAGTCACCCATCCCTAGGTGACACATATTTTTCTTGGACAACCTCTCTGATATCCCAAGAAATGACACTAGGAGTCCCTACTTGTCTATGATATCCCAAGGTCTGGTCATCTTTGGCCCATGCTATTTTCTCCTCCTCTTCATCAATTTGTTCTTTGATAGTCAAAGGGAGAAAGAATGGTGGACTTAGTTTCATGCCTATCCATCTGAGTTGCTGCTTTATTAAAGATTCCTTGTATAACTTAGCCTTGGTGAGTGCAGTTTCTAGCCTGAGGGGGGAGTGAGGCTCCCTCTTCTTCAATCTTTTACAATTCGTGTCCATCTCTCACTGATGGCTTCTTGAACTTCTATGTAGGTGCATTGAGTGGTGAGGTCAAAATTTGTTACTACCTCCTGTTGTTTTTCAAGAAGGATAGGAATTAAATCCTCATCTGTGGTGATAACACGGTGGTCCTGAATTACCTTTTCAGGATGAGTTTCCTTAGCCCTGATCCATAACGGGTTTTTCCACTCCTCTGCAAGGTAGATATGAGCATCTTTTGCTCTCTATATCTCATGGTTCATCTAGGAGCAAAGTGCTCTTAACTGGAAGTCGCCCATGTAGGAATTCAGCGACCACTTGGGTGAGCTTGGTACCACAAAGTTATGCAAGAAAAACTCATAGAATTGGTCTTTCTCCAATTCTATGCGACTCGAAGAAGTGTCAATGAAATCCTTTGGAGTGTTTAATTGTAGAGCTAGGCCTTTCTTTAACCTCTATAGCTGAAATTTTCCCCGCTTCTCCCTTAGGTAAATCGTATAGATTCCGGATGGTGGCCTAAGTCCTGTTGGGTGTGTGAGCTATCTCAAAGAAAACACCTAATATTTAATTATCGACCGGGGTTGGTAATATTAGAGTTGAGGCAAAGTATATGCTAAGGTAGAATGATACCTAAATTTCGGCTTGTCAGACCTTAAAAGATTAAATAATGAAAAGATCGAAAGATCTTTCAAAATGAAAACCGAGTCGAACTTCAGAAAGACAACAAAGAAACTAATTGAACCTATCTAAACTACCAGATCAAAATAGTGTCAAACAATACTACTCTATTCTATGATTAAACAATAGAGAAGACAAAAATAAACTACTATTTGTAAGAATGGAAACTACTTAATCAATTCTCAAATTCTAATCTAGGAATTAGAAGAAAGTAAAGACCTACCTATGGAATAACTCAATCATATGAACATAAAACTAAGTTAAAGCAAATTATAAACTATTAATGACTTCAACAACTATTCAAAACTACTAAAGCATCTAATTACATTCTCCTTGGGGATCCTGAGGAAGTGTATCAAATGTGATGGGAATAGGGGTGAATGTATCGAAGTGGCTTTCGAATGTAACAAGAAAACAAAATGGAATTAAATCTAATTTAACTTCTACAAATAAATGCAAGCTAAATATTATCCAACTACAATTAACTTTAAACATAATGACCTATCTCCTATTTATAAATGAGGGACTTGAACTGAAGAAGTCTAGAAGCAAGTAGAAAACTTGATAAAGATATTAAATTCAAAAGCAAGTAGAAAACTTGATAAAGATGTTAAATTCATAAGCAAGTAGAAAACTTGATAAAGATGTTGGACTTCTGAACTAAATCATGTTCCATGAATCCAATGTTAGCATGAAAAGAATAATCCAAGACTGAAATGATTTGGAGAATGAAATCACTAAACTTAACCTAATATTGATATTATTAAAATACAATAAATTGTACTAAAAAATGAAGACTAATAAATTATGGAACCATACAGCATTAATGAATCAAACATAAGGAAAAGATAACTTGTAAACAACTGAAGTAGGGTTTGAGGAAAGAGAGAAGGAAAACTAAGGATGATGACAAAACTTGATCAAAACTTCATATGAAATAAAAAAAGGTCTTAGTGTCTCCTAAGAATACTAATTAAGGGTAAAAGATATTATAATTTGAAGAAAACCTAAAAGCTGGATTCTAATTAAGCAAAACGATGTAGGAAGTATGAAGGTCGGAATGTCGGTCCGGATGACTATCCGAATGACAGTCTGAATGGAGGAAAATGATTTAAACTAAAGAGAGGAGAAGATTGGGTGATCTTAACTACCAGCTGGCTGATGCATATGATCCTACAGTGCAGGGGAAGCAATGAATAAGCTAGTTAAGAGCTAGAATAAGAAAAAGGTATCTATATTAGGAAACTAACTATTTCTATTTTATCTTGGAAATGAGACTGGAATGTATCTAATAACTAATCTTCTGCTACAAGAAAGAAACTACAGAACTTTAGTCTATGAGCAGATCTAAGAGGTGAAACTAGCTAGACTGTAAGTTAACTAGGCAAACTAAGTCTTTTAAATAAAACTATTTAAGCAACTAAATAAACCATATGTGATCTAAACTACTTAAGCAAATGAAATAAACTAAATGTGACTTAAGTTACTGAAGCAAACTAAATGAAACTAAGTGTGACCGGTCATCAATTATATTCTAAATAGTATTAACATAAATAACAATAGGATACATATAACATAACACGGAAATCTTATTTATATAAACCATCGAACATGAACAATGATAAAATACATAGCACAAAACAAAAATCTCATCTATGTAAACAACAGAACATCAATTATATTACAGGACAAAAAGATCATGTATAAAATAAATACAGAGATGAAATAAACAACACAATTTTATCTGTAGAAAACAAACACAAAGTATATACACAGACAGGAGACCGTTGGTCATTGAGGGGGCCATCTCAGCAAACAGAGGCTAAGCCTTAATCAATCAATCACGATGCATGCTGATAGATTTCCATAAATCTGGAATAGAGATGTATTAAAATAAAATACAGAGTTACAGTGCTTCTATATCCATTTGCAGCTAAAAGAGATTAACAAATCTAAAGATAAAATACTGACTGACTATTGACTAAGGACTAACTCGTCTCTATTACAAAGACGTATATTTATACAGTGTTACAATGGAGGAATCATGTCAACCCTTTAGTAGCTGACTTCTCTAATAATATACAATCTTCAATACACGAAAACAGCGTTGTTTAAAATCTCGTGACAACGCATAACCAAAGAGAAGCTCTACTTAGCATCCTGTGACAACTCGTAAGCCAAGGAATGGCCTCATAAAGTTTCATGACAACGCACAGAGCTTTCTTCCAAATTCCACGGCGCTAATCCTTCACGTAGTTGTTGAAGCGTCAATGCTCCTTTGACGTGGGCAGAGATGGATGTGATGTCAAGATGAGCATGCAGGAGAAAGGATCTTCCAAAACATCAAATCACATACCAAAAGGGCCACATCCCAAACGGAACGCATGCGTCGGTTTACTCTCTAACAGCCCGAGCATACCTCAACCATTGATCTTGCGGGTCGAATGCGGGTCTGAATGGCGGGATGAATTGTAGTTGATCGTCCACAAATTCAATACGCATCCAATTGAGGATTCGTTTGAGAGATAGAACCCGTGAAACGAAATTCAGTTACTAAACAAGCCAAATAAACATCAATAAACCATAATATAACAATTTTTACCCAAAATTCATGTGATGTGTGAATAAATGCATACCTTCTCCATTTGACGGTCTGAATGGAAAATATAGTGACTTAGGACATCAAAAATGGTTAAAGTAATGCCAATCAGAGTGTATTTAATATACAAAAATGATGACAAAAACAGACACCAACATTCCCCCAAACTGGAGATATGCTAGGTCCCACTGAGCAACAAAGAAAAAAATTAGGAAGAAGGCATAGCTATGGTAGCAGCTTCCTTCGACTTAGACGAGGAAGTGCTTTTAGCTCTAAACTTCTAGAGCTGCTCCTTCAAATTGTCATGCTTCAAAAAAAGAGAAAGGTTGGATATTGTTTTGACTTCGTTTATATTTTCCGCACACTTCACCTGAAAATGCAGGTCCTTGTTTTCTTGGCGAAGCCCAGCAATGATCTCTTCATACTTTACATTCTGGATTCTTAGCTCTGCTACATCCTGGGTTAGTCTATCCACAGTCTGCTGGAGTGGAATAGAGACTTCTGTTAAGGACATAAGATCCTTTCGAGGGCTCAATTCCTTCTGAAAAGGTTTAGGATTAACAGATGTAATGGGTGCCTCAGGGGCTTTATCTTTAGTATATGCAGGGGTAGGCTTAAGGACAGGGTCTTCAAGTAAACTGGCTGATAAATTGTCCAATGCAAGGAGGGGGGACTCAGGGATGGGGTTGTTTGCTTGATCATCGAGATTGTCCGGGTGCATTGGCTCAATGACTGACTGATTGATAGACTGATCAATGGTCTATTCATCGGACTGGATGATGGCCGGGTCGACTATCTGGTCACGATTAGCCCTTCTTGAATTCGTGGGTATGAGTGAAAAGAAAAAGGGTTCTGTGGCTGTATCTTCGTGGACATGCTCGGGGGAAGATGCATGATCAGGGCATATTTCTCTGGGGGCATCCTCACTAAACTTTACAACCTTGGCAACCTTTTCTTTCTTGGCAGAGTTTTGGGCTGGCTCATTGCTACAGGTTAGGAAATGATGGCGTTTTCGAGAGGCAGGGGATTTAACAGTAGGCTTCTTGACTAGGTGAGGGTTCAGGGTTTCAAAGACAAAATGTTCTGAAGTTTGACCCTTTTCTTCCAATTGATCAGTGATTAGGATTTTTATAAGGCAATGGTGATACAAACTACCAGCAGGGTTAACAGTATTCTTTCAAACCTGGCTAGACATCTTTTCTAGGATTTTTAGGAAATAGAAAGGGAAATTTAAGGGTTGATTATTAACAAAGTGTGCCCATAATAAAAAATGACAGGCTTTGAAGACTAAAAACTTACCTTCACAGGTGATTAAGCGAATAATGACGGTTAATGGTTCAAGGTACTCGATCCTAACCCATTCTCGGTGAACCCCTTTTGCACCTTTTACATGCTGATACTCAGGCTTGAGGGTGAACTCATGGGCTATCCGTGGGAGAAACAAATGCTTGTGCCAACGGGCACCTTCCCTGGGCAGCTTCGTAGCCGCGGCTATGGCTTCTTCTGTCACCAGAAAGGTAAGATGGTTGACCTTGGCTGTCTTACCATCAAACCCTTTTGCAAACAGTAAGGAGATTTTGTGGTCATGATCGTCAAGGAGGAAAAGGAACGAACCCCATCCAACACGCAGAAATATCTCACGACAAGCCTTAAACTCAGAAATGCGGAGGAGATCCTGGTAATTTCCAGGCTCATGAAGGGTAGGAATTTTGAACGGATGAATAGAGGGAATGCATGAAATTGCAGTGGATGGGGTTTAGTAAGTTCATAGTGGATGAAGAATGAGAAGAATGAGCCAGGTTCTATGTAGGGGATAGATTTAAAACAAGGTTCGTTTGGATGACTGAACGATCATGGAGAGAGATCTAACACGTACGAGTGATATGCCATAATTTGAGATGCCTTGAGTTGTGTGCCACCTTAGAGCTATGTAATTATGAATTTATATGGTTTATAATGTATTCAACCATATTCAAAGTAAAACTTTGGACAGGTTGAACATAAATTTTATGAGGGACATAATTACACATGAAAGATCGTAGTGCTTCAGTGCATGAATGATAAGTGGCACGATAAATATTAAATGGAAGATAAGAATCATAAAATAGCGCCAAAAATGTATGACTGATCAATTTATTTGATAAGACAAGATGAGTATGGAAAGATAGCGTTTTAATTCGGTCCTTGTTATGACTAATTAGTTAGATATATCAACAAAAATTGAAAATTTTAAATGTCTTGGCATAATATTATTTCAAGCTATGGTTTCATTCAATACACCCTTTAGATCACTATTTATTTTCCTCGTTCATCAGCTTATTCGGATCATCATTCAACCCTTCATACAGACCTTTGTACAAAAACATGTTTTGATGGATCTGGCTGCTGTTGATTATGCAGAGAATTTTTCTGGAACTTTTAAGTCACGTTCTTTCTTATTTGTCTTTGATCAAAACAAGTTTCTTTCTGCTTTTTGCATTATCCTAAAAACACCTATTAATTTACCAGAGATACATGATCTTTTTCATCAATATTCATAGAGTAAAAACAATTCTGAATCCTCCCCCAAACCAAAAATATGGCGTGCCCTCAAGCCATCAAAGAAAAATTAATCAATTAAAAAAATTTGCCAAAAAACACTGTAACAATAGAAGAAAAATAAAATAAAATATCAACTAGTAAATGTAGATGATTCAGATATGTACATTCATCAAAAAGAACACAACAGTGCTTAAGAAGACCATGTGAAGAATGATAGTATAATTGGTGTAAAGAAAATTCCAAAGGACAACTAGTCATGCATAACTCCTTGTAAAGTTTTCTTGTCATCCAAAGAATATAAATAAGGTTCACTGTAAAGTTTATGAGACTTCTAGGACTATGGGTCCCATTTCTAAGATGGACATATACTAGGTAGTGTGTGAATTAGATGACAGAGTCCAAGTCCAACTTACAACTATTCTCTAATGATAGTATAAATAATTGGCCTAAACATGTATTTATATACTTAGGGTTTTGATGAGCCATGTGGATAGCGATGCATTAACCAAACCTCTTTTACCTGATATTGCCTCACTGCCAATAGGCCTATTCAGTACCCCGGTAGGTTTATATTGGTACCATGCAAGTATATCCCCGCTGCCAGCGAGTCTGTTCAGTACCCTGATGGGTTTACTTGCACTTACCAAGCTTCCTTATTTTTTTTACGATATTACTTAGCATGGACCCGCTGCCAGCAAGCATGTTCAGTACCCTGGGGGGTTTGCTTCATATAATGATATATATGTATATGATTTTTTTGTAAGGAAGTTGGTTGGGACTAGAGTGTGCTAAGCCTGCTAAACACATAATTCAAAAATTTTAGAACGACCCTTGTGAGTAAATTTTATTTAATATGGCCTAGATTATAGATCATGTCAAAAGATAATAACCTAAAGCTATTCTTTGACTTCTCAATCTATCTTCTTCATAAAAAGTCAGTAACGTTCCCCACAGAAATAGAAATATCATTCCCTTTTGAGATACCTTTTAAGGATGCTTTGAGAGACAAGTTTTTATAATGAGTCTAGGATGAGCTAGTAGTCCATAGGTGTAAAATAGAACTTTTTGAAAAATCACAGAAATTAAAGTAGGTTCTTTAAGCAACTGTTCTGATGATAAATCAGAAATGTACATGTTTGAATCAAATACCATATGCGTAATCATAAAAGAAAGTGGTTAAAGATGATATAGAGAACACTTCAATTTTCAATTTCCTCAAATAATCAGAAGATAAAGAGAATTATAAGTATTTTTAGAACACTTCCTTTTCCAAGTATTGAATGAGCTGATTGTGAGGTTATTGTAATTGTACTGAAAAACCCTTTGTTAAATGATTTCAAATTCAAAACAACATATACGTACAAAAATAAAGAACTATATGAATTTTGCAAAAAAGGAGAAAGAGTCTTCCTGTTTTAATTGGAAAATTTTCATAAGCTGATGATATCAATGAGTTTCCTGAAAGAACGCATTCAGTTGTTTAGAAATGAATCTTGTTATTGAAAACAAAAACATATTTACATATATATACCAATTAAGATAACCCAAAAATAATTCAAAGACCGGGAGAAGGAGGAATGACTTCCTCTTCTACCAGTTTTATCTTCTTCTGTTGGAAGGCATTCTACACAAAATTTTGTTTAGATATTGGTTGATGATAAGGTCTAAGTCTATGTCCATTTACAACAGGGGAGATATGTGAATCATCAATTGTTTTGACTTCTTCATTCTCTTCGTGGATAACAACAGATGACGCAGGCTCATCTTGCATAACTCTTCCAAACCGCAGTTGAATCTCGTGGATTGGTGTGGCCACAACGGGATATGATGGAAGAGATAAAAACCCAATGCTTTTAAAATCTTGGGTTGGTTTATGGTTAGAATTTGGTATCGGTTGTGTCGGTAATATTGTGGCCTTTGGAGGATTCTTATTCTGGAAATGGTGAGGTTGATTTGGGATAGGGGGTAGTGAAGGAGGTAAAAATCCAAGAAGAAGTTCTTGGATATTAGGTGGGTAAGGATGGTTAGTCATAGGAGGAGGTGGTTGAGCATAAGATGGTCTTCTCCCTCCATGTGGCCATTGCTGTTGTTGAGCATTCTGAGGAGGGTACTGTGGTGGTTGATTCTTCCAACCTAAAGTGTTCCATTGTTGAGGAGGTAGATAAGGCTAGGGTGGACCTTGATACGATATTTGAGCTCTAGGTTGCCAAGGCCTTCTAGATGGTCCACCAAAGTTTTCACTTTTGTATACAGTTTGCACTCTAGGAAACGATGGACAATTATCAGTTGGATGTTTTTATGCACAAAGGTGACAAACTGGGACATTATTCCATGGACATCCTTGTCGAGGATGTTCAATTCTACACCTAGGACAAAAAACACTCATTGCTTCCCACTCCTCATCTTGCTTCTTTTTAGCTTGTAGTATATCTAGTTGAGAACCTATTGCTTCTAGGATATCTGATTTAAAGTTTTCAAATAGGTTTTCCAATTCTACCATTGTAACTCCACTAGAACCGGATGTGTCTTCTTTTAGGTTCCTAGCATAAAATTCTTGAGAGTGTCTTCCACTTTTCCCTCTACTCCTAGAGTAACTCCCACAAACACATTCTTCATTCTCCATGAATATTTGACTGCTAGAGAGAGAAGACCTAGGTGGTTCCTTTCTTGGTGAATATGTTCTAAATTTTATCCTTGGAGCTTCCTCTTGTCTAGGTTCAATCTCTGTATGAATTTGAGGTTCTTTTTGGTGGAATTTCCTTATAAATAGAATCTTCTAATGTCCCTATAGTTTCTCCTAATTGATCTCTAGAAAGGACTTCCTTAGCTTTCTGAATGAGACTATCCCCTTTGGGTGTCTTCCAATACCTTTATGCTAAGTTAGAAGTTTGGGGTGGCACGCTCCCTGTATAGGTTAGTGGAAATTTTTAGTAGGGATTTCTACCTCGTGATATTTCTAAACCTATTTATGAAAAAAAAATTATATCTGGAATAAATTCTAACTGCAAAACTACTATTGTTGGGTTTTGGGGATGCCTGTTATAACAGATACACAGGTTCTTACCTCTCATCTTACCGCTCTCCTGCCACCAACCTATCAAAAAGAGAGAAATTCAAATCTATCCCTAAGAAGAGGTTCTATCTATTTGCAACTAAATTCTACCTATCTGTCTACAACTCCCCAGCAATGGCGCCAAAATGTTGGGTGTGTGAGCTATCTCAAAGAAAACACCTAATATTTAATTATCGACCAGGGTTAGTAATCTTAGAGTTTAGGCAAAGTATATGCTAAGGTAGAATGATACCTAAATTTTGGCTTGTCGGACCTTAAAAGATTAAATAAATAAAAGATCGAAAGATCTTTCAAAATGAAAAACCGAGTCAAACTTCAGAAAGACAACAAAGAAACTAACTGAACCTATCTAAACTACCAGATCAAAATAGTGTCAAACAATCCTACTCTATTCTATGATTAAACAATAGAGAATACAAAAACAAACTACTCTTTGTAAGAATGGAAACTACTTAATCAATTCTCAAATTCTAATCTATGAATTAGAAGAAAGTAAAGACCTACCTATGTAATAACTCAATCATATGAACAGAAAACTAAGTTAAAGCAAATTATAAACTATTAATGACTTCAACAACTATTCAAAACTACTAAAGCATCTAATTACATTCTCTTTGGGGATCCTGAGGAAGTGTATCAAATGTGATGGGAATAGGGGTGAATGTATCGAAGTGGCTTTCGAATGTAACAAGAAAACAAAATGGAATTAAATATAATTTAACTTCTACAAATAAATTCAAGCTAAAGATTATCCAACTACAATTAACTTTAAACATAATGACCTATATCCTATCTATAAACGAGGGATTTGAACTGAATAAGTCTAGAAGCAAGTAGAAAACTTGATAAAGATATTAAATTCAAAAGCAAGTAGAAAACTTGATAAAGATGTTAAATTCATAAGCAAGTAGAAAACTTGATAAAGATGTTGGACTTCTGAACTAAATCATGTTCCATGAATCCATTGTTAGCATGAGAAGAATAAACCAAGACTGAAATGATTTGGAAAATGAAATCACTAAGCTTAACCTAATATTGATATTATTAACATACAATAAACTGTACTAAAAAATGAAGACTGATAAATTATGTAACCATACAACATTAATGAATCAAACATAAGGAAAAGATAACTTGTAAACAACTGAAGTAGGGTTTAAGGAAAGAGAGAAGGAAAACTAAGGATAATGACAAAACTTGATTAAAACTTCATATGAAATACAAAAGGTATTAATGTCTCCTAAGAATACTAATTAAGGGTAAAAAAGATTATAATTTGAAGAAAACCTAAAAACTAGATTCTAATTAAGCAAAACGATGCAGGAAGTATGAAGGTCCGAATGTCGGTCTGAATGACTATCCGAATGACAGTCCAAATGGAGGAAAATGACTTAAACTAAAGAGAGGAGAAGATTGGGTGATCTTAACTACTAGTTGGCTGATGCATATGATCCTACAGTGCAGGGGAAGCAATGAATAAGCTAGTTAAGAGCTAGAATAATAAAAAGCTATCTATATTAGGAAACTAACTATTTCTATTTTATCTTGGAAACGAGACTGGAATGTATCTAATAACTAATCTCTGGTACAGGAAAGAAACTATAGAACTTTAGTCTATGAGCAGATCTAAGAGGTGAAACTAGCTAGACTCTAAGTTAACTAGGCAAACTAAGTCTTTTAAATAAAACTATTTAAGCAACTAAATAAACCATATGTGATCTAAACTATTTAAGCAAATGAAATAAACTAAATGTGACTTAAGCTACTGAAGCAAACTAAATGAACCTAAGTGTGACCGATCATCAATTATATTCTAAACAGTATTAACATAAATAACAATAGGATACATATAACATAACACATAAACCTTATTTATATAAACCATCAAACATGAACAATGATAAAATACATAACACAAAATAGAAATCTCATCTATGTAAACAACATAACATCAATTATATTATAGGACAAAAACATCATGTATAAAATAAATATAGAGATGAAATAAACAACACAATTTTATCTCTAAAAAACAAACACAAAGTATATACATAGACAAGAGACCCCTGGTCGTTGAGGGGCCCGTCTCAGCAAATAAAGGTTGAGCCTTAATCAGTCAATCACGATGCATGCTGATAGATTTCCATAAATCTGGAACATAGATGTATTAAAATAAAAGACAGAGTTACAGTGCTTTTGTATCCATTTACAGCTAAAAGAGATTAACAATTCTAAAGATAAAAGACTGATTGACTACTGACTAAGGACTAAATTGTCTCTATTACAGAGACGTCTATTTATGCAGTGTTACAACGGAGGAAGAAAGTCGACCCTTTAGTGTTCGACTGCTCTAATAATAGACAGTTGTCAATACACGAAAACAGCTCTATTTAACATCTCGTGACAATGCATAACCAAAGAGCAGCTCTACTTAGCATCCTGTGACAACTCGTAAGCCAAGGAATGACCTCATAAAGTTTCATGACAGCACATAGAGCTTTGTTCAAATTCCACGACGTTGATCCTTCATGCAGTTGTTGAAGCATCAATGCTCCTTTTACATGGGTAGACATGGATGTGATGTCAAGATGAGCATGCGGGAGAAAGGATCTTCTAGAACATCAGCTCACGTACCAACAAGGCCACATCCCAAACGGAACCCACGTGCTGGTTTACTCTCTAACGGCCCGAGCATACCTCAACCATCGATCTCGCGGGTCGAATGTGGGTCTGAACGACGGGCTAAATTGCAGCTGATCGTCCACAACTTCAATACGTGTCCAATTGAAGATTCGTTTGAGAGCCAGAACCTGTGAAACGAAATGTAGTTACTAAACAAGCCAAATAAACATCAATAAACCATAATATAACAATTTTTACCCAAAATTCATGTGATGTGTGAATAAATGCATACCTGCTCGATTTGACGGTCTGAATGGCAAATAGAGTGACTTAGGACATCAAAAATGGTGAAATTAATGCTAATCAGAGTGTATTTAATATTAAAAAATGATGACAAAAACGGACACCAACAAGTCCCAATATATCATCATAGATTTTAGTAGTGGTAGTCAATGTATCCTCCAATTGTCGGATTCTCTGGTCTTTCTGAGCCAACTCTTCCTGAGCTTGGCCCAATTTCTCCTTCAGTGCTAAATTTTGTTACTCTACCAGCTTTAATTCTCCTCTGTGCTGCATCTTTAAAATCTAGGTCTTTTCATGTACAAATAGTGGGAGTGCTGACGAAGATGGCTAGATTCTTTGGATCCTTGCTTCAATTTTTAATGCGGCTAGATCCTCCCTTACTTTGGCTAGTTCGGTCAGTGCTTCCATGTGGAAAAAGAACAATCCATGAAGCAAGGAAGAAGGAATGCCACAACCAACTTGTGGACATACAATCCATGTAGGACATGTATAAATAGGGAAGCAAGTTGGATATTTGAGTTAAGGTTGATGGCAAGGATGGGGAGCTTGTAAGTTGAATATACATAATTATATTTGGGGCATCAAGGGCTTGTGGAACCAGAACGTCAATGATCTAGCAAATATTCAAGTGCACACAAGCAAAGCAATGATATAATTGATGGTGCGCAGAATGATTTTGTAGATCTATAACGATTGAGATAAGAAAGAAAAGGAAGAATGCAGAGGATGCACAAGTGCATGAGGACCTAATGACCATATTCCAGATAGCACAAAGACAATCAGAGATGTTCTAAGGTGGATCCGTGCATATACAGACATGAAGTATATCAGAACATGCATGAAGTGAATAATTTTGACTTATGTATGAGGATTGAGTTAAAGTATGCTAAGTAAAGAAGTCCATCAGATGCACAGAGACCAAGTAGCAACATAATCAAGTATGCATGTCATGATGAGTATGATCCGAGGCAAGTGCGTTAAACTGAAAGGACGAGTGATATGATGCACAACATGTTGCATATTTTCTAAAAGACTGAGGCACTTAAACAGAACAAACACGTCCTAGTAAGTGCGTAGTTCCATCTGATACTGGTGTGCGAAATTGGAACAACAATTCATCAACTAATACACAGTATCAGTTGAGAGTGTGGTTGTGCAGTAGCAGAATGACATAGTAAATCGGTGGCACTAAATGCAACAGATGAAGTAGCACAAAATATTAATTGTGACATCAGTTAAAGTGAAGTATTGAGTGGAATGAGAATTCAAGTAATGTATGTAGGGAAGTGACAACAATACAACTGCATACAAAATGTGCGCATAGTAGAATGAACATCAGAAGATAAGAGGTGTGGCCACGTTGGAAGTTTAGCAAGGAAATATCTTATTTTGTATATCTGGGCAATAGGACTGGAAAGGAATAAGGGGTTGTAGCATCCTTCCATTTGGTGGTAGAGAACGGAGGGGGTTGGTGCATGTAAAACTAGGGGGTTGATGCCTCCTTCCAGCTAGTCCTGGTAAACACAGGAATTTGGTGCTTCCTTGAATGCGATCTTCTCATCACAAAAAAGAATTTTGTGGTTTTTTCCCATTTGGGTTTCGACATCAAAATTCTATGTGTTATGTGTTATTTTTCTTGGTGCATATGTGGATGAATGTTTATTTATGTTGGATTCATAATTGAAGATTAAGATTAAGTTCAAACTAATATGTTAAAGAAGTTAAAAACTGATCATAACTACGATAATACTGATTCACCCCCCTCTCAGTATTAAATTGATTCCAACAAACTAGATGCTGACAATAGAATGCATCATTCAGTCCATTGATAGAATAATCTGGCCACCACTAAAATACTAGAAAATTTCATCTCAATCAGATAAGAATTTCTCTCAACATATTCAATTTTTGGGAAAACAACTCTACAGCCAGCTAAATGTGGCCATTTTAGAAGTGGGTTTTTAATCGTTTTGTGAGATTGTTGACTTTTTTATGAAAAATCAACCCCAAAACCAATTTCTTTGGGGATAACGTGAACTTATGGGAATTGGATTGACTGCTAACTTGGATTATGGCATGTCATGGTGGCACAAGGAATATGAAAGGCGTAGAATGAATATCGTCCTAAAAGGGAGCATGAGTTTTGAACTTCATCAAATCCATGATCCCATATCTGCAACGCTGGTATGCCACATGGAATTTCAATGCCAAAACTAGTGGTAGATACAAGAATGAGTTCTAGACCTATAATTCAAGACAATAATGAAAATACGGCCAAGGTAATAAAATATAACATGCCAAATTCTTATTTGAAAATGAATCTATGTTATTAACCATAAATAAATGACAAATAAAGAGTATTTTTACCTTGATTGCTTATACAATATCGAAATAATCTGTGAATGCTTGTAACCATGATTTAAGCAATAATATTCACCTCAAAAATGAAGGTATCAAGCAAAACGATAATCAATCTAAGCTCAAACCATGACAAAAATGCGGCAAAATGGAAGCCCATCACTCCCCCACACTGAGCATTTTGCATGTTCGCATGCAAACAAAGTACTTGATCAAAAATTTTGCACTTTGCTTTGTTTTAAGAGCAATGTTTACTTTTGGTTCTATGTTTGGATATGAAACAATGACTTCATCCTCCATTAGAAACATTCACATGATAAATTTTGTGAATTGTTTATGATGTACAAGGAGAAGACACTATAAAAGTTGCTTTATTTTATTTACGACAATAATTTTGATTTCTTTCTCTTTACGATCTAATCAGAATATGCATGATGGATTGCAAACGAAGGATTGTAATGATGATGCCAAAAGTTTATGAAAGATAAAGTGTAGGGAATGTGTAGTGGTTAACCACCAAGCTTCTTTAAAGTTTTTAATGAGTTAAAGAATCCTAAACTTGTTTTACCTGAAGTTTACCTTCACTTTGATGTATGTGTAGAATGAAGTGGAAACATTGTGTAGAACATGGTATAGGCTGGTTGAAGTTTAAACTAAAGGAACTCTAAAGATGTTGAGAAGAAGGATCTAAAGGTTACCCCACAACTAAGGGTCTGCATGTCCTCATGTAAAATTTTATTATATCATGTTACTAAAAGAAATCAGAAAACAAGGGAAGAAATTGTTGCCTTTCACTAATCTCCTTTTTATTATACTACAGTCATAAATAAAAGTTTCTCCTAAAAATATTTGAGCAATGATTAAAAAAAAATCTAACCATGCGCAAGAAGAATCTTCAAGAAGACAACCATTTTTTTTAAATAATTGAATCAAAGTTTGAATAATGCACCATTAAAGATAGGAGGATTTATATATTTATCTGAAAAGAAGTTCTTACTTGCATACAACCACACAAAATAAATAAAGCTCAAAATAAATATTATAATAATAATTTATGTTGTAGTTGAATCTAACTCTTTCTAAGGTATACAAGTTTTATCAAAAGGTAAATAGCCTTATGCTTAACAAGTCTGTCATGTTCCCAAACTCCCTGATGGCCTTCAGGGGCCATGGGAGATCTTCATACATATTTTTTTTCTCCAAATCCATCCATTTTCATACAAAGCCGCAATGGGCTTGGATCCACAATCCACAATTCTCTCCAATCCAAAACCTACAGTCGGATTCGGAAGCTGAATTTTCAAATCCACCCCTCTACAGAAATCCATGTTCCAAGTTTCAGAATCTACAATTCCACAATCTGCATTGCGGAATTCGGAAAGGCGGAAGCCCAATTCATAGCTCTGGAAATATTTCACTCCTACAATCTGCATTGCGGATCTCGGAAGAGAAGAATTCCAATTCACCAACTCGGGAGAAACCATTCTCCACAATTCACATTTCGCATTGAGGATGCAGAAATGCAGAATTACCAAATCCCCGTTCCTGGAAAAGTTACCTACCGCAATCTGCATTCTTCATTGTGGATGCGAAAATGAGGAAATCCAATACTCCATTCTTATGGAAGTCAGCCTTATGACATCCGCAATCCACAATCCTCATTTTGGATGCGTAAATGTCCTTGTGGATGCGGAAAGGCCAGGACCATAGACCCCTACTCCAGCAAGCTTCTAGGGAAAATTTTGAGGGTCATAACTCCCTCATCCCTGGTCCAAATTGAACAAGCTAGGTATCATTGGAAATCTCTTGAAGAGATCTATCCAAGGGTATGATCCCCTATCCAATATGAGCACTCCAACCTTTCCATTTTTTCAACTAAAACCCTGGCCATAATCTCCCATATGTGCCTTTTCCCTTCTACCATAATCTCTGCTCCACTTCTTCTAAGTCTTCCCTCCTTCATTTGATCCACAGGGGTGCTTGTTCTTCTCTAGGTCTAGGCTGGAATGTCCTGCACATTTACCAGACTTAGCCCAATTCCTCAAAGGACAATTCAAAAGTAATATCAAGGGGCTTGCTAATAGGCATAAGCATGGTCCATGAACACAAGGAATGAGACATATCCTTCTTAGGAAGAGTGATAAAAACATGTAGGACTTAGACCTATTTCTCAGGCATAATTACACATAAGTACCAAGTATAAATACAAGGATGCAGAGGTGCAAGGGCATGATAAATGGCACAAGTAGGAAGATTCATGCATCAACAAACCAAGGGGAAACTATAACATTATTCATAATTTCATCTAACATGTATCCAACATTCAGCGTGGCATAACAACAACATATTCACAGACTTAACACAAGCATAGGCATGCAGGCCTATTCATCAATGGGTCATTTCCATAAGTAAATAGATGCATGCATACACTCAAACAACTATAAATACAACAACATAATTCACACTCAATGAGTCATGCATCCATCAATCATTAACATGTACAACAAAATGAGGCATAATCCATGGCCATTCATCCCTAATAAATAGTTGGGTCCACTGTGCACTTAGACATAAAAAAATACACATGCATGGATGTAAAATAGTCATCATTCAAGGCACAAGAAACACTTATCTCTTGCATTAATCCTCCAAGAGAATTAGCTATGGGCTGCAAATTTCCAACCCAACCATAGATCTCTGCCTAGCCTCTATTATTTCAGCAATCAGAGATAACCCCAAAGCTGGGGCTATGTATCCACTAAGAAGTGTCACTTGTTGGCAGGCGGTTTGGTGAGTCGGCATCGCAGCATCGCGGATGCTACGCAAGGCCAAATGTACCACGAAAGGAGGAAAGCAACGAGCAAGGTGACAAGTATTTTTGTAGTTTTGGGTCATTTGGACTGCGTCATATATATTTTGAGTCATTTAGACCGCACTATGGGGGTCTTTGGGTCATTTGACCGCATTATGTGGGATTTTCGGTTAGTTCTCGTATAAGTTTGTTAAGAAGTAGTTAGGCGGTTTCCTAACTAGACCATAAATGTAAAGGCATAAGCCTATAAATAGATGTAGTTTTGTAAGGATTAGATCATCATCAGATATTGGCATCATTCTATCTTTGGAGAGATTATCTCGGTGAAGAACTTGAATGTAATCTGATTTTGTGCGAAGATGATATGATGTGGAAGAGCTTTTGAGCAGAATCCCTGTGTCTTTCCTGTTTATCTGTGGTAATGAATTTTGCGATATGAATACATGAATGATGCGATGTTTCCTTCTTGTAATTAATGAGTTACTATTTTATCGATTGCAATAATGAGTTTGTTCCTGTTGAATGATGTAGCAATTATGATTAATGATTGAGTTGAATGCTTAGATCTATTTCTGACATGTTGCAATAAGTTGGTCTATTGATGTACAACATACTCCTTCATTCAGCGGAAACATGGTTTCGTCAACTCTACCTTGAACATCTCGGGTGAGACCTCATCTGCTCTGCAGGTGTTACTGGACAGGGTAAGACTTGTCTGGGATGGTGCTTAGGGAGATCACCGTTGTTTAGGTGTCGACGGTGCTGGGAACACCTGTTGATTGGGTTTGTGTCAACAAATGGTTCCGTTGTCGGGACCATAGTGCGAATTGAAAGGATGATTTGTTGTGGCATCTGACAAGACCGGAGATCCAAGATTGGTTCGACCTAAAGCTACGGAGATCCAAGATTGGCATCTGACAAGACCCTGGGTTGTCGACGAATTGGTGGTTGGCGAAATATATTCACGACGGACTGCACAAATATTTTTTCTACGAGTTCCCAATCATCCTGTATGAGTGCTTGGAAAAATTGACCTTCCAAAAGAGGAACTTCCAAGGTGGTGAGCCGACAGCCTGGACCCCAAAACTAATCCAGGAGCTGCAAGAAGTCGATAATAAAGCATCGCGGGCTATTGAGGTTTGGGTCAACAGCATACTGGAAGGGTATATCACTGAATTTACGGTTGATATGAACAAGTCTTACAGTGAGGCTAAAAGGGAGCTTTTAACGGGCCCAGGGGCAGGTTCCTGTTGTTGCTATAGTTGTCCATTAAAATGCTCGTTTGCGAGAAAGGCATATTGAAGATGCACCTAGACTAGTAAGAACCCTAGTGGGAGGAGGCCGTGGACACCATGCCGGCAAGGGGACGGTACATAGAATTATAAGGGGTAGATGGGTGCAGGTCATGACGACACTGTGAAGGAAGCTGAGGAAGAGAGTGGTCTTACAAGGGGAGGAGCAAGGTTTCAACGGGAAAAGAGGCAAAGGACAGGATATGGTCCTGCTGCAATCGAAACGCAAGGTCGCGAAGTAATACCACATAGGACGAAGCGAACTCACAGTCCTGGCAAGGACAACTAGGCTATGCCCAGGATAGAGGTAGGACCAAACCCCAGCAGCAACGTACCCACACCTCCGCTCAGTATATCTCAACCAGTGAGAAATACAACTTTGACACCACCGTGTTCATCAGGTCCACAGAACTTGCTTACTAATAGCTCAATGACTATAGAAAGGAATCCTAGGATGGCAGGCAAAGATGTAGGGAAAAGATGTAAAGTTATTGTTGTTCCACAGAAATAGAATAGATAATCCTGAGCAGTACTGGTTCTTATGTGAGGTAGTATGGACTGTAAAGCAAATTACTGATGATAATTCCAAGAAAGGACAATTGCTAACAAATCTTCGGGTTCATGCATTAGACTAGTTCATGAAGTTTGTGCAGGTTCCTGTAGGTGCTCCAAACAAGACACTAGACGAAGTTCGAGCTGGATTAATTGTCGAGTTCAAAAAACCCAAGTTTGAAGCATAGTATAATACAGAACTAAAAGAGATTAAGCAGTATCCCAATGAAACGGTGTGGTATTTTGACCAGTGATTCAAAACACTGATGGCAAGGGTCAGTTTTGACATGAGCACTGTCTAGCACAAAGAATGGTTCATTGCGGCATTTCTCCCACACATTCGGCTATCGCTGATGCAACAGAATATTACAATGTCGAGTGAAGCCCTGAAAATTGCGATGTGATTGGAAGCTTCACCGATTAGCGAGAACGCAGCTGGTATGTCGCAGATTCAGACCCAGTTGGCTAACTTAACCATATAGATGCAAGACCTAAAAAAGGGTAAAGAACAGCGTGAGGAAGAGTGGTGTATGCGGTGTCGCAGAGAGGGGCATACTAAGGATAATTTCCCAGACTTTCGCAATTATCCGATTTCGGGAGCACCGAATCCATTGAACGGCGGCGGTATGCCATGGTGTCTCACCTACTAGGTATATGGGCACCACCATGAGGAGTGTCAATACATGCAAAAGATGGTCACAAAACTAATGAATCTGTATTGTACATTCTGCAAGTCCGTGGGACATGTAGACAAGGACTGCTGGGCATATGGGTTACTTCATGAATGAACATACGATGCATTCTATGTAAAGGACGACTAGTGTGTCGTCCAACAACCGCAACCACAGCCATAGGTGGCTCAGTCGCTACCTCAACCGCAGGTCCAGTTTGTACCACGGCAGCAACCACAACAGTTTATGCCACAATTTGCTCCGATGAAGATGGTTCAACAGTAGCCACAATACGTTCAACAGCCACAGTACGTGCAACCCGGGAAGTATGCGCAACCGCAACAACAACCACCATACCAGCAGCAAGGGGGATTCCTTGGAGGATTCCTGGGAGGACGCAGTCAAGGATTTGGTCACGGAGGAGGATAAGGAGGTCAAGGACATGTTCAGTGTTATCATTGCGGGGTGTGGGGACACTACCTGCAAGATTTACCACAATTTCAGACACAGTGTACATTTTGTTTTGTTATGGACCACACGGTGTAAAACTGTCCACAGTTGATTACGTCATGGAAAGCAGGGAATGTTCTATAACTGCAGAATCAAAATCAAGTACAACAACCAGTGCAGAATAAAATGCAGCAACCGACACAGAATCGGAACCAACATTTGAATCAGAATGCCAACCAGAATGTGAACCAACCTGGGAATTCGCCACTAAATCATACTTAGGGTGCGACTATTGCAACAATTTCTGCGGAACCAAGGATGCAAGATGTTGTTGTCGCATCTATCACTTGGGGAGGTACGACAACAGGAGAGGATAGCCCACATCCACTTATCCGGTTAGCAAGACAGAAGAAAGTTTCTTTTGACATTGATTCTGAGCGTGATGCATTCTTTCAGGCACGTCGTGCGATGGAAAAAGATCATGGTAATACCATTGCTTGTGACATGCCTCCTGTTTTTTATGCCACTTCCGAGGTAGGTCCATCACAGTAGTCTGGGGTCTTGTAGATGTTTTTTTAAAGTTGTTTATCACTAGAAAGGGATCCAAATGCTCTTGTCGAGCTCGAAGGGATGTTGCAGTGACCAACCAGGGGACAAAAAGAGTCCACACTAAACTCCTTACATATGCGGAAGACAGGTAAGGATATGCGAATGAACATTCAAATTGGAGACTATGAAGTTGATTCAGTTATTCTGGATCTTGGTTCGGATGTCAACATCTTAACCAAGCAGGCCTGGCAGAAAATGGGGAGTCCCACGCTGAGCTAGTCTCCCATACAGCTCTGGCTTGCTAATTAGGCCAAGGTGACACCGATTGGGAGAGTTCCATGCATGGTTGTGGACATCGAGGGAGTGAATACAAATGTTGATTTCGATGTGATTGAAGTAGTTGAAGGGGGAAGCTCATATCCCGCGTTGTTCTGGATTGGGTGGGATAACGACAGTGCAGCAGTAATCAACTTTAAGAAGCGGATGATGACTTTTGAAATCCACAACCTCAGAGTCATCGCTCTGTTGGATCCGGCTAAAGGACGCAGGTATATTGAACCAGTAAAAAATGAAGATCCCAACAGATGGGACCATGCATACAATATTCCCAAAGATTATATTCATCCAACTGCCGACAGTGACCTTCAGTGGCACAGCTTCAGCTCTACGTCATCCGACTCTGAGGACACGTTAGAGAATGGGAAAAACCGTCTGCATGAGGTGTCACTCTGCAAATGTGGGTTAATCACTTAATCATTATGTCGTGTTGCGACTGAGACTATTGCACTTCCAATATATGAAGGGTTGCTTGGTTTGTATGATTTTCTTGTGGCGTTCAAAGAAAAGGTTTCAGAATCACAATGACTGCTAGAATTGAAGGAAGCATTGAAGGTTGCTCGAGCACACTGGTGGGAGACAGATAAGAAATCAATCACTGGATGGTCGCAGTGTCGGAGACTGATGACTGTTCGATTTTGCGACACCGAGGTTTACGACACAGGAAAATATGATGGACGGAATGACCCTGGCAGTCATTTGATGGAATGTCAGATGTTGTTGGCATCGTGACCCAAGGATGGGTGGGTCCATGCCTTTGATCATACCCTAGACGAGATGCCGCAATCATGGTATATTGCAGTCGAATTGCAAGGGGAAATTACCACTTGGTTGGAGTTGACTGTTTGTTTTACTCATACGTTTAGCTTCGTGGATGCCAACCCGAATGTCCATAATGATTTGTAGCTCATCTGCGATGTAGTTCTGAAGGTTGTTCCGGTGGCATATCCTGCGGATCCGCATGTGCACCGCAAGATGCAATCAATGATGGAATGTTATAATATCACTAGTGGACTAGACAATGGTGATGATCCGCGAAATGTCAATATTCTGGAATCCGAAGGAAGTCGTGATGTTGTAGCACCTGATGCACCAACTGATCCGATCAGTCAACCACTGAAGCTCTAGAAGGTCAACATTGGGACAGAGGACATTCCAAAGTTTACGAATGTTTGGGACTATTGGGATGATGAGATGATGGGGAAGGTCACAGACTTGTTGCACAAATTCCAAGACTTGTTCCCTACTAAGTTTTCTGAGATGAAGGGAATCTTAGGAGATCTGGGGGAGATGAAGATTTCATTGAAACTAGATGCCAAACCAATCAAGAAGCAACCTTATCGACTGAATCCACGCCATAAGGAGAGGGTCAAAGTCGAACTTGACTGTATGTTGGATGTTGGCATTATTGAACTGGTTGAGGATTCAAACTAGATCAATCCTATGGTGGTGCAGGACAAGAAGACCGGTGAAGTACGCATTTGTGTCGATTTGCAGAAGTTGAATGATGCCTGCTTGCATGATCCCTTTCGGACCCCATTTACTGATGAGGTGATTGAAGGCGTGGGTGGCCAAGAGATGTATTCTTTCACGATTGGGTTCTCTGGATATCACCAAATCTGAATTGCGAAAGAAGACCGCCACAAGACAACCTTTCTGATAGAATGGGGTTGTTTTCAGTATACAATGATGCCGTTTGGGTTGAAGAATGCACCGACGATATTCTCATGAGTAGTCGTCGCTTCCTTCAGGGATTTCATTCAGAAGTTTGTGCAAGTGTACATGGATGACTGGATAGTCTACGGCTTGATCAACGATCATCTGGTAAATCTGCGATTGATGTTGGAGTGCTGTCGACAGCATCAGATATCGCTGAACTTGAAGAAGTGCATCTTCTATGCACCATTTGGAATATTACTGGGTCACATTGTGTGCAAGCAAGGATTGTTAGTCGACCCAACAAAAATTGCGCTCATTCTGAGTTTAAAACTGTCGACGAATGTCAAGCAGTTGCGAGCAACGTTGGGACACACTGGGTATTATCGCAAGTTCATCATGGGATATGCAACGATCACGGCCCCTATGGAGAAGCTATTGAAGAAATAAGTGGTATTTCAATGGAGCCCTGAATGTCAAGTTAGTTTTGAAACGTTGAAGGCTAAGATGGCTTAAGCGCCAATACTGGTATTTCTGGACTGGAGCAAGGAATTCCATGTCCACGTCGATGCCTCATCAATAGCGCTGGGAGTAGTGCTCGCGCAACCAGGGGAGGTGGATTTGGATCAACCCATTGCATTTGCAAGTTGGAATTTGCCGTCTGTAGAAAGGAACTATACAATGACTGAGAGGGAGGGTCTGTTAATGGTCTATGCACTGCAGAAGATTCGGCACTACTTACTGGGAGGACACTTTAAGATGTTCACAGACCACTCTGCATTAAAATATCTGGTCAAAAAGCCTGTGTTGGGGGGGAATATATGTCGTTGGCTACTTATTTTTCAGGAGTTTGACTTTGAAGTGAGTGTGAATCAAGGATGGTTGAACGCAGGACCAAATCATCTGTCGCGGACTGAGACAGGAGAGGAACCCACCAACATTGAAGACGGGTTTCCCGATGTGCAACTGTTTAAGGTTGAAGTAGCTTATGAGTACTATGCATAAATCATTCAGTTCCCGGCAATAGGTACTGCACCGGAGAGGTTTACCACCAGTCAAAAGAAGTATTTGGTGGTCAATGCCGCAGACTTTCAGCTAATTGTGGGCGATTTATACAAACTGGAATCGGATGAGATCTTGAGGCATTGTGTCTTACCTCATGAGCAAGGGCAGATCTTGTTAGAAGCACATGCAAGAGTAGCTGGGGCACTATGGCGGTCATGTGACTACCAAAAAGGTGCTTCGAGCCGAACTTTGGTGGTCGATGCTTCACAATGATGCAACTGATTATGCGCGGACCTGCGATGTTTTTCAACGAACTAGGAATCCCTCTAAGAGGGACGAGATGCCACTGAAACCTCAAGTTACTTTGCAACCATTTGATAAATGGGCAGTGGATTTTGTGGGCCCTATCAACCCACGTGGGAAGCTCACTGGTGCAAGATACATCATCACATCAACATATTAATTGACAAGATGGGGATCCTGCACCAGTCATAGATTGCTCTGCTGCAATAGCAGTGCGTTTCTTATTTGACAACATCGTCACTCGGTTTGGCTGCCCAAAGGTGTTGATGAGTGATCAGGGCAGTCATTTCATCAATCGCATTGTCAATGCCTTGACAACGAAATTGCAGATACAGCATAAGAAGAGCATGCCCTATCATCCACAGGAAAATGGAACAGTAGAAGCTTTCAACAAGGTCTTGGAGCATGCGCTGATGAAAGTTTGTAACATAAACCATGATGACTGCGACCTGAAAATTCTAGCCGTTTTGTGGGCGTATCACACCACTTGTAAAAGGTTGATGGGACAGACACCATTTAAGTTGGTATATGGGAAAGAAGCGATTATTCCTATGGAGTACATCGATCCAAGTCTACGCATCACAGCAGCAACAGGTATGGAGGACGGAGCAGCATTAGGAGAACGTTTGGCGCAGCTAGTACAGCTTAAGGAGGACCGTTTTATCGCAGGCTTCTACAAGAGTGTCAAGAAGGATCGACAAAAGGCTTGGCATGATCGCCATATCAAGAACAAACAGTTTCAACAGGATGACTTGGTGTTGTTGTACGAAAACAAGTTTATGAAGCACCCAAGGAAATTACGGATGCATTGGCTTGGTCCATATCGCATCAATTGCATAATGTTAGGAGGAGGAGTGCAGTTGCAGCTGTTAGATGGAGCGATGCTCCCAAAGTTTCTCAATGGTAGCAGTTTGAATCCCTACAGGATAGGCTCGAAGCAACGCGATGCCTGAGTCACATCGGGAAAAAAAAAAGGATGCTTGGTGGTAGAATGGTGCACCAACAGGGACAGAATGCAAAGGCAGAAGTGCTTGTGTCACATTTTGGGAGTAGGATCACAATAGCGATAAGGTTGCGACTGGGTCCAATCAGCAATCATTCTAAATCATGAGCAAAAGAGACTTTTTCGATTTGGCGAGCATGATCGTTTGTTGGCCCGGATTGGCATCAGGGTCATGCACGTTTGGCACATGGAGCATCGTGGTAGTATGGCCACGGGTACCAGGAGTGATGGCTCGCACGTTGTGGCACGCATAAGGAGTATGGTCACCATTCCTCCCGCCAACAGTCTGGTCTACACACGCAGGAACCAGCGGGATGGCATGATGGGCACCTTACATGAACCAGGTTATGAATGATTTTTGAGGCCGACATCTGGATAGAGGCGATGCATAAATACAAGAACCAGATATTGGATGGGCAATGGGATATTTACTAGATCAACGGAATTCATGCTGCAAGAGGATCAGGTTTCTGGTTAAGTTAGGAATTCCAAGGAGGCTATGGAAATGATCCATTTCATTTCGCATGGGAGCACCCCAAGTACACTGAGGGTGCGAAGGACAAGTGTGCATGAGCGCCTAGAGCAGGAAGCACCTTGGGCACTTGGGCGTCACACAGACGAAGTCTTATCCGAGATGTCTAGGCATATGGTGGTAGTTTGAAGACTCGTGGTCTCTCCAACCACAAAGATGATGGGGGGGGCATCCCCCTAGTCCCAGTAGTACGTGTTTACCGGTGCGAAACAGATGTGCTAGAGCTGTTGGCCTGTTTCACACCTCGACGTCGTTCGTAAAATTCTCCTCAGTCGGCACTAGGTTCATAGAGACTGGAGGATGAGTTTGAGAAGTACATGACAACAAGCCAAAGGATGACCATTTTCAGGTGAGAAGTACATGACAGCAAGCCAGCGATTATCACAGTAGAAGGAGCAGTACAGCACAACGAGATCTAGACAGCAAGAACAATTGCAGAGATACAGTCCAGTGACAGACGATCCTGAGCACACCAGGTCCTCCTGACATGGCTCAAGGGAGAGCCACAAGATTGTGTCGGGGGCCTGTTGGCAGGCGGTTTGGTGAGTCAACATCCTAGATGCTGCGCAAGGCCAAAGGTACCATGAAAGGAGGAAAGCAGCAAGGAAGGCGACAAGTATTTTTGTAGTTTTGGGTCATTTGGACCGCGTCATGTATATTTTGGGTCATTTAGACCGCACTATGGGGGTATTTGGGTCATTTGACTGCATTATGTGGGATTTTGGGTTAGTTCTCGTAGAATTTTGTTAAGAAGTAGTTAGGCAGTTCCCTAAGTGGACCATAAATGTAAAGGCATAAGCCTATAAATAGATGTAGCTTTGTAAGGATTAGATCATTTTCAGATATTGGCATCGATCTATCTTTGGATAGATTATCTCGGTGAAGAACTTGAATCTAATCTAGTTTTGTACGAAGATGATATGATGTGGAAGAGCTTTTGAGCATAATCCCTCTATCTTTCCTATTTATTTGTGGTATGCATTTTGCGATATGAATGATGTGATGTTTCCTTGCTACAATTAATGCATTACTGTTTTATCTGTTGCAATAATGAGTTTGTTCTTGTTGAATGATGTCGTGATTATGATTAATGCTTGAGTCGAATGCTTGGATATATTTCTGACATGTTGCAATAAGTTGGTCTATTGATGCACAACATCCTCCTTCATTCGGTGGAAACATGGTTCCATCAACTCTCCCTTGAACATCTCGCCTGAGACCTCATATACTCTGCAGGTGTTGTTGGATGGGGTAAAACTTGTTTGGGCCACTGCTTAAGGAGATCGCGGTGGTTTGGGTGTCAACAGTGATGGGAACCCCTGTCGACTGGGTTTGTGTCAACAAATGGTTCTGTTGTCGGGACTGTAGTGCGAATTGAAAGGAGGATATGTTATGGCATCCGACAAGACCAGAGATCTAGGATTGGTTCGACATAAAGCTATGGGAGTTTGCTGAAGAAGAAAACAAGAACCCTGGGTTGTCGACGAAATTGGTGGTTAGTGAAATATATTCACGATGGACCACACGAATATTTTTTCTGTGAGTTCCCAATTATCCTGTATGAGTGCTTGGAAAAATTGACCTTCCAGAAGAGGAACTTCCAAGGTGGTGATCAGACAGCCTAGACCCCAGAACTAATCCAGGAGTTGCAAGAAGTCGATAATAAAGCATCGTGAGCTGTTGAGGTTTGGGTCGACAGCATACTGGAAGGGTATATCACTGAATTTGTGGTTCATATGAACAAGTCTTACTGTGAGGCTGAAAGGGAGTTCTTCAATGGGCCAAGGGGCAGGTTCATGTTGTCTCTATAGTTATCCATTAAAATACTCATTTGAAAGAAGGGCGTATTGAAGATGCACCTAGACCAGTAAGAACCCTAGTAGGTGGAGGCCGTGGATACCACGACGGAGGGGGGGCGGTACATGGAATTATAAGGGGTAGATGGGTGTAGGTCATGATGAGACTGTGAAGGAAGTAGAGGAAGAGAGTGGTCTTACAAGGGGAGGAGAAATGTTTCGATGGGAAAAGAGGCAGAGGATAGGAGAAGGTCCTGCTACGATCCAAATGCAAGGTCGCAAAGGAATACCACACGGGAAGAAGCGACCTCACAGTCCTAACAAGGACAACCAGGCTACGCCCAGGATAGAGGCAGGACCAAACCCCAGCAGCAACGTACCCACGCCTCCACCACTATCTCTCAACCAATGAGAAATACATCTTTGACACCACCGTGCTCATCAAGTCCACAAAATGTGATTACTAACAGCTCAGTGATTGTAGGAAGGAATCCCATGATGGCGGGCGAAGATGCAAAGTTACAGCTATTCCATGGAAATGGAACAGATAATCCTGAGCAGTACTAGTTTTCATGTGAGGCAGTATGGACTGTAAAGCAAATTACTGATGATAATGCCAATAAAGGACAATTGGCAACAACTCTTCGGGGTCGCGCATTAGACTGATTCATGAAGTTTGGGAAGGTTCTTGTAGGTGCTCCAGACAAGATGCTTGAAGAAGTTTGAGCTGGATTGATTGTTGAGTTCAAAAAACCCAAGTCTGAAGTACAGTATATTACAGAACTAAAATAGATTAAGCAGTATCCCAATGAAACGGTGTGGGATTTTGACCAACAATTCAAAACAATGATGGCGAGGGTCAGTTTTGAAATGATCACTATCCAGCACAAAGAATGGTTCATTGCGGCATTTCTCCCACACATTTAGCTACCACTGATGCAACATAAAATTACAACGCCGAGTGAAGCCCTGGAAATTGTGATGCGATTGGAAGCTTCGTCGATTGGAGAGAACGCAACTGGTATGTCACAAATTCAGACCTAATTCACTAACTTAACCATACAACTGCAAGACCTAAAAAATAGTAAAGAATGATGTGAGGAAGTGTGGTGTACGCGGTATCGCGGAGAGGGGCATACTAAGGATAATTACCCATACTTGTGCAATTATCTGGTTTCAGGAGCACCGAATCCATTGAATGGTGGCATTATTTCATGGTGTCACATCTGCCAGGTATATGGGCACCGCCACGAGGAGTGTCAATACATGCAAAAGATGGTCACAAAACTGATGATTTGTATTGTACATTCTACAAGTCCATGGGACATGAAGACAAGGACTGTCGGGAATATGGGTTACTTCATGAACGAACGTACGATGCATTCTATGTAAAGGATGACCAGCATGTCGTACAACAACCGCAGCCACTGGTGGCTCAACCGCTGCCTCAACCGCATGTCTAGTTTGTACCGCGGCAGCAACCACAGCAGTTTATGCCCCAATATGCTCCGATGCAAATGGCTCAACAACAGCCACAATATGTTCAACATCCACAGTACATGCAGCCTGGGTAGTATGCACAACAGCAACTGCCATACCAAGAGCAAGGGGGATTCCATGGGGGATTCCTGGGAGGATGCGGTAGAGGATTTGGTCATGGAGGGGGATGGGGAGGTCGAGGACCTGTTCAGTTTTATCACTGCAGGGTGTGGCGACACTACCAGCGAGATTGCCCACAATTGCAGACACAGTGTACATTTTATTTTTTTACGGATCACACGATGGAAAACTGTTCGCAGTTGATTGCGCGATGGAAAGCGGGGAATGTTCTACAACTACATAACCAAAATCAAGTACAACAACCAGTGCAGAATCAAATGCAGCAACAAGTGCAGAATCAGAACCAACGTCTGAATCAGAATTCCAACCAAAATGTGAAGGCCAACTGAAGCCAAGCAGGAACTCAATTTCTCTCTGGTCACTACCTTTGTGAACATGTCTGCAGTATTCTAGCTAGTGTGTATCTTTTCCAGCTTCAACAGTTCATCTTCCAGAACTGAGCATATGAAATGGTACTTGAGCTGTATATGTTTAGTCCTAGAAAGGAATGTTGAATTCTTTGCAAGATGAATGGAACTCTGGCTATCACTATACAACCTGCTATCCTTCTGCTTCTTACCCAATTCCTCCATAAACATCTGCAACCAAATCATCTCTTTACTAGCCTCTATAACAACAACATACTCTGCCTCCGTTGTTGAAAGTGCAACAACCTTCTGTAGTTTCGAAATCCAACTTACTGTTATTCCACCTACAATAAACACATACCATGTGGTGCTCCTCCTGCTATCCTTATCACCTTCCATATCTGCATCAACATATCCCTGTATAATAGTGTCTGAACCTCCAAAACATAATTCTTGAGTGGCAGTACCTCTCAAATACCTGAGAATCCACTGTACTACCTTCCAATGTTCTTTACCTGGATTGTTCATATATCTTCTCACAAATCCCACTGCTTGTGCAATATCTAGTCTTGTGCACACCATGGCATACATCAAGCTACCAGTTGTTGATTGATAGGGAATATTGGACATGTAATCTGTCTCTTCTTGTGTCTTGGGACACATTTCCTTACTTAGATTGAACTGGTTTTCCAAAGGTCTACTAACTGGTTCTGCATTTTTCATTCTAAACCTCTCCAACACCTTTTGTATGTACTCACCCTGAGACAATGTCAATTTGAGATTTTTCATGTCTCTTGTTATTCTCATACCAAGGATTTGCTTTGCAACACCCAAATCCTTCATCGCAAATGAATTAGCTAGCTTCCTTTTGAGTAAATTTATATCCTACATGTTAGACCCTGCAACAAGCATGTCATCCACATACAATAACAAGATAATATATCTTTCATTGTCTAGCTTCTTGAAATAAACACAGTCGTTAGAATGACATCTACTATAACCCTGTTCTGTCATAAACCTGTCAAATTTTAAATACCACTACCTTGGAGCTTGCTTCAAGCCATACAAGCTCTTCTTCAGCCTGCATACCAAATCCTCCTTCCCTTTTCCTCATACCCTTGTGGTTACTGCATATATATCTCTTCCTCCAAATCCCCATGGAGAAAGGTTGTTTTTAAATCTAACCGTTCAAGATGCAAATCTTCTACCGCCACTAGACTTAAGATAGTCCTAATTGAAGTCATCTTAACAACACGAGAAAATATTTCATCAAAATCTATACCTTTCTTATGTGCAAACACCTTTACAACAAGTCTGGCCTTGTACCGCTTCTCACCTTCTTCTTCTTCCTTCAACCTATAAATCCATTTGTTCTGCAATTCTCTTTTACCAGCAGGCAACTGAACCAAATCCCAAGTCTAGTTTCCTACCAATGACTCCATCTCCTCATTCATGCCTTGCTCCCACTTCTTTCTAGTTTCCACCTGCATTGCTTCTTCATAACATTATAGTTCACCAGCATCAGTCATCAATAAATAATACATTGAAGGAGAGTATCGTTTAGGGATTCTAATTAACCTGGTAGATCTTCTTGCAGTTGCAGGAGTTTCAGGTACTTGATGTTGTTCTTGATTTTATGGCACCTTTGGAACTTCATTTTCTTTAATTTCATCAAGTATTGTGTACTCTTTGTTTTTCTTTTCTTATTTCTTTCCCTGCAACTGATCTTTATACATGACCTTTTCATTGAATATCACATATCTACTCCTAATGATTTTTTTATTTTCATAATCCCATAAGCGATAACCAAAATCATCAACCCCATATCCAATAAAGGTACATTTCTTGGATTTAGCTTCAAGCTTTGTTCTATTATCTTTATCAATATGGACAAATGCTTCACAACCAAACGTTCTCATAAATGAGTAGTTTACCTTTTTACCTATCCATTCCTCCTCTAGAATACAACCATCCAAAGCACTTGAAGGTCCTCTGTTTATTAAATAAACAACAGTATTTACAGCATCCACCCAAAACTGTAAGGGCAACCCTGCATGCAATCTCATACACCTTGCATGCTCCATGATCGTTATCTTCACCCTTTTAGACACATGATTTTATTGTGGTGTTCCTGGGAGTGTCTTCTCTCTATGAATCCCATGGTATAAATAGTAACTATCAAACTCCTTGTTGCAGTACTCACCTCCATTATCAGATCTGAGACACTTCAACCTTTTTCATGTCTCATTCTCAACCAAAACTTTCCACTTCTTAAAAGTAGAAAACACATCGGATTTCTGTCTAATGCAATAAACCCAAGTTCTCCTAGTTGCATCATCAATAAATGTAACATAATAATGAGAGCCACCAAGAGATTGTACCTGAGTCGGTCCCCATACATCTGTATGCACTAGATCTAACTTTTCATTCTTCTTTTGTTTCCCAACCCTGAGAAATCTGACTCTCTTATGTTTTCCATAAACACAGTTTTCACATAATTCTAAACGTTCCTGCTTCAAATCTGGCAGCAACTTCCTTGAGTGGAGAATCTACATCCCCTTCTCACTCATGTGGCCAAGCCTATGATGCCATAATGTTGGATCTGTTCCTGTGGAAGCTAAAGAGATAGAATGGTCAGTATTATGAGGACATAAATACAAAGTACCTACCCTGTCTCCTTTTTCTATCACCATTAATCCTTTGGTGATCTTCCACCATGTTTCTCCAAACGTAGATAGAAAGCCGCCATTTCCCAACTGCCCTGTTGAGATAAGATTTCTTTTCATAGCAGGAATATGCCTTGCATCTTTCAGTAGCTAGTCAGTTCCATTCTTAAATTTAATCCATACCTTACCCATTCCAACAATTTTACATGGCTCATCATCACCCAATAAAACATGTCCAAAACCACCTGGAACATAATCATGAAAATATTTCCTATGGGGTGTAGCATGACATGAAGCCCTTGAATCTACTACCCAATAATCACTAGTATTATCTAATGCAAGAATCAAAGCATCTTGTAACACATCACTTGCTACATTTTCTTCCTGGGTAGTTTCCTATTGTCCATCTCCTTTCTTCTTTAGAGATCTGTAGTCTTTCTTCAGATGTCCTTTCTTTCCACAATTCCAGCACTCTATTTTTCCTAATCTGGACTTGGATCTGCCCGTTTTAGACTTGCCACGATTACCTTGGCTCTTTCCTCTCTCCTTCTGTCTTCCCCTGCTCTCCATGGTCAATGCATTACATGATGTCTCACCTGTGCTTTTTCTTCGCTAAGAATAACACCAATAACATCATCAAATTTCAAGGTGTTTGAACCAAAGACAAAGTTATTTACAGCCATGACCAAGCTATTCCAGCTTTCTGGCAATGAACACAAGATTAGAAGAGCCCTAACCTCATCATCAAAATTCACACTTACAGAACTTAGTTGATTTGTAACCGTATTAAATTCATTTAAATGATCAGTAATAGGTCCACCTTCAGACATCTTCATATTAAATAAATGCTTCATTAGAAATACCTTGTTGGAAGCCAAGGGTTTTTCATATAGCTTACCCAATGTGCTCATTAAACACTCTATTGTCATTTCTTTTTAGATATTTAAAGCCATTGACGAAGCCAGGGATAGCCGTATTGTCCCCACTTTCTTTCTGTCAAGAACCTCCCATTCTTTGTCCTTCATGCTCGTTGGTTGCTTTGCTCTTCCTCCCAACAGCAAGAATAGATCCTTTTGGTACAGATAGCCCTCCATTTGCATCTTCCATAATTGGAAGTTGTTGCCATTAAACTTCTCGATCTTAAACTTTCCTTCTTCTTCCATTTCTCCCATCGAACGAGAAACCTTAGTTTCCTGCGGGTTTAACTGCCAAATAGACCTTTGGCTCTAATACCAATTGTTAGAAAACTAGGATCGTAGAGCAATAACAATAAACATAAATGCAAATATAATCACACAAACACATTACAAGAGAGACACCAATATATCATGGTTCACCCAATATGGGCTACGTCCACACTGAATTTTCCAGTCCTTATTATTATACTGTCTAGCAAAGTGAAGGGATACAACCTGCAGCACAACCACTGCACTTCCTCTTCACTGTCTCAGAGTCTCTCTTCCAATCTCAGAGATCTTTACAATGCATAAAACCTAATACATCAACCCTAGCCGTATTGAAATGACTTTCTTTTATAAGGGAAATACAATGGGAAAATACCACGGGATACCCAAAACCATGGGCCCGAAAACTGTTGGCGAAAACAGCCCAAAAACATTTTCTCGGGGGCTTCACCCTCGAACCCCCATTTCTCAAGGGCGTTGCCCTTGAACCCCCTGTGGATATTGCCGAGATCATAACAAAACCTGGGGTTCAAACATGGCTAAATCATCATCTATGAGACCGGAAGATCAGGCTCCACAACCAACAGGTGAGGGCTTCTAGCCCAATGGGTTCATCGATAGAGCTCTGGAAGACAACCTAAGACCTCTTGGTTCTTCCCACTTAGGTTTCCTTCTCAACATTCTCTAGCCGAGCAGCACTATCCCACAGTTGGGTTCACGGCCACCAACACAAGGTTCTTCCACATGGTTTTCTGAGCATCTTATGCTCTGCAATTCACCCTAGAACCCAGGTTCATAGATTTCTCCACGGGGTTTTCCTTCCATACAAGGTTTTCTAAGTGTATTCGGCTCTCTACTTCGTGGCCCTACACAGAATCGTGACTTTTCCTTTTCCACTTCACAGCTATGTTCTCTCTACTCCCTCATGCCTCATGGTTTGACTGAAGCTTGTTTCTTCCAAACCATGGTCTGGGAATGGGGAATATGACTTCTAGAGGTTGAATAATGTACAGATCAAGGCATCTGAGATCCATACCCTACCATCCATCCCTTTGGGGTTTCCTATACTCCATGACCTCCTGCACAACATCCTTCACCCACTTCGTCACAACAACATTTAATGGTAGTAAGGACATTCTAAGGGTTCTCAGGGTGACAAATGACAACCTAGGGTTCCATCCCCCACCCCCTCACCACCCTAGTGGATACATAGTTCCCCCTTATTTTGTTGCAAACATAGTCAGCCCTTATTATTTTATTACATAGCATTATTTACACCATTTACAATCTTCCATGGCTTACTAGCACATGGGTTATCAGAATATCACATACTTGCCTATGCAAATAAACCTAAGCATCCATTAGTGTGGGCCTTGGCCTTGATCGCCACACTAGGGAAAACGCACCTTGCAAAACTTACATAGAATCCAAAATAACCTAAGGTCATAATGAGGGATATTACATCCTACCTCCCTTAGAATAACATTGTCCTCGGTGTTGCAAAAAAAATGTTGTAGGTCTGCCCCTTCACTTTGCTCTTTTCTTTGAACTTTCAGGACCAAGTCCTTTGTCTTCCACCAGTTGTTCCTGCTGGATTTTATCTTCTAGATGGTCCATAAGACTGAAATCTTCATGGTTGTTATCTCTCTTGTTGTTTCCTGTTGGGCAGTTGTGGAGGCAATGGTATCCTCCACATTTCCAACATTTCAGGGGCAGCTTTTCCTTTTCCTGTTCAATTTCCTTTGATTTTTCCCACCTGGAACATTTCCTAGTGGGATGATTGGAGGAATGCCTCATCATTGGTCCACTGCTGGTTGTTTCTAGAATATTTCTTATCTCCCTTTGCAGAAAAGTAGAGTCCTACAAATCCATATGGTTCATCTCATTCTGTTGCCTTTGTAGCTTGATCATTTCTCCAATACTATCTTGATTCTTGGAAATTGATTTAAAAAGGTTTTCATCCAAGTCTAACAGCCTTTGGTATGCTTCCATGGTCAATATTTACAGCTTCCCACATTTCCTTGATAGCACCACTTGCCTTGTAAGTGCTGCCACCAATTTGATTTTCAATTTCTCACTTGTGAAATTCATCATTGCACGTTTTGTTAGGCCGAGGATAACATAAACATTAAATCAGTCAATTATTGTCCAATTGACATGAAAATTCCATGCTTTATTCATGATAATTCCACACTTGTGTTATAGGTCAAACCTGCACATCTCCGTCCGTGATCACCTTGGGCTGTTGATCACACAAAAGGACAACTTGGATGGAGGAGCATGTTGACCCTAGATGATACTTTGACTTACTCCATTTCCTGACAATACTGGAAAAACCCTAAAAATATCATTCTGAGATATGAGCACCACTCTACTTCAATAGACTAGCGCCTATACGCTACTCCAATGTGTAATAGTAGTGCTCAAAGCCTTATGAGCGCTACTCCTCTTCATCATAGTAGCGCTCAACATTTAAAAATCGATGAGCGCTAGTTTACAAACACTATAGTAGCGCCCTAAATGCTACTTCACTAAACAATAGTAGCATACATCTCAAAAGATGATTAAAAAATAATTAATTTCACGAAGAGGATTAGTTGTTGGTAGTTTTCCAACTTCCCCAACTTCCTCCATAACCATCTCTCGACCTGAACTGCTTCTCTGATCCTATAAATACAAGGAAGAATAAAGAGAGGGGTTAGACATAGAGATATAGAAGAGACTTTAAAGAGAAACTTGTATGGGAGGAGTTTGTGCTGGAAGATATCCAAGCCAAAGAAGAGCAGGAGCCCAGAATCAAGTTGCAGGAGCATGTCACAAAGGCAGGTATATTTGTAACATCAATTTGCATTTGACAATAAAAGGTTGAAGTGTCTTTCTTGTCCCAAATTTAGTGTTCATTGAAGGAATATACTAGTTTGGATTTGTTTTGGTTAATATTGAATTTTAAATTGCTTTGTCTCTTTCAATCATTATATATTATCCAAGATACGCTGAGAAAGGTATTTGTATTGCAGGTTCAGCGAACGGGAGGTGGACTTGAGGATCGAACGCAAGATCAAGTAAGAGCTAGGATCGAACATCATTCAAAAGGTATGTTCTCAAGGCCTATAACCTATTTCTTTTCATGAACATCTTTGTAATGCAGTTAATACACTTACCTATCATCCCACTCCAGTTGATAGTATCAGTTTCCTTACTATAGGGTAATTTATCCTGACAACAGACTGGCGACCATACTAGGGATAGTTGTGTTTTTTCTCTAGGAAACCTTTTCTTGTTTGTCTTTCCATAACTGTTTTGACTCCTTTTATGTGCCGAGAAACCCTGTAGGTACCCCCTACCTGTTTTTCTCTGCTTTAATCAATCTTTTTGCATCTTTTCAAAGTCAGTTTTTAAACTTTTAAGACATGAGCGCTACTTTGTTGTACATACAGTAGCGCCCATACGCTACTATGTTATACATACAATAGCGCCCATATCTGTAGGAGCGCGAGTTCCCCTATTGCACAGTAGGGTATATTTCCTGAAGCCTTCTGTTAGTGGTCTGCTTGAGTTTTAACCCTTTTTGGTGGTCTCCTGACTTTGTTTTTAGATCTCTTTGACTGGTGTTTGAGGTTTTAAACTTTTCTTTAAGTCATAGAACCTTTCCTTGAGTCTTTTTACCATCTTTAGATCGCTCGCTTACTGGTGGAATGTTTGGAATGTTTATAACTTTTTTGGAAGACTAGGTTGTGTCTTGTGGTGAACACTTCCGCTTATTTTTGCCCTGACTGCATGTTGCTGGTTTACAAACCTTCATACTTTTGCACTCACTGTTTGTAGCAACATTTGTTTGCTCTTCACCTATCCTATCCTTTTTTTTAGGGTTTGGTTTGTTTTGGATCCTTTAGGGTGTGTCTTCTAAACTTGTTGATTTCCAACCTTCTTTGACTTGTTGTCTTTTCTAGTTTCAAGTGTGTTTAAAGTGCTTTAGGCTGATTCATTTCTCAATCCTTGTGTTAGTAGGGTAGTTGGTAGCTTGCTTTCCTACTTTTTGCTTGGCATAGTGGTCTTGCTAGGGTTGGATGCTTTAGGTCAAGTCCTCTTGTATCCATCTCCTTTGTTTTCTCCCACTTTGTCTCTGAGTATAGGGGCTTTTTCTTTGCAAAAAACATGTGGGTCAAGTCTTTTTGAGCTAGTGCCTTGATAGCTATAAGCTTAAGAACCATTTTTAGCCATACTTACACATTGCACACAAGTCTTATTTGCTTTCCATGTTTATAGTTCCTTTTCGTTTATGATAACAGAAAAACCAAAAAATTTGGTAGTTTAAGTTTAATAAGGCTTATTTTTTTTACAAGATAGCATAGGTTATTTTGTGTACAATTTCAAAAGAAAACAAAAAAGATATTTAAGTAGATTTGCTCAGTTTTTTCAGTTTGGAAAAGAAGTTTAAAGGAAGAATAAAAAAAAAACTTTGTTGTCGAAAGTTAAAATTTATGCACTTTTGTTTTCCTGTTGCAACCACGCCACACAAACGCACTACCTTTTGAGTAATAACAGCCTTAAATTTTTTTAATAAAATGAAATAGAAACAAATTTTCTTTTTTAGGGATACACTACACCAACTAGTCTTGGTTAGGATCTTGAGTTTAAATCACCTTAAACCACTCAAGATCACACATTACGCAAAAATCGTAGTTTGACTATCACAGGTAAATCCATTTCACTCAAAGCTTGCCTGGGATTTATGCAGTAGGTCTTGTGAGATCAGATTGTTGGGAATACTCCTCCTACTTTCTGTTTCGATCATATACCAGGATTGGATCGCGTATGGGGACTCTTTAGAGTTTCGGGCTCAGTTACCCTTCCCACGCCTTCTGATTCGACCAATGACTGTTCCCCCAGGAGTTTTCGGTGTTGTGGTATCCTTAGTATCTGACTTTAGGTTCATACACAAGTGACAGCAGAGGGTATATCTGTTGTACCTAAGACAAACGCGGGAGGAAATCCCTTGTAGGTCTTTGGGAGGCCGGTTGGGTGATTCCAGTGCTTGCACCCTTAGTCATTGTATTGTGGACCCCGGGGTAAGTGTCTTTCTTCCTTCGTTGATCTGTTCTGGGCCCTCATCATCCCAGACTCTTCTCCCAAAGGCATCTTGTTTGCCTGGTTTGCATACTTAGGACTTTTTTAGTTGGCGTATTGTTTTCCCCCTAGTCATAGTGGCCACTAGGTTCTAGTCTTTATTATATATATATATAATCACGAAGAATCAAGAACTTCGTAGATCGAGAAGGCTTCAAAACCTTCCACCAGTCAGAACAGAACCTTTACCACCAGCTAGGCGGCAGCGGGGTAAACACCAGTGTTTCTTCAGAAACCATTCCTGAAATAGAATTTCCTGAGGAAATTTTTACAACGGAAAATCCTGAAATAGGAATTCATGAGGAATTACCACTTGAAGTTGAGTTTCCTGAAGAACAACAAACAGCAATAGAAAACCCTGAAATAGAGGTTCCTGAGGAACCACAACCAGGTACCCCATATCAATGATACTTTAGTTCAGTTGAAATTGAATATCTTACTTCTGCGGAGTATAGCACTCCCTTCAATCCTCCTTTGACCAATCCTAGAAATCCGCTTCTGTTACCTGTTGGTTTCCAGCAGCCCGATTACAGTGCATATAATTTCTTGCCTAGACATCTAATGTCTACTCTAGGAGGTGAACAAGGTGTTCCACAAACTCCCACCATAGGTATGAACACTAACATGGTAAATCCTTCTTTTACTGCTATGCCAAGTCAGGAACAAACAACCTCCGTGTCTACTTCATCTTTCAGTTTTAATACTGGTACATTAGGTATGCCAAGTTCAACAACGATGGCATCTACCCCTACACCTACTGTTGGACCTAGCAATACGGCCAATTTAGTGCCACCTCCTGCATTTCAACCATTATATCAGATACCCAGTACTTGGATTTCCACACCCGCTGTAGGGCCAAGTGCTTCTGCAACCATGCCTGTCATGAGTACCATGACCGCACCGTCTACATCAGCTACCACTGGTTTCAACACCTTTGCAGGTCCCAACATGAATCAATGTAATATTCCTGTAGGTAATGTCCCTTTTTCCTTATTTTCAGGGCGAGGGGGTAATATTTTTAACCAACAATATGGTGGGGCTAACACCCAGCCATAGTGGATGAACCCACAAAGCACTAATTGAATTTCATATGGGTGAGGAAATTTCAATAATTCTTTCATGCAACAACAGATGGCAGGGAGAAACCCCTACCAACAAGTAGCTGGGGGCAACCCCTATCAACAGATGGTACGTGAAAACCCCTATCAGTAGATGGTCGGGGGAAACCCTTACCAACAGATGGTTGTGGGCAACCCCTACCAGCAGATGGCTAGGGGAAACCCCTACCACCAGTTTACGGGTCAAACTATGGGTGGTTCCCCTTTTTCGACCCTAGCTTATCAAGTGTCGTCTTATTGGCATCGTTTACCATTTCTGGCAACTTTAAATTTGCCAGATCTTTCCAAACTGACCAACGATCTAGTGTATCATAATGCTACATGGCCATCAGTTCCTACCAAGTTACCTTCGGACATTCCAAAGTTCGAAGGCAAAGTAGGTGAAGACCCTAGTGACCATGTCACTACTTTCCACTTATGGTGTTCCTCGAATTCATTAAATGAAGATTCCATTAGATTGAGACTGTTCCAAAGGAATTTAACTGGTGTTGCAGCTAAATGGTACATTGAGTTACCTGCAGATACATTCTCTAATTTTGGGGATCTCGCGACTGTCTTTTTGAATCACTTCCAGCTTCCTGTTCGATATGATGCCGGAACAGACCTTTTGTCTACATTTAGGAAAAATAAAGCCACTCATTTATCTGACCACATCCAGGAGTGGCAAAGACAGAAGAGGCTCATTAAAACCAACATACCTCCAGAATTCCTTCTTGAGTGGTATTTGAAATCACTCCTTCCTTATATTTCTAAGGAAGTAGCTACGTCTGGAGTATCTAACGAGGAAGAAGCCATCCTACAAACCCAACAGTTAGATCTCATTTATGCACAATTGGGTTATTGTATGAGATCATACCTGATGCACCGCAATCGAATACCAATCTGAGTAGACCTAAACCTGGACTACATGCTGACGGCATAGTGGGTTCAGTTGACTCTGCAGCTTTCGAAGCATTGACCAAACAGGTTCATGCCTTATCTGTCAAACAATCGACTGCAGATGTTTCTTCCGTCACAACCTCTCCTTCTACGGCTGACCCTGTCAACCAGGTTCAGAACAATCAAAATGGCCCTCGGTAGCCCAATAACAAAAAGAAGGGCAAGAAAGGAGAGGGGAACCAACAAAAGGCCAAAAAAGAGAATGTCGAAGAGGGTAACAAAGAAGAAAAGAAGGTTAAGTTCCCTTGTAAAATTTGCAAGCAGAACCACCTTACTCACCAATGCCCTATGCTAGAAGAAGCCCAGAAGCTATTAAGAGAAAAGAAGCCTGCCGTACTGAAAGATCCATTCCCTAAGGGGCAGAGATCAGCTTCTGGCACCTCCAACACTGGGGGCACTACACATGCCATTGTTGATCAAACTTTTATTAACATGGTTAATTGAGATGCACTCTTACAAACGAGAGCCAGGAATTATACCCCGGACGCACAGAAAAAGGATAAAAAGATTCCATAATCCTCCACTCCACTCCACATACCTATGGACCCAATGCCCAAGATCCTGAAAGGTGTCTTGAAATGGGCATTGCACAATCCCAACACTCGGGCCACCTCCAACTACAACATGGTTGAAGATTTAGCCCAGACCCCTTGTTCCATGTCTACCTTAGAAGTCTTGAAAAGTTGTCCTTTACAACGAAATGCACTTCTGGAAGCTATTGGAAGTATGGAATCCTCTAACATGTCTGCGAGATTTGATATGACTGATATCAAATACCGGTTTCCTTACCACGTTGCTCTTCACATTGAAGTCGTTCATGGTCCAATGACCATTAGACAAGCTGTCGTAGATGAGGGCGTGTCGACTTGCGTAATGTCAATTTCCTGTTGGAAAGCTTTGGGTTCCCTTGAGTTAGCCCCTTCTAACACACTGCTTACTACATTTGATGGTAGGACTTTCCGCCCACATTGGGTTTTGCCATCATTCGATGTCACATTGGCCGGTAAGACAATTTCTGTAGAAGTAGAAGTTATGGATGCTCCGCTTGATTACAATATGTGATTGGGCAGGAGCTGGACTTATGCCATGCGAGCCATTGCATCGGTAGTTTTTCGAGTTGTTATGTTCCCATTTGAAGGTAAGGTCGTTACAGTCGATCAGCTTTCTTTCACTTAGAGAAACAACCAGACTTCTTCAGAGACCACAGTTCCATTAATTGATCAAACCACCCCGGTTGGTGAGAGTTTAGGAGCAGGACTTTACGGGTCATTAATTGGCACTTTTGACCTACCGGCTCCTACCTTATTTGTTGGTACTGAGGGATGTTCATCGTCTGAAACTTCCATGGTTAGTTTAACAACTGATTATGGGTTTCTCCCAACTAATACAAACCCCTCTGTGCCCACTCCTGTTGCAGAAGTTACCCACTTGGATTCATATCAATGCAACAGAACATATGTTGACTCCATTGGTGTCTGTTGAGTCAAATATGGATTGTGCTACTACTCAGTCACCAGACCCGACCCACTCTCTTGACAGTTCAGATACTACTTTACCTTCTGAGGAGGAAATGTTAGAATCCATGACCAACCTAGACCATCCTTGTGAACATATAGATCCCAGGTCCTTCTTGTTTCCTTTTCTTAACTTGATAGAGAGAGGCAAGTTTTGTCCAACACCCAGTGGAAATACTAATTTCACTTCTACTTCACAAGTTGGTTTTGTTGAAGAGAATAGATTGAATACCTTGCTGGTGAACATTTCCACTGGGGTCACCGGAAACATTTTTATTGAAACGAGTTGTTATCTCGATGAGATCATTCCGTATACCAATCTTTTCCGTGATTTCCATGACACCTTTTTCCGACCTCACGAGGAGGATCTAGGCATTGACCCTACCTAAAAAAGTATTACGCTTAGGCTAACGTACTTTTTCTTGTAACATAGCTATATATTTTTGTAAAGCTAGTTTTGTTATGCTTGTTAGTTAATCTTATGTGTGCTTTTTGTTTCGTGTACCAGATGTCAACCGAACATTTCTTAGGATTTACTGATGGTGTCAGTCGCCACACCTGTCAGTTGGTTGTAGCAGCTTGGGTCATTTATTCACCCACTGGCCAACTTGTCTCTTCGGGGGGGGTTTGTTTGGGTCCTACCACAAATAATGTGGCTGAATACAGTGTAGTTATAGAACTTCTACGAGATGCTCTCAGTCATGGAATTTCATATTTGGAGGTAAGACTTGACTCACATTTAATTGTATTTCAGTTAACAGGTGTCTACCAGATTAGGGATCCTAGATTGCTACGTCAGTTTCTACGAGTTAGACTATTGGAAAGACAATTTGATTCTATTATATATGAACACATTCCAAGAAGTTTAAACGCATTGGCTGATTCATTAGCAAACCATGTGTTAGACTGGCATTTGCATCATACACTTTCATAAACAACATTGCACACATGAAATTCAAACACATACATATGTAAATAACCGATACTATATATAGCCGATACTGTATCAAAAAATATATGAGTTTTGGGTCACAAGTCTATCAAGTCATGTCATAAAAGTACAAAAACTGGGGCATAGTAGCCTCAAAAATATATACATAGAAGGTATCCCTCTCCTATGGAGAAGGAGGGACCTCATCATCATCCACTGCATTGCGATAGCATATGACTAGCCTAGCTATCTTCCACAGCACCCTAAGCCATGTTGGGGGCACCCCAACTACATCTTCCTGCATATCCATAGGTATCTGATCCATACGGCATGCAGGAACTTCGTGAGTCAACCGACTCACTTTTCTCTCTATGGTCCCCAACATAGCATCTGTTGCGGTAATATCAGCTGGCCTCACAAAGATGGTAGGATGTCCCTCAGGACGAACATGCCCAAGATCTGCATATGACACTTGATTAACACTTCAAAATTCATTCATAAAAATCAAATATTTGAAAAGTTTGAAAAAATTAAATAATTCTAAAAATTTAAACATACCAATATCTCCCCAGGCTCCACCTGGAGGAAGCACTAGTTCTGGATCATGACATAAATCCAATCCAGCATATGGAAACTGCTCGAAAGCAGGCACTTGCCTCTCCCACCACCCCCAGAAATCATCAGTATGATAACAGTAGTGACTTTCCCCACCACCTTGGCAGAGGAATATGTCACCCCAACGGCATAGTCTGGGCTCACGAGGGTTAACCTGAGGTAGAGGCATCCCCAAACTGATAGCAGGCATCCTCTCAAAGAATAAAGTACACAAAATGCTACCATACCCAAAATTCTTCATTGTGCCGGATTTGCAACTTGTCAATTGAGATTTCATGCTCGCCAGTAAACTAGTACACCAATCATAGACATGACCGTGTAAGCATTGTACACCAATATGCATAGAGTGCCTGGAAGCTAGGTGTAGTGAGGCACTACTTGCCACTCGGTTGATCATGCTCACTATCACTTTCAAGGGGAGGCCTTCAATGGTTGAAATCAAGACTTGGCTTCCTGATTTCTCAGCTCCGGCAATACAATATGAATTCACATACTCTTGCACGGATCTTACACCCACACGAGAAGACCCTTTCAGATTGATTACATCTCCTCTCCGTGAGAGACCAGTAATGAAATATATGTCATCAACTGTAAGCTCCAAATTTTTCCCACAGATGACAAAAGTATTGGTATCCACATCCCAGTACTGAATAAGTCTTCGAAACAGTTTGTTTAAGGCCCTCATGTTTACGGTTCAGTAAAACTTAAATAAACCACATCTTCGGAGAGCGTGGAGAGTGGCTGGATCTTGCATGGCCAACCTATCCATGTCCTCATGTTCTCTCTCCCTCCATTGAAGAACCATCCTGCACAAAAAATGACAATCTTTTGAGTCTCGGCACTTGTTTTTAGGTTTTCAAGAGTGAGCGCTATTGTGTATACTACACAGTCACGTATGAACGCTACTCTGCTTGAGCACAGTAGCGCTCATCTCGTTTACACACTACTGCTATTGTTATACAGTAGCACCCGCGCAGTAAAGGTTGTGAGCATCACGTTGCAAGCAATTTTTTGCTCAAAAAATGAAAACTAAACCATGAAAATGCAAGTAGGGTGGATTCTAACTTACTTGGTGGAAGAAGAACGACGTTTGGATGCTTGGTTTGATCGCCACGGAGATTTGAAAATGCAAAAGGTTGCCCCAATATTTGCCCTACAAAACAAATTGGAAATTGATTTTTAAAATGAAATTATATATATGAATTGGAGTTCAATTTTTACCCACCATTGTTTAGTTTTCTATAGTTTCAAAAATTTTCAAAATCACCTAATTAATCAATTGGAACATACATATGGTGCAATACTAATCCAGCTCAATTTTCCTTTAATTTTTGTAGGATCAATCTCCTAAAAACTCTCGATGTTAGACCTTGTCAACTAGTTAATAGTTCAAATTCATATATCATTTGAGATTTTTTGCCGCATCAACTAATATTTTGTTGAAGACCTAGTTTTGGCAGAGTATGAAGCTATGATCTTAGAAGCTGACCTTTAAGTCATTTTAAGCTCTTGTTTGGACTATTTAAACCTAAACAAGATTGTCGAGCAAGCTTGTCCTCTTCGAGCTCGTTAAAGTAATCGAAGGCTCATCCACTCAGGTATAGAATTACCCCTTTTTCGGGCCTAGGTGGATTAACTACGGAAAAGGTATACTCTAGGTATACTTTTGTATACGCTAGAAGAGTTCTTCTTCCATTGTTTTATACTTTTTCGGGGGAGGAGACTAACTGCACGAAAAAAGGACCTTTTGAAGCCTTTCTTTAGGGTTTTCAGGCTCTCTAAACATGAAAATACCAAGCGAGCAGCCACCTACTCGGGCTCGATGTGAAATCCACGCGAGGGTAAATAGAGGGTTGTTTAAGTTTTTCAACTCTATAAACAAGAAAACACCGCCGAGCACAGACCAATCCGGGCTCGATATAAAATCCACGGATAGGTGAATAGAGGATTGTTTAAGTTTTTCAGACTCTATAAACAAGAAAACACCGACGATCATTAATCTGCTTGGGCTCCATACTAAAATCCACGAGCAGATATATGGAGTTATTGTTTAAGTTTTTCAGACTCCTTAAAATTGAAAACACCGGCGAGCAAGAACAGATCTCGGCTCGATATTAAAATCCAGAGATCAGTAATATAGAGTAATCTTCTATCTCTTCTTCGAACTCTATAAATAATGAAGAAGGTCCTGAGTCTTCCTCCCATGGGCTCATTAAACTTTTTACATGGTTGGATCTATTGAGTTTTCATTCTTTCTTGGACTCATTAAAACAACAAGAAAGGTATTATTTTATCTAAAAAGAATAAGGGATGGAAAGACATATCATATCTTCATTGTCAAAGGCAGTTCAGTCAGTTCTATCCTTGAACACAGCACCTACTTGAGTCTATGTTGTTGGTTGGGTTTAGTTTTTGACCTCAGGGTGAACCTTTCCTCCGAGTTGTTTACTCCCCCAGTTGGTTATTCTTCCAACCATATGGAGGGTCTGATAATGTCTCTTACATTTCAGGCTTATCATTTACCCCATTATGTCAGATTTCCTGAGTCACTTTGTGTCGTGCTCAATGTTCAAGGATATACCCTGTGTCGGCCATTCTGCAGTTTACCTTGACCTCATGTGTCGGCCATCCTAGTGTCAGTCTTGTTACATATTAGCTCTTACCAGTTGAATGTCCCTCGAGTTGGATGATGGAGGATGCCTTAAGTCCTCCCTTCCAACGAACTTCTTCCCATCGACATCAACTCATTTTACTCTGGGAATGAAGTTTAGAGTTTCGATTAGTACCTTGGAGATTGCAGTCACCAGTGGCAATTTTCCTCGCTATTGAATGATGAGAATACATCAATGTCTCTTCTTCGACAGGATTCCCAGGTGTTCGACTCCAAGTCCATCTATTCACACTTGGCGGATTGTACTTGGTACCTTGGACCCCATCATCATTATCGGTGGAAGTCCTCGTGTTTGTTAACGGTATACATCAATGACCGGTAATCAAACGATACCCCCCATGTTCGACTGTCAGCTCATCTATTCACATGGTCGGGATTTGTACATAGAGTTGTTTTAGATGAAGACCTTGGGATTTTGGATGACATTATCTCATTATGTTATCACCCAAGTTGCACAAGACTGAGCCCCAATTATATATGGCTCTCAATGAGACATAGATCCAGTTTGTTGTTATGGCTATGATCTCTTCATTTGACATGGATCCACGCTTGTATTCCAAGTGGCCATGCTATATATACATCTCTTTGTTATGTATCAGAAATCATGTTGTACCACACTGCACATCTATATGATGTCAAAGATGTAATTGCTAGCTGACCTTGATCTTTGTTGCAGGTGTTCTTGTAACTTGTTTCTGCGGTTCTTTGCTCCTCCTCTGGCTTTGGATTATAATGTATTTCGGCCATCATTTCCCTCTGACCTCACACATTATGGGGCATCTGTAATAGGTCAAACCTGCACCTCTCCATCCGTGATCACCTTGGGCTGTTGATCACACAAAAGGACAACTTGGATGGAGGAGCATGTTGACCCTAGATGATACTTTGACTTGCTCCATTTCCTGACAATACTGGAAAAACCCTAAAAATATCATTCTGAGATATGAGCGCCACTCTACTTCAATAGACTAGCACCTATACGCTACTCCAGTGTGTAATAGTAGCGCTCAAAGCCTTATGAGCGCTACTCCTCTTCATCATAGTAGTGCTCAACATTTAAAAATCGATGAGCGCTTGTTTACAAACACTATAGTAGTGCCCTAAATGCTACTTCACTGAAAAATAGTAGCGTACATCTCAAAAGATGATTAAAAAATAATTAATTTGACGAAGAGGATTAGTTGTTGGTAGTTTTCCAACTTCCTCCATAACCATCTCTCGACCTGAACTGCTTCTTTGATCCTATAAATACAGGGAAGAATAAAGAGAGGGGTTAGACATAGAGATATAGAAGAGACTTTAAAGAGAAACTTGTATGGGAGGAGTTTGTGCTGGAAGATATCCAAGCCATAGAAGAGCAGGAGCCCAGAATCAAGTTGCAGGAGCATGTCACAAAGGCAGGTATATTTGTAACATCAATTTGCATTTGACGATAAAAGGTTGAAGTGTCTTTCTTGTCCCAAATTTAGTGTTCATTGAAGCAATATACTAGTTTGGATTTGTTTTGGTTAATATTGAATGTTAAATTGCTTTGTCTCTTTCAATCATTATATATTATCCAAGATAAACTGAGAAAGGTATTTGTATTGCAGGTTCAACGAACGGGAGGTGGACTTGAGGATTGAACACAAGATCAAGTAAGAGCTAGGATCGAATGTCATTCGAAAGGTATGTTCTCAAGGCCTATAACCTATTTCTTTTCACGAACATCTCGGTAATGCAGTTAATACACTTACCTGTCATCCCACTCCAGTTGATAGTATCAGTTTCCTTACTATAGGGTAATTTATCCCGATAACAACTTGTCATTCTTTCCCAACATACACATGAACTTATTCATGTTCATCCTTTCAGAGGAAATTAACTATTTCAGCATTTTCAACTAATTTCAAGCAATTAAACACAGTTAATTTTCTGTCACATCATGCATTAAACAATTTTTTGTTTTATAGGTGCATCAATAAAAAGGAAAGAGAAGAGTAAGAGTCTTAGTCTTGCTCCAATCTGGAGCCACACCACCATTGTGGTTTCATGTTCCTAACCTTTTTCACTTCAATGTGAATGCTTGACTTTCCCTTTCTTGGCTATGACACTTAGTGTCTAAGGTCCATCCTAGGCCTCTCATCCAGGGAACTCTTTCCCCATGATTGCCTAGTGAACATTTGGATGCTAGGACAAACACAAGTCCACTAACACCACTTCCATTTCTGCTCATACTGAGCTCTCTAGAACAGTTACATGTCCCCATGCATCCTTGGGATTCCTTCCAGGATTCTTGCTTCCTGCAATGACCAAGTTTTCCAACAAAGAAACAATAGTGTATCATCTTAGTTGTTATAAAACGTGTAAAGAAATCTTTCATTATTCAGAATAGGAAATAGATGACAATTGAATATTTATCTGTATTGGACATTTCCTCTCTAGTCCACAGGGTCCTACTTTACTTTACAAGCCTTGGGATAACCTGTGGAATTGGATATTGGCTAGCCCACAAGCCACTCCATTCCATCTAAATAGTCAATGCCCAACGAGTACAATGACTGGGTTATCAAGCATTGAAGGTTCCAAACTAGTCCCGTACCTGGTTTGACTTGCACCATGACCATTTCTAGGTCAATGGTCTACTACGGAGCCATAGGCATGCATTATCCCTTCACACACATAACAACCCTTCATACACATAACAACCCTTCATACAAATAGCATCCCTTCCCCACAACCCCTCATAACACCCCCTTCACTTTGCTTCCTTATTGTGCAGCACCAAATTGTATATGTTCAAGATGACAACACAAGAGGGGTGAGCAGACTCATTACTATTGTTGTTCTGAAATTGTAAAGATATCTCATACATTCACTATCAAATATTGAAACACCAGGAATGAGTCCATTCCCTTAGGGTGTAGTCAATATTGGTAACCCTAACATAACTCATCACCAGAAAGGTGTGCACCCCTCACTGATGTGAACCATGTAGGCCCTAATCATACTCAGGTAGCCTAAAATAATAACAATAATAATAATAATAAAATGAAATGAAATAAGCTCTACATATTAACACTATTAATCATACATGTATATTTTCAACTAGGGTTTACAGGACATAGTATCCACTTTGCATATGTATCTTTCCTTCATCTGTGAGGAATGGGGGCTCCCATCTTTTATTTGCCAGTCCCTCGGTTTTCTACCTCATTCCTTTTGATGTTCCATAACCCACATATGCCTTACTGGCATAATCTTTACCATCTCACTCATATTGTTTACCAATCATGCAATGCATATGTATCTTTCCTTCATTTGTGAGGAATGGGGGCTCCCTTCTCTGAGTTGACAGTCCCATGGTTTGCCACCTCATTCCTTTTGATGTTCCATAACACATATATGCCTTACTGGCATAATCTTTACCATCTCACTCATATTGTTTACCAATCATGCAGTGCCGATGAGGAACCCTCATGACATTTGGTTCTTGTAAGTGGCACCACTCTTCCAATTAGGTTTTCATGCTTGCTTCCCTAGTACCACCATCCACCTACAACATGTCCTTTTGACACAATCATGGATTATACAAGCAGTTAGTATCACTTAAAGATCATTATTCAAATTTGGTTTCCATAATCCTTTAATGGAACTAATAATTAAATCCAAACATGAAATCACAATTCTGTCTACTACAGAAATTAATTTGCAGTCATGAGATCCTTCTCATAGTTATCGGTCTTTTCACATGGTGGATTTCAGCCTCTAAGATGGCCTTACCCTCCTCGCCATGGCCAAGACACTTCTTTCTGAAGTATGAAAATTCATATCAATCCAAACACTTGTGATTTTTCATGTACATAATATTTCATTGTTGCAATTGTTGGCTTGGTTTTGCAACCAAGTTTAGTGCTATGGGCACCTGCTAACTAGTAGTAGCAGTTTCAATATTAAGCAAAAACAATAAACTAAATCTAAACTAAAACTAAACTAACATGTGCATTTTTGAATTGAAAAACAAGAACAAGAAATATAAAAAATAATTTTTGTATTGAAAATGGGGGCAAGCAAGTGCTTGCAATAAGAATACCTCCGATTGATGAAGATAGTTGAGAAGCTCCAAGGGTGAGCAGCTCCAAACTCCAATGGGTCCTTTCTCCAAGGTTGCTACAATGGCCAAAAACTCAAGGGATATTTTGGCAGCATGAGGATAGGAATATGGATGGATGTGAAATGAGGAGCCCCTACCACCTTTTTATAGGTTTTGGTGGTGGGGAATACCATTTGTGGTTTTGTGGAAACCAATGGTATTGACCAACATGGTTTAGGTACTTTTCCCTCCTTTTTTCTTTTTTGAATAAAATTAATATTTTTATTCCCTTTTTAATATTTTTGGGAATTTTGGACCCTTTTTGAGGGTTTTTTTATGCTTTTTTTAGGAAAAATAATCTTTTTGAGTGGGAAAAGGGGTGTACTAAGGTCTTTTGGTGACCTTTTGTTGGCTTCACAGGCTCAGATGGTGGAAAAGTGGACAAATGGGTCATGTGTATAAGGAAATGAGCTAGTGAGCACTTTTTAGGTGTTAACAGATTGCCCCCTAATGTGTGAGGGCAGGAGCTCATCGTATGGCCGATAGACATCATAGTTCTTTTGTCTTTTTTCTGGGGTTTGGGGAGGAAAAGAGACCGATTGGAGACTGGATCTGCGGCCCTTGGAAGCCACAAAAAATAAACAATATTATATGGCCTCAATAAGAATGAGGAATAGTCTCTGATAATGGACGAGGCGGGCATACCCATGCTCGTATCAAGACATATATAAACAATTAGTCCCAAGAAGGGGGACGTGAGAAAATACATAAAAAATCTGCTGGTACATCATAAGGGTCCAAAGGGGACATCATTTTGGGATGTACTCATGATCATATCATGACTAATCTCAATAACTGATACACTGGAATAGAGCAACAACCGTTCTGACGAAGGTCTCAAAAGGGTTGATGAACTGCTGAAACTGAAGGTGTCCAACATCTGTAGGTACTCAATGACTGAGAGTCATCTCTGAGAAGTACATGTACATGTAACCATATACTCGAGGGAGTATAAAACTGAGGTACATCTGAATATTGTCGCCATGCGCAACCCGGATATCTATAGGAAAAGTGTAACTGGTTGTATCCATAGGGAGACTCTCAAATGTTGAAGAGTCAGGAGGTATCCGGGGTCTTCGACTAATAACTGAAAGGACCAATACCCTGTGCGAGTCTCAACGATGCGATCAAGGTGTTGAAGTCGAGCATGTGAGAAATAACCATTTGGAGAGGCACTGAGGACTCTTCTCGAAATGATTCGTAGGCACTCATCATAAATGGTGATGAGTCCAAGACACAGGAACCTCTAGGTCTATCCTCTGGAATAAATTTGGTTGTCGTCGACAGAGGGAGACCAGCAACTAACAAGGCAATGATGTTTCCTTGATAGGAGCGCGAGGTGTAGAACTCAAGTGTGGTAGTACTGATGGTAAGACTGACATACTTGTGGGGATGGGAAGTAACTGGGGTCATATAGTGGGGAGACTCAAACTTCCTTTGTTCAGATCATGATAACATGGTTGACCTAGCAGCGTAGGGAACTGACTTGTAGGTGTGGGGATCATAGCTTTTCAGGACTGAAGGGTATGTATTGACTCTGGGGGAATCAAGCTGATGGGTGCTGTCGAGGGGTTCTCAGGGTGACATACTGCAGAATACTCTGAACAAAGGCGACCAAAATGGGGAAGCTGCCATATGAGTAGACGTGATCTGTTGTGGCACCGAGAAGCACCATTGGGTCCTTCTTCGTAGTTTTAATGAGCTCCAAGAAGGTATAAAAGTGTGCTCTGAAATGGTACTGTCCTATGGATTTTGTGAGCCCAAGACTGTTCGTGCTCATTGGTGCTTTCATTTTTAAGGAGTCTGAAAGTGATAAGAAGACTCTGCAGTGGTTGTGACTACTGTCTTGTTGGTTTTACGAGCCCAAGATGGTGATTGCTCGTGGTCGCTTTCATTTTTAGAGAGTCTGAAAGTGGTAAGTGGACTCCATTGGTGTTTCTTTTTCGTAAGTTAGTCTCCAAGGCCCGAAAAAGCATAAAATGATGTAGATGGAGAACTCTTCTAGCCGATGTGACTAGAGTATTCCTTTTTCGTAATTAGTCTACAAGGTCTAAAAAAGGGGTAAAACTATACCGAACAAAAAGGGATTGATGAGAGCGAGATAAGGTCTCAAGCACCATCATGAGTGCGAAAAAATGAATCCGGTGACATAAAGATTGTCAAAAAGGGGGAAACGGCCAATGTGGCTCGCAAACTGATGCGACGAGGGGTCATGGAAAAAATGCCCAAAAAATATGGAGTTGAGAGTGAGAAATGATCTCAAGCATCATCACGAGCGCGGAAAACTGAATCCGGTGATATAAGGTATGTCAAAAATGGGCGATGGCCAATGTGGCACGCAAACCGAGGCGATGAGGGGGGCCAAAAAATGGTCAAAAAATATCGAGGTGAGAGCAAGAAATGATCTCAAGCGTCATCATGAGCGCGGAAAACTGAATCCGGCGATATAAGGCATGTCAAAAATGGGCGATGGTCGATGTGGCATGCAAACCGAGGCGACGAGGGGGGCCAAAAAATGGTCAAAAAATATGGAGGTGAGCACGAGAAATTATCTCAAGCATCATCACGAGCGCGGAAAACTGGATCCGGCGATATAAGGTTCATCAAAAATGGACGACGGCCGATGTGGCACGCAAACCGAGGCGACGAGGGGGCATGGGAAAAAATGCCCAAAAAATCTGAGCGTGAGAGCGAGAAATGATCTCAAGCATCATCACGAGCGCGGAAAACTGAATCCAGTGATATAAGACTCGCCAAAAACGGACGACGGTCGATGTGGCACGCAAACCGAGGTAACGAGGGCATGAAAAAATGGTCAAAAAATGGACCTGATGAAAACAGGAAAAGGAAAGAACTGTCATGAAGTTCTCGCTGTTCTGATTCCAATGGTACCAACGGTTTGAGAAATGGACGTCGTATGACACCGGAATGGTTGTTGGAAAAATGGTGGAATCTCTATAAATAGGGCGTGGGGCCCATATGACGTGTCATTGTTACGTGTGAGTTTGGCAGAACAGTCAGAGCTCTTTCTTGATTTTCGGAAGATTTCACCGTTGGTCTTCGATTCCGCGAGTTTCAGGTAACTCTATTCGCCTTAGCCTTTTCAATTATGTCATTTTTGGTTAGCGGCGAGCCCTCGAAGGCTGCGAAATTCCATGTTGGCCTTCCAACGTGGAATATCGTGGGTTTTGGGTCTCTTCCCGCGATGAACCTCGCGGGTTTTAGGCTGATAGTCATGATGTTCATCGTGACTGTGAGGTTGGAACCCGCGATGTTCATTGCGAGTTCATGGGAGATAGTCACGATGTTCATCGCGACTGTCTGGCCAATACCCGTGATGTTCATCGCGGGTTCTTGTATGGAGGCCGCGATGATCATCGCGGCTTTTGATGAAAAAGCCGTGATGGTTTTTTTTTTTGCAAAATTTTTTTTGTTGGGGCTAAAAATTTCTTCTGTTTTTTGGCAGGATGTTGAGGAGACCGTTGACTTCATGGCGAGAGCGGGAGATAGATGATGATCTGATGCAGAGGATTCAGACTGATCCGGGGGTCCGGCAGACTCTGGCAGTGAGTGGACTTCTGAAGTTTGCTCAGATCCCACCAAGGCGTTCAGTGAGACGGCTCCTGAACAAGTTGGTGAGTTGGTGGGTGCCAGTAGAGGGTGATTTTATGATTGGGGGACAGAGGTTGGAGATCACCCTCACAGACGTATATTTTCTCACTGGATTGCCTCATTTAGGGGAGGTGGGAGATCTTCTGTCGAGGATCCCGCCAGGTGTTGATATGGAGGATTTGTTGCAGACCTTTTGTGTTGATGGGGCCATTTTGCAGAACAGCGCATTGAGTCTGTGATCACTACGGGAGTGGGATATGAGGGCTGTTGGGGCATGTGTGCTGCGGGTGCTGGGTGCCGCGGCGCCACATCGTTTGTCAGGGGGACAAACGATGATGGTGGATTCTATGCTTCGGGGGACCTATTATGCCTGGGGTCAGATGTTCTTAACTGGTGTCCGGAGAGATATGGACAAGGCCAGCCGAGAGGGAGGGGAGTTCTGTTATGCCTCCTTTCTATATTGTTTTTTCTTCGAGCGGGTGCCGACCTTGCGACCACGGGTGCCCATTCGTGATGGTCTGGTGAGCGAGCCGCGCATGGTGCGGTGGGGGCATATGATGCCACATGGCGGTGGTGGTGTCCGTGGGTTTTTTACGGAGGAGGTATATGAGAAGTGGGAACAGATGCCCCTGGTGATTGAGGATTACCCATATGCTGGCATGGACTATCGAGGCGACCCAGAGATGCCTCGAGCCCAGGGACAGGCTTGGGGTTTAGACGGTATGTTTTGTGGTTTGTTTTATACTATATCATGTGATTTGTTTATGATTATAGTTATATATGTATATGATGGTTTACTTGCATTGTGCAGATGTTGGTCCTGTACCCCCGGCCGACTACGTGTCTCATCAGGGGCAGGCGATGGTGGTTGCTCAACCTCCTGCAGCGGTACCTCCTCCATGTGGTGGGGGATTTGCGGCTCGTGGGCGAGGGGTTGGCCCTCGAGATGATGCCATAGAGGGTGTCAGATAGACATTTGACATGATTCTAGCTGGACTCCCCAATGATGGCTGGAGAGACTTGGACCGGGACATCGTGGAGCATTGCTTCGGTGCGCCACGTGAGTGGCGTTCGATCTTGTTGAGGACAGCGGTTTTTGTGGCCGAGCACAGGGATGGTGTTCGGGATGACCCGTCAGGGCCGGCTGAGAGGAGGATCCGTCTACAGGATGATCCAGTAGGGCCAGCAGAGTGGAGAGTCCGGGCTCACCATGATCCGATGGGGCCAGCAGAGGAGGCGCCAGAGGATCGTGATGAGTAGATGATATGTATTTGCCTCAAATGCTATTGAGCATATGGGGAAGCTCTTCATGTACGACTGATGTATTTTTGTATATTGGGTGCTGAGGGCACCTATGACATGTTTTGACTATACGATGATGTATATATATATATATATGATGTTGGTATATAGTTGTGTATGCACATGGATGCACGTGTTGTCTTTATGTTTGCCCGTGGAGGCATGTTTGATTTTCTGTATGCCCGTGGAGGCACGTGGATGCAAAATTTTGTTTTTTGGGATATGCCCGTGGAGGCACATGTTATGCACATGGATGCATTATTTTTTATGATATGATGCGATTGGTGTGCCAGTCAAGTACATTGTTGGCCATATGGTCTGCTACACTATTGAGGTTTCTTGGGACATGTGTGAATGAAATTGATGCAAACTGTCAAATCATTTGTTTAGTGTGCAAAAATTTTCTGAACAGACAAGGATCGCGTACCTGGTAATCATTGTTGAGTTGGGAAACTAGGAGTTGTGAGTCCAAGAAAACGTTAAGGTGACGTATGCTCATTTGGAGAGCTGTGTTTAAGAGACCGGTCACGGCATCATATTCAGCCTGGTTGTTGGTAGCGGCACCCAAACACACTCTGTCGATGTGGATCAACTCATGTGAAGGGGAATATATTACCCAAGCTGCGGAGGCCAGATTGGGGGACCAACGGCTTGCCCCATCGGTGAAACCGACGTAGCAGAGGGGAACATGTGTACGAACGGGATCAATGGAAGGGGCCGACCGGACAGAAGGGTATCCAGTGGAGATTGTATAAATGGCGGGGTCAAGGCCAGGCATTTTGGTATCTAACCAAGTAAAGACATCAGTGAATTCTTGGAAGAGTATTTGGTATTCTCCAATCTCATGTTAACTGTGGGAGGCTCCTAATGTAATGGTATGAAGGGCACCAGGTGGGTCAGAGATGTCGATGTGGATGACGGGAGAAATATTGGCCATGGTATTTTCCTGAGAGGCATCAGGAGCAATAGGAGTCTCGAGAATCTCTTCATTATTGCGGAAGATGTGAGTGGTCAAGTCAGTTGACGAGGTTTGGGTAGTCGAAGAGATCATATAAATGGTGTTAATCTCTCCGGATGAGGATGATACGGGAGGGAAGATCTCCTCAATTGTGGTTGGTGCCGTCTCAAGGTCCAAATTGTTCATCTCGTAGAGAGCTGCTCTGTAATCTGGGATGTCAGGACAGTGATGTGAGTAGAGGACGTAAATACCGCATATCGCACATGGGTGGTTGGTACACAGTGATTTGTCACGAGGCATGGGGTTTGGGTCGATTTTGACAACCGGGATGTTGGGGTCATCGTCAAGCATTTGCATGTGTTCCTGTAATGCAGGTAACTGTGGACACTGATGGGTTGGATGGCCTATCTCATCACACAACGAGCATTTTGGAGGAGCACGGAATACGGGGGGAGGTTTAACTGCCTTGGGTGGGGGTACCGCAGTGTATGGTTGTGGGCCTCTGCCCCCAGTGGGCCTGATGAGAGGAGGGGGATTCGTAGATGACGAAGGAGTAGTGATACCGGGAGGTGGTTGGGTAGAAGTGACAATGGGTTGCACCGGTTGCAGGATGACATTTGGTGTCGGCGGGGGAACGGGAGGCAAAATATACCACACGGGTAATCCCAATGTTAACCCGGGGAGACTGAGGGTAGCCATAACCGGAGCGCTTACTATGCCCAAGGGAGGGAATAGAAAGGGGATTGTGTGGATGGGTGTAACCCCAATGTGACTAGGGACCAATGGTGGTTTAGGGAACAAGGGTGGTTGATTACCGAGTGTTTGTGTATTCTGTGAAAGAGTACAGAGGTCAGCGACGTGGGTCTCCGATGACGGTGGTGGAATAGATTGGAATGTAGAAGTCATCGGCGCCTCAGAGTAAAGTCCGGGTCCTACTGAGGAAACGAACGAGGTAGTTTCACCACAAACAGGTTGTTCAACCATGGGGAGAACATTTTTAGGTGTGGCGGGGGCCTTGGGGTCATAATAGGTAAGTTGGTCGACCTTGACCACGCGTCCCTCATGGGGGAACTGCATGGTACGAAAAATGGATGAGGCAACAGCCCGCATGGCACACATGTAGCTGCAGCCAAGTAAAAGGTTATAGTCAAGTTGGGCATTGATGACCTCAATGTCAATGAGCACGGTTTTACCCGCCAGCTGGACGGGGACATTAGTAAATAGACCGTGGGGTTGTGCCGAACGACCGTCATAGGATCGCAATGCAGTGATGGACTGCTGGAGAGTAGGGGATCCCAACTTCTTCCAAACGAATGTGGACATAATGCATGTAGAGGCCCCTTCATCGATAATGCACCGATGGATGACAAGATTCCGAACGGAAACGGAAACTTGGAACGCTAAAGTAGAAGGCAGGCGTGGTTCGTATTGGTCCAAATTGAATGCCATTAGTTGTGAATCATTGGGGTCAATGGCACCAATGGCAGAGAGTAAAGTATTGCGTTGTGAAGGACATTTTTTTAAGACTTCTAAAGCAAACATGGCTGCAGGAGACTGGGCTAAGTCGTCTACGATGTTGTAATTCGACGCAACACGAGCATTGGGATTATTGTTGATGCGACGAAGTGGGAAGCGAGGCGCATTAGAAGCGCCATTGAGCGGAGCCGGAGGTATATGTAACATTTGATCTGTGGGATGAACGTTAGTGTTCTTGTCAGCGGGAGGGGCTTCAGAGGTGGATCCATATTTGTTCCGACGGGTTTGGAGGTTGGCATCGGCGGTTGACATCATCAACAAGTGGTGTGTGCCTGAATCGAACATGGGTTGATCAGGGGCTGCATAAGTGATCTGTTGTGGTGGCACGTTGCCCTGAGGGGGAGCTAACGGCTGAGTGTTCACTACACCTTGGTTTGGAAAGGGGTTTTGCAGCACCAAAGGTTGATGTTGAGGTGGTGGAGGGTTGGGTGGCGGCTGAGGAGCCGCTTTCCCTTGACGATGGGCATCGTTGGTCCAGAGTTGCCAAGCTCGCTCCAAATGTGGGCAAGAATGTGTGTAATGACCATAGACCCCGCAGATAGAACAAGGGTGGTTTGTTCTGAGGTTATTATTTTTAGGCTGCTTGGGATTACGATCCGGATTGCGGTTAGGAGGAGCAGCATTGTTATTTTGTGGAGGATTGGGAGGTGGAGGACCTTGCTGATGTTGTTGGTTATTACCGTGGTTACGTCCTATTCCACGGTTCTGTTGCGCACCTTGGTTGCGCTGGTTGTTCTGGTGCTGGGGCTGGTTGTGTTGTGTGTACACTTTCCCTTGAGCAGTGGGAGGATTTTGGTTCACCGCAGGTGCGGGAGCAGGTTGTGGTGCATAATAAGCAGGCGGGGCTGGAGGTGGTCCAATTACCTGCTGGGGTTGTTGGTAACCCTGAGCTATTGGAGGTGTTGGGCTAGCTGTCACAGCTTGTTGCGGGTAATACATTGGTTGAGGTGCAGCTGGGGGGGCATATGCAGGTGGTGCATGACCGAAGCACTGAGGTGGACATGAAGGTCCATGGGTATGGTGGTGATGTGCCATGGGAGCATATGAACTGGTTTCTCCAGATTGAGATGTAGCCCGCGAAAGGTCAGGACCATGGCTAGGATGTGTAATGGAAAAGGGTTGGGGATGCGAGGCCATACGACCAATGATGCCATCAGCGGCATGGGATTCCCCCGGTGCATCATGTTGGGATGACTCGCCCCGAGGGGCGTCATGTATAATGGTATACAGATAACCCGACTGGGCGTAAATGAGGTCAAACTGTTGGGCTTTGAGGATGACCTCTTCTTCACACTGGGGTCGTTTGGATGCCACATCCTTCGCAATGAGAGGGAGGAGGGATTTAAGAAACCAATCTAAGAAGATACGGTCGTCTAACTTGATTTTGCAGAGGCTTCAGCATCGACGCCACTCATGAATGTGGTCAGTGATGTGGGTAGCCGTGTTCTGTCTGCAAGACAGTAGGATCTCAACTCCCGCATCATAGCAAACAGGTAACTGGAAGAACTACAGGAAGGTCGAGGCAAGGGAGGTAAAGGTGGCATGCGTCCCATGGGGCTGCTCGATATTCTACTTAGCTGCAGAGCCAGTGAAGGTGCGCTGTAACAGACGGAGGCGGACTGAGTCATCCACTATGGAGTTGGAGGAACACCATAGATGGAAGGACATGATATGGTTCTGTGGGTCCTCACCTGCCTTTCCCTCAAACTTAGGGATGTCGGAGGGGAGTTTGGTGGGCATTTGAAGCCACGCAGGATCGTGTCTGATAGGATCATTGGTGAGCCTGGCTAAGTCTGGTAAGTTCATACTTGCCATGTATGGTAAGCTAGCAGATGAATGTGGCATAGTGACTGGGATATGACTAGTCATGGTGGTATGATGTGGGGGTCTAGTAGCGCCTAAAGGTATGCTAGGTATTGAAGGTATATGTCTTCCAATAGCTGTGGTCTGGTAAGGGCCAGCATTTCCAAGTGCAACATGGGTTACACCAGGGTTAGGAATAGCAGTAGGGATTCCTGGAATTTGGGATGTGGTAAACAGAGGGGGTGTGACCCCTATGTTGGGCATACCCATAATAGGTGGTGGCCCTGTGTTGGGAATTCCTATAACAGGAGGTGGCCTTGTGTTGGGCATTCCTAAATGTGGAGTGTCCGCCATATTAGGCATACCTAGGGGGGTGGTGGTTGCCATGGATGGAACCGCGACAGAAGGGTTTGTGGATGTATCACCTATGGTGCTGGTAAAAAGTGGGTCGAATTGTGTCCCAGCCATGAGGTTGGTTGGTAATAACTCGGTAGGGTTTTTGGATTCTGCCTCTAAATCAAATGTGAAGTGAGGCGTGTCAGAATCGGATGACTGTCTGTTTGACCAACGATGTGTCGAGTCAAGGGATAAGGCTCGACGTCGATGACGTGGCGAGCCAAGTAGACTGAACTCTGGGGGTTCACCCTGAAGACGACTAGAGCGTCTAAAATTCTCAATGGTGAGAAATAAGTTTTTTGTGGAAAAATCTTGTGTGTAAAATGGTAATATATAAAAAACTCAAAACCCTAATGCAACCAAGGGTGCAAGAAGGGGAGTGAAAATGAAGGCTCTCAGGCCAAAAAATCAACCTCAAAAAGGCACTTATTATAGCAGCTGTGCTATAATAAGTGGAGGGATGCAAAAAATGGTCAGAGTACCAACATGCAAACAACTTCTAGAAAAAATAGGTGCAACTAGACCAAAGGTGGATTGTATCATGCAAACACCTAACTAAAAGTATTGTGAATCAACAAACTATATTCTCTGCAAGGTGATGAAATCCAAGTCAGACAATATTGAGTGTTGAATCAATGGCTAGATATCCCCCTACCGGGAGGGACACCAGGTAATCAATCCTAAAGAATGGCAACTAGGATACTCTGTTCATGACACGTCGAGAAAAGATAAATCTGCCGTTTGGTCCTTTTACCGCAATATCCCCATATAGGGATATCTCGAGAACTGCGAATGGTAGCCCTTCGTTTACTGAATGGATTTCGGTATTCCACTCAGGCTTTCGGAACCATCCTCGCGACTTCAAAGAGGCCTTCCCATAAACCGGTTGTGACCGTGCTAAAAAATACTAGGAGATTTTGGTTCCCTAATGGACAACTTCTATGTCTCAAATGTAATAACTGAGGGGTGTTATTGGAACACCTATCCCCTCAATACTACCTAGCTACAAAGTTCTTTTAATGTTCCCCAAGTGGGGTTAAAAGTGGGTTGAAATTAGTGTAAGTTTTAAGGCTCAGTTTAAATTATGTGTTTGAGTGGGTGCACGTGTGATATTTTAAACTGAAATTGAAAAAGTAAATGCTAAGTATTCAAAAAACAAAGGATCTTTTGAAATAGAAAAGCAAATAATATGACTTTTTCAATAAATGGAAATTAAATGCTTTGCAAAGACTATTCAAAAAACAAAGGATCTTTTAAAATAGGAAAGCAAATAATATAACTTTTTAAGAAATAAATGGATTTCTTTTTCAAAAATTGCTATGGGCAAAATATGAAGGAAGTAAACAGTAAAAATTTTAATCTAGATAAAATGCAAATAAATCCTTCTTTCAATTTCTGAAAAGTTTTAAAAAGACTTTTTCAAATGTGCATTCTAAATAGTAAAATTTTCCTATGGCTATAAAAAATGCTGGAATTTTAGTACTGTAAAATGTGCTATGTGGGCAGAAAAAACAATAAAAAATTAATTTTTTAAACGGATCGGCCGAATGAAAAAATTGGCATCGCGGGTTTTGACAAAACAGCTGCGATGGACCGCGCGGGTTTCTGTCGCACAGTCGCGATGGGAAGCGCAGATTTCGGCTGTGAAGCCGCGATGGACCGCGTGGGATTTCGTCACACAGTCGCGATGTGTAGCGCGGAAAATGTCCACGAAGCCGCGATGTGCAGCGCGCTAATTGGCCGCGAAGCCGCAGTGAACCGCACGGAAAAAGGCCGCGCAGTCGCGATGAGACGCGCGACTGTTGGGCAAAAAGCCGCGAGGTGAAAGCCTTGCGCGGACGCCAAAAAATGAACCCGAAAATTGAGAATTTCGGGCTGTTAATGGCTAAAAAGTGGGCCAAGGTCTAGAACAGCAATGGATATGCTGTCTAGGGTGGCAGTTCTATGAATTAAACTAACTAATACTATCAAAAACTAAGATCTAAAGCAAAAGTGAGATCTAAAGATTCGAAAAGCAGCGGAGTTGCCAAAAACTGTTGGCTTGGTTTTGCAGCCAAGTTTAGTGCTATGGGCACCTGCTAACTAGTAGCAGCAGTTTCAATATTAAGCAAAAACAATAAACTAAATCTAAACTAAAACTAAACTAACATGTGCATTTTTGAATTGAAAAACAAGAACAAGAAATATAAAACATAATTTTTGTATTGAAAATGGGGGCAAGCAAGTGCTTGCAATAAGACTACCTCCGATTGATGAAGATAGTTGAGAAGCTCCAAGGGTGAGCATCTCCAAACTCCAATGGGTCCTTTCTCCAAGGTTGCTACAATGGCCAAAAACTCAAGGGAGATTTTGGCAGCATGAGGATAGGAATATGGATGGATGTGAAATGAGGAGCCCCTACCACCTTTTTATAGGTTTTGGTGGTGGGGAATACCATTTGTGGTTTTGTGGAAACCAATGGTATTGACCAACATGGTTTAGGTACTTTTCCCTCCTTTTTCCTTTTTTGAATAAAATTAATATTTTTATTCCCTTTTTAATATTTTTGGGAATTTTGGACCCTTTTTGAGGGTTTTTTATGCTTTTTTTAGGAAAAATAATCTTTTTGAGTGGGAAAAGGGGTGTACTAAGGTCTTTTGGTGACCTTTTGTTGGCTTCAGAGGCTCAGATGGTGTAAAAGTGGACAAATGGGTCATGTGTATAAGGAAATGAGCTAGTGAGCACTTTTTAGGTGTTAACAGCAATAGTCATTGAAGTGTTTTCAAAATCATAACACTCAACAATGTAAGCACTCTCAGCTGCTAACATCTTATTACAATGAAATGTATAGGTGTATTTTATATGCATTTTTATCATAAAATTTGAAAGACACCATCACATTATTTATGTAATTTAATAAACCTTCAATACCCATTACTTCCCATCCATATCCTTTATGCAATGGTGTGCTTCCACGGAGCATTCTAGCAACCCTCTCATCATGATTACCTCCACATAATCCTTCTTGCATTCACAGCAGATCATGAAATGATCTTAGAATTACCACTGATTCATCATTTCCTCTGTTATCTGATTGTAATGAACACATGCATAACACCACAATGCACTCACACAATGCATCCCACATGTGCACACATACCCATGTATGCACATTTACAACATTCACATAATCCTTTACTATGCATTTACTTCATGCAACCACATTTTACAAAATCTATTAATGCATATTGATCCATGCAAACTATGCTATGATGTCATGCATTCTACCATTCAACACGTATGGCCCTAATCATGGCCATCTCACCTAGCCTGGATCACTATAACACTAACCTAACAAGACTATAAGTCCTTACTTTCCCTAGATATTAAATTCATAACTAGCATGGCATGACATGTTTCATATGATTGCATTCTAACATTTAACAGTCACATGGTAGAAGGTCCCTTTCCCTTACTACTCCCTATCTCACCATGCCATAGTGGTCTGACATTCACATTAAGTGCATTCAACCATACATGCATACCATTGTACAATATTTAAACATGGCTCAAGGGATTCTTACCCTATCCCTTCAACACTTGTACCATTTGCGCAAAGAGACCATACCTGCATGACTCCCATTAGCATATTTGGTGTTACCTCATCAATCTGGCATTTTACCAGGGACTACGCAGCCCTTCCATCAATTCTCATGCTCACAGATTGTTTCCCTAACTTTTCTCATAAGGTTGTTGGGAACATGTAACAACATCATCAATATCTTAGCCATGTTTATGTTGTCTTTGGTCCTACACCAATACCAACATCAGTAGTGATTAACAACCACCATATTTAACCTAAGTGGTTCATTTCATATGCACATCCTTACGCGTTTTACCAACATGCCACATCCTATACATACACAACATCTTCTCATGCAATATGCAATACCTAACAGCATGCCCACTAGTGAATATGTATTTACAACTATCTAATTACTAGCACCGTTCTCATGCCCTAATTTTTTGTACATAAAGCTCACAAAACATAAATATAAGAACACGGTAGGGTCAAAGAGTTCTCCCTTTCTAATCCCAACCCCATTCTCATGTTGTACAGAAATGGTTTAGGGTGAGATATTTCCCTCTTATCAGCATTTCCCTATTGTTTCGATTGTCCTTAGAAACTGTGGTCAATTCTAACTCTTCCCTTCTTGGGCTTCTCAGCACTTACCAACGCTGCCATTTGTTCAATGTTGCTGCCCTGTAAAAGGCTAGGTGTATGACTGGAACAGGGTCGGCCTCTCTGTGCTGACTACACTGTCTGTGTTGGATGCTTAATCACACCCAGTCAAATGTTATATGGTCATTGGGCCCGATATCTGTTCTTTTGCAGTTCTAATCACACTTGAAGCTTCTAGCTCTTGCCCAAGCAGCCCCAATGCTGTAACGTGGGCTCTGATACCACTTTGTCACGTTCCCAACCTCTCTGATGGCCTTTAAGGGCCATGGGATATCCTCATACATATTTTTCTTTCTCCAAATCCATCCATTTTCATACACATTCGCAATGGGCTCCTATCCGCAATCTGCAATGCTCTCCAATCCGCAAACCCTAGTCAGATTCAAAAGTTGAAATGTCAAATCCGCCTCTCCATAGAAATCCCTGTTTCGACTTCAGTGATTCGCAATTCCGCAATCCGCATTACGGAATTCGGAAAGGCATAATCCCAATTAATATATTCGGAAATATTTCACTCCCACAATCCGCGATCTGCATTGCAGATCTCGAAAGTGTGAAATGCCAATTCACCAACCTGGGAGAAACCATCCTCCACAATCTGCAATATGCATTCCGCATTGCGAATGCGGAAATGTGGAAATCCCAAATCCCCGTTCCGGGAAAAGTTACCTCCCGCAATCTACAATCCGCATTCTGCATTGCGGATGCAGAAATGAGGAAATACAATACGCCAGTCTTATGGAAGTCATAATTCTGACATCCGCAATCTACATTGCGGATGCGGAAAGGCCAGGACAACAGAACCCTGCTCCAGAAAGCTTCTAGGGCATCTTCTGAGGTTCATAACTCCCTCATCTCTGGTCCAAATCGGACAAGGCAGGTACCATTGGAAATCTCTTGAAGAAATCTATCCAAGGGTATGATCCCCTATCCAATCCGAGCACTCCAACCTTTCCATTTTTCCAACTAAAACTCTAGCCATAATCTCCCCTATGTGCCTTTTCCCTTCTACCATAATATTTGCTCCACTTCTGCTAAGCCTTCCCTCCTTAATCTGATCCACAGGGGTGCATGTTATTCTCCAAGTCTAAGTTGGAATGTCCTGCACATTTACGAGAATTATCCCAATTCCTCAAAGGACAATTCAAAAGTAATATCAATTGAAGTTGACATTAAGAAGGAGTGGGTCGATAAGGCTCGCGCACTTGACAAACTTAAAAAGGATCAATATTTTCTTGTCAAAGAGAAGACCCGTCTGTGGGACTACAGCGTGAAGTTAGAGATGGCTATTTGTGATGCATGCCAGCATACGTTGGAGCCCATTCCCGAGATCGACGTGCTCCAACGGGTGCAGGAACTGGGAGCTACCATTGTTCAGTTGTGGCAGGAGAATGACATGTTGAAGGCCTAGCTGAAACTGGGTACACCTTAGGCCGAGGTGGATGAACAATGAAGGGCACTTGAGGAAGTTTCCACCCAGATGGAGGAGTTGGAAACACATGCAACCAGACTCACAGCTAACATGGTACAATTTTGGGGCTGCATTGTTCATGATGAGCAAGTTGAACAACTCACTAAATCCCGGCAGGAAGTGGAGGGCCAGTTGGCCACATTAAAGGCTGCAATGAGAACACTGCCACCAATGGAGCAAGTTGCTAAGTCGCATGAGTTGAAGGACTTGCAACAACGGGTCGCCAAGGCAGATGAACGATAGAAGACATGTGTGGCCCAGTTAGAAGAATTCCAGGACATCTACGGGAAATTGATGCTACAGGCCAGTGAATCTCTACAATTAGTATAGAAGTATCGAAAACAGGTCATGGACAAGCTTACCGATCACCCATCTGTAGACGATGTGGTCACAAGTTAGGCAGCGTCTACAGAAGCCAAGGATTTGGTGCAAACAGTTGAACAGCCGTATGATAACTTCAAAGTAAAGACGACGATGTGTACGATGTCCAGTAGTTGACGTGGCTCGAGGATGAGCCACAAGATTGTGTTGGGGGCCTATTGGCAGGTGGTTCGATGAGGAAATGTCGCAGTACTGCCGATGCTGCGACACATCAGATGAGGTCGCGGAAGGGATATTTTGTGTTAAATTATACCGCTGTTGGAGGTTTTTGGGTCACTTGGACCACATGTTATGTAATATTGAGTCAGTTATACCGTAGTATGCGGGGTTTTGGGTCATTTGGACCGAGTCAGTTAGTTGTTGGGTCATTTGTCCATAGTGTCGGTTAGGAAGTCGTTAGTAAGTGGACAAACATTGTAATGGCAAAAGCCTATAAATAGATGAGAGTTGTAATTGTTGGGGAGATATATAGACATAGGTAGAGACATACATAGATAGCGATAGAGACAGAGAGACAAGCAAGGAAAGGAGATGTATGTGGATGAAGATCTATGTTTTGCTTCTGGTATATGACTATGACAGTAATATAATGATGGTGTTTTGGTACAATCTTTATGCAATGTTGCAATATCTGAAAGTTGTTATACTCTTTGTGAAATGATACAATATATGAATGTGGTTATACCTTATCGATGCAATGTATGTTTGTTGTTGCTATGACGATAAATGTTGCAATTAAATAATATGTTATAACTCCATGTCGAATGTTTAAAGTTTATGTTTAAGTACCGCAATAAAGTTAGTTCCTATAGCCACAACTCGCCTCCTCCCTCGGCAGAAACATGGTTCTGTCTGCTCTTCCTGGACGCCTCAGGTGAGACCTCATCCGCTCTGTGGGTGTTGCTGGGTGGGCTCAAACCTGCTTGGGCCGGTGCCCAGGGAGACTGCGGTATGTGTTGAAAGTGAGGCGAAACCCTGTCGACCGAGGTCGTGTTTGGTCAACAGGGCTTGCTAATAGGCATAAGCATGGTCCATGAACACAAGTAATGAGACATGATTCACACAAATAGAATGGAATACATGTACATATCCCTCTCAGGAAGAGTGATGAAAACATGTAGGACTTAGACCTATTTCTCAAGCATAATTACACATACGTACCAAGTATAAATACAAGTATGCAGAGGTGCAAGGGCATGATAAACGGCAAAAGCAGGCATATTCATGCATCAACACACCAAGGGAAAACTATAACATTATTCATCCTTTCATCTAACATGTATCCAACATTGAACATGGCATAACAACAACATAGTCACAGACTTAACACAAGCATAGGCACACAACCCTATTCATCAATGGGTCATTTTGTCATGTCTCCTCTTAACCATTTTCTTTTTACACAGGTCTATATACCCTATAGTATTATTTACAAATACGCCATCTGATGCAAACTTTATTGAAGTTCTATCGTCTTGCAGACTATACGTACCCTTACGTCTTATGGGTTATAAGATAGAGTTCACTTGAACCAACGTGTGTGCGTTAGAGGTCTCTTATGTCGACATGAGTAAGCATACTAGCCGCTTTACAAGCGACAGTAAAACATGTTGTCTATCTGAACCAAGGGTATATGTACTTAATTAATGGCTTAAATGAAATGCACTTACACTTAAATTATAAGCTGGTACCTGAGAAGGTACGCTAACCATTAATTCCCTAGGTTTGGTTTCCTTTTTAGACTTACTGAACATATACATATATATATCTCTTCCATAACTATATATATGCCTAAATATATATTAATATTGTCAATTAATATTATACTCAACATTACAAAACCTCATGATTTAACTAGCCATTATAACATTATTGAAAGACTATAGATTAATATGGCAAGGGACATATATTAATACATACTCTCTATGTATTAATATTATATGCATATTATACAATGTAAAACAATAACACGAGATATTAATTCAACATATACAAAGATTAAATTCATGAACCAACCTATATAATGAACTCCACACAATTATAAACATATGATTATATGCGTTAATACATATGCAAGATTTGTTTTGAGTCCACATATAAACAAAGGTTATATGTATAAATATGGTTATCTATTTATACATATAAATAGTGCGCTTTTACATTATGGATTACATAGTAATTGCACCAAGTATACGAAACAATGGTTATATTATATCACATATATATATTTATATATGTATAAACATATCGTTGTAAGGTTTGGGTGCTTGTACTGAAATCCGACCGCACAACCATATGGTTGATACTAACCTTAATTAATAACATTACACAATTAAACATATATAACTTAATTATATCACCTCCCACGTCAGTGACCATAATCCACGACAACATGACATGGAGCTCGTAGTAGCACAACGTAATACTCCCTCACTCTCCATGGGATACCCTGCCAAAACATACCTTGTACCATCAGTTGTGTTGCATTGAAAACTCGATGGATTTGGACCGTTGATAGTGATCCGATCCAGCGTATGGGTAATTGAGAAGGGATCCTCACCATCGATTTGGATGATAGAAGTTCGCACCAACAAACTCTAAGTCAAGCATTAAAATCCTTCCAACACCGGTTGCAGTGGTTAACCACTTTCTCTACCCAGTGAAACTTCGCTGGACTGAGGCATTTGGGTCATTGTTGAAGTTTGGCACTGAGAGCTTCGGCTCTGTGCCACCAGTGGTGTAAGAAAAACTCCCTGCTACGGCTCCTTCATCACTGGGGTGTATCAATGAACCAGTTTCCAACCCATTACTTCTACGTCCATCCACCATGCCAGGTAATCGTCTTTACATTTCAAAGGCTTTACATTGTAGTGGTATCATTTGTTGACTATTTGATTAATGTATACATTTATATTGTCACATTTTTACCTTCAAAGCGTTGTGATGCAGGTGGAGACGGAGCTGCACTGTGTTGTCACTCCACTATCACTACCAGTTAATGTAACTCTTTTCCAAATGCAAAAATCATTGCTTTGTTTAACTTATGGTTATCAGTTTGACACTTCCCAAGGTTTGACCTCGTGCCACTATGCCTGCACAGGTAACCACGACCCAGGGTGGAGTGGGGCGTACTCTGGAAAGCTCACAACCGTTGTGTGAAACGTGGAAGGCTCACGAAGTTAACAGGTAACTCACCAACCAACCGCCTCAGGTTTGGTTTACCCCGTTGGTGTGGGTAAAGTTACTTAAAATGTTTGGTTTGACTGTGGTTAGGTTTCCCTGCTTTCGTTTTTGTGGATAAAATGGGAAAGGACGTCGGCCAAGCTTGTAGGGGCATGAAGCCTACCTACACTAGGGTCCTCGCAACCTCTGTGTGCTCCTTCGGAAACAATGGTAGTCTACGCATTTAAATAAATGTTTGAAGTTCACCACTCACTGCCGTGAGTGCCTTATGTATTCCAACGCCACTCTGTCATGGCATCTACGTCAGTACCATGTATACTGTTCCACTTATTTTTAATGGCAAGCTACAACTTATAGGTTAAGTCTTATGTCTGTGGGTGTTTGTATTACTGTAAAATAGTTATAGTGTAAAGATGCACGGCTCTGTTGATTTATAACGCCTCTCTGCGTTTTTGGCTGATACTGTGTGGTTTCTTTTTAATGAAATGTGTAATGGCTACGAGGCTTATATGGTTGAAAACTCCGTTGCACTTGATATTATTACGATGCATGAGTTCTGCTACCATAAATTTGAGCATATAGATGAATACAATATGCATACAAGACATATTGTGTTTATTATGGTTATTAAAATGAGAACACCTTCGGGCCATTCTTAAGCATACAGTAATATCATTTTACCCTTGAATGATTAATGGTTTTGGGTGAAGGCAACACGCCTGCCCAGCTTGTATACGAAAAGGTTATGCATTTATAAATAGATCGTTTCATTGTCAGCCATAAACTGTAAACGATTTCACATTTATTTATATGCTCCTTGCGCCTAAACATTAATCTTAATCTTAAGCAAAGATTAGGTATAGAAATATATATATATTTGTAATATATTTATACAATGTATGAGATCGCAGTCCTTAATGCAATGTAATACTGAATGATTAAAGCCCTTCGACTATGGGTAAAACCCTCAATTGCATATAACGAATCCCTTCTGCGTAGATGCATCCATACATTGTTTATGTTATATGAAACCATATAGTGTGGCGAGCTAAGTCAGCCACGATTCGTTTTGTGTCTTAGGAAAAATGGGAAACATATAAATGTTAATATATTGAACTTACAATTATTTCTGTATAAATGATAATGGTTCATCCTAGCCTGGGATTTATATCGATGCTTCAACTCAGAAATAAAGGAGTAAACAGAATAACTTTAGTTCATAAAAATGATTAACCCAGAAATGCCATACTAAAGCAAATAGTCTTCCAATATAAATTCATCCAGAATCTCAAACTCTGATGATCTATTTATTCAAAAATACTGCAGATCTGAACATTAGTGTTTCTAGGGTTTTTCTACAATAAACTCTAACGTCACAGAGTTAAGAAAATATATGAGGGCTAGACATGTAAACCTCACAGTTTACATGGATTCCCTATTCACAGCAAAATGATAAAAGATGTAAGAGCTTTGTCCAAACTGGAATAAGTCTAATACAAATATATGCAGTTATAGATAGGCTCCATAAAACCCAAGGTTGATATATGGACCAGATTGCCTTGTATAAACTACTACAGACTTATAAAACATCATAGGGATTCCAATGTTGTAAATCTACTGTAAACATAATGTTAGTATCCTCACATTAATCCCAATCATAAATATTCCAGATCTTTAAGTCTAATCATGAGATAAAACTTATTACAGATATCTATCATTCTAGCTGAGATTTATGCTCAAAATAATCCATAATACATTCTACATCTAGTCAGATGTGATAAATAGGTCATTCAACTGTAAATCAGAGATATTCAGAAACACATACAAATACTGCTTCATAAAAAAATACCCTGTAAGTACAGCATTGTTGAATCCTCGGTTGTGCATGTGTTGGAATAGTGTTCAAGGCAAACAACGGGGGATCAAAACCCAGCCGAAGGATTCAGATAATCCTACTCAATTTTTACCCTATCATCGAGTTGTTTGGTGTGGTTAACACCCATGGATACAAAGGCCTCCAATGGCACTTATGTTTGTTTGATCCTAGAAAGGATTTGTCTTCCTGTGAGGAAAGACAATAGTTTTTTTAATCCTAAGAGTTAGTCTAACCTTGAAAAAGAAATCGAATCTAAGTCAAGCCTATTCTAAGAGGAGTGATTTGTTTGTGCACAAGACAACTTGATCTGAAAATTACTAAATCTTTTCACCAATTCAATAGACATGTAAAATTGGATCTTGACTCAGTAGCTCAAGATGTAATCATTTAAACACATTCAACCAACAACATCTTAAAGAATTAAGTACATACAAGCTTATCCTATATCTGGAATGTTAATTGACAAATTAACATTAACTCAATGTTTTTTGTGAATCACTTGAAGAAATAGATAAAATGTTTTAGATAAAGACATTCATTTAAAACATCAATTACAGAGATCATAAGTTGAGATAAATTTGAACTGTAAACCAACGTAAGTTATTGATTGCAAATAATAAACAATATTAGTGAATGTGTTGAAGCAAAATCACAATTTATCAAAGACATTTGACAAATTATAACAAAAGAGATAACTGAAGAGAACTGGTTGTGTATTAAAGCCTGCAAAACATTACATAGTCTGTAATAATAGAGCATCCCTAGTCTCTTATGGAAATTTTGTTCCTTCACCATGCCCCCCTTCTCTACGAGAGATCTACCCTTTAAATAATAATTACAAAATTATACAAAGAGTAAATTCCCAAAAAACAGGGATTACAGAATTCAAATTAGACTAATGGCCAAGAAAATCTTGCCACTTGGCCCAAATCTCCAACAACTAATATATATTTGGATAAGTTGTTGACTCAAGCCCCAGCTGGGCATCACACTTAAAACTTTCTATTTCGTTTTTAGCCAACTTATGCCAAATACGGATAAAAATGTGGATCTTTCCCTCCATGGAAACTGGTTGCCTGATTAATTGATCCACGCCCTCAATTTTGATATGATCGAGATGTTGAATCTTCTCTTTGGCCTCCTCACATAGGCATTCAACCTATTCAATCATCAATTTAGGTGGACATGCATTTTCTATAAGATCCATGACCGGGAATTGCAACACTTCCATCATTTTCTCAATAGTATACCACCTCCTTCCGCAAATAGCTTGTGCTTTCTGGATAGTATCTTCAACCATATCGTTGAGCTCATGCCAAGCACGTAACACAGTCCTGATTTTCTAAAGCTGAAAACTACTAAGAACATGGAGGTCATCTGGCCTCTCCTTAACTTGTGCATTATGTAATTGAACCTGGAGAGAGGTATTCTTCATCTGCAAATCTTCAGACCTGTCTTCAAATATCTTCCTATGATCATAAACATAAGCTTAATGGTCCTCATTGGTTTTGGCCAATTGCTCTTCAAGCTTCTTCAATTCTTCCTTCTTCAAATCAATCTCCCTATTCAGTGTCTTCATTGAATCAAAATTTGCACATGCAAATGCACCGAATGCTACAGCTGTATCCACTCCTTCTGCCTTGACATCATCAGATTGCTTAGCCTAGATTATTTGATCAGGAGTGGGTTCCTCCAATCCACCTTGATCCCTTCTCCTTTTCTTGCATCTTCTTACCACTGCCTTGGTTTCTTTATTGTAGAAATAATTCCCGAGAGGGACTACAATATCTTCTTCAAACTCAGCTACCAATTCAATAAATGGTGTAGTCACATTTACTGTTGAAACTAATGAAGATGTTTGAGTAGCAGTGGGACTAGGTATAGACATAGTGATTTGGGTAGTAGTTAAGGAGGAAGGGATATTTTGAACAACTGTTGGTACAGAGGTTGGGGAAGGGATTGAAGTGAAATCTTTAGGAAGTGGAACATGGATGTCATCAGCTGGTGATGAAGAAGGGGAACTAGATTTTGCTCATCAATAGCTGGAGGTGATTGCAGAGGGATAGTCCAAGATTGGATCTCTGCAAACTATAGATGGAAAAACATGAAGTGGAATTGAGCTAGTTGGAAATGGGGAATTCATGGAAGTTATTGTATGGAATAGCTGGGATATGGAAGGTGGTACTATTGACTCAGATGATAAAGTTGAGAGAACTTGAATGGATGACAGTATAAGTGTTGAGGTTGTGGGAACAACATCAGAAGTGGTTCCAAGGATTTGCTGATCTGTGACACAGTCATCCACTTCAATAGCATTCAATAAATTTGTAATTGTCTGTGAAGTTTTAGTCACTTCTTCAACCATAGGTACAGAAGGATGTACCTCATCTTCTACATCACGGTCAATAATATCTAAGGTATGGGTTTGAGATGCAGAAGCGTGAGTTTTCTGCCTCTTAGCTGATTTAGTCACAACTATCACTTGATCGTCACAAGTCTGGGTAACTGCAGCAGTCACTTGAGTATCAGCAGTAAGCTTTGCAGCTGTATTTTCTTGGGTGTCCAAGACCGAAGTGGTCTTTGCTAGTTCCTGTTTTGATTGTCGAGATGCTTGCATCAAAAATTTCAATTGCTCAGCAGTCTTTACCTCTAAAGCATATTCCATGAGGCCCTTTCCTTTGTCACCATCACTGTAGGTCAACATTAAGAGACCATTTGTTTTCTGATCTTCCTTCCCTGCTCTTTCTTTTCTTACCTGCTCAATGAGCTTCAGTTCCATTGCTCTGTAGCATAAAACCTTAGCTTTAAGCTCATGCTTATATAGCATGATTTGGTTATGTTCATCTTTGTTCTTAGCCCTAGCTAGAACTTCATAAAAGGTATTTACTCCCTGATATATGGAGTCATCAAGAAGGTCTTCATGATCATAACCACCCTTCACATGATTTTGCTTGAAATGAGCATCAAGAAATTTCTTAGGATCATGTCTTCTCTTGGCAGCATAGCCCAATTTCAAAGTAGCCATCTTGTCACCCAACACTATTGCCCAAGTTGAAGTTGGGATGGCGAATGGTCCAAGGTTCAAGGGAAACTTAGGCCAACCCTTCCTCTTTGGACCAGTGATTTTTAAGTATACACCATCTGTACAAGTCTGATAGGAGACTTCTTCAATGACCAACCTATCAGTAACTAGCCTAGGTAGCAGGTGAGAAGAGCTGCTTCCCCAAATTCTGATATATGAGAAGGATTCACCCACATACCAGTCACCAATTGTAGTAATGAAGTTTCTGGCATCAGTTGAGAAAGCAGGAGCCTGTTCTTTGAATATCTTAAAATAAATACTTCCAAGGAAGTGGTCACAAATGTCATATAAAAAAGGTTCTCCCAAAATGCAGAATGGTAAATATGGACAAGAGGGTTTGATGGAGTCCAAAGCCATCCCATGTTGGTATATTGAAATTCTGTGCAGAATACATCAATGAAAAAAGAAGAAAAGAAGAAATATGGATTCCTTAGAGCCAGTTCTTTCTGATATGCTTGAATGGTTGTCTTGAGTTCAAATGACAGGATAGATGCTCACGGCAAAGACTCACCAGTTGTTAGAACATGATGGGCTACAGGATCCCATTCATCTTTAAATACCAAACAATTTGGGGGACCATACAGTCTGCACAGCATGGATGTTAACAGGGAATAGGGTTCTCTAAACAAGGAAACCGGGTATACATTATCATCCCTAGGCACAAAACTATTAGGTTTATGCATCCATTACTTTAGCATTTCGTTAAAATTATACTGGGTCTTAGAGGATTCCATGTATTCAGCGTTAAGGGGTTGGACTGATGATTTAAGAGCATAGGCTCTGATGAAAACCTTAGGACGAAGGTAGCAAATTGCAACCCCGCGCTATCATTAAATGACCGGTCTTTAGGGTCGACATGGTCCACAATCCATTTAACCACATCAATATAAGTAAGGATAGGGGGTCTGGCAACAATGGCATGAAGCTGGGAATCCCTAATTTTCTCATATGCAAAATGGTCATTCTGGATGTCCGATAGGTCATCGTTATCAAAAATTCAATAGATTTTGGACCAAACGATTTGGTACATTTCAGTAATCTTGTCACTGGTGTCTGAGAAGATACCAAAATTTGGGTCTTTGGTCAGAAGGTCTTTGTGAGCATTCTTAGACCGAGTATTCCGTGACATTTTGAAGGACTGGACAATTCTAATAAAAGAAAAAACACAAAATCAAAACTAATTCACAAACAACAAAAACTGTAAACAACAGAAATGCGAAAAATGGTAGAAAAAACAACCTGAATTAACTGAAAACAATGAAAATGACCCCTAGTAAAAATCGCAGTGAAAATCCACTCTGCAAGGTGATTTTTTGAAAATGAAAATGATAAGTAAAAATAGAAAAAACCCTATATTTATCAATTTTTGACGAATAAAACCTAGGACGTAGGATTAAAACGAATCAATGGCTAAGATCAAATCTTGCGGGATGCGGGGTCAAGTTGTGGGAGTCTATTTTACAATTGTGTACATTCTTCCCACAATCTGCAATCCGCAATTGCGGGTTGCGGGATCGCAACTTAGAAAACCAATGGTCAATAGAGTTTCCACAATCCGCAATCCACAATTGCGAGTTGAGGGTTGCGGGAATGCAAACAATTCTTTATTCAAAAATAAAAATAATCCTTCCACAATCCGCAATCTGCAATTGCAGGTTGCGGGTTGCGGAAACACACAACACAATTTTATTTTTCAATCAACTTTTCTGCAATCCGCAATTGTGGGTTGTGGGTTGCAGAACGAAAAGTTCAAAAATTATTTACAAGGCCTTCCCACAAATCACAATATTGTGGGTTGCAGGATGCCAACATCCCAAAAGGAAAAACAAGCTCCTACAATTCTGCAATTGCGGGATTGCGGAATTGCGGGATGAAAATGACTTTCAAAGAAAAATCAAGGCTTCCCACAACTTCAGAAAACAATCAAAAACTGGAGAATTTTCAAGAGGAGAAAATCCTTATTACATCAATCCAAATGTAAAGGCATGGAATTATAATAAACATGATGGAGAACCCCATAATGATAAAGGAATTTTTAACCCATTACCTTTGCATTTAAGAAACTTGGGGTTCCCATGTTCTAAAGGAACATGGGATCTGTTGTACCTACAACAAGCATATAGATACGTATCTAAAATCTGATGACCAATGGAACCAAGCACAAACCTCCCAGGCTTTGACCAGCAAGTTCTCCTTGCTTTGAGGTCACCCCCGAGCTGAGTTCACAGTCCCCCAGGTAGAGTATAGATTTTAAATTACCCTTAAATTGTTTTCCCCAAGTTATCTAGGATTATTTCAGAGGCAACAGGATACCCAACACCCAACTCAGTACTCCTGAGCTCCAGGATGCTCTAGGGGATTTTAAGCCTTAGCCATTAAGAGAATCAATAAAACACAACCTATTAAGGTAAATGCAATACTCCTGTAGCTTGGGGTAGTTCTCCTACCTACACACAATTAAGTGGCCAAGCTCATACCAAGATATCTGATTCCTATTAATTCGGGCCAGTTTGTGTTAGAAAAACAGGATTGCAGAGCAATAACAATAAACAAAAATGCAAATATAATCACACACACATTACAAGAGAGACACAGATATATCATGGTTCACCCAACTTGGGCTACGTCCACAATGAATTTGTCAGTCCTTGTTATTATTTCTTCCAGCAAAGTGAAGGGATACAACCTGCAACACAACCGCTGCACTTCCTCTTCACTGTCTCACAGTCTCTCTTCTTTGATCTCAGAGATCTTTACAATGCATAAAACCTAATACATCATTACCCTAGCCGTATTACAATGTCTTTCTTTTATAAGGGAGATACAATGGGAAAATACAATGCCCCCCCACACCCCCCGCTGGGGTGAGTGTATAGTCCACCTACATATCATATAAAACTGGGGTACAAACACGACTGAATAATAATATCTCTAAATCTGGAGATCGGGCTCCACAACCAACAATTTGGTACTCCCAAATATGCCCTCTTAAGTCTGGACCAGTTTGGTTCTCCCAATTCTATCCTCAATCACTTGGCTTCAGGACCAAATTGGTTCTCCCAAATCTGTCCTCCCTCACCAATCTTCATTTGTCTCAGGTTTTGTTTTTCCCCAACACCCATTTCTCTTGTGTGTTCTTCTCATGAGAATGTGAATAGTGATAATGATGAATGAACGAGTGTTTCAATGAATTTCAATTTTTATTCACTTAGGTGGGAAATTCCTCATTTTATGAATTCTTTTAATTCATTAGTTTCTCAAATCTCTTCTTTAGGGTTTGCCATTTCTCTTCAATAATAATTTCTTATTATTATTATTATGTGGCATTTTCCCTCCAATCCTTAGGGGACTGTGACTCCCATCTCATTAATGTGCTAGTCCACATGGTCAGTAGAAATCAATTTATCAAATTTCTGAAATCACCTATGTAAAATGAAATAATACTTAGCAGAAAAATAATAGGGGTTCAAAGTCCAAAATTGGGGTATTACATTTCCCCTCCCCTTAATTTTTCACCGTCCTCGGTGTTAAATAGCTTTTGCAAAACAACAAAATCACAATAAACAAAATTCAGTTTGTATCATGGTCTTCTTTGAACAAGAAAGGGTATGTTGCTTGCATTTCCCTTTCCATTTCCCAGGTAGTCTCTTCAAGCTTGTAGTGCTCCCATTGCACTTTTACCTGAACGATGGTTCGATTTCGAAGTACCACCTCTTTCCGATCCAGTATGCATATAGGGTTTGTCTGGAATTCTCCTTCTTATTCCACTTGAATCACATGCCAGTTTACAATATGCTTAGGATCATATACATATTTCTTCAGCAATGAAACATGAAACACATCATGTACTTTAAAATTTGTTGGTAAAGCTAACTGATAAGCAACAGGTCCTACTCTAGCAAGTATTTGGAAAGGACCACAAAATCTTGGTGCAAGTTTGGAAACCTTTCCCAAGATCAAAGAAATTTTATTTGCTTTCACTCTAAGGAATACATGATCCCCAACTTCGAATTCTTTGTTTTCCCTATGCATATCAGCATAGCTTTTATGCCTGTCTTGGGCAGTTTTTAAGTTTGTTCTAACTTTCTGCTCAATGTTTTCTAGTTCATCTAACATTTCGGGAGCCATCACGATCCGATTCACCGAATAATCCCATGTCATAGGGGTCTTACACTTCCTACCATACAATACTTCAAAGGGACTCATTCCTGCAGAAGTTTGATAACCATTATTGTAGGCAAATTCAGCTAAGTGTAGGTAGTTTTCCCACTGTTTTGGGTTGTCCATGACATAAATGTGAAGCATGTATTCAAGGATCTGGTTCACCCTCTCAATATTCCCATCTGTTTGCGGATGCTAGGTTGTGCTAAAACTGATTTTAGTCCCCAAACCTGCAAACAAATCCCTCCAAAAGTGTGAGGTGAACTTGGTGTCTCGGTCAAATATAATCACCTTAGGAATTCTATGAAGTCGAAAGACTTCTTTCATGAAAACCTCTGCAATGTTTATTCCCTTAAAAGTGGATTTGACAAGTATGAAGTGAGCTGCCTTTGTCAGCTTATCCACCACAACCATGATTCCATCATGTTGCTTATTGTTTTTAGGCAATCCGGTGATAAAATCCATGGAAAGGGTTTCCCACTTCCATTCTGGCACTGGTATGGGCTGCAACAAACTATCTGGATGTTTATGTTCTATTTTCACCCGCTTACAGTCCATACACTTTGCAATTTATTCAGCAATTTCTGATTTCAGTCTTGGCCAATAATGTTGTTTTTTAACAACAGTCAGCATTTTCTGGTAACCTGGATGACCAGAATATGGTCTCATGTGAAATGCATCCATAATCAATTGTTTTAATGTTGGTTGATCCAGTATGTACAGCCTATTTTTAAACAGCGGGAATCCATCCTTGGACATGCTGAAACTTGTTGCTTGCTAGTCTGAATTTTCTGCGAGACACTTTTGTCTCAGATTCAGATATTGCTAGCCTTTTTCAGTTGTTGTCTGGATCTACGATAATAAATCAGTTTGAAAACTATTAACAGAAGCTAGAGTTAGTAGATGCATGCATCTACTAAGTGCGTCACCAATCTTATTTTCTTTTCCTTTGATATGCTGAATTTCAAAGTCAAACTCACTTAAGAAAGCCAGCCACCTTGCTTGTCTTCTATTTAAGTTTGGTTGTTCGAAAAGATATTTCAGCCCAATGTGATAAGTTTTCAAAACAAACCTTTTTCCAAGAAGGAAATGTCACCGCATTCTTAAAGCATGAATGATGGTAGCCAGTTCTAAATCATGTGTTGCATAATTTACTTCATGTGTCTTCAACTTTCTAGACCCATAGCCGATTACAGAACCATCTTGCATTAGCATGCCTCCCAAACCATCCTTCCACGCATCCGTGGATACCACAAAATCACCATATGGATTAGCCACCTTTATAATAGGATTGGAAGTAAGCAATTGTTTCAGCTTTGAGAAACTTGCCTCACACTTGGTTGTCCAAAGAAACTTAACTCCCTTTCTCTGAAGAGAGGTAATGGGATGGGCCACTTTAGAAAATCCTTCAATGAACCTCTGGTAGCACCTAGCCAATACCATGAAAGACCGGACATCGCTCACGCTTTTGGGAGTAGGCCAGCTAATTGTGGCCTTAATCTTGTCGGGGTCCACCGGAATACCTTGCGCTGAAATAATGTGACCCAAGTATTGTATTTGGTCCTTGTAGAAATCAAACTTGGATAACTTTGCATAAAGCTGATTTTCTATTAGAACTTGCAGCACCAACCTTAGGTGTTCCTCATGCTCTCTTTCGTTCTTCGAATAGATGAGGATGTCATCAATGAACACTGCCACAAATTTATCCAAATATTTGTTGAAAACATTATTCATTAGGCACATAAACATGGCTGGTGCATCTGTCAAACCGAATGGCATCACCACAAATTCATAATGTCTATAGCGAGTACGAAAAGTTGTTTTATGCACATCCTCTTCCTTAATCTTGATTTGATGATAACCCAACCTTAGATCAATCTTTGAAAAGATAGTATCACCCCCAACCTTAATGAAAAGATCGTCTATCCTTGGCAAGGGATACCGATTTTTTATGGTTACCTTGTTCAACTGTTTATAATCAATGCACAATCGGAAAGTGCCATCTTTCTTCCCTACAAAAATCACCGGTGCTCCCCATGGGGATACACTTGGGTGGATATAACCTTTTTCCAACAGCTCCTGTAATTGTGCTTTCAGCTCAATCAATTCAGGTGTACTGATCTGATGCGGTGCCTTAGAATTTGGTACTATTCCTGAGGTCAGGTCTATGGTAAAATCCATCTCTCGTCTAGGAGGTAACTCCGAAATCTCCTCGGGAAACACATCCTTAAATTCATCCAAAACAGGATGTTTAGTGAAATCTGCACTTTCAGTTTTCTGATCTTCTGTCATGTGGAAAGCATACAGTTTGCACCCCTTTTGTGCATTTCTTTTCAATTGAAGAGAAGAATCTCCCTTCATTTCACTTCTCTCACGACCCTTGGATCTTTTCAGGCTGTCCCAGATCATTAGTAAATGTAACAGATTTCTTATAGCAGTCTATAACAACTCTATGTTTTTCTAGCCAATCCATGCCAATGAGCAAATCGTAAGATCCTAATGGCAAAACATTCAAATCTGCACTAGTGTAGGATTCATTTAACTTCAAGGGACATTGTTTCACTACCTCAGAAACTTTCCTTTTTGTCTCGGTTGCCATTTGAACCAGCCAAGGTTGCATGTACTTGTTTTTACTAAGTTTGCATGACTCACACAGTTTTGGGTCTACATAACTTTTACATGCGCTAGAATCAATCAAGATAGGCATGGGTGTCCCTGAAAGCATACCTTCAACCTCGATTACTGAAGTCTGATGTTCTGCATGATAGTTGTTTAATGCAGCATACATTTTTGGGCTCCGTGCTATGTCTTGAATCGTTGAAGCCTCTTGCAGATTATGCACAGATTTGCTTATGTCCTTTTTATGAGGACAATCATACCATCGATGACTTTCTCTGCAGCCCCAACATTTGAGTGGTGGATTCGATGGTGCCTGTTCTGGTTTTCTAATGCCTTTCGTGTTGAACTTTTTAGTGGGTGGAACAAATTTGGAATGTGGCTTGCTGCCCTCAAACTTGTTGCTGAAAGGTTGCCGCATACTTTTGTTTCTGAAATGGTTGGGCTTATGACCCTTCTGCCTACTTTCAGACTTGGTCTTCTTCTTTTCGTTCCACATTTTTTATACTCCAGCTCTGTTCTGTCCCTGTTCATAACACAGTCTAGCTTTTCTGAAACCATCATCCATTGTCTTGGGATCGGCAAACTCTATCTGATCCTTGTACCCAAATGGTAAACAATTCAGGAACCATTGAATTCTGACCTTCTCATCCTGTATGTAAGGAACATACTTGAGCAATTCCATAAACTTATTGATTAGCTCCTCCATGGTTTGTTGTCCCAACTTAAGGTCGTAAAATCACTTTTATATTGATCACAGGCCACTTCGAGGGGGAAACCTCCTATGAGCAAGCTCAATACAAATAACTTCACGGTGCCTTCATAGGTCTCAACACACACCTATATACTAATTCTAGGCGCCAATACTATGGGTCAAAACCATGGGCCGCTACAAACTATGGATCAACAATACTACGGGCGACTTACAAAGCATATGCGCCAACAACAATAGCACAAACTATTGATCAACAAATACTATGGGACGACTTACAAAGCATATGCGTCCAATAAAAACATACTAACAAAGTAAAGACATGGGTTCCTAACATCCCCTCACCCTTAAAAAAAGCTTTGTCCTCAAAGCTTTAGATGTGGAAATTGTTGTTGAATCTGAAGGAGTGGTTCCCATGTAGCATCCTCTAGTTGCATGTCATGCCACTGAATTAAGACCTCTATGATAGAGCGAGAGCGAAGCTGATGCGTGCGCCAATTGAGGATGGCCTCTGGCTCCAAAAGGATGGATCCTTCATTATCCAGTTTGGGTAAAATCGTTTGTCCACTGATGTTGGTGCCAAGAACTTTCTTCAGACAAGAGACATGAAAGACTGGATGAATGTGGGAAGAAGAAGGAAGTTCCAATTTATAAGCAACGGACCCAATCTTTTGAAGAATCCGATATGGCCCATAGAACTTTGGAGCGAGCTTATGACGCCCTTTGAGTTTCAAGGAGGATTGTTTGTACGGATGGAGACGAAGAAAAACCATATTGCCGACTTCAAAAGTGTGCTCAGAACGGTGCTGATTAGCTTGTTGCTTCATGTGATTTCTTGCCATGTGAAGATTGTCCCGCAAAATGTGAAGAATATGATCGCGGTTTCGAAGGACCGTGTCAACTTCCTGAACTGGTGAACTGGTGGGGGTGTATGGAAGAAGAGCTGGAGGTGCCTGACCATAGACTGCTTCATATGGGGTCATTTTAGAGGCAGTGTGGTAAGAGGTATTGTACCACCATTCAGCGAGAGGGAGCCACTTTTCCCACTGATGTTGTTGTTCCGAGGTGAAGCAACGAAGATAAGTTTCCAAGCATTTATTGATAATTTCAGTCTGACCATCTGTTTGTGGGTGATACCCTGAACTCATCTTCAGTTTGGTGCCAGTGTGGCGAAATAGTTCTATCCAAAAATGACTAGTGAAAGTCGCATCACAATCCGAGACAATGGAAGAAGGGATGCCATGAAGACGAAAGATCTGGTCCAGGAAAATTTGAGCGACAGAGGAAGCTGTATAGGGATGGCTGAGAGCACAAAAATGGCTATATTTGGAGAGGCAATCAACCATAACGAGAATCACTGTCTTCCTGCCAGATTTAGGGAGCCCTTCAATGAAATCCATAGAAATATCTATCCAAATCCGTGTAGGTATGGGCAAGGGTTCAAGCAATCCTGGAAGGAGTGTTGTTTCACCCTTATTGCGCTGGCAGGTATCACATTCGGCCACCATCTGTTGAATTGTCCTTTTCATGCCCTGCCAAAAGAAGTTACGTCGTGCTCGTTCATACGTTTTGAGGAACCCGAAGTGCCCTGCCGATGGAGAAGCATGGAGTTCATAAAAGAAAGCCTGTTGAATATCTGTGCTCTGGGGAAGCACCAGACGACCCTTGTATCGCAGAGAGGCACCATCCCAAGAGTAATGTGGTACAGCAGAAGGTTTGTTGGTCAATCATTGGATGATTTGAGATAAGGAAGAGTCATTGACATAACCCTATTGAACAGATTGCAACCAATTTGGAACAGGCATAGAAATAGCTGAAAGAGAACCTTGGGCATCAAATGTGCGAGAAAGAGCATCTGCCATAATATTGTCTTTACCCTTCTTGTAAGTGATCTCATAGTCATAACCCATGAGTTTTCTAACCCATTTCTGTTGTGCCGGGGAGGAGACACACTGGTCCAAGAAATATTTCAGACTCTGGTGATCAGTCTTGATGCAGAAATGATTCCCTAATAGGTATGGGCGCCACTTCTGTACTGCATGCAAAATAGCCATCATTTCCTTCTCATAGGTAGAGGCAGCTAAATTCTTACCTAAAAGGGCTTTGCTGGTGAACACAATGGGGTGTTCATCTTGAAGGAGAACAACACCAAGTCCATTGCCGCAAGCATCACTCTCAATAGTGAAGGGCTTGGAAAAATTGGGCATGGCTAGTACAGGTGTAGTACACATAGCTTGTTTAAGTTTGTCAAATGCACACTGAGCAGCAGGTGTCCATGTAAAAGCATCCTTTTTCAATAGAGCAGTTAATGGAGCTGTAATCTTGTCTTCTGCCAACTTAGCCAACCCTAGGGCTTCCATCATTGTGGTGGGACATAACATTTTGACCTCAGAGTGGATGGCATCCTTTAGACCACTAATAAAACAACTCTGGTAAAATTCATCAGACAATCCTTCGGTGTGGTTGGCTAGGTTCTCAAATTCGGTTTGATACTCTCTCACAGTGCCAATTTGGTGAAGTTTAGTGAGGGCTTTGGTGAAGTCATCAAAAGCACTAGGACCAAATTGTTGCAAAAGGAGCTAGCAAAAGTCTGACCATTTGGGCTCTGGATGAGCCTTGATGTACCAACGGTACCATTGAAGAGCTTCCCGTTCCAAGTGAAATGATGCCAGCGGAACTTGTTGACATCAAGAGTATGATGCAAACTGAAATACTGTTCTGCACGATAGATCCATCCAGTTGGATCAGTACCATTGAAGCGAGGAAAATCAAGCTTCGCACCATGGAAATTGCTGGAAGAAGAGAACCCATTGTCTGATGAAGACTCGGATTGCCATTTGTTGTTCATAGCTGAATGTTCAAGATGGAGGCCGAGAAATTTTTCATCCATATCCTAGAGTTTTTCTTGGATGGCTGCAAGTGCTTCTTCCATGGTTTTTGCTCCTGCACAGGTGACAACCATAACCAGGAGTTTTTTTTTTTTTGACTGGGTAGGAAAACAAAAACAGAAACTGCTTCAGTAAGGGAAAATCTGGACTAGGGCAAAAATCTGAAGGATAATTGGGGTTTGACTAGGTGTTGGACACTATCGACTAGACAGGGAAGCCAAAAATGAGGATTTCAGAAGCGGGGTGAAAGAATGGGAAAATTTGGCAGAGGGAGACAAAGAAGCAAAATTCAGAAAGGAACTCTGTGGTAAAATTTGAAGGTGATTGGGTGAAATCCGAGGAAGTTATGGCAAACCCTAAAAATAGACAAATGTGGGATTTCAGGATTTGGGAAGGGGAATTGGGGATAGGGTCCTCAGGAATGAAATATGCAGAATGGGATGACAGGGGTTCCCCGAAAATTTCAAGGGAAACAGAGTGAAAACAAGGGAGATATGGACAAAAAACTGATTTTTTTTTTTCCAGACTATAGCAGCTACGGCTCAGAAGGGATCTGGAACAGCGCCGAATGGATTGAAAATGGCTGGATATGGAACGGCTTGCAAAATGGATCTGAAACGACGCAGTAGTGATCGACACTAATTCAGCTGAAAGTAGATATGGACCCTAGGTATGTGCGGCTTCCTAACAGTTCAGGGGTTTCACTCGGCCACCAATGTTGTTTGACGGCTTGCGTATTGGGGCAGTACCCCTCACTCCATGGCTTAGGTAAAATTGATAATCGCTTTGCCACAAACGACAGCTCTTGGTTTACCTCACGGGTGGGAACTAGTCAATCAGGTAGGGGTCGTTGCCCTTTTCGCTAGCAAGTCCTCTCAATGGGCTAGCTACTTTGGGGTTCCTGTGGTACTCCTCACAATGAGTTTTAGGGCTTATTCCCAAGTACTTCCTACAGTTAAGAGGATAGGGATTATTCCCAAATCCAAACCTGCAACAGATGCGAAAAAAAAAGAAATTTCACCCAGCGAGCCCAAGAAAGTGCTCTGATACCAGATGTGATGCACCTGCAACAATTAATTAATATGAATATGCGAAATAGAAGAAATGACAGAACTCAGAATCACTTTTATATTGATCACAGGCCACTTCGAGGGGGAAACCTCCTATGAGCAAGCTCAATACAAATAACTTCACGGTGCCTTCATAGGTCTCAACACACACTTATATACTAATTCTAGGCGCCAATACTATGGGTCAAAACCATGGGCTGCTACAAACTATGGATCAACAATACTACAAGCGACTTACAAAGCATATGCGCCAACAACAATAACACAAACTATTGATCAACAAATACTACGGGACGACTTACAAAGCATATGCATCCAATAACAACATACTAACAAAGTAAAGACATGGGTTCCTAACAAGCGGGTTAGCCTGAAATCGTCCCACCAAGCCGAAGCCTTACCCTGCAAGTTAAAAACATCACTTCTAGCCTTTATGAGGTTAGAATAGTTGAACATGCATAAGTACTTTTCCATGTCTCTAAGCCATAGCTCTGCTTCTTCTCCAGTTTTAATTTCTCTGTTAAAAGTAGGAGGCTTGGTTTTCCTCAATTCTGAATGTAGGTGATGTACATTCTCAGTCTTCTTTTTCTTCTTGGGGACGTACTCTTCAGAATCTTCGCCCTGTGACTCTGCATCACTGACGTCCATATTATAGCTCACTGAATTCCTTGGAGGTGTAGCTTTAAATTTTAAATTTCTTTTTGTGACTGATTTTTCTGCATACTTCTATTCCAATGTTGGGAGCTAACTGTTTTCCTTCTCTGTCAACTTTTGCAGTAGAATAGCATTGATTTCTCGTTGTTCTTCAAAGTTTTTAATGTTGTCTTCTTTAATGCTCATTAGCTCAACTTTTAGGATTTTTACTGTTCCCAACATCTCGCTGGATGCTGTTGCTCCCTGTGGAGAATTCTGGTTTCTCCCCTGCCTGCTAGCCATTTCTCCTTGCTGATTGGATGTTTCTACAGCCAACCTCCCTTCCTATTCCACAGCATGTATTTCTACCATTTATTGTTTCAGCCACAGAGCTGTCTAAGTGTGGCCAATCAACTGTTTGTTAGAAGTTATAAACAATAATGTAATTAATGAAACAATGTACAAACAGTATATTACAGGAAGTTTAAATATTTAATTATGAAATAAAAACACAGCAATCACGCAATGAGCTTAAGGTCCCAGTGTAGTGACCATGATGTAATACCAATTTGTCATGTCTCCTCTTAACCAATTTTTTTTTTTGCATGGGTCTATAGACCCTATAGTATTATTTACTGTTGTGGGGAAAATGCACCTATAGTTCAGGGGAGAAACTACCAACTTACGGTGATAAAGATAGACTTACAAGCATTCTACAAATACAACAAATAAATCAAGAGATTAGGGTTTAGATATGTAGGCACCTTATTCAGAAGGTTGATCCTGGCTTTGCCTCCCTTGCTCTTCAATACTTATCTAGTGTCGCAATGCCCAGATCTGCAAAACAACTTGATACCTTTCTCAAACACATTTGACTACATATATAATACTGATATCCATAATATAAAGAGACATCAAACTATAATCAAACAGTAATCAAATCTAAGACATACGAGAATAGGTCATATTTGGAAAGAGAAGAATGTCTGATCTTTATTGATGAAAGAAAGCAAGTACATAAAGTTATACCTTCTTTCAAGCTTGGCACTTCATGAAACCTAGATTCAAGGTCTCCTACTTCCGTTCTCCAAGGATTCCAGCCTCTAATCAACTATGCTAGGGTTTACCAAAACTAAGCACAAGAGAGGGGGATGAGGGTCTCCATTCCTCCAGCATAACTTTGTAATTGGGTTTAGTCCCCTCACATGGCCCTTCTACCCTCCTTATATAGTCAGTGAAGGATAGGAAAAGAAGTTAGAACCGAGTAGGAGGTTCCCCAACCAAATTAACTTCCCAAAATTTCTAGATTTTGACCAAAACAGGGGTGTACTCTACTCTACAGTAGACAAAGTAGCGTACATATGGAGTTGAGCGCTACTATTTCAACAGTGGAGTCGCACTCAGAAGGTTTGAGTGCTACTATTGTACACTAGAGTAGGGTACACACGCTACTATCATGCTTGTGTACCAGTGCTCATGTTAAAAAATGGCCAAAAACAGGCTTTTCTGCTCATTTTCAGGAGATGGTTTGGTCTGGAAAAATGTTCCTAAGGGTCATATACATCAAATGGGTCAAGAATGAGGTAATTTCAACCATTTTTAGTGTCCCAAATGACTCCTCTATCCACAAATGTCATGTTGTGTGACTGAACTTGATCTCAAGAAGTGTCGTCATGCAACCAAGGGAAGCAAGTGTCATCACGGACGGAGAGGTGTCATTTCAAGCTATAACATTTACAAATACGCCATCCGATGTGAACTTTACTGAAGTGCTATAGTATTGCAAACTATACGCACCCTTACGTCTTATAGGTTATAAGATAGAGTTCACTTCAACCGGTGTGTGTGCGCAAGAGGTCTCTTATGTTGACATGAGTAAAGATACTATCCTCTTTACAAGTAACAGTAAAACATGATATCTAGCTGAACCAAGGGTATATGTACTTAATTAATGGCTTAAATGAAATGCACTTACACTTGAATTATAAGCTGGTACCTGATAAGGTACACTAACCATTAATTCCCTAGGTCTTGGTTCCTTTTTAGACTTACAGCACATATACATATATATATATATATATATCTTCCATAACTATATATATATGCCTAAATATATATTAATATTGTCAATTAATATTATACTCGACATTACAAAACCTCATGATTTAACTAGGCATTATAACATTACTGAAAGACTATAGATTAATATGGCCAAGGGCCATATATTAATACATACTCGCTATGTATTAATATTATATGCATATTATACAATGTAAAACAATAACACGAGATATTGGTTCAACATATACAAAGATTAAATTCATGAACCAACCTACATAACGAACTCCACACAATTATAAACATATGGTTATATGCATTAATACATATGAAAGATTTGTTTTGATTCCACATATAAACAAAGGTTATATGTATAAATATGGTTATCTATTTATACAAATAAATAGTGCGCTTTTACACTATGGCTTACATAGCCAATGCACTAAGCATACGAAACAATGGTTATATTATATCACACATATATATTTATATATGCATCAACATATTGTTGTAAGGTTTGGGCTCTTGTGAAAGCCGACCACACCACCATATGGTTGATACTAACCTTAAGTCATAACATTACACAATTAAACATATATCAACTTAATTATATCACCTCCCACGTCGGTGACCATAATCCACGACAACGTAACATGGAGCTCGTAGTGGCACAACATAATACTCCCACACTAAGCCTGGCTGGAAGACTACTTTTATGGGGTTGGTCTCACGAGGTCTCGATCAACTGGTGGCCTGAGTGTTAATGTGGCTAGCACCATGCAAGCTTGACCATTCCCCAAACCACGTTTTAAACCTGTGTTTGTTGCCCTGCTGGCAGGATGTACGTTGTGCTCATCATGTGGATGAAACTTACAGCTGGATGTATCGTGGCTTGTTGACGTGGTGAAGGTAGAATACTCCATTAATGGAGCTCCCTCAACCAATGGTGTTCGTTGTCCATGGGATACCCCACCAAAACTTACCTTGTACTATCGGTTGTGTTGCATTGTTTTAGGAACCCATGTCTTTACTTTGTTAGTATATTGTTGTTGGACGCATATGCTTTGTAGGTCGTCCCATAGTATTTGTTGATCCATAGTTTGTGTTATTATTGTTTGGCGCATATGATTTGTAAGTCGCCCGTAGTATTGTTGATCCATAGTTTGTATTGGCCCATGGTTTTGACCCATAGTATTGGCGCCTAGACTTAGTATATAAGTGTGTGTTGAGGCCTATGAAGGAACTGTGAAGTTATTTGTATTGAGCTTGCTCAAAGGAGGTTACCCCCTCGAAGTGGCCTGTGATCAATAAAAGTGATTTTGAGTTCTATTATTTCTGCTATCTCATGTATTTTCATTAATTAATTGTTGCAGGTTCTTCACATCTGGTATCAGAGCACTTTCTTGGGCTCGTTGGGTGGAATTTCTACCAAAAAAAAATTTGCATCTGTTGCAAGTTCGAATCTGGGAATAATCCCTATCCGCTTAACTGTGGGAAGTACTTGGGCATAAGCCCTAAAACTCATTATGAGAAGTACCATAGGAACCCCAAAGTAGCTGGCCCATTTAGAGGACCTGCAGCAAAAAGGGCAACGACCCATACCTAATTGACTAGTTCCCACCTGTGAGGCAAACCAAGAGCTGTCGTTTGTGGCAAAGCGGTTATTAGTTTTACCTGAGCCGTGGAGTGAAGGGTACTGCCCCAATACGCAAGCCGTCAGATAGCATTGGTGGCCGAGTGAAACCCCTAAACTGTTAGGAAGCCGCACATACCTGGGGTCCATATCTATTTTCAGTTGAATTGTTGTCGATCACTATCGCGCTGTTTCAGATCCATTCTGAAAGCCGTTCCAAATCTAGTCGTTTCAGATCAATTTTAGATCCAACCATTTCCAATCCATTCGACACCCTTTCAGATCCCTCTGTTTTTTATCACTTCCACCCCGTTGCAGACCTATTTGTTTCATATCCCTTCCGTGTCATAGCAGCTCCATTCTGGAAAAACAAAAACCAGTTTTTTCTCCATATATCCCTTGTTTTCACTCTGTTTCCCTTGAAAATTCCCTGGAACCCCTGTAATCCCATTCTGCATATTTCATTCCTGAAGACCCTATCCCAAATTCCACTTCCCAAAGCCTGAAATCCCACATTTTTCTATTTTTAGGGTTTGCCATAACTTCCTCAAATTTCACCCAATCACCTTCAAATTTTACCACATAGTTCCTTTCCTGATACTGCTTCTTTGTCCCTCTTTGCCAAATTTTCCCATTCTTTCACCCCGCTTCTAAAATCCTCCTTTTTTGCTTCCCTGTCCATTCGACAATGTCCAAAACCTAGTCAAACCCCAATTACCCTTAAGTTTTTTTCCCAAATCCAGATTTTCCTTTACTGAAACAATTTCTATTTTTGTTTTTCTACCCACTCAACACAAAAAAAAACTCCTGGTTATGGTTGTCAACCCCGCAGGAGCAAAAACCATGGAAGAAGCACTTGCAGCCATCCAAGCCAAACTTTAGGATCTTGATGAAAAATTTCTCAGCCTCCATCTTGAGCATTCAGCCATGAACAACAAACGGCAATCCAAGTCTTCATCAGACAATGGGTTCTCTTCTTCCAGCAATTTCTGTGGTCCGAAGCTTGATTTTCCTCGCTTCAATGTTACTGATCCGACTGGATGGATCTATCGTGCAGAAAAGTATTTCAATCTGCATAATACTTTTGATGTAAACAAAGTTCCACTTGCATCCTTTCATTTGGAACAGGAAGCTCTTCAATGGAACCGTTGGTACATCAAGGCTCATGAAGAGCCAAAATGGACAGATTTGGTCCCAGTGTTTTTTCACAACGATTTGGTCCCAGTGTTTTTTATGACTTCACAAGAGCCCTCACTAAACTTCACCAAATTGGCACTGTGAGAGAGTACCGAACCGAATTTGAGAAACTAGCCAACCACACTGAAGGATTGCTTGATGACTTCTACCGGAGTTGTTTTATCAGTGGTCTAAAGCATGCAATCCGCTCTGAGGTCAAAATGTTATGTCCCAACACAATGATGCAAGCCCTGGGGTTGGCTAAGTTGGAAGAAGACAAGATTGCAGACCAACAGTGCTCCAAACCCTCTTTTGTTCCCTTCCGAAATATGGGTTCTCAACAACCTCCCATTCCGCCAACTCCTCGACCAACTCCTATCAATAATTTGTCAGAAACTGAGATACAGGCACGCAGAGAAAAAGGGATTTGTTATAATTGTGATGATAAATTCACTCGGGGACATAGATGTGTTCAGCAAAAGCTCTATCTTTTGGACATGGATTCTTTGCCTGCATCTGCAATTGGTGAAGAAGCTCCAGATAAAATGGATGCTCAGGTCGACATTCCTAAGCTTCCTATTGACCCTTCGTCTCAGGATGACCAGCAAGAGATATATCTCCATGCTTTAGCTGGAATCACCACCCCCCAAACCATGCAGGTCAGGGGTTACTTCAAGAAGCTTCCTCTTACAATACTCATTGATTTTGGTAGCACTCATAATTTCATTGACCCTCTGATTGGTAGCACTCATAACTTTGAAGTCATGGTTGCTAATGGGGGCACCTTACCTTGCAAAGGGAAGTGTCGTAATGTGTGTATCTCTATGGGAGATTATATCCTGCACTTTGACATGTTTTCCTTGACCTTAGGCGGATGTGATGTGGTTTTGGGCGCTCAATGGCTATGCACACTTGGCCCCATCTTATGGGATTTTGCCGAACTTTGGATGCAGTTTTCCCCCAATGGAAAAAAACACACATTTGCAGGCTTACAACCAGGATCTCTCAACATCATCAGCTCACATCGCATGGAAAAACTCCTTAAGAATAATTCACATGGTGTCATCGCTCAGATCCATTCCATTCAGATGCAACTATCAGCAATCTCCACTACTCCTTTGGATCTACAACAAATTCTGGATCGATATACCGGTGTCTTTGCTAAACCAGTGGGATTTCCACCTTCAAGGCCAGAGGACCATCGTATTCAGCTCCTTCCTAGAAGAGTTCCTCCCAACATCAGGCCCTATCGCTACCCATTTCACGAAAAAACAGAGATTGACATGCTCGTTCAGGACTTACTAAAGCAAGGTATTATTCGCCCAAGCACTAGTTCCTTTTCTTCACCAGTTCTTCTCGTCCGCAAAAACGATGCGTCATGGCGCCTTTGCATTGACTTCTAAGCACTTAATCACCTCACTATCAAGGATAAGTTTCCAATTCCTATTGTTGATGAGCTTCTTAATGAGCTTCATGGTTCTCATTTTTTCTCCAAGTTGGATCTTCATTCTAGGTATCATCAAATTCAGGTTCATAAGGATGATATCCCTAAAACAGCTTTCGGCACACATGATGGCCACTATGAGTTTTTGGTCATTCCCTTTGGCCTCACTAATTCTCCTTCCATATTCCAGGCCTTGATGAATAAAATATTCTGGCCCTACTTGCAGAAATTCATTCTGGTATTCTTTGATGATATCCTCATCTACAGTAAAACCTGGGCTGAACATCTCCAACATCTGGATCTTGTAATGGAACTTTTCTCTGACCATCATCTCCATGCCAAACAGTCTAAATGTGTTTTTGGACAGCAGGAAGTCGAGTATCTTGGGCACATTATCTCAGTAGAAGGGGTTTGCGTGGATCCTGCCAAAATCGTTGCCATGAACAATTGGCCTCGTCCTCAGACACTCAAGAGCCTTCGTGGTTTTTTGGGGTTGACTGGCTACTACAACAAGTTTGTCAAGGATTATGGGAAGATTGTAGGTCCATTAACTTCTCTATTGAAAAAGGATGCTCTTACATGGACACATGCTACTGAGTGTGCATTTGACAAACTGAAACAAGCTATGTGTACTACACCTGTTCTAGCTATCCCTGATTTTTCCAAGCCCTTCACTATTGAGAGTGATGCTTGTGGCAATGGACTTGGTGTTGTTCTCCTTCAAGATGAACACCCCATTGCTTTCACCAGAAAATCCCTTTTAGGTAAGAATTTAGCTGCCTCTACATATGAGAAGGAAATGATGGCTATTTTGCATGCAGTACAGAAGTGGTGCCCATACCTATTAGGGAATCATTTCTACATCAAGATTGATCACTAGAGTCTGAAATATTTCCTGGAACAACGTGTATCCTCCCCAGCACAATAGAAACGGGTTAGCAAAATCATGGGTTATGACTATGAGATCACTTACAAGAAGGGTAAGGACAATATTGTGGTGGATGGTCTTTCTCGCACATTTGATGACCAAGGTTCTATTTCAGCTATTTCTATTCCTATTCCAAATTGGTTGCAATCTATTCAATAGGGCTATGTCAATGACTCTTAATTATCTCAAATCATCCAACGCTTGGCCAACAACCCTTCTATTGTACCACATTACTCTTGGGATGGTGCTTCCCTGAGATACAAGGGTCGTCTGGTGCTTCCCCAGAGCACATATATTCAACAAGTTGTCTTCTATGAACTCCATGCTTCTCCATCGACAGGGCATCCTGGGTTCCTCAAAACATATGAGCGGGCATGGCGTAACTTCTTTTGGCAGGGCATGAAAGGGACAATTCAATAGATGGTGGCTGAATGTGATACCTGCTAGTGCAATAAGAGTGAAACGATACTCCTTCCGGGATTGCTCGAACCCTTGCCCATACCTACACAGATTTGGACAGATATTTCTATGGATTTCATTGAAGGGATCCCTAAGTCTGGAGGGAAGATAGTGATTTTGGTTGTGGTTGATCGCCTCTCCAAATATAGTCATTTTTGTGCTCTCAGCCATCCCTATACAGCCTCCTGAGTCACTCAAATTTTCTTGGACCTGATCTTTCGTCTTCATGGAATCCCTTCTTCCATTGTCTCTGATCGTAATGCGACTTTCACCAGTCATTTTTGGACAGAACTATTTCTCCACACTGGCACCAAACTGAAGATGAGTTCAAGGTATCACCCACAAACAGATGGTTAGACTGAATTATCAATAAATGCTTGGAAACTTATCTTCATTGCTTCACCTCTGAACAACAACATCAATGGGAAAAGTGGCTCCCTCTCCCTAAATGGTGGTACAATACCTCTAAAATGACCCCATATGAAGTAGTCTATGGTCAGGCACCACTAGTTCTTCTTCCATACACCCCCAGCAGTTCACCAGTTTAGGCAGTTGACACAGTCCTTCGCAACCGTGATCAGATTCTTCGCATTTTGCGGGACAATCTTCACATGGCAAGAAATCGCATGAAGCAACACGCCGATCAGCACCGTTCTGAGCGCACTTTTCATGCATGTGATATGATTTTCTTCATCTCCATCCATACAAGTAATCCTCCCTGAAACTCAAAGGGCGTCATAAGCTTGCTCCAAAGTTCTATGTGCCATATCGGATTCTTTAGAAGATTGGGTCCGTTGCTTATAAATTGGAACTTCCTCCTTCTTCCCACATGCATCCAGTATTTCATGTCTCTTGTCTGAAGAAAGTTCTTGGCACCAACATCAGAGGAAAAACTATTTTACTCGAACTGGATAATGAAGGATCCATCCTTTTGGAGCCAGAGGCCATTCTCAATAAGCGCACTCGTCAGCTTCGCTCTCGCTCTATCACAGAGGTCTTAATTCAGTGGCACGGCATGCAACCAAAGGATGCTACATGGTAACCACTCCTTCAGATTCAACAACAATTTCCACATCTAAAGCTTTGAGTACAAAGCTTTTTCTAAGGGGGAGGGGATGTTAGGAACCCATGTATTTACTTTGTTAGTATATTGTTGTTGGATGCATATGCTTTGTAAGTCGTCCCGTAGTATTTGTTGATCCATAGTTTGTGTTATTGTTGTTTGGCGCATATGGTTTGTAAGTCGCTCATAGTATTGTTGATCCATAGTTTGTATTGGCCCATGGTTTTGACCCATAGTATTGGAGCCTAGACTTAGTATATAAGTGTGTGTTGAGGTCTATGAAGGAACCGTGAAGTTATTTGTATTGAGATTGCTCAAAGGAGGTTGCCCCCTCGAAGTGGCCTGTGATCACCAAAAGTGATTTTGAGTTCTATTATTTCTGCTATCTCGTGTATTTTCATTAATTAATTGTTACAGGTTCTTCACACATTGAAAACTTGATGGCTCAAGACCGTTGATAGTGATCTGATCCGGCGTATGGGTAATTGAGAAGGGATCCTCACCATCGATCTGGATGATAGAAGTTCACGCCAACAAACTCTACGTCAAGCATTGAACTCCTTCTAGCACCGGTTGCAATGGTTAACCACCTGCTCTTCCCGGTGAAACTTCATTGGACTGAGGAATTTGGGTCATTGTTGAAGTTTGGCGCAGAGAGCTTTGGATCTGTGCCACCAGTAGTGTAAGCAAAACTCCCTACTATGGCTCCTTCGTCATTGAGGTGTATCACTAAACCAGTTTCCAACCCATACTTCTGCTTTCGTCCACCATGCTTGGTAATCATCATGACACTTCTCAAGATTTACATTGTAGTGGTAGCATTTGTTGACTGTTTGATTAATGTATACGTTTATACTATCACGTTTTTGACCTTCAAAGTGTTGTGATGCAGGTGGAGACGGAGCTGCGTTGCGCTATGACTCCACCGTCACTACTAGGTAATGTAACTCTTTTCTATATGCAAAAATCGTTGCTTTGTTTAACTTATGGTTATCAGCTTGATACTTCCTGAGGTTTGACCTCGTGCCACTATGCCTGCGCAAGTAACCACGACCCAGGGTGGAGTGTGGTGCACTCTGGCAAGCTCGCAACCATTGTGTGAAACGTGGAAGGCTCGCGAAGTTAACAGGTAACTCACCAACCAACCACCTCAGGTTTGGTTTACCCCGTTGGTGGGGGTCGAGTTACTTAAAACATTTGGTTTGACTGTGGTTAGGGTTTCCTGCTTCCATTTTTGTGGATAAAATGGGAAATGCCATCGGCCAAGCCTGTAGGGGCATGAATCCTGCCTATGCTAGGGTCCTCGTGACCTCTGTGTGCTCCCTCCACGACAATGTTAGTCTCTGCATTAAAATAAATATTTGAAGTTCACCACTCACTGTCGTGAGTGCCTTATGTATTCCAAGGACGCTCTGTCGTGGCAGCTGCGTCGGTACCATGTATACTGTTCCACTTATTTTTAATGGCAAGTTACAGCTTATACATTAAGTCTTATGTCTGTGGGTATTTGTATTACTATAAAATTGTTATAGTGTAAAGATGCACGGCTCTATTGATTTATAACGCCTCTCTGCATTTTTGGCCGATATTGTGTGGTTCTTTTTAATGAAATGTGCAATGGCTATGAAGCTTATATGGTTGAAAACTCTGTTGCACTTGATATTATTACGATGCATGAGTTCTACTACCGTAAATTTGAGCATATAGATGAATACAATATGCATACAAGACATAATGTGTTTATTATGGTTATTAAAATGGGAATGCCTTCGGGCCACACTTCTTTTGTAGTTTACTTGCATTTAAATGTTGCATTCTTAAGCATACAATAATTTTGCTTTACCCTTGAATGATTAATGGTTTTGGGTGAAGGCGATATGCCTACCCAGCTTGTATACGAAAAGGTTATGCATTTATAAATAGATCATTTTCTCTGTCAGCCATAAACTGTAAACGATTTCACATTTATTTATATGCTCCTTGCGCCTAAACGTTAAGCTTAATCTTAACTATAGCTTAGGTATATAAATATATATATTTGTAATATATTTATACAATGTATGAGATCGTAGTCCTTAATGCAATGTAATACTGAATGATAAATGCATAAACTACGATAAATCCCTTTAGCTATGGGTAAAACCCTCATTTGCATATAACAAATTCCCTTTGCATAGATGCATCCATACGTTGTTTATGTTATATGCAACCATATAGTTTGGCGAGCTAAGTCAGCCACGATTCGTTTTGTGCCTTAGGAAAAATGGGAAACATATAAATGTTAATATACTGAACTTACAATGCTTTCTGTATAAATGATAATGGTTCATCCAAGCATGGGATTTATATCGATGCTTCAACTCAGAAATAAAGCAGTAAACAGAATAACTTTAGTTCATAAAAATGATTAACCCAAAAATTCCATACTAAAGAAAACAACCTTCCAATACAAATTCATCCAGAATCTCAAACTCTGATGATCTATTTATTCAAAAATACTGTAGATCTAAACATTAGTATTTCTAGGTTTTTTCTGCAATAAACTCTAGCATCATAGAGTTAAGAAAATATATGAGGGATAGACATGTAAACCGTGAGGATTTATATCGATGCTTCAACTCATAAATAAAGCAGTAAACATAATAACTTTAGTTCATAAAAATGATTAACCCAGAAATGCCATACTAAAGAAAACAACCTTCCAATACAAATTCATCCAAAATCTCAAACTCTGATGATCTATTTATTCAAAAATACTGTAGATCTGAACATTAATATTTCTAGGGTTTTTCTGCAATAAACTCTAACATCAAAGAATTAAGAAAATATATGAGGGCTAGACATGTAAACCTCACGGTTTACATGGCTTCCCTATTCACAACATTATGATAAAATATATAATAGCTCTGTCCAAACTGGAATAAATCTAATACAAATATATGTAGTTATAAATAGGCTCCATAAAACCCTAGGTTAATATATGGACCAAATTGCCTTGTATAAACTGCTGCAGACTTATAAAACATCATAGGGATTCCAATGTTGTAAATCTACTGTAAACAGAATGTCAATATCCTCACATTAATCCCAATCATAAATATTCCAGATCTTTAAGTCTAATCATGAGATCAAACTTATTACAGAGATCTATCATTCTAGCTGAGATTTATGCTCAGAATAATCCATAATACATTCTACATCTAGTCAGATGTGATAAATAGGTCATTCAACTATAAATCAGAGATATTCAGAAACACATACTAATACTGCTTCATAAACAAATACCTTGTAAGTACAGCATATAGATACTTATCTAAAATCTGATGACCAGTGGAACCAAGCACAAACCTCCCAACCTTTGACCAGCAAGTTCTCCTTGCTTTCAGGTCACCCTCGAGTTGAGTTCATAGTCCACCAGGTAGAGTATAGATTTTAAATTACCCTTAACTTGTTTTCCCCAAGTTATTCGGGATTATTTCAAAGGCAGCAGGCAACCCAACACCCAACTCAGTATTCCTAAGCTCCAGGATGCTCCTGGGGATTTTAAGCCTTATCCATTAATAGAATCAATAAAACATAGCCTATTCAGGTAAATGCAGTACTCTTGCAGCTTGGAGTAGTTCTCCTACCTACACACAATTAAGTGGCCAAGCTCATACCAAGTTGTCTAATTCCTCTTAATCTGGGCCAGTTTGGTACTCCCAAATTTTCCCTCTTAAGTCTGGACCAGTTTGTTTCTCCCAAATCTATCCTCAATCACTTGGCTTCAAGACCAGTTTGGTTCTCCCAAATCTGTCCTCAATCACTTGGCTTCAGGACCAGTTTCGTTCTCCCAAATCTGTCCTCCCTCGCCAATCTTCATTTGTCTCAGGTTTTTTTTTTCCCGACACCCATTTCTCTTGTGTGTTCTACTCATGAGAATGTGAATAGTGATAATGATAAATGAATGAGTGTTTCAATGAATTTCACTTTTTATTCACTTAGGTGGGAAATTCCTCATTTTATGAATTCTTTTAATTCATTAGTTTCTCAAATCTCTTCTTTAGGGTTTTCCATTTATCTCCAATAATAATTTATTATTATTATTATTATTATTATTATTATTATTATTATTCTGTGGCATTTTCCCTCCAACCCTTAGGGGATTGTGACTCCCATCTCATTAATGTGTTGGTCCACATGGTCAATAGAAATCAATTTATCATATTTCTGAAATCACCTAAGTAAAATTAAATAATACTTAGCAGAAATATAATAGGGGTTCAAAGTCTAAAATTGGGGTATTACACATTTCCATAAGTAAATAGATGCATTCATACACTCAACCAACTATAACTAGAGCAACATCATTCACACTCAATGAGTCATGCATCCATCAATCATTAACATGTACAACAAAATGAGGCATAAGCCATGGCCATTTATCCCTAATAACTAGTTGGGTCCACTATGCACTTAGACATAAAAAAATACACATGCATGGGTGTAAAATAGGCATCATTCAAGGCACAAGAAACACTTATCTCTTGCATTAATCCTCCAAGCGAACCGGCTATGGGATACAACTTTCCAACCCAACCATATATATCTGCCTAGCCTTTATTATTTCAGCAATCAGAGATCATGCCTGAGATGGGGCTATGTATCCACTAAGGATTATCACTGAGGCTCACTCACAGCTTTAGTTCGCATTCAATTAGGGGCATCCAACTCATGGCTAGCTTGGACAAGCAAATGGGAAGGTGGGTAAGGGTTTCTAGCCCAATGGGTTCATATACAGAGTTATGGCAGACAATCTAAGACCTCTTGGTTCTTCCCACTTAGGTTTCCTTCTCCACATTCTCTGGCCGAGAAGCATTATCCCCCAGCTGGGTTCACGACCACCAACGCAGGGTTCTTCCACATGTTTTTCTGAGCATCTTATGCTCTGCAATTCACCCTAGAACCCAAATTCATGGCTTTCTCCACAGGGTTTTCCTTCCGTGCAAGGTTTTCTAAGTGTATTCGGCTCTCTACTTCGCGGCCCTACACAGAATCATGACTTTTCCTTTTCTGCTTCACGGCTCTGTTCTCTCTGCTCGCTCATTCCTCAGGGTCCGACTAAAGCTTGTGTCTGCCCAACCACGGTCTGGGAATGGGGAATACGACTTGTAGGGGTGGAGTAACGTGTGGGTCAAGGCAACCGATCTCCATTCCCTACCATCTATCCCTTTGGGGTTTCCCATACTCCACGACCTCCTGCATAATGTCCTTCACCCACTTCCTCACAGCAGCATTTAATGGGAAACCTAGGGTTCCATCCCCCACCCCTCACCACCCTAGTCAATACATAATTCCCCCTCATTTTATTGCAGACATAGCCAGCCCTTAGTATTTTATTACATAGCATTATTTACATCATTTACAATCTTCCATGGCTTACTAGCAAATGGGTTATCAGAATATCACATACTTTCCTACGCAAATAAACCTAAGCATCCACTAGTGGGGGGCTTGGCCTTGAGCTACACACTAGGGAAACACACATTCCAATATTTACATAGCATCCAAAATAGCCTAAGGTCAGAATGAGGGATATTACAAAGTCTTTCTAAGTCAAAATTAAGGAATTTTCATCTTATCTTATGTGAGATTATAAGTGGTCTATGTTTATGATATTTGATAGAATAGTAATCATCCCTATCCATTCCCTTTGAGTCTAATAGTCATCCAAGTAATAAAAGTAGGCTTGACAGTCAAGTTCACTAAATTTTTGAAACATGGGTCCCACTTCTAAGACAATTAAGCACAATACAAGAGTCCAAAGGTCAATTTAAGGCCATTCTCCTACTTCCAAAAGATGAGATTCATTTACCCTTATCCCTTTTTACACATGCATCTTGTTGACATAACAACATGAGTGATATAGCTATAAGGAAAAATTATGTTTTTGGTATGCTATTTCTCAATTATCATACAATTGAACCCACTGCTCGTGAGCGTCCATAGCCCAGATGGGGTAACCTTATGGCATCTTGTGAAATAAATTTAGATCACCCTCTCTAAGCATAATGCCCCACTGCCAGCAGGCGTTGATAGCCCCGACGGGTTAGCCTCTTAAACCCTTTTTACACCGGGTTCTCTTGTCCCAAGATTTCCAACCTTTTAGATTTTTTCTTTGAGATATTGCTTTTCACAATGGATGGACGAGGGAGCCAACCTAGAAATATCTTTACAAGCCTAGGATGATACCTAGTCGAGGGAAAAAACTGCATTACTTTTATAAGATTCCTTTTAAAGATGCTCACATGCCAATAAATTAGAGTACAATATGTGGGGGGTTAATTTATTGTGAAGTGGATGGAGCAACTGGAGAATAACTGAAAAAGGACCTAAATCCTTACATCATAAATTTAAAAAATAATAGTGTTCCTCTATGCAAAAAAACTTACTATATTGTTGTTAGTCCTGATAAAGATGCTTAGATGACAAACTCAATGGTCATAGACTACGATGTACCAATCTGTTGTAAGCATCAATATACAAATCCCTCTTTTCTTCAATAAAACCCTTAATGATATAGACTTTGCAAGCAACTATTTTTTATCAATAATCAAAACCTTCTGTAAATAAGAAAAAGAAGTCTCTATCAAAACTGAAGAATGGTTAGTTATGACAAAATAGTTTGGAATTAATACTTAATTTCTGTCCTTTTTAAAATTTTCTTCTAGTAACAGTTTCCCAAACTGTTAATTCGGAGAGGAAAAACAACCTCGAAAAATGATAAAGAAAAATCACAGAAAAATTAATGGGATATACAAAAAAAATTTGAAAAATAGTTTAACGCATATTTCATTAAAATTGGAAATATTTTTGTTGTTGCAGCAACAACACCCCCCAAAATTTTGTACATATTGGGGCCCCTCCTTCCATTTTGTGTAGAAAGGTTGTCTTAATGAGTCATTCTCAGCTTTTTGTCTTTGTTTTACAGAAAATTCTGGTCATGAAAACTCCAAGTCTTCCAGAAGATCTTGTTTCTCAAATAGAAAGTTTTTCGTGAAGTCTTCCTCGAAATCGCAGAACGCTTTGATAACGCCTCGCAATGACGGAAGCTTCTTGTTTAAAACTCCTGAAAGAAGACTTAGAAAATTTCGTTGGAAAGATTGCGGAAGCCATTGGACTTTCCCTCCCGAAACTGCGAAAAGATTCGCCTTACTCTCCCGAAAGCTGCCGGAAGACTTCCTTGGAAAAATCCTTAAGTCTTCCCTCAACTTTCGCGGCACCATTCGAGTTATCTTTCCGCATTCGCCAAAGCGCTCAAAACCTTTGCGGAAACAATTCACGAACGTATCCTGAAACGGCAGAAGGATTTAACAGAGCCGCCCGAAATCGCCAAGTAACTTAGCTTTTTTTCGAAAATCTTAAGTCTTGGGGTTACGGAAGCATCAGCTATATTCTTCCCGAACCTTCGCGGAAACCTTGGTGTTTCCTTTCCGCAACCCCGGCGAGAAAATTTGTGGGAGATTTCAAGTTTTCCTTCCGAAGCACCGGGCGCCTTTCACCGATTTCTTCCGAAACTGAGGGCACCATTCGCTAAAACTTTCCGTAACTCCGCCAGAACTCAGAAATTTCGTGTGAAATTTGCGGGGCAAGTTGGTTTTTCCTTCCGCAGTCACGAAAGCATTCTCATTAACTCGCCGAAACGCCGAAACATCAGGCATTTGCGGAACCTTTCGAAGAAGCCGCCCGCAACAGCGGACGCATTCAACGATCCCTTTCGAAACAACCGAGGATAGGAGCAAAAAAAAAAAAAACTTCCCACAATTCTCTCGAGACCCGACCGATAATTACAAACTTTTTGAAGTGTTCGGAAGCATTCACCGAAACCTTCCGAAACACCAGGGCCTTTTATTTTGTCTCTCCGCTACCGTGGGAACTTTTTTCAAAAAAAAAGTTTAACGTTCACAATCATTTTGCGGAAAAGTTTCGCCTTTCCCTCCCGCGATAGCGGAAGCTTCCGAAACGTTTGAGCTTTGCGGAATGATTTCCCTTCCACGCCGCGGAAGCCTTTTGCGGGAGAAATTGCCCAACCTCTCCCGAAACGGCGGAAGCTTCCGCGGTATCCTCCCGAATGAATTGAGCTTTGCGGAACGTTTTCTCTTCCACTTCGCGGAGGCCTTTTGCGGGGCCATTCGCCTTTGTTCCCTGAAACGGCGGAAGCTTTTGCCGTGTCTTCCCGCAACAGCGGATGCGATTCGCAAGCTGGTCCCGCGAATGGCGGTTGCACGCGGATCGAAATTTTTGACGTGACCGCCGACGTACCGGTATTTAACCCGCGACTAATTGCGCCACCCACCAAACTAAATGCTCGCACGTGCCTGTCCTGTTTAAATATACGGTGGGGAACCCGAGCCAACATATCATTGTTTTCGATTGGCAAATGACGTGGAACGCCGTGCAAATCGCTCCAGCTCATCTCGCTCATCTGCGTTCGTGGCCACCTCGTTCAGCGATCCTCACGGTGCCAGGTAGGATTTTAACCTTGAAATTTGTCCCTTCTACGCTTCCAATTGCTATTGGGTTGTCTTTTATTTGAAAATGATGGGTTTTGGTGGGATTTTGACAGGCAAAACACCCGTCATGGGCTATGTTTTGCCCGTCACATACAGTTTGAATTGAGCTCTCATCATATAAAACATGCACAGGATAGGACGTTTCTTTTGGGTAGAGACAGTTAGTGTAGACGGCTCGACTTATTCTATTTTCCTCCCCGGGCTGCGTGCCTCGTTATGTAAAATATGCCGAAGCCCCATAGACTTTTCATGTCCCCAGCCGTAAGCTAAAACATATCCCCAGGATTTTATAAACCTCGGTCCCGGCGTAGCCGCTACCCATTTTAAACTAGAGAAGGGCGCCATCGCCCCTAACCAAACCAGCCGTAGGATGCCCCTTTCAATGTTATGGATAACGACGGCGTTGGGGCTAAAAAAACCCTCTTGTGTGTCAATGCAGGAACTCCTCCCTGGTCTCGTAGTTAAGCTTGTTACATCACCTCGAAACCATGGCCGCCCAAGCCTTGTCGTCAGTCTTTCTCCGGCGCCATCACTCCCGCTCGAACTCAAACCTCCCCTTGAACACCTCGGCAGGTGCCGTAAAATGACAATGGCGTTCGAAGCCCTTGCCGGGTCGTAAATACGAAAGTGGCTTCCTATTTCGTCATAGGGTGATTTCACCCAGACTTCCCCGCCACTAGCCGTTTAAAGAGCACAATGACGAAAGTTACCCTCTTCCCCAGGGCTAAACCGAAAGCGGGTTGCTTCCACGACACGCCTACCAGTCCGAAAACAGGTTGCTTCCGCAACACGCCTACCGGTCCGAGAGAAAATTGTTTCCGCGACATACCTATCCCCTCAGGAGCATCTCAAAACTCATCTCTTCAAAAGATTCAAACGTTTCAATTTATGTTTCATATTGAAATAGTGTTTTTTACTTCCTAAATATGCAGCCTCATTGTACTTATCTCATTGACATATTAAAACAATGGTGCTCTCTGTTAAAACCTCACAGTATGTTGCTCAATATCATGATGACTTGTATATGGGTGTTATCAGGGATAAGTCAAGATGCTGAAAGCCGGTAAGAAGAAGGCTAAAATGTCAGGAAAGAAACCGGCGCCACTTAAAACTGAGACCTCCCTCCAAGATAGTAGATGCACCACTAGTGTTCCTCCTGAAATCAGATGGGGTGACATCTACAGAATGATCCGGGACCAGGAGATCCCAGATATGTTGCTAGAAGAAGGGCCAATTTATCTCAATATCAGAGCCTCAGGCATAACTAGAGCCGCTACCCGCCCTGAGCTGTTCCCCTGTGCTGAAGTTATCGGATGGATACTCCAACATGCCGATACTGAAGGGAGAGTGATAAATGATAGCGGGAAAGTGGCTATTGCCTCATTTCAACCAGCGTATCTTGTGGCAGCATACAAATTTCCCCGTGTCCAACAAGCTCTGACTGATGAATGGTTGAGCCAGATGAACAACGTCGAGATGGCCAAGAAGCTGCTAATGGCAGGCAAACATTTGAGAAAGAAAGGAAGTGATGAATATGACGTGCAGAATCTGAGAGCTCCTTTCAGATTGATCACTTTAATGATGTGCAGAATCTTCGGCATGCCCGATGGCACAGTATATAAGATTCAGTGGGTCCCTATTATCCACTACGTGGCATTCAAGGGAACTGTGTTTGACTGGGCCACTATCCTGTCAGATAGTTTGGCCTCGATGATAGTAGCTGCAAGGGAAGGACTAGCCTTGAAGAAGGCTGAATTCTTCATGTCCTCATATCTGATAGATTGTATTTTGGCCAAGATAGACTTCCCCAAATTGGGCTGTACATGGGATAAGGCCACCACCCCGATCTATATCGCTTTCAAGATGTTGTGGGCTCAGAACTACAAGCCAAACTACAAACTCATCTGTGAGGGGTTCATCATGCCCCTGTATGAGAATATATTCAAGGAGGAGCCCAGCTGCCTGTCAGAGAATGCTTTGGAAGTCCTTGAGAATTACGGGGATTTCTACTTTTCGGAGCAAGGCACCTACCTAAGAATGTTTGGAGGGACTAAGCCCCCATACATTTTGCCGCAGTATGCCACGGACTATGTGGTCCTCAAGGAGGCAGTAAGACAACTCTTCCTGGATGGAATTGGAGCAATGCTCCACAAACAACATAAAGCTTCCTTTCCCCCTCTACCTTTCTGCATAGGTGCTTACAATTTTTCAGGGGTTGCCTCGGCCGACGAATTTGTTCAAGAGCTGAAAGCCTTCCACTTCGGTGAGGTAATCTTCCACAGAAATGACAGAAGGGGAAGAGTTGCTGAGCACTGTAAGGAGATTTATGCTCACTTCGAGTATTCTCACTATCCTGATGCCGAGGAAGAGGCATTCAGAGGCATCAGCAACATGGTTGAGCTACGGGTCTGTCGCCAAAGTACTGGAGCAAGCTCTAGCTCAACCAAGGCCCAGAAGACCAGCCAGCAGAAGGAGAAAGAAGCTAAGGATGCCCAAGCTCAGGAAGAGCTCAGATTAAGAGAAGAAGCAAGGTTGCAGCAGGAACCTGAGGAAGCAAGAAAGCAGCAGGAAGCTGAAGTGGCGCGAATGCAGCAAGAAGCTGAAAATGAAAGCCTGCGGAAAGAGGCTGAGGAAGCCCAAAAGCAGAAAGAGGTTGAAGTTGAGGCAGAGAGGAAGGCGGAGGAAGAATTGAAAGCAAGGGAAGATGCTCAAGCCAGTGGGTCCAGTGTCCAAGACATGGATATAGACACATCTCAAGCAGGTGGCTCTGGTACCCAAAATAAGGGCGTCGACCCAACTCAGGAAGTCCGAACCCCACCTGAAGAAGACATAGACATCATAAACTGACCAATTGTCCCGTACACGCCATCGGGAAAGCATACAGTGTCCAAGTGGAATGAGTTCATCTACGACAAGAAAAGGAAAGATATGGTCCTCAAATCAGAAGAAAGGATAAAAAGTCCCTTCCACGAAGACATCATTACCCACCAAGAGGTCACTATAATGAAAAACACAAATCAAGATCCCTTTGCTATGGCATCCGCAGCTGTAGCAACAGCAAAGGCATCATTTGCCAATGTAGGGGTTATAGTTAAAGAAAATATATTGACAAAGAAGAAAGCTCGTACGCTACAACAGATTGTGGCTAATGAGCAAGCCCAAAGAGATCTAGTAGTGAACAAGTATAATTGCTTGTACGCCGAGCATAAGGAGCTGTCAAACAAGTACAACCAGCGGGAAGAGGAAAAGGACCAACTGACACTCCAAATGATGATTGTGGAGGCAGAGAAGAATGGAGTAGAAGATAAAGTAGCCCAGCTAGAAGCAGACAAGCAGACATTAGCTGAGCGGTTAGAGCAGGCTGAGGGTAAAACAATGGACATGTCTCCCTTCCATGAGTTGTCATGCAACATCCTGAAGCAAGTGTATGACACTCAGGAGCTAATCACTGATGAGGTTTGCAAGCTCAAGGCCATGGTGGTTAGGTTAAAAGAAATCAATGCAGAAGCCCATAGGCTCAAATCAAAGAATACCCGTGTCAAGGCAAACATCATAAGTCAGATGGCATGGAGAGAAGGAAAAGGGGGTTTCCCCCCGCATCTTCCATTTAAATCAGTGGACAGTTTTAATGAGAACGTAGCACTGTTGGAGTTTGGCAGGAACTGTGCCAGTAAGCTGATAGCCAGTGTGCAAAGAACAACAGATAAAATCAGCAGTCTCTACCAAAGGCTCCAAGAGGCACATGACAAATGCACATCGAGTTTCCCTCAGACCCTGGAGGAATTTCCGGAAAAGGAGCAGCGTTTGTCCCAACTAAAGGAAGAATTGGGCGTTCAAACGGAGTATGTGAAGAGGATTGATGTCCTGTCTATTGATGACCTCCAACATTATATTGGATCGTCATCTCTCCACAACCATCTACTGAAGGAAGTGCATCAAGCTGCAGTAGTAGAAGTTCAAAGCATTAAAGCAGAGCTCGGGAAGAATGTGACTTCTCAGAAAATCTTGTTCCCTGCTGCAGCAAACATAGTCATAAGGGACACAGGTGTGTGGTACAGCTACATAGCAGAAGAGGAAAAGAAAGCCGCAACAGCAGCAGGAGCATCAGCAGATCCAGGATCTTCTCTCCCAGCAGCCATTCCAGCTATAGCAGTGGGCTCGATTCCCTCTTCCCCGGCAGTGGCAGAGAGTCTGGCCAGCTCAATCCCTTCTTCCCAAGTAGAAGCAGTATCAGCAATAGGCTCGAGTGTCTCTTCCTAGGCAACATCAGCAGCAATTAACTTGGGCGACCCTCTGCCAGCAGAAGCTCACGCACAGAATTGAAATCGTTGATTTCAAAAGCACTATTTCTGTTATTTTGTATTTGAATCTCAAATGTGTAAAGCGGATAAACTGTGGGACAGCTGTCCCTATTTTCTTTTAAATAATTTCTGTAAATGAAAGGGAATCTCATTTTTGTCTATTTTAGGAGAGAATTTCTGAGGATGACAAGTGGAAGGTGCTAGGTGGCATCCCAAAGGGAAAATTTGTAATTATAAATAGAAGCTAGGAAGAATAGAAGAGGACTTTTGGCAGGGAAGGAAATTTTGGAACCTTTACGAGCTATCTTGTATCGTTTCTGTAAAATTGAATTTTCTAATAGAATCCACGGGAGATGGACGTTTTGCATGGGATATTGGACGGATGTATGTTGGACTATTCTAATGACTGTTGTTCTGTAATGTGAGATCATTCTTACCATCTGAACTATTTCTTTGTATCAATGATTTTGCTCCTTCCTGTGCATGCGATTTTCTCTATTCTGTGAACAATGAATGCATTTCATAATGAATCAGGAGCTACCTGCTGATATATTTACCATTGTTGTAGAATTCTCTTGTTGATTAAACGGCTAACTGTTCTTTCTTCAAGATAGTTCGTATGGCTCATTGTTCACGCCTTTAATTTGCTCCTTGCAGGGATCTTTAAATTTAATTTCAATTTGTTTACATTTAGATCTATTTCTGCGTTCTTGTTATTTAGATTAGATATTTTCACTTCTTTTCTGTTTCATGAGCAATAGATGCGTTTTACATCAAACTAGAAGCTATCTTCTAAGATCTTTTCACCTGGCTGTAGCTTTACATGTAAGAACTTACAGCTACCTGTTCTTTCTTTATGTTATCTGTTACAGGCCATTGCTCATCCTTAAAACGTGTTCCCTGCAAGGATAGGTAGATTTATTTCACTTTCTAGACTTAGATCTGTTTTAGTTGCATCTAGATCAAATATAATTTAGGCACTTGCATCTCATTAAAAAACACATAAAATCCAAAATAAAGGTGGACCGGGCCATAACCGATACGAATCGGAATTAAAACTCCAAACTCACGGTTGCCGGAACCGTTAACCGGACGGATTCCCTACACCAAACGGGAGATAGTCTAATTGGGACCATCTCACGTGGAGAATCCCTTTCTGATTGATGCTACGATATCCGAGGCATCAACAATTTTATTACAAGAAAAACCACAAAATTAGGTTTTTTGGTTATTTTGGTATTCTAGATCCACTGTTTAATTCCAAATTTAATGAATTAGGTGTTGTTTCAATGAAGCAATAGAACCAAAAGAAATTCAATTACTTCCCTATCATAAATGAATATACCTTCTTAGTCCCATGGAAAGGAGTACCTGCAAAATTCCAAACAAATCATCATAAATTACTTTATTAAAGACTTAGAAGGAGATATAACCTTATTTGACAACTAATTATTTTGAAAAACAACAAAAACAACGATGCACTATACTTTTGAAGTAACTAACAACTCTATGCATCTTTTATTTACCTACTTACTATCCTACCTTACCAAAGAAAGACCCTTATCTCAAGTATACGATTATTTCAAATAGACCTATGTGTGTAACAGAGTTATAAGTATACTCACATTTAGGTTTGAACAATATACTTTAATAAGTACTAGAACATGCGGAACCAGTCGCTTTGATGGATATGGGGTCAAGAATTTATGAAGATGATATTTTTGTGGCATGATAGCTGCCTGGAACCATACTTCAATATAGTAATGGTGTTCGTGGTTCACTTCCTCATTTGGACCACTATGCATATCTTCTTCTACCATGCCATACAGATCGTCTTATTTTAGATGTTTGATCTCTTGGGTGCATATAGAATCTTCAGAGAGCTATATAAGGAACTCCTCAATCTCATGTTCTAAAAGTTTCTCTCCATCGAGTGTGGTCCATGGTTCTCTGGTATCCTCTATAAGTTGACAAGGGGATTCAAAGGATACTTCTAGATCTTCTTGTGGATGTTGAGTGGCAGATAAGCTCTTGATTTCTATCAAGATTTATTCTTCATGAGTGGCACAGATTAAAAACTTAGCTACTGCTAGGATTTGAGAGAGTTCGTCCCAACTCTTGATCATATTTGAATCATTCTTAATGGTTAATGGGTCCTGTCTCGCAATGGATTGGTGCATGAGGTTTTTATAGCACCAAACGTACTCTCTCTCTCTCTCTCTCTCTCTCTCTCTCGTTAATATTTTAAGCAAAAGAAATGAAATGAAAATTAAATGTAAAACCAATAAAACCAATCATGTACTCGAACTCTTCATGTTACTAAGACCATGTTGTCACCAAGTTATCCATTCGCACGAGTTAATCCTTTCCAAAATTCAAACCAAAAGAAAACAAATTGAACTAACATAAAAAGTGCAGAAATAAAAACTAAAGAATCAAACCACTACTGCTATAATCCCTTTAGCACCTCCCCAACAATGGTGCCAAAATTGTCAGGCCTAATATATGCTTATTAATAATCTAACATTTAAATTATCAATCGGGGTTCGTAGGCTTAGAGATGCAAGCACAATATATGTGGAATCGGATCCTATTCAATGCAAACTAACTAATGTAATGATTTACAAAAGAAAGATGATAACTAGATACTTTTAATAAACTGTTTTGTGAAACTATGAAAATTTCTAAGAAAAAAATTTATGAGAAAAACACACTTTAAATACAATTTATAATCTATTGTTTTATAAACAAATTGTGTCAAAAAATAAACAAACTAAAAATATCCCTATATACAAAAGTTATGAAAAATCTCCTATTTATAAAAATAAGAAACTATGATAAATATACTATCCAAACTAATATAAAATGAATTTCTAATTCTTCCATTAACAAAGAGATTAAAACACCCTAAATTCTTTTACAACACAAAATCAAACCCTATTGTCCCTAAGATTTATGAGCACACACCAACTCTATGTGAATTATACAATTTCTAGAATGAACATTCAAAACCTATAATTTAATTTAGAACTTACACAAGCTCAAAGTTTAACACTCTTTTTCTTGAGAAATTAAAACAAAACAAAACCCTAAACTAACACAAGTGTTAATTACAAAGTGGAGGTTATTGTATTTTATAAATTAAACACAATCTATGTTAAAGTTTAATGTTTTATTAAACTCTAATCTAATTCTAATAACAACTAAAAATCAAAACCAAATCTACTCCTTTCGATTTATTAACCTGGCAACTCTTAAGCTAATCAAACTCTAACACAAAAGAACTAGGTGATATCTGGAACGGTCTATTCATTAAGTGAAAATTCGATCTACCCTTAAAACACACATGTAAATCAATATCTTTTACAGCGGTGAAAACAGAACATTATGCAAATGTAAACGAAATGGATGTTGTGAATTCTTGATGCAAGTTTCATTTATCCAATTCATTTTCAATCACATATTAACTATTCTATTTCTGAATTTCGATGTCAAAAAGCTTCGGTCTAACCATTCAAATGCAGAGATTTATATTTACACAAATTACAACAATAAGCAATAGCACGTTGAATATAGAGACAAGAAAATAACACACTATACATCTATACATGTACACAAGAGGAATAAGGGCGCAGAGTTAATACTCTAATTACTTTACAAACCAAAATATGAAATCCAGAACACTCAATACACCAAGAAATTTAAATCCAGAACACTCAATATACAGTATTGATGTAAAATACACCAAGAAATTTATACAAGAACGCAAATCTGCAATCCTATGATGGAAAATTGAAAAGATTCACACATTCATTCATTAACAAACCAAACATGAAAATAGAACAAACATAAATTACAATAGTAAACTAAGGAAGCAAAACCAGTCGCTTGGTTGGGCCCAAGCCTCCGACTAGTCTGCTTCAGAAGACGCTAATTCTCAAACACAATTAATAAGTGCAGAACGAGGAAATCATCTTCATTCACCAGGAACCAGAGTTATAAAGTATTTACATCCACAACATATGGTCTAAAATTCACAGGAATTGTATTACAGATTGAAAGCAAAACAGTAGGTCCAAAACTCACAGGAATTGTATTACAGATTGAAAGCAAAACAGTAGCAAAATTACAGTGTATCCACCTCTCTGCCTCTGTCTCAAACGCTATTGTCTATTTATAAGGTTTGAGAGGAATAAAAAAATGCCAAAACGATAGGAACTGGATGATAACAATAAAATGCATCATTCAGTCCGTTGACAAAACAATTCAGCCACCACTAAAATCATCCTGGGAAATTCCATTTCAATAAGATAAGAATTTATCTCAACACATTCAATTTCTAGGAAAACGGCTCTGACATAGCTAAATGGGGCCATTTCTGAAGTGGGTTATTAACAGTTTTGCGAGATTCGTGACTATTTTCTCAAAAATCACCCTCGAAATCAGCTTCCTGGGGAATAACGTGAACTGACGGGAATTGGCTCGACTGCTAACTTGGATCGTGGCCTGTTGTGGTGGCACAAGGGATATGAAAGGAATAGAATGAATATCGTCCTGGCATTCCTGAACTTCATCAAATCCACAATCCCATATCTTCAACGTTGGTATGCCAGATGGAATTTCAACGCCAAAATTGGTGGTAGATACAAGAACGAGTATTGGACCTATAATTCAAAAACAATAATCAAAATAAGGCCAAGGTAATAAAATATAACGTGCCAATTCTTATTCGAAAATGAATCCAAGTTATTAACCATAAATAAATGACAAATAAATAGGATTTTCACCTTGATTGCTCATACAATATCGAAATAATCTATGAACGCTTGTAACCATGATTTAAGAAAAAATATTTACCTCAAAAATGAAGGTAGCAAGCAAAACGATTTATCAATCTAAGCTTAAACCATGACACAAATGAGGCAAAATAGAAGCCCATCACTTGCTAGTCTATTTTTCCAAGTGCATTTGAAGAAGGTTCGACCTCTTCTTGGACATACGAGGGAAAATGCTCCTCAACCTTGTCATCTTGGTTTGATGTTAAGTATATCCCCTACAATTCAAATTTGTCACCATATTCCTTGTTCAAATATTGAATGAATCTGTTGTCTAAGCAGGTGTCCACTACTATATACATTATTGTCACAATGATTTCCACTATGGCTTTAAGCCGAGGGAATATATACTCCAACACCTTCATTGAATTGATTTCCACCAAAGGTTGCATGGAAATCCATATTGAAGTTCCATCTATGGATCACCCATCAATTCCAATGCATCCAAGTCTTCCACTACAAGGTTCCTTACCTCCTTGACTAGTTATGTAAAACACGCACAAGGAAGTCATCATATTGAAAACTTCATTTGTAGCGTCCCCATATCACCTCGATGTCCTTCAGAGGCAATGGGAGACCCTAATACTCTTTTTTTTTCTTCAAATGCTTCCATTCACACATTTTCGCAATTTGCATCACCGGATCTGCAATCCGCAATCCGCAACTCTCTTGGATCCACAATCCGCAATCTGCAAAACTCTTGGATCCGCAATCCACAAGTTTCCTCGGATCCGCAATCCAAAAGTTGCCTCGGATCCGCAATCCGCAAATTGCCTCGGATATGTAATCTACAATCCGCAACACTCTTGGATCCGCAATCCGCAATCCGCAACTCCCTTGGATCCACAATCCGCAAGTTGCCTCTGATCCGCAATCCGCAATTGCAGAAGTCCAATGTCAACGGAAGACTACTCTTTCCGCAATCTGCAATCTGCATTGTGGAAGTCGGAATTGCGGGAATCCAAACTTGAGTTTCCGAAAAACTTTCCTTTCTGCAATCCGCAATCTGCATTACGGATGTCGGAATTGCAGAAGTCCAAACTTGACTTTCTGAAAAACTTTCCTCTCAGCAATCCACAATCCGCATTGCGGATGCGAAAATGCGGAAGCTCCTTCTCTACATCTGCAAACTTCCCAGACTTGTTTCTCCCTTGTCCTTGAGCCAAATAAGGTAAGTATGGTACCGTTGGAAAGCTCTTGGAGATATCTTTCCACTCGTATAACTCTCTCAACCATATAAGGATTATAACCTTTCCATTATCTCAGCTAAATATTTCATCATAAATTCACTTTTCCATGCCTTAGAACTTCTTAAAACTCTATTTGTCTTCTCCCACGACCTTCCCCCTTCACCTGGCCCACAGAGAGGTTCTGAAACACATCAGGGTACCCCCCTCCCTTCCCAAATATCAAGTGTAGTCACACAACTCATTCATAGGGTTAATCAAACATAACACAACATGTAAGGTGCATAAATTTAGATCTAACAATTATATCTATCACATTCAAGACTTATAATGCATTAAGCTCATGCAATACAATGATATTCATAATAATAACTCAGGCTCACATATTATCTTCCTATCAATCAAATTGATACAAACATACATTCCATAACTGAACATAAGCAACCATATTATAACAATGGAACATCATCATTCATTATAATAAGGAAGTACTTATCTTTTTGTTAAGTTTTCGATAATTTCATTCAATATTATCAAGGATCACTAAGAGAATAACAAGCACAGCATATTAATCACAAGAGACAATGGACACAAAGCATTTCACCGGGGAAAACCAAGAAGGTGAAAAACCCCGCAACTTCCTCAAAGATAGAATAAGCCCCAATACAAAGATCATAAAGATCAATCCCCAAAAGATAGATAACTCCAGTAGCTACTCCTCCTCCACTTGTGCGCACTCCTCTCTCTCAACTATGCGAGTTGGATGAGTGAGTGAATGAATAGAATGAGAGAGACACACTCTCTATTTATACAATGACTTGACTTGCCTTTAACCCTAACTGGGTCAACTTCCTAAGGAAGCCTACTAACCCATCCACATGACTCATACAAGGCCGACCCCATCAAGGTGGTCTAATAACCCATCAAATATAAGTTACGACACTTACAATGTAACTTGCGACACTTGCAAATACAAATGACGATACTTCCAATCGGAGGAATAAGACATCTTCATTGGGGATACAATAAAGTACAAATGTAATACATACAATATACAAGTGAATATCTTCCGAAGTTACAAATACACCAACACTCCCTCTTAACTAGGAAGGTATTCTCTTAACACATGTCATCAATACATATAGGCACAAGTCTTCAATACTGGAGCTAGATCATCATCACTAGATCACGGAGCATCATCGTTACCGTTGATGTACTCGTCATCTCAATCACTGGTGCTATCTCTCAATTCTTCTCATAATGGGAAGTTCTACAGAGCCATCCATTTTTCATGTTGGATGTAGGCCTAGCCTCCTATAGGTCTTCATCATCTCTGCGAGCGGCCATCTTGTGGAATCCTTGGGACTGATTATGTGCATCAACAAAACCTCGAAAGAGCTTCCCAGGACTGATTACAATCTTATTGCTCAATCTATCGGATCTCCCAGGATTTTTACATCTGACCTCCACAAAACCTTAAAAGAGTGTCTTGCGACCTGCAAGATCTCTAAAGAGCATCCTAGGACTTTTATGTGACTAGCACAACCTGTCCGAATCTCTAGGACTGATTACATGTGGTCTCCACAAAAATTTAAAAGATTATCTTGCGACCTGCAAGATCTCTAAAGAGCATCCCGGGTCTTTTACATGCCTAGCACAACCTATCCGGATCTCCAGACCTGATTACATGTGGTCTAGCAAAACCTTAAAAGAGTGTCTTGCAACATGCAAGATCTCTAAAGAGCATCCCAGGTCTTTTACGTGCTTAGCAAAACCTATCCAGATCTCCAGGGATGATTACATGCTTCTGCATAACCTATCGACGGCCATGGAGTATCATCCTAATACTCATGATCAACCTGATCATCCTCGCACTAAGCATCATCCTGGTGCTCATGATCATACTGATCATAATCATACAGTGCATCATCCTGATGCAAATGATCATCCTGATCATCATGATAGCATAGAATTGTCCTGATGCATATCATCATCACATGATCATCCTAATCCTATACATAGCATCATCTTGATGCATATCATCATCACATGATCAACCTAATCATATACATAGGATCATCCTGATGCATATCATCACATATGATCATCCTGATCATCATCATGTAGAAAATCATTCGGAGCATCGTCTTGATGCTTATCACACAACACTTACATCCACATCCATGGGAAGGATCCTCTTACCACCATGCTTGAAATGGCTCCTGCAAATGTGTCCCATCACTTCCTCCTCGAAGTATCTTCTATCTGAAGAACACCAAGCCTCTCTATGAAGTACTCGAACTTCACGCTGGCTAGTGGTTTGGTCAACACATCTGCAATCTGCTCATTCGTCGTAACATACTAGAGCTTTACTGCTCCTCTCTGCACCATATCCCTGACATAGTGATATTTGATCTCGATATGCTTCGACTTGTCATGGAACATCGGGTTCTCTGACAACTTCACACAACTCTGGTTGTCACAATAGATACAAGTAGCATCCAACTGGAGATCAAATAAATTAGACAATAGCTTCCTTATCCATACTGCCTCACAACTAGTTGAACAAGCTGCGACATACTCTGCTTCAGTTGTACACAGTGCTATGCAGGATTGCTTCCTGCTAAACCAAGAGCTCGCACATGATCCCATATTGAAGCAACACCCCGAAGTTCTCTTCCTATCTGCAGCACTGCCTGCCCAATCTGAATCCACATAATCCTCCAGGTTAAACTTTTGATTCGTATCATACTTGAGCCCATAATCAACTGTACCCTTCAGGTACCTTAAAATATGCTTTACAGCGATCAGGTGAACATGTCTAGGATCCGTCAGGAACTCGCTCAAGGTGTTCACCGCAAAGAAAATATCTGGTCTCCTGTTTGTCAAGTACATTAAGGACCCAATCATCAGACGATACATCGTGGCATCAAGCGAATCTGATGAAGCCTCACTCAATAGCTTCAGGTTCGATGCCATAGCTGTGGCCATGGCCTTGCAGTCCATCATCCCGAACTGCTTCAAGATTTCTACTGCATACTTCCCTTGTCCAAGGAAGATTCTATCTGCTCTCTGCCACACCTCCATACCTAGAAAGTAATGCATCGTACCCAAGTCCTTCATCTCAAACTCGGTAGCAAGCTTCCTCTTCGTGTCAGCAGTCAACCTATCCTCACCTGTCACAAACAGGTCATCTACTACAATAGGAGTATCATTGGATTGCCTTCCTCAACATTGTAGTAAAGGTTGGAATCTGCTTTACTCTTGGTAAAGCCCAAACTAGTCAGAAAGCTGTCAATCCTAGCATACCATGTCCTGGATGCTTGTTTCAAACCGTACAAAGCTTTCTTTAACTTGCACACATGTGACTCCCTGTCATGTGTCTCAAATCTGAGTGGCTGCTCCACATACACTTCCTCTTCGACTACACCATTCAAGAAAGTTGTCTTCACATCCATTTGGTGTATCTTCCACTTCATTACTGCAGCTAGAGCAAGTACTGTTCTGATGGAAGTGTATCTGGCTACAGGTGCAAAAGTTTCTTCATAATCTATCCCTTCTTTCTGGGAGAAGCCACAAGCCACAAACCTTGCCTTGTAGTTCTCTATGCTGTCATCTGTAGCATGCTTGATCTTGTAGATCCACTTGGAATTCACGACAAACTTCCCTTCTGGTCTCGGGAACACATCCTAGACATGATTCTTCATGATCGACTGGTACTCCTCGATCATGGCATCCTTCCATTACTGCATCCCGGATCCTGGGAACTTCAGATTCTTCAATATCTTCAATAGGTACTTTTCTTGAACTACGTTGTTGGAACAAATGTCATTGTCCTTCTTTTGTAGGTGATTGTACACGATCTTTCCTACAATTCAAATTCAATTGCATGGTTAGAAACATCTCATAGTTTTTAGAACAAAACTTACACATAAAGGCATATTTCATATAGTCATGCAATTATATTAGCCAATGCTTCAATACAACATTCATCCATATCCCATATTCATACAGCAACTTTCTAGATGCCTTCCATCTCTACCAGAACATTGTTAAGAATCTGCACTACTCCCAACATGTCAGCAAAGAGGTTTCATTATAGATAAGTAGCAATGGAATGTTGTACAGTGCCATAGGCCACTTACCCATCACATGCATATTAGAATTATATTGTTCATTAATGCAATTATTCTAATATGCATAATACACAACCTAAGTCTAGGAACATAAGTATATACATCATTGAACAATAGTATTTAAACAATCAGATATACAAGAAATGACAATTCAAATACTTATCTTTGTTTGTTTGTTGGGTGGAGTCCCTCTCAATCTTTGTTTCCTTTCTGCAACTCCATTCTGTTGTGGATTGTGAGGATTGGTCAACTCCTTCTTAATCCCTGAATCACTGCATAACTTCTTGAAGTCTGCTGAAGTGAACTCTCCGCCATTGTCGAATCGAAAGGTCTTGATCTTCTTATCTGTTTGATTTTCTGTTACACCTAAAATCCTACCATCATGAGATTCAGTGTATACATCCCTGAAGTTTCATCGTCTAAGTCATTTACCAGGAAGGGATGCCATTGCATTTATGCTAGATTTTGAGAGGTCGTCACAGGCTGCAATCATGCAACCTGCGACGTCGTATCTTGCTCTATTGCAAGGTGCGACGAAGTCAGTTAATGGACAAAAATAGGCCCTTTGAGCTCATTCTTGAAGCCTGCTGACTTGTATCCTTATCCCTGACCTCTTGGGGGAGTTGGCACTCGGTTCCTAACCTCTTGGAAGGATCCCCTATCTCTCTCCTACCATATCTCAACCTACCCTATCCATACCCTATCCACTTAGTCCTATATAAGTGAAGCTCTACCCCTCTCCAAAGGGAGGAAGTCTATAATGTCTACATGCTGGTGAAATCACATTGGAAAGATCTCTAACTCATCCATTGAGAGACTCATACTTCCTTGGAAGGATATGGCAATTGGCTTGGATGGAGAAGGGATACTATGTTAAGCCTTGGTTGTAGTCTATTCTTATCTATATACTTTCCTGATTTACAGTAATATAAACGCTTTCCACCAATATTGTTTATGTATGATGATATTGTGTAGTTTACCTACATAACTGTTTACTAAGATCTTTTATTTTATAGATGCTCTTTACTTGTTTGCATTGTTCTATGTGTCTTGATAGGTTTTGCAGCTGAGATCTGACGACCGCGAGACGTGGAGCAACATCTAGGAGAAAGGATTGCGAAGATAAGGTAAGACATCTAGTCACTTGATCCTTAATCAGATCTAGGAAAGTAGTTTGTAGTCTATACTATTTGTTCTAGACTCACATTGAGCTAGGGAGATCCGACTCACCTCCGCTCGAGTGGATTGTCTTTCAAACATTTTCTATCAAGGCCACTCAGAGAACTGGATGACATCGGACCGTATACATCGGAGTGGATAATATCCAAGATTCCTTTTTCCTTGCTTTCACTACGTGGAAATGCCTTCTTTGTGTTCTTTCCTTTTGCACATCCTTTGCAAACACCTTCATGCTTTGACTGGATTTCAGGAATACCTTCTACTGTTTTGCTTGCAATTGGTAGTGCTCTATAGTGCACATGTGCAAGCCTTCTGTGCCAAAGTTCACTTGGCTCCATGGATTCATGTACCATGGCATGTTCAGGTTGTCCGTTCAATTTGTACAATCCTCCCTCTTTTTCTCCGATCACTATTGCATCATCTATGGTCTTCCCTTTGGGCCACATAAGTACTTGGCCATCCACAAATGCAACTCTCATCCCCTTTGCATCCAAAGATGATATGGAGAGAATATTCTTCTTGATTCTAGGTACATATAGAATATCTTTCAGCTTTAAATATTTCCCAGAGTCTAACTTGTAGGAGGCTTCACCACTTCCTTTTATAGGGTATTGATAATCATCCCCAAGTTTCACCTTATGAGGTGACTCATGTTCAAATAGGTCCATAAGAGATTATTTGAATCTCATCATATGTTTAGAAGCCCCACTATCAATAAGTCAATCATTACACCCATGTGTAACAGTACCTATGAGAGCAGATATTAGAACATATTCTTCATCACTTGAAGAGTCTTCACTTTCTACCTTAGTCTTATTCATGGGAGGTTCATCATCCTCAGCAACATGAGCATGATATCTCTTTCTATTGTACTTCTTTTTGTTGTTGTTGGAGCCCTTTCTATTCCTAGGAAATTCTGAAGAATAGTGTCCCTTCTCATCACATGTGTAGCATCTAATGTGAGAAAGATATTTCTTCTTTTGATGGTGGTGAGAAGATTTCTTGTGATGTGGTTACTGCCTCTTGATCTTACCTTTCTTGGTGTGTGTTGTGAGAACTTGGAGATTCATTTCCCATCTTTTCTTCTTAGGCCGCAAGCCTAGCTTCTTCTTGTGAACATTCTTCCCACAGCCTACTGAAGGAGATCAATTTCTTTCTTTCACAGATACCTTGGATGAAGGAGTCCCATGACCTAGGTAGGCCATTCAATGTGGTCATGACAATTTCTCTAGTCTCCACTACTTCATCCATAGCTTCAATTTGTTCTTTGATTTGAGAGACCTTAGTAAAGTAGGATTAGATGGTCTCTCCATTCTGGATCTTTACCCCTTTCAATTGGTTCCGCAGTGTCAACTTCCGATTTATATTCTTTCCTTCAAACAACTTGGTCAAGGAGTCAAACATCTCCTTAGGTGTCTTTAGGGAAGACACATGGGGTATGAGATGGTCTTTGATAGAATCAACAATGATTATCTTGGCTTTGACCAAGTTCTTCTTATGTAAGGCCTTAGTCTCATCTCCCTCTAGAACTGGAACCTCTTCTCTTATGTAGGTGTCCAATTCATTCTCTTATAGGATTAACCCAATCCTATACTTCCATGCTCAGAAGTTATCAGTCCCTTCAAGCTTATCCTCAAGCTTGGTGTGGTGAGAAATATTAATGAGAAACTCAAATGGAAAAATATTTAGGTCTTACCACTTGATTTGTTGAAACTGGATCTGGAGTTGAATTAGGGTTTGTTAGAGAAACCCTAAAAATTCAATCTTTGAATTTCAAACTTCTGATTGGATGGAAAGATGCACCTTGCTAAGCTAATCAAGCTGGTATACTTCAATTTTGAAATCTGCAAAATTTGACCCCTCAAAATTGACTTTGAAACTTTTGGATCTGCAGTTTCTGGTTTTCTGGTCAAAATCCCGAACTAGGGTTTGATAGTGCCCGGGGTTATGCCCAGCCAAAAATTTCGATCTTGGTCTCTAAACTTCGATTTTTCTGAGGAGCATTCAGTTGTGGTCTCACATTCCAAAAATTCCATTTTTTGCAGAAACCCTAATTTCCCGCTTTTCTGATCAAGATCCTGAACTAGGGTTTGATAGAGCCCGGGGTTCTACCCAACCAAAAGGTTCGATCTTGATCTCTAAATTTTGATTTTCCTGACGAGCATCCATATGTGGTCTCAGATTCAAGAAATTCCAACTTTCTCCGAAACCCTAATTTCCCGCAGCAGTGACAAGCCAAAAACTGAAAATGCCCAGAATTGAATTCTGTATTGACAGAATAATGCGCCCTTGCAAGGAGAGTCAGTCTACCCTCCTTCCTTTGATGAACTATGGAGAGAAACCCAAAAATTAAGAAGCCCTAGCTTCTGCAGCTGCACAGTGTCTTCTTCTTAGTACCGCTCTGATACGATGTTAATTTTCGATAATTTCATTCAATATTATCTAGGATCACTAAGAGAATAACAAGCACAGCATAAAAATCACAAGAGACAATGGACACAAAGCATTTCACCAAGGAAAACCAAGAAGGTGAAAAACTCCGCAACTTCCTCAGAGATAGAATAAGCCCCAATACAAAGATCATAAAGATCAATCCCCAAAAGATAGATAACTCCAGCAACTACTCCTCCTCCACTTGTGCGCACTCCTCTCTCTCAACGGTGCGAGTTGGATGAGTGAGTGAATGAATAGAATGAGAGAGACACACTCTCTATTTATACAATGACTTGACTATTAGGATATTCCTATACTCCATCCTAGTCCCACCAGTATTTTGATCATTTACATTTTCAGTCATGCATGGACTTTTAGGGTTTGCATGCATTATTTAGGGTTTGCATGTATTTGCATGCATTCCAGTCATCAGTCCCAACAACTAGCCCTCAGTTAGCTATCCCCTGGAGCTTCCTTCCACTCAGTTTCATCCCTCCTAGCCTGTCATGTGCCCAGTTCTCACCTTCCACTGAAGAAGGGCACCGTTCTCACCTACCAGTCTAGTTTACTTCAGTTAGCCACCAGTCTTTCCTTGATTTCAGGCCCGACTGACTCCTCACTGTTGTTATCACTCCGATTGACCTCCGATGAGACATGACTACTTGTTCTGACTCCAATTAGCTCCACATGCACCCTCCACTAAGCCTCCTTCATTCAGTTAGTGTCTCCATGTGTCAGTTACATTCAGTTACACCTACCACACTCAATTAGACTCAGTTTGACTGGCGGTTGACAGTTACTTGTGCATTGATGACTCCACCGATGATGAAATAGACTAATAGTTGTGCTCCGATGACACTCCAGTGATCCTTTGATCACTCCATGAAGGCTAATTCGAATTGCCACCTTAGGCATTCGAATCCTCATGCATTGTACTATTTATTTGTCCATATTGTGATTAATTAATTAGTGTGTGTGAAGTATTTTTGCTTCTATCCGAGTTCTACTGTATTATTATTATGTTGCTCATTATACTGCATTGACCACTCTTCTTCTATTTTCTTGCTTAATCAATTACTTTCTTGTGAGGTATACATCATCTCTTAGATCTACTGTGAGGATTTTCACATGGTATCAAAGCATGTTGAGAGTATTTTTTATCTCCATTCCTGAAATTTTTTTGCATGTTATTATCAAGATTTCGAGTGTAGCAGTTGCAGCAGTAGCAGTTGCAGCAGTTTCTGCATTTTTGTAGCAGTAGCAGTTGCAGATATTCTCTATTGTTTTTGGAGGTCTTCTACAGCTTCAATGTATTCAGAAGAAATCTATCATCTTTCTCCATTCAACCATGATTTTCGTTTTCCATTCAACTATGATGAATGGAAACCACTGATGATAGCACATTTGAAGAAAAATGGTCTCTTTGATCATTGTTTTGAAAGAGAGTTCGAATCCTCTAAAGAAGAGTATGACTGGTTAGTTAAAAGTGACAAAGCTATTGCAGCCATGATGTTTGCTATGCCTGAATGCATGTTATATGACCTCCCTAATTTTTCATCACCAAAAGAGCTATGGGCTCACCTGGATGTAATATTTGATAGACATAATGAAGGATTTGGTCCAAACTGTAACAACAAAATAATAATAAATTAATATTAAATATTAATATTAATTTATTAATTAAACAAATATCAATAGTCAAGACCTTTTGTCGAAAAGGTACATGACGGGCCTATAAAAGCCCCAAAACTATGTATCCATTATCATCTACCATATATTACATCTTTTACTTTACTACAGGTCATTTATGGCTTTCTTACGTTACTTGTACTGGGTATTTACTTAGTAAGGGACTCTTGTTCCTTCAGTGGTATCGGAGCTTGTTGATTCCAGCTTGTGGCCAAATTGTCAAAGTTTCTTTGAGATTTAGGTTTTTAACCTTACATTAGGCTTTTAGCCATCCTTATTGAAGAAGAAAAAAATTTATTAAAAGAGAAAAAAAAAAGAGAAGGGAATAAAAGAGAAGTTAAAAAAAGAGAGAGAACAAGAAAGAAGACCGCAGAAAAAAGGAGAAGAATAAAACCACACATTGCCTTGGTTTTATAAAACCATCCCGTGGTTTTATAAAACCAGCCTTGGTTTTATAAAACTAGCCTTGGTTTTATATAGAAACCATTATTTATAATAACTCATACCTTAATTAGGATGAGTTTAGTTATTATATGACTATAATAATAACTTCGTAATCCAACTAAAAATTAGTTTTTTGGAAAAACAAACTATATATATATATATATATAGTTTATAAAACATTAATATAATAATATTATCAATTAATTAATAATTATTATTATTATAAATAAAAAATAAAAATAAAAAGATAATTATTTTATAATAATTATTTTTGGAAAAAAAAGGTTATTTGACCTGATATTTATCGTCGAAAAAGAAGTCAAGGAAGACTAGTCAAAGAGTTCAAAGACCTTCTATCATCGAAAAAGTCGAAGACAACTTATCACTGAAGAAGCTAGAGACTATCTATCGCTAAAGGAATCAAATTCAAAAGAATACCATGGAAGCTAGTTTGCGACTACATATAGAGAAATTAGAAACCAAGTTAAAGCACTATCAAAGAGACAATGAAGATTTACACGACAGGATTACAAAATTTGAAGCAGTAATTGAAATACGTATGCTACAAAGAAAGTTCGATGAACAAAAAATCTCCGACTAGGAAAGTTATATAGAAAAATTGTATGTACAAATTGATGAATTAAGAGCCGAAAATGAACTCAATCAGAGGCTAGAAGATCAAGATATAAATAATGAAATAATTAAATATGAAGTAGAAATAAAATGCTTGAACAAGATCCTTAATGACAAAGATGAAGATCTGAAGAAGATACGGTGATAAATTAGGAGATCAAGAATAAAAGGTCGACCAATGTCGACAACAGATACAAGATCTTCAAACACAAAACGACGACTCTAAAAAGGCACACAAATCGGAGATCGCAAAGAATAATAAAGCATTATCCAACAATGCTGAAGAAGTTTTCAGACTAAGAAATCATAACAAGATACTAGTCACAAAAATTAAGAAATTGAAAAATAGCCGAAAGATAGAACAATCTACGGAAGAGATTGAAAGGAAACTTCTAGACAAGCAGGAAGAAAATAGTTGCATCAGAAGTCATAACGAGGATCTTAAAGAACAACTTAAGAAGTCGGAAGAAGTTAGGAAATCACAAGTAGAAGTGATTAAGAAGTTTCAAAAGGATAAGATACAGTTCGAGAACAAGCTGGAAAAAATACAAGACGAAACCTTAAAACCTCAAGGGACGAAAATACAACTTCCAACTCAGAGCAGTGATCAAAAGACGACTTTCGTAAAAGAAATTTACAGTGTGAAAATTCCCTATCGACACCCCAACCATAAAAACCGACACCCTAAAAAGGTGGAAATGTCGGAAGATAAAGGTACTAAGGTGATCAAAACTCCCGATGACATATCAGTACGGAATCCCGACATTCATCGACAAATCAACTTGGGATGGATTGATCCCTCCACATATCAGAAGTTATGCTCGACGCTTAAAAGTTCGTATCGACATGTGTCATCAACTACGACACCACAAAAAGCAATACATAAAAATTATAAGGCTTTGAGGACAAAGCCTTTCTAAGAGAGTGGCAATGTAACAACAAAATAATAATAAGTTAATATTAAATATTAATATTCATTTATTAATTAAACAAATATCAATAGTCATGACCTTTTGTCGAAAAGGTACATGACGGGCCTATAAAAGCCCCAAAACTATGTATCCATTATCATCTACCATATATTACATTTTTTTACTTTACTACAAGTCATTTATGGCTTTCTTACGTTACTTGTACTGGTTATTTACTTAGTAAGGGACTCTTGTTCCTTCACAAACCCTTTCAAGAGCAAGAAAAGTGATGCATTCGCCCTCCTTGATGATCTCATTGATCATGAACCAGTATCAAACACATCTCATATTGAATTTGTCCGCAAAGAAGAAGAACTTGCAGATTCTACACTCATGCTCAAAATTTCTTCTCTTTCTGTGCCAGCTCACACTCTAGATATTGCAGAAGGTCCTAAATCCTCTCTTGCACCAGAGTTTGTTGGCTTGCATCATGATCACATGATTATTTCGGAGGTAAAATCAGCTATTGGAGGTAATGCATTCGCTCTCCTCAAGCAATCACCTCTTATTTACTACTATATGATCATTATTCCATGCTTTCAGAAGGTTATTGAATAATATGGCCATTGCCATTCGCTTAGGATAATTTCTCATGCACACCATGGTTTTGATCTCACCCCTACTGGTTCAAAGGAGATCTCAAGAAAACATGGCCATTCGCTTGGGATAATTTCTCATGCATTTACTGGCTTTGATCTCACCTCTTATGGTTCAAAGGAGATCTCAAGAAACCATGATTCAAGTCTTGGATCTACTTTGGATTCTAAGCAATTACTACTTGGGATAATTTCTCATGCATATGATGGTTTTGATCTCACCCCTACTGGTTCAAAGGAGATCTCAAGAAACCATTTATCAAGTATTGGAGCTGATTCGGATTCCTAGCAATCATTATTATTTGATGGTTCTTTTTGGAATAATCTCGCCCATGATGGTTCGAAGTAGAAGACAAAAGACTATATGCACATTCATAGTTTTGATCCTACCTTAGCTGATTTGAATCACAGGTTCAAGGATCATCCTCATACTATTGGATTTGTTCTCATCACATTAGATCTGAAGAGAAAGTACAAGCACATGCTTTCTGAGCATGATCCACTTCTTCCCAAGAAGAAGATACCTCCAGACATATGACCAAGCATCACACCTGCTTGAGTTTGGAGCATTTTTTTTTGTGTGTGCCTTACAGTCTATTTCGAGGGGGGGTATTTTTCCCATAAGGTTTTCCCCATTTCCTCAGTTTATTGACTGTTATTATTCATTGTATTGGGTGACCTTTGGTCTTAGTTACCAAGGCCCATGATGGATTAAGGGGGGGTGTTAGGATATTCCTATACTCCATCCTAGTCCCACCAGTATTTTGATCATTTACATTTTCAGTCATGCGTGCACTTTTAGGGTTTGCATGCATTCTAGTCATCAATCCCAGCACCTAGCCCTCAGTTAGCTAGCCCCTGGAGCTTACTTCCACTCAGTTTCAGCCCTCCTAGCATGTCATGCGCCCAGTTCTCACCTTCCACTGAAGAAGGGCACCTTTCTCACCTACCAGTCCAGTTTACTTCAATTAGCCATCAGTCTTTCCTTGATTTGAGGCCAGACTGACTCCTCACTGCTGTTATCACTCTGATTGACCTCCGATGAGACATGACTACCTGTTCTGACTCCAGTTAGCTCCTCATCCGCCCTCCACTGAGCCTCCTTCATTCATTTAGTGTCTCCATGTTCCAGTTACATTTAGTTACACCTACCACACTCAGTTTGACTGACGGTTGACAGTTACTTGTGCATTGATGACTCCACCGATGATGAGATAGACTACTAGCTGTGCTCCGATGACACTCCAGTGATCCTTTGATCACTCCATGAAGGCTAATTTGAATTGCCACCTTAGGCATTCTAATCCTCATGCATTGTACTATTTATTTGTCCATATTGTGATTAATTAATTAGTGTGTGTGAAGTATTTTTGCTTCTATCTGATTTCTACTGTATTATTATTCTGTTTCTCATTATACTGCATTGACCACTCTTCTTCTATTTTCTTGCTTAATCAATTAATTTCTTGTGAGGTATACATCATCTCTTAGATCTGCTGTGAGGATTTTCACATTGACTTGCCTTTAACTCTAACTGGGTCGACTTCCTAAGGAAGCCTACTAACCCATCCACATGACTCATACAGGGCCGACCCCACTAAGGTGGTCTAATAACCCATCAAATATAAGTTACAACACTTACAATGTAACTTGCAACACTTGTAAATACAAATGACGACACTTCCAATCGAAGGAATAATACATCTCTATAAGGGATACAATAAAGTACAAATGTAATACATACAATATACAAGTGAATATCTTCCAAAGTTACAAATACATCAACACTTTTAACTTTCTGAAGCTGCTAAGGAACTGGCTAAGTGAGAGAAATGTTCCACCCAACCTTAGATCTATGTCCATCCTATACTCTTTCAGCTAAGAGATCACCCCTGAGCTGGGTTTTGTATCCACTAAGGAGGGCTATCAGGTTCTCACATAGTCAAGGTTCCATCCCAATGCTAATCCAATATGCAGTTGGGTTTATCAAGCATTCCAGGGCATCTTCCCATGCTAAGCCAACCTACAGTGGGTTTATCAAGCATATAGGGATATAATGGTCATGCTAAGCCAACTTCCAGTTGGGTTTATCAAGTATACCAAACAACACAGTCATGCCAAGCCAGCATATAGTTGGGTTTATCAAGCATATTAGGCAAGCTGATCATGTTAAGCCAACCTGCAGTGGGTTTATCACGCATACAAAGATAACAAGGAAGGCATTGCTAATCCAGTGAGATCAACCACAGAGCTACAGGCATTTCAACACATAGCATACCTAGCACCCACATTGCCTACTGCACCCAACACAAGGAAGACCCTCTTCTCCGCTGCACAATCCCTCAAGGCCTCTTCCCTTCCAGTGCTATTCAGTATGGGCATAGAAAGGTCTAGTCACTAGTTCTATGAGATTAACGCCTTCAATGGGTTTATCAAGCAACCCAACCTTCTTCCACAGTTCAATAAGTTGACTCCTTCTAGACTTGCGGATAGGGCTCTGTTCCGCAATCTACTCTCTACAATCCAATCCTGGGTCCTCGTGGTTTTCTCTACACTGTTCAAGCTTTAGGATTCCTCGCAGGTTCTTACCACTTTGTCACGCATAGACTAGGTTCGCTCACATACTTCCTATGGTATTTTCTATTACACGGGAAAACACAATTATCTTCAGTCTTCCTCACAGCTGGCTCTGCGGGTTTGCATATGCATGTATGTCTCTACCAGTTCTCTCTCAAAGAATGGATGGATCGTGAATGGCGAGTCGTGAATGCATGAATTAATGTTCCCCCCCACAAACGGGTAGTCAAATAGGTTCTGCCATTTTCCCTGAAGATTGAGTTTCTTCCAGGATAGGCAATTAGAGCCATGCTTTGCCATACAAAATTGCAAGCATGCTCCATACTCCATCGGCTTGATTAACAGGGTTCTCAACCACCCTCTGCAACCAATTTAATGTCAGCAGGGAGGTCAAAAGGGTTCACAGTCGGACATGTGGCAACATGGGTACCAATCCCATAACCCCCACACCTCTCTCTAGTGGATACACATGGGCCCTTCTCATTAGTTCCCTCCTTAGCTAGCTTCTTGGTTATTTTATTCATTAATAAATAATTACATAATTTACATTTCTTCATGGCTTAATAGCCCATGAATAATCAAACTATCAAATACTTGCCTATGCAATAACCTTAAACATCCACTAGTGGGGCCTTGTCCTTGAGCTCCACACTAGGGAGAATACAGACACATCACATATACATAGTATTTACATTGAAGCCAATAAACATCAAGGGAAAAATGGGGTATTACAACTCCCTCTCCCTTAAAATGACACTGTCCTCAGTGTTCTCAAAACTGAACAAAAATGGGAATGCCTCTTTCATGGAATCCTCCAGCTCCCACGTGGCCTCTTCTGGGATAAGGTGCCTCCATTGCACCTTTACCTTCCCTATGTCCCGATTCCAGAGCAAGGTAACCTTCCTGTCGAGGATGCATATAAGCTCCACCTGGAACTCTCCCTCTAGTTCCACCTCTATCACATGCCAATCAATGATATGATTAGGATCATGTACATATATCTTAAGCAAAGATACATGGAAAACATTATGATCTTTCATGTTAGCAGGAAATGCAATCCTATATGCAACAGGCCCTATCCTATCAAGGACTTCAAATGGTCCACAATATCTTGGTGCCAACTTGGCACAACTTCCCAACTTCATGGAACTCTTTCTCGGTTTCACTTTCAAGTAGACATGATCCCCAATCTGAAATTCCTTATGCATTCTTGTTAGATCTACATAAATTTTCTGCCTTTCCTTTGCTTCCTTCAAATTATTCCTGATCTTCAAAATATATTGCTCCATTTCCTCAATCATTTCTGATCCAAGCACTACTCTGTTCACTGGGTTGTCCCAGCTCACTGGAGTTCTGCATCCTTTTCCATACAGCACCTCAAAGGGACTCCTTTTCAATGATTCTTGGTGTCCATTGTTGTAGTAAAATTCCACTAAGTGTCAGTAGTCTTCCCACTTAGATGGCTTGTCCATCACATACATCCTTAACATGTCTTCAAGAATCTGATTTACTCTCTCAGTCTGACCATCCATTTGAGGATGATAGGTTGTGCTAAAGTTCAACTGAGTTCTTAATTCCTGGAACAATCCTTTCCAAAAATTAGATGTGAACTTTGTTTCATGGTCAGAAATTATTGCCTTGGGCAATCCATGCAATATGAATATCTCTCTCATGAAGATATCTTCTATGTCATTGGCCTTGTGAGTGGACTTAACTGGAATGAAATGAGCTACCTTTGATAGCTTGTCCACCACCACCATGATTGAATCATGTTTCTTCAATGTCATTGGCAACCCTGTTATAAAATCCATATAGATCACTGATCCAGGAGGATCCAAGAAGGCAAAATTTTGAATTCCTCCAATCTCAGCAAAACTAGCACCAAATCGAAGGGCTCGTCGAGACGATTCCAACGGCATTCATTTCACCTCAAACGGACTCTGTATGAGAAAGTTATCGCGTTCTGTTGTATTGATGAAACAGACAAATTTGGCAAAATGGGGTGCCACGTGGCACCACTGACATGGTGACACGTGGCAGTACAGACCAGCCACAAGGTGACACGTGGCAGTACGGATCCAAGCTGGCATATGGTGACTGGACGTATGGATGGTGACGTGGCAATACAAATAGTGACTTGGTGGTTGACTGGATGCTGACTGGGAGTGAGGTGGACCAATCCTGGAACGCCATGTGGCAGCATGATTGGCCAATATGTCTAAGGCAAAAATTATGGCCTCCGTGGGGTTTGACCCCGTGACCTCTCTTATATAAGTGCTCTGCCTTCACCACTTGGGCTACTTATGATTATTGGTATGTGGGTTAACATTATGTTATTTAAGCTTGAAAAAGTTTATAATAACACAAAAAGTGGGGTCGAGGCCATGGTTGCCAATACAACAAGATACGTGGGGAGTTGTTGCAACTCCAACCCACAAGTCACGTGGAGCTCATGACCCATTCAACGCGCCACCACATAACCACTTACCAAGTGCTCTTAACAAATGTTGGTTATGGCGCTTAACATGGGTTGGAGACCATGTGTTACATGCCACCTAATATGGGGTGGAGACCATGGTGTTATAACAAACTTCAACGGGTTACATTATATGGGTTGGAGCGCTGCCATTATGGGTATAACAATATAATATGCCATAGTTGGAGCGCCACCACAAATGGCTTTTAAAAAGTGGGTTTTTAAAATATTATAAATGAGTTTAACCTATACTTGGTATAGTTTTATACTATAACCAACTATATGGTTGGAGTTTTCAAAGGGAATTGGCTTATTATGAAAACCAAGTTAGGGAAGTTGTAACCACATGCTTATTTAGGCAAAAATTGTTGTAACTTAAGAAATCATGAGGAAAATGTGATGAGGACTAACTCAAGCCTATATAAACCCCTCATATGCCATTTGCCACTCATGCTTTGGAGTAGAGACTTTGTAGCTAAAGGAGAGAAGGGAGATTGAGTAGCTCTGCAGGAGGAAGGTACGAGTGTTTGTACTCGTTTTACACCGTCTTCAAGCTTCGGAGTTGCTGGAAGCAGTCTTGTTGTGTTTTGGGCAGTGGTTCTCTTCCTGGCCATTGTCACCAAGGTATCATTGTATCATTGCCATGTATTTTGCTTTTATGCTGAGATTATAGATCGGCCCTCCTATTGAGAAGCAGGCCCGGAGATGTAGTCCATCCTGGACGAACTCCGTTATCAACTTGTTGTCTTTATGTGTGTATTGTCTATGCTGTTTGGTTCTCTTCTTATGGATTTGTGAGCTTCATTCATGCTCTTTATGCAATTCATGTTAACGTCATAGAGTAGCAAAGATCTTGTTTTCGGATCAATAACTTCCCACTTCCACTCTGGAATGGGAAATGGTTGCAACAATCTTGCTGGATGTTGGTGCTCTACCTTGACCTATTGACACTTCTAACACCTAGCAATGTACTCAGCTATGTCTCTCTTCATACCATGCCAAAAGTATTGCTTCCTTGCCGTCGTTATAGTATTTTGGTATCCTGGAGGTCCTGAGTATGGTCTTTGATGTATCTCATGCATCACCAACTTCTTTAATTCCACACTGTTTGGAATGTACAGTCTAGTGTTTTGATAAATTATAACATTACCCTCACCCATTTGATATTTTGCATACTTTTCATCCATAACATTCCGCTGAAATTTTTCCTTGATTTGAAGGTAGACTTCATCACTATTTTAATCCTCTAAAATCCTTTCCTTCAAGTTCGATTCATACCTACTTACTGCTACAATATGAAATTTTCTGTTGAGTGCATCAACGACTTTATTCTCTTTTCCTTTAACATGCTTAATGTTCAAATCAAACTCACATAGAAACTCCATCCATCTAGTTTTCCTAGCATTCATATTTGGTTGGTCAAAAAAATATTTTAAACTCATGTGATCTGTCCTGAGTTCAAATATTCTTCCCAAGAGATAATGCCTCCATCTCTTGAGAGCATGAACTATGGCTGCTAGCCCTAATTCATGGGTGGCATAGTTCCTTTCATGCTCTTTCATCTTCCTTGACTCATAACAAATTACAAACCCTTCCTACATTAGTACTCCACCAAGTCCCTCAAGGCAAGCGTCAGTGCAAAATAAAAAATCCTTACTAGGATCTGCAATCTTCAGAACAGGGGCACTAGTGAGCAATTTCTTCAACTGCTGGAAGCTCTTCTCACATTTCTCAGACCATACAAATATGATACTCTTCCTCTGCAATGAGGTTATTGGGTGAGCTATCTTGGAAAACCCTCCAATAAATCTTCTGTAGTAACTAGCAATACCCATAAAAGATCTTACATCTACAACATTCTCCGGAGTAGGCCAATCCATTATGGCCTCTATCTTCTCAGAATCCACTGCAATACCTTCTGCCGATATAACATGACCCAAATACGACACTTCCTCTTGATAGAAATTACATTTACTCAGCTTGGAATACAATTGGTGTTCTCTAAGGACTTGCAACACCATCCTTAGATGCTCATTATGCTCTTCTTCATTCTTGGAATACACAAGGATGTCATCCAAGAACCCAATCACAAACTTATCCAAGTATTTATTGAAGACACTATTCATGAGGCACATGAATGTGGCAGGTGATTTGGTGAGACCAAATGGCACCACTGTGGATTCATAATGACCATACCTAGTCCTGAAAGATGTCTTATGAATGTCTTCTTCCTTAATCCTCACTTGGTGGTACCCCTACCTCAAGTCAATCTTGGAGAACACTCTAGCTTCCTTCATATGATCAAACAAGTCATCAATCCTTGGCAAAGGATACTTGTTCTTAATTGCCAATTTATTGAGTTGTCTGTAATCAATACACAGCCTCAATGTTCCATCTTTCTTCTTCACAAATAACACAGGTGCACCCCAAGGGGTTACACTAGGTCTGATATATTCCTTGCCCATTAATTCTTGCAACTGCATCTTCAACTGAATCAGCTCAGGTGTGCTCATTCTATAAGGAGCCTTGGAAATTGGTGCTGCTCCTGCAACAAGGTTAATGGAGAAGTCAATATCTCTCTTGGGTGGCAGTCCCGGCACTTCATCCGAAAACACATATTTGAACTCTTGAAACAATGGGAAGTCTTCTATCCTTGGTCCCTTATCTTCTGCTGAATCTGATGTATGCACAACATACAATTGACAACCCTTCCTATAGAACTTTCTCAGTTGTAGGGATGAAATCTGCCTCATTGAAACTCGCTTCAGAATTCCTTTTACCAGCCTCGGCTTTCCTTCATCATCAAGGCATTCAAGTGATTTCTCCTAATAGTCTAATTTGTCCCTATGCCTTTCCAACCAATACATGCCAATTAAGGCATCATATGATCCTAATGGTAAGACATTCAATTATGCATGAGTGAGGAGTCCATTCAATTCTATGGGACACTTCCCCACTACTTCACTTACCTTCCTCTTGGTGCCTGTGGTTAACTGAACTAACCAAGCCTTACTATGCTTTACTTTACCAATAGAACAACTTTCAACTACCCCAAGAGATACATAGTTGTGGGTAGACCCTGGGTCAATCAAAATAGAAATAGATTGCTTAGTAATATTACCTTCAATCTCTACCATCGCAGATTAGTGGTCTGCTTGATGGTCAGCCAGTGCTGCATAGATCCTAGGCACTGATCTTGCCATGTATCCCAATGTATTTTCTCCTTCAATGTTGTGCATGCTCCTTGGGTACTCCCTTTTAGTTGGACAATCTCTCAGCATGTGGTTTCCTCCACATCCTTAGCACTGAAGTGGTCCTATCTGTTCTTTGTCTGTTGCTACTGCTAGATTAAATCCACTCCTAGATCGATGTCCATGTGGAAAGGTTTTGGGTTGATTCCTAAGAGGTGGTTTAAATCCACTTCTTCTTGGTTCGAACCTACCCTTGGGATTACCTTTCCATGCTGACTGAATTTCTGATTTACCTTTACCCTGCTCATAGCAATGCTCTGCCATTTTAATGGCTTCTTCCAAGATTGGTGGACTAACAAACTCAATCCTATCTCTATAAATCTGTGGTAGACTACCAAGGAAACATTGGATCTTGACTCTTTCATCCTTGATGTAGTCCGCGTACCTCAGCAGCTCCATAATTTATGGACATGCACATCCATAGTGTTCTACCCAAGTTTGATTTCATTGAACTATTTCCTTTTATTATCATAGTACCTAGCTAACAGGTATTTCTCCTGAAAGTACCTCTGGAATCTATCCCAACTAATTCTTCTTTCACTGATTCCTTTCACTTGCATGAGTTGATCCCACCAAATAGAAGCTCTTCCACCAAGGTTATAAATAACAACCTTAGCCTTTTCATTCTCTGAATATTCATGTATTATGAAGTACTTCTTCATTCCAAGAAGCCACACCTCTGATTCTTGACCTTCTTTACCTTCACCATCAAAAGTGGGAGGTCTTGCCTTCCTGAACTCGCCTTGCGGAATACCTCTGTACTTCTTTATGCTACTACTCCTGCTAGGAGTATGCCTTGGGTTTCCTTGAGAACCCTAGGAATTAGCTGAGCTACTAGAATGAGATCTGGAAGAGGGTGTTATGTGTTTTCTTCCCACAGAATTCCTTCTAGGGATTAGAGTCCTTCTCCTAGAATGACCCCTAGACTGACTTTCTACATTCATTTCTTCTTGGCCTTTCGTTGCTCGGATTAGACCCACCATTTACTTTCTACTGTAGGTCTGTGAGACTCTGCAAGATAGCTGCATTAAGTTGATGTTTCTCTTCTTATGCCTTCATCAACCGTTCATTAATGCTTACAATGGTCTTGTCCAAGTTTGGGGGCGTTACTCTTGCCCTCCTTCCATAAGACTCTGCGTCTATATGTGCTTCCTACACATTTTCGCCTAGAACATATTTCTCCTGCTCGTAAGGATGTTCATAAGGGTCTTGGGCATCATCAAAAGTCACCATATTTACTTATCTGCACACGGCCTTTCAGGAAAACTCAACTTACCGTTGTTTTTACTGTCACTATGCATAACAAAAACATCTATTAGACATTACAAGCATACCATAGATCTTATACATCCATTCAAATCTAAAATACATTGGACAATCAATCAATTAATACACATTCTGTTCGGATATCCACATCATCTATTTCAGGATATATCATCTATTTCAGGATCCTGCATGATCTATTTCAGGATATGCAGAATCTAGGGTTTTGCATGCACCTGCATGCACTTGCATGCATCCCAGTCACCAGTTTGATGCCTCCAGCACCTTATCCACCTTCTTCTAGCACCTGGGAGCCACTTACTACAGAGTTTTAGCCCTCCTAAGCTGAAAGGCGCCCTCTTCTCACCTACTGCCAGAGAAGGGCGCACTTGTTCACCTACCACTGCAGATTCACTTCAGTTACATTCAGTTAGCTCCGATTCTCCCTGATTTGAGGCTAGTTTCACTCCCGACTGACTGTTTCACCTCCGATTGACCTCCAGTTTGATTAGGTGACTTTTTCTGACTTCAGTTTGCCTCCCATGCGCCCCCACTGAGCCTCCAGATCCTATATCAGTGCTACACACTTCAGTTACATTTATTATACTCAGTTAGACTCAGATTGACACCTGGATGACTGGTTGTTGTGATTGATGAGCACCACCGATGATTGATGAGGACTCCTAGACAGAGTCAAGCTACTCCATTCAGTGATTCGAATGACCTCCTTAGGCAATTCGAATTGCTCAGTCATTGTGACAGTTTGTATTGTAATTCATTCACCCTTTCTGGGATAGATAGCACTGCTGCATGTTTTGCACAGTTTTGCACCATATTTTCTATGTTCGTCTGTTGTGATTGATTTACTTGTTCATTAGATCTGCTGTGACTAATTTTACATGGTATCAGAGCCATTGCAGGGACAAGATCTCTTTTCTACAGGTGTTTATACAAGAAGATTTGACTGAATTGCTAAAAATTGCAAAAAGTTTGGCATGAGATATCTCAAGGGCATTCGCTCCTGTGCATGCAAAGCTTGAAAAATACTCCAATACCACTCCAGAAGCTTGAGTTACCACATAATTCCTGGATCTGATACATTGGACCCATTCAACATTGCTTGAAATCCAATCCCAGGTGTGATGCAACTCTCAAAGGGTGGATTGTTCGACCTTATTGTGGTTGTTTTGATGTGATTTGCAGGTTTATTGTCTCCTTCAAGTGCACTCGCTATCTTCTGCATGCAAGGTTTCCTACATCAATTGCATTCGCTATAGTCTGCATGCAAGCTTCCTCTTCATCAGTTGACTCAATCCTTGCAATGGAATACTCTTCTTCAAAGCCTATCCTCACCCCATTCAATTATTTTGATTGGAAAGATGATATGGAGATCATATTACGTTCAAAAGGTTACTACCGAGTCACTCTTGGTCTTGAATTGGAGCCAAACAATGTGTCAGATCGAACCAAACACTACAACAAGCTTGATGAAGCTTATGGTCTTCTTTGTCTCTCCATCTCCAAGGATCTTCACTTCCATCTCAGCGGATTGAAGACTCCAAAAGCCATATGGGAGCAACTTGAAACACTATTCGGCAAGCAGGATGAGCTTAGGGCTTTTCAATTAGAGAATGAATTGATTGGCCTTAATCCTGAGAATTTCGAGACCATCAATGAATTCTTCACAAAATTCAAGAACTTGAACTTGCAATTGAAGAACAGTGGTGTTATCAAAGAGGATAAACAGTTGATCCTCTCCATTCTAAGCAAGCTTGGGAAAGACTATTCGGTATTTGTCTCTACTTTCAATTCCGGTCGGCTAACTACCCCGAATTGGAAGATGCCTACCTTGAATGCCTTCATTGAGTCCGTTACAAAAGAGCATGACAAGTTGATTCAAATGGGGTCCATAAGCTCCAAAGATTCAGCCCTATTTGTTCAAGGACCCAAGATCTTGAATGGTAAAGAAAAGCTAAAGAAGGAGAAGCCCAAATTCGAGCCTCACAAGCAAAAAGACAAAGGCAAGCAAACGGATGCACCATCCAGTTCGAAATCCAAGCAAAAGGGCAAAGAAGGTAACCAAAAATCTAAATGTACTTATTGTAACCGTGGCTTTCATCCCGAAAGTTCATGTATGAAGAAGACTATAGATCAAATGGCCCTCCTTTTGGAAAAGAACAACATAACCCTTCCTGACGGTGCAAGGAAGAAGGATCGGAATGACGATCATGAAAGAGGACAAGCACTCATGGCAACGGTTTCGAAGCCCACTACTCTCTTGATAGATTCGGGTGCATCAAATCATATGGCTGCAAATATTGATTCTTTTTCCTCATTCGATCCAAACAGCTCCATCCCCATCCATTTGGGAGATGACTCAAAAATTTCTTCAAAGGGCAAAGGTACGATTCATGTAGAACATGGATGCTTTCAGAATGTTCTCTATGTGCCTTCCTTAGCTTCGAATCTCCTTTCTGTGTATCAAATGACACATACTAGTGAACCAAAGCAAGTCACATTCATCCCTAATACAGTTGAAATTTCTGATATCAAAAGTGGAAGACTAGTTGCGGTTGGAAAGGCAAACCACACTGCAAAATGCTATGAGTTTTCGCACTTTATTCCGCTTGCAAAGCCCACTGCTCTTCGCACACATGGTAATGAGGTTAGTAGGCTTTGGCATGAAATATTTGGACATCTAAATTATAAGTATTTGCTGCTGCTATCAAATAAATCCATGGTAGATGGGCTTCCACAACTCCGTTCCTCGAAGGGAATATGCACCGGTTGCATTATTGGGAAGCACCCCGAGCACAGATTCGACCGCGGCAAGGCTAGCAGAGCCTCTACTATTTTGCGATTGATCCATTCTGATATCAGTGGTCCGCTGCCCCATATGTCATTAAATGGTTCAAGGTATGTTTTGACATTTATTGACGATTTTTCCCGCTTTACATGGGTATTCTTTCTCAAAAACAAGTCAGAAGTGCTTGGAAAATTCAAGGATTTTAAGGCTTCTGTTGAGACCACCACTGAGAGCAAGATCAAAGCTCTTAGATATGATAATGGTGGGGAATATATCAAGTCCGAGTTGCTGCAACTTTGTGCCCAAAGCGGAATTAAGATCCAACATACAGTTCCCTACACACCCCAGCAGAACGGTGTAGCGGAAAGGAAAAACCGGTCACTGAAAGAGATGGCTACATGCATGATTGAATCGAAAGTTTTGGCTGCAAATCTTTGGGATGAAGCAATCAATGTTGCTGCATATATACAGAACCATGTTCCACATTCATCCATGAAAGGTATGACTCCTTTCGAAGCATTCTTTGGTCACAAACCGGATGTGTCAAATTTGAGAGTTTTTGGCTCTACTGCATGGGCTAGAATTCCTTCTGAGAAGAGACGAGCTTTGGATCCACAAAGTATCGAGTGCATATTGATAGGATATGGGGAAGAATCAAAAGCATATAAACTCATGGATATCAGATCTAAAAAGATATTCATAGAGCGCAGTGTGCAGTTTGAAGAACCGCTTCAAGAATTGCAACTAGTTGAGGAGAAAACTGCCGATTCACCGCCTTCACCAGAAGAAGATTCGAGCAGCGATAATGAAGGTATGAGTTCTGATATTTCTGATATTGTAGCAGCATATGATGATCATGACATATCAGGTTCGGAATCCGACCATTATGATCCCCCTCAGTTACCAAAGTGGGCCCAAAACACTCTACAATCTGCTGGTTCGAATCTTGGAAATCCTGCTGATCCGAGACGAACAAGAGGAGACTTTCAAAGAGCAGGTATGGCTCTTTCTATTGCTGATCCATTTCTTCCTGAGATTTGTTATTTTATGGCTGGTTCAGATCCTACATCATACTATTCATCCCATCGAGATCCGAGATGGAAAAGTGCCATGGATGAAGAGTACAGTTCTCTTCAAAAGAACAATACATGGGAGCTAGTTTCTCTTCCACCTGGAAGAAAATTAGTGAAGTGTAAATGGGTCTACCATACTAAAGTTGCTGCTGATGGCACTATCAGCAAATATAAAGCAAGGTTGGTGGCAAAAGGTTTTTCCCAAGTCCAAGGAGTGGACTACACAGAGACCTTTGCACCGGTTGCAAAGATGGATTCCATCCGCCTTGTTTTAGCTATTGCCGCATCCAAGCACTGGGAAGTGCACCATATGGATGTGAAGAGTGCATTTTTACATGGAGACCTTGCTGAAGAGGTCTATATGCAGCAGCCAGAGGGTTATACATCAGATCCATCATTGGTGTGTAGATTGAAGAAGTCTTTGTACGGGTTAAAACAGGCCCCAAGAGCTTGGTACGCAAAGATGGACTCCTTCCTTCTTTCTCAGAATTTCCAAAGATGCAAATCTGATCCGAATGTGTATTTTCAGTGAGTTAAAGGTAATTTGTTGGTTATTGTACTTTATGTTGATGATCTGCTTATTACTGGTAGCACACTTACTTCAATAAACAAGCTAAAATCTGCCTTAAATCTAGCTTTTGACATGAGCGATTTGGGCTTGCTGAGTCATTTTTTGGGCTTGGAGATAGCTCAAAATTTTGATGGGATCACTATATCTCAGCAAAAATATGCTTCCGACCTGTTATTGAAGTTTAATATGGCTGAATGTAAGGCAGCCCCGTTTCCATTCCTCTCAGGAATCAGTCTTGAGGAGGGAGATTCCACACCGCTTGCAGATTGCAGTATGTATCGACAGTTGATTGGTTCACTACTTTATTTGACACACTCACGGCCTGATATCTCATATGCCGTGAGTGCCGTGTCAAGATATATGCAGCAGCCACATGAGCTTCATTGGCGAGCAGCCAAGCGGATCTTGCAGTATGTGCAAGTTACGAAACAGTTTGGCATACATTATGCTGCTGATTCTGAGCTAGATTTCATTGGTTTTACTGATTCAGATTGGGCAGGTGATAGCATTGATCGGAAGTCCACTTCCGGTTATGTTTTCATGATTGGTCATGGTGCTATTTTCTGGTCCAGCAAAAAGCAAGCAGCCATTGCACTTTCTTCAGCAGAGGCAGAGTATCAAGGGGCAGTCAATGCCTGCATTCAGGCAGTTTGGTTGCAGGGTATTCTTTCCGAGTTTGGTTTTGGTGGCACTACTTCGACTGTCCTATTTTGTGACAATCAAAGTGCTATCAAGATCTCCACAGATCCAGTTTAGCGGCAGAGGACCAAACACATTGAGATTCATATGCATTACATTCGACAGTTGGTGCATGACCGCACCATCATTCTGCAATATTGCCCTACTGATGAGCAAATTGAAGACATCTTCACCAAGAGCTTCACTGAGAAGAAGTTCTCTTACCTCCGTTCACTGTTGGGGGTGAGTTCCATCATGGTGGAGACAGATTGATTCATTATTATGCTTTAGCTTGAGGGGGGGCTTTTTTCCCACTGGGTTTTCCCTCTTTCCTCACTTAGTTTATTTTCAGCATTTTTTGGATTATTGTATTGGGGTGACCTTTGGTCTTAGTTACTAGGGCCCCACATTATTTTAGTTGGCACATCATAGTCTAGCTTGAGGGGGGGTGTTCGGATATCCACATCATCTATTTCAGGATACATCATCTATTTCAGGATCCTGCATGATCTATTTCAGGATATGCAGAATCTAGGGTTTTGCATGCACCTGCATGCACTTGCATGCATCCCAGTCACCAGTTTGATGCCTCCAGAACCTTATACACCTTCTTCTAGCACCCGAGAGCCACTTACTACAGAGTTTTAGCCCTGCTAAGCTGAAAGGCGCCCTCTTCTCACCTACTGCCAGAGAAGGGCGCACTTGTTCACCTACCACTGCAGATTCACTTCAGTTACATTCAGTTAGCTCCGATTCTCCCTGATTTGAGGCTAGTTTCACTCCCGACTGACTGTTTCACCTCCGATTGACCTCCAGTTTGATTATGTGACTTGTTCTGACTTCAGTTAGCCTCCAATGCGCCCCCACTGAGCCTCCAGATCCTATATCAGTGCTACACACTTCAGTTCCATTAATAATACTCAGTTAGACTCAGATTGACACCTGGATGACTGGTTGTTGTGATTGATGAGCACCACCGATGATTGATGAGGACTCCTAGACAGAGTCAAGCTACTCCATTCAGTGATTCGAATGACCTCCTTAGGCAATTCGAATTGCTCAGTCATTGTGACAGTTTGTATTGTAATTCATTCACCCTTTCTGGGATAGATAGCACTGCTGCATGTTTTGCACAGTTTTGCACCATATTTTCTATGTTCATCTGTTGTGATTGATTTACTTGTTCATTAGATCTGCTGTGACTAATTTTACACATTCATCCAAAACCCGCATCATGGACGCATTCTTCACATATAAATATTTCCATGGCTCGGTACAATAGCTCCAGTGATGTAACTGAAGCTCTGATACCACTCTGTAGAGTCCCCAGATCACCTCGGTGTCCTTCAGAAGTGATGGGAGACCCTGATATTCTTTTTTTTCTTCCAATGCTTCCATTCACACCTTTCTGTAATTTACATCACCAAATCCACAATCTGCAATCTGCAATCCACAACTCTCTTGGATCCGCAATCCGCAAGTTGCCTCAGATCCATAATCCGCAAGTTTCCTCGGATCCGCAATCTGCAAGTTGCCTCGTATCCACAATCTGCAATCCGCAAGTTTCCTCGGATCCGTAATCCATTATCTACAAATCTCTTGGATCCGCAATCCGCAACTCCCTTGGATCCGCAATCTGCAAGTTGCCTCGGATCCGCAATTCACAAGTTTCCTTTCTGCAATCTGCAAGCTGCAATCCACAATCTACAATTGCGGAAGTCCAACTTCAACGGAAAAATACTCTTTCCGCAATCTGCAATCCACATTGTGGAAGTTGGAATTGCGGGAGTTCAAACTTGAATTTCCAAAAAACTTTCCTTTCCGCAATCCGTAATACGCATTGCGGTATTCGGAATTGCGGAAGTCCAAACTTGACTTTCCGAAAAACTTTCCTTTCCACAATCTACATCTGCAAAATTCCTAGACTTGTTTCTCCCTCGTCCTTGAGCCAAATAAGGCAAGTATGGCACCATTGGAAATATATTTGAGATCTCTTTCCACTGGTATAACTCTCTCATCCATCTGAGGATTATAACCTTTCCATTATCTCAACTAAATATTCCATCATAACTTCACTTTTCCATGCCTTAGAACTTCTTAAAACTCTATCTATCTTCTCCCATGACCTTCCCCTTTCACCTGACCCACATAGAGGTTCTGAAACACATCAGGGTATCCCCCTCCCTTCCCAAATATCAAGTGTAATCACACGACTCATTCTGTGAGATTTTCAATTACTAGGAACTAGATTCATAAGACAATTTCACCATGGAATATTTTAGACAATGAGAGAAGAAGAATAGAGAGAATAAATTATGGAAAACACTCTATATCTTATTCATTGATATGATAACAATATATAATACATCCTCCATGGAGAAAATCGAATTTCTTTGAAGCAATATGGAAAGAGCAAAAAGAAAAGGCTTAGAAAAGACAAAAAACCCCCTAGGTGGCAAAAGCAGTTTCCAAAACTGTGCTAGAGGCTCACAAATTTGGAAAGTATGGTGTGGCAGCTCATGAGTGAGGTAAATAGGATGTATTGATGGCTTTAGAAGGTTAGATATGATGTGGAGGTCGAATTGGTCAAGTGGCAAAAGATTCCAAGTTAACTAGCTTTATCTTTTCCACTAGAAAGTAGAAAAAGTAGGACAAAGCTAACTAAAACTGGATAGTGTCTTTCTAATTCAAGAATAGAATAAAATCAGACAGAATCTAAGGAAATATTATCCAAAATCTATCCACATTTGTTTTTGTGAATGAGGATAGCATGTGGTCCACTAAAAGACAAAACTGGCCTATTCTACCTAGTCAAAACTCAGGAAATTAATCATAAATGATTAATTAATTTTATCCTAAGTCTAGAATGACATAGTGGGTTTTTTAAATGTTCCAACACCCCCCCTTAAGCCTGACTTTATGTGATGGGAATCAGAAAATATCAAAAATATAGGGCCCGAGAAATAAGGCTTATGGTCACCCCAATACAAAAATAACTAGTCCATGTAAACCGAGGAAACAGGGAAAACCTCATGGGAACAAAACCCTCCCTCAAAAATGGACATGCTTGATGTCTTCATACTGTCATGTTGCTCATTTGAATGAGCTGAATGAGCTGAATGGGCTGCTTTTGAGTAACTGACTTGATGAAGAGATTGTGGATGTCATGATCATGCATCAGTGCATCAATGTTGTGTAGGCAAGAACCATGTGTTGAAGCTCTATGAAGCTCATCTTCTGATAATGGAGGAGCATAAAATGAATTTTTCTTGCTGCTGTAACATACATAATCAGATATGAAAACATAATCAATGATGGAAAGAAGATCTATGCATACTCCTTCCCAAGGAAAAACAATGAACTCAACAGGATCAATTTCTTCTGTAGCTGCAATATGGTGTACTAGTTCTTGTACTTTCTTCTCAAAGTGATGTAGAACCTTTCTAATATTTAAAATGAGATCATGCAGCTATGAAATATCAGAATGTAAGTCATATGGAGCAGCAACCAATAAATATGTGGAGTCTCCATGATTGAACACAATTTCAGTAGAAAAAGTTTGAGAAACTAGATCACCCGGACAGCTGAGCGAGCCTGGAGAGAGTGAGGACTTGAATTTTGAACCATGAGTGATGGGGTCAGGTCTAGATATGTGGAATATCAGTCCAAATAATGCCAAAACAATGGTTTTCCAACCAATAAAATATATGCAAGACAAAAGTGCAACAGAGGCAAGTGACAGAGTGTAGGAAAACATAGAATTGTGTAGTTTCTTAACTGGAGAACTTGGGGTTTGTAGGGTCTTTTGTGCATCCAAAGGTTGGGAATATGATGTGGGATATGTAATGACCTACATATCAGATTGTAAATCATCTTCTAAATCAGAATCTAAAATATTTGAATGATGGTGGAAAGACCTTTCAAAAGACAAGTCAGAAGCTAGTAAAAATGACTAGTTTTGAGAGTAGACTTGGATGAACTGACTGAAGATTGTTCCAAGGAAGAGGTGGAGGTTTCTAATTCTGATATATCAGAATTTGAAACAATATCAGAGACATCAAAATTATATTTCACTCTAGCACTCAAAGCATAAACATTATTACCTTTGGGAGAGGCTTGGAGACAGAGTTCTTGTTCTACAACAAGCTTGCCTTGTTCTTTCTTTGCAAAGTCAGGAACATCTATGTTATGCTCTTCAAGCATCTTGGCAATGATGTCCAATTTCTTCTTGAAGCAATATTTCTCAATATGAGTGCCTTTTCAACAATAAGAACACTTGGGCTTCTCCTTCTTCATCTTCTTGGATATTGAATCTCCATCAGAATCATCTTCATCTGACAATATCTTATGTTTGGATTTGTCATTCTTGAAACTCTTTGCTCTATGAGCAACAAGTGCAAATTATTTGGAGGGTGATTGATCCCTTATTTGGACCAGCTTGTCCTTTTCTTGAGTGAGGGAATCAATGAATGCATCCAAGGTTGGCATCTTCCACTTGGGAACTGCAAGTCTTGTAGAATGAAAAGTAGACACAAATACTGAGTATTCAGAGCTCAGTTTTGATAGAATGGTAAGGATTAATTGCTCATCCTTCTTCTCTATACCACATTGCTTGAGTTGAAGCACTAGGCTCTTGAATTTTGAGATGAACTCCTCCATAGAATCAAAATTACTTGAACTAAGAGAGATCAGCTCAATCTCCAACAAATGACCTCTGAGCTCGTCTTGTTTTCCAAAGAGAGACTCTAGCTTTGTCCACACTTCATTTGGAGTTGATAGAGAATCGATATGGAATAGAATATCTGGAGATACAAAGAGACAAAGTAACCCATAAGCTTCATCAATCCCATTGAACCATTTGGATTTTAATGCAACAGCTCCTGGCTCAGTTTCAAGCCCCATAGTGACTCTATATAATCCTTTGCTCCGAAGCTGAATGATCATATGCGCCTTCCAGTCAAAGAAATTGAAGGGAGTGAGAGTCACAGCTTTGGCTTAATTTTGCTCCATACTGATGCACTCCTGGTGATGGTAATACCTGCAAAAAACACTCTTGGAAATTGTTTTGAATCAATCTAGCTCTGATACCATGTGAGATTTTCAATTACTAGGAACTAGATTCATAAGACAATTTCACCATGGAATATTTTAGACAATGAGAGAAGAAGAATAGAGAGAATAAATTATGGAAAACACTCTGTATCTTATTCATTGATATGATAACAATATATAATTCATCCTCCATGGAGAAAATCGAATTTCTTTGAAGCAATATGGAAAGAACAAAAAGAAAAGGCTTAGAAAAGACAAGAAAACCCCTAGGTGGCAAAAGCAGTTTCCAAAACTATGCTAGAGGCTCACGAATTTGGAAAGTATGGTATGGCAGCTCATGAGTGAGATAAATAGGATGTATTGATGGCTTTAGAAGGTTAGATATGATGTGGAGGTCGAATTGGTCAAGTGGCAAAAGATTTCAAGTTAACTAGCTTTATCTTTTCCACTAGAAAGTAGAAAAAGCAGGACAAAGCTAACTAAAACTGGATAGTGTCTTTCTAATTCAAGAATAGAATAAAATCAGACAGAATCTAAGGAAATATTATCCAAAATCTATCCACATTCGTTTTTGTGAATGAGGATAGCATGTGGTCCACTAAAAGACAAAACTGGCCTATTCTACCTAGTCAAAACTCAGGAAATTAATCATAAATGATTAATTAATTTTATCCTAAGTCTAGAATGACATAGTGGGTTTTTTAAATGTTCCAACACATTCATAGGGTTAATCAAACATATCACAACATGTAAGGTGCATAAATCTAGATCTAACAATTATATCTATCACATGCAAGACTTATAATGCATTAAACTCATGCAATACAATGATATTCATAATAATAACTCAGCCTCCTACTCAAGCTCACATATGATCTTCCTATCAATCAAATTGATACAAACATACATTCCATAACTGAACATAAGCAACCATATTATAACAATGGAACATCATCATTCATCATAACAAGGAAGTACTTATCTTTTAACTTGCTGAAGCTACCAAGCAACTGGCTAAGTGAGAGCAACATTCCACCCAACTTTAGATCTCTATCGATCCTGTACTCTTTTAGCTGAGAGATCACCCTCGAGATGGGTTGTGTATCCACTAAGGAGGGCTATCAGGTTCTCTCATAGTCAAGGTTCCATCCCAATGCTAAGCCAATTTGCAGTTGGTTTTATCAAGCATTCCAGGGTATATTCCCATGCTAAGCCAACCTACAGTGGGTTTATCAAGCATAGAGGGATATACTGGTCATGCCAAGCCAACTTCCAGTTGGGTTTATCAAGTATACCAAACAACACAGTCCTACCAAGCCAGCATATAGTTGGGTTTATCAAACATATCAAGCAAGCTAATCATGCTAATCCAACTTGCAGTGGGTTTATCAGGCATATAGGGATAACAAGGAGGGCATTTCTAATCCAGTGAGCTCAACCACAGAGCTGCAGGCATCTCAACACTAAGCAGACCTGGCACCCACATTACCTACCGCACCCAACACAAGGAAGATCCTCTTCTATGTTGGACAGTCCCTCAAGGCCTCTTCCCTTCCAGTGCTATTTAGGATGGGCATAGAAAGGTCCAGTCGCTAGTTCTATGAGATTACAGCCTTCACTGGGTTTATCAAGCAACCCAACCTTCTTCCACAGTTCAATAAGATGACTCCTTCTAGACTTGTGGATAGGGCTTTGTTCCGCAATCTACTCTCTGCGATCCAATCCCAGGTCCTCATGGTTTTCTCTACAATGTTCAAGCTTTATGATTCCTCACAGGTTCTTACCACTCTGTCACAAGTAGACTAGGTTCACTCACACACTTCCTATGGTATTTTATATTACACAGGAAAACACGATTATCTTCAGGCTTCCTCACGACTGGCTTTGTGGGTCTGCATATGCAGGGATTTCTCTACCATTTCTCTCTTGTAGAATGGATGGATCGTGAATGGCGAGTTGTGAATGCATGAATTAATATTCCCCTCCACAAATGGGTAGTCAAACAGGTTTTTCCAGTTTCCCCGACGATTGAGTGTCTTCCGGGATAAGCAATCAGAGCCATGCCCTGCCATACGAAATCGCAGGCATGCTCCATACTCGATCGGCTTCATTAACAGGGTTCTCAACCACCCGCTACAACTGAGTTAATTTTAGTAGGGAGGTCGAAAGGTTTCACAATCGAACATGTGGCAACATGGGTACCAATCCCATAACCCCCTCACCTCTCCCTAGTGGATACACATGGCCCCTTCTCATTATTTGCCTCTTTAGCCAGCTTCTTGGTTATTTTATTCATTAATAAATAATTACATCATTTACATTTCTTCATGGCTTAACAGCCCATGAATAATCAAACTGTCAAATACTTTCCTATGCAATAACCTTAAACATCCACTAGTGGGGCCTTGGCCTTGAGCTCCACACTAGGGCGAATACACACACATCGCTTATACATAGTATTTACATTGAAGCCAATAAACATCAAGGGGAAAATGGGGTATTACATTATTGCTTCCTTACTATAGGAATGAAACACAAGAGTCTTGGTGTAAAAAGATGATCAAAATATATAAGCAAAGCATAGGCGCTACCTTCACCTTCCTCATAATTATTGCCCCATAACCACTTAAAACTCATCCAACTCCAATCACCTAGTTCTCAATCTTCTTAATACTTCATTCAACTGTGGGACTTATCAATAAAATTGCAATATCATTCACCTTGGTCTCATTTGAACTTACATTCATCTCTTTTAAGTAGCGCTCAACATCCCAACAAAAGTTACCAAGTAACTTAGCATTGTGACTGCCATCGTACGGTTCTAGTTCCTTGATCTTTATTCTCATAGGAGTCAATGAACTATTCCCATTAGTAATATCTCATTTCAACAAGTTGATGGTGTCTTCCTAGTCTTTGACTTCGCCTACAATAGTGTTTAACAAGTCTTCCACCACTTGCAACGTTCCATCAATGTTAGTGCACCTAACTACTACTTCAAAAAATGAGTTTGTGGTCTTTTGGCACTTTGTCATTGCAACATTATGGGTATGATGCATGTGGTCTAACTCTACTTCGAAGGATTTTTCCTTCTTCCTATGCTTGAAAATAGAGGTTGTCATACTCTTGATAGACTTCTCTAAGGTTGCAACTCTAGTATTCATCCTTGGAGTCTTAGGATTTTACCACTATCATTGTCTTCATGGTGTAAAGTCATCTCTACATATGAAGTATCCATGGGCATATTTCCAAATTTTGTCACTTTTCCCAAGTGATAGTCTCCTCAATCCTATGTCTTGGAAACAATAAAGATAACTCACTACTTTTGTGTAGATGAATTGTCTTGGTTGCATGTTGCACCGGGGAACTATATTTCCTCTTTCAAGTCTTCAAGTCACCCTTGTGGACATCTGCCAAACCTGTCTCATAAACGTTTTGTTTGTCCCAAGCTTTCTCAAACATGGTGAAGAGTGCTTGAACTTCTATGATATCATATTTCCTTCAAAAAGTGGTGAGGAGTGTGCTTTGATACCATTTTTTTTTTTTAACAAGAACGGTTATGGATATTGTATTAAAAAGAGTCTTCAAAAAATAAATACAAAGAGGTTCTGGTTTTCCTCTGAGAGGGACCAGCTTTCAAATTTTCCATTCTTGTTCTAGTGATTCTTCTCCTAGCTCTAACAGTTTTGAAGCTAGTACTATAAAACTTAACATATTGTCCCAAAATGAGCTTACAAAAGCAATACATTAAAAAAACTGGGTGTAGAATCCATTGAAACTGATAATACCCATTAAAACTAGACCTGAGTCTCTTCTATACTAGAGCAAAAAGATAAATTATAACCCGCAAAAAGAGAGATCCAGATAGCCGAGTCATTTCTTCCATGGACGAGAAGGTTCTGGGATTTCCATGGAATCGTCCGGATTGGAACTGGAGCCCATAGTGTCCTAAAACCCTAGAATGCAGCGAGCCAAATCTTCTCTGAGTCTGTCCACCTTTCCTTCAATGTCTAAGATACTCCTGTAGTTATCGTCCACATTGGAGTCCACATTTGATATATTGTTTGTTGTGTAGTCCACTGCTTCTGACATGGAGGAGATTCGACCGTTCATTAGGTCATTGTTATGCCTGACCTCGGTGCTGAGAGAATGTAGTAGGGTAAAAACTCTCATCATGTTCTTTTTTATGTCTTCCACCTCAATTCTAATCATGTTCACCTACACTTCCATGGTTTCAGCCTCTGTATCTTGGGGGATCGAATGGGTGGAGGAATCAAGGGCTGCTAGCTCGTCTTCACACAGACTAAGGGACGTGAGGTCCACGAGGAGAGAGCGTAGAGGTTGCAGGAGCTTTGCTTCAGGAAGAGTAATGCCGAGGGAGGAGGGCAGGGGCTTATCACAAATCGTGCAGGAGAGCAGAGGCGAAGAAATTGCAGAGCTAGCGCCCAGGGAAGGAGCAAAGCAAGCAGTGGAGCGGGCATCCATCCTCAGGGCAGAGGTTAACAAAGCGAACTTCTAGAAGCGTATGAAAGAATGGTTAATCAGAGTGTGCAAGAGAGTGGGGGTAGATGGAAAGAGGCCATGTGAAGGCATTAAATGCCTCCATCGTCCCTCGATCAAAATGACAAGTGGTTGCATGCAGGAGTAAGGCTGGCCACTACCAAAGGTGACGAGAGATGGGAGAGAAAGGTTCCTATGTATGGGGGGAGAACCCCAAGGAGAGGAGTGGTTAGGGAATCCAACTAGGGGTAGGGTCTGCACCATCATAAGATAGAAAACCAGTACATTGGAGCACCCCTTTGTTAGCCATTTCATCGGCATGGTGATTATTTAAGCATAAAACATGGAGGAATTTAAGAGTGTTGAAATCTCTGTTGATAAATTTGAGGATGTGGTGGTATTTATTGGATGGGGTGGAGCGTTTCCTGGTGAGATTGCGGGCTTCTCGGATTATGAGAAGGGAATCCCCAACGGCTATCAGATCTTTTATCCCGGCCTTGATGGCGACTTCCAGACCTTTAAGTAAGGCAAGCCATTCAGCGTCGTTATTGGTCTTTATTCCAATTCCCCAGGCATAGCTTTTCATTCTGCTTCCCCTGGGGTCAAAGATGACCCCTCCCACGCTTGCCAACCTAGGATGCTCTGATACCAATTTTGATAGACCTACAGTCTACAAAAAAAATTCTTTGTAAACTTGGTGGTTTCACAACTTTGTTTCAATACCTGAGGTCACACATTGTTGCCTCACCTCAGTTGTGGGGACTTGGCCACCTTGCACCTACTACAACCAAAGTATGCCTCTTGACTTAATATATACTCATAACTTCACCTTAGGTTACAGTATGTTAAATGAAACTAACTTAAAACACCCAACCGTGGCCTTAAAACATCCCAACAATATTACTTGTCTACTTAGCCAATATTTCAACAATACTTAGCCAACGCAATGCATTCCAAGGAACATAACATTCATCTAAGTAAAGAGACTCCAACACACATGTATAGGTGACACCCAATGTGGATACCTTAACTTTATCTATATGAAGAATGTTAAAGATTCACAAGGGAGTGTGGCCTTCTACCTACTTCTTTATTAGAGATGCATAATAAATCTAAGGCAATACTATGTACTGTTCAATAGAATTGCACAATCCAAACCCTAAATAATCCATAGGCCTACCTTCTGCAAATCCTAACTCTTCTTCATTTCACTTATCCAGTGTCTAATTCATCCTACTTTGCCAACCCTATCCTTAACACAATCACAGAATACTTCGTCAATTCTTGTATGAATGACCTTGATTTCCCTAGCAGTTTGATGTGTTCTCTTTATATAGTGGGTGTCCCTTTCCTTCACCTTCTCTAAGGTGCTATGCAAGTCACTCTATGTATGTAGTCCCAAGTGGCATTCATCCAACTTCAAGTGTGCCCTACAATGTCTACATGTCATTTTGTGATTTGTCCATCAATTACCTGCATCCAACGGTGTTGTGCCCAATAGACACGCATTCAACAATGCACCCTACGAATGCTTATGCCCAAAGGTACTCATGTCATTTATCATAATCCCAAGGCATGGAGCGCCCACCTCCCAACACCCAAGTATATAAAATCCTGTGAAATTATTTTTTGTGAATCTATCTATCTAGTATTGTGCATACTTGCAAATTAGATGCGGTCATTTGCAATAACCCTCTATGTGCCTTCCTTCACCAAGTTCTCTTTGCTAAGCTTCTCTCGGTGCATCCAACCATAATGCAAATTGCCAAAGTTTGTGATGCATCATACCTTTGTGTAAGGGAACCAATGAGTCTACGGTGCACCTTGCCAACATGCATAGAATCCCAAAACCAACTCCTCAAAGCATCAACTTCATGTTACATTCATCCCTGCAACCATGCATCAACCTCATGTTGCATTCATCCCTGCAACAAGGCATCAACCTCATGTTACATTCATCCCTGCAACAAGGCATCAACCTCATGTTACATTCATTCATGCAAATCAATGACCACCGAGGTGATCGTGTGATGGAGATGCTGAAAACTATTCAAACTTAAGGCCTTAAACTTATTGTATAATAACTTGGAGGACTTACTTGGATGATGCACTTTATGATCATTTTGTTATTTGCATGTGTTTCACGTGTGCTATTTCCATGTGTTTCACGTTATAACTCTGAAACGTGTATAATAATCACAAATATGAACAACACGTTGAAAGTTACAAGCATAGGAAGTAAGTAGAATAATAACTTGGATTAAGCGGAAATTACATTTTGTAATCTTATCCATAATCAAAGGCACATTAATATTACCATAGACTTTTTATCGTTTTTCTCTCAACATTCATTTCATGTTTTACACATGAACCTAACTATATAATTTTTATCATCTCAACATTCACTTCATGTTTTACACATGAACCTAACTATATAATTTTTATCATCTCGACATTCATTTCATGTCTCGTAAGGTTAAAAACGCTACTAGCACATTACTAAATTATAATATTATCACATTTTAAGTCAACAAACCTCACTATCATACTTACCATCCTTTGACTTGGAGAGGTTTTTCTAAGATAAGAGAACCCCTTTGGTTCATTGCATTTAGGACAATGAAATATATTTATAAAATAATGTTATGGGCACCCCTAGTTTCTCATTTTAATATAAATCACTTTCACCTACACACAAGTGTAACAGGATTGCCACTAGTAGCATATAATAATTGATAAATGAGATCGTGCATGACTTTCTTAAAAATATATATATATATATCTCCACACGTTAAACGCAAATTTATTAAAACGAGGGTTTGACTATCATAACAATAATGGAGTTCCTGTACCATGATTATGAGGGGGTTTCCTATTTACACTGCTATTATATTGTTGGATGAATAGGCAAGATTTTTAATAATATAAAATTGGTGTATTTGAAAAAATCAAGGTTTGTCCAGGTACATTGGACGTACATAACGTGTAATATGCGTACAAAACCAAGGAATTACTTAAGGAGCATTTATAAGGACATGATTATATTATTTTAAATATTTAAATACACTTTAAGTTGGATAGTAAGTTGTTTTTTAATTTGTTATGTACTAAGGGATTAGATATACAATAGTGTACATGTTTTAAATATTTTTTTTCAGATGGTTGAGATTAGAAATTATTTTAGTTTTATGGAATCACAAATATTAAATAGTGATATTGTATAATCTAGTTGTAATAGGGATATTTGAGAGTGTTGAATTCATTTATGCATTTAAAATAATATTTAAAAACACAATTTCAACAAAGATTGTTTGACTGGATTCAATGGATAGCAAATCAGAAAAACTTCAAATTATAAAGCATTTAGAATCTCATTTCATTAAATATGGACTAATTCAAGTCCATATTCATTCCCAAAAAACAAAAACACGTTTTCTAAAGCCCAAAATTAGGTTTTTTAAAGTCCAACATCCTTTGAAATGAAAATTACACTTTTGAAATAAAAAATTGCACTTTAAAAGGATTATTTTTGGACTTTAGAAAGGACAATTTGGAAAAATTTTAGTTCAGATTTTGTTGAATCGTTCCAATCTTAATGAAATCCGGTAACCTTCTTTGTTAGTTATTGCTATCATTAAAAAAGGGACCAAACATTAGTAAAGCTTGACAATTGAAATCCATTAGATTTAGTATCCTTTTGAATCCTAAGGATGATCTAATTTAACTAATTCCTTAGTGTCCTTTTGAATACTAAGGATGATCTAACTTAACTAATTCCTTATGACTCATAATTTCTTTGAATTAAATGTTTACCTCCAAACTTCAACATAAATGTGTATCTTCAACATGAGGGATGGTTGATAGAAGGTGGGTGAAGGTGTTCATTTTTGTGAGTGATGTTGTGTATTTGTGGAGAGAAAGATTCTACATATAGTTTGAGAAAAAAAATCTCATCATTCTATCATGAAGTATGATTATCTAATCCAAAACTAGTTCTAAATGAACACAAACTAAAAATAGTTGGCATATGAAAATAAATATTAGTGAGACTAACTAAAAAGACATATACATTAACCTATAAGATTAGACATATGGAAAGGCTAGCATTTTTAAAGATAAGTAACATGACAATAACATCAAAAGAAGACTATGTATCTAGATCCATAATAACGAACATGCACTAAAAGTTTAGAAGTAGGGAAATTTATTTACAAGCCTAGAAAATGATATGCAAAGCATGAGGCAACTTCCTTATTGTAATCAACACTAGAATAAGGTTTAAATATATAGCAAAGCATGAGGCAACTGCCTTATTGCAAACATCACTACAATAAGGTTAAAATATATAGAGATTGCCACACTTTTGGCATCCTCAAAGAGTAAGAAACCATTTATCTTGATTTGGGTGCATACATCATCATACCATAACTTTTGGAATAAGGAGACAATACTATTAAAGCTATCAAAAATATATTTCCAACCTATTTCCAAAGAGAAAGTTATAATGTGGAAACAATGCTATATAAAAAAGGTAAGAGAATAAGTGAGTTGGAATCACAAAATAACATTTTTCTTTACTTTTGGAATAAGGAGACAATACTATTAAAGCTATCAAAAATATATTTCCAACCTATTTCCAAAGAGAAAGTTATAATGTGGAAACAATGCTATATAAAAAAGGTAAGAGAATAAGTGAGTTGGAATCACAAAATAACATTTTTCTTTAATGATGTGTAATTTAAAATGTTTAGAAATTGGAATGCATTGAATAACTCCAAGCTTAAATGAGTTGTATTAATGAGAATCACGTATTAATATATAGATATGATTTTTAGTTTTATATTTAAGAAGTATTTTGGACTTCACCGTGACTTTTCATATTACTAATAAATAATTAATAATCTTAATATGCATAAGGAATCATAATCCTTAAGGATTTGGTATCTAACATTCCCTACCTTAATTTGAAAGGGGTGTTTGTCCAAGAATCTTTATGAATCTCTCAAATTTTTCTCTTCCAGGCACCTTGGTGAAGATGTCTACAATTTTCTAACTTGTGGAACAATGTATCAAATGAAAGATCTTGTCGTCTACATGATGTCGAATCAAATGGTATTTTGTATTGATGTGCTTTGTTTGATCATGGAATTTGGGATTCTTGGCCAAATTGATTGTAGAAGTGTTATCAATCAAAAGTGGAGTAGCATTCACTTGTTTCTCCTGCAAATCCACAAGTATCTTCATGAACCATACAATTTGCTTTGTTGCTTCCATATCAACCAAATACTTTTCATGTGTTGTGGAATTTGTTAGAATGTATTGTTTGTGTTATCCTAAAGTAGATGCTCCATTCTCCTTATCTCCATCAAAGTATGAATCTGGGTATCCAATGAGTTTGAATTCTTCCAACTTAGAGTATTTGAGCTCAAAGTCTTGAGTTCCTTTCAAGTACCTTGGAACTCTTTTTGTTGTGCACCAATGTCCTTCATAAGGTTTTTGCATAAACCTAGAAAGGATCCCAAGTGACAATGAAATATCTATTCTAATAGTAGTAAGGTAGATAAGACTCCCCACAAGCTATCTATATTTAGTTGTATCCTCAAATTTATTCCCTTCATTTGATGTTAGCTGCAAATTTTGTTCTATTGGAGTAAAAAGAGGATTACAATCAACAATGCCAAATCTACTTAAGAACTCTCCAATGTAATTCTTTTGGGATATCATGAATATATACCTTGGATTTTGAGGCACTTCAATGTCCAAGTGGTAGTGACAATATCCCATATTTTTATTCATTTTTTTCTTTATGGATGCAATGTAGATTTCATTATTCCTTGTCATCAAAAGATCATTTGCATACACCACAAGATATACAATAGTTTTTCCAATTTTCTTGGAAAACAAAGTTGTATCATTAAGATTAAATTGCTTGAAAATAATCTTCAAAAGGTTCTCAATTAGCTTTTTATACCATGTGCGAGGTATTCGTTGTGGAGCTTGATCTTCATGATTCAGAGATGTTGTCGTTTCATTCATGTTTGTACCCCAGTTTTATATGTTGTGTAGGTGGATTGTACACTCGTCCCAGCGGTGGGGTGTGGAGGGGCATCATTGCCCCACGGGGGTTTGGGGGGACCATCCCCCCCAGTTGGGGGATCCGGGGGCCAGCGGGACCCTGGTGGGGGTTTGGGGGGACCATCCCCCCCCAGTTGGGGGATCCGGGGGCCAGCGGGAACCTGGTGGGGGTTCGAGGGCGAATCCCTTGAAAGAAATGTTTTGGGTTGTTTTGTTGGCCAATAGTTTATAGGCCCATGGTTTTGGGTAGCCCGTAGTATTTTCCCATGGTAATTCCCCTTTAAAAGGAACACATTGTAATACAGTTGTGTAATGTATTGTAGCATTGTAAGGATCTTTGATTGTGTAAGAGAGATTGTGAGAGAGTAAAGGGGACGTTGCAACGGATGTGATGCAAGTTGTATCCCTTCATTTGCTGGATGGTATAATAATAAGGACTGGAAATATTTATGTGTCGACGTAGCCCATCTTGGGTGAACCACGTTATATTGGTGTCTCTCTTGTAATGTGTTTTATGTGATTTATATTTGCATCTTGTTTATTGTTATTGCTCTATGATCATGTTTTTCTAACACGAGGTGCTTGATTTAGTCCATACGAATACTTAATGAGCTTGCATACCTTATGTTCTTGACCCTTCAAAATAAATCCTTATGCTTGAGACATGTTGCCATTCCCTTTCAAATCACCATTCAAGAAGGTTATCTTCACATCCACCTGATGAATATTCCACCCATTCTATTATACCAAAGAAAACAAAGCGTGAATGGTATCCCATTTTGTTGTGGGGGAGGAAGTATCCTCATAGCCTATGCCTTCTATTAGTGGAAATCCTTTCACCACAATCCTCGCCTTATGCTTGTTAAGTGAGCCATTTGATATGTACTTGATTTTGTAGACCCACTTGTAGGTAATTGGTTTTGTTCCAAATGGAGGATACACCAACTTCAATGTCTCATTCAAGTAATGAAAGCAACATATTCCTTCTACATAGCTTCTTTCCACTCATCACGAGAAACAACTTCTTCAAAGGAATTTGGTCCATAGTTAGTGGGTAAATTCAATTCACAATCAAATGAAGCTTCCATATCATCTACATGACCTGGATGTGAACCATTTATTTCACCTCCATCTTCTTGTCTTGTTGAATTTCTAGTTCCTCTCTTTCCAACCTCACTAGGATGAACACTTTCAATTGTCTTCATGACCCACTTTGGAAATTTCTGTGATGGTCTAGGTTGCTCAATTGGTTGAGATGGTGTTTCCTGCAATGGTGTTGCATTCTTGTTAAGATTCAACCTTCCAATCCTCTCAATTACATCATCCAATTGAACATCGTGTTCTAATGAAGTGCTTGGATCTTCTTCATGAGGGGAGATGGTGCTACATTAAACTCATGCTATGTCTTTCTATGGGTAAACATTTCAAGATGATCAAGCTTGTGCTCAACGGTCTTGTCATTTTAGTGGATTAAATAAAAAACACATCTCTTGAAAGAATGAAATTTGTATTCACCTCATTATAAAGATGATATTGCTTTGTGATATTTGAGTACCCCAAGAATATGCACTTATGACTCATTTCACTTAGTTTGTTTCTTTACTCCTTAGGAATTAAGGCATAGCAAGTGGAACCAAAAACCCTTAGATGCCTCACCGAAGGAATGCATCCATGGCATATCTCATAAGGAATCTTGTTGGTATGAGCATGTGATGAACTTCTATTTTTCAAATACACTGCACACAAATCTGCATCACCCCAACACATCAACTTCACATTCTTGAAAAACAACATGGAACATACTATATTCAAGAGTGTTCTGTTCATTCTTCCTGCTACACCATTCTATTGCAGACTATATGGAATAATGGTTTGATTCTTAATCCCATGCTGACAAATATAGATTTAAAATTCATTAGAAGTTTTGATCCATCTCCATTATTAGTAAGAAGAGCGTCAATATAATATTGTGCTTCATTTTCAATGCATACATGAATTTTTTCAATTGTTTCAAATGCTTGAGGTTTATGTTACAACAAATAAACCTAACACATCTCAATGTCATCATCAATACAATTCATGATATTTTTACCAAAAATCATATGCAACAAGCATGGGGCCACACAAATCAGAGTATATCAACTCTAGCTTTATACATGCTCTTTAAGTGGAATCACAAAAAGATTGCTTGTTATGTTTACCAAGGATACATGAATCACACTACTTCAAAATCCTTGGAATAGTAGGAAAACCATAAGTACCATTTTTCTTCAACATACAATTTTTTTTCCATAATTGATGTGCCCAAATCTAGCATGCCAAAAGAGACTAGATGACAATGCACCTTCATCATGGTGAAAGAGGTACTTAAAATTGTGTGCCCATGTAGATGTCCCTTTCAGCTTCAACAATCTCTAAGCCTCCTATCCTATCATGACAAACATGTTGTCAAAAGACCTCCTTGTATCAACTTTTCCTTCAAACATGTGGATAGAATGGACTTGTTGTTGAATGTGCACAAGAGATAGTAAGTTTATTTGCAACTCGGGAAGATGATTTGAGAACATCATGCAAAATAAAATCTAGAAATATAGGAAATTTGAGTCTAATGGTGCCAATTCCCAAAGGTTTGAGACTAAATTTATCTTTAAAGTATACTACACCCTCTACATTGTCATTCAATTCTTCAAAGAAGTCTCTCCAAAAAGTCACATGGAAAGTAGCACATGTGTCAAGCAACCGTGCATCTCTCCAAAAATTCACATGGAAAGTAGCACATGTGTCAAGCAACTATGCATCTCTCCAAGAAGCAAATGAATTATTGAACAATTCTTCATTTATTCCAATATTGCAATGAGAAATAACATAATGAGAAGATTCAGGAGATTTACCTTTTTATTATTTGTGTTCCTACTTTTCTTTGATCTTCTCCCATGGGATCCTACATGTCTTTGTCTCATGTCCATTCTTTCCACAAAGAACACAGTGAATATCATATCTCTCACCTTGATTATGCCTACCCCCCATGCCTCTACAATTCTTCTTTCCACGCCCTCTCTTACTAAACTCTCCTCTAGAAGAATCATATGATCGATTCTTTCCTTTTTGAGAAAGGAACATATTCTCACCAGTGGGATGATTTGTCTTCTTCCCAAAATATTTTATCAACTTTCTCCAACAAAGAGTCAAAATTGAGAGACTTCATTTGGACACTAGCTTGAAGTGATTTAGGATAGAGAGAAGATGTGGAGTAGAGGATCTTGATGAAATCCATGAGAGGTATATCTACCTTCACACTAGTAGAATCAATGTCATGCATGATGGCTTTAATTCTAGATGCTACATCCATGGGATCATTATCCTTCAACTTTATGTTGAAGAGCTTCAACAACAATTAAATTAGCTCCAATTCTAAACACGAATCATACAAATATTTCAATTTCTTCAAAGCATCCCAAGAATCTTTAATAGATATGATGTGTCATCTCACCTCTTCTTACAGAAGTAGCAATCAAGGCATATGCTTTCTTATCTTTATGATTCCAAATTGCACGATTCTTATCTTCAATAGGTTTGTTAGGTGAAATATCTCCATATCCATCACAAATGCCATCCCAAATATCATTAAAGATAAGAGTATGATTGATCTTTCTTGACCATTCTAGATAATTTTCTTTTTCATTTAGCACCACACCAACAATTGAGACCAAAAAATGTGTTTTCATAAAAAAAATGCAAATAAAATCATAGAAACCATAAGAAAAGAATGATGAGTGTGTGAGGTTGAGTATTTTTCCTAGCCTAACAATGGTTTAATACATGGTCATAAAGATATATATGCTTAACAATGACAAAATAACATTTGCAAACAAGGATAAAGAGTGTTAGTCTTGGTAGCAGCTAATACACCCAACCAAAACGAAAATGCCCTTGGCAGTAGGTAATTAGTTTAATATTCAACTATCAAGCAATGAAAGTGAGTAAGGAGGGTACAACCTAGGAAAAAGTAACATGCCCCAACAATTGGATTAAACACTCAAACAGCATACCCATGATTGACAAGAGGTGAGCATCTAGCTTTGGGTAGGGAAGAAAAGCACCCATGCAAGAGAAATAATGTCCAACAACATAAATTAAAACTCAAGAGAATGATTTTGGAACCTTCCTACATTGATGCAATAGCTTCAAAATAAAGGCCATTGATCTTTGAGTCTGAGTGGGAATCCAATGGAGGGAATTAACTAGTTGTTAAAAGGGATAACAACCTTGGCTATCGCCTAGGAAAAGAATTCATAGCTTCAATTCACCCAACAAGGAATTCAACCTTATCTTTAATTCACCCAACAAAAGCATAGTGCTTGGATAGAGAAATGATAGTGCCAATGGAGGATCATTAGGAAATTGCAATATCATGGAGTTATTTAATGTAATGTCCCCATCTTGACCCTATTGCATTAAAATGTAAATGATGTAACATTGTTATAAAATTGTGGTGAAGAGCTCAAGGCCAACGTCCCGCCATCGATTTTTTGATGCATATGGTTTATGTGCTAGCCAAGCACAATGGAATTGCGAATATCATGTAAATATGCATTTTAATAAAATTCCCACAACTAGCTATGCAATGCAACAAGAGATGGGGGCATGATTTTACAAGGAATTGGGAGGGAAATATTCAAACCCTTGGAGCCAATCAATTCAAGACAAGTGTCAATGAGAGAACTCATAAAACCCTCAACTACCCGTGTTGACTGTTGTACCCAATCATTCATTTCTCCCAAGAGTTGGGTGAAGTAGTTAATGCCTTGGAGAATGGAGAGGTATGGTTGTCCAAATTCGGGTATGGGCAAGCCACCCTTCATGGAAAATCGTGTTTGGCTTCTTGGGCGAGAAAAGAGCCATGAATTGATCCCCAAGCCATTACCCATCACCAGTTTTGGCTCTCTCACGAGTTAGGAGCTCGTTGGGCATTTTCCTCCATCAAAACTCTGTGTTTTCCTTCATTCTCGGCTGGGAGACGGGCGTTTTTGTGTTATATACCAGTGGGGAAGGACGGAAATCTAACTGGGGTTCCATACAGACAGTTTTGGCTGTCGAATGCTTAGATAGTTGGGGAGAAATCGTTTTCCTCCCTGTGATTGTTTTTCCCCATCCCACAATCCGGTTTTTGGTTGGAAGCGATTTGGGGAAAACCCATGGCTATCTTGTTTGTAAATCTGATTGTTAAAAATGTGCATCCATGCCCAATGATTGTGCCTGCTTTGTGAGAAAAGAGTATGTTGGGGTATGGGTTATGGGTATCTATTGCTTTCGCTGTGCATGAGCTTGAATGTCCCCTTTTCCTTGTAAGAATCATGCCCAGCTCGGGGGTGGCACTTGTGTTGAGAGATTGATGAACACAACTGGCCTATGGTTGGGTGGAATGTTGCAGCGACATAGCTAGTTGCTTGGGACAATTACACAATGAAGATAAGTATTCTCTATGCATATTTACTTCTGAAATGATTAATTTGATGATTATTTTGATATGTTGGATGAGTATGAAATGTGTGTAGATGATGTTTTATTCCACTGTGCATATTTGCTTAATTTGCATATGCACACTTTTGATTTTATTTGTATGAATCTAATGAACGGGCTGAGTTTATGTAAAAACCCAGATTTTGGTATCATGTTCCCTTCCTCGAATTGGGTCCACGGGAGGGGACGTTACATTTAAACAACAAGTGCTCTGATACCATTGAGAAGCCTTAAATAAATCCAGGCTTGAATGAATTGAATTATTCAAAATCACTTATAAAATAATTTAGATACGACCTTAGGTTTCATATTCGAAGAGGTGTTTTGGACTTCACGATGACTCTTCATATTACTTATAAATAACTAATAATACTAATATGTACAATTCACCGTAATCCCTAAGGATTAGGCATCTAACATAAATTTAAGCTTGACATGTTTTCAAGTAAATTTACACTAACATAAAAGATGTTTGAGAAACTTAATTTTAGCACAAATTTGGCATTTATGCAAGTTGTACAAAATATCATTTCTCTCCAATGAGTTATACCTTGAAATATGAATGAAAATTAATGTTGGACATGTTCCCAACACTTTTGAGCAAATTAGAAATCCTATAAATATGTTTGAGAGATTTAGTTTTAGCACAATTTGACATTTATCATGCAACTTGCACCAAATATTGTTGCTTTTCAATGAGTTATACTTTGAAATATGTGTGAAATTTTTTGTTGGACATGATCCCAACATTTCTTAGCAAATCGACAGTCTCATAAAATATGTTTGAGAAACTATGTTTTAGCACAAATTTAACATTTAGTGCATTTGTCTTTAGTAGGAAAACCCTACAAATCACCAACCATGTAAATACTCAAATTTTGTAAGAAACTTGACAAGACCACACCTTGCTCAAACAAGTAACTCACTAAAACTTTGGATTTGAAGTGAGCCATCATAGAATCAAAGAGGGTCCAAAGGTGTCTTATCATGCATGAGAAAGTAAAAAAAATAAAAATTAAAACCATTAATGGAATTCTCATAAGGCCACTACCTGGTCTCTCGGGCCCATGTAAGATATTATTCATTTTGTAAATCCCTATACCTAGTTGAGGTTCCAGATCTCTTTAATAAAAACATGATATATTGGTGTTAAATGTTGTTTTATTGCTATATTATATTCAATCCTTATCCTATTTGTTGAACACAAAGGTCCCTCCATAAGAAGATGCCCTTTTTACAAAAATGTTTTCCTTAAAACTTTTTAAGTTCCACCAAACATTGGCCTTTCAGCTTCCCTCCCTAGATTTGGTGGAAAGGGAGATCCTATGCTCTTATGCATATTTGAAAGCTCTAAGAAAATCATACAGCTACATCTTTCCAGCTTTCCCATTTGGTGGAAAGAGAGATCCCATCCTCTTATGCATCTTTGAAAGCTCTAAGAAATCCATATGGCTACATGTTTCGAGCTTTTCCATATACTTTTAATGATGAATCAAATGAGAGGCTAAGATGATGCCACAAAAATCAAAACATATATAAAGCTTACTTAATCTCTTTTTCCTTGTGAATTATGAAAAACTTCCAAAAACCTACACCATCAATATATTAAACTATCAATTTAACATTTTAAAGTTTCCTTAACATAAAACATTAATCAACCCCAAAACCAAACCACCCTCTAACTTTAAAAAAAAATTAAAAATTACATATCACCATAACTAACCCTCTTCCCACTATATTTCTTCCAAAGGAATGACCCCACAATCCTCTCTAGTTTGTCACCATAACTAACCCTCTTCCCACTATATTTCTTCCAAAGGAATGACCCCACAATCGAATGACCCCACAATCATCTCTAGTTTGTTAAATGAGTTTTAATTGCAAACCAACCAAAGACATAGTTGTGACAAGGCTCTAATTCGCTCCAAATATATATAAAAGTAAATTCAATAAAGTCAAATTCTATAATGATGTTGGCGTTGTATTTAGTTCAAGGAAGGATTATGCACGAATATTATAAAGTTGCAAAATATCAAGCTTCCTGTTCGGAAGGCTTCATATTCTTCACATATGCTTGGTGGGAATCTTGAACATATTATAGCCACTTAGGCTTTGGCTTTCGTGATCACTTTTATATAAATTAACATGGCACATTATTCTCAATAATCTTTAAATACGACCCCCCTCTTGTTTGCGGTATCTTCAATCATGAATGCTAGTAACAAAGGCATTAAATAATAGAATTTGCAACATAGGAAAGAACTTAGAAATAAGTATATTTGTTTTCATAGCATAAAAATGCTCTTTTCTCACATGCTGGTATTTCACAAAGTAGTCCTTGATGTAAACTTCTCTTTTTGTCTTTTTATGGCATTTCCACTCATTCCATGGAATAGAAGCTGAATATGAGGTGTACGTGCTAGATTTTCCATATAATAAGTGGCCCTGCACCCATAGTTTTTCCAAATTGATTTATAATGATAAGTGCTATGAACCTAGTCACCATCTTTTGAACACCACATGGGATGGCCTAGTCTTTATTTGGTAGTTGAGCAAGTTGTCCATATGGGAGAGCAGGCCTATGGACAACACTTACGCTAAAGAGAAAGGATAGACCCAAGAGGATTACAACTATTACGTGAAGGTTGCCATCTATGCATAGGTTGGATAAGAATCTTATGTATTATATCGAGAAGGACATTACTTATAATACACATATGTTTGATGGGCAGGGGTGTACAGATTATATGCATGTCACCAATAGAATTTTCCTTTCAACCAAGGAAGGTGCTTCTTAGTACACATATCAATGTGTGGTGTAATGGTAAAGTGAATAATACCCTTTATTATTAGAAATGAATGTTTTAATTTACTCTCAAACAGTAGAAATGAAGAGCTAGGCCCATGATTTTGGAATTATAGTTTATTATAACAATAAAAAAAAATGCATAAAACTAAAATTATAAAAGCTAGGCATATTTTGTAGTTTAGTAAGTTAGGTATATTTTGTATTTTAGTATGGATGAAATGAATTATGTTGGTAGGTAGATAAGGTTAATAGTTTAAGGGTTTAGTTCAATTGGTTGTTGTCAATGTTATTGAAATTTTGGCTATTTTTTTCTTAGCAAGTGTTTAGTTGAAGTCTTAGTGGGTTAAGCATGCTTATGTTGTTTGGTCTACTAAGGATGTCATTCACAAATATGTGGAAGCATACCCTGAGTTTCCCCACAAGGTTTTACTTGAAAAAATAAAAGGAGCGTGCTATTAATAAACTAAAATTGAAAAAAAAAATGAAATCCAATCTCTAATGTAATAAAAAAGTGAAAAAACTTCAAGTCTCACTAGCGCAATTGGTTTCAAGGAATTTCCTTTGTTGGGCGGTCTAGGGTTTGAAACTCCACGCTAGTGGGAGGAGACACCTAAAATCTAGCCATGTTAATGGGTGGTGTGGTCCAGGCTAGGTGTGATCCTTGGGTGATTTTGATGGCTTAGATGCCCCTACATATGGTTTCTCAAACCAAAGGCTAACCCTATAGAATATGGGTTCTCTTGCCAACAAATAAAAAGTAAAAGAGTGAAAAACATAACATAAAAATACTAGCATAGCTCCATATTAACCTCTAGTCTTTTAAGCAATGGGAGGTTTGCACCTAATCTTTTTCGATACATATCAATAATAATAATAATAATAGTAGTCTAATTTGTAAGGTTGTGGTCTAGGAAGACAGAAAATTGGTGTATGAGGATCCCTTATTTGTGGGTCAATGGATCCCTTTCATGTAGTGATTTGATTGCTAAAGTGTATGGAGGTGTACATACCCTACCCTCCTTCAGATATGTAAATTCTTAGTTGATATAAAGTTAACATGAATATATACTAGTTTATATTAAAAACAACTAAGATTATGATCACAAAGTCCAAGAAGATTACTTTCCCGAATTTTATGTATGACAATAACAACTTATATGAAGTTAAGTTGTACAAGTATCTTGGAGTTGACTTGCATCACAACATCAACTAGAACTATAGTGTGGAGAAAGTGATTGATATTGGAGGTTGGAAAAAAAAAATTAGTTTTGAGAATAACTATGAAGAAGTGGATCTCTAGTTCTAAGAGTAAAAGAAAGTCGTCTTTGATAACCTTGTTATTCCAAATATATTTTATGGTTTGAAGTTTGGAGTTGTATCATATATATATATATTGACCCAATCCAAAATTGCTTTACCGTTTATAATCATAAAATTAAGAACAATACCCCTTATTCGATTTTCTTTTTAAAGGTAAATAATGTACAAGCATAAGGTAATTGTTTATGAAGGGTAAAATTCTTCCTATCATTGCTTCAAATTCGAGTAAAAGTTACTTGAGGTTGTCACAACGATGGTGTTTCCACGCTAAACCATTAGAGGATTCATGATCAATAATATCAAAAGCACTATCACAACCAGATTTAAAGAGAAATTATGGTGCCACGAAGAAATAGAGAATAAGAAAAAGTTAATGTACTATAAAGAGATCAATTATCCCAGCTAAAAGAAAAAGAAAAAAACATTGTTAAAATAAGATAGATAATAAGATAAAGATAATGTACTATGAAGAGATTGCTAACCCCGGGTTAGAAAATCCAAACCATGTTTCTTATATTACTAGTTCAAAAAAGAAAATCAATCGTAAACAACACTAGCCTCATAGTGAAATTAATAGCACAAGATCTAAAATGTCATGGGAAAAAAAGGTTTGTAATCTTTGTGATACTAAAAAGGAAGATAATAAAATGCAATTTCTCTTAACAATGCCCTTGTTGTATGTATAGTAAAGTTCAATTCTATAATTCCTTGAATGGGGTGTTAGTGCAGGAGAATGGCATTAATGGTGAAAGGATGGGTATGTCGGTGGGAGATAGACCGAGGAGGAGGGAAATTACATCCCGTCACCTCTATCCATTCAAACTTGAGCCTCGTCTGCTCACCAACCTGGTGGTAATAATGGTGATGGGATGTTATGATCTCAGTGAGGGATGGGTTTATGGGCTTGACCACCGAAGGAGTGAACTTCCTATTCTCATTCTTTCTATTGTGTTGCTCCTGGAGTGTTGCAGAGGTGGTGGGATTTCATTCTCAGTCCATCGTGACAACACCGATGGAATGGTGAGACAAAGGTTAAGAGCTTCAAGCCAGTGTGGTGGCCACCAATGCGTCTGCATTGTGCCAAAGGGAGGGGCAATGGAAGACCATTTGTCTACCCTGATAGATGTGTTGATCGATATCAAGAATGAGGCGAGAAATCGCAGGGACAAAATGCAGGAAACGACCCATGCTCTTGCTCTCCAAGTCCAAGGTGTTATCGAGTAGGTCCTGGAAATTGTAGAGGCACTACATATTCCCCTACTACAGTTTCTTGACACTCCTCCAACCATCGATCCAAGGATTCATATGCAGCAATGTGAAGGTGCCGAAAGTGTGAAGTTGGAGGTGAAAGAGGAAGGGGAGGCTACAAAGGTGACTCAAGGGGGCGAAGAGGTTGTTGCACCAAAGGAGAGGGAATCCAAAGCTTTGGAGCCTCCACCACATCGTCACTACTTGGAAACGGGTCTCTTGGAGGCGAGTTCACATTGCTAGGATGCAAGGTGTCTTGTCTTTTGGTTAACATATGTCATGGAATGTTATGTTTTATGTTGTATGTCCAATTGGTTCGCGATCGACCATATGCTTTGTGATGGGTTTTTTCAGTCAATTCTATATTGGCTCTCTATTGGCCATATGCTTCTCTGCTGGTTTTTTAGTTGGTTCCACATAGGCTCTTTATTGACCATATGTTTCTTTGTTGGTATTTCAGTCGGTTCTACATCGACAATTTTTAGTCCTGAAGAATGCAGATTCAGTAGTAATGTCTCACAGTCGTCTGCTATGTAATCAAGAAACTGATTTGCGCATGCAAATAATTTTTTTGAGTCTGAAGGAAATGACTTGGAAGATGAAAATAGAAATCTTTAGTCTAGTTAAAGCAATTTTGACTCTAGTGGTGAACAAGAGTTTCAGTCAAGCTTGACAAAGCTATAAATAAAGTGTAACTCGTCATTGCTTATGAAATAGACTGAGTTCTCTCCCCAAGGCCATGCTAGGCTTTATATATATATATTTTTATATACAATAATATAATGTTCTAACTTACAAAAAAAAGTCATTTCTATAATATTTATAAAATAATAGTCTTTGCAACTTGTTAGCTTTGAAAACCAAAATATAATGACCTAAATGCTACTCACTTATATGATAACATCTCCATCATACTAAGTACATTTAAAATAAAATTATTTTTATAATTAAAAACAAATATTATAATATTTTTAAATTAAAAACTTAAAATATAAGTATATGAAATAAATGATCTAAATTCATGTATGTCCTTCAATTTCTATTAATTGTGGTTTAAATGAATTAATAATGAGAATTATTTTTGGAGATTGTGTGTTTATAATGTGGACTTTTTTTCTCTTTATATATACATAAATAAATAGTTTTGAAATAAGATTTAAAATTATTTTAGATTAGTTAGAAACAATTAATGATAATTGTCTTTAATATTAATTAACAATTTAGTTATGATAAATTTTACTATTTTAAATATAAAAGTTAAATATATCTATTTATATAATTAAATGAAAGTTAAACTTGTATGATGATTTAATATATAGATTTAACATGATCTTACTAAAAGTGCTTCTACCATTCATACAAGGGTTAAACAAACAAAATATATATAATTAAATAAATGTTAATTGGTTTTGAAGTAAGACTTACAATTATTTTAGATTAATTAAGAAATATTTAATGATAACTGTCTTTAATATCAATTGACAATTCAATTATGATAGATTTTATCATTTTAGACATAAAAGTTAAATATACATATTTAAATAATTAAATAAAAATTAAACTTGTACTTAATATGATCTTATGGAAAGTGCCTTGGCCATCAATACAAAGGACAAACAACAAGGTTTTTTTAAATATAACTTAAAACTTATGACTAGTTAAGAGCCTTATAGTTGATTTACATGAAAGTTTATTTATTTACGAACTATCAACAAACTAAGTGTAGTCTAAATATTCTATGTTTTCAACCTTCTCAGACCACATTTTCCATCTAATTTTGTTCTTATTTTTATTAGAAATCTTTAAAAAATCTTAGTCACATATATTAGTTATGAAAATTGCATAATTTGAGTACATTGAGGGTATTCTTGAGAGTGCTGAATCTATTTATAGATTCAAAAATACAATTTAAACACAAAAAAAATTTGATTTTACCCAATTCCCACCAAAACTCACCCCAAACCAAACTATTTTAAGTAATTAAATTTTGTGAAAAAACTTAAACCAATACCCTTACATATTGTAAACTTGGTTTACCCTCAAATAATGTAGAATTTTTCCCAGTATTAAATAGAAGAATAACCTGAAATCTACATGTTTAGTTAAATGGAATTACCTAGGGTAAGCGTAGACTTCGAAATATCTGATTAAAATAAGTCATGCCAGATTGAACCAGTTTTATAAAATTTTGCATATAATAAGTAACGCCATCTGACATCTCATGCTCTCAATATATACTTATTAAATTAATAATACCTCTTACGATTACATATGGTCTGTGAAGACCATACTAACCTATTTAATAATTCTGTCAGCCAATAAAGAGACATTAATTTATCATTTCCGCCTTTCCTGTGGGATGTGGAGGCTATATAAATGGTTGCATTTCTAATCCAAATTACAAAAGACACCAAGACGCCAAGACGCCATATTGTTGCAAGCCTTTAATCTGTACGCCATGTCTGCTGTAGCCCAAATCCCCCGGAGCAACCCAGTAGTCAGCCTGGGCCAAAAATCTACGGTAATCCCAGCTCGTCCCTCACAGCCCCAGCAGCAATGCAAGCTCTGCCCTTCCGATTTGCAGATGCTCTGCTGCGATTACATTCAGAAAGGTCTTTTATACGACCTGCCCTCCGTCGATCAGCACTTCGTTTCGGTGGTGGAGCTTCTGAAGAAGAGCCTCTCGGAATCCCTGATCTACTTTTACCCGTTGGCGGGAAGGCTGCTCACTGCTTCGGATGGCGTTGTGTATATCGACTGTAACGATGCCGGCGCGGATTTGATCGAAGCATCCGCACCAGATGTCGGGATTCAAGAAATAATGGAGGCGGAAGTTGGCCCGGTCGTTCGCCAATTGTTTGCTCTCGATGGCGCTATCAATGTTAACGGTCATTTTCTCCCTTTGCTGGTGGTCCAGGTGAGTTCACGCGCTTCTAAATCCTAAAAGTATTACTCGTTTTTCATGTGGAACTAAAATATTCATTTAGCCTTTGTGCCTATTTTCTGTATAGACTAAAGGCTCTATGAATGGAAAATTGTAAATTCACTTTGACCAGAAAAAGGACTCAATGGTTTTCGTTTTCTGTTTCTGTTTCTCATACTTGTTTTCTGAATTTGATTTTGTTCAGGTAACGAAGCTGAGAGATGGAATTGCAATAGGCTTCTCAATCAACCACGCGGTCGTAGACGGGACTTCACTCTGGCATTTCATAAACTCATGGGCGGATTTCTGCAGAGGAGCGGTCACAATTCCTCACCCGCCTCTTCACAGCCGGTGTTTCGACATAAAAGGGTCCCGGATAGCTCTGAACCTGCCCAAAACCGAAACGATTGAGAAGTTCTCCCCGCCTGTGCTGAGAGAAAAGATATTTCACTTCAGCAAGGAGACGATCTCGAGGCTAAAGGACAGAGCCAACCGAAAGAATTCAGAAAGCCCAATTATAATCTCGTCGTTCCAGGCACTCTCTGCCCACATATGGCAGGCAATCACACGGGCTCGTGGCCTGCCTCCCGACGAGCCGACGACCTTCAAGCTCGCAGTGAACTGCCGGCCCAGATTGACTCCACCGCTGCCTTACTCTTACTTCGGCAACGCCATACAAATCGTTAGCACCACAGTCACCGCAGGGGAGCTCATGGCCTGCGATATCTCTTCCGCAGCGGGTTTGCTGCATCGCATCATATGGCCACACCGCGATGGCAACATTAGGGCGGAGCTGCAAAAATATAAACAGCACCCTACTGTAGTGAAGCTAGATAGAAGCATTCGCGATAACAGTGTGATGATGGGAAGTTCTCCAAGATTTGCAATGTACGACAATGATTTTGGATGGGGAAGACCGGTTGCTGTAAGGAGTGGATGGGCAAACAAGTTTGATGGTAAAATGTCTGCATATCCGGAGAGCGAAGGAACAGGAAGTGTGGTTGTAGAGATTTGTCTTATGCCTGCTTTCATGGCCGCCTTGGAGACTGACCCACGCTTCCTTTTCCCCTGAACAGTCAGTCCCTCGGCTCTTGTAAACCTGCAGTCTCATTGCATGTACTGGACGGCCGGTCTATGATCTCAGCTCTTCTGACAAGTTTGCATGGACACGATCAATTTGAGAAGAATACTAATATGTACTAAATTACTAAACATAGTAATTTGTAACCCGTGAACCTCCAGGTAGACATTTAATATTTGATTTAGACTAGGAAGCTCTTAAATGGAGCGGCTTATTGTATACTAGGTATTATCCACTCTTCTGAACGAAAGGTGCAGGGCGCATTCCATGTTATCAGAGTAGCAGGGCTGGCTGCACATTTAGTCCGTTCCTTTCAGGGCTGCAGGGCTGTCTGTACATTTAGTCCGTTCCTTGCAGATTTATTTAATACATTCTGATATCTTCTTATGCAGAGGAGAAGATTCTGGTCTAGTCTAAAGATTAGATTTTTTACTTTTCAAAATCCGATCGTAATTTTTTACAAGACCTTAAATTGTGTGGTTCGCTGTGGAACGAGGACGCCGAATCTATTTGTACAATCAAAAATAAATTTACCAGTTTCAATCACCGAATTCCATAAAAAAAGAATCGAATCAAAAGTAAATGGACCGTTTTCACTCACCGAATTCCATAAAAATGAATCGAAAAATTATGTACTTACCATTTGAAATTTGCTTAAATAAATACTATTTTTTAATTATAATTACAACTTGCCTCATGGTTCGAATATTATGGATATGATATAAAATTATATTAGAACTACATGTAAATTCAATAAATTTTATGGGCAAAATATTGTAGCTCACTTGGTAAGTGAAGGAGGCCTAAGCTACCTCGAAAGTTCTGGGTAGGGTTGGGTTCAATTCCCCTAAACTTTATTATATTCTGAAAAAAAAAAATTATATTAGCTCATTGATAGAGTTCTTCATGCCTTCCAAGATTCTCCACATGCCATCTGCCACCTGTCCCTGTTTAGAAAGGTAGTCTACAACATGATTCCCTTCTCTATAGATATGGTTAAAATGATATTTTTTTGGAGGCTTCTTCAACTTAAACCACTCCATCACCAAAAGGGAATCTCCAAAAACTTGAATATTTTGAACTCTGAGAGCCTTCGCTTGATTGTTGGAAGCTCTACCAATCCCTAATGCAAATTTAAACCAAAGAAAATTAGATAGGAACATGATGCCACCATCCCCTCCCTCTCCAGGCCTACCTTGGGAGGCACCATCAAAATAGCACCAACATGTTGTCTTATCAATGACCTCCTCCCTGATACTTTTATGCTTAGTAATAATGGTAGGTTGTGGGAAAATATCCAAAATACCACAGATTTTGCTGCATACGACAGAGCTGACATATTAATGTCTTGCAACATGGACTTATTGGCGAGCCAGACTCCCCAAGTACTGGAAAAACTTTATAATATGAGAAAGAGACATTATTAATCCATAGTTGAAAGGCTTCTCCGATACTCTCTCCCTACCAAATGAACTGTATACCATAATACTGAGAGGCATAATCCCAAATATTAATAATTTAATCATATATGGACATTTAACAAAAATATGATCTATGGATTCTGGAGCAGTTTGGCACAAAGGACACCTACTAGTTCCAATGCCTAAAAGAGTGATCATTTTGTCCCAGACTGGAATTTTTCCTTTCAGAGCCAGACAAAAAAATAATTTAGTCTTCAAGGGACATTGCAACTTCTAGATGGTATGATTTCACCACTGTGGTTCACGGAGGTCTTCTTCTTCCCGAGCCACTAAATAACCCATTCTTGGAAGATAAGTACCTCCAACTACATTTCTAGTCCATATCAGGGTATCTTCCTTCTCACTTAAATGAATATGACAGTTATGTAGGTCCTTGATGTAACTATCCCAAAAAATCCTGAACTCCCCCTCAAAGCCCAAAACATCTTTTCCCAAGGGGGGTGGAGCTATGTAAATCCATCTTTGCCTAAGGGGGGTGGAGTTATGTAAATCCATCTTTGCCTAAGGGGGGTGGAGTTATGTAAATCCTGGACCTGATAAAGATAAATAAGGCCTCTATCCCTTAACACTTCAATCATATCTTTGGGGAGATTGTTTGGTGCAGAACAACCTAACCATGGATATTAACCAACTCTAACTATCCTACCATTGCCTATGTCCTAGGCTATCCATCACTAATGATGTCATATGCTCTAATCATGGCCTTCCAAATTGTGGATACATTCCTAGAGATCTTATTTCTGGATCTGATCCACTCTTCAATGGATAAAGGATTAATATATTTCTGATGAATGACTTTAACCTATAATCCTTCTCTTGAAATCAATCTCCAAATTCCTTTAGCTGCTAATGCTCTGGAAAATCAAGGATAGAACTTCAGATCCCAACCTCCTAATTCCTCCAGAATTGTGAGTTTCCTCCAAGCTATCTAAGGAAACAATATTTGGTCCTTTCCTCCTCTCCACAAGAAATTGAAGCAGATCTTTCTAATGGTTTCCATAGTTCTTGCAAGTATGTAAGAAATGGAGGTCCAATAAACATGAATGACCTTAAGAACATATTTCATCATCATAAGCCTAAATACTCTAGACAACCACTTATTACACCAAAGATTCAACCTACTTTCAATTTTGCTAACCATCTAGGCCCAATATTTCCTTTGATAATCATTATGATTTATGGCAAACTCAAGATACTTCAATCCATTATTGATATCAATTAGTGTAAAATAGGACTGGGAGAAAATCCAATTTATTGATGCTTGTTCCAGATTCATGAAATAGATAGTAGTCTTAGACTAATTACAAACCATATCAGTAGCTTCAGTGAAGATTTTCAGTAAAGCCTTGATCTTAAGGATATCCCTCCCAAATCCATAAAAAAAAAAGCAGGATGTCATCTACAAAAATTAGATGAGTAATAGAGACATTCCCTTGGCCAATCTTGACACCTTTCATACCCCCATTAGCTCTAGCTTGAAGAAGAGCTCTATTGAAACCTTCCACGACCATAATGAAAAGGAGTGGGGTAAGGGGACAACCTTGTCTCAAGCTTCTCCCATGCCTAAAAAAAGAGGAAGAATATCCATTTATAGGAACATCACGAGAAATTGACTACACGCATGACATTATCTAGTTGGCCAAGGGGAGATCAAAACCAACCTAGAACAACATCAATCTAAGAAAACTCCAATTAAACTAGTCGTATGCTTTTGATAAGTCCACTTTGATAACAGTTGATGGAATTTTCTTCACCTTCACAAAGTGTACCACTTCTTCAGAAATCCCTATAGCATCATGGATCTGTCTTCTTTCTAAAAAAGAAAATTGTTCTCTTAATACTACCTTTGATAAAATCCCTTTGATCCTATTTGCAATAATCTTTGCAGATAGTTTGTATATAAAATTACAAAGATAAATGGGTCTATAATGATCCAAAGAAGAAGCTCTATCAAGCTTGGGTATAAGGGCAATACAAGTTGTACTGAAAGCAACAAGTATTCTACCCTTTACCCTGGATTCTTCAATCACTACTAGAAGATATTGCTAGAAAAGATCCAAGAATCTTGAGAAGAATTCCACTGGAAACCCATCAGGTCCATGGCTCTTATCACTTTGCATATCCATTATGGCCTCTTTGAGTTCACCTATAGAAACATGCTTAAAGAAATATTTTGATATACACTAACAAAGGATGGACAATGAGAAATAATATTCAACATAGAAGCAATGGATGCATTCTCATCCTCTTTAAATAGATTGGATTTTTTTTTTCCACCAACCTTTTCCACCTCCTTAAAACCTGTAATCGACCTACCTCCTTCATCTTCCACATTGCTCAGTGCATTAGTGTTAATTCTATGCCTGTAGAAATGATGAAAATATTTAGTATTATGATCACCTAGTTTGAGCCATATGGCTATGCTTTTCAACCTGATTGCAACTTATTTTTCATGTAAGATCTTTCTTCTGCAAGTCTCAATTTCCCTAATAGTCCTTTTCTGATCAAAAGAAATAAATTTGGATGTTCCTCATGAAAATATAGCAACAAAGCTTCAATTTTTCTCAGCTCGGAATCCTGATTCTTCCCGTGATTATCTAACCAAGTACTAAGTCAATGATTTTATCAATTTTAAATTATTTAAAAATTGAACAACATAAGGACAATCTGGATCATCTGATATCCAAGCCAGTTTAACACTCTGAACATAATCATCATCTTCAAGCCAAGATGCATTAAACTTGAAAGGACAAGGAGGTTTGTGTTGACCCCCCTTCAACTCCAGGAAGATAGGGAAGTGGTTAGAATCTCCCCCTTCTCCAACCCATTGTTTAATAATATGATGTAATGTTCCAACCAATATTTGGCCAAAATATTTTCTCCAAACTCAAATTTAATAAAAAAATTTACTAGTAAATTTTAAGCAATTCTTTGAGTTGAGCAGGATGTAAGTGAGGGGGACTGATACACTAAGTGAGGATGGTAGGGGTGACTTTCAATTCTTGAATTTATATGGGAGAGTGCGCAGTAGAAAACTAAAGTTGGTATGATCAGTGAGTCCTAAGCACAAAGTACTGGGGCCATTTATGTTTCGAACATAATCCAGGCTAGAGTCTACTCCAATGCTTCCTAGGCACACCAACATATGCTTATTAGACAAGAATTGGACTACTGAAGGCTACCAAAAGGTGAATATCATTCATGGGGATTTAAATTAGAGTATGGACCAAGTCCCTTGATGATTTTGGAAATTCTGGAGGTATTCGGAATAATTTGAGCCAAGGGCGCTATTGAGGATTACTCAGGTAGGAGATTTCCAGGCTTTTCCAAACTAGCTGTAATGCACCCAAAAAATCAGGAACAGAGCATATATGTATTTATTAATGTTATTATGACCCCATACAAGCATTATATCAGAGAAATACTTCAAGGATGCAACATACAAGAAGATTTTCTAAAACTAGTCAATAAATGAGGCTCAATGAGCTAGTCTTGGAATCTGAAGGGAAATAAATCATTAAACAAATGTAATACTGTGTTTTTCAAACTTTAATGGCTCTGTTATAACTTAATTTGACTCATAGGGTTTAATCATAATCTTTAGTAAATATCTCTCAAGTATTAAGACTCCTCCATTAACAACAACTCCCATAGAACTAGAAAAGCTAGTTTCAATTCCTGGAAGTGCTGAACTCATCCAAAAAATTCAAATATCAGTTATAAGCATGTAAATACCTCTGATAACATATAAAAATTCCTTTCAGGTCGAAATCACATCAATGGCATAAGTATTACAAATAATCTCTTCAACAGTGCCTCAAGAGGCATCCAACAACTAGTTTTCCCCCATAGGGAAAGATAAAGGATCAGATGAAGGGTAGAAGGATCAGATCTCTGATAGATATGAATGGTGAGCTGCTACAAGTGAAAAACAAAGCTCAGGGGCTGCGCACTTCTTCTCTTATATGATTTGGGCTCCTCCTCCAAGAATGGGAGCTTTCTCCTCACTAGATCTACAATGGTCTTCACTTCAAGCACTTCAGATGATGGGATGTCTTCTGATGGTTGCATAATCTTCATGGACGGTTGATAAACATATGATCAAAAGCAATATGAATCTCTGGAAGTATACTGGAAACCTGTCAAGAACTTGGGGCACGTCTCCCAAGGTTGTTGAGGCACATCTCTCAACACTAGAGAAGCTCAGACCTCTCAAGCAAATTCTCAAATGATCAAAAGTTGTTAATGGGAGTTGGAAGCATCCTTTTATAGAATTCATGTTGAATTTTTGAGCAATTTAATTGGCTTGGTGACCTGTGAGAATGGTTCACCCATGAGTGGATATACTTGCTTACTTTTCTTCTTACACCTTTTCTCTCCTTTAGAAACTGTGCCCCTTTTGTCTCAAGATGTTTACCTCCTTGTAAAAATTTCCTGCTTTGTAATTTGAGTTTTCTTTTGGAAATTTAGACCTCCCTTATCGTTTTATGGTTTTTTCCCATTTCTTTCTTTTTGGTAACATCTTACACCTTCCCGCTCTTCATCCCTTGTTATTTTCTGACCTCTAGTTCCGATTTAGCAACATTGTCCTCAAGGGGATTCCCTCTTGGCCCACTTGCACACATCATCCACTTGCCAAAATATTAACAAATGAAGATAATTAATAAAATAAATTAATTACTCACTCCAAAATCCAAAATCATTAACTAATTAATTAAATTAGAGGCCTAGCTCAAAATTTCCCAATTAATTAAATAATTCACCTTAGCACTTAGTTTGGGGGTTAATATCTTCAGGGGGGTCCACCTTATCCATTTAATCACCCACATACACCCTTAGGTCTATTCCATAAGTTAATTTCCACATTCACTCATTAATTAATTAATTAATGCCTAGGTGACTTATGCCAAAATCAACCCCATGGACCATTGCAAAATTTGGGGACATGATAGTCCTCCCCTCCCAAGATTGCTTGTCCTCAAGCAATTTAGTCCAGGGACTAATACTGCAATTCCATCCAGGTATACTTATGACTTTCCTATCTCTCCTCCGGTTGGTGACCACAGTAGTCACCCATTCTTTGTACCACAACAGAAATCATTAGAATCATGGGTCCCATCAATTCAATGGAATTGAAACATATGCTCCCTCAAGCATGTTCCAACTATTCCACATATCTATAAAACTCCCCAACTGAATCTGAGTGCGTCCATCATGCTACTGTTTCTCAGCTCTGATCATAAGCTGCTCATGTCTTCCCTAGGAGTCTGGTCCATCATGCAGTTCCCCATGAAAGGAACTAGTCCACCAATCAACAATGTAGATCTTTAAGAAAAGCAAGATGGATTGCTCTCTTGGATTCCACTGCCTATGGTGCTCTCTCCCAAGCCCGAATTGTTGATGTATATGTAACTTTAGAATGTATTTCACATATATGTATATTGTATTCCTATAGAGATGTTATTATTCCTCTATACGGAAGTGTCGTCATTTATATTGTAAGTGTCGTAACTTATACTTGATGGGTTATTAGACCACCTTGTTGGGGTCGGCCCTGTATAAGTCATGTGGGTCAAAGGGTTATTAGACCACCCTATTGGGGGTCAGCCATGTGGGTCGAAGGGTTATTATACCACCCTATTGGGGGTCGGCCCAGTCAGCATTATGTTATATGGTTAAGTTCGAGCCTACATGATTTATGTAAAAGGCAAGTCAAGTCAAGTATAAATAGAGTGTGGGAGGCACTCTATTTCATCACTCACTTCTTACTCATGCACTCAAGGAGGAGTGGCGCACTTATGGAGGAGGAGGATCTGCTACTAGGATATGTCTATCTCTTATGTTTGGGTTGTATCATTGCTCTATCTATCTCTGAGGAAGTTATTGGGGTTTTTCACCTTTATGGTTTTCCCCAAGTAAATCTTGTGTCTCTTGTGTGCTTGCATTATTGTCTCCATGAATGATATGTTGTAGATTTTCTGTACATGTTGTTCTCTCAGTTAAGATCCTAGATCAGATTGAAGAAAATTCTGAAAATTTAACATGGTATCAGAGCTAGCCTGAAAGAAGGCATGATATGGCATGTATGACACTTGTTGCACTTACGATGCTAGGGCTTGATATAGCAAAAACCAGTCATCGTAGCACTTACGCTATAAATTCGTTTTGGTGAATTTTTCGGATCTGAAAGCTTTAAAGGTCGAAGATTAAATCCCCATGTACCTTGTGTCCAAAGGCAAACCTCTAATGCATTGTACTTTGTGATTTATGATATGTACAATATAGGGTTTCTGCCTCTTCCAGATCTGAGTCAAAATCAGGTGAACTTGGGAAAAAGGTCATAACTTGGGCTAGGAAGCTCCAAATGAAATTTCGTAAAAAGTTATAGGTAGTACACAGACTCTACTATCACAAGAAAATTTTTCATAGGCCGAAGATGAAACAGTGACACGTGGCACACCGTACAAGTTCGCTCTCCTGTATTATCTCATCAACGGGTCACGTTACGACACTTGGAATAACTCTCTCTCAGAGAATCCAATTGAGGTCAAACATGTCATGATGGAAAGATAACAGGTCAGGCTATCTCAAAAAAACATTCAGAGGCCTAAGTTGAAACAGTGACACGTGGCATGCCGTACAATTTCGCTCTCCTGTATTATCCCATAAACAGGTCACGTTGCGACACTTGGCATAACTCTCTCTCAGAGAATCCAATTGAGGTCAGAATTGTCGGGATGGAAATATAACAGGTTGGGCTATCTCAGGAAGTTTTTTTAGACCCTATGGATCGAAAAGTTCGGAGTTACACTAGAAACAATCAGGTACATATTTATGTCAAAACAAAATTATTTTTGAGTACCTTCATTCATGGCTTCCGGAATTTAGGGCTTCGGAGAAAGTTGGAATTTTTGTAATCGGAGACCACGGCTGGATGCTACTCATCAAAATAGAAATTTAGAGACCAAGATCAGAATTTTTGGTTGGGAAGAAGGCCGGGCTTGATTAGACCCTAGTTCGGGACTTTGATCATAAAAGTGGAAAATTAGGGCTTCTGTAAAAATGGGAAATTTTGAAATCTGTGACCATGGCTGGAAGCTCCTCAGAAAAATAGAAGCTTAGAGATTTGGATCAAACCTTTTAATTGGGAAAAAGAGTGGGCTTCATCAAACCCCAGTTCAGGGTCACGTCTAGTGAATCCGGAAGTTTCAAAGGAAAAATTGAGGAGTGAAACTTTGCAGTTTTCAAATTCTGAATATACTAGCTTGATCAGCTCATCAAGGCGCATATTTCTATCCTTTCGGAAGTTTGAAATTCAAAGTTTGAATTTTTGGGGTTTCTCTGACAAACCCATATCCAGCTCCAGGTCTAGTTATTGCAAATCAATTGGATTGGGTTAATCCTAGAAGAAGATGGATTGGTCACCTGCATAAGTGAAGAAGTTCCTGTTTCAGAGGGAGATGAGGCTAAGTCCTTACATAAGAATATTACAAGCGATCTCGACAGGTATGACTCATCGATGTATGTTTCGATATTTGTTCATGATTAAGTTTATGGTATGTTTGTCTTCATGTTATTATGGTTAGTACAATCTTGATTTTAGATTTGTCGTATCATCTTAACAAAATTATGAATGCATGATAGAAGATATTCATTGGTTAGGGTGTTGACACTTATGATTGTACTAATGCATTATGGTGTTGTATGAGGTTTATGTTGTCTGCTAACATAAAAGGTACACCAAGAAAGACAAATCATGTTCTACTTCAAGAACGTATGATCATGGTGACATGAACACAAGGATTCATCCATTGTCATGGATCACATAGAAGATCTACTTTCGAGGTATGTATAACTTGTTTCTACAATGGTTAACTTATGAGACATGCAAGTTACTAGCACAAGTCACTGAAGAGAACCAGAAGACATTATGCGGGTATGTTAGACATAACTAGCTAGCATGCTAATCCAGGTATGTTTTTCCTATATCAAGCTAGAATCCTACCTTGTGTTAGGATCTTATACTATTGTGTTGTTGATAATGATTATTCATGAAGTCATAGGTTTGAATAATCATGGTGGTATGCATATTATGTTTCGTACCATAATTGATGATATGACTAACCAGAAGAATCATGAAGGTATAGTTTTGAATAATCACGGGTTTTATGCATATTATATCTCTTCTCTTGATTGATGATTTAACTAATCAGAAGAGTCCTATGATTAAATAAGAATATGTATGAATAAAAGAAGACTTCCTTGAAACCTTGAATACTAATGTTTATTATCTGTGATTGAATTGATCCTGACTATACATGCTTGAGATTATTGTGTTTTGATAATATTAAGATTATACTAATGAATTATGTATGAGACCTAGAGGATAACACAATGATGATACTAACAAGCATGCATAGGGATCGAGAATGTATATAAGTTCAAGGACAGGTAATCCAGGAAGCAAAGATCAAGAGGGAGCACAAGGCAGTAGTTTCTACAAGGATGCAAATATTCAAAGGGAGTTGACCACTTCTCACAATCCACATCAGAATAGAGTTGCAAAGATTCAAAGGGAGTCAACCCAACAAACAAACAAAGATAAGTATTTGAATTGTCAATACTTGCATATTTTATTGTTTAAATAATACTGTTCAATAATGTATATACTGATGCTCCTAGAATTAGGTTGTGTATTATGCATATTAGAATAGTTGCATTGATGAACAGTATACTACTAATATGCATGGGTAAGTAGCCTATGGCAATGTACAACATTCCATTGCTACTTATCTAGAATGAAAACTCTTTGTTGACATGTTGGGAGTTGTGCACACTCTTAACAATGTTCTGGTAGAGATTGGAAGGCATCTAGAAAGTTACGGGATATGGATAAATGTTGTATTGAAGCATTGGCTAAGATAATTGCATGATTGTATGACATATTTCTTTATGTGTAAGAATTTGTTCTAAAAACTATGAGATGTTTTCTAATCATGCAATTTAACTTGTTGTGTAGGAAAGATCATATGCCATCACCTACAAAAGAAGAACTACAACATTTGTTCAGCAACAAAATTATCTATTGAAGATATTGAAGTTCATAGGATACGGGAAGAATGCCATGATCCGTCGATCATGAAGAATGATGTTTGGGTTGTAGTCCCAAGACCTGAAGGGAAGTCTGTTGTGACTTCCAAATGGAACTATCAGATCAAGCATGCTGCAGATGAAAGCATAGAGAAATATAAAAGTGATGAAATAGAAGATACACCAGATGGATTTCAAGACAGTCTTCTTGAATGGTGTAGTCATATATGTGTGCAGAACTTGGTAGGATAGACAGCTTTCTATCCAGTTTGGGCTTTACCAAGAGTAAAGTGGATTCCAGCCTTTACTACAAGGTTGAGGAAGGCAATCCAGTGATACTACTTTTGTATGCAGATAACCTGTTTGTTACAGGTGAAGATAGATTGATTGCCACACGCAACGGAAGCTTGTTGCTGAATTCGATATGAAAGATTTGGGAATGATGCACTATTTCCTAGGTATGGAGGTGTGGCAGAGTGCAGGTGAGATATTCCTTGGTCAAGGGAAGTACACAGTAGATATCCTGAAGAGATTTGGGATGATGGATTGCAAGTCCATGTCCACACCTATGGCATCGAATCTGAAGTTTCCATGTGATGCTTCATCTGAGCCGGTTGATGTCTCTTTGTATCGTCAGATGATTGGGTCCTTGATGTACCTGACGAACATGAGACCATGCATTTGCTTTGCTGTGAACACATTGATTCAGTACCTGACAGATCTGAGGAGTGTTCACCTGGTTGTTGTAAAGCATGTTCTGAGGTCTTTGAAGGGTATAGTGGATTATGGACTCAAGTATGAAGTGAATCAAAAGTTTAACCTACAGGGTTATGTTGATTCAGATTGGGCTGGCAGTGCTGCAGATAGGAAGAGCACATCTGGATGCTGCTTCAATATGGGATCAGGTGTGATCTCTTGGTTTAGTAGGAAGCAGTCCTGCGTAGCACTGAGTATAGCTGAGGTAGAGTATGTTGCAGCTTGTTCAACTAGTTGTGAGGAAGTATGGCTACGGAAGCTACTGTCTGAGTTATTTGATCTCCTGTTGGATGCTACTGGTTGAAACACATTGAGATCAAATAGCACTGGCTACTGGTATCTTCTGTGATAACCAGAGTTGTGTGAAGCTGTCCAAGAACCCAGTGTTTCATGACAGGTCGAAATACATAGAGATCAAATATCACTATATCAGGGATATGGTGCAAAGAGGAGCTGTGAAGCTCTTGTATGTTGTGACGGACGAGCAGATTGCAGATGTGCTGATGAAGCCACTAGCCAGGGTGAAGTTCGATTACTTCATAGAGAGGCTTGGCGTTCTTCAGATCGAGGACACTTCAAGGAAGAAGTGATGGACACATTTGCTGAAGCCATTCCAAGCATGTTGGAAGGAGGATTCTTCACATGGCTGTGGATGTAAGCATTGGATGATGAGCATCAGGATGATGTTCTGGTTTCTTCTTGGATATAATCAGTTGGATCATTTTTATATGTATGTACGCATCATGTTAGATGCTGGATATGATCAGTTGGATCATTTATATGTATGTACGCATCATGCTGGATGCTGGATATGATCGGTTGGATCATGTGTATGTATTTTTGTATATGCATCATGTTGGATGCTTGGACCATGTATCTATATATGTATCAGGTGGATACATTGTATGATCAGATGAATCATGTATAGTGATATGTATCATGTATTTGTATTTGTATCAGGTGGATACATTGTATGATCAAGTGGATCATGTATGATGATATGTATCAGGTAGATACTTGGTATGCATCAGGTAGATGCATTATATGATCAGGATGATCGTGGATGTCGAGCTTCAGGATGTTGCTCTAGATAACATGCAACAGGATGTTGCAGTGATGATGATCAGGATGATCATATGTACATCAGGATGATGTATGGTGAGTATCAGGTTGATACTCTATGGCCGTGGATCAGGTTGTGCAGATGATCATATAATTTGGCCTTGGGAGATTTGCAGATAGTCTTTCGAGGTTTTGCCTATGGCATGTAATTAGTTTCCCTGGGATATCTGGAAAATGCTCTTTCAAGGTTTTGCTCTGGGAGGACATATAATTTGGCCCTGGGAGATCTGTAGATAGTCTTTCGAGGTTTTGCTTATGGCATGCAATTCGTTGCCCTGGGATATCTGGCAGATGCTCTTTCGAGGTTTTGTCCTATGGCATATAATCTGTCCCTGGGAGATCCGATAGGTTGGGCTGTGTGCCCGTAATAAGTCCTGGGATGCTCTTGCGAGATTTTGCCATGACCACATATAATTTGGCCCTGGGAGGTCTGTAGATAGTCTTTCGAGGTTTTTCCTATGGCATGTAATTCGTGCCCTGGGATATTTGGCAAATGCTCTTTCGAGGTTTTGTGGTGACCACATGTAATTCGTGCCCTAGGAGATCCTACAGGTAGAGTTGTGTGCTCGTAATAGCCTGGGATGCTCTTTCGAGGTTTTGTGGTGAGGTCACATATAATATGGCCCTGGGAGATCTGCAGATAGTCTTTTGAGTTTTTGCCTATGGCATGTAATTCATTTCCCTGGGATATCTGGCAGATGCTCTTTCGAGGTTTTGTGACACACGTAATAAGTCCTGAGGATTCCACAGTATGGCCAGTGATGACGAAGACCTGCAGCTGGTGGGCCTACATCCAGTATGAAAAAGGACTGGCTCTGTAGAACTTCCTATGACGAGTAGATTCAGATATTGATTGAGATAGCAGCAGCAGTGATGATGATGATGACTCGATGATGATTATCTAGTGACGATGATCCAGAGAAGATGACTTGTGCTAGAAGACCTGTGTCGAGAAATACCTTCCTAGTTAAGAGGGAGTGTTGATATATATGTAACTTCAGAATGTATTTCACATATATGTATATTGTATTCCTATAGAGATGTTATTATTCCTCTATACGGAAGTGTCGTCATTTATATTGTAAGTGTCGTAACTTATACTTGATGGGTTATTAGACCACCTTGTTGGGGTTGGCCCTGTATAAGTAATGTGGGTCAAAGGGTCATTAGATCACCCTATTGGGGGTTGGCCATGTGGGTCGAAGGGTTATTAGACCACCCTATTGGTGGTCGGCCCAATCAGCATTATGTTATATGGTTAAGTTCGAGCCTACATGATTTATGTAAAAGACAATTCAAGTCAAGTATAAATAGAGTGCAGGAGGCACTCTATTTCATCACTCACTTCTCACTCATGCACTCAAGGAGGAGTGGCGCACTTATGGAGGAGGAGGATCTGCTACTAGTATATGTCTATCTCTTATGTTTGGGTTGTGTCATTGCTCTATCTATCTCTGAGGAAGTTATTGGGGTTTTTCACCTTTATGGTTTTCCCCAAGTAAATCTTTTGTCTCTTGTGTGCTTGCATTATTGTCTCCATGAATGATATGTTGTAGATTTGCTGTACATGTTGTTCTCTCAGTTAAGATCCTAGATCAGATTGAAGAAAATTCTGAAAATTTAACACGAATAACACCAGGAACAAACTTACAACCCAAGGAATTCTAGGATCCCATGGATTGTGCAACATCTTTTCAAAAATTTTGGCATTCTGAAGGATGCCAGGATCCCGTGGATTGTGCAATATATTTCCAAAAATTTTGGCACTCTGAAGGATGCCAGGATCCTAATGTCTCAACTACATTCTCCCAAACATAAAAATCCATTTGGGGAATCTATCATCAGGTGGGATGTCGAAATCACTCCACCCCATTGAAAGTTGGTGACTTCCAATGCAAAAATGGATATTTGTGAGACTTCCCCACCAAGCATGGATCTTATCAAACACATGAAAATTCTAATACCAAGTGGGAATCACTCCACTTTCCATGCTCATGAAAATTTCTGTTATGAACTTGTACACCTGAGTCTTCTGTGAATGTGTACTAGAAGTGTCTAATGGCTGCAAATTATGCCTTTTCTGCTTCTTGCAAATCATAGAAAAATTAGCAATATTAAAAACAATTTTCTTGCAACAAGACATAAAAATTTTACCTTCGAGATTTTCCTTTTCAGTGATGCCTCTATCCATCCATCTAGTCGATGAATCAGAGATCTTTCTTGTTGATAATCAGCCATCTCTTTTACAATATGCCCTATATCCCATGGGGACAAATCATGATCCTCCTGTTGTACACGTGGCACCAACCAGAAAATTTCTTCACCCACTGTTCATTCCCCATTGTTGTTGTTGAATCTAGGACATGTGGGAAAGAACTGTGAACCTTCTTTGTATGTCTGCAACCTTCAGTAACCAGACTTATGGCTGCATATTTTTCATTATTAGCTGGTCCAAATGGGGTGATCTCATCCCACTCTTCCATGGGAGAGTAACTGTCTTCAAGGAACAACTCAAGTTCCCTTGGAAAATAATCAAGTGCTTGGTTCTCATCAAATTGTTCTGCACACTCTTCAAGCACTTGTAAAAATGAATGATCCTCATGATCCACCATCTCATGAGGTTCCTCCATACGATCCATAACTCTTCCATCCAAATGAAGTTGACTGAATGGTGTGTAGGAGGGTAGGGGGGGTCTTTGCAACTTTTCATGATGATGCAATATCTCTGTCTTGGATTCTTGGAGGAAATTTGAGTGCTTCTCAAAGAATATTGGGTGGCCATAAATTCATCATTGAGCTTTCCTATCTCTTCATCATCCCTCAAGGATGCACCATGAAACAATTATACAAGCTCCAACAAACTATCTCTATCAGAAAGCAGGTTCAAGAATTTACCTTTTATGCTTGTCATGGATTTCTAAAATTCTTCCATGTCTCTCATGGAAGATTGCTCCCCCAACTTCCAACTGAGGTTATTCATTAAGGCATGGGTGTCATTGAGGGTTTGAAGGGCTTCTTGGATCTTGCATTCATTCATCTTCATTGTCCCTTCAAGGAAATGAGGTTCTGGCAGATGAACCTTCTCCTCTTCTAGCTTCCTAGGATCAACTTCAACTGATTCCATTGAAGTTATGAAAGCTGATCCATATTTTGGGGTTGCAAGATATTCATATTTGAGATCATGAATATCAGATATTTGGCTGCAACTGGGGTGGTCATTCATCTCTGGTGCACCAGTAAATATTTCTCTCAATTTTTCAGCTCTCCCCAATTCAGGAGTCTCGACCCCTGGGGGATCAACCAAGGCCATCTCCTCCTCAAAAGTGGCTACCCCATCAGACTGACACATAGGTACATAAAGATCAGAATTTACAAAATTCCCATGTGTTATATTTTCCCCTCCTTGTGATGGTATGTTGGTGGTTTGGCCTTCCACCAATTTCTCATTTTCAATTTGTGTTGTTGCAAGACCTTCTTCTTTCTCCATGGATATTGCATCCACAACACCTTCACCAATGGGGACTTCCATGTCTCCCACATATATATGAGAATACACATCATTATATGCTTCCTCACACTTAAAACATTCCTTAGTAGGTTCTCTTCCAATAATGTGGGCATCCTGCAAACACCTTTCTAGTGATTCAGCATTGTTACTGCATTCACCCTTATCACTAAGGATCCGAGACTCAGCATCTAGGGAATCCATTATGAAATAATTATCCTCTGATGTGGCTGCAACATCATCATGACACAAAGTAGTACAAAAATCTGAATGTGGTCCACACCTTTGCATCATGCTTCTCTCTTCAATGGGTGGCATTATGGTGCCTTGTTCTGCCACTAATTCTACTAGTTCACATCTAACTGATGTGTGGTCAACTTTTGCTTCCCTGTGAAGCTCTTGTGGTGAATTTGGATCTGATTTATGTTCATCTTTTGGATCTGATCCAAAATATTACTCAACACCCCTAATAGTACCAATCCCTTCTGAGGTGATCTTGAGATCCTCATCATAGAATCTTGCAGTAGATTCTTCTTGCATTCTGTCAACAATCTCATGATTGGTATTTGGGTCTTGCTTCTCCTTGGTTGTATTAGGATAAATATTCTTGGAGGCTCTTCTTGAAGAGGATCCAAAAATTCTTGTAAACTCACATGCATCCAATGAAGCTTTCATATTTTTTATTATCTCTTCCATAGAAGGTTGACCTTTGACTCTGGAACATGCAACTTTTTCCTGAATATCGCTATCAGAATAACCATAGTCTCTTCTACCAATCATGATCTCATGGGAGATACTTCTAGAAGGTACTTCTTGGAAATTATCTTCCTCATACTATATGTAATATTCTTCATACTACTCATCATAATAATCATACTCTTCATAAAAATAATCTTCTTCTTCATGCAACTCAAACTCTAAATCTTCCACAACTGTAACTAATTCCACAACTGCAACTTGAAGATAGTGCTGAGCTACTTTTCCACTGAGAGTTACTTTCCACAGGCTAAGCCAAGGAAAGTGCTCTAATACCACTGTAATATTCCAGCCAATATTTGGCCAAAATATTATCTCCAAGCTCAAATTTAATAAAAAAATTTACTAGTAAATTTTAAGCAGTTCTTTGAGTTGAGCAGGATGTAAGTGAGGGGGACTGATACACTAAGTGAGCATGGTAGGGTTTACTTTCAATTCTTGAATTTATATGGGAGAGTGTGCAGCAGAAAGCTAAATTTGGTCTGATTAGTGAGTCCTAAGCACAAAGTACTGGGGCCATTTATGTTTCGAACATCAGCTAGGCTGAAGTCTATTCCAATGCTTCATAGGAACACTATCATATGCTTACTAGACAGGAATTGGACTATTGAAGGCTACCAAAAGGTGAATATAAGTCATGGGGATATAATATAGATTATGGACCAAGTCCCTTGATTATTTGGGAAATTCTGGAGGTATTTGGAAGAATTTGAGCCAAGGGCGTTATTGAGGATTACTCAAGTAGGATATTTCTAGGCTTTTCCAAACCAGCTTTCATGCACCCAAAACCTCAGGAACAGATTATATATGCCTTTATTAATGTTATTATGACCACATAAAAGCATTATATTAGACAAATACTTCAAGGATGCAACATTCAAGAAGATTAGCTAAAACTAGTCAATAAATGAGGCTCAATGAGCTAGTCTTGGAATCTAAAGGGTAATAAATCATTAAAAAAATGTAATACTCTGTTTTTCAGACTTTAATGGATCTTTTATAACTTAATTTGACTCATAGGTTTGAATCAGAAGCTTTAGTAAATATGTCTCAAGTATTAAGACTCCTCCATTAACAACAACTCCCATAGAGCTAGAAAAGCTAGTTTCAATTCCTAGAAGTGCCGAACTCATCCACAAACTTCAAATATCAGTTATAAGCATGTAAATACCTATGATAGCATATAAAAATTCCTTTCAGGTCGAAATCACATCAATGGCAGAATTATTACAAACAATATCTTCAACCATGCCTCAGGAGGCCTCCAACAACTAGTTTTCCCCCACAGGGAAGGAGAAGGGGTTGGAGGAAGGGCAAAAAGATCATATCTCTGATAGATCTGAATGGTAAGAAGCTACATGTGCATAACATAGCTCAGGGGCTATGAACTTCTTCTCTCAGATGATCTAGGCTCTTCCTCCAAGAATGGGAGCCTGCTTCTCACTAGATCTACAATGCTCTTCACTTCAAGCACTTATGGATGATAGGATGTCTTCTGATGGCTGCATAATCTTCAGGGATGGTTGATAAACATCTGATCAGCATAAATATGAATCTTTGGAAGTAGACTGGAAATCTGTTAAGAACTTGGGGCACATCTCCCAAGGTTGTTGAGGCACATCTCTCAACACTAGAGAAGCTCAAAGCTCTCAAGCAAATTCTCAAATGATCAAAATTTGTTAATGGGAGTTGGAAGCATTTTTTTTTAGAATTCATGTTGACTTGTTGAGCAAGTTAATTGGCTTGGTGACCTGTGACAATGGGTCACCCATGAGTGGATATACTTGCTTATTTTTCTTCTTACGCCTTTTCTCTCCTTTAGAAACTGTGCCCCCTTTGTCTCAAGATGTTTCCTTGTAAAACTTTATTGCTTTGTAATTTGAGTTCTCTTTTGGAAATTTCGACCTCCCTTAGATTTTTATGGTTTTTTCCCATTTCTTTCTTTTTGGTAACATCTTACACCTTCCCGCTTTTCATCCCTTGTTATTTTATGACCTCCAGTTCCGATTTAGGAACATTGTCCTCAAGGGGATTCCCTCTTCGCCCACTTGCACACATTATACACTTGCCAAAATATTAACAAATGAAGATAATTAATAAAATAAATTAATTCCTCATTCCAAAATCCAAAATCATTAATTATTTAATTAAATTAGAGGCCTAGCTCAAAATTTCCCAATTAATTAAATAATTCACCTTAGCACTTAGTTTGGGGGTTAATATCTTCAGGTGGCCACCTTATCCATTTAATCACCCACATACACCCTTAGGAAGATTCCATAAGTTAATTTCCACATTCACCCATTAATTAATTAATTAATGCCTAGGTGACTTAGGCCAAAATCACCCACATGGACCATAGAAAAATTTGGGGACATGAAATATGGACCCCCTGCAAGAGGTCTTCATTAATCAAGAACCTATCGAGTATTTTTGCAATTCCATTGTCTCCTATCATCATGTTCCTCCAAGTAGGTCGAAGGTCCACATGAGGAATATAAAAATGTTAACTCCTTCATTTTTATTCACAAAATATTCAATAAGAGGATCTTTATGGTCATTAGCTCCCCATGTCTCCATCTCTCCCAGAGAGAAGTTCAATTCACCTCCCAAGATAAATCTTTTCACTTTGTGATGACCAAGCCTGAAAACTTTCTCCCAATATGCCATTCTATGATTATAAGGACCATAAATGTTGAGCATAGTGAATTCCCAACCATACTCTTTGGAAAAAAAACACATTTCCCAGTTTAGAAAAAATAGACCAGCTGTTGATAGAGAGCAAAGAGCTAGTATTCTAACATATGAGAATTCCACATGACCTCCTAATAACATCTAAACAAGAAAAATCCCATACAGACAACAAATGTTTCATCTCAAACATAATGTGGTCTCCTACTGCCACAGTTTCTTGAAGCAAAATCAAATGTGGATGATGGGAATCCACTAGTCTCTTTAGGGCCAACTTCTTAGAGAGGTTCCCTATCCCTCGAACATTTATTGACAAAGTTAACATTAAAAAACATGGGATCCGAAAATACTTGCTCTAAGGTTCCCATGGATATATATTTTCTTTCCCGATCTAATCTCCATGACAGACTACTCCCTAATAGATGCCATAATATATTTTTTCCCCCAAAGCCTAGAAGAGATCGGTTGAGGATCCAAAGGGAGTCCCCTCCTAGATCCCAAACCCAAAACAACATAATTGAGAAGACAACTTGGAAGCATATATCGGTTCTTCCCTGGAGTTGATGTAGGAGTAGATGGTAAGAGAGATTGATAGAGCCCAGGATAACCCACAATATCAATTGTGGGGTCATACTTATGTCTCCCCTGAGATACCAAATCAAAAACCAACTTATGTCCAAAAGATGAAGGAATATGAAAAGAGGAAACCTGCCTGACCTTAGTGGATGAGGTCAAAAAATGGGAAACATCAGAGGGACTAACATCTTGCAAAGGGGGAAGGTCAATACCTGAATTCATCCTCTTACAATTATCGAGAGAAAGGACTTCTTGGAAGGATAGGTCTTTGACGAAATGTCCATCAACAATGCTATATGGGTCTGACACCAAGTGTCTAGGAAGAACCTTATAATCCAAAGTAGAGGGACAGGAGGAAGGGGATAATTTGTTGAAGAAGAGGCCAGTTCAAAACTCCTCAGAAAACAAAGAGAAACCTTCGGAAGACTTTGGGAAAAGGAAATTAATAGGCTTAACACGGAAACCATCAAGCTCATCAGGTGGAGGTGATCTATCACACTCTACAAAAAGTCACTAAAAGCACAAACCCTTTCCAACCAAGGAAAATGAAGAAATGCTAACCCCTTTTGATATGAAACATAAGAACTCAAAACTAGAGATCTTAAAGGAGGGTTTCCTAGACAAGAAAAACTACCATAGACATCAAATTTATGAGAACCAAAAGAAGAATTGTTCAATCTCTTACTCAAAACAAAGAGAGCCTTTGAAAGATCTTCACATGGTGGGGTCGTCATCAGAAGACATTAAGTGTCCTTTGAAGATCCTTGTAATAACTCCTTTTGTGGTTCTTCCCAATGTTGCATACATGCATCCTCCCAAGAGGGAGCTAAGCAATATGAACCCCCACCTATAGCAAGAGGCATTGCCTCCTTTTCAGGTTCCGATGGGACCCCACCTTTCGTATCCCTCCAAAAAGACTTCGTGAAGGGAAGCTTACCATATTTAGCCAGGTGTCCATACAAGTGGCACCGGTTACACCTGAATGGAACTCCAATATAATACAATGCCTATGTATGAGAAACATCCCCCTTTGAAATCAACATGATTTCTAACAAACTCTCCCTTAAATCCAAATCAACAAGAATCTTAGCCACTGACATGATGCCTGTATATTGAAAAGACATGTCATCCGACAAGAAGACACCAAGTAAGTCTCCTATTTTCTTCAAAATATCCATGGTCAAGAGCTCCGGTGGGAGACCTATAAATTTTACCCAAGTAGGGTGAATATAAGTCTTCTTCCTTCTCACATCAAAAGATGGGCACCACCTTCGCAGGATGAGAATCGCAAAACCATTCCTCCAGACACCGCTCAAGAGCTTGGACACATCCACCGGGGATTGAAGAAAAATAACAAGCCAACCTTTGGCTAAAGAAATACTTTGAGGAGAATATCCAAATAGTTCCTTCAAGTTATCCTCCACCCAAACCCTAAAAGAGGCCAACAATACTTTGCATCTCCTAAACCTTCCAATCAACGCATATTTGGACAGGGTGAAGACTTCAAACATTTTGGCATCATCTCCAAGAGCTAAGTTCAATTCATCAACCTTTCTGTGCTTCAAAAGGAGACATTCAGAGAGTTGTGAGATCTCACAACCTTCACGGAAGCCATCCTCAACATGAACAGTCAAAACCCTCCCTCTTGCTCCCTTTTGGCTCCATACTAAACCGTCTTGCATGTCAAATGAGCAAACCTCCTTTCACGGAACAAGGTTTGAAACAACCTCTGGAAATACCTTGTCCGAGCATCTATCACTACAAAAGGGAAAACCATCACTTAAAACCTCGCTCTAGTCGCGTTGAACTCCACATTGGTTGGTCCGGCAGGGAGACGAAGATGACTGAAACGCTGAAACAAATAAAAAACACCCAACATCCCGGTCTCCCTTCCCAATAGAAGAGATAGGAGAAGGAACAAATGTCTCTTCCTGAGAAAGACGGTTCACAAATTATGTACTTACCATTTGAAATTTGCTTAAATAAATACTATTTCATCATTACAACTTGCATCATGGTTCCGAGTACATTCAACTCTCAATTCCTATATATTATGCATATAATATAAAATTATATTAAAACTACATGTAAACTCAATACATTCTATATTAAAAGCACACGTAAATGTAAACTAATCACATTTTCTTTTTCTTTTTTCAAAGAAATTCAAGTCCTTTCTTTAATTGTATTAAGCATATTAAACAGATTTATGATTTTTCAAGTCCTTTCTTTAATTGTATTAAGCATATTAAATAGATTTATGATTTGATTAAAATCAAATAGAAACTTCACGTGAAAAGAAAAGAAAAAAACAATTATTTAAACAAACAACATGAAGTGTCCTTCATTCTCTTCCAAAGTCATTAGCTTCGAGAGGTCTTTGCATTCACGAGGTTACACATTTGATAGATATGGTGGTCATTGGAATTGTTACAAATTCAAAACATTATTAACGTATTTATTATTTGATGATTGATATTAAAAATTCTTATTTTGAATTTTTCAAATTTTTTTTTATTAATTATAATATTTTGTAATTATGATTTAAAAAAATCTAAATTGTTGTTGATAACCTTAAAATCAATTTTTAAATAAAAAGTAATTTTAATAATTGAAACTTTAAATTTTAAATATTAATTTCAAATAAAAAGTGACATATTAATATTTAATTTTTTTTTAATTACAATATTTTTAAACTATAATTACAACATTTTTAAAACCATAATCTTAAAAATCAAAATGTTAAAATAAAATTTGTAAAATCAATTCAAATTAAACACTAACAACTTTTTTTCTCTCTGACTTTAATGATTTTATTATACGTAAAACTAAAAAGTAAATCATAATAATTAAAATAATCAAACTTTCAAAAAATAAAAAGTGCATTTAAAAAATAATACTAAATAGAAAAACTAAAAATGATATTTATGAATTATTTTTTAAATAATATATATATATGGAAGAACATAAAATCATATTATGAGAACGGAAGACGGGGATTTTAGTGGTGGCTTTGGAGAAGGAGATGGGCACCCACGGAGAGAGGGAAGGAAAATATATAATGTATAACACGTTAAAAAGGGAAAAATGAAAAATTATATATATGAGAGGAAAATTGATGAAGAAGAATATATATTAAAAGAAAAAAAACCATAATGTGGGGAGAGTGGGGTGTGGGTTTTAGGTGTTGGGAGAATGGGAGGGGCATGGAGAGAGATGGGAGGAGGGATGGAGGGATAATGCAACTGGGAAGGATACAAGGAAAGTGGGGTGGTTTCATGATTTATTTTTGGTTATTATATATATATATATATATTATTTTGATTTTTTAATTGTTAAAAGTGATTATTTTTAATAAGAGTAAATCGTGTCTTTGGATGGGGTGTTAAGGAGGCAGAGTGTTAAGCCCTAAATATTGGCACATTACCCCATTTATTATGGTGCATTACATATTATTGAGGTCGGCTTGGGTCTATTAGTTGTTATTGTACCCCTTTGTCTCCTATATATAGGAATGAGACTTTTTCATTTTAGTCATCATCATATCTTGTTTTGTCTTATGTACATTGTGTAAGGAGGTTCCTCTCTCGAAGAGGATTGCTATTCATCTCATTTCTTCATTATTAAGGCATTGATTAGTTTCTTTTGGTCCATTTCTGCTATTTTTATGCTATATCTAGGACATGGTTGCATAACATTTGGTATCATAGCTCTTTCTTTGGGACTGGCTTCTTCAAAACGAGTCATCTTGGAATTTTTGCTATAATTTTTTTTCTACAAGGATTCATACAATGAGATTAAAAAAACATCTCAAAAATAGGCCGAGTTATTAGTGGTCCAAAATTTAGGTCCTGATATATCACAATTTCGGAGATATTGGCCTTAGAATTTAGAGTTTTTGACTAGTCCAAAAACTAGTCTAAAATAGGTGTTATGGGGAAAAATGTCATATCAGGGGCATGCGAGATCCAAATTGAGTGAGACCAGTTGCATCAGAAAGCGTACATACTACAATATCTATGGTAGAAGTTTCAGTCTCATATATAAAATATTGGACACGTGGAAGTCCGTACAAGTTCGATCTTCTGAAAGGACAAAAAATAAAAAGTGTTGGGAGATTTGCAATAAATTTCTATTGGCACATCAGAATTAGGTCAGACCCGCGGAATCAGAAAGAGGACACATAAGGATACAATAGGATAAATTTTCAGATCGATAGGAGTCGAAATTTGAATTTTACCTCAGTTTAATTCGGCCCTAAAACAATCTTCCAATCAGGGTTGAAAAAGGTACGTTGTTTTAAATTTGACTAACTTGAGTAGAAGGATCTAATTGTGGTGAACCCAAGGGTGTGATACCTATCTATATTTTTCTAAATGCCTCCTGAAAGGGGAACCTCTACACCAAATAAGCCTCCAGACAGTTCTACATGGACTTATGATGAAGGTGAATAAATGCGCAAGGACATATCTGTTTTACAAGAGAAAATAGTGACAAAAGATGCACTAATATCAATCTTGGGTCAAACCAAGAATGAAATGGAAGTGAAAATGAATGATTTGAAAAAGGACATAGATTATTTGAAGGGTTTGAAGGGGGTTATGGAAGTTTTGAAAGAAGGTTTGTCAAAGTTGCTACAAGAAGAGCATTCTAGAAGTGAAAAGACCTCCCATGAAATTCATGATGAAAACAAAAGGAACATACATCATGAATTTAGGGACTCCAACACGGGGTCAAAAACCAACTATATTCGAAAGATTGATATGAGTAAGTTTGATGGCACAGATCCAGTCACATGGATACTACAGATGGAGCAATTATTTGGGATACAAGAGGTGCAATCCACACAAAAGGTACGCATTGCCTCTTTATATTTAGAACCTAATCAGTTTATGTGGTATAGATGGCTTTGCTCTCATAAACCACTTGTCACTTGGAAAATGTTTATAGAGGAATTGATAGCACATTATGAGGACACCAAGAGCAATACCTTCTTTAGAAAACTGATAAATCTCAAACAAAAGGGTTCAGTTGGGGAGCACATTGAGAACTTCCAAAGATTGAATATCAAGGTCACATATATTCCAGAAGAGCATTTATCTGACGTCTTCATAGGAAATTTAAGAGATAACATCCAACATGAGGTTTTCCTGTGGGAACCTAAATCCTTGGAGCATGCATTCAGGGTGGCAAGAAAAGTTGAAAAAAAATTTATGTCAACAAGGAATTCTACCACATACAACTATAAAAAAGGAAGTGTGGTCTTCAGTCATCCACAACCTACAAGGTTGACACCACAACAACTAGAGGAGAAAAGAGAAAAATCACTTTGTTATATTTGTGATATAAAATACAGTAAGGGCCACAAGTGCATTGATTGTGAAGCAGAGGAAGAAAATGAACAAGAATCACCAAAAGAAAAGGAACCATCTCAAGATGAAGAAATAGATTCAGGGTGGCAAGAAAAGTTGAAAACAAATTTATGTCAACAAGGAAGTCTACCACATACAACTATAAAGAAGGAAGTGTGGTCTTCAGTCATCCACAACCTACAAGGTTGACACCACAACAACTAGAGGAAAAAAGAGAAAAATCACTTTGTTATATTTGTGATAGAAAATACAGTAAGGGCCACAAGTGCACTGATTGTGGAGTAGAGGAAGAAAATGAACAAGAATCACCAAAAGAATAGGAACCATCTCAAGATGAAGAAATAGAGGATACTAATTTAGAAGAGATTACTCCCACCATATCCTGTCATGCATTGGATAGAATTAGCACTCCTCAAACTCTCAAGCTCCAAGGATATATCAAAAATAAAAAGGTAACTGTGTTGATTGATTCTAGTAGTACTCATAATTTCATTCATTGTAAATTGGCTAAGGCTCTCAATTGCTTTGTATATCCAACACCGAAGTTTCAAGTAATGATTACAAATGGAGGAACTATAAATTGCTTAGGAAAATGCCATAATATCAATCTCACTATGGGAGAATATGTATTGAATATTCCAATGATTGCTATTCTGATGGGGGGTGTTGATGTTGTCTTAGGAGTTCAATGGTTACAATAACTGGGAATAATGGATTTTAATTTTCAGAATCTCTTCATGAAATTTTTATGGGAAGGAAAAGAATATGAGTTAAATGGAATCACAAGGAAGACAAGTAAGGTGATAAGCTCTACTGGTGTGAAAAAATTGATAAAAAGGGACATTAAGGTGTAATTGCACAATTATGCTCATTAGATGTTCAAACATCTAAGTCTCCTATTTCCCCATATCTCCAGAAGGTGATTAATAAGCATTCCAAGGTATTTGAATATATTCCAAAAGGTCTTCCACCTGTTTGAGATTTTGATCATGCTATTCACTTAATTCTAGGAAGTGTTCCTCCTAACATCAGACCTTACAAATACCCCTATAGGTAGAAGAGTGAAATTGAGCTTATGGTTGAAGAAATGTCGGAGGCCAGCATAATTAAGTGTAGCCAAAGTTCTTAATCTGCACCAGTGGTAATGGTACACAAGTCGGATGGATCATGGCATATGTGTCCAGATTATAAAGAGCTCAACAAGATCACCATTAAAGATAAATTTCCTATTCATATCATTGATGAATCGTTAGATGAATTACATGGAGCAGTTTTCTTCACAAAGTTGGATCTCCATTTTGGATATCATCATATTAGAATGAAGGAGGGAGATATTCCAAAAACAAAATTCAGAACTCATGAAGGTCATTATTAATTTTTGGCCATGCCATTTGGTCTCACAAATGCACCTTCCACATTTCAAGGTTTGATGAATTCCATTTTCAAGCTTTTCCTTAGAAAAAATTTGCTAGTATTATTTGATGATATACTAATCTATAGAAAGTATTGGGAAGAACATGTTCAACATGTTGGCATGATACTACAACTACTAAAGGAGCAACAACTATATGCAAAACCTTCCAAATGTTTATGTGGGGTAAAGGAGGTAGAATATTTGGGTCATATTGTATCTCAAGAAGGTGTCAAGGTAGACCCCAACAAAATTAAAGCCATGATGGACTGGCCGATTGCCAAAATCCTGAAGAATCTTTGAGGATTCTTAGGTCTGATAGGGTACTACTGCAAGTTTGGTCTGAACTATGGAAGAATAACAACACCTCTAACAACATTACCAAATAAAGATGCATTTTCTTTGACTCCATAGGCAATTCAATCTTTTGAACAACTTAAGGAGGCTATGTGCAAAGCTCATGTTTTGGCCACACCAGACTTCACAAAAACATTTATTGTGGAATGTGATGCTTTAGGAAATGGCATTGGCATTGTTCTAATGCAAGAAGGACACTCGCTTGCTTTCAAAAGTCATCCAATCAAGGGAAAGCATTTACATAAGCCCATTTATGAGAATGAAATGTTGGCAATTCTACATGCTCTTAATAAATGGTGTCCTTACCTAATAGGTAGACACTGCAAGGTCAAAATAGATCATGATAGTCTTAAATACTTCTTGGAACATAGATTATATTTGGAAGAGAAAAAAAATGGGTAACCAAGATGTTGGGATATGACTTTGAAATCATTTATAGAAAAGGGAAACATAATGTGGTGGCAGATGCACTTTCCAGAAAAGATGAAGATGTCGGGGCATTACTTTGTGCAATTTCCATTCTACAACCCAATTGGATAGTAGCAGCTAGGGAAGAATGGAAAAATGACCTATCTTTTTGGATGCTCATTCAAAAGCTATAGGACGATCGCAGTGTTTCAGATACTTTTGTGTGGAAAAATGATTCACTATGGTATAAGGATCTCTTATATTTATGCAAAGACTCCCAACTCAAACAAAAGGTCCTCTCAGAATTACACAACTCTCCTATAGGTGGGCACTCTGAATTCCTGAAAACTTACCACATGGTCAAGAATAATTTTTTTTGGGAAGGTCTTAAATATGATGTTAAAAGGTTTGTGGTCAATTGCTTGGTTTGCCAATAGAATAAGGTGGAAACAATTAAGACCCCAGTACTTCTACAACCATTAGACATACCTTTCCGGCCCTAGGAAGAAGTCCCAATGGATTTTATCACAGGTCTACCCAAGTCAGAAGGAAATAATGTTATTATGGTGCTTGTTGATAGACTCACGAAGTATGCACATTTTTGTGCACTCTCTCACCCTTTTAATGCAAGTACAGTAGCCGCATCTTTTTTGGAAACAATTCAGAAGTTACATGGAAATCCGAAGATTATTGTAAGCGATAGAGATCCAATTTTCACTGGAAAATTTTGGAATGAATTATTTTCTTGTTTGGGTACCCAATTGGATCACAGTTCATTTTATCATCCTCAATCCAATGGGAAAAATGAGATAGTGAACAAATTTTTGGAAGTATATCTTCATTTCTTTGCATCTGATAAACAAACACAGTGGGTGAAATGGTTATCTTTGGCAGAATGGTGGTACAATACTTCCTTCCATGCATCATAAAAAATGTCTCCATTTATGGAACTTTATGGGTACTAGCCTCCATCTATCAAATCTACCTTAAATGGGAAATATAAATTTCAAGACGTGGAAAATCACATAGAGCACCAACAAGAAGTTATCCATATACTTAAGGCAACCTAGCTATGTCATAAAACAAGATGAAACAACAAGCTGATCAACATCAAAGTGAAAGGATTTTCGAAGAAGAGGATTGGGTATTTCTAATGTTACAACCTTACAAGCAAATGTACCTCAAGCAACTAAATAAGGACAATAAATTAGCACCCAAGTATTATGGTACTTATAAGGTGTTGCAGAAGATTCGTCATATGCCTTACAAATTGGAGCTTCCTTCATCTTCAAGAGTGCATCCAGTTTTCTATGTTTCTTTCTTAAAGAAGGTAATAGGAGACAAGATACCAATTCAAACAATCTTTCCCAAGATTAATGAAGAAGGAAGAGTCATATTGGAACCTGAACAAATCACTGAAACAAGGACCAAACAGTTACGAAATCGGGATATTACGGAGTACATCATCAAATGGAAGAACCTGCCAGTGGAAGATTCGTCATGGGAAGATGAGTCCTTCATACAGAAGCATCCACAACTAATCAATCATTGAGGACAACACTTGTCTCAAAGGGAGGGAATCTTAATCCCTAAATATGGGCACATTACCCCCCTTGTAGTGGCACATTACGCCGTTTATTATGGTGCATTACATATTATTGATGTTGGCTTAGGTCTATTAGTGGGTCTATTAGTTGTTATTGTACCCCTTTGTATCCTATATATAGGAAGGACACCTTTTAATTTTATTCATCATTATATCTTGTCTCGTCTTATATACATTGTGTGAGGAGGTTCATCCCTCAAAGATGATTGTTATTCATCTCAGTTCTTTAGTATTAAGGCATTGATTACTTTCTTTTGGTATATTTATGCTATTTTTATGCTATATCTGGGAATTGGTTGCATAACAAAGAGCAGATAAGTGGACGTCCTTTGTATGGCCTTCATGCAGTGACACATCCTCCGAATAGTTAACTTACTCATGCATGTGATTAATGGAAGGTTGAGTGGGATGATTGGCACACCTATCGCCTGTCACTTGAACTTGTTATGGATGGAGGCGATAATGAATGTGGTTTTGCAAATTCAATTTAGGGTAATGATGGTTGCGATTTGGGATTGGTTTTGGTCTGAATACAAGGAAAATGAGAGAAGTGTCATAATGGTGCAACATGAGGGCAAGGATACTGATAATCGATGGGTCTCCTTCTGCGCTACAGTTCTTATGCATCTGCAGTGGAAATTTAGTAAGTCTTGTCCGATCCTCTGTAGTTTTATCCCCCATAGTTGAAAATAGAGTTATGTTGTTTCTCTCAATTCACTTTCGTCGTTTTGTCCTATAGATGGTTCTGTTTTATCTGGTTTCATCTTGTCGAGTTCTTTGTTGACCCTAATTTTTTCTCCCCCTAACTTCTCAACTAAAATGACATCCTTCTCCATGGCGTGTAGAGGTCAAGAAAGGAATACAAAGTGAGGAAAAAACAACAGAGTGCATACCAAGGTCGAGGAGAGGCTAGAGAAGCAAAGGACACATATTACTAGAAGATTCCACTAGAGATTCGAGTGCAAATAATTGAAGCAAAACAATGGGCCAAGGAGGAAAAACACTATACCATTCAAACATATATTGAAGAAGAGACGAGGCCATGGGTTATTGATTCATAAAACACTACAACTAGAGACACAAAATATTATAGGATGATGGACATGCGATGGGATACAAATTCTATATTGGGAAAAGTCCTGCTAGACACCAATGAAGAGAGGAATGAACTCTTGTTGTAGATGGACGAACTTAATGACAAGATTAAATTCCTCATCAAATCCATCATCGACAAGGAATACAATTTTTTTGTTTAGGTTCCAATGCCATAGGTGCTCTATCCTCATGTGTCTAATAATGATATGGTTAAATAGTTTTTCTATCATAGGTATGCACATAGATTCTTACTTATTACTAGTAATACTTACATAACAAGCAAAACTTTTTATGAGGCAACTGATAAACTATTGTTTTATTTGCGGGTTGGATTCACTTAGGGAAGGTCAGTTTAGTCCATGATGTAATTTTATGTTCTATTTAATACAATAGTCTAGCTTGAAAAAATAGTATATTGTCGATGTATATATAATAGAATAAAAATATTTTTTTTTAGTTGTAAAACTTTAATTGTTTTTTAAAAGATTTAAAAATAAAATATGTTGTTGGGTTAAAAAATAATTAAAAGTGAATATTTTATATTCTATTTTAAAAAATCTATGAGAACAATCACATTTTTATTTTCTCCAAAGAGTATAAAAACACTTTCTTCATGTTCTAAAGCAAGAGTACAACAAATGATTTCCTTCTATTTGTATTTGTATTTTTTCATATTTTTCCAAAAATATGGAACTTAAACCTATCTCCCAAACCATTTTTTTGGATTGAGTCATAATTGGATTGTATTGTACCCAATGAACATAGTCTTCACACTGAATTCTTTGACTCTACAGTTAACGTTCACATTTGTTTAGAAAACAAGTCTCGCCTGGGTGCAAAGAGATACCAACTAAATTTGACTGTAATATACCCTCTGATTTCAATCCTCCAAGCAAACTTTGAGACCATTCAAATAAAGTATTCACACCGCCATCATTGATGCTATAGTCAGGTTCTAATTTTTTGAACCATAAACATAATCTTGCCCAGGTCCAAATACATGCCTTCTTTAAACAACACATCTGCATGTTGATTTATCTCACAGTATATGTGTCTGATATTAAATTTAGAAAAAAATTAAAGAATCTCCCTCAAGTTCTAAACCACAACCACAATGTCATTATTAAGAATTTGTTGATTACCTTGCATCACTTTGACCACCAACAGAAAATCCCAAAATGTCTACAGCTCTTGAATCCTACAATCAAAATATTTTTTGAGTAAGGTTATCAAGGCCATGAATTTTGTTGTATTGTTTGTACCCTTACCGATATTATCACCTTGAAGGTGATATAATGAATATATGAGAAGAAAAGCACCCCACCCAACCCACATATGTGGTCTAGCCATTATTAGGTGCCAAAAAAAGCCAACAATAACTTTTATCTATTATCAGTTCTCCTATCTATCTTGGCTAATGATGTTTTGTGTCATCACTACAAAAATTAAACACTACTACCACCTAAGAAAAAGCCTAAGATGATGGAATTCATGCTTAAGAAAATAACCTACCATTATAAGCTAGCCACAAGCCCCAGGCAACCAAGAAGGGGATGGCCTTGAGTGGCTTGAGCTCCTAGTGGATAAACCACTTCTATAAACATTTTTCAATGATATCTTTGTCCCACGGATCTTATTTCTTCAACCAGTGACAATTGTCCTTCCATAGTTTCGTTGAAATATTACATTGCATAAACAAGTGAGTTGTGGTTTCCTCTGATTCTTTACATAGAATACAAAACCCTAGGCCATGAACATTTCATTTATGCATCACTTTCGAGGTTAGTACCTTATTTTGCAAAGAAATCCACATGAAAATTATGTGATTCTTGGGGACCTTAACCTTCCAAATGTTTTCCCACCTCCAGATTGAAGGGCCTCTTTCCCCTGACACCAACACCTAGTATCCCATTTTTACAGAATATGATCCTCTAGTTTTATAACCCAACCAAAATAAAAAGTATTATTCATCTCCAATTCAGTTGTGTTCCTTCTTTAATTCCATAACATAACTGTCCCACTCTCTATCCCAGTCACCTTGAAGTCCCAAGGTCCTGGAATATTTCCACTCTTGGGATCAAATAATTGATCGAAATGGATCGCTATATTGTGGCAGATACAAAATATTCTTGTTCGGCTAGGTAAGGTTTTGGGGTAAAGTTTTGTGCAATTTTGGTGTGAAGAGGGCCAAGGTGAAGTGGTCCAATGAAGAACAATCAACTCTGACGTAGCAGTCGAGAATCTAGGAAATCGGGCATTTTGTATATGTCAATGGTGGAGTTAAGTAAGTTAGTTAGGAATTTTGTCCACTTACATTTATGAGTGGATTAGTTGAGTAGTGGGAGTGGGGAAGGCTGTGTGTGTCCTATAAATATGTAAAGGGTTTGGATTTTTGAGGTTTTTAGTGAATTAGTTAGCTAGCTAATGTTCCATATTTTGGAAAGATTTATTTTGTATGTTGAAGATATTGATTTTTAAGGAGAGAAGAGTCACATGATTTGTAGTTTGTGTGCATAGATCCATTGTAAAAGAAGGAAAAATCTGTAAGTAATTGTAAAACATGAAGTGCTTATTTTGACTATGACTCATGAATTAAAAAAGCGCTTACGTGGTTTTCTCCCGTTTGGGTTTCCGCGTTATATCTGGTGTCCAATATGTATGTTTCTTGTGATGGTGTGCTATGTTTATTGTTATATGCTGCATATTGCTGAATGATTGATGATCCATGTGTATGAATGGTATGTGAATGAATACATGCCGTAGTTAACTAAAATGTTAGATGTATACAATTTTGCGAAGTGTTAAGTAAGGATATTTGTCAAAGTTATTATCACTCAGGATTCTTCCAGGTTACAGCATAAGGGATTGCTGAGGTAACTATTTCAACTACACTCTTGTGAATGGAAACTAGCCTTTCCAAGAAACAGAGAGGGATCTCTCTCACAACTCTTTCAACATGCAAAGTATCACTTGAATTGGCTAGTTGTGTATTTAATAGTGGTGGCTAGACCTTCAAACAAGGGTATTAGGGCTTTAAGTTGGTTGGGTTGAGGATAGATATATCATAGGGCATGGAGTCACAATTTTTTAAAGGGTTTCTATCACACATGACTGATAGAACTATAATCTTAAGGGCAGAGGAAAGACAAATGAAGTTTTTTCAAGTCAAAGAGATATTTAGCAGATGATAACAGAAAGGATAAAAAAGTCCATCACATAATTAGAGAATTACTAATGAATTCTAATTTACAATTTCAGAAATAAAGGATGGAGTATCTAACCATATGTATATGAAGCATCAATTAGACAAATTTCAGATCATGTAATCTTGATTTAGACACTTAGAAGAAGACAATCAATGAGAAATACTAGTAGGGAAAACATGCACAGGAATTACAAACATCAAAACACTTACTTCAAGAATATCTACTCCAAGAGAAAGTATTTTCATTAATAAAAAGGATGGATTTCATTATATACTCAGATTTTTCTTATCTCAAAATACCAACCCTTGGGTATTATTCAAAACCCGCCTTTATAGACTTACAAAAATCAAAATATTCTCAACTACTTCAACCATATGTGGTTGTTTATTAAATTCGCAACTACAATTGTTTGTAATATATCAGATCTAACTATTAGCATTATGGACTATTTATTCAAAATAAAAGTAAAACTGTAAGTGATATGGCCATCTTCCTTCTTCACTCAGGATGTTCGGATCGACCACTGTTTCTTGAACTGGAGATGAGATAGTGGGGAACTTCAGCGTGCTTCCAATGGAAACATGAATTTCCAAAACTACCTACTATCTTTTAGATCGATCCCTTTCAGGATGATTTGTAGGGATTGACGTGTTGTTCCTTCTTCTTCCTTTATATCGAATCCCAGTCGCGGAACAGTTGAAACTTTTTCCTACCAAATTCTGCATTTTAACACAACCGAAACTTATTCTGAAATGCCAATTTCAGTCCGCAATCCGCAATTTGCAAGCCACAAAGCGGGCGTCGAAAAGTCGGAACACCTTCTGCATAGCTTTGAATAAATCACTCTTCTGACTTCTGCAATCCAAAATGCGGGATTCAGAAAGTCAGAACCCCAACTTGATAACTTTGAAGAAATCCTTCCTCCGACTTCCACAATCTACAATGCGGGAGTCGGAAATCAAAACCGCAAATTCACCGTTTCGAAGAAAACACGTATTCCCAATCCGCAATCCGACATGCGGGAGTCAGAAGTTGGAACTGCAAATTCGCAGCTTTGAAAAATATACTCCGCAATCTGAAATGCGGGAGTTGGAAATTCAGAACCCTGACGTATAATTTCGAAGAAAACATGCCTCCACAATGTGCAATTCGACATGCAGGAGTCGGAAGTCGGAACTTCCATTTCACAGTTTCGAAAAAATCACCCCTTTGCATTCCGCAATCCAACATGTGGGAGTTGGAAGTCAGAACTCCAATTTGACAACTTCGATGAAATCACGTCTCTGACTTCCGCACTCCGCAATGCGGGAGTCAGAAGTTGGAACCTCAAATTCACCGCTTTGAAAAATTTACTGCATCCAACTTTTGCAATCCGCAATGTGGGTTCAGAAAGTCAGAACCTCTGCAAAATAGCTCTATAGCCTTCAATCTATCTCTATCTCCAATATCGACCATTTAATTTCTTGAGAGCGGAAGACCTCCTTTTTATCATTTTTGTTACTGTGGCTTGCTCATCTAGTCATAAATTGTTAATACTTAGCCATTTTTGGGGAGTTTTGGATTCTTCTTTTGGACTAAAAAATTAGCGGGAAGGCTTGATATTTCAGTGGGGGGTGCCCTTTCCTTCCCCTATGGTAATTTTCTTAGGGGTGTTAACAGCGACTCCAACCGGGAATGCTATCTTCCCTGTGAGGTAGCAAGAACAATAGGCTAGTGTCCTTCTCAATTTTTTTTTTTGAATGAATGTAAATAGAACGGAATAATAGCTGATTGAAACTCAAAAAATGAAAATGTACAGTTAAGGTGGGTTTATAGACTAATTTTTTCATTGGAGATAGTGTTTGAAGAACCGTTCATTAATGGGTCCTTTTCCCACTGGTTCACCATCCTTGTCTTGCAAAATGAAAGCATTATTTCCATGGTAAGCAACGACTGTATGAGGTCCCTGCTAGATATTATCAAATTTTTGGGCTTGTTCTTCTCTTCTAGCTGTTAGATTTTGAGCATTAATTCAATATATTCTAGGATCTTTACTGAGAAAATAACATGTACAGCATATCAAGCATAACAAGCAATCACATAATACAATGGACACAGAGTTTCACTGGGGAAACCATAAAGGTGAAAAACCCCACAACTTCCTTAGACATAGAAAGAGCAATGATGCAACCCAAGTACAAGAGATAGTCTTCTCCTAGCATCTACTCCTCCTTCCTCACTAGTGCGCCACTTTCCGAGTAGTGTAGAAGTGAATAATGAGATGATCAAATAGAGTGCTCCCGCACTCTATTTATACTTAGCTTGACTTGCCTAATAAACTAGCAGGGTTGACTTCTCTAGGAGAGTCTAATAACCCATGGTTACATTAATCAGGGCCGACCCCACACTTGGTGGTATAATAACCCATCACAACAAGTTACGACACTTGCAACACTTGTCAATACAAATGATGACACTTCCGTATAGAGGAATAATACCATCTCTAAATGAGTACAATATACATGGATGAAATACATTCTGAAGTTACATATACATCAACACTCCCTCTTCACTAGGAAGGTATTTCTCGACATAGATCTGATAGTACAAGTCTTCTTCTTTGGATCATCGTCACTGGATCATTGTCATCGAATCATCATCATTGTCATCGTCACTGCTACTGCTATCTCAATCAATCTCCAATCTTCTCGTCATAGGAAGTTCTACAGAGCCAGTCCTTTTTCATACTGGATGTAGGCCCACCACCTGTAGGTCTTCATCATCTACAGAGCCAACCCTTTTTCATGCTGGATGTAGGCCTAGCCTCCATGTAGGTCTTCAACATCTCTGTGAGAAATCCATCAAGTAGGTACACCTCAGGACTGATTACACTACCTCTGCAAAACCTGTAAGATCTCCCAGGATTGATTACACTGCCTCTTCAAAACCTACAAGAGCATCTCAGGACTGATCATATGCCTCTGCAAAACCTGTGTACCATACTATCACATCATCATCTTCAGATCACCTTATCGTCCACAGAGCACGAACCAGATGCACATCACACAACACTTACACTCACCGGCATGGGAAGACACACCTCAACCATCCATGAAAGGCTCAACCCTTATATCTACACCATGGGAAGACATACCTCAACCATGCGAGAATGGCACCGCACTTATATCCATAGCCATGAGAAGACACACCTCAACAATGCTAGGAATGGCACATCACTTATATTGCAGCCATGGGAAGACACACCTCAACCATGCTCGAATGGCCCAACACTTATATTACAGCCATGGGAAGACACACCTCAACCATGCTCGAATGGTACAACACTTATATCGCAGCCATGGGAAGACACACCTCAACCATGCTCGAATGGCCTAGCCCTTACATCAATGACCATGGTAAGACAAACTTCAACCATGTCGGAATGGCTCTAGCCCTTATGTCACATACCCCAATTTTGTAAAAAATTATGTAATTGTTTTATTATATTCCGGAGACATTATGTTAAATTTAATGCTAAGTAGGAATTGATGACTCAGCAGAGTCACTAGAAATGGAATGTAATTTAGAATATTTTATTATTAATAAATAAATTATGGAGACAACAGCATGGGAGAGCTGTTAAAAAGAGGTTATTGGTCAAACTGGTGGATGGAACTAGGTGGAAAGGCAAATGACAAGTGGCAGCATCCTCAAACACTTCCTAAGTTACAGGTGGCAACTTCCCTATATTTGGGGTCATGATTCCCCAAGGAAGTGGAATCAGAGCAGGTGGCTCATTAATGACATTTAACCCAACAAAGACCTAGGCAATCTTTTAAATAGTACTCAATGAACTGAGCTGGGGGTTCGAATTGTTCTGGAGGGAGAATACATTCAAGTGAATGTTATCCAGGAGTCCCATTGAGGAAGAGGGAAATATACAGTAAGGAAGTTGTTTGAGAGGAATGCTGCAGTAACTTGGTTCCATCATAGCTGTTTGGGCTGAGTGAATTATTTTGCTGCACCTAGTTCCATCCAGGGAGACCAGAGCAAGCTCGGGGGTCCTGATAAGTGCAGTCTGGGCACTCTCCAGGAGTTGGTAGGGAGGAACAACCTCCCATTGCTGTTGTTGTCCACAGAAACAGGTTCTGCCAATTATTTCCTTATGTTTGTCAAGTATGAATAAATGTATGCAGAATTTATTTCTATATGTCTGAAGAGTAATTAGTTGGTGAAGTAGTATATCAGAGTAGCAGTAGATAGATTTGGTATAGTTATTGTGTTTCCAGCATCCCTTAATATTATTATTACATCACTGATAAGGTATCTTTAATGCATTCCATACAATAGTAATACTTTAAGTAGTAGGTTATTATCATAATTATAGACCTAGTTTAATTTAATCATGATGGTTAAATAGATAAGTAAAGGTTACGTATAAACTATTTATATTCTGTGTAAACAAAATGAAATAAACAGTCATAGGAAACAATAGTAAATAAACATTAGAAACTATAGAATTTATATCCTGGATATCAGCCATTACAAGAGAATCGTACTCACAGTTAGGATACCCTGATGAGGGTACAAACCCTAGTTAAGGGTTAACAAGTCTTTACATGACAAACAAATCATTATGCAAAACCCTAACAGAATTTCATTACAAAGAATTTATTAACAGTTAAATAAACTGGTTACTGTTTTAAAAACAAAAGAATTTAACAGAACGATAGCTAGCTCGATATCGAGCTTAAACAATATAGTATTATCCATCTTGTAAATTTTCATTTATCAACATAATCATAATCGAAATGATAGAACCAGTAATCAAATAAAATCACAATTGTAAATTCTAGATCGAGCCTTATCAATTATTCAACTCCCAAATATCAATAGTTTAAATAACTTAGCTCTTAATTTAAAAACTGTAGGGTTAGCAGAACAATATTTAGCTCAATGTCGAGCTTAAAACATCATAGTATTAACCTTCATTAAAACTCTCAATTAGTAACAGAGTCCTAATCGAAATGACATATTTAGCAACCAAACAGAATTGTCACTGTAAATTTCGGCTTGAACCCTATCATTTTAGAATTTACAAGTAAAATAAGAACTAGAAGTTTAGACCACGATTTCACCTGTAGCGGCATTATAAATTCACAGTATGATTGGTTTAATAACTTACGTTTAAATATTACTATACATAGCATCGAATTTAAAACGCAGGCATTAAACAAGTCGAATATATATAAGAGTTTTAATAAACCATAATATCAAAAACCTTGGGTAAAACCCTGAGTAAAATTTACAAGCACAGTGATAAAACAACGTAACGAGGCCGTAACCCTATTTACAGACAGGTTACAGTCTTCGTTATCTTCCTATCTTTACAATGATTTTTTTCTTCAGCAAAACCCTAAATACCAACAGAAGGAGAATAATAACAACATGAACCGAAGCCCTATCATCATTACACAACGCAGGCTTAAATCTGTCTAGAGTCCACTTAACACACAGCTGAAAGACTGTTTAGAGTTAGAGTCATCTCAGAACTGTATTTTTTCCGATACCAAACCCTAACCAACCTAACAACCAGCAAGGAGGAAATGCCATGGTGGAAACCAGGCTTACCCGGTAAAGCCATTCGACGAAGCCTATGCCATCCATGCCTTTGAGAGGGCCAGAACCTGCAATCACAGAATGGTATTAGCTTTAAACTCTTTTTTGTTAAAGTAAATCTTTTAACTGAAATAACGAAGGAGAAAACTAGTAACTTACCAGCAAGCTAAAGGATTTTCGATCACCATGAAAAGCCTGTTACTCACGAGTAGAGAAAGTGTAAAACCCTACCCTTACTACCGAATGAGCAAACGAGCTGATAGAAGCATGGAGTATCTTCCATCAAGGAAGATTTAATAGAACCAAATCAAGAAATTGCAGACATGCCGTGACAAAGACAGTGATGGTAGTAAAGAAAGTACCCTAGGTTTCCAACAACCATTCGGTCGCCATTAGCAATGTATAACGACCCCCACTCATAGCAGTTGACAAGCACGAAGGAACGAAACAGCATAGAAGCTGCCACCAAACACTATGACAGGGAGGTTCGGACAGGAGGGTTCTCAGAGCAACCAAGTCTGCAGGCGAAGGAGAAATGCCAAGATAGGGTTGAGTCAACGTTTTATACCATCAACACTTGGTTCTAAAAACACCACGTATCATTTTAATATTTGTTATATAGTGGGTCGACGTGCTAAAGTTTCACAACGAGATTCCCATCAACTATTAATCCAAATAAAAATCATAGCATGGATATTCTAATATGGTAGAGACACCATAATTTAAACCACCATATATTTCAGGATAAAAACAATGCCTTCGAACATTGCCTAGTGCACATTAGTACTTTGCCCTACAAACAACAAAAATTATGCAATGTCAATATTGTTCAATATTACGATGAGATTCTTATCATTGTTTGATAATTAAAAATCATAGCATGATTAATTCATGGTTATCCTTAATGGTTGTATTACCATAGCTTACCTATTATCCTTTAAACAATCAAAACATTACAAAAATGCCTATAATTCTTTCCTAGTATTGGTCCAAACTTGGACTTACTAAACCATGCAATATAAATATCATTTAAAATTTAGTCTTGAAGCATTCTAGACATAAGAAAATTTATTTGCTTTAGAAAAGTTATAAAGATAAGGGTGTAATGTAAGCCATATGTGGTTCATAAACACCTACCGCGACATTTCCAATCACCCTAATCTCATGTGATAAGACATAGATCTTTTCCTTAAGTCTATGAGATAATGAATTGATATTGGATTTAGCTGTTACAATTATGCTACCATGATGCTAAATGCGATAGCTGTACACAGATGGTATAGGACTTGCCAGTCCTTCTTAGGTGACTTCCACTTTTAGGATTCCAGTTTCATAGTTCTTAACTTTGGATCAGGGTTACTTAAAACCTTTTCACTTATTGTTACGATACATTAACAATCACTTCATTATTTCAGATTCCTTATAACAAGTAGGTGAGTTTACTCAAGGTAGCTTATAATTCCTAAACCATTGTCAATCATAGACATAAGAATAATTTATTAATCCATATAAATCCTGAGATGTTAAGAGGAGATATGTAACTGATAGAATATCTTGCAAATGCTAGAAACAAGCAAATTATATTTTGACCACGCTAGATCCCTTACCATTGCAGTTGCCAATCAAAATACATTCTAACTTTAAAACTGGTATGATGCGATAACTGAACGAGTAAAAACTGGTCTGAGTTTGGTCACCCAGTTGTGTTCCACAGTGCTAATTATGAAGCATATTTGCAATACAGTAATATCATCAAAGAACAAATATTCCACAGAGTTGTTTAATTCATTGATTCTCCAGAAACGTAGCTGTCCTATTATTTAGTCATTTCTACTCTCTATCAGTAAGATTATAAGAATATCACAGGAAGGGTTCTACCTTTAAACACTTGATAACCTGGCTAGCATGCTTAGACACTTTACTGAACGATTGCTACAGCTAATTGAATTTTAATACTTTAAAGATTTAAATGTAGCAACCCGCACATTACCTGTATATCTATAAGAGAAAGACAATTTCATGCATTAGCTCGGAAGCTAAGTAAGCCCAGTCTGATATGGCAAATCCGCCTTGTGGTTGCAGAACATAAAACAATTAGTAACTGTAAATAAAACTCATATTAAAATTTAAGTACAATCACAGATACTTCAGACACATTTATGATTATTTAATCTAATCAAAACAGTTAAATGACTGCATTTAATCATATTACATGTTATTTTAAAAATTTTAAATTTTTCGGAAATTCTGGGTTTTGACACCTTACATCAACGACCATGGTAAGACAAACTTAAACGATGTCGGAATGGCTCCAGCCCTTACATCAATGACCATGGTAAGACAAACTTCAACCATGTCGGAATGGCTCATGTGCATCTGTGTCTCTGGACTCATCACTTCCCCTCGGAAGGCATCTCGATCTGAAGTACACCAAGTCTCCCTCTGAATTATTCAATATTCACTATGGCCAGTGGCTTGGTCAACACCTCGGCTATCTGCTCATCTGTCACAACATACAGGAGTTTCACTACTCCTCTCTGCACCATATCACTGACATAGTGATACTTGATCTCAATGTGCTTCGACTTGTCATGAAACATTGGGTTCTTTGACAACTTCACACAACTCTGGTTGTCGCAATATATACAGGTATCACATAACTAGAGATCAAATAGATCAGACAGTAGCTTCATGATCCATACTGCCTCGATACTAGCTGAACAAGCTGTGACATACTCTGCTTCGGCTGTACTCAGTGCCACACAGGACTGCTTCCTACTAAACCAAGAGATCATACCAGATCCCATACTGAAGCAGCACCCCGAAGTTATCTTCCGATCAATGGCACTGCCTGCCCAATCTGACTCAACATAACCCTCCAGGTTAAACTTTCAATTCGCCTCATACTTGATCCAATAGTCAACTATACCCGTCAGGTATCTCAGAATATGCTTTGCAGCTATCAGGTGAACATGTCTCGGATCTATCAAGTATTCGCTCAAGGTGTTCACCACAAAGCAGATATCTGGTCTCGTATTCATCAGGTACATCAAGGACCCGATCATCTGATGATACATCGTAGCATCAACCGACTCAGATGAAGCATCACACAGAAGCTTCAAGTTCGATGTCATAGGTGTGGCCATGGCCTTGCAGTCCATCATCCGGAACCTCTTCAAGATCTCTAATGCATACTTCCCTTGTCCAAGGAAGATTCCATCTGCACTCTGCCACACCTCTATACCAAGAAAATAGGGCATCATACCCAGGTCCTTCATCTCAAACTCGACAGCAAGCTTCCTCTTCGTGTTGGCAATCAACCTATCCTCTCCTGTTACAAACAGGTCATCCACATACAATAGTAGTATAACTGGATTGCCTTCCTCAACCTTGTAGTAAAGGTTGGAATCCACTTTACTCTTAGTAAATCCCAAACTGGATAGGAAGCCATCTATCCTGCTATACCAGGTCCCAGGTGCTTGTTTCAAACCATACAGGGATTTCTTCAGTTTTCACACATGTGATCCTCGGTCATGTGTCTCAAACCCGAGTGGCTGCTCCACATACATTTATTCTTCAACTACACCATTCAAGAAGGCTGTCTTGACATCCATCTGGTGTACCTTCCATTTCATTACTGCAGCCAGAGCAAGTACTGATCTAATGGAAGTGTATTTGGCCACAGGAGCAAAAGTCTCTTCATAATCAATCCCTTCTTTCTGGGAGAAGCCACGAGCTAAAAACCTAGCTTTATATTTCTCTATGCTACCATCTGCAGCATGCTTGATCTTATAGATCCACTTGGAAGTCACCACAGACTTCCCTTCTGGTCTTGGAACCACATCCCAAACATCATTCTTCATGATTGAGTGATATTCCTTGATCATGGAATCTTCCATTCTTTCTTTTCCGCAGCCTCTTCATAGTTGGAAGGTTCTTTGTTCATGATATCACAAAGTAAGGAAACATAGCTGGTGTGTGATCTTGTCCTTTTCCTTGATCTGTGTTCCTCTTCTGGAATACCATATCTTTCTGCATCTTGGATGAGCTCTCTAGCCCATGCTGGTTTCCTCCTGTGAGAATTCTTCTCACGGGGTGGATCTACAAGTTCTTGTGGATCTTCTTCAGGAATTACTTCATTCATGGTGGTGTCTTGAGTTCTAGATATTCTGGGTTCTTCATTGTCTTCAATAGGTGTCTTTCTTGATTTGATGTATGCTGAGCCTACATCAAATGTTACATCCTTGCTGATGTCAATCTTCTTGAATCCTGGAAAGTAGATTCTGTAAGCCTTCGAGCTTTCACTGTAACCCACGAATATTCCCTTCTTTCTTGAAGGATCTAACTTTGTCCTCTTTTCTTTTGGAATGTGAGTGTATACTAGACAACCAAATATTCTGAGATGGCTAACTTCAGGTTTCTTACCAGTGAACACTTCTTTTGGTGTTTTGTTGTCAAGTATCTTACGTGGAGTTCTGTTCTGCACATATACAGCTGTCCATGCTGCTTCAGCCCATAAGTGCATAGGTAGATCTTGGTCATGGAGCATTGCCCTAGCTGCTTCCATGATTTTTCTATTCTTCCTTTCGGCAACCCCATTATGTTGTGGATTGTAAGGAGTAGTCAACTCCCTCTTAATCCCTAAATCACTGCATAGCTTCTTGAAGTCTCCTGAAGTGAATTCTCCACCATTGTCGGATCTGAATATCTTGATCTTCATGTAAGTTTGGTTTTCTATCAAGGCTTTGAATTCCTTGAACTTGTGAAACACTTCATCTTTGTTCTTCAAGAAGTAAACCCAAGTCTTCCTAGAGAAATCATCAATGAAGGAAACATAGTATACATACCCACTCATAGAACTGGATGACATCGGACCGCACACATTAGAGTGGATAATTCCAAGATTCCTTTTGCTTTGATTTCACTGCTTGGAAATGTCTTCTTGGTGTTCTTTCCCTTTGCACAACCTTTGCAAATTCCTTCATGCTTTGTCTGGATTTTAGGAAGACCTTCCACTGCCTTGCTTGCAATTGTAAGTGCCCTATAGTGCATGTGTGCAAGCCTTCTATGCCAAAGTTCACTTGGCTCTACTGAGTCATGTACCAAGGCTTGTTCTGGATGGCCCTTCAGTTTGTATAAACCTCCCTCTTGCTCTCCAATTACCACTGCATTATCTATAGTTTTACCTTTCGGCCACATTAGGACTTGGACATCTACAAATGCAACACTCATACCTTTTGCATCCAATGCAGATACGGAGAGTAGATTCTTCTTGAGACCTGGAACATATAGTACGTCTTTCATCTTCATAGACTTTCCAGAGTCTAGTTTGTAGGAGGCTTCACCACTCCCTTTTATTGGATATTGATAGTCATCCCCAAGTTTCACCTTGTGGGGTGATTCATGTTCAGATAGGTTCATAAAGGATTCCTTGAATCTTGTCATGTGTTTAGAAGCCCCACTGTCTATAAATCATTACTTCCATGGGTAATGGTACCAGTGAGGGAATAAATTAGAACATACTCTTCATCACTTGAAGAGTCTTCACTTTCTTCTCTATCCTTCTTCCTACGAGGTTCATCATCCTCAGCAGCATGATCATGATGTCTTTTCTTGTTGTTCTTCCTTTTGTTCCTGGGACAATTTTTGGAATGTGTCCCCTTTCATCACAATAGCACCGAATATGAGAGAGATATTTCATAGATCTTCCATAGCTTTCCTTCTGTCTTTGGTGATAGTGTTTACCTTTCCTGTGATGAGAGTGCTCCCTTTTGATATTATCTTTCTGGGTGTTTGCTATGAAAGCTTGATCTTCATTCCCCATTTTCTCTTCTCGAGCTATAATCCGAGCTTCTTCCTGTGAGAATTCTTCCCACAGTCTACTGAATGTGATAAGTTTATTCCTAGCACAAATTCCTTGGATGAAGGAATCCCATGACCTAGGAAGGCCATTAAGAGTGGTCATTACCACTTATCCATTTTCTATATCTTCTCCCACAACTTCAAGTTGTTCTTTTATCTGGGAGACCCTTGAGAAATAAGACTGCATAGTCTTTGCATTCTGGATCTTGACATTCTTCAATTGATTCCTCAAGGTCATCTTCCGATTTATGTTCTTCCCTTCAAATAGCTTGGTCATTGAATCAAACATCTCCTTAGGTTTCTTTAGAGATGACACATGGGGTATGAGATGGTCTTTGATAGAATCAACAATGATCCTCTTTGCCTTCACCAAGTTCTTCTTGTGTAGGGCCTTAGCCTCTTCTCCCTCTGGTACAAGGACCTCTTCACTTATGTAAGTGTCCAACTCATTTTCTTCCAGGATTAACCCAATCCTATACTTCCATGCTCAGAAGTTATCAACCCCTTCAACTTATCCTAAATCTTGGTGTGGTGATACATATTAAAGAGTACTTCAAATGGAAATAGAAAATATTTAGGTCTTACCACTTGATTTGCTGAAAAACAGGATTTGGTCCCAGATTAGGGTTTGTTAGAGAAACCCTAAAAATTAAAACTTTGAATTTCAAATTTTTGAAAGGATAGAAAGATGCGCCTTGATGAGTTGATCTTCATGGTATACATAGATTTTGAAAACTGCAAAGTTTCACCCTTGATAAATGCTTTTCAATCTCCCGGATTTAGTAGGGAGGACCCTGAATTAGGGTTTGAGTTTCCCGGAGCTTCACCCAACCAAAAAGTTCGATCCAAAGCTCTAAACTTCAATTTTTCCAAGGATCTTCCAGCTATGGTCTCAGATTTCATAAATTCCTATTTTTGTGGAAACCCTAATTTTTAGGGCCAAAAATAAAAGTGACCAGAATTGAGATCTGATTGGACAAAAGGATTCACCTTGCTGAGGAGAGTCAATATATCATATTGCTTTTCCAAAATCTGTGTAGAAAAAACCCAATAAATAAGAAACCCTAGTTTCCGCAACTGCACAGTGTCTTCTTCTCAGGTTAGCTCTGATACCATGTTAGATTTTGAGTATTAATTCAACATACTCTAAGATCTTTACTGAGAGAATAACATGTACAACATATCAAGCATATCAAGCATAACAAGCAATCACATAAGACAATGGACACACAGAGTTTCACTGGGGAAAACCATAAAGGTGAAAAACCCCACAACTTCCTCAGAGATAGAAAGAGCAATGATGCAACCCAAGTACAAGAGATAGTCTTCTCCTAGCAACTACTCCTACTTCCTCACTAGTGCGCCACTTTCCGAGTAGTGTAGAAGTGAATAATGAGATGATCAAATAGAGTGCTCCCACACTCTATTTATACTTAACCTAACTTGCCTAATAAACTAATAGGGCCGACTTCTCTAGGAGAGTCTAATAACCCATGGTTACATTAATCAGGGCCGACCCCAGACTTGGTGGTCTAATAACCCATCACAGCAAGTTATGTCACTTGCGACACTTGTCAATACAAATGACGACACTTCCGTATAGAGGAATAATACCATCTCTATAGGAGTACAATATACATGGGTGAAATACATTCCGAAGTTACATATACATCAACACTAGCATCCCATTTCAACACCAAATATCCCACTTGGAAATTCTCAACCTTGGTTCTTTTGTCAAAAGTATTCTTTACCTTCTCTTGAGATATCATAGATTCAACATGCACCTTGTCTCTGGTTTCTTATACTTCAATCAACTGATTGGCTCTCCTTAGCTCAGGGTTTGGTTCATATTCTTGTTCCTGTAGCAGTCTCATTGCAGGCCCTCTAAGGGAATTAGGGAATATGACCTTTGTTCCATACACCATTTTGAAAGGGGAATTCCCAATGGACCTCTTGGTGGTAATCCTATCAGCCCATAGGGAAAAAGTTAGCTTGGTATGCCAACTCCTTTTATTTTCTTGCACCATATTTTTAATAATCCTAACCAAGCTCTTGTTATATGATTCAGCTAGTCCATTTCCCTGGGGGTAATATGCAGTAGAATGTCCCAATTTTATATGAAAATCATTGCAGAACTTGACCATTTTCTTATATTTGAAATTGTGAGCATTATCAATGATTATTTTAATAGGACAACCAAACCTGGACATGATATTTTCCTCCAAAAATTTGATGATGACAGCGTCAGTGGCCTGTCTGGTTGGTACTGCTTCAATCCATTTGGTAAAGTAATATGTGGCAGTCAATATCCACCTTTTTTGTCCATAGGAGTTGGGAATGATTTCCCCAATGAAATCTATCCCCCACTGCTGGAAAGGGGCTTCTACATAGATTGGATTTAAAGGAAAGGGCAGGAGCTTCCTTTTTCCTTCAAATATCTAGCATTCATGGCAAGTAGCTACCTCTTTATATGCATCATTGAACATAGTGGGCCGATAAAATCCGGCCCTTAGAATATTTTTGGTAGTGGCCTTCCAGTAATGGTGTACTCCACATGAACCTTTTTGAAATTCTCTAATGGTCATTCTGGATTCATCTTCCAACATACAACTCAGTAAAATACCTCCATGATCTTTCTAATAGAGGCCTCCATCTAGTATGCAAAATTTTGCAGCTTTCTTTTTTATTGATCTAGATTTTCTCTTATCCATCTCAGGGGGTTCTTATAAGTTATGCAAAACATATATAATGTCAGCGTACCAAGGATATGATAAGAATTTTTCTGATACCTGCAACAGTGGGTCTTGAGCAGTATTCTCCAACATGTGTGAGACCAAGTTCATACTTAGTGAATCCCAATTTGCTTCGGCCATGAGTCTGGCTAGTCCCTGCCCTTTGACAAGATTTGTAGGCTTGATTTCTAAGTCATACTCCAATAGTACAACTATCCATTTTTCCCTTCGACCTTCTAGATCAGGCTATGTCAATATGTCTTTTACAACAACATTAGGTACAAAAGAAACAACATGAGAATGCGAAACGTAAACTCTGAAATATTTTAGGGTTTTGATCATGGCATAGTACTTCTTTTTCATAATATTGTATTTGAGCTCAACATCTCTAAGAGCCTTGCTAAAGAAAGTTATGGGTTGCTCAACTCCTTCCTGATTTTTTTGTAGAAGAAATCCTTCTATGGAATGCTCTAAGACAAAAGAAAACATAACAAATTCTTTTTCAAAATGAGGACTGATTAGTACTGGGGATTCAACTATTTCCTTCTTTATATCTCCGAGTGATTTCTTGGCTTCAATAGTCCATCTGATATGATTATCCTTTTTAAGCATGTTTGTAATTGATTTCGTGATCTCTGCAAAGTTGGGGATGAATCTTCTTAATACGTTTACTCTGCCAAGGAAATATTGGACTTCCTTTGTACTCCTAGGGAGTTCAATTTTCTGTGTGGTGTCAGCTCTGTTTGGGTCAATTTTAATTCCATATTTAGATATTATATGACCCAACAAATTACCTTCTTGCATGTAAAAGTTTGACTTCTCGGGGTTCAGAGAAATCCAAAACTGTCTACATTTTAAAAATACTTGGTGTATATGTTTCAAATGTTTTGCATCAGATTTGGAATACACAGTGATATCATCCATATATATAACCACAAAATTATCTCTTTCTTCTGCAAAATCTATGTCCATAGCTCTCTGAAATGTGGCTTCCGCATTCAGTAGACCAAAAGGATTTTTAGCATACATGAAAGTTCCCCAAGGTGTGGTAAATGCTATTTTTTCCTTATCTTTTGTTAGAACTTTTACCTGATTGCACCCTAAAAATCTATCTAGCATGGAAATTCTTGCTTCCCCTACAACCTTCTGCAAAATATGATCCATTTTTGGAAGGGGATAGTTGTCTTTTAGGGACACTTTGTTTAGATTTATGAAGTCTATACATCATCTGATTTCTCCATTTTTCTTTCTTACTGGGATTATGTTGGCTACCCACTTTGAGAATCTTAATGAGACTATGATTTTGGCTTCATATAGTCTCCACTTCCTTTTCTATGAGAGGGAGTAGCATAGGGTTCATCCTCCTTAGATTCCGCTTGAATGGTTTTTCACCTGTCTTTACTGGTATGATGTGTTGTATGATAGATGTATCATATTCTTTTAAGTCTTCATAACACCATGCAAAAACATCAGAAAATTTTCTCATTAAGTCAACATAATCATCTTTAGTACTTCGGGTTAGGGATTTAGACAGCCTGATAATCTTAGGCTCCTCACCATCCCCAATGTTGTAGTCTTCTACTTCACTGTGGTTTGGAACAAATTTAGGGTTTTTGGTCACATCATTTTCATCAAAAATATTTTATAATGGTACTAACCCTTTTGGGATATAGTTTCTTTTCAGCTGAAGGATTTATTTCTCTCCCAATGTTGTTAGGAACTTTGATGGATTAGGTTCCCATTCTTCATTTGCACAGTTTTCTTGGTCAATATGGGTTCTAGAAAACTCCTCTGTCATCTCTAGGAATTTCGTTATCTGCTGATCATCCTCAAATATTTTCCAATGTCTAGTATTGTCAGGGACAGAAGGCCTATGCTTTATATTGATCATATAGGTTCTGGTGGGATAAACAGGGAGTTGGAATCTGCTAGCAGAGCAGGCCAAGGTATCTGCTGTTGTGTTTTGCTCTCTAGGGATGAAGGAAATACTGTATTCCTTGAAGAAGTTGTCAAAGATGTCCCCAAAAAAATTCCTATAGGCTCTCATTTTGGGATCTTTGTTTTCATATATCCCATTGACTTGTTGGATTATCAATTCCACATCTCCATAGACTTTTATTTTTTTAGCTTTCATCTCCCTAAGTGCATTCAACCCTAGCAGCAAAGCTTCATATTCTGCAACATTGTTTGAGCAGTCAAACATCAGTTTAAAGGACTGCAACCTATAGCATTTATTTCCTTCATCTAGGGGCGTGATCCATACTCTCAACTCCGCTCCTTCCTTATTTACAGCCCCATCAAATATCATAGTACAAAGGCCTTCTTTTTGGGCTGCGGCTATAGCTTCGGGTTCCATTTCCAACTTCTCATCGATGCCCTTTTCTACCCATTGAACGCTGTCTTGTTCACTTCACGATCTGCCAGCACATTATATGTCTTTCTCGGTATTAAACCCATCATTTGTTTCAGGAAGGTCAGTGATTTTTGTCTCTTTTTCTCCTAAACGAAGGTCATAAAAAAAGACCAAAGAGCCTATATCAGTATCTATAACAAATATGGGATGGTTTTTGGGCTTACTTCTACTACTTCCTACATAGGACAAGCTCTGTTCTCTATATAGTCTTCAATTTTCTCCAAAAACAGGGATGGTTGCATAAGACATATCCATTTGTAGTGTTCCTTTAAGTTTAGATGCCCAAGATCTTGATAACATCATCCCAAATTTGGGTGGAATGTCTGCCACTACTACATTCATTACCACATTCTTCTGAGGGATCTATGTCAGTGATACAACCATATATTTGATCATCCCTAGGCACTGTACTTTTCTGGAATCAAACGAGAATAAATATTTATAAGGTCTGGTGATTTCTAGTCCTGGCCTTTCTACCACTGATTTTTGCATGAGGTTATGTGAGGCCCCAGAATCTAACATATCATTATGTAGTATATGATCATGTATATTTAGACTGACATAAAAGTGGGGAACATCATCTTCCTGAGATATTTCAACATGGGGGCCAAACAGAAGGGCGGGTGTTACTGGGCAAATTAACAGGGCTAATTCCCAGTAAGCAAAAATAAGGACAGTGACCCAATGTCACCTCGGTCACCATTCTAACTTTTTCGGAAGTCGAAACCTCCAAGGAGAAGTATCCTTATGCAATCCTGTAAGAACACTAAGACAACCACAAAATGTATTGTCTATGCAATCCTATAGTTAGAACAGTGCCTAATGGGTAAAAAATAATGATTAATTCCAGTAAATGTAAGGTCAACAATTAACTTACATCATTCAATGAAATATATAAGAGTATAAGCACGTAATCAATATAGGATCAAAATACTATATTTCCCACAAATACTAACCAACTATCAATTATGTATCAATGACAATTTGAACCATTTATCATAACAATAATCAACCAATGAAGTGCAATGGATTTTCCTATGAAATCATTCACCCAAAGTAGTAATGTACTTGAAACTATTTTTCTAAGATTTGTGTTTTTAACAATTATAGTAGATTAGGAAAATACTGAAAACACTCACGAATTTGTATCATTTAATATAAACAGTCATGATGTATACAGATCTGCAGTAGCCACACCTAGAATTTATGCAAACAAATTACTCAAATGCTAACCATAAATTCCAAAATTTTAGCCAAGGCAGGTAAATTTCAAATAAAATTTTCAGACCCTGTTGTAGGTGCACTTCAGAAGTATGTATGCATGAAGAATAACAATTACAAGTGCATAGATTAACATCAAAGTTTAACCACAAGTATATTTAAATGACGAGGAAACTTAGCTTTCTGTTTTGGTGTTTATGCAATGGATAAAATTAGACCAACAGTAACCATTTAACCATCTCTAATATACTGTCATGAATTTTGACTTAATTGAATGCTGGTAGTTGGATATATCTTAATCAAAGGCCGATCTTATTAGCGTTTAAGAACGAATACATTTTGTGGTTGTCTTAGTGTTCTTACAAGTGTCTTTAAGGATACTTATCCTTGGAGGTTTCGACTTCCGAATAAGTTAGAATGGTGACCGATGTGACATTGGGTCACTATTCTTATTTATGCATACTGGGAATTAGCCCTGCTAATTTTTCCGGTAACAGTGGGATTATCATCATGTAAATTAAGAGTGTTTGGATGCTTTCCCTCTTCTCCCTTTACTATTTCTAGAATCTGATTCTTATATTATGTATTTTTTAACAACTCATTGAAGGGGATTGAGAAATTTATCTTAGAGATTTCATTTTCTAAGCTGAATGCAGAATGACTCTTCTCTACTATTTTCACATTACTTTCATCCTTCCCTTCTGGGATCCTTTTAAGAGCTTCAACATTATTTTCAGCTGTTTTATCAGAGGTAACAAGCTTTGGATCACCCTTCTTAAGGGTTTATTTTTTCTGTTGCTGAGAAGTAGATGGATCAGCAGCAGCCTTTCCTTGGTCTACTGTTACCTTTATATTCCTCAAATTATGTTGTCTCTGAAATTCAAAAATTGCATTTTGGAAACCTCTTTGATATTGTTCAGACTTTGACTCTTCTAGGATGCTATCTAACTGTAGAGATGATTGGTCATGTTCTTCTTTAGTCAAATAAAATTGGGGCTGTATCTGATCAAAGAGGTGGATCTGATCTTTAGGATGTCCATCTTCCTCGTCTTCTTCCATCATGTTTTCAGAAAAAAGGTGGTCTAATTGGCTGATTTTCTGCATTTCTAGGGTCCCTTGGCTCTCTTGGTCTTCCCTGTGGGGCAGGAGGTCTCCTGTAGTTCATGTTCCAATCTTGAGGTTCAGGAGTTTCTCTACTAGGGTTTTTTTAAATCTAGGGACATCCTATCCACCAATCTTTCCATGGTTTTCATCATTTTTTCAAACTTGGAGTCAATATATTGGGAGGTGGAAGGATAGCCTATTTCATTGAATCTCTTTTTCTCTGTTTCATTTCTGTTCCTTATTTTACCCGAGGCCATCAGATTAGCTTATACTTTAACAACATCTTTTAACATATCGGGAAGGGTAGCGTATATCCTTTCTCTCAACATGAGATCAAATTCATTGTCAAAACAATTAGCATAGTGAAGTTTGGCTGCACCCACAGGGGGTTTGATGTCCACAAGGATAGAATTATACATTTTCATGAACCTGGCTGAAAATTCTTGGATAGTCTCAACATTATTTTTCTTCGTTCTTTCATATTGAGTGAGAGTTTGGAGAGGATTTTGTTTATCTTTCCAATTGGCCAGGAAATCTTGTTCCAACCTCTCATAGGTAGCAATACCTCCTTTTGGAAGGGTTTTGAGCCATTTCTTTACTTCCCTTGAAAAACTTTGGGAAAATAACCTAATCTTGACATCATCTTCATCTATCTCTTCAAGATCTATGAAGTCAGTAAAATGGTACACATGTTGTTGTGCAGTACTAATCCCTATCATATCTCATGAGGCGTTGGGCATAGCCCACATGTAGGTCATGGAGGATGGTAGGGAGGGCTAAAGGGGAAAATTTGGCAACCATTGCTCTTAGGGTTTTCTTGGAAATAGGAGGAGTATTTGAAATAGGTTTAGAAGCATGGTTAGGTATTAAAACAGTGTGACCTAGAGTAGGATGGGTGATCAAGACATTGGTCTACTTGCTGGCTGCTTTAGTTAAGAGGAACAAGTCACCGCTTTCTTATTTGGCCTCTAAACTCTCCCACAAAGCACTCAAACAATGGGTTTGGAACTTTTTCTAATCAAATAAGGTTTCTTTTAGATATGTCTCATATTTATACCTAAATAAGGAATTCTCCAACTTTAAATCAAAAGAGACAGTAGTCAATGGAGGAATACCTGTTTTTTCTTTCTTCGCTTTCTGGATGGTCTTTTCTAGATCTGATATGAACTATGTTGGTTCAGGTTCTGGATTAATTTTGGTAGATATCCTTCGGGAAGCCATAATTATTTCAAGAAACTCACCAAGTGTCTCTTATGGGACTGAAAATTTGAATAATGGATCCGCCAGAGCAAATATCACAACCTTTATGTATCTGATCTTCTGTTTTTTCTCAGAGATCTATTTGGATTCCTTGTAATTCTTTTTCTGGGGTAAATAAGTTCTCGCTCCCCAGTATGGTCACTAGATGTTATCACTTAGGATTCTTCTAGGTTGCGACATAATGGATCACTAAGGTAATTATTTCAACTATACTCTTGTGAATGGAAACTAGCCTTTCCAAGACACAGAGAGGGCTCTCTCTCTCACAACTATTTCAACATGCAAAGTATCACTTGAATTGGTTGGTTGTGTATTTAGTAGTGGTGGCTAGACCTTCAAATAAGGGTATTAGGGCTTTCAATTGGTTGGGTTGAGGATAGATATATCACAAGGCATGGAGTCACACTTTTTTAAAGTGTTTTTGTCACAGATGACCGATAGAACTATAATCTTAAGGGCATAGGCAAGATAAATGATTTTTTTTTTCAAGTCAAAGAGATATTTAGCAGATGATAGCAGAAAGGATAACATAGTCCATCACAGAATTAGAGCATTACTAATGAATCTAATTTGCAACTTCAGAAAGAAAGGATGGTGTATGTAACCATATGTATATGAAGCATCAATTAGACGAATTTTAGATCATGTAATCTTTATTTAGACACTTAGAAGAATACAATCAATGAGAAATACTAGTAGGGAAAACATGCACAAGAATTACAGACATCAAAAAACTCACTTCAAGAATCTCTGCTCCAAGATCAAGTCTTTTCATTAATAAAAAGGATGGGTTTCATTACATACTCAGAGTTTTCTTATCTCAAAATATAAACCCTTGGGTCTTATTCAAAACCTACCTTTATAGGCTTACAAAAATAAAAATCTTCTCAACTGCTTCAGCCATATGTGGTTGTTTATTAAAGTCGCAACTAAAACTATCTGTAATACATCATATCTAACTATTAGTCTTATGGACTATTTATTCAAAATAAAAGTAAAACTGTAAGTGATATGGCCGTCTTCCTTCTTCACTTAGGCTGTTAGGATCGACCTTTGTTTATTGAACTGGAGATGAGTTGGTGGGGAACTTCAGTGCGCTGCTAGTGGAAACTTGATTTGCCGAAACTACTTGTTGTCTTTTAGATCGAGCCCTTTCAGGTTGATTTGTAGGGATTAACGTGTTGTGGCTTCTTCTACCTTTAGATCGACTCCTACTCATGGAACAATTGAGCCTTTTTCCTACCAAATTATGAAGTTTTACATAGCTGCAACTTATTTTGAAATGCTAATTTCAGTCCGCAAACCGCAATCCGGAAGACACAATGTGGGCGTTATAAAGTTGGAACACCTTGTGTATATCTTCGAAGAAATCATTCTGAATTCCACAATCCAAAATGTGGGAGTCAGAAATTCGGAACCCCAACTTGACAACTTTGAATAAATCCTTCCTCCGACTTCTGCAATCCACAACGCGAGCGTTAGAAATTGGAACTGCAAATTCACCGTTTCGAAGAAAACATGCCTCCATTATATGACATGGGGGAGTCGAAAGTTAGAACTCCAAATTCACAGCTTTGAAAAATATACTCCTCCTTAATCCGCAATCCAAAATACGAAAGTCAGAAATTCGGAACCTCGACGTATAATTTTGAAGAAAACACACCTCTGCAATCAACAATACAACATGCGGGAGTCGGAAGTTGGAACTCCCATTTCACAGTTTTGAATGAAGAACCCATCCATAATCCGCAATCTGACATGCGGGATTCGGAAGTCGGAACTCCAATTTGATAACTTCGACGAAATCATGTCTTCGACTTCCGCACTCTGCAATGTGGGAGTCTGAAGTCGGAACCTCAAATTCACTGCTTTGAAAAATTTACTGCATTCGACTTCCACAATCCGCAATGCGGGTTCGGGAAGTCGAAACCTCTGTGAAATCGCTCTATGGCCTTCGATCTAGGTCTATCTCCAATCTCAACCATTCAATTTCTTGAGAGTGGAAGACCTCATTTTATCATTTTTCTTATTGTGGCTTGCTCATCCAGTCGGAAATTGTTAATACTTAGCCATTTTTGGGGAGTTTTGGCTTCTTCTTTTGGAGCAAAAAATTAGTGGGAAGGCTTGAGATTTCGGTGGGGGGTGCCCTTTCCTTCCCCCGTGGGAGTTTTCTTAGGGGTGTTAACAGAAGTTAAGAATGTTATGGTTTTTGGGTTCCTGTCGCACCCCTTCTTTACTACTAAAACTTGGTTCCTGTAGCTTCCGTAGGTACCTCAGGTGAGACCTCATCTACTTCATAAGTGTTATTGAAAGGGATTTACCCTTTCGGGTTGGTATATTGGGTTTGTTGGTGTATAGTTATGTGAACCCTGGTCGAAGTAGATATGCGCCAACAAATGGTTCCATTGCCAGGACTGGGATATGTGTTGAAGGGGTATGTGGAATCCTACTAAGCCTAAGATCCAGGATTGGGTCGATAAGAAGCTGAGAGAATTCGATAAATACCAGAACAAACATCCTCGATTGGATGATGAAACATGGTTGGGTGAGTATGTTTTCTTAGATATTCATGAAGTATTCTTTGGAGAGTTTCCTATTCTATTGCATGAATGGATAACAAGTTTAACTAAGAAAAAGACATATTTTCAAGGAGGTGAGCCTAAGGTTTAGACACCTGAGATAATTCAAACCATTAAAAGTATTGATAACAAATAGTTCACTCTGTTGATTTCTGGGTAGATAGCATATTGGAAGGGTATATTACTAAATTTGCTATAGACACCATAAAATCCTATAGCACTGTTGAAAGGGATTTCTTCCAAGGACTACGAGGTAAGTACTTGAAATATTTGAAGTTGTCGATTAAAATGCTGCTTTGTGAAAAAGGGGTTATGAGAATGGAATCCAATGAGTAAACCACTAGTGCGTGGTGGTTCAGGATGTCGATGGAAAATGGTCTGAGAGTATGTAGTGAGAAGTTAGCTGATATGAAAAGGGAAGGATATAGTGAAACATATGATGAGTGTGATCTATTGTGGAGTGGAAAAATATTTTGGTCAAGTAAGAGGAGGAGAACTGTGACAAAATGAAACGGTTGTAGTGTGACTGAAGGAAAGGACTACGAACCAGTACCACAGCTCGAAGAGGAATATTTTGATAGAGAAGAAAATGAAGAAGAAGAAGATCAACCCGATTTTGATGGATATGCTGTTGATCAAGATCATACCAGACATTGCAACATACCTGTGACCTCGCGTGTATATACATAAACTGAGGTAAGAAATACTAGCCCATTACAAATGGTTCAAACAAGTAATAATAGTAGTAATCAAAATAGTACTTTGAAAAATACTCCTATTGTAAGTGTTGGTCCCATAATACAAACTCAACCAATATCTCCAAGAAACATAATGGATGGAGATGATATGAAACTGCCAATATTCCATGGAAATGGGTCAGAGGATCCAGAACAACATTGGTTTCTATTTGATGCATTCTGGACTGTTAATCAAGTGCAAGATGATAATGTAAAATTGGCACAACTAATTATGACCTTTAGGGGTTGCACTTTGGATTGGTTCATGAAATTCTCAAAGGCAGATACTGTACAAACACCGAATACTGTGGAAGAAATTAGAGATGCTTTAAAAGGTGAATATAAGAATCCAAAATATGAGTCACAGTGTATTACTGAACTCAAATAGATTAAGCAATTGAAAAATGAATCTATTTGGGACTTCGACCAAATATTTAGGACACTGATGTCCTATGTAAGTTTCTAGATGACCGATGTCCAACATAAGGAGTGGTTTATAGATGCTTTACTACCACATATCAGAGTTGCTTTGATGCAACAAAATATTGTGTCGCATACTGAGGCCCTTGATTTGGCTATGAAGCTGGAGGCTTCACCCATTGGAGACACTGGAATGGGTATGGCCCAAATCCAGTCGCGGTTGGCGAAATTTTCATTACAAATCCTGGTAATTAAGAAAGGAAAGGACAAAATAGAAGATGTATGGTGTACAAGGTGTAAGGAAGAGAGTCATGTGAAATACCAGTGCACAGATTTCCAAGACTATATCGTTGTCGGAGCTCCTAATCCATTGAATCTTGGAGCTGGTGCATGGTGTAGGATTTTTCAGACTAGGGGACATTGACCAGAAGAGTGTTACTTATTACAAAAAATTGTAAGTACTCCACAAAACTTGTTTTTCAAATTATGTCGATCAGTTGGACAAATGAGAAGGACTGTCGAGCATATCAACTTCTCACAGAAATAACTGCAGATGCTTATCAAATGAAAGGTGAGGAACAAGGAAAGGGGAGTAGTGTGTAGTTTAATCAACCAAGGGGTGGATTCCGAAGGCGAGGAGGACTTGGTCCAAGTAGAGGTCAGGTAATATGTTACAACTGTGGTACACTAGGACATTTTTCCAAGGATTGTCCAAATCCTTGTTCGACATGTACATATTGTCGAGCATTGGACCATACTATTGAGGATTGGCCACAACTTATAGCAAAATGGAAAGCTAAGGAATATCATAATCGAAATCAAAACCAAAACCAGAATGTTTAGAAGATATAAGCTGAACCTTGATAAGAGCATCCTACTGTCGCTGTTGTGACAAGAAGAGGAGATGCGGCAAGTGACGATAGAGAAATATATATTGACCCACGTGCCCCTACAATCAGATGAACAACACAACGAACATTACCATTTGATGTTCAAAAGGAAAAGAAATTTTTTTTGGATTCAAGGAAGGAATTTATTACAACCCAAGGGGACCCTCAACATCTACAGCTCTAGTCTTTGACGAAGTTCCTGTATATGATATGTCAGTCTGCTTCGACCAATCAACTCAAAAGAGAAGCTCAGGAAAGGTAAGTACATTGAATAAATTTTTGAAATGATGTCTAGACTGAGTAAAAGATGAAACCACTTTAAAGGAATTACATGATTTAGTTGATGAATTAGAAAAAGATACCCAATGGAAAAATCCTTAAAAAATTTGAAAAAGAGTATAAGAATAGGGAGGGAACTGCGACTTAGTGCACAGATAGGGGACTTCGACATGGATTTCATTATTTTGGATCTAGGTTTAGATTGCAATGTCATAACTAAACAAGTGTGGGACGCTATGGGAAAGCCTAAGTTAGTATGGTCACCTATCCATTTACCATTAGCTAATCAACATAAAGTAACACCATTTGGTAGAATGGTGGGTGTTCTTGTTGACCTTGATGGTCTACGAAGCTATGTTGATTTCAAAGTTATAAAAAATGTAGATGACACCAAACCATATCTGGCATTGCTTGGTATTGATTAGCCAATTGAGAACTAGACAATTATAAATATTGAGAAAAGGATGATGAAATTTGAAGGAGGGGATATGAGAGTTGTCGCACCATTGGATCCTTTCGAAGGCCCAAGGTATGTTGAACCTATTCGAGATGAATATATTGTTGAAGACCTAGACAATATCTATAAGGTCACTTCAAGAATGGGTGACTATGTTAATCCAACTGTAGATGGTACCTTGAGTTGGAGAAGTGTTAGTTCATGTTCTTTCGACTCAAGGGAAGCATTGGAGAATTGACAGAATTGACTACATGAAGTATCTATAAGAGGGTGTTCTCGAGTTACCAGATCACTTCGCTGGGTTGGTAAAGAGGCATGTGATCTTCCTACATATGAGGGGTTACCTAATTTAAGTGTTTTCATATCTAATTTTGAAGTAAGCGTACCTAAACAACAAAGAATATTATCCTTAGATGTAGCATTGAAAGCTACTCCGATGAGATGGCGGTCTACTCATAAGGAAAATATACAAAGTTGGTCACACTGCAAAAAGATGTTGGAAGTTTGGTTTGGAGAAGGCATATACTATAAGCAAGAAAAGTATAATGGGGTAACTAGCCCGGTAGATCATTTGGAGGTATGTACAAGAGAATGGGAACATACATCGAAATAAAATTGGGTCCACATGTTTATTCATACATGGGATACTATACCTCAAAGTTGGTATACATATTTGGAATTACGACAAGGTACCACAGATTGGGAAAATATGGCTATAAATTTTAGGAAGACATTTAGTTATGAAGATGAAAATCAGTCAATAGATGAAGCTATGCAAATAATTAAGGCCAATATTTATGAAGAAATACCCGTGCAGACAACCAGTCTATGGAAGTGGACTGCGAAACGCGATCAGGAAATGGAATGTTATAATATCTATGGTGACCCCGACGATGATACAAGGGATGTGAATATCCCATAAACAAAAGGAAGACGAAAGATGGAGGGCCCTAAGATAAAGACTGATAAATTCCTGCAGTCGCTAAAAATAAAGAAGGTAAATATTGGTTCAAGTGAAAATCCTAAGTTTGCTAATATTGGTGATTACTAGGATGATGAAACTGTAGGGAAGCTTACTGACCTATTACATGAATATCAAGATCTGTTCCCTACAAATTTTTATGAGATGAAGGGTATTGTTGGTGACCTTGGAGAAATGAAAATCCCATTAAAACTTGATGAAAATCTAGTTAAGTAGAGACTGTACCGATTGAATCCCAAGTATAAGGAAAAGGTGAGAGTGGAGCTCGACAGAATGCTTGATGCGAGAATAATTGAACCTGTCGAAGAGTCTAAATGGATTATCCCAATGGTTTTTCAATATAAGAAGACAAGTGAAATATGAATTTGTGTAGATTTAAGGAAGATGAATGATGCTTGCTTACATGATCCATTCCCAACACCTTTTACAGATGATTTCCTAGAGAATGTGGGAGGACATGAAGCTTATTCATTCACAGATGGATTTTCAGGTATCATCGAATTAATATTTCTAAGGAGGATCGACACAAGACCACATTTGCAACTGAATGAGGTTTCTACTAGTACACAATGATGCCATTTGGTCTTAAGAATGCACTAGCTATGTTTTCCAGAGTTGTGGTCATAGCTTTCAAAGAGTTCATCCATAAATTCCTGGAGGTATATTTTGATGATTGGACAACTTACAGATAGCTGAAGAATCACATTGAGAACTTGAGATTGATGTTGGATCATTGTAGACAGTATCAGATATCTTTGAATGTGAAGAAATGTATTTTTTGTGCCTCATTTGGCATATTGCTCGGTCATGTGGTTTGGAAACAGTGTCTATTGGTGGATCTGATGAAGATCGCTATTATTGTTGACTTGCCACCGTCTACACCAATACAACAATTGAGAACAACTTTGGGACATATTGGATACTAAAGGAAGTTTATTAAAGGATATGCACATATCACAGTGCCAATGGAGAAGCCGTTGATGAAGGATACTAAATTTCAGTGGAATGAAGAATGTTAGAAGAGCCTAGACACATTAAAATAAAAAATGATTGCGCCTATTTTAGATGAGGGGACCAGCTCGGGGGCTCCTAATCCTTTCCATACTTTTATAGACATAACGCAAGTGGATGCACCTTCGTCGATGATACAACGATGGATCATGACATTTTTAACCGTGAATGGAACTTGAAATGTCATTGATGATGGTATTCACGGGTCACCTTTGTCAAGATCAAAGGTAATTATGTCTGATTCAAATGGGTCGACCGCACCGTGTGTGTTAAGTAATGCTTTTATTTGTGTTGGGAAATACTGTAACACTTGTAATGTGGACATAGCCACAAAGGATTGAGCCAAGTCATCCACAATGCTGTAATTGTGGGAGGATTTCATATGGGGTTTATTAGGGGTATGCCTGAGTGGTACTTTCAAAATCCATGGGATTTGTTCAGTATTCGGGTGTGGTATTTGTAGAGGGCCCCTCGAGGGGATAGGAATGTCTTCCACTTGGGGGGTGGAAGGTCCATCATAACCCTTGGATCGCATCTAGAGGTTTATATCCTGGAAAGAGCCACCGCTAGGTGGATGAGGAGCTTGTTCTTGTGTAACTGCCCCTTGATTGGCGAAGGGTTGCTGTAACACTGTTGTTTATGGTTGGGGAGGATTCATTTCCCGAGGAGGGTTTGTCACCATATTATTTTTATCTTCCACCAACTATTGGCAGTCGGGGATAAGAGGACAATGATGTGTGTAGTGACCATAATCGACGCAAATGGAGCAACAATGATTGGTTCTCAAGGGAGGATTCTTCCCTTATTTGGAGGGATTGTTAGTCCATGCATTTGGATCAGCTGTATTTTGGTTTTGATGGGGAGGAGGATTTCTCCCTTGCCTCGACTATTGGTTCTCCCTGTTATTACCTTTCTCCTTCCCCGGAGTCAGTGGATTCAGGGGTTTGCGGTGTTCAATTCCTCAAATTATTGAGGTTGCTGAACATAAGTAGGTTGAACTAGGTTAACCCCCATGTGGGGGGAAGGTTCCTGACCAGTTGGGCATGGGAAAGGGTAATACGGATTATATCTTGGTGGTGGGATAAATTCCAGTTGCACTCCATAAGAGGTGGATGTAGGAGCGACTGTTGCCAATGGAGGTGTTGGAACCATCATTGTTTGGATAACGTTTGGGTATGTAGGACTGTATGATCCAAACTGTAATTGACCAACTGATGGTGTTGGTACCGTTGTAGGGGGTACTGACACAGGTGGAATGGATGGGTAATAGAGAAACATGTTTAATGGTATTGATGTGGTGGGAGGAACCTTTCCTAAATAAGAAATCGACCCAATAAGCCCATTCGCTGAATGTGATGAGCCCGAAGGTGTAGGATCCAATGAGTGATGCCGTGGGGAATCAAGGAGGATTGTGTAAAGATATCTAGACTGTGCGTATATGAGGTCAAAATTGTGTGCTTTCAGAATAGCCTCTTCCTTTATTTGTGGCATGGAGGTGGCGACATATTTAGCTATGGAGTTTTGGAGATATTTGATAAAATAATTCAACAAAAAGGGAGGTTGTATTTTGATCTTACATAGTTTGTAGTGTCTACGCCACTCATGGATATGGTCTGCGATGTGGGTGGAAGTATTTTGACTAAACAAAGTGAGAATTTCGAGGCCTATATCATGTCGGATTGGCAGTTGAAATTACGTAATAAATGCGGTGGCCAATGTTGCAAATGTGGAATGGGTGCCACTTTCTAGGTTTATGTACCATTTTGCTGTTGTTTCGGTGAGGGTATGCTGGAATGGGAGAAGCCTCACGGGGTCATCCACTATGCTATTAGATAAACACCATAAGTGGAAATACATAACATGGTTGGTGGGATCATCTCCCTGTTTTCCTTCAAATTTGGGAATATCAGAAGGAATCTTATTTGGAATAGACGACCATGTCACATAATTAGCAATGGGGTCATTTGGTAGTTTGGAAAAATCAAGTAGATTTAAATTAGCCATAAATGGTAAGGTAGGGATGATAGGTGTTTCCATTATGTTTGGGATGTGATTTCCATGAGGGGGAGACCTAGGTGGTGTTGTGAGCAATGGTTGACCTCCTAGGAGAGAGGATGGGTCAAAGGGATCCGAGGGATATCCTTGGGGAGAAGCCAACGTGGTACTACTTCCGATGGGGGAAGAAGTGGTGTAATTGATAGACTCTTAGAGGGGAGAAAATGTATATATCAAGGTTTGGCATCGAATAGATGACCCTAACAATGCTTCCTGGGAACGTACTCGGCTTGAATTCCCCCTGCATGGAATACAGGGGGGAAGGTGTGAAAACACCCCTTGAGAGAGGGGACATGCCTTGCAATCTACAAGGCTGTCTTAGGATGTTGTTTTGTTCCTAAATGGTGAAGGCTTTGTGTCAATATGATAGTGATAATTGAATAAACATAATTGAACAAATGAAAAAATATGCTGACCACAATAGATGAAAAATGGTGTGACAAGTGAGTGATATGTGCAATATTGGTTTTAGTGCATGAGTCACCACATGTAGGTTCTTTTTATTACGAGTTAGTGAACTTGTAGTTAAGAATAAAATAAATGTAAATTCCCTAGATGACCTAACATCCTTCCTCTCAAATGTAATTGGGCCTCCCAAGAGAACAATTGATGGTGATAATGGTATCCATGCACCAATCGACTAATGGAGGTAACAAATAGATAGTTTTATTGGCGATGGGGCTAATGATCCAACCAAGAAGACTTGGAAACACCTCCCTATGACAATAGCTAACTTCAGGAGTCAATTGCACTCACAATTTCTCCTTGTTGATATCCTAAGTTGGGCCACTAAGATACAATGCGTTAAGTGTGGATCAGTGGTTTGGCCTGCACGGTATAGTGTCAACTCCCTACAACAAGCTGAGTGGCTTGTAGGGGAGAGCATGGAAGCTATACCTCGACGTTCACCTCCTTGGTCACGATGCACTTCTGATCCGAGTTCTCTTTTAACACTTGCTTATAGCAGGATTTTGTAAGTACCCTAAAAGACAACAATGTTATGTTTCAAAATATTCCTAATGAAACTAGATTGGTGAGCATTAATGGATACCTAGCCCAACCAATCCTTCCTGACTAAAATATTGTTTTGTGACCTCCTGTGGAAGATTTTAGTTGGTTAAGACAATTATAATGTTTATTTTAAGGGGTTTGTAAGTTTTACTTATGGAGTGTAAGAGGGGTATTTCAAAATTCCTACCTTTATGATTCATCGAGATCACATGAAGTGCAAGGTGAAGAGCATACTTTTGATTGGAAGAGTCTTTAGGAGTCTTATTGTTTGCTAGTGGAGAAAACACATGTGATCAAAGAAAAAACAAATGATTCCGTTGGCAAATTAAATAAAAGAGTATATCAATTAATATGTACTTTTAACTCTAAGAGATGCTGATGGGGCTTCACAAAATCGAATTAATCTATCTAATAGACAAGTGTGCAATGGAGGTATTTCACACTTCTCACCCTTTTTCTGATTCACCAAGCTCACATGAAGTGCGAGGTGAAGAGAATATTTCGGGCGACAAGTGTCTTTAGGTCCTTGCTTATGTGCAAAAAGTGTTTTCTACATTATAAATACTACTAAAAACAACATGTCAATTTGATGCATAAACAAGAAATGGTATTGAATACTAGTGACAACAATGGGGCCTGTTGAAATCCTCAAAGTTGGTTACCTAGTTAATTTTCAAGAGAGATGTACTATTTACTTCCTAATATTGGTCTAGGTGGACTAATTACTAAAAAAAATTCAGTAATTGGGTGAATTATCCTTAATTTGATTTCATTAGTAAGTAGAAATTGGGATACCAAACTAAGCTATACAGATAAAAAGCAAATAGATAATAGTAGCACAACTAAACCAAAATTTTCCGCGCATATCGCGTGGGTTAATAGAAAATAGAATTATTGTAGCGTGGGTAATACACTAACCTTCTACGCAGGTGCGATGAGCAGTGTAGTGCAGGTATGAAACTGGTAACCTGCTCTATGCATGTGACTGTTCGAGTCAAATTCGATCTATATATATGCCGGGAACCACACTACTATGGAAAAAAAATCTATGGACTTGATGAGGCCAAATTCTGGAAGCAAGAGGTGGAATACCTACTCTCCTACAAGTGAACAACACCCAAAATTAGATACTTAGCATAAAACAACCTAGTTTAAAATTGCACAAGTGTACTCTTCCACTTGGTGAGGGGCTAATCCTTGTAGGTTGCTTCAAGGCCTCAGTCCTTGGAGCCCCTTTTGGATGGTTGGTATTCCTCCAAGTGATCCTGCAAGAGATTGTTAGTGTAGTTTACATTCAAACATGAAAATATTGATGAAAATAAAATAAAAGAGATGGGGGAAAGATGTGAACTCCAAAAACAACCCAAAGGTATGCTAAACCACTCTTGTATTTCCCAATGGAATAACTGTACATTACCTAAGAGGTGAAGGATTCAATGGAATCCAACAATATCCCTTAGGGAGGCCTTTCTTTTCCAAACTAAATGCTAAGTAGGTGGAATAAAAATGGAGAGAAACACTTGCCCCTTGATGGTAAGTGGCAAGCAAGCTTTAAAATGCTTACAATGGTAAGAAATGGTGGGATATGAGGTAGCTCAAACTCAAATCTAGTAGCATAACCTTGATCTGATTTTCCCCTTCCAAATGCATGCCAATGACTTCCTTTTATAGGCCAAGAGGTGGACATCAAACAACTATATCCAATTGTGAACTCTCCTCCTTCATGAACTAGTTCCAAGGTACATAAGGGGAGATGATTAATGCCCCCCAAGTGTGTAAGGAGCCGAATTCTGATCCTTAGGGAGGATTGAGTCTTTAATGCGCTGCTGTGAATGAGTGGTCCCTCCGTTTTGACAGTAGCACGCCTATCGAAGGAAAATATGCATGGGTGTAGCGGGGGCATTGTTCAAGTAACCTGCACTATATTGTGGGTCAACTGTGTAATACCCACGCTACCCTTTGTTTTGACCGTTTCTTGGCACTTGTGGACTCATGCTATGTTTTGGATCTATTAAGGGTTCCTGTGGTGATATGCATTCTTTATCTTGATGATGCTTTACTAGATGGATCTCCAAGATGTCATATGTGTGTGAATTTTAGGCGTTAACGGTGAACTAGGAGTCTCTACGATCCCAATCAAATTTCTTTTCTTTCCCTTGTCAAATTACTACTAGTACCTTATAATTTATAAGCATAGTGCATATGTGATTTTATTCCTGCAATCCCCTTCCCCTCCAACCTACTAATATTGAAGCCTAACCCCCAAAGAAGAATCATTAAGGGATACTAAGGGCCCTTTTGACCTAAGGATGTATGAATTTCCACTAGAAATCCCTTGTGAAGAGGTGAATTATCTATTTAGAGGGGAATTATTATTCCCTACCATGCAATTAGGACCTTGGTTCCCAATTGGCAATGAAGAACCCTGATCCCCAAACCCCAATGGGGAGGATCCCCTAAAAATATTAGTCATGTGCATGGGGGCCCAGGACCCCGAACATCCCCTCCACATTCACATAATGAATCCTCTTTAACCCCTCCTCATCACACAAAAAAGAACCAAGTTTTGACATGCTTGGAAGGTTAACATGACTTGAATTACAATACCCTAATCCTTTGACCGCTTAATTAGTAACACCAAATACTCTAACATATTTAACAATCCTTGAATTAGGACCACACTACTTTTTCTCTCTCCTATTCTCCCCATTCTAAGTCAATCACACAACCTTTAGTCTTATTTTAACCAATAAGTGATCCTCTATGCATCACTTGAGCCATAGCCCCTATGTACTTATCCACCCAAGAAACCAATTGAACCTACAACACCTTGAACTTAGAGTTATCCAATTCTTCACCCTTATTGAAAGAAGAATATGGTTCCAAATGTGATCCTATTTTCCAATTAGAGTACTGCTTCACGAGGGCTGCTTTAACCAAATTCCCATTCTTCGAGCCTTCTAAAGAACATCCCATTAGACCCCTATCCGTGGTACCTGCATCCAATGAATATTTGAGAACTAGTGAGGAAGCTACAACACCGAGAATAAAGTTTTTAGAAGGCCCCCCTTCTTTTTTCTCAGAAACTTTCCTAATAAAAGTATTAGAGAAGTCCTTAACTACATGACCAGCCACATGGCAACAAACACACTTGAACAAGATGTTATAGTGGTCTAGCACTTGAGTATATTCCCAATCTCCCACTTCTATATCGTACTCTTTGCTAAGACCTCATAGAGATCAATACTAACCATGATCCTAGCAATTAAATGATAAAGTGAATACTTATAAGACACATAAACCATTAAGGTCTTTCCAAGATAATTCTCCAAATCCCACATAAACTTATCGTTCCATAGCTATAGGGGCATGTCTAGAAGTTTCACCCAGATCGGGGTTGATTTCATCGTTTTTGAATGAGGATCAAAACAAGGGTGCCAAAATTTCAGACTAAGAAAGAAATATCCCCAAAATCATCAGTCGACTATTATTTTCACTACTTCCTCTTTTGATTTAAATATGTAACAAACCCCATTCCTGGGTAATATGTGAAATATGGAGCAATAACCCAACAACCTTAACCAAGAGTTACTAATCCATCCACAAAGGGTTTTTCTAATAAAGAAACCCCAAATAAATGTCCCACCAAATTCTTACTTGCATAATCCAACATCTGATCCGCCTGGAGTTCATCCCCTACTGTCATCTTCATATGCCACTCCTTTCTCTTGATGACCTTCTTTTGCCTCTTCGACGTTTTCCATGAACCCAGATCTATAACCTCACAAGGATCCTACGGAATAGAATTGATGAAAGTCGACAGAACTAATGATCTACCTAGAAAACCCTTCATGTCTATTATAACAGATCCATAAGGACCAAAATCACAAAATTCGTTTACTACTTAAAGGTCAATCAGCTTTGAAAGTGAATGTTCCAATGATGTCTCCTTCAACCCATAGAAAAATACACATTCTTAACCTTATATTTAATACCGTTTTCTAACTAAGATATGACATCTGGCATAAGTCCCATTCCCATTGCAAAGACAAGAGCCACGATTTTGGAATTCTCTACCATTGTTCCACCAAGGTCCAACACATAGTTGAGGCTAGGAATATGAGCGACCTTGCCTTATTTTCCTTTAAAAAAAATCATGATGCTAAATACTCATTGGTCCCATTGATTCTAGGATCTACTCCATAATCGACCAACTCACTAGTCACTTGGAATCGATCAAGAGAAACCCTTGACTCTTGAGTTTCCCCACAACCATTTAAAATATATAATATATTAAATTATTAATAATATGTAATTAGATGAAAATTAAAACTTCGAATCAATAAATAATGTTTAATATTTTTAAAGATGTTATTGTAGAACATTTTTAATAATGTTAAATACACAAATTTTAGAGTTTTTAAAATTAATTTATAAAACATTAAAAAAAAGCAATATTAAAAAATAACATTATAATAATTCAAAATGTTAAAAAAAAAACTTTAAAAAACCACTTAATTAAATGATTATTCAACACCACTTTTTGAGAACTAAAAAATCGTAACTACGAAAACAAAAACTCTGGAATATTCTCCGGAGAAAACTAAAAAGCAATCTACATAATCTCCTCAATAAAAAGATGCAACTTCTATGGATTAGAGAACTTTTGAAAACTAAAAAACATAACTACTAAAACAAAAACTCTAGAAAATTTTAGTCATTAACTTAAGGGAGAAAACTAAAAACAAGTTAAACACCTCAATAAAAAGATGCAACTTCTAAGCCTAAAAACCTAGACACCAAGCTCACAATGATGGTATGAGCACTACTTCTCATGGATCTCCCAAAAATAAATAAATTCTTGTAGTGGTGATATAGGATAGAGGGAAGATGGGTCACCATCCACTTTGCAATGTTCTCATTATTAGCATAATCACTTAAGTTGTGGACGGTGAATACCTATAGGTCACAAGTTAAGTGCCACAAACAAGTTACTTGTTCTCCATGAGTAGTTGCATGAACTTCCCATTATTCATGCATCACCTACGATTTATTCATGCATCAACTACTACTTATCCATGCATAGCTACCCGTTATTTTCGATATTCTTTTTTCTTTTATAATTTTTTATTCCAAATTTGGAACGACTACCATAAAATCAATCTGGACAATACACTTGTGTCATCGTCATGCAATCTAGGAAAAGCATAGGCCCTAGTCCACCCCAAATTCTAAGATATAAACACCCATCGGTGTAATTTTATCGATATGCATGTGAAATTTCACAAAAAGAAAAGAACTTCCAAGGTTTATTTCATGGGAGTAAAACTTTAAAAAACCTTAAATGCCATTGAAGCCTTTAAATACATGGGATTGATATGCATGTAGAAACTCACCAAACGAATTGGCATGAAAGTCCTCCATGCAATGTTCAAGGGAAAATTGATTCCTATAAAAGTAATGGCATGGAATTCCTAACATGGAATGTTCAAGGGAAAGTTAATGATTACAAAAGGACACTGTGAGAAGGATTATAAATATTATTAATACAATTAACAAGGGGAAGAATGAGTAGTGCAACCATTATTTTCTCTCTATGTGGTGCAAACAATTTTTGTCAAATAAAAAAAGATGATATGAGTGCCCCTTATCCCACAACTTGGAGAATTGCAATTGAATTAACTTCCTATCACATCATGGAGATTATATACTAATTGTGACTCTTTCCTAGAGTAGATATCATCATGGCACAATTTAATTAGTCAACAATACACTTCTTGCTTGAATAGATGGAAAAAGAAAATATATTTCCCATCATGAGATCATTTTTCCTTCCACATGCCTCGTAAGGCACCTTCCCGAGACAACTAATCATGCCATCATAAATAACCAAGCCTCTTGGCTCTCAATTGATAACCAAATGTCACAACACAAACATGAGTTCCATAAATTTCCCATACACAATTCATGAGTCCTAATTTTCCATCTAGATCCACCAAAGGCTACTCTAATATTTTTCCATTACTTAAATTGAAATCTTTTAAATGATCATAATTGTATACATCTTCCATCCAATTTATCATTTTCTAAATGGTGTTTGGGAGAGAACATTCCCAATTCCCTCTTTGATTCAACATCTTAAAAAAGAACTAACATTTTAAAGAAAATTGTTAATAGTTTGGAGCCATATACAATCAAAATCAACCAATACGATAAAAAGAAAAATAAATAAAATTTAATATGTTTAAACTTAATTCGATTTCCAACGATGAAATTTGAAGATAACTTAAGCCTCTCAATACCAAGCAAGGAGGAGAACAAGGTTATTATGATTCCATTCCCGATGACCCGAGCCAACCCGACCCGAGTTTGAATATATGCTCAAATTCCCAATGGGGAGACCACAAAATTACCCCATGTTTGAGGTCGTGCCCCACTAGGTAATACCACATAAAACCACATTGAGAAAAATATCATTAGCCTTTGACGTTGACTTCCCATCTCAAATCATTGACATGAATTCCTAGTTGAAAGAGAACTTTGTGATGGTGGTGGTGGAGTTATAACTACTCTGTCGAGGCATGGCAACTAAGTGGAATTAGATTGACTAAATGCTTGACTCATAAATTATCACCCTGAAACCGATCACAGAGAACCTAACAATGATTCAACACACTCTCTTAGAATGGTCTAAGACCACTAAGTGCTCTTAGTCCTCAGACATCTAACACACAAACAATGGCTAGTGTTTTCAATTTTGGACTATAAGGTGAAGACGATAATCCTTGGCATTCTCTCTATAGTTTTGTATATAATCTTTTATCCCACATGGGATTTTTTTGGTCCATAGATCTCCAAAGCTTAACCTAGATTCTTTTTTGGGAACTATATCAAAAGTTAGAAGTGTTTATGATGGGTAGTAATATTGATTGTATTGGTTATTTCTATGCATAGATTCAATCCTAGATGTTAATCTTTAGGGTACCCTTTTTGTCATCATTCCAAAATAAATAATTGTTTTACTAATCAAATTTAAATCACTCTAAAATTCACATGTGAAGAAAATAAATTGAAAGCTCCATATCACAACATAGGTACCTTTCCCTTGAAGCAATATACAAATAAAATCATCCAATAAAAATAGGCTACCTATAAGTATAACAAATACACAAAACCACCAAAATTATGAAACATCTGTTATGCAATCTATAATCTATCTAATGAAAATATTATGCTTTGATAACTATAGTCTAATATAATTTTCATTTTCCAGGGATTCCGCAGTATACATTACAATGTCGACGTTTCAAACCTCAATCCCCGAAAAATGAAAATTCTAATAATAATAACCATATAAATATTAGAACAAAAATATATTCTAGTTCAGTTATCAAAATGCTTTTATCATTTTATATACAAAGAAATACTCAACCTAACTACACTACCTGGGTGGTGGTGACTTAGTCATCGTGTTTGTCGCTGAACCGTGCAAGCCAACCAAAGACCAAACTGCTATCATAGTTGTTGAAACACTATGTTCAAACAGTGACATGTGCATGTAACCTTAGCCTTTCACAACCCCATAAGTCAAGCAATAAGAAACTGCTTAGAAATGATTATGAAGCTAAGAATTGAATGAATCTTGGCCATTAGAGTGGACATGTAGGTGGATTCATGGAGTGTTAGGTTATCGAATCCATGAAAAGTGAACTCTGGTCTAGACAACTCTAACACAAAGCAGTCATGAGCACCTCAAGTCTATAGGATTGTCAATAAAAAGGATACTAAAAAATCCATTAAGGTAGTATACAATGCAATCCATACTCCATGGGTTATCAGATGGATGGGAACAATGAAAAAACATACTTGGACATAGAGGTCATCATCAAAGGAACTCATTTTAAGTTTTTAGCATAACCATTAGCATTATGGAAGGCCCTCTATCATACAAAATTGATCACATATGTTATTTCATTGCTACCACTAGGGTTTGAGATTGGAAGACGCCATGGTTTATGCATATGGAAGGATATAGTGCACAAAGTGAATGGTATAACCCAATAATGAATGCATGGAAGGCATCCCCTAGTGGACACATGTTGAAGCATGCAATTTTCACTAATTGGAGATGCTAGCATCGAGAATGTCTATGTTAGATGTTGATGGAAAATTAGTTTGGTATAGGCATAAAATACCTTATAAAAATGGCAAGCATTTTTAGAAGGTCAAAGCACCAAGGGGGAAAGTGAAATTCTGACTAAGGAAAAGAATCGAGGAACACTTAAGGAAATCCATTACATTAATACATGATGTATGACCAAAAATGGAATGACATGACCAACAATGTTTTTGAATTGGTATTCCTTATGTGAATATCCACTAAGGACTAGCTAGAATATGTTTTGGGCCAATTAGAAGCCTATAGAGACAAAGGCTACACTTAAGTTAACAAAAATATTGGTAAAAATATCTTATATATGGGAAGGGAAAAGATAGAAATTGAAGATTGCAAAGGGGTTCTTATGTAAAAATCCTTCAAGGAGCCCACGCAACTAAGGTTGGATGGACCTACACATTACAATAATAAAAATCATGACAATATATCTAAAAGATATGCAATATTTGAATCATATGAAACAACATCGGGGTTGGGTGAAATGATCTAACCCTACACTTGAAGAACTATATGCCTTGATAATCCTTGTCATATTTGACCATGTGATTAAAGCAACTAAATGGAAGACTCGATAAAGACACTCAAAAGTAGAAAGAACCAAACGACGAGTTTACTTTTGGGCCTTCTGAAAAAGAAGGCGGCCAAATGGACTCTTCCCATGAGTAGAATTAGGTCCAATAATTGTTGAAACTAATCGATAGAGATATCAAACTGAGATAGTTTCAAAATATCATAAATTGCATCGGTATGTTATGTGTAAGATTTGTGCCACTGACACAAGGAAAACAAGGTTTCTGAAAGGAAATTCTCTTGTTCTTTTAGTGGAGATAGATGGCTGGAGGTTTTAGTGGAGGGTTTTATACACTTCAAAAAATTTGATGCACTAGTGTGCCATGTCAACATATGTACCAATGCTATTATATATATAAACACACCACTAATAAAAATTTAAAAGATGCACCCCACTCCCAAATTCTTAAATCCTACCATTTTCTAAAAAAATAGCTTACTAATGTGCACTAATCCTATAACAACACCAACATGCACATGCGTGCACACGAGCACACACACATATAGACATATGTGAACCATTGCATCAAAGGTGCTACATAGTTGGGTTAAATAAAAAAATTACCAAGCCAATATCTCATTTTTACAATCGACCGGTACTTCCAACACTTTCAAGCACCAACACATTTTTTCCCCTCTATAAGTACCCCATTGTCCCCTGCTTTCAAATTACTAGATTTCACTGGCAATATTCATTTGTATTGGATTTTCCAAACCCCCTCGAATTTAGTTTTTGATTTCCGTGGAAACCACGCCTCTACATCAGAGAAGACGATGGGTAATGTATTTTCTACCCATTAAATTACATTTTCACAACTTTAATTTTCCATTTGTGATTTTAGTGGTTAATTTCCTTTTTCATTTTTTTGAAAAAAACGATCTATGTGTGGTGAGAATTTTTGTGCAGTGTGGCATGTTTACAGGATAGGCTTGTGGCATTCCTAACCATCTTAAGTGCACCAAAGATATGAATTTTGTTTAGCACTCATAATTATTGCACTCCTCAATATGCTACAAGATTGTCTAGCACACCATTCTTAGTGCATGTTATCCAACATAAGTGTGTCTCTTAATGCAAGACAAATGTGCCTTATGCTGGAAATTCTTATGGTTGGGATAGATGGCAATTCTTATGGTTTGGATAGATGCTATAGTGCTTTCGATGAACTTCAATACACTAAATAAATGCTTTGGTGTAGTTCATTTTAATGCATGTAACAATGCATTAGTGAATGAATTAGTGCACCAATGACAATGTTGGGTACATCAAATTAGCATATTGTATGCGCCTTCCATTTGAGTGTGATAATGTGGCTGTATCTAGTGTTGGGCACCATTTTTCACCTATTTTTCCATCTAAATACCTTCCAGTTTTCTCCATAAACCTTCATACTTGATCCATAAAACCTTAATTTCATCCACAAAACTTTGGTCAAAGGTATAAATGTCGTTGCTTCTTAATAAATTGAATTATGAGATTTTTAAGGCATTTAAATTAAGGTTTTATTCAAAATTACAGAATGTGCTAACTTCCCGTAATTTCTCCTAGGATGGATACTTGCAGGACAGCTAAGCACAAACTGAGAGATGGGGGGAAGATCCTCGATGTCCAAGGATGGTTAAATTTCTAACGAACCTATGATATGGCTTTCATAGGTGTCAAGTCAATGCCAGTCAAAGACGACCACCTGTGCTGCTACTTAGCATGAAAACAGGACAGTTTCGATTTTGCTTATTTTGATGGATCTGATGGAGGATCTCGAGGGTCGAGAGAGATATTAGGAGCATATCGCTATGAGTCTCCCAGATTTGTAGCATTTCAGTTTTTAAAAGAATTGTATAAGTATTTGATTTGACAGAGGAAAAACCTCTTGGACAATAGACGTATGATTTTGAAATAAAGACTGAGGATTCGATAAATTACTATGTATGTCCATTTCTAAATGGTGAATGCGATTGAGTTTTAGAGTTCTATGATTTTCTTTGCGTGTGTAAGCAAAGCATTGGAGGGCCCCCTTTTCCAAGCTTGCACACATATTTCTACATCGTTGCGTGTGGTATGTTTTAGTTGAAACCTGTAGAAGTCGATTTTCCTTATTGATTACTCATACATTGTAGAACGAGTTAGATTATATGAATAGGGTTATGAGTTCTTTTATCTAAATGGTTAAACACTGTAGGAATGATTTCAATTGCATTACTTATTTGATATCGAACTACTGAAGATAGTTACACATTGCGAATTGTCTTCTTGTAAAGGAAATCAATGTTTGTCTTCTTTCAACAGTGAGATATTAGGCATTGTATTGTGATTCATTTTTAGGATTTAGGTTCAGCATTTTAATCTCAGAATATTTCATATATGAATTGTTGGTTAAACTAAGAGATCGAATGAAGTTGCTTCTGTAAGGGAGGTTTTTCCTTTCAAAGTTACAACATTCTAGCATTCAATAGATTTATTTCACAAGTAAACTGAATTTCCAGTAAAGTCTAGCTCCTAATCTCTATATTTGGGATATGCCTCTAAGTCTTACAAACTCCAGATTGACATAAATTTAAGGTCTAATTTACACTAGTGGATTGGAACCCAACATTTTGGCGCCACTGCCAGGGAGGCATTCTAGAAGCAGACTTAAGAAACTTAGTTCTCTTGTTAAAAAATTCAAAAACACAGAGTAGGTTTTAGTTTTATGTCAAGACAAAGAGACGAAAAAGGAAGATTTATCAAAAACCCCCCAAAAATAGAAGTAACAGGAACTTCTTTAACTAATAAAAAAGGATTCATTACAACTGTTGATACTTTTGAAATGAATGAAGAGGAAACATCTAAGAAAGGAGGACTGACCTTCGAGCAATGTAGGGAATACGACCGTAGGATGGAGATTGAAAATCAGCGAAGAGAAATGGCTAAAGAAGAAACATTAAAAGGGCCAACTATAGAACAACGAAGGGAGTATGAGAGAAGGTTAGAAATTGAAAATAAACTAAGACAAGAGAGAAGGGAAGAAGAGAGAAGACATGAAAGGGAAGAAGAGAGAAGGTATGAAAGGGATGAAAGAGTAGAAGAAGATCAGGAAGCCACCTTTAAATTTCCCATCTTGGACACTAGCATCATCCTAGGGGAAGAGGTAAGGATGAAAAATATTCCACCATTTGTTCTACCAAATTTCTATGGCATGAATTCTGAAGATCCAGATTCTTTCTTATTTGAATTTGATATCTTATGTCGTACCTATGGATATACTGATGACACCCACAAACTTCATCTCTTCCCTGCCACTCTTAAAGTAGCTGCCTTGAAATGGTTCATGGGATTAGGACAACATTCTATAACTAGCTGGGATGAGATGAGGAAAATTTTTCTTAGGAAATATTAGGCATATTGTAGATCAAAAGATTTAAAAGATGATATTTTTAGGATGTCTCAGCAGGAGGATGAAAGCTTGGAAGAGTATCTAGAAAGATTCTCATACAACTTGCAGAAATACAAATACAATTCCTTGACACCTGAGATCACTCGGACAATCTTTTTGAAAGGAATAAGAGAAGAATACCTTGATATTTGAATGTTATGGGCAAAGGTGACATCTCCTACTTACCCTTTGATGAGATTCAAGACTTATGTTAGAAGTATTCAAGGGGAAAGGCCAGAAATGGGAAGATGGATGTAACTTCCAAAGTAACAAAATCTGCAACCATTGGCATATCCAGAGCTGAACTTGGGAACTTGTTAGAAGATTTTAAGACTAATTTATTGAGTACCTTGGGAACACAGGTCGAAACATCAAAAACCAAGAAAAGACAAGGACAACAAGACCAACAAGATCAAGCCCTATCTATTTTCTGCCCTAAATGTAGAAAGAAACATCCATTAAGAGAATGCCCTCTAAATACTGTTCAAATTTGTGGCTTATGTACTGAAAATCATAAAACTGATGATTGCCCCAGATTGAAAGAATTGCAGGCAGCCTAAATGGAGGAGAATCAAAGCATGGAGCCTCTCTATTTTATGGGACAACGAAGACCTTGGTAGCCACGTTTTTCAAGTATGTCTCAACATCCTATGCAACAGTTTCATTCAAATTATCAAACTCCTATTCAAAATTCATGGAGTGCACCCATGCCCTGGAAAACTTGGTCTCCTCAACAACAACAACCAGCCCATCCTGCTCCAAATTAGTGAGGGTATACTCATGTTAACCAGACATACCAATAGGCCTACCCATAGCCTTATCAACAACCTTTTGCATATCCCCAATATCAGCAGACTCAAGCCCCATTTTTCCAACAACCCAATCTTGCTCCCCCACTAGGCCAACAACCTCAATAGCTTCAATTTCCATCCAACCAGACTCCACCTCGACCAACACAATTGTCAGCCCAGCCAATACCAAATCCGAATAATAAAATGGATAAACCCATGTATAATGTTGATGAAGGAATGGCACTCCCCTACTCAATCCTCCCACTTCAAAATATCAACTTAAGATCTGGAAAAACTTTACAAAAAGAATCTCCTGTTATTTTAGAAGAACAAGCAGAAAATGAGAAAACTCTAAAAAAATCAAATATAGAAAAGTCACAGTCAGAAAATCACAGTAAAAAAGGGAAAACATTAGTACCTCACATACCTCCCTTTCCAGAGAGGTTGGTCAAGGAAAAACTTTCAATTTCCCTACTTGATTTTGATGTTTTGAATGAGTTAACCAACGTATGTGTCAAAATTCCCATACTATAGGCTATAAAGGATATTCCAATCTATACGAAAGCAGTTAGGGAATTATGTCTCAATAAGAGAAGGAAGGATCCACCAAAAATTCATGTGGTAGGAAAATTAGCAGGATTAATGTCTAACACTGTTTTTATTGAAAAATATGTTGATCCAGGAATCCCAATGGTCAAAATAAATGTCAACAATTTTTCAATTCCAAAAACACTGATTGACTTAGGTGCTGCTATCAATGTCATGACACTAGAGACAATGGAATATCTACACTTGAAAAATCTCAGACCAACCACTACAGTTTTAGAACTAGCTGACAGTTCTAAAATCACACTTGAAGGGATCTTAGAAGATATCATCGTTTCTTTAGATTCTTGGGAGTGTCCTGTAGATTTCATAGTGCTGCAACCAAAGTCTAATTTAAGAGGGCATGCATTGATTCTTGGCAGACCCTGGTTGGCAACAGCTGATGCTTTTACAGGGTGTAGGTCAGGAAGCATGCTCATTTCACATGGGACAGAGAGAAAACAAATCACACTTTATCCTTCTACCCAGCGACCTTCTATATCAGATCAGTTATCATGGATTAATGAGACCAAAGAACAGGAAGAAGAAATAATTTAGCCTATCCTAAGTATCAATCAGTTCTTTGATTTTCAAGAAGAAAACAACGAGTATTTGCTAGATTACTTCATTGCTGAACCTGATATTTTTGAGGAATTAAGAGACATGTAGTATGCTATCGTAGATCAGGTTTTGGGACAAAATTTTTAGGAAAATTGCATAGCACATTCTTTAGCATTAGCACTTCATGATATTTTTAATGTTCATTCAATCACTGATGTCCAAAGCAAAACAGTTGAAATCAGTCCAGGAAAACACTTGAATATCAGTGCACACCTTACCACATCACAGGAAGAACAGTTGATTGCCTTACGAAATAAATATTCTCATGCATTTGATTGGGAATACATTGACATCCCAAGCATTCATCACGAAACATGCACTCACCACATTTACACAGATGATAAAATCAGATCTCTCAGACAACCTCAACGTAGAATGAACCCCATACTAAAAGAGATAGTTAAGGAAGAATTGCAGAAGTTATTAAAGGTAGGATTTATCTACCCTATCTCTGACAGCCAATGGGTTTCTCCCTTAGTTGTTGTTCCTAAGAAAAATGGCAAATGGCGGATATGTGTAGATTACAGAGAGTTAAACAAGGCAACACTAAAATATTATCTCCCATTTCCATTTATTGATCAAGTGCTAAATGCCCTAGCTGGGAAGAAATATTTTTCATTTCTAGATGGTTTTAGCGGGTATAATCAAATTAGAATTGCAAAAGAGAACCAGGACAAAACTACTTTTACATGTCCCTGGGGCACATATGCCTACAAGGTTTTACCTTTTGGCTTATGTAACGCCCCAACTACCTTTCAGAGAGTTTTCTTGGCCATTTTTGTAGATCTAATTCATGAATGTGTTGAAGTCTATATGGACGATTTTTCTGTGCATGGAAATGCCTTTGAAGATTCCTTATCAAACTTGGAGAAAATTTTAAAAAGGTGTGTTGAATCAAATCTTTCCCTTAGCAATGAAAAGTGTTTTATGATGATGACTGAAGGGATAGTTTTAGGAAATCAAATTTATTCATTTGGAATAAAAGTAGATCCTGCTAAAATTCACATCATTGTAAATCTATCTGAACCAACAACTCAAACAGACGTGAGAAGCTTTCTAGGGTATGCAGGCTATTATTGTAGATTTATTGAAAATTTCAGTAAGATAGCTCTGCCATTGTTTAAATTACTTTCAAAGGATGTCCATTTCAAATGGGATACTAACTGTCAATCTACATTTCAGACACTTAAAGAGAAGCTCTCAACTGCTCCCATTTTAAGGGGACCAAATTGGACATTGCCCTTCCATATTTCTACTGATGCATCCGATACTGCAGTAGGGGCCTCTTTGGGACAAAAATAGCATACCATGACTTATGCTATTTATTTTATCAGAAAAAATCTAACACCTGCAGAATTGAATTATATAGTCACTGAAAAGGAGATGTTGGCAGTAATTCATGCTGTGAACAAATTCCGTCATTACATTACTGGCTACGAAAATTTTGTCCACATAGATCATTCCGCTTTACGATATTTGATGAATAAGTCTATTACTAATGGCAGGATAACCAGATGGTTACTATTAATGCAGGAATTCAATATCACTGTTTTAGATCGGCCTGGATGAGAAAATCAAGTGGCAGATTTCCTATCTCGCTTACACAATTCTGGTGAGGTTGTTCCTGTTTTAGATAGTTTCCCTGATGAACACTTGTTTGCAATTTTTGTTATCACTCCTTGGTATGCTGATATCGCCAACTATTTATCATCAAGACAACTACCTCCATCTATGTCATCCAAAGAAAAGAAAAAGATTATTAAACAAAGTGCTAGACACATATGGGTCAATGGCGATCTCTTTTACATAGGATATGATCTAATTATTAGGATATGTGTACGACAAGATGAAGTTTTATATATTTTGAAAGCATGTCATGATGAACCGTGTGGTGGCCATTTTGTAGAGAAAAGAACATCATACAAGATTCTCAATTTGGGGTATTACTGGCCTTCTATTTTCAAGGATTCTAAGAAGTATGTTAGGATCTGTGATACTTGTCAATGGATGGGACGACCAGTACGCTGATGAAATGCCACTCCAGCCACAAATCCTCATAGAACCATTTGAAAAATGGGCTCTTGATTTCATTGGTCCAATCAATCCACCATCACAAGGAAAGAAGTACAATTTAGTATGTACCGACTATGTTACAAAGTGGGTGGAAGCCAAACCATTACCAAGAGCCACAAAACAAACAATGGTAAACTTTCTTTTTGAAGAGATATTTGTCAGATTTGGGGTTCCTAGAGAGATTGTCACTGATCAGGGTACACAATTTACTTCTAAACTGGTGCAGGAGATAGCAGCAAAGTACAAAATTAAGCACAGAAAATCTACACCTTACCATCCACAAGCCAATGGCCAAGTGGAGTCTACAAACAAAACTTTGGAAGGAATCATCACCAAAACTGTCTAGATGCATAGAAAGGATTGGTTAGCTAAGCTTACTAAAGCTTTATGGGCATATAGAATCACTTGGAAAAACAGTACTGGTTTTTCACCCTATCAGTTAGTTTATGGTGAGCAGGTCCTGTTGCCGATAGAATTTCAAATTCATACCTTTAAGTTAGTAGCATATTTGGGGATGAATCTCTCTGAAGCATAACAAGAAAGGATAGTACAATTGAATCAATTAGATGAGATGCGACAAGTTACAGTAGAACACAATATTTTGGTACAACAATAGAGAGCCCAATGGCATGACAAGTTTATAAAAAAGAAACAATTTCACATTGGTGACTAGGCCTTATTGTTTGACTCAAAGTCCAAAGACTTCAAAGCCAAGTTCACAACTCATTGGCTTGGTCCATATGAGATTGCAAAGGTATATGACAATGGTTCAGTCAAACTCCAAACAATCGATGATGCAGCACATACATTTGTGCTCAATGGCCATCGGCTAAAACTCTACACCAAGCCTATCAACAAAGAAGATTTCATACAACAGATTTCCAAGCAAAGGGAGATGGAAGTGTTGGATAAACACACTGGTGTTTCTCCTTCACTTCCTTCTTAGCCATTTTCTGATTCAATAAAAAAAAGAAAAAAAGAAAAAAACAAAAGAGGGAGTTTAGTTGTGAAAACTAGGCAACTAGCACAACATAAACTCGAATTTTCCTTGGAAAACCAAGTTTACTTGGCCATTGAAAATTCACAAAAACATTTTCACGTTCCAACATCAGTTCTTTCATGGCTCATAAGCAGTTTTTTTAAGTTTCTATCAGCAAAATACAAATTTTTGTTTGACTTGAGGACAAGTCAATAAATAGGCCCGGGGGGATAAGCATTTCATGATTTCTATTTTTTTAAACCCTCCAAGCCTTCTCCAAATGCTAGAATTTCATTCCAGCATGAAGCTTTATTTCACAGATCTCAATCTTAGCAGAGGGACCTGACTTCTAGTCTTGCAGAAGGAATCTGAGACATTGCATCAGAAGACAACATAAGGGACCTGAAAATAAGTACATTTCTATTGAAATTTTCACACAGGGACCTGAGATGGCAGACATTTTTTTAAAGAGAAGACATCAGAAGGAGTAACAAATTGCAAATTTTCTTCTCAATAGGCAAGAAAACAAGCTACATCAAATGGCAAGAACAACACAAAGGGATATCAAGCAAAGTCTGTAAGGATTTTAATTTTTATGCTTTAAAAGTTGCATTATTCTTTGCTTTTAAGTAATGACATATCTACCTATCCTCATAAGCTTGACTGTTTACTCTATCACCTTCACAATCCATGCCAACATCCCATTCACTTCTCATTATCCTACCCTAGGTGTCAAAATGGTGGTCAGAATCAATCTCAGAAGCAAATTTTCAATTGATCAAAACCTAAACTGCATTCTACAGACTTGCATTCTACAGGAAGAGAAATGTTTTTTTTTTCAAGAAAACAATGGAATTCAAATGTTTTTATGTTTCCATATTATATACTCCAGGACAAAGATACTAGTGCATTATGCATTAAGTTAAAAAATATATATGGAATATATAAGATGGATCATAGAACATTGGTTAAGTGGTAGGTTAGCAATGAATCAGGTGGCATGTTTAGATAATTATTACAAAAGACATGGGAATCATAGTTGTATGCTCCCACGAAAATATTCATGTGCATAGAAAATCGCACTGCCAGTTTTATGACACTGGGATTGTATATCAGAATGGTCATTCTGCTTTGATCATTTCCCAAGCGTCACTCTTCCACCTGCAGACCCGATTGCTGTACATTGCAAAACCGTACAGGGATAATACTTCATAGTGAGGGAAAAGAAGGCGTGTATCACAGAGGAAGGGTGCAGGCACTGTTTTCTGAAGGATGCATACGCACAGGAAAAATCGTGAAGTAAAAACGCCCGAGGAAAGGTAAAACTCGAACTTTTGCCAAATCAATAGCAATCCAAGTTTCAGAGGACCGTTTTGAAATAGGAAAACATTTACAGAACCGATTGCAAAGCTAGGGTTTTCTGCTTCATACTTCTTTTCCTATTAAAATTGCAAAATGGTATCTAGGTTGGAACTAGAGAAATTTGATCCCACTGTTATTCATGAGAAATGTATGGAAATTTTTGAGAGGAAGCAATGGGTGTCTTTTTTTGAAAAGTTTGATGGGCACAATGATAATGTTACACTAGCCTTTGTTGGCTCATTTGATGGAGAGAGGGCTACAATAGGAAATTTGAATTTCAGACTGTCTGAAGATATTTTGGCACAGATCATTGGATTACCATAGCAGGGAGAGAGATTATTTAAAACAAAACAATTCAAGGAGAAGGCATGGACACCCTTTCTATGCAGGTCAAGGGTAGTTTCAGTGAAATGGAAGAAGGGAGTACCAAGGAGTTGGTTGGTTCATCCCTGGGATGAAATAGTATATATCATCCAAATATTCATCACCTGTGAAGGGAGATTTAGCATTGTATATCTTTATCACATCAAGATATTGCAGCATCTGAGGGGTGATTAACATGCCCCATTTTCTATTACAAAGCCTTTCCAAGATGGCTAAGGTTGTTCAAAAGCATGAAAAAGATAAGCTAACAAGTCTTTTCCATTGTGGGCTCATCAAAATAATCATCACATATGAGTTACAGAAGCAAAACTTTACATGGAAAGAATTTATAATTCATAATTAGTTTGAAGAGCTAGAAGAGCTGCCTGAAGAAAGCTTGAAAGAAGACAAACTGTTGATGATAACATAACCCAAGGATGAAGAACAGAACCCTGAAGCACCAAGCTCAAAACTGCTTAAGGGGAAAAAGAAAAAAGAGGTGTTGATGATCACAGATGATGAAGATAACTCTGAGGCAGCAAGCTCAAAATAGCCTCAGAGAAGAATAGGAACTACGAGCATGATGAAAGAAGAAAGAAAGTTCCAAAAGCAAGATCAAATCTTCACCACTCATGAGAAGAAGCCAAGGAAACATCAGCAAGCTTGAAATAAGTCAGCACTAGAAGAGGATGATGAAAGCTAACAAAAACAATATGAATACATACAATCCTTGGAAATTCAAGAAGAAGGTCGAACAGGTGAGATAGGGCAAGTCCATGAAGAAAAAGATACCCAAGAAACTGAAAAGATTTTAGATGAAGTTATAAAGCAGACTAAAAAAATAATCTTTTCTTTAATCAACAAGAAAAAGAAGAGAAAATGTTGATGTATATGTAACTTCGAAATGTATTTCATATATGTATTTTGTATTCCTATAGAGATGTTATTATTCCTCTATACGGAAGTGTTGTCATTTATATTGTAAGTGTCGTAACTTATAATTGATGGGTTATTAGACCACCTTGTTGGGGTCGGCCCTGTATAAGTCATGTGGGTCGAAGGGTTATTAGACCACCCTATTGGGGGTCGGCCATGTGGGTCAAATGGTTATTAGACCACCAAGTGTGGGGTCGGCCCGGATTAAGTTAACCACCGGTTAAGCTAGACATGTAGGCCCCATTAGTTTATTGGGCAGGACAGAACAAGTATAAATAGAGATCAGGAGATCTCTATTTGATCATTCATTCACACACTTCTCTCATTTGGAAAATGGCGCACTTATGAGGAGGAGGCTCTGATGCTAGGAGAAGACTATCTCTTGTATTTTGGTTGTATCATTTCTCTATCTATCTCTGAGCAAGTTATTGGGGTTTTTCACCTTTATGGTTTTCCCCAAGTAAATTCTGTGTCTCTTGTGTGCTTGCATTATTGTGTCCATGATTGATATGCTATAGATTTGTTGTACATGTTGTTCTCTCAGTTAAGATCCTAGATCAGATTGAAGTAAATTCAGAAAATTTAATATGGTATCAGAGCTAGCCTGAAAGAAGGCATGATATGGCATGTATGACACTTGTTGCACTTACGATGCTAGGGCTTGACATAGAAAAAACAAGTCATCGTAGAACTTTCACTATAAATCCATTTTGGCAAAGTTTTCAGATCTGAAACTTTTACAAGTCAAAGATCAGATCCCCATGTACCTTGTTTCCAAAGGAAAACCTCTAATTCGTTGTACTTTGTGATCTATGATCTGTACAATATAGGCTTTCTGCCTCTTCCTGATCTGAGTCAAAATCAGGTGACCTTGGGAAAAAGGTCATAACTTGGGCTAGGAAGCTCCAAATGAAATTTCGTAAAAAGAAACATGTAGTACACAGAATGTACTATCTCAAGAAAATGTTTCAGAGGCCGAAATTGAACTAGTGACACGTGGCACTCTGTAAAAGTTTGCTCTCCTGTATTATCCCATAAACAGGCCACGTTGCGACACTTGGCATAACTCTCTCTCTCAGAGAATCCAATTGAGGTCAGACCTATCGAGATGGAAAGATAACAGGTTAGGATATATCAAGAAATTTTTTTTAGACCCTATGGATAGAAAAGTTCAGAGTTACACTAGAAACAATCAGGTAAATATTTATGTCAAAATATAATTATTTTTTGAGCACCTTCATTCATGGCTTCCGGAATTTAGGGCTTCGGAGAAAGTTGGAATTTTTGTAATCAGAGACCATGGCTGGATGCTACTCATCAAAATCAAAATTTAGAGACCAAGATCAGATTTTTTTTGGTTGGGCAGAAGGCCGGGCTTGATCAAACCCCAGTTCGGGACTTTGATCAGAAAGATGGAAAATTAGGGCTTCTGCAAAATTTGGAATTTTGGAAATCTGTGACCACGGATGGAAGCTCCTCAGAAAAATCAAATCTTAGAGCTTTGAATCAAATCTTTTGGTTGGGTGAAGCTCTGGGAAACTCAACTCCTAATTTAGGGTCCTCCCTAGTGAATTCGGAAATCAAAAAGGCAATTTCGAGGGGTGAAACTTTGCAGTTTTCAAATTCTGAATATACCAACTTGATCAACTCATCAAGGTGCATATTTCTATCCTTTCAAAAGTTTGAAATTCATAGTTTGAATTTTTGGGGTTTCTTTGACAAACCCTAATCCAGCTCCAGGTCCAATTCTTGCAAATCAAGTGGATTGGGTTAATCCTAGAAGAAGATGGATTGGTCACCTGCATAAGTGAAGAAGTTCCTATCTCAGAGGGAGATGAGGCTAAGGCCTTCCATAAGAAGATTACAAGCAATCTTGACAGGTATGGCTTACATGTATGTTTCATGGTTAAGTTTATCATATGTTTGTCTTCATATCATTACAGTACAATCTTGATTAATTACTAGACTTGTCGTATCACCTTAATAGAAGATATTCATTGATTAAGGTTTTGACACTTATGAATGTACTAATGCATTGTGATGTTGTATAAGGTTTATGTTGTTTGCTAACATAAAAGGTACACCAAGAAAGACAAATCATGTTCTACTTCAAGAACATATGATCATGGTGACATGAAGACAAAGATTCATCCATTGTCATGGATCACATAGAAGATCCATTTACGAGGTATGTATAACTTGGTTTGTACAATGGATAACTTATGAGACATGCAGGTTACTAGCACAAGTCATTGAAGAGAACCAGAAAGACATTATGCAGGTATGTTAGACATAACTAGCTAGCATGCTAATATAGGTATGTTTTTTCCTATATCAAGCTAGAATCCTACCTTGTGTTAGGATCTTATACTGTTGTGTTGTTGATAAGGATTATTCATGAAGTCATAGGTTTGAATAGTCATGGCTGTATGCATATTATGTTTCTTACCATAATTAATGATATGACTAACCAGAAGAATCATGAAGGTATAGGTTTGAGTAATCACGGGTTTATGCATTGATGATTTAACTAATTAGAAGTGTCCTATGATCAAATAAGAATATGCATGAGTAAAAGAAGACTTCCCTGAAACCTTGAATACTAATGTTTATTATCTGTGAATGATCATGACTATACAGGTTTAAGATTATTGTGTTTTGATGGTATTAAGATTATACTAATAAATGTGTGATTATGTATGAGACCTCAAGGATAACACAATTATTATACTAATAAGCATGCATAGTGATTAAGGATGGATGTAAGTTCAAGGACAGGTAATCTGTAATTGTTGAATATTGTAACTTCAAAGAATATTATATTTGTACTTTATTATTCCGGAGATGTTTCATCCCTCCGAGGTAACCCTATTATGTATCCGGAGATGTTTATTCCTCTGAGGGTTTGTATTAACTAGGGTTATTAGACCCACCATGTGGGGGTCGGCCCTGTGGTTATATTTTTGGGGTTATTAGACTTCTCCAGGAGAGGTCAGCCCCATTAGGTCTTTTAGTCAGTTAGGAGTCAGTATAAATAAGAGAGGTGAACTCCTCATTAGATCATTCACTCACTTGTGGAAGAGTGCGCACTTGTCTGGGAGATCTGCTAAGGAGATAAAGAAGGAAGGAGCACATCTTGTATTTTGGTTGATCATCTTATTGAGGAAAGCTTTGCTGGGTTTTCTACCCCATGAGGGTTTCCCAGGGTATATTGTGTGTCTATCTTGTGATTGTGTTTCTTTCAGTGATTTTGCTTGTCTATTTGGTTTAAACTTAACATGGTATCAGAGCTAGACTGAATAGGACATCTTTTACAAGGTAAGAATACCTCTCTCTCTCTCTTTGGTGAAGTTAGGGTTTCAGCCCAAAGTTGGTATTATTGATTTTTGGTTGCATGTCTGGATAGCTCTTTTCAATACCTTTCTTTTGAGCTATAGATCGAACTTTTTGGTTGGGTAGAACTCCGGGAAATCCAAACCCTAATTCTACCAAAAGTGTGATACGTCAGAATTTGGTTTCAGAAAAAAGTTGGAATTTTTGAATTCTGATTACATGGCTGGATAGCCCTTCTCAAGAGCATTCTTTTGAGCTATAGATCGAACTTTTTTGTTGGGTAGAACTCCGGGAAAGTCAAACCCTAATTCTACCAAAAGTGCGATAAAATTCTGTTCCAGATTCCAGAAAAGTGAAAAGTAACTTCCCAGGTAAGTCTACTCTGTCTCTTGTACTCCCCCAAGAGAAGATGGCTCCAAACACTAAGCTTGAAGACAAGCTAGAAGGTATAGAAAATTTCCGGGCATGGAAATACAGAATTGGTCTCATTCTTGAGGAGAATGATCTTGCTCATTATATCAAGGAGGAAGTTGCAGAACCAAAAGAAGATGAAGCCAAAGAAAAACACAGGAAGGATTTGATTAGGGAAAAAAGAATCATAGCTGATTCTATTAAAGACCACTTGATTCCCCAAGTGGCTTCCAAGAAGACTCCAAAGGAAATGTATGATGCCCTAGGAAGAATGTATGAAGGAAAGAACATCAATAGGAAGATGAATCTAAGGACTCAGTTGAAGAGTACCAAGATGCACAAAGGGGAATCCATTCAAGACTACTTCTCAAGAGTCTCTCTAATCAAGGAGCAACTAGATGCCATTAGTGATACTCTTGATGAAGATGAACTTGTGATGACAGCTCTAAATGGTCTCACTAGACCTTGGGAGTCATTCATTCAAACTATGTGTGCCAGAAAAGAAAGTATGAAGTTTGATGTAGTTTGGGAGGATTGTGTACAAGAGGAGGCTAGGGTTGAAAATCGAGAAGCCTTGCTCAAAGAGGATGACCAAGCCTTGGCTACCCACACCAAAAGAAGAAGGAGTCAATCCTACTCCAAAAGGGATAGTCACAAGGAGTCTCATCCTCCACACAGATTTCATAAGAAAAGAGGATCTACTCAAAGAAGAGATTACTCTTCTTTCCAGTGCTTTTCTTGTCACAAAATAGGACACATTGCTAGAGATTGCCCTCTACAGAAGAAAAAGGGCACTCACTACAAAAGACACCAAGCACATCTTGCAGAAGATGATAGTGAAGAAGAAGAAGTAGAGGAAGAAAGGTCTCACAATAAAAGACCTAGAAATGAAGAGGAAGAAGAAGAAAGGACCTTCTTCAAAAGAAGGTCAAGGAGAAATGCAGAAGAAGATGCAGAAGAATATGTTCTCTTCTCCGCACTCTCTGGATCTATAACCCCTGGAGAAGGTACATGGCTTATTGACAGTGGTGCTTCAAAGCACATGACAGGTCAGAAAAGGACTCTCTCAAATCTTGAAGAAAAGACTTCTCCCCAAAAGGTATCTCTAGGAGATGACTATCAATATCCCATTAAGGGAATTGGTGAAGCAAACTACAAACTCGATTCTGGAACTCCCATGAAGATGAAGGAAGTTTTGTATGTTCCAGGATTGAAGAAGAATTTGCTTTCAATCTCAGCATTAGACAAGAAAGGCTATAGAGTTGCATTCATTGATGGACAAGTGCTAATGTGGTCCAAAGGCAAATCTATTAAGGATGCAATTGTTATTGGTGAAGAGGAAGGAGGTTTATATAAACTCAAGGGTCATCTGGAAGCTGCTTTTGTTCATGAAACCTCTAGCCCTAGTGAGCTATGGCATAGAAGACTAGCTCACATTAACTACAAAGCCTTACCCTATGTAAGCAAGGTGGTCATAGGACTACCAGATTTGAAGGTTGATCATGATGGCTCATGCAAAGGATGTAAGAAAGGGAAGAATGTCAAGAACCCCTTTCCAAAGAGTGAAACAAAGACTAAGGGTATCTTGGAGTTAATACACTCAGATGTATGTGGTCCAATGCCCACCACCTCTCTAAGTGGATTTGAATACTATCTTTCATTCATTGATGATCATTCAAGGAAAACTTGGATATACTTTCTAAAAGGTAAGAATGAAGTTTTTGGAAAGTTCAAAGAGTTCAAGGCTCTAATAGAAAATCTCTCCGAAAAGAAAATCAAGATTCTCAGAACAGACAATGGTGGAGAATATACTTCAAAAGAGTTTGAAGAATTCTGTAAAGAAGTTGGAATCAAGAGAGAACTAACCACTCCCTACAATCCCCAACAAAATGGGGTTGCAGAAAGGAAAAATAGAACCATCATTGAAGCTGTGAAGACTATGATACATGACCAGGATCTTCCCATGTATCTATGGGATGAAGCAGCCAGAACAGCAGTATATGTTCAAAACAGATTATCTCATAGTGCTCTTGATTTCAAAACTCCAGAAGAAGTTTTTACTGGAAAGAAGCCCGAGGTAAGCCATCTTAAAATATTTGGGTGTCCTGTGTACATCCACATTCCAAAAGAAAAGAGAACCAAGTTGGATCCTTCTGGTAAGAAAGGAATATTTGTTGGTTATTGTGAATCATCCAAAGCCTTCAGGATTTACATACCAGGCTTTCATCATATAGAAATCAGTAGAGATGTAACTTTTGATGAAGAAGCAGCTCTCAAGAAATCAAGAAAATGCCAACTTGAAGAAATCTATGAAGAAGATCCTTCTTCTAGAAACTCAGAGGCTGTTCACATCCCTGAAGATAATCCACCAGAGGATCATGACATGTTGGAACCACAAGAACCTCCTATCTCAGATTTATCAAAGAAAAGAAGGCCAGCATGGGCTAGAGATATTATCCAAGGGGCTGAAAAATATGGTGCTCCTGAAGGCTCCATTAGAGAAAGAAAGAAACCAAATCTAGTGTCCAACTATATGGCCTTGATGTGTGATCTTGTGGATCAACTACCTACTAGCTATGAAGAAGCAGCTCAAAAGAAAGAATGGGTAGAAGCAATGACAGAAGAATATCAGTCGATAATGAAAAATGATGTTTGGGATATAGTCCCCAAACCAAGAGATAAAAGTGTGGTTTCTTCCAAATGGATTTTCAAGATAAAACATGCTATAGATGGTAGCATTGAAAAATACAAGGCAAGGTTTGTAGCCAGAGGATTCTCTCAAAAGGAGGGAATTGACTATGAAGAAACATTTGCACCTGTTGCTAGGTATACTTCAATTAGAACTATCATGGCACTTGCATCCATGATGAAATGGAAATTACATCAAATGGATGTTAAGACAGCTTTTCTGAATGGTGTAATTGAAGAAGAAGTATACATAGAACAACCTCAAGGTTTTGAGGTCAAAGACGGAAGGACCCATGTATGCAAACTGAAAAAGGCATTATATGGATTGAAGCAAGCTCCCAGGGCTTGGTACGGAAGGATTGAAAGTTTCTTAACAAGCATGGGCTTTACCAAAAGTAAAGCTGACCCCAATCTTTATCTTAAAGTGATGGATGATGAACCTGTTATATTGCTGTTATATGTAGATGATCTATTTCTAACCGGAAATGAGAATAAAATTATTGAAAGCAAGAAGAAGCTTTCTTCAGAATTTGAAATGAAAGATCTCGGATTAATGCACTACTTCTTAGGCCTAGAAGTGTGGCAAGAACCAAAAGGAATCTTTCTGAATCAAGGTAAGTATACTGTGGAGATTCTCAAAAGATTTGATATGTTGGAGTGTAAAGCCATGGCCACTCCCATGGACTCCAACCTGAAACTATTAGTTAATGATTCATCAGAACTAGTGGACATAACCCTATATAGACAAATAATTGGATCATTGATGTATTTGACAAATACTAGGCCGGATATATGCTTTGCTATAAATACCCTAAGTCAGTATCTAGTAGAACCTAGAAAGGTTCACCTTATAGCTGCAAAGCATATAATGAGGTACCTAAAAGGTACAGTGGACTTTGGCCTATACTATCTTAGAGGTAATGAACTCAAGTTACATGGTTACTCAGATTCTGATTGGGCAGGTAGTGTCTCAGACAGAAAAAGTACTTCAGGCGGATGTTATGGTCTTGGATCTGCCATGATCTCCTGGTTCAGCAAGAAACAATCTAGTGTGGCCCTCAGTACTACTGAAGCAGAATATATAGCCGCTTGCTCTGCCAGCTGTGAAGCAGTATGGCTTCGGAAACTCTTATCTGGAATTTTTGAATTAGAAATGGATCCCATTGTGATTATGTGTGATAATCAAAGCTGCATTAAGATGACTGAAAATCCTGTGTTCCATGATAAGTCAAAACACATTGAGATCCGTTACTTCTATATACGAGTCATGGTGCAGAGAGGAGCCATCAAGCTCGAGTACATAAGCACTGAGGATCAGATTGTCGATATCCTGACTAAACCTTTGTATCGAGTAAAGTTTGAACACTTCCGAGACATGCTTGGTATAGTTCAGAAGGACCCTCCTCGAAAGGGGGAGTAGTATACTATTTGATAACAATTTTGTTTTGTTGCACTTAGATACTTACAATTATTTAGATTTAGAACTCTTATATATCTTTTATAAATGTTTTGATGCTAGATGTATTAGTAAGAATACATGCTAGATGTATACATGTTTTGGTGTGATGTATACATGTTTTGATGTTAGATGTATTAGTAAGAATACATGCTAGATGTATACATGTTTTGGTGTGATGTATACATGTTTTGATGTTAGATGTATTAGTAAGAATACATGCTAGATGTATACATGTTTTGGTGTGATGTATACATGTTTTGATGATTAGATGTATTAGTAAGAATACATGCTAGACATATACATGTTTTGGTGTGATGTATACATGTTTTGATGATTAGATGTATTAGTAAGAATACATGCTAAATGTGATACATGCTCTTGGATATTTGTACCTATATAGATGAGAATACAGAAGGGGATTGGATCATCGATGGACTTTCAGTCCTAAAGAGAGCCGTAGACGTGAGGTCTCCGAGAATGAAGTCCTTAGTGGACAGTTGAGGGGATTGGATCATCCTTGGACTTTCAGTCCTAAAGAGAGCCATAGACGTGAGGTCTCCGAGAATGAAGTCCTTAGTGGACAGTTGAGGGGATTGGATCATCCCTAGACTTTCAGTCCTAAAGAGAGCTGTAGACGTGAGGTCTCTGAGAATGAAGTCCTTAGTGGACAGTTGAGGGGATTGGATCATCCCTGGACTTTCAGTCCTAAAGAGAGCCGTAGACGTGAGGTCTCCGAGAATGAAGTCCTGAGTGGACAGTTGAGGGGATTGGATCATCCCTGGACTTTCAGTCCTAAAGAGAGCCGTAGACGTGTGGTCTCCGAGAAGTGGGGATTGTATCATCCCCGGACTTCAGTCCCTGAATTGATCCGTAGACGTGTGGTATCCGAGAAGTGGGGATTGTATCATCCCCGGACTTCGGTCCCTGAATTGATCCGTAGACGTGTGGTCTCCGAGAAGTGGGGATTGTTTCATCCCCGGACTTCGGTCCCTGAATTGATCCGTAGACGTGAGGTCTCCGAGAAGTGGGGATTGTATCATCCCCGGACTTCGGTCCCTGAATTGATCCATAGACGTGTGGTCTCCGAGAAGTGGGGATTGTATCATCCCCAGACTTCGGTCCCTGAATTGATCCATAGACGCGTGGTCTCCGAAAAGTGGGGATTGTATCATCCCCGGACTTCAGTCCCTGAATTGATCCGTAGACGAATGGTCTCCGAGAAAGTGATTTTTTTTGGTTACTTGTATTGGTAGGATACTTGTGTTGTTGATGTGGTTACTTGTATCGGTAGGATACTTGTATTGATTATGTGGTTACTTGTATTGGTAGGATACTTGCATTGATGATGTGGTTACTTGTATCAGTAGGAATACTTGTATTGATGATATGGTTACTTGTATCGGTAGGATACTTGTATTGATGATGTGGTTACTTGTAACGGTAGGATACTTGTATTGATGATGTGGTTACTTGTATTGATGATGTGGCTACTTGTATCGGTAGGATACTCGTATTGTTGATATGGTTACTTGTATTGGCATGAATACTGATCGTGTGATGACGATGTTGCTGATCGTGTGATGACGATGCTGATTGTGTGATGACGATGCTGCTGATCATGTGATGACGATGCTGCTAATCGTGTGATGATGATGTTGCTAATCGTGTGATGACGATGCTGATTGTGTGATGACGATGCTGCTGATTGTGTGATGACGATGCTGCTGATCATGTGATGACGATGCTGCTAATCGTGTGATGACGATGTTGCTGATTGTGTGATGACGATGCTGATCGTGTGATGACGATGCTGCTGATCGTGTGATGACGATGCTGCTGATCGTGTGATGACGATGCTGAAAATCGTGATGTTGATGTTTATGTTGACATTGATGTACCAGTAACTGTTTGAGTTACTGATGAAGACAAATTGAAGAAAGCTTCTGATGATTTATAGATGTATCATGTATAGTGACTCCTTGCTCCTGGAGATGCTGTTATAATATCCTTCTCGTTAAGGGGGAGTGTTGAATATTGTAACTTCAAAGAATATTATATTTGTACTTTATTATTCCAGAGATGTTTCATCCCTCCGAGGTAACCCTATTATGTATCCGGAGATGTTTATTCCTCCGAGGGTTGGTATTAACTAGGGTTATTAGACCCACCATGTGGGGGTCGGCCCTGTGGTTATATTTTTGGGGTTATTAGACTTCTCCAGGAGAGGTCGGCCCCATTAGGTCTTTTAGTCAGTTAGGAGTCAGTATAAATAAGAGAGGTGAACTCCTCATTAGATCATTCACTCACTTGTGGAAGAGTGCGCACTTGTCTGGGAGATCTGCTAAGGACATAAAGAAGGAAGGAGCACATCTTGTATTTTGGTTGATCATCTTATTGAGGAAAGCTTTGTTGGGTTTTCTACCCCATGAGGGTTTCCCAGGGTATATTGTGTGTCTATCTTGTGATTGTGTTTCTTTCAGTTATTTTGCTTGTCTATTTGGTTTAAACTTAACAGTAATGTCCCCATTCAAATAAGTGCATAGTAAGACAATCCCATCAATCCTACTAGTTTCCTAGGTTGGATGGGCACATGTGGGATGGTAATAAGGAAACTAATAAATGATATTTAGAGATTGGAAGGGTTCAGGAATTTAATAAATATGATGAATAAATAAATTCAATAGAAATTCTAGGTGGCAAGTGGTTTTGGAGACATATGGAGGTGGTGGGATCCACACTAGCTTGATTTTTCAAGGACACATGGCAGCTATCTCTTGCCAATTCGAATTCATGGGAAGGTGAACACTCTTGGGTGAGTTGGTAAGTCATAACACATGGAATTGAGCATCTTAGGTCGAAATGGGATGGAATAGTAACCTCCATGGGAGAGGAAGAGTCAAATTGGAGACTAGTGGACACTCGGGCTAGATTCCCTAGTTTTATGACAACAATAATGAAGCATCTATGACATTTATGACAAAATTCAGACCTGAATTCTTACACCTGACCATTATTACATGTTAGCCCCAAAAATAGGCTCAAGAAGGTGCTCATGGAGTTGGAGGAATCTAAAGAGACTCAAATTCGAATTTGGGAGAAGATGGAAGGTTGGAACTAGGAGAGAAGTGGCAAATGAGGAATATTTTCTAAATGGAAAATTATTGAATATATTGAGAGGATTTCGACCCCTTGAAGGTGAATGTTGGTTATAAAATGTAGAAATCAAGTATGATAATGGCTTTTGATGATTTGAGAAAAATTGCATTTGTGAAGAGAGAGCTAGTGGATGACTAGTTTCTTGCCTTAGCCAATTTCGAGGTTGAAAGATTCCCATCCAAGTTGGTGTTTGGAGAGGCCACTCAGGTATTTCATGGTGCTTTAATGGAGTTTGTATTTGCAGGTAGCAGCTACAGGAAGTTTCATGTTTTGGTTTAGTGCAGCACTTTCTCTCCACTATTTCCAGTTTTGAAGGCATATTCGTGCTCCTTGAGGGAGGGCGTTTTTGGTGAGCACTTGTGCTTCTTGAGAGAGCTTATCATTATATATTTATAATTGTAATAGATTCATATCCTCTTTTATTAATATTCAAAAATTCTCAGGTCAAAATACCCACTGGTTGTATGCAAAACTATTGATTAATGAGCAAACAATGTCCATTTCCCCAATGCATTGATGTATGACACTATAATGTTGATTATTTCGAATGGATGGATGATTCTCTGATATATTTGTGATCAATATACTACCATGGATGTCTTATAAAAGTTTCATGTACTGTACTTGAGCATTTGAAGCATTTTTACTCAGTTTAGTTGTATTGGGAGGTGAAATAGTGCCATTTCCCCAAGGGTCGAATTGGGGGTTTTTGCTGTTGAATGTGAGAGAGTTAGAACAGTAGTAAAAATCAATTAATGGTGCATATGAGACCTTAATAAAATAATTAACACATTATATACCTCTGTTCATAAATTTGTGGTAGTTTGGAGGCATTTGGAAGGCCATTTGCAGTGTTACCCGGGGGGGATTTGATGCACAAATTACTAGTCAAAATTACATATATTGATCATAATACAAATCAAGTTTGCAGTAGTATTTGGAGGGCCATAAAACATCCCTGAACCTGATATTCAAGTCTGAATACCATTCATACACTCCTACACAATATTTGGGAGCATTTGGGTTGATTTGGAGGTCAAAACAGTAAAACTAGTCAAAGGTCGAAATTGGGAAAAAAAGTGGAAAAGTGGGCATTTTAATAAAATTTGAAAAAGGGATAGTACAAGTGGTATCAGAGCATGTTCTTGGCACCTGATGTTCTTAACAAGAATTCAAAAGAATAATCCACCACCCTTTGAACCAGTAGTTGAAGAGGTTTTTGTTGAAGAAGAGGTAGTAGAAAAAGAGGAGTCTTTCGTTGGAACCATGGGTAGAGAGGAGGATGACAAATTAAAACATAAGGAGGAACTTATTGCAACCTTAGATCCATGTTTCTTTAAAATTTCAGCAAACATGGATAGGATAGGTGATAAATTGTTGCAAGGATTCGAATTGTTGATTAGCCAGCTTCAAAGCAAAGGGATAATAGGAGATAATAGTGGTTCACACTCAGGGGAAAAGATGAAAGGGAATGAGCATATTTTCTCAAGTACATGACCTCATAATAGACCTGATGAATTTCAAAGCACACAAAGGCCTACTGCACCTAAATTTGTCACACCCAAAGAAGAGCCCAATCTTGAATTGGATTACAAGAAACTAGTAAATGATTGGAATGATTTGAATGAAGAGTGTAAAAGAGGTGTACCACTCAGTGACTACATTGATGCTATGAAAAAGATTAATATGAAGGAAGACAATAGGAGTCCATTCCAAAACAAAGAATTAAATAGTGCTATTGGAAAAATGTCACTTCCTACTTTTGATGGTTCTTCTCAAAATTCTGCTAACACTTGGGTGCAAAAATTGGATGTATATTTTCAGCTGAATCCTATGTTGGAAGAAGATGCATTAAAAATGGCCATTTTGTATTTGGAAGGAGATGCCAATGAATGGTGGTTTCATGGGCTGAAAACCTTGGGTCATAATCAGGTTAAAACATATGGAGAATTTGTTGATAGGGTACTAGAAATATTTGAACAAAAAGATCCAGAATTGCCTTTCAAAGAACTAAGTCAATTGAAGCAAACTAGGTCCCCTACTGAATATATGATGGACTTTCAAAAATTATCAGTCAAGGTGGCTGATGTATCTATGGGAAGATTAGTATTGCTGTTCACTGAAGGTTTGGCTGAACCCTTAAGAGGTTTGGTCAAAGCCCACAAGCCAACTACATTAAAAGATGCTATGAGCTTGACTAGGGATCTCCAAAATGTGCTTCCTAGAACGAGATTTCCTCCTAAGCCTAGCTATAAATTTGAAAAGAAACCTCGGAAAAGGGATGGATATGATAAGAAACCTTGGCAAAGAGATTCATTTGAGAGGAATAAAAAAGAGGGACTGAACAAGGATGAACTTAGAAAAAAGAAACTATGCTTCACATGCTTCCAACCATGGACACCGGGGCACAAATGTACCAAAGGAAAGGCTCAATACATAGAAGTATTTTATGATAATGAGGGGTATGATGGGGGCATGGATGAAGATGGACATATTTCAGATCAAGAAGAGGCATATGAGACAGCAGTGGAAGAGTAAAGACAAGAAGAAAATCAGCCTTCACCGGACAAAGCAAGAATGGCAGTGCTTTCAGCAGTACCTCGCTATCATACTATCCGATGCAAATGTGTGGTACAAGGACAAAGAACTTTAGTTTTGGTAGATGGAGGAGCCACTCATAAATTAATTGATGCAGAGATGGTAGAGAAAAGAAAGATACCTATTGAACCATTTGATGGCTTCACAGTTGTCATTCCCGGTCACAACACAATGCAATGCAAAACATGGGTTCCAAAGCTGCAAGTCACCGTAGGTAACTATACTTTTGTTGATAGTTTCTATGTGGTTGATGTTGCTGATACTAATGTGGTTTTGGGAGTGCAATGGTTGTATTCAATAGGAGAGCATACGGTAAATTATCAAATTCCCGAAATGAAATTCCAAGATTCAAAAGGAGTACAAAGAGTTGTGAGAGGGCAACACACTTATCCAAATCAAGTAGTGACTTGCAATAGCATGAGATCTATATTGATGCATGGGGATATAGAATGGGTTGCTAAATGTCATATTACATCTCCCAAGCCAACTATAAATATTGTCAAACACCCAAAGGAGATAGAGAGACTTTTGCAAAAATATGAAAAGGTTTTTAGAGACCTTCCACATGGTAGGCCACCGGATAGGGGGGTTGAGCACAATATTGTTTTGGAGGAGGGTACTTCACCCATTCAGATACCACCTTATAGACATCCTAAAAGGTTTAGAGATGAGATTGAAAAATATATCCAAGAACTCCTAGAGTTGGGGCTCATTAGACCAAGCTCTATCCCTTATGCTTCTTCAGTAGTGCTAGTGAAGAAAAAAGATGGAACATTGAGAATGTGCATAGATTTTAGAGCCTTGAACACAAATAATATAAAGAATAGGTATCCTATTCCTAGGATTGATGAGCTCATGGATGAGCTACATGGGGCCAAACTCTTCTAAAAAATTGACCTTAGATCAGGGTATCACCAAATTCGAATGAAAGCTGAAGATGTGCAAAAGACCGCTTTTCGATGTCATTTTGGCCACTTTGAATTTCTTGTCATGCCTTTTGGGTTAACCAATGCTCCAGCCACCTTTCAAGCATGTATGAATAGCATATTTTGCAAGCAACTAAGAAGGTTTGTTTTGGTTTTCTTTGATGATATTCTCATTTACAGTAAAACATGGGAAGAGCATTTGCAGCAGTTAGAGATTGTGTTGAAAATCTTGCAAGAAGAGTCCTTATTTGCTAAATTATCAAAATGTGAATTTGGAATGAAAGAAATATTGTATCTTGGGCACATTATTGGGAAAGAAGGAGTGAAGGTACACATGGAAAAAATCAGGGCTATCTTGGAATGGCCATCACCAAACAATATTACCGAATTGAGAGGCTTTATTGGCATATGCACCTACTACAGAAAATTTGTGAAAGGGTTCTCCAAGTTGACTTCTCCACTCACTGATTTGACTAAGAAGGATGCTTCAAAGTGGGATGAAGAGGCTGAAATGGCCTTCCAAAAAATGAAGAGGTAATGAGTAGTTGTCCCATACTTGCACTTCCTGATTTTACTAAACCTTTTGTTGTGGAATGTGATGCTTCAGGTGGAGGAATAGGGGCTGTCCTAAAGCAAGGACAACACCCCATAGCCTTTGAGAGCAGAAAGTTGCAGCCTCATGAAAAAATTTACTCCATCTATGATAAAGAAATGTTGGCCATTATGCATGCATTATCCAAATTCAGACAATACTTGGTGGACAACAAGTTTGTGGTGAAAACTGACCACAATAGTCTAAGACACTTTCTCACCCAAAAAGATCTAAATGAAATGCAACAAAAGTGGGTAAGCAAGATTCAAGCTTATGGTTTTGATATTGAATATGTCAAAGAAAAGAATAATATAGTAGCAGATGCTTTGTCAAGAAGGCCTTCTTTTTCTCTAATGGATATTGCTAAGGATTGGAAAAACATGCTACTAGTTGAATATGCCAAAGACAAATTTGCTTGTGATGTTTTGGATGGAATCAAAGGGGATGATAATTATAGTATTTTGAATGGGCTGATATATTATAAGGGAAGAATTTATTTAGTTCATAACTCCAAGCTCAAGTACCGAATTTTGCAAGAAGCACATGATTCCCCACTAGCGGGCCATCCGGGGATCTTCAAAACTTATAGACAGTTGAGGCAAAGATTTTTTTGGAAGGGACTGAAGGAATATGTTCAGAAGTATGTGAATGAATGTAAAGCATGTCAACAAAACAAATCAGAACTTACATGTCCAGCCGGCCTATTACAACCATTGCCCATTCCAGAGCAAAAATGGGACAGTATTTCCATGGATTTCATCACTGGGTTGCCTAAATCCTTGGGTAAGGATTGTATCTATGTGGTAGTTGATAGGTTGACAAAATTTGCTCATTTTTTTGCTATTACATCATCTTTTAGTGCTGCACAAGTGGCTGATATTTTTTTCAAAGAAATCTTCAGATTGCATGGGCTTCCCAAGAGCATTGTCAGTGATAGAGATAGTAGATTCATGGGTGCTTTTTGAAAATAAATTTTTAGATTGGTAGGCACTCAATTGACTCCAAGTACCAGCTATCATCCACAAACTAATGGAAAAATAGAGAGGGTAAACCAATGGTTGGAAGGATACCTAAGAAACTATGTGGGATGGCAGTAAAAAGCATGGGAAAAATGGCTACACTTGGGTGAGTTTAGCTACAACACCACTTATCATATGTCAATAGGAATGTCTCCTTTAAAAGCATTATATGGTTATGATGCACTTACATTTGTTGACATTATATTTGGTGATAGTAGAGCCCCAAAGGCTAAAGATTGGGTGGAAGCGAGCCAAGAAATTTTAAAGCTCTTGAAAGATAATTTGCAGGTTGCTCAAAATCAGCAAAAACAATATGCTGATAGACATAGAGAAGAGAGAACCTTTCAAGTCAATGATTTAGTATATTTAAGGTTGCAGCCCTATAAACAAACATCTCTCAAAAAGAATGGAGCAGAAAAATTAAAATCAAGGTACTATGGGCCATACAAGGTAGTGCGGAAGGTTGGAGAAGTAGCATATGAACTAGAACTTCCGGAAGGGAGTAAAATCCACAATGTATTTCATGTTTCTTGTCTTAAGAAAGATCTTGGCCAGCAAATCATCAATTCAGAAATACTTCCTCCTTTGGATGATGAAGGTCAGCTCACACTTGTTCCGGAAAAGATTTTGAAGACACGAGAAAGAAGGTTGAGGAGTAGAATCATCAAAGAATATTTAGTGCAATGGAAGGACTTACCAAATGAAGATGCCACCTGGGAAGAGGAGAATATTTTGCAGCATCCAAATTTGAAATTGCTTGAGGACAAGAAATCTTGGGTGGGGAGGACTGTAATGTCCCCATTCAAATAAGTGCATAGTAAGACAATCCCATCAATCCTACTAGTTTCCTAGGTTGGATGGGCACATGTGGGATGGTAATAAGGAAACTAATAAATGATATTTAGACATTAGAAGGGTTCAAGAATTTAATAAATATGATGAATAAATAAATTCAAGAGAAATTCTAGGTGGCAAGTGGTTTTGGAGACATATGGAGGTGGTGGGACCCACACTAGCTTGATTTTTCAATGACACATGGTAGCTCTCTCTTGCCAATTCGAATTCATGGGAAGGTGAACACTCTTGGGTGAGTTGGTAAGTCATAACACATGGCATTGAACATCTTAGGTCGAAATGGGATGGAATAGTAACCTTTATGGGAGAGGAAGAGTCAAATTGGAGACTAGTGGACACTCGGGCTAGATTCCCTAGTTTTATGACAACAATAATGAAGAATCTATGACATTTATGACAAAATTCAGACCTGACTTCTTACACCTGACCATTATGACATGTTAGCCCCAAAAATAGGCTCAAGAAGGTGCTCATGGAGTTGGAGGAATCTAAAGAGACTCAAATTCAAATTTGGGAGAAGATGGAAGGTTGGAACTAGGAGACAAGTGGCAAATGAGGAATATTTTCTAAATGGAAAATTATTGAATCTATTGAGAGAATTTCGACCTCTTGAAGGCTAATGTTGGTTATAAAATGTAGAAATCAAGTATGAGAATGGCTTTTGATGATTTGAGAAAAATTGCATTTGTGAAGAGAGAGCTAGTGGATGACTGGTTTCTTGCCTTAGCCAATTTCAAGGGTGAAAGATTCCCATCCAAGTTGGTGTTTGGAGAGGCCACTCAGGTATTTCATGGTGCTTTAATGGAGTTTGTATTTGCAGGTAGCAGCTACAAGAAGTTTCATGGTTTGGTTTAGTGCAGCACTTTCTCTCCATTGTTTCCAGTTTTGAAGGCATATTCGTGCTCCTTGAGGGAGGGCGTTTTTGGTGAGCACTTGTGCTTCTTGAGAGAGATTCTCATTATATATTTCTGATTGTAATAGATTCATATCCTTTGTTATTAATATTCAGAAAGTATCAGGTCGAAATACCCACTGGTTGTATGCAAAACCATTGATTGATGAGCAAACAATGTCCATTTCCCCAATGCATTGATGTATGACACTATAATGTTGATTATTTCGAATGGATGGAAGATTCTATGATATATTTGTGATCAATATACTGGAATGGATGTCTTCTACAATTTTTATGTACTGTACTTGAGCATTTGAAGCATTTTTACTCAGTTTAGTTGTATTGGGAGGTGAAATAGTGCCATTTCCCCAAGGGTCGAATTGGGGGTTTTTGCTGTTGAATGTGAGAGAGTTAGAACAATAGTAAAAATAAATTAACGGTGCATATGAGACCTTAATAACATACTTAACACATTATATACCTCTGTTCATAAATTTGTGGGAGTTTGGAGGCATTTGGAAGGCCATTTGCAGTGTTACCCGGGGGGGATTTGATGCACAAATTACTAGTCAAAATTACATTTATTGATCAGAATACAAATCAAGTTTGCAGCAGTATTTGGAGGGCCATAAAACATCCCTGAACCTGATATTCAAGTCTAAATACCATTCATACACTCCTACAGAAGATTTGGGAGCATTTGGGTTGATTTGGAGGTCAAAACAGTAAAACTAGTCAAAGGTCGAAATTGGGAAAAAAAGTGGAAAATTGGGCATTTTAATAAAATTTGAAAAAGGGATATTACATAATCTAGGAAGCTAAGATCAAGAGGGAGCACACTCTAGTTGTTCCTGCAAGAAAGCAAAGGAGCACAGTTTAGTAGTTTCTGCAAGGCTGCAGATATTCAGAGGGAGTTGACCACTTCTCACAATCCACATCAGAATGGAGTTGCAAAGATTCAGAGGGAGTCCACCCAGCAACCAAACAAAGATAAGTATTTGAATTGTCATTTCTTACATAATGTTATTCAATGATGAATATGCTTATGTTCCTAGAATTAGGTTGTGTGTTATGCATATTAGAATAGTTGCATTGATACTACTACTATACATGGGTAAGTGGCCTATGGCACTGTACAACATTCCATTGCTACTTATCTAGAATGAAACCTCTTTGCTGACATGTTAGGAATTGTGCACACTCTTAACAATGTTCTGGTAGAGATTGGAAGGCATCTAGAAAGTTATGAAATATGGATAAATGTTGTATTGAAGCATTGGCTAAGATAATTGCATGATTGTATGACATATTTCTTTATGTGTAAGAATTTGTTCTGAAAACTATGAGATGTTTTCTAATCATGCAATTTAACTTGTTGTGTAGGAAAGATTGTATACCATCACCTACAAAAGAAGGACTACAACATTTGTTCAAGCAACAAAGTTATCTATTGAAAATATTGAAGATATTGAAGTTCCCAGGATCTAGGAAGAATGCCATGATCGAGGAGTACCAGTCGATCATGAAGATGTTTGGGATGCAGTCTCAAGAACTGAAGGGGAGTTTGTAGTGACTTCCAAGAGGATCTACAATATCAAGCATGCTACAGGTGGTAGCATAGAGACTTTTGCTCCTGTAGCTAGATACACTTCCATTAGATCCGTAATTTCTCTAGTTGCAGTGATGAAATGGAAGATACACCAGATGGATTTCAAGACAGCTTTCTTGAATGGTGTAGTTGAAGAAGAAGTGTATGTGGAGCAGCCACTTGGTTCTAAGACACATGACAAGGAGTCATATACATGCAAAACTTGGTATGATAGGATAGACAACTTTCTATCCAGTTTGGGCTTTACCAAGAGTAAAGCGGATTCCAACCTTTACTACAATGTTGAAGAAGGAAATCCAATGATACTACTTTTGTATATGGATGACCTGTCTATTACAGGTGAAGATAGATTGATTTTCGACATGCAGTGGAAGCTTGCTACCAAGTTTGAGATGAAGAACTTGGGGATGATGCACTATTTGTTTTTAGTATAGAGGTGTGGCAGAGTACAAATGGGATCTTCCTTGGACAAGGGAAGTATACTGTAGATATCCTGAAGAGGTTCGGGATGATGGATTGCAAGGCCATGGCCACACCTATGGCATCGAATCTGAAGCTTTTTTGTGATGCTTCATCTGATCCAGTTGATGTCTCTATGTATCGTCAAATGATTGGGTCCTTGATGTACCTGACGAACATGAGACCAGATATTTGCTTTGTGGTGAACTCATTGAGCCAGTTCCTGACAGATCCGAGGAGTGTTCACCTGGTTGCTATAAAGCATATTCTGAGGTACTTGAAGGGTACAGTTGATTATGGGATCAAGTATGAAGCGAATCAAAAGTTTAACCTGTAGGGTTATGTTGATTCAGATTGGGCAGACAGTGCTGCAGATAGGAAGAGCACATCTGGGTGCTACTTCAGTATGGGATCAGGTGTGATCTCTTGTTTTAGTAGGAAGCAGTCCTGCGTAGCACTGAGTACAACTGAGGCAGAGTATGTTGCATCCTGTTCATCTAGTTGTGAGGCAGTATGGCTACGAAAGCTACTATCTGAGTTATTTGATCTCCCATTGGATGCTACTGGTATCTTCTGTGATAACTAGAGTTGTCTGAAGCTGTCTAAGAACCCAGTATTTCATGACAGGTCGAAACACATAGAGATCAAATACCACTATATCAGGGATATGGTGCAGAGAGGAGCTGTGAAGCTCCTGTATGTTGCGATGGACGAGCAGATTGCAGATGTGCTGAAGAAACCACTAGCCAGAGTGAAGTTCGAGTACTTCAGAGAGAGGCTTGGTGTTCTTCGGATTGATGACACTTCGAGGAAGAAGTGATGCACACATTTGCAGAAGCCATTCCAAGCATGTTGGAAGGAGGATCCTTCACATGGCTGTGGATGTAAGCGTTGGATGATGAGCATCAGGACGATGCTCCAGTTACTGCTCTGTATATGCATCAGGAGGATGTTGGATATGATCAGTTGGATCATTTATATGTATATGTATGTACGCATAATGTTGGATGCTGGATATGATCAGTTGGATCATTTATTTGTATGTATATGCATCATGTTGGATGCTTGGACCATGTATGTGTATATGTATCAGATGGATACATTGTATGATCAGGTAGATCATGTATGTTGATATGTATCATGTATGATCAGGTGGATCATGTATTTGTATTTGTATCAGGTGGATACATTGTATGATCAGGTGGATCATGTATGATGATATGTATCAGGTAGATACTTGGTATGCATCAGGTAGATGCATTGTATGATCAGGATGATCATGGATGATGAGCTTCAGGATGTTGCTCTAGATGATATGCAGCGGGATGTTGCAGTGATGATGATCAGGATGATCATGTGTACATCAGGATGATGTATGGTGAGTATTAGGTTGATACTCTATGGCCGTGGATCAGGTTGTGCAGATGAGCATATAATTTGGCCCTGGGGGATTTGCAGATAGTCTTGCAAGGTTTTGCCTATGGCATGTAATTTGGCCCTGGGATATCTGGCAAATGCTCTTTCGAGGTTTTGCTCTGGGAGGACATATAATTTGGCCCTAGGAGATCTGCAGATAGTCTTGCAAGGTTTTTCCTATGGCATATAATTTGGCCCTGGGATATCTGGCAGATGCTCTTTCGAGGTTTTGTCCTATGGCATATAATCTGTCCCTGGGAGATCCGATAGGTTGGGCTATGTGCCCATAATAAGTCCTAGAATGCTCTTGCAAGGTTTTTCCATGACCACATATAATTTGTCCCTGGGAGATCCTATAGGTAGAGCTGTGTGCTCGTAACGACCTGGGATGCTCTTGCAAGGTTTTGTGGTGAGCACATATAATCTGTCCCTGGGAGATCCTATAGGTATAGCTGTGTGCTCGTAACAGCCTAGGATTCTCTTGCAAGGTTTTGTGGTGAGGTCACATATAATATGGCCCTGGGAGATCCGACAGGTCAAGCTGTGTGCTCGTAACAGCCTGGATGCTCTTGCAAGGTTTTGTGACGCACGTAATAAGTCCTGAGAATTCCAAAGTATGGCTAGTGATGATGAAGACTTGCAAGTGGTGGGCCTACATCCAGTATGAAAAAGGGTTGTCTCTGTAGAACTTCTTATGACGAGTAGATTCAGATATTGATTGAGATAGCAGCAGCAGTGACGATGACGATGATTCGAGGATGATGATTCGCTGATGATGATCTAGAGAAGAAGTCTTGTGCTAGTAGATCTGTGTTGAGAAATACCTTCCTAGTTAAGAGTGAGTGTTGATGTATATGTAACTTCAGAATGTATTTCACCCATGTATTTCATATATGTATTTTGTATTCCTATAGAGATGTTATTATTCCTCTATACGAAAGTGTTGTCATTTATATTGTAAGTGTCGTAACTTATAATTGATGGGTTATTAGACCACCTTGTTGGGGTCGGCCCTGTATAATTCATGTGGGTCGAAGGGTTATTAGACCAACCTATTGGGGGTCGGCCATGTGGGTCAAAGGGTTATTAGACCACCAAGTGTGGGGTCGGCCTGGATTAAGTTAACCATGGGTTAAGCTAGACATGTAGGCCCCATTAGTTTATTGGGCAGGATAGAACAAGTATAAATAGAGATCGGGAGATCTCTATTTGATTATTCATTCACACACTTCTCTCATTCGGAAAGTGGCGCACTTATGAGGAGGAGGCTCTGCTGCTAGGAGAAGACTATCTCTTGTATTCTGGTTGTATCATTTCTCTATCTATCTCTGAGGAAGTTATTGGGGTTTTTCACCTTTATGGTTTTCCCCAAGTAAACTCTGTGTCTCTTGTGTGCTTGCATTATTGTGTCCATGATTGATATGCTGTAGATTTGCTGTACATGTTGTTCTCTCAGTTAAGATCCTAGATCATATTGAAGTAAATTATAAAAATTTAACAGAAAAAGCATCTAGGACAGGAAATTTCAGATGATCAAGCTTCTTCTTTCTTGGAGCAACAAACTATAGAAAAAGAAAAGAAGGGACATTCAGTGCAAGAGAATGAAGAATTAGGGGTGGACATTAATTCTGAGTAGCCTTCAATGAAGATGGAAAAGAATAAAACTTCCAAAATCAGTAAAAAGAATAAGAAGTTGAAACTGGAAGTAAGATAATTAGAACTGAGGAATGAAAAGTTAAAAGAAAAGAACAGGAAGCTTAAAGTTCAAAGGGCATGAATCTCCAAGCATGCATATAAATGGCATAAACAAAAGAAGACTTACCAGACCAAGTATGAAAAACTGAAAGTCCTTTATGCAGCTCGAACTTCTACAAATGCATCATCTCAGACAGGAGGTACATCAGAGGATTAGAAGCAGAGGTTCAGCAACAAAAATTTTGTTCAGGATATAAGCAGGGTCAAATTTTTGGAAATATTTTTTTGTGCATGAGGACATGCAACAGCTTCCTCTTGGGGGAGATGTTGGGCACCATTTTTCACCTATTTTGCCATCTAAATGCCTTCCATTTTTCTCCATAAACCTTCATACTTGATCCATAAAACCTTAATTTCATCCACAAAACTTTGGTCAAAGGTATAAATGTCATTGCTTCTTAAGAAATTGAATTATGAGATTTTTAAGGCATTTAAATTAAGGTTTTATTCAAAATTACAAAATGTGCTAACTTCCTGTAATTTCTCCTAGGATGGATACTTGCAGGCCAGCTGAGAAAAAACTGAGAGATGGGGGGAAGATCCTCGATGTCCAAGGATGGTTAAATTTCTAACGAACCTATGATATGGATTTCACAGGTGTCGAGTCAATGCTGGTCAAAGACAACCACCTATGCTGGTCAAAGACGACCACCTGTGCTGCCACTTAGCATGAAAACAAGACAGTTTTGATTTTGCCTATTTTGATGGATCTGATGGAGGATCTCGAGGGTCGAGAGAGATATTAGGAGCATATCGTTATGAGTCTCCCATATTTGTAGCATTTCAGTTTTTAAAAGAATTGTATAAATATTTGATTTGACAGAGGAAAAACCTCTTGGATAATAGACGTATGATTTTGAAATAAAGACTAAGGGTTCGATAAATTAGTATGTATGTCCATTTCTATATGGTGAATGCAATTGAGTTTTAGAGTTCTGTGATTTTCTTTGCGTGTGTAAGCAAAGCATTGGAGGGCCCCCTTTGCCAAGCCTGCACACATATTTCTACATCATTGCGTGTGGTATGTTTTAGTTGAAACTTGTAGAAGTTGATTTTCCTTATTGATTACTCATACATTGTAGAACGAGTTAGATTATATGAATAGGGTTATGAGTTCTTTTATATAAATGGTTAAATGCTGTAGGAATGATTTCAATTGCATTACTTATTTGATATCGAAGTGCTGAAGATAGTTACACATTGGGAATTGTCTTCTTGTAAAGGAAATCAATGATTGTCTGCTTTCAACAGTGAGATATTAGGCATTGTATTGTGATTCATTTTTAGGATTTAGGTTCAGCATTTTATTCTCAGAATATTTCATATATGAATTGCTGGTTAAACTAAGATATCAAATGAAGTTGCTTATGTAAGGGAGGTTTTGCATTTCAAAGTTACAGCATTCTAGCATTCAATAGATTTATTTCACAAGTAAACTGAATTTCCAGTTAAGTCTAGCTCCTAATCTCTATATTTGGGATATGCCTCTAAGTCTTACAAACTCCGGATTGACATAAATTTAAGGTCTAATTTACACCAGTGGATTGGAACCCAACCTTTGTTCAATTTTCCTATTTCTCTTCCATGGACATTGACATCAATGACTAACCACACCAATGGATTCATTAAATTGATAATCACCAAATATGTTATTTTATTGTATTCACACTTTATTGTGTGCACCAATGTGTTTCTACATGACTCAGTGTGCCAATAATGGCGCTACTAGGCATTGTCAATGCATCGAATAGATGAGGCACATGCATCACTTTCACTATGTTCTGGTGTGGTCTAGAAATTATGATATGAAAAATTGTAAGTGTTGTTGTTTCCAACATCAAAAACTCCATTTGTAAACATGTTGATAGCACCGAGATCAATGTGATGTAGAAAAATTGGTTTACTAAAACCCATATTCTAAAGCAAAATATGTGCAATAGAAATTTTTATTAATTTATTATGTACCTATTTTTTAATTCAATGATATAAAATGAATATTACAAATGTTAATTTAGTATAGATTGTATCTTTTTTTATATCTATTTTCCTAATGAGCTTGTATGTGAATCACAGAAAACATCATAAATAGGTGTTGAATTATATAATTCCATTTGACTTTGAGATGCAAAAGAGACAAAGATGGTTTTGTTTCTACATATGAGTATTATTGAGACTTGTTGCATTTTGAGGGATGTTGGTCTGTTCAAGTTTTTTGAAGAGGCTAAATCCCTCAAGGGTAACTTAATTTCTTGTGCCAACTAATCCATGAATGAGATCATAACAGACATGCATTCATGATGGGTCTTTATCTATGGTACCAAACCACAAAGGAGGGAATTTATTTGAGTATATGCCTATCTAGGAGGGGGGAATATTTTCTCCATCTCCTCAATTTATTGTTCAGTTTTGTATGAGAGAACTAGCTAGTGTATGGAATGGATTTCCCAAAAGATATATTTAACATTTACTGATGATTATTATTACAAAGAGTATGTGTGGTTAAATACAATTGAACAGACACATTTGAATGATGTCTCTTTCTAATATTGTTGTTTAATAATAAAAAAAATATATATATTTTAAATTGTTTAACCTACCCTAGTTCAATTACAAGTCATCCCTCTTTGAGATAATTCGTCCACGAAGTATTGGTAAGGATAAGTGACATGAACAAAAATATTCATTCTCCCAAGTAGCTTCATCATCTGGTAAGTTTTTCCACTTGGCAAGGTATTCATTGACTGATATGGAATGAAGTGTTATGGTTTTAATTTCTAAAATGCATTCAGGTTCTAGCACCAATTTCCCTTCATAATCTAACATAGGAAATTCTGTTTGTATGTGAGTAGTTGGACCCAATCTCTTATTTAAGCAGGACACATAGAAAACGTCATGTATTTTACCTTTGTTTGGTATGTCCAAAGCATAAGCCACTTGTCCTAATTGCTTCAATACTTGACATAGACCATAAAACTTCGGCACAAGTTTATGATTTTTGGAATTTGTAAATAAAGTTTGTTTGTATGGTTGGAGATGAACAAGCACCCAATCACCCACTTCAAATTCTCAATCATTTCTTCTTGAGTTTGCTTGTTGCTTCATGCAGTTTCTTGCTTGTTCAAGATGGTTCTTCATAATACAGATGACCTCGTCGGATGTCACTAGATAATCTTTAACTATTTGAACTTTGAAATTGTTGATAACATATTCCTTTACTGTAGGAGGTAGATACCCATATAAGGATTCAAAAGGGGACATTTATGTCATTGTATGATACGTACTATTGCACCACAATTATACAAGGTGTAACCAATGTACCCATAAAGTATTGTTGTATTTCAAAAAATTCCTAAGTTATCCTTTAAGATATTTATTTAGGACTTTAGTCTTTCCATCTGTTTGGGGATGGTAAGAGGTACTCATAGTTAATGAAGTCCCAACTTGGTGGAACAATTATTTCCAAAAGTTGCTGGTAAATTTAGGGTCCTTGCCACTAACGATAACTTTGGGAAACTTGCGGAGCTTAAATATATTCTTTACATAACTATCTATGACTTGGATGGCTTTTGCCTTAGATGAAATACTAATGAAGTGAGCATATTTTGTTAATCGGTCAATGACTACGAATATGCTATCCTTTCATTATGACGTAGGAATACCGGTGATAAAATCCATGGATATCTCAGACCATTTTTGGGCTGGTATATGAAGGGGTTGGAGAAGCTTGGGAGGATGCATTGTTTCAAACTTCTACCTTTGACAAGTATCATATTCATCCACATATTTATGGATATTGGTATTCATTCCCTTCCAAAAGAAGGACTGATGGATATTGTGGTATGTTTTAAAGAACCCAACATGGTCGACTGTAGGATAATCATGGTTTTCTTTTAAGACTTGAGTTTTGGATTTTGATAAATTGGGTAAATATATCCTTTGTTTGTACCATAGTATGTATTTTTCCAATGAGTATTTGGAATTTGTTTCCTTGTTTCTTTCAACTTCTTCAATTAGCTTCCTTGTCTCTAGGTATTTCACATACTCAGTTTGGACTTATGAAACCCATTCAGGAAAAACTATGGAAATGGTACATAGTGAGGCCTCACCTTCATGCTTCCTTGATAAGCTATCTGCAACCACATTTTCCTTACCCTTTTTATACAAAATGTCGAAATCAAAAACCTGGATTTTGCTCACCTATTTTTGTTGCTCTGGAGAGATATTTTTCTAGGTTAGAAAATACTTCAGGTTGTTCCCCCATAAGTTGTTATGATTTCCTTGGATCAACATTTGATTTTCATCGACTATCCCTTCCATAGCATAGAAATGTAACAAGAAATATTGAGCTTCCTTTTCGATTATTTCTTCCATCTTATTGGATGAGACAATTTGGGGATGGGGATAGTTGAAACCATAAAGCTTGTACTTTCTCCCATTTTCATAGGATCTTATAAACTATTCTTGTAAATTTAATCCTACTGCACTAAGTATTTCCAACCACTGGCCCTAAGACAATGCCGATCCCTCCAATCAGCATAGCATACATTGGTGATTTTAATGTGTAGTCCTTTATATATAGCTCTACCTTATGGAATTTTCTGTCACAAAAGGTTGTCTTGTTCCCTCGTATTGATACTTGGAAATTGGAAGTAGGATAGATGAATATATTTAATTTTTTTTCTATTCTGGAGTTTATAAAATTGTGTGTACTTCCAGTGTCAACCGACACCGTCACTTTAGTGTTTTTGATGTATCCAAACATTTTGAGAGTTGGGGTTGCGAGATACCTATCATCGCAGCCACTGAGAGTGTTGGAGTGATGTTATCTTCCTCTATGTTGGATTCAACATCATCTATTTCTAAGTTTGAATAAGGTATGTCGCCGACCTCTTCATCATTATCATCTTTAATATTTTTTTCACATAGAAATAAATTTTAGCTTTTACATTTATGCCCAAGGCACCAATTTGGAGCATTGCACCTATGCCATGGATTCTTGTACTTCTTTGAATTTGATCTTAACTGGTGCAGTATATAAGCAAGCGGTTGATGTGATTTTTTTTCCTCTTCAATCAGTTTCGCTTTTTGGCATGCTTGTTCAACATCCTTCACCTATAGTAATTTAATCTTGTTTTGGATACTTGGTTTCAACCCCCCAATGGAAATTTGGAGAAGGGGATTGTCAGTTACGTTATTGACGTGAGTATCCAACACAAGAATATTGTTAAAATACTCGACCACTGTCCCATTTTGTTGTAAATGAGTGAGTTTGCTGAAGATTTTGTCCTCTTCTATATCTTGAAACCATTTAATTTTTTTTTTCTTGAAGGTGTCCCAGTCTCGCACCAGTCATCCCATTTGTGAATCCCACCACAAGAACCAATCGCATGCTAATTTGTCTAGGTAAATTGCCACAATATTTATTTTTTCGTTGTCATCATAAATTTTGTGCTTCACAAAATATTTCTCGATTTTATTGATCCATCGTGTGCCATTACGATTGTCTTCGCCATCAAACTTGGGTATGTTGATTTTTACTTTGTGTATGACATTGTAATATGAATCTGTATTTGGTTGTGAGGATGAGTAACTCGTTCCTTTGCTATTGTTTTTCAATGGATTGATTTCAAACTTCATTGTATGCATGTCTTTGTCTCTTTTATTTTCGATGTCTTGCAATAAACCTAGTAATACCCCTTGCATAATCTTCGTAATTCTCTAAACCATATCATCTTCAACCCTTTTTTCTACCTCCTTATCTTCGGGAAGGTTCCTCTTCATGTTTCTTGTATTCATGATGAAAAGAGTTTAACAAGACCATTGAGAGTTTATGGGATAATAATAATACCAACTATTAAAAATATTAATTATAATAATAATTTATTTAATTATCTATTTTTGTAAGGCTTGTACCCACAAAGTTTTGAACTAGTGACCTTACGGAAGGAGCGCCTTGATAGTACACCCATTCACCAACAATTCTATGTCCCATGGGATATGATAATAATAATAATTTATTATTAAAAATGATAATTATATTATTATAAAGCTTTAATAGTTTTAGAAGGGTTTAAAAATATTAATACTAAAATAATAGTTAATATTATTATTATTATTATTATTATTTTTAATATATATATATATATATATATGGAGGATATGAGGGTTTTAATCCCTAAATTAGAAATGGAACGAAGGGATGGATTGGAAGTGGAGGGATATGGGATATGGTGGCACAGCCTGTGATGGAAGAGACCGAAGGTGAGCACGAGGGTGTGGGAGGGAGAGCGAGCGCAACAAGTGGAGAGGAGGTAGAATGATGGTGTGCAAAAAAGGAGGATTGTGTGTGAAGGGAGATGGAGGGAGATGAAGGGAACGAGGGGAGTGAACACAAACAATAGAAGGCACAGAGGATCTAATACCAATTGCAACGATCCTTGCAAATATATAGATACATAGAAAATACACACACACACACACACACACACACACACACACACACACACACACACACACACACACATATGATTGTTTTATATTTTTATAATGCTTTACAATGGAGAAATTACATTGAATATATATGCATAAATGCAAAAGTTTGACATCTCTTCGAGATGGCCAATAATCCTTAACCTAATACTAGTAATAATTAATAAGCTAATAATTAATAACAGAAATAACCAATTAGGTTTATTACAAGTCATCCTTCCTTGAAAATATTTGTCCATGAATCTTGGATTCTGTTTAATGAATTGTGACATTAGAGAGGCTTCCAAGCTTGATGACAAGAAACCCTTCTTTAGTGATTTGTTTCAGATGACAAAACCACGATTTAGTAGTTCTTGAAACATTCGGTCACATTTCCATTCAAATCTCTTCATGCATGTGATTCTGTAGATAAAAACATAATGATTATAGGGATTATTCTTCTGAGCTTCCAATCTGATGTTTTCATGAAAGACTTGCATTGACAAGTTGATATCCGATATTTTTGCATGCTTTGTTATGACACTGTTTTCTATCTAACATCTAGTTTCTTTAGTGTTGAGTAGTGGATCTTAAAACATCGTTGGGATTTTATTTTCATCATTGTATCCTTCTTGTTGAAATATTGTAACTTCGAAAAATATTCTATTGTATTTTATTGTTGTAATTTATTTGGAGATGTTTTATTCCTCCGCTGGGATGTCATTATTGTATTTGATTATGTAAAGTCATTGAGGTAAATCCTCCCTTGTAAGTCGGGGCAATAGATCCCCTTTGAGTCAATTGTAATGGGGTGTTTAAGTCCCCTAGAGAAGTCGACCTAGTCAGCATTAGGTTAAGTTGTTAGGGGGCGACCTAGTTAGGGAAAAGGTCAAGTGAAAGATAAAGTATAAATAGAAGTGTTGTGCTCCTCATTTGGACACACACTCACTTGTGTATTGCGCATAGGAGAGAGAGAGAGATATCTACGAAGGAGAAGGATCACTTGTTTGGGGATCTTCTCTTTGTACTTTTTGATCATCTCTATTGAGGAAGTCTTGTTGGGTTTTCTACCCCATGAGGGTTTCCAAGGATAAATCTGTGTCTATATTGTGATTGTGTTTCTTTCGGTGATCCTATTTATGCTCTTGTTGTGAATTTAATTAAAACTTAACACTTCTACAACTTCAATTCTATCATAATTTTCATTGACACCAACTTTGTATTCATTAGTATTTGGAGCTTTATTATTACAGTCTATGGGATCATCATCTTCTTTACAATTGATATTGGCATCATGATTATCATACGATACATCTATCTGTTAGGATAATTAATACTCCAACCTTGTCCACCTTAGTTTTATTAGTCTTTTCCTAGTATTGGATGATGTCATTTTCCCCCTAGTGGTGTGCATATGTCATATAGGCCTCATTATCCACTTGATGCGCCATGCATGCATGATTTTAGGACATCTAGAGTCATTTCCCTACATTTTAGGAGCTAACTCAATGATCTGGTTCAATCCACTCCCCCCACATCCTTCTACAACGCCTTCCTCCCCACCAAGCCCTACAAGTCCTTGTGCTCCTTCCCATATCCACTCACCATCCCTTCTCCCCCACATCCACACCAATCCTTCCTATCCCACACACTACCTCTGCATGCCCCATGACCTCCCTGCATACCTCTTCACCAGTAGCCACTCTCACCTCCTCCTTCATTCTCCACACCGCACCGAGATTCCTCCCAAACTAAATCAAATATTTTATAGGTCGATGAGTTGGCTTGGGGGAGGAGATTTAGGATGCTCCCAATGTGATTAGATCTTTGATATCTTTGCTAGTTCATTCATTAGATGTTTATTTTGATGACAAGTTACAAATTCCACTAAGTGCCACTTGGAGTGCTCAAGTAGGATCCTAAGCTTGCAAGGATCTTTATGGGCCTTCCCTGAGATATGACCTTATTGTGTGATCATATTATCAATATTTATTTACAAGACATTGTAGAGGAAAATGAATAAAAAGAACTGAGTTATGAAAAGTGTTAATCCATCTCCATCATCTAATGTTGAAATGTTCAAAAATACTCATCCACCTCTTCCTTCATTTGTGCCACCAACTTCTCCTATTAAGTTATCTACTACTCCACCCACTAATCCATGTATTGGTCCACTTACTAAACAAACTATGACTCAACCTACTAATCCACCCATTTCTCCACTTCTTGTGTTAGCTATTGACCCTGTTGCGAATATGATCTTATAAACTCATATATAGCCTAGAGATATTATAAATCTAGTGTCGATCACAAGAAAATAAATCCAAAAAGAAAGTGATAAACCGAGAGTTCTTTGGAAAAAGTAGCAATGTAAAAAGTCAATGACGATAGATGGTGACAATGTCTCATCTGACATGCTAATAAGAGGGACATCACCACGATTGGGAGTCTTAGTAAATATCCGAAGCGACACGCAGACTATGACTTACATACCTGATCGTAAATAAATCTTTGAAGATGGAAGAAAGGAAAGGAATGCATAATTACATGTATTGTCACGTGGAGAAAATGGTCAATTAAGGTAAATAAATATGTGAAGATGGAAGAAATAAAACAAGTACATAATTGTACTATCACGTGGAAAATTGGTTTGATGAAGGGAAACAATTTGGTTTCTAAAGACAAGATGGGTAGAAATGTACACATTATTGGTGACATATTATTGAATATTATTCTGTTGGATTTTTATGTAACAAGCTTATGGATTAATTTATGAGCTGATGTTAGTAAAGACAAATGTTTATTGTTAAAGTATAAAATCTAGATAGTACACTATGAATAAGTAAGGAAGGGGGTGTTGGAGAATAATGGCGAAATGCCATAGTTAGAGAGTAGTTAGAATAGATTTTTCATGTGTATTTTATTTTCATCTTTGAGTGGTTTCAAATCCAATTCTATCGAAATCTATTGAAGCTAATGGCTTGCTGTATATGTAATGAATTTGCAAGTAATGAAATAGATTGGTGTGAACACTATCTCACTTGTATATGAAGCCCATTGAAGCTTGATTGTCTACTTGTATGTGTATGAATTTTAATTTGGTATCATATCTAGAGGGAGGTTGTTTGGCTATTGCATGAAGCTGCTATATTTATGTGTTTGAAGAATGGTTTATTGAAACACTTTCCAGATTCATTTGTAATAGTGTAGTTAGTTGATATAGTGATTTTTAGATTTACCTAGGAAGGTCGTACCTATAGGTGATGCAAGTATTAGAGGCTTAGTAATAAAGAATTAACTATTGGAAAACCTTAAGAAATTAGATATTTTCCAACAATCTATGGTGTAGTTGGGGTATGTGATTGGTGGAGGGCATCTTAATATTGTTCATAAAAAGATTGAAGACCATAATCAAGTGGTCAACTCCTACTAATGCTACTATATTTAAAAACTTTGTGGGAGAAACATAATACCTAATTTGGAAGTTTATAACATCCTTTTTAGTTGTGGTTGCACCATTACATGAGATAATAATGAGCAACAAGAGTTTCCAATGGGAAAAAATAAACAAAAGGATTTTGAAGAGATGAGATGAAAGATTAGTCAAGCACCATGTCTTCAAATGGGGAAATAATCAACAAAAGGATTTTGAAGAGATGAAATGAAAGATTAGTCAAGCACTAGTTCTTGCATTGACTTGTTTGCAAAATTCCTTTAAAGTGGAGATGGATGCAAGTGGATATGTTATTATAGTAGTCTTGAAGCAAGGAGGTAAGTCAATATGCTATCATTCTAAATTGTTTCATGGATAGCCTTGAACTATATAACATATGATAAGGATCCATATACTCTAGTGCATGGTATTAAGAAATGGAAAAATTATCTAATGGGGAGGTAGACTATTATCCATGTAGCTTGGGTTGAGTACAATCTGGGGAACTCTACCAAAATTTATATATTTTTTGAAGTTTATATGGGTTCCATGAAATAATTCAAACTTTTGCTTTGCATTTTCAAGTCTTGTTAGAATGTATTTAAGGGAAAAGTCTTTAATGATAGAAGTTACTTTCAAATAGTGTGAGATATCTGATCTAGGAGGATCTCCAAGATCGATCAAAATGAAAGTATTCAAAATATTCAGAGAATCTTACAGATACATAGATCTCTTCAAGATATTTTCAGCAACATTCATTTCGCGTGAAACAACCTCTTGAGGTGAAACTTATTGAGTTTTGAAAATGCAACAAAAAAATTAAAAAAGACAAACAAGTGGGTAAAAAAGGTAAAAAAAATGGACTAATGGAAGGGTGCCACGTGGTCAAGAAGGTGGCTTGGCAGCATTTAATTGGACCAATCAGGGACTGCCATTTGGTAACCTTGTTGGCAGTTGTTTACACCGTTCTACAAAAAATATGGTGTTCGTGGGGATCGAACCCATGACCTCAACCTCCACCAATGACTCCATAGAGCCCGCCTAGCCAAGAGTCCTGCAAGTGTTTCTTAACACTATATGGAATGACTTATATTTAAACTTGAAGGCTAGTTAGTTTGGAAAAACGGGCGGGATCGAGTGCTAGACCCTTGATCTCTGGGCCAACACCGAGGCCGTAAAGTGTTACGTGGAGCACCAACCAACAAGCCAAACTGACGAAGAAACAATCCCAGTCACAAGCCAAACCAAGGAGAAACAAACCACGTCATAAGCCACCGTAGTGCCACATAACCAAACTGCGCAACAAATATAGAAAAAAGTCACGTTGAAAGGGGAGAGGCCCATGGGTTTGACCCGGGGACCTATGCCCCCAAGTCACAACACTTTACCACTGGGCCAAAGCCCATTCATTGAATGGTTATCAACCATTTTTGGTTAAGAGTTGAAAGGCATAAATAGGGGCCAAAAAGGGGCACATGGCCCTCCAATTCGCGTTCAAACGCCTATTTAAAACCATGTTTGGAGCCATAGAAAACAATTACATAGAGCGGATTTTGCACAGTTCCCAAGACAAAGTACAAGAATAGATCCCGAGCCAGGTACATGAAATTAATGGGTGCACTTCCTGAGGTGCTAAATCTATACAGTCTGTATAGTTGCAAGCATATTTTGTTTCGATTTGCATGCCAGAGGAGGCCTCGGGAAAAGATAGTTGAGTTTATATTCATTTTACTCAAAATTTTGAGAGGAATGTAGTGGTGTAGTCTGTTTATGGGTTTGATTGACAGAACTAAGAAGTGTTTCCAGAACTCATGTATGTAAGCTTTTGAAGACTTAATAAGGTCGACCTTCTCATTGGAAGTGGCCCAGAGACGTAGCCCAAGAAGGGTGAACTCCATTATCATTTGTTGTCTACAAATTTTTGGTTTGAATACTTGTTTATTTGCTTGTGTGTATGATTTAAGCATTTAAAATTCATCTTTAAAAGCCGTTTTATGAGAATTTACATGCAAATTTCACATGCAATTTTATGGTTAAAAAGATCTTGAAAGTTTTTCAGATCAAGTTTGGTATCAGAGTAGCTTAACCATTTCATTGTGAGTTTGTTTATGTTAACAAGAGCAAGGCTTTAGAGAGGTGAAGGAGAGGTTGAATAATTTGATCTGGAGATTGATTCAAGAAGAGGAAGAATGGCTTCGGAAAAATGAGAAGATGTGACTTCTTCAATCCCATATGAAGGAGACTTCCTTAAGGACTTCATGAAGATGCAAAGTATGGTGGAAGAGCTTTCTCAAGATCAAAAGAAGGGAGAACAAGGTGGTTCATCTCATGCTAAAGGTAAATATAAAGGAGGTCGTGAGGAACCTCCTAAAACTCCTTTATCTTCACCATCTTTTCTTGATGGATCTTTACATTCCTCACCTAAAAAAAAGAAGTTAATTTCAATGTGCCTCAATTAAAGCTTGATATTAAGTTTGAATTACCTACTTATAATGGAGAACTTAATGCTGAGAAATTGGATAATTGGATCTGTCAAATAGATGTTTATTTTAGGATTCAAAATTTCACTAAAGACAACTTAAAAATTCAGTTGGCTTCTCTCCGACTTGGAGGGACCGCTCTCATATGGTGGGAGAGTAGAACTCAAAAGGATCTTTCCTCAAAAGGAAACATCATCTCCTCTGAGCACGAGTTCACTTCAGCATTAAAGAAGAAATTCTATCCATTGGGCTACATGCAGCAAGCCATGATGGATTGGAAGAATTTGAGGCAAGGTAAGGGTCAAAGTGTGAAAGAGTACACACAAGAATTCAGAAAGAGATCTTTAACACTTGGCATACCTCTCTACACTCAAGAAATTATTCTCAATTTCATAGGTGGATTACATAGTTATTTACGTCATATGATGCTTATGTTTAATCCAACTAACCTTGATGAGGTATGCGTTCAAGTGACTCATATGGAGTTAAAGGGGAAGAATACAAATGAAAAATTTTCAAATAAACCTTACAAACCGGATGGAGACAAATTCAAAAGTAAAGGGAAAGGTAAGCATACAGCTACAATGAAGAAAGAGGGAGATAAATCTACATGCTCACATTTCCAGAAAAAAGGGTCGTGATGCATCCAAATGTTGGAGGCTTCATCCGAAGCTCAAGCTTAAGATGTTTCAGAATAAGGAGGACAAGAAGACCACTGCTACAACCATCCAACATGATTTGGGATTTGACTCAGGGGATGAGACTAATATTGTTGCTACGAAAATTCAAGTTAAAAATCCTTCTACTTCTAATTCAAATCATGAATCTGTTGTTGATGAAAGAAAAAGAAGTGAGTTATTTCATATAAGAGTAATCTCTAAGCATACAAAAATATATACACTTTTTAATAGTGGATGAAAAGCCAATCTCATTTCAGAAGAGATTGTTAAAAAAATTCATTTGGAAACTAAGTTACACCCAAAGCCATATACACTTGGATGGGTATGTGATAATGCACAACTACAAGTGACAAAATAGTGTAGACTTAGCTTCGCTATTACTTATGGATTTGTTGATGAAGTAGATCTAGATGTGGTTCCATTGGATATCTGTGGTATTGTGTTGGGAAGTCCTTATATTTATGATAGGAAGGCTATCTTTTCTAGGGAAGATAACATGTATCAACTCACTAAAGATGGTATTGAATATATTGTTCGTGCACATTGCATAAAAACTATTTTTTCATTAGTTTCTGCAAGTCAAATGAAGAGACTAGTAAATGCTAGTAAGAATTTTGTTCTTATGATTGTTAAAGCAAAGGATGTTGGTCAAAGTGAATCTTTTAAAGGATGTGATTCAAGACTTAAAAAAGACTTGACTAAATTTGTAATTGATTATGAGGTCTTGTTTCAAGAACCTAAAGGATTACCTTCAAAAAGAGAAATCCAACATGAGATTCTCTTACAACAGGATGCATCACTTCCTAACATTGGTATGTATATATATTTAGTAATTGAAAATGCAAAGATACAGAAGCAGGTTTAGGAATTGCTTGAAAGAGGGGACATTCGACCAAGCTTCTCTCCATGTGGTTCACCGATTGGATTGGTTCCAATAAGGATGGAACATGGCATATGCGTGTTGATTACATGGCACTAAATAGAGTCACAATGAAGAACATGTATCCTCTTCCCCGAATTGATGATCTTTTGGATCAGCTTAAGAATGCAACTTATTTCACTAAGTTAGACTTACAAAGTGGCTATCATCAAATAGAATTCATGACAATTTGGAAGACTGCTTTCAAAACTAAACAGGGATTATATGAATGGATGGTATTTCCCTTTGGGCTTTGTAATGCACCCACTTCATTTATGAGGGTGATGAGTTAATGATGTTTTTAGGCCCTTCATTGATGACTTTGTCATAGTCTACTTAGATGATACTTTGATTTTCAGTCGTACTTGGGAAGAACATGTCAAGCATGTAAAACAAGTTTTGGGTGTAGTTGTAATGGAAATTTTTTACTTAAAAATGTCCAAATGTGAGTTTGGGGAGACATATTTGGTGTATCTAGGTTACATTGTAGGGGGTGGTGAACTGAGAATTGATCCCTCTAAAGTAGAGGTCATTGTGAATTGGCCCAAGAAAAATAATGTAACCAAGATAATAAGCTTTTTGGGAGCATCCCAATATTGGAGGAATTTTATTGCTAGCTTCTCCTTCATAGCTTCTCCATTACATGCTTTGACAGGTATGAACATAGCCTTTCAGTGGGAAGGAAAAGCACAGAAATATTTCGACACTCTGAAAGAAAATATCAATACAGTTCCAGTACTTGCATTGCCGGATCTACGATACCCATTTGAGATAAAGACTGATGCTAGTGGTTATGCCATGGGGGCAATATTAATGCAACTTAAAAAACCAATATGCTATCATTCTAAAACCTTTTCTAAAGCAATAATTAACTATCCAACCTATGATAAAGAATTGTATGCATTAGTACAAAGTGTGAAGAAGTGGAAACATTACCTAATGGGTATGGAAACACTTATACATACTGATCATCAACCACTACAATATATTCAAAGGCTCAAACTAAGCTACAACAATCAAGAAATTTTAGGTGGATGGGTTTTCTACAACAATTTCAATTGATCATTAAGTTTAAGAAAGGTATTCAGAACAAAGTTGTAGACAGGTTATCAAGACCTCCAAGAAATGATTCTATTGTTATTCAACAAATTCCTTTGGTACATTCAAGTTATGTTGAACAATATACTAAGGATGAAGACTATAAGGAAGTATATGAATCACTAATACATGGGTCTCAAAATGAAGAATTGAACTATCATGTTCATGACAAGTTGTTGTATCATCTTGGAAAAATATGTATTCCACAAAGTGAAAGAGTACATGTGATAAGAGAACCTCACACTTCTCACATTTCAGGGAACTTTGGTGTAGGAAAAACTGTAGCACAACTACAAAAAAAATTCTATTGGCCTCAAATGAATGATACTGTGTCCAAATATGTAAAAGGTGTTGGAAGGCGGTTTGGCAAGGAAGAATCGCAACATTACCGATGATGCGACTCGTCAGAAGAGGTCGTGGAAGGTAGAAGGCTAGATTATTTGATGTAATTTTGAGTCGATTGAACCACAGAATGCGGGATTTTGGGTCATTGGAGCTTATTTTAAGTAATTTTGAGTTAATTGTACCGCAGTAGGCGGGTTTTAGGGTCATTTGGACCGTGCTAGTTAGATTTTGGGTCATTTGTCCAAGTGTCGGTTAGGAAGTTGTTAGTAAGTGGACCAGCATTGTAAAGGTGGAAGCCTATATATAGTCATAAGTCGTAAAGGTGATGGAATCTTAGTACAGATCTTTGGATGTCGATTTGTGCACATCTTTGAGTCTATATGTGAGATCAAGAGATATTGCCGAGATCTGGTTTTGCAAAGATGTTGTATTAGGGTTTTTGTTGAAGTAATATGACATGATGGAACTGTTTGGTGAAATTCCTTGTGTACCTTTTATGTATGTTGTGATGGTTTCTTGCTGCAGTTATACTGTAATGTTATACTTGTCATAATGAATGTCTCTATGGATTGATGCTATGAATATGAATGATGTTAAACTTAAATGTATAGGTCGGTCTTAAATGTTGTGATAATTTAAGTAAGCAAGTATTTCCACAATCATCCTCCTTCATTCGGTGGAAACATGGTTCCGTCCACTCTCCCTTGATCGCCTCGGGTGAGACCTTATCTGCTCCATAGGTGTTGCTGGACAGGGTAAAACCTATCTGGGCTGGTGCTTAGGGATATTGCGGTGGGTTGGTGTCGACAGTGATGGGAACCCTTGTCAACTGGGTTTGAGTCAACAAATGGTCACCAAGCCGATGCATATGTATTGCACTTTCTGTAAATTGGTGGGACATGATGACAAATATTGTTGGGCATATGGGTTGCTTCATGAGAGAACATACGACGCATTCTATGTAAAGGATGACCAGCATGCCATACAACAACTGCAACTACAGCCACAGGTAGCCCAACCGCTACCTCAACCGCAGGTACAGTTTGTACCACAGCAGCAGTTTGTGCCGCAATATGCCTCGATGCAAATGGCTCCAAAACATCCACAGTACGTTCAACAACCGCAATATGTGCAGCAAGGGCAAGGCATGCAACCAACACCGATGCAGTAACAATATAAACAACCATAGTACCAACAATAGGGTGGATTCCATGGAGGATTCTGGGGTGGACGTGGCAAAGGATTTGGTCGTGGAGGAGGACGAGGAGGTCGCAGAACTGTTCAGTGCTATCATTGTGCAGTATGGGGACACTATCAGCGTGATTGTCCACTCCTGCAAACACATTGTACATTTTTCTTTGTTATAGATCATATAGTGGAGAATTGCACACAGTTGATTGCACGATGGTAGGCAGGGAATGTTCCGTAGTTGCTGAACTAGGCACAACAACCAGTACAAAATCAAGTGCAGCAACCAGTGCAGAACCAGAACTAATGTCCCATTCTAAACGCTAATCAAAATGTGAACCAACCAGGGAACCTAGCGCCAAATCAGAATCAGGGTGCGAATGTTGCGACAATTTCTGCGGAGCCGAGAGCATAAGATGCAAATGTTGCAGTTATTACGTAGGGAGGCACAACAATAGGAGGGGACATTCGAAAGGTCGGGAAGAAGAAAGTATCATTTGATGTTGAGTCGAAGCGTGATATATTCTTTCAGGCATGTCGTGCATTGGACCAAGATCGCATTAAATCTATCATCTATGACATGCCCCCTGTTTTTGATGCGACTTCAGAGGCGGGTCCATCAGCACAGTTTGGAACCTTACAGAAGTTTCTTGAGAGCTGTTTATTGTTGGAAAGAGATCCCATAGCCCTTGTTGAGATTGAAGGGATGTTGCAGCGACCAACTAAGGGACGGTAGGAGTCCGCGGTAAACTCCTTACAGCGGCAGAAAACAGGTAAGGAGATGCGAATGAATATCCAAATTGGGGATTATGACGTTGATTTAGTTATTCTGGATCTTGGTTTGGATGTCAACATCTTAACCAAGAAGGCATGGCAGAAAATGGGGAGCCCCCCATTGAGCTGGTCTCTTGTACAACTCCGGTTAGCTAATCACGCTAAAGTGACGCCGATTAGGAGAGTCCCACGTTTGGTGGTGGACATTGAGGGTATGAATACATATGTTGACTTCGATGTTATCGAGGTGGCTGAGTGAGGAAGTTTGTGTCCTGTGTTGCTGGGGATCGGATGGGCTAACAACAGTGGAGTGGTAATCAACTTCAAACAGTGAATGATAACTTTTGAAAACCACGATCTCAGAGTCATAGCCCTATTGGATCCAGCTGAAGGACACCGATATATTGATCCAGTAAAGGATGAAGATCCCAATGGATGGGACTATTCATTCAACATTTCTGAAGACTATATTAATCCAACTGCCAATGGTGAGCTGGGATGGTGCAGTCAGAGCTCTGCGTCTTCCGACTTTGATGATGCGCTAGAACACTGGCAAAATCGCTTGCATGAGGTGTCATTCCGCAAGTGTGGGTTAATCACATAGTCGCTATGTCGCATCGCAACCGAAACGGTCACACTACCAGTATAGGAGGGGCTTCCTGGTTTGTCTGACTTTCTGACGAAGTTTGAGAAAAGAGTTTTAGAACCACAACGATTGTTGGCATTGGACGAAGCACTGAAGGCTTCTCCAGCACGCTAGTGGGCGACACACAAGGCATCAATTGGTGGATGGTCAGCATGCAGAAGATTGTTGACATTTTGCTTAGGCGATCTCGAGGTTTACCATACAGGGAAATATGATGGTTGGAATGACCCTAGAGGCCATTTGATGGAGTGTCAGACATTATGGGCATCGCAACCAAGAGACGAGTGGGTCCATGCATTTATCGATACCTTGGATGAAATGCCACGGTCATGGTATACTACAGTTGAATTACAGGGAGAAATCACTACTTGGTTGGAGTTGACAATACATTTTACTCATACGTTCAGTTTCGTTGATCCCAACCTGGATGTCCATAACTCTCTGCAGATCATCCGCGATGTGGTTCTAAAGGTTGTTCCCGTGGTGTGCCCGGCGGATCTGCATACGCATTGTCAGATTCAATCTATAATGGAATGTTATAATATCACTGGTGGGCCCCAAGACGGTGATGATTTGCAGAATGTCTATATTCTGGAGTCTGAAGGAAGTCGCGACGTGGTTCCACTTGGTGCGCCAACTGATCCATTCAGTAAACCCTTGAATCTTCGCAAGATCAATATTGGGATGGAGGCCACTCCCAAGTTCGCGAATGTTGGAGATTATTGGGACGATGAGATGATGGGAAAGGTCACTGAGTTGCTGCATGAGTTACAAGACCTTTTTCCTACAAAGTTCTGTGAAATGAAAGGTATTTTGGGTGATCTAGGCAAGATGAAGATTCCCTTGTGACCATATGCTAAATCGATTAGGCAGCAACTGTTGTAAGAAAATCTCCCTACGGATAGGTAGATATCCCCTTGGGATTAGAAAAGGCCCCTAGTTTCCTACCCAAGACAGAGATGAAACAAATAGACACTATAGTCCTCCTAGATCTAGCTCAAACATCAACTAACAAGCTATGGAAATACAAAGCAAGTAGATGGCATACCTTACTTTGATGGTTGTTCTGCTGCTCCTAAGTTGCTACAGCTCCTGCCTTTGATTATGGACTTATGAACCTGTTCACAAAGGAAACACAACACCTTCTCCAATGCAATATATGTATAAACAAAGATCTAACTATATAACTAGAGACAATTTCATGCATTCATCATTAAAGACATGAAAATGAGAGGAATAGACTAAGTTATATTAATGATAAGAAATCCAAAAGAAGTTGATTACAATGTTATACCTTGATGTCCAAAGTAGTAGCACCTCTTTCCAAGCTCTACAACATCACCTTTGCAAGACTCATAGGATCATAGGTTCAGTGTTTCCAAGATCACCCCCCCACAGCTCATGGATGGCTCTCTTTAAGTAGGATTTGGGAGGCCAACCACTAAGAGGAGATTATGGATCTAAGTGAATAATATGTGGATCAAAGATCTAAATCATGTCAAGGAGGGAAAGTGAGATGGGATTCGAAGGGGTACCTCATCCTAAGAAAATCTCGATGAGATCCAAGATCCAAAATAAAAGGGATAAGCCTAAATCAAGACTACCGCTCCCCTATAACTAAGCAAAGCGCAGTAGTACCGCTCCCCTATAAGCATGCAGAATGCGGTAGTTTGACACTACCGCTCCCCCATAGGTATGCAGGGCGCGGTAGTTCCAGAAGGCTTAATTTTTGGAGGTGGTTAATGTGGGTTTCGACCCCTTGCTTGTTGGATTTTCTTCCAAGTGTGACTAGGGAAGGTACCAAAATTAGAATGAAGGGTCCTAACACCCTTAGGAGGCATAAACATCATGTTTTCCATGGTGGTGAAAAATGTATATTCTCACTTACACGTGGTGTGGAAATTTGAGGTATAACAGATGCCCCCTAAAGTGTGAGGTCAGAAAGAATCTGATGGCCGAAACACTTTACAAATAATAAGTCTGCAAGGATATCTGAAGGAGAGTTGGAGAAGATTTACAAGCAAATATCGACAATATGTCTAACGACCTCGAGGCGGGCATACCCATGCTCGGAACAACTGACTGAAAGCATGGCTACTGACTAATACATTGCAGATCCATGATAATACTGACTTAACACTGACTGGAGACAAATCATGGATACTAGACTACAAGCGCATATCCATGAAAAGACAATGACACAGCCATGACCAATACAAGAGTGGATCTGTGTGATAGTACATCAATGAGGTCACCAACATAATATATATGTGGGAACCTACTCAAAAAATCTCCATCGCAACCTGGATGTGCTAAAAGGACTTCAGATCTATCCAGGGTCTTCTACTCGATCCCAAATCGATACGAATCTAACCATGTGATTACAATGTGTTGAAGTCGAACATGGTAGAAACCACTTGATTACCGGTCAATGATTGAAACCGTTGACAAGTGCGAGGGAAATCACCAATGATGAAAATGACTCCCAAGGTATCATAGTACATCTCGACAAAATGTGAATAGATGAATTGATGTCGAACATCCGCGAGATCATTTGATCAGAGGTCAATGATGAAAACCTACTGTCGAATGCGAGGAAACCTGCCATTGAGGCATGCAGGTACCAAGGTACTAAGGTTGGTTTCTAAGACTAATTCCTGGATAATGAGTTGAAGTCGATAGGAATAGACTCGTCAAAGGAGGGCCATAATGGATCCCACATCATCGACATGAAACCGACATAGGAAAGTGATATGAAGTAATGAATCAGATGAGTATGGACTGACACAGGGATGTAAAGGCTAACAATATTGCAGAGTATGACTAAGGTAAACTTCCCTTGAACATGAACGGCATGACAATAATGACTCGGCAGCATTGACTCAACGAGCCAGAGACCAAGACATAATGCAATGATGACTGAGGCATTCTTCAGATGATTTGAAGGAGTGGGACAACTCATAGAATTGGCATGAATCAGAGATAAATAGATTACCCAACTGTACGACGAGATACAAAAAGGTTCCATGTTCAAGGGCGACACAAGCTGCCATTAAGCTTTCTAAAAGAAACTTAACTTATTCCCCCCCAACCCCCATCATGTTTGATGAGTACCTCTTTGTTTTTTAACGAGCTTGAGGAGGATAACAGATGCTCAGTATAGCTCATCCTTTGGACGAGTCCAATCCCACATGTTTTACGAACCTGAGAAAGGAGGGGTTCGGTCCCAAAAGGGTCCTTCGATGTTTGATTTCACGAGTCCAAGGAAGGAAAAATCGGTCGTGATTTCATGTTTAGAGAGTCTGAAAAGAACTAAAGAAGACTCCAATGGTCCTTTTTCGTAAGGTTAGCCTCATTGCCCGAAAAGGGTAAAACAACGCGGGAGAGGACTCTTCCAGTCATGATTGGCTGGAGTATTCCTTTTTCGTAAGTAGTGCCCCCTAGTCCGAAAAAGGGGTGAACTATCACTAGGGAGACGATCATTCAAATCCTTTTACAAGCGTGAACGAATCAATTTCGCTTGGCAATCTTTTTTTATTTAGGGAGTCTGAAAAGAGCTTAAAAAGGACTCCATGAACAACGTTGTCATGGTTGATGACCGAGTACGACAAAGGAAAAGTAAACTCGGCACAGTTCTTTTTCCGTAAATAGTCTAGCGAGGTCGGATAAAGTAATAAACCTATACTCGTTAGACACACCTTTTTACTCCAATTGTTTAACGAGCACGATAATGGTATCAAAAGCACTCGGAATATTTTTCATGTTTGGATCCAGAGCACGAAAAAGGAAAAAGTAAGCTCAAACCACTTTTCATATTTTAACCAGAGCACGAAAAAAGTGAAAAAGTAAGCTGAAACACCATCTTACTGTTTTTAACGAGATTGAAGATAGGTTGGAAGAATGCTCATGATGTCTGCTTCATTTTTTAACGAGCTTATAACAGAAAATGAACTATGCTCAGAATAATTTTCATGGTTTAATGAGCTCGAAACCTAAAAAGAAAAGTATGCTCGAAAATGTTCCCAATGGTGAACTTCTTCCCATCATGAAAACCAAAGGTTGGTACATGCCCCCAGCATGATTGCTAGAAGTAAGTGACTTAGCTCCAACGTGGTGTGGAGAGGCGATCGAGTTGACTTCAACGTAACTTTCAGAGGTTGAAGACATGCCCCCAAGCTTCATTTCATTCGCCTAAGGTATAGGCGAGTGAAAAGAAGGTTCAGTTACTAAGTCTACGAGGAGACTCGACTCAAAGGGAAAGGATATGTTTCATTTTTTAACGAGCTTGACATAGGAGTAGAACTTTGCTCAGACTACTGGTTTCATTTTTTAATGAGCTTGAAGCCAAAGGTAAACTCTGCTCACGGTTAAGGCCCATTGATGGGTTCCCTCCCAACATGATGACCAGAGGTTGGTAAAAGCCCCCAGCATGATTGATAACGGCTAAACATGCCCCCCAAGCTTCATTTCGTCTGACTACTCTTCTTCCTTACCCAAAAATCCCGGATACTAATCCGAATGTGTTCACCAAGGGGGGTAGGGAGAACCAGGATCAAGTGACCCAGGCAGATGAAATGAAGGTTCAAATCCTAACTCTAGCGAGAGACTCGAACAAATGGAAGGGAGATCTATTTCATTTTTACACAAGATTGAAATAGATAATAACAATGCTTGAAAGGGTCCTTTTTATTTTTTAATGAGCTTAAAACAGAAAGAAATTATGCTCGAAAGTAGTTTCATTTTTACGCAAGCTTGAAACCGAACGTAAACTATGCTTGGGATTGGTTTCATTTTTACACAAGCTCAAAACCAACGGTAAACTGTGCTTGAGGGTCGGTTTTATTTTTTAACGAGCTGAAACAAAGAATAAACTATGCTCATAGGAACCTATTTCATTTTTTAATGAGCTTGACATAGAAAGGGAACTATGCTCATAGGTAGTTTCATTTTTACGCAAGCTTGAAACCAAAAGTAAACTATGCTTGAAATGATGGTTGGTTTCATTTTTACACAAGCTTAAAACCAAAAGTAAACTATGCTTGAAATGATGGTTTCATTTTTTAACGAGCTTGACACTGGAATAGAAATTTTCTCCAAGCATGCCCCCCCCAGGGAGAAGAAACCACTAAAACATGCGGAACATTTAGGGAATTTTGGTGACTAGGAGTCATGCAATGAGTGGGCGTCACAAAGGAAAGCTGATCGATGGTCACAATATTCCCATTATGGGGAAAATAAATCACTTGGAAGAGTGAGGACACTACAACCTTCATTGCATAGATGTAATCACGTCCAAGGAGTAGATTAAATCCTAAGGGAACTTGGACAACCATGACATCAATACAGACAGTTTTCCCTCCCAAAGGGATAGGTAATTGAGGAAGGGACCCTAAAGGTCCAGTAGGCCTTCTATTGAAAGCCAGTATCTAGTCAGTGATGGGCACAAGCCGAGGAGAACCTAAGGCTTGCCAAGCAATTGAGGATAGAATACTAACAGAAGCTCCTTCATCAACTATCGTATGAAAAATTTCTTTATCGGAAACTCCTAGAGATATTTGAAAAGGAATGCTCGAAGGAACACGAGATTCTGTCAGACCATTCCAATCAAAGGAAATAACCTCAGTACTTGGAGGGGGTCTCATGGAAACGTGCAGGGTTTCCCCTTGCCGAGGGCATTCTGAACCGATAAGGAAAACATCAGCGGTTTCCAATTCACTCTCGCTTGGAAGATAAGAATGAGACGAAGATTGTGTCAAGATGACTGCTTCAGTATGGAATTTCTCAAATGAAAGAGCAGGATCTAGTGGATATGACAGCGACTCGATCACTTCACTCTCGGGAGGGAGAGTGGGATCAATTGTAGATGAAACTGAATTGATCACTTGGTCAACCAGCGGGGGGTCGAGGGACAACTTACTATCATTTTTTGGAAGTACTAGTTGAGAACTAGTAATATCTTCCAACCACTGGGAAGCTTCATCCATGCTTGGACAAAGGAAAGTACGGTGCATACCCTCGCATATCAAACAGGGATATAGGACTTTACCCTTCCGACCCTTCACCAAGGGGTCACTGGTCGAGGGAGTGTCATCGACATGATGGTCAGAGGTCGACGATACAATTGGTTTGGGGTTTTTAGACCACTCTTCTGATACACGGGAAAGACCAGGGCAATCCTTGAGAAAGTGATCACCCTTGCAGAGTTTGCAGGGGAACTTGGGCTTACGAGGTGTTTTCATAGAATGAGTGCCATTAGAGGCAACTGGTTTACGCTTGGTCTCTTCCTTATCCTTCTTCTTCTTACCTTTCCTTTTCTTCTTCTTCTTATCCACTTGATTACTAACACTATTACTTTGATCAGGCGAGGAAGAAGGAACGGAAGAAGATTCATCCGATGAAGAAGGGGAAGTATTAGTTTGGGATTGACTCTCTCGTGATGGAGAGTTAACATTCGAAACATTGGGCGCAATCAAAATTACCGGATTGAATAACTATAACGGTAATCCTATGGAGGAAAAGTAAAAGGCACCCCTTGAAAAGGGGTCTCCGGATTGGTAGTCCCAGAAGGAGCATGGGTGCATGGAGGTAGATTCTCCATGAAACAAAACTAAGGGATGTGGACGAAGTCTTGTTAAAAATAACTCAAAAACCGTCAAGCAACCGAGCGTGCGAAAGGGGAGCTAGGAAAAGACAAGGCTCACAGGCCAAAAGAGCAAGCTCAAAAAACTATACTGAGGCCGCTACCACAGTTAGTTAGCTGTACAACAAAAAGGCCAGAATGCCAACAAGCAGCCCTACAAAGAAAAAGACCCTCTACAAGATAGCAAGCAAAACCTCCTAACTAAGGGCTGGATACCTCAACAAATTGTATCCTTCGCAAGGTGATGAAATCCAAGTCGAACAATACAACGTGAGAGACCGATATGAGAAGGATATCCCTCTACCGAAAGGGATCCTGGGTAAAAATCCCTAGAAGAAAAGTCACTAAGCTACCTCGTTCATGACACTTTGGAAAAGGTTTTGGGTGCTTCTGCCTTACAAGTAAGACAATGATCGATGTTTCCTTAGGGCTAAGTGGAGTGCGGCATTCCACAAAGTCCATCCGGTTCTCAATCTCGCGGCCGTTTAACCCCTGAAAGTTAAAAGCAGTCAGGAGGCCCCTCCACAAACTGGCTGTGACCGTGTCAATAAATACTAGAGGATTTTAGTTCCCTAAAGACAACGACTATGTATCAGATGAAAAATGACAAGGGGGAATTATTTTGATGCCTATCCCCGATGTCCTACCTAACTACCAAATTCTTTTGATTTCCTCAAGTGAGGTTAATATTGGTTTAGTTAGGGAGATTAATTTTAGAGGTTGCCTTACACAATTGGGTTATGGAAGTGCAACTTGATGGTGTTGTGACGACTCAAACCATGCAAATGAAGATGAATTGAAATGAGCCTTTCTCTTCGATGAACACTAGCTAAAGTAAGGAAGAATTCTTTCCGTTCCCAATATGCACAACCCAATGCACATGCAATTTTATTTCTTTTCAAAATGATAGAAAGGAGTAAAATATGTACCCAAGACTAACCCAAAGTAATGAAAAAGTTCTTCATATGAACATCAAACGTAATGATTCTAGTCCATTTCCTATCTTTTCACACTTGAAAAAGGCACATCCAAGCTACGGAAAGAAAGATTCTACAAATGCTTCCAATCAAATGCAAGACAAAGAGAAGAACCTAATAATATCGTCTAACTCAAATGTACATAAATATGAAACAAGTATTTCTTCTTCTCACGAATGTAATACCAAGAATGTCAAATGATTAAATTAAAGCAAGAAGAAAACCTATGTGTTTCAATTTCATGAATATGGTAAAAGAACGACAAAATCAAGCTTCTCTTTGAACTAAAGCGGAGGCAAGGAATCAATCTTTTCAAACAATCATTAGATAGGATGCAAAGGAAATAAGATGCCAAGCAATCCAAACACACCAAACCAAAAATGATCTCAAAACCTTGATATGGGTCAAAAAGACTATAGGATGCATGATTCATGGCCCCCCAGCCATGAGGGGGAATTTTTTTTTAAAAATAGAACCCATTTCGCTTAAAACTACAACCAAAACACTAGTATTTAATCAAAGGGCCAACATGGATCCAAATCTCGAAAAGACCCAAAAATAACCAAACAATTTCCAGGAACTACCGCGGGCCTGCAGGCCACCTGGGAGTGTTACTGATAGACTACCGTGCTCTAGACAATGGTTAAGGCGCGATACTGCTGGACTACTGTGCTCTAGACAGTGGTTAAGGCGCGGTACTACTGGACTACCGCGCTTTAGACAGTGGTTAAGGCGCGATACTGCTGGACTACCACTCTGTAGACAGTGGTTAAGGCGCGGTACTACCGTTCTGTAGGTAATTACGGGGGCGCGGTAGTGTGTGAACAGAGGGAAAGAGGCAGAATTTTGAGAAAAGATTTTGACTTTTCAAGGGTTTGCCAACCCAGATGACTTACTGATTTGTAACAGAAGTCTAATGCAGAGAACAGGGAAGTGAATGAGGGTGAAAGAACCCAATTCTTACAATCAATGAGTGAAATTGAAAGAAAACTTCACAAGCAAAGAAAATGGATTCAAGTCCCCAGTGGAGTCACCAGTTTCTGTTGTAAGAAAATCTCCCTATGGATAGGTAGATATCCCCTTGGGATTAGAAAAGGCCCCTAGTTCCTACCCAAGACAGAGATGAAACAAATAGACACTATAGTGTTTCCAAGATCACCCCCCCATAGCTCATGGATGGCTCTCTTTAAGTAGGATTTGGGAGGCCAACCACTAAGAGGAGATTATGGATCTAAGTGAATAATATGTGGATCAAAGATCTAAATCATGCCAAGGAGGGAAAGTGAGATGGGATTCGAAGGGGTACCTCATCCCAAGAAAATCTCCATGAGATCCAAGATCCAATATAAAAGGGATAAGCCTAAATCAAGACTACCGCTCCCCTATAACTAAGCAAAGCGCGGTAGTACCGCTCCCCTATAAGCATGCAGAACACGGTAGTTTGACACTACCGCTCCCCCATAGGCATGCAGGGCACGGTAGTTCCAGAAGGCTTAATTTTTGGAGGTGGTTAATGTGGGTTTCGACCCCTTGCTTGTTGGATTTTCTTCCAAGTGTGACTAGGGAAGGTACCAACATTAGAATGAAGGGTCCTAACACCCTTAGGAGGCATAAACATCATGTTTTCCATGGTGGTGAAACATATGTATTCTCACTTAGACATGGTGTGGCAATTTGAGGTATAACAGCGACCTTATCGGCTAAATCTGCGACATAAGGAGAAGGTCAAGGAAGAACTTGATTGCATGTTGGATGCTGGTATCATTGAACCAGTTGAAGAGTCAGAATGGATCAGTCTTATGGTGGTACAGGACAAGAAGACAGGTGAAGTATGTATCTGTGTTGATTTGTGGAATTTGAATGATGCCTGCTTGCATGATCCCTTTCCGACCTTGTTTATTGATGAAGTTCTTCAGGGAGTAGGTGGCCAAGAGATGTATTCTTCCATGGATGGGTTATTAGGCTATCATCAGATCCATATTGCAAAGGAAGACCGCCACAAGACGACTTTGTGACAGAATGGGGATGTTTTCAGTATACCGTGATGTCGTTTGGATTGAAGAATGCAACTGCAATATTTTTGCGGGTTGTTGCTGCTGCATTCAAGGATTTCGTCCATAAGTTCTTGAAGGTATACATGGATCATTGGACAGTTTATGTTTTGATCCGCGATCATCTGGCGAATCTATGGTTGATGCTGGAGCACTGTCGCCAACACCAGATATCATTGAATTTGAAGAAGTGCATTTTTTGCGCACCGTTTGGGATATTGCTGGGTCACATTGTGTGCAAACAAGGTTTGTTAGTCAATCCAGCAAAGATTGGACTCATTTTGAGCTTGACACCGCTGACCACTATTAAGCAGTTGCGGGCGACTTTGGGACATACTGGGTATTATCGCAAGTTCATAAGGGGATATGCAGTGATTATAGCCCCTATGGAGAAGCTATTGAAGAAATATGCAGTATTTCAATGAAGCACTGAATGTCAGGATAGTTTTGAATAGCTGAAGGCTAAGATGGCTTTGGCACCGATACTAGTATTTCTAGACTAGAGTAAAGAATTCCATGTCCATGTTGATACATCATCAATTGCACTTGGTGTGGTGCTAGTGCAACCCGGAGAGGGGGATCTTGATCACCCTATTACTTTCTCTAGTCGGATGTTGTCATCCGCGAAAAGGAACTACACCACTACTGAGAGGGAAGGCTTGGAGATGGTCTACGCACAACAAAAGTTCCGACATTACTTATTAGGTGGACATTTTAAGATGTTCATAGTCCATTCTGCATTGAAGTACTTGGTGAATAAGCCTATGTTGGGGGGGAAGATATGCCGTTGGATACTTCTCTTTCAAGATTTCGATTTTGAAGTGATTGTCAAGCCGGGATGGTTGAATTTCGGCCTTGATCATCTATCGTGGATTAACACAAAAGAGGAGCCAACTAACATTGAAGACGGGTTTCCTGATGCGCAACTGTTTAGCGTTGAAGTAGCCGATAGCTAGTTTGAAGAAATCATTCAGTTTCTGGCAACCGGTACTGCACCAGGCGAGTTCACCACTAGTCAAAAGAAGCAGTTGGTGGTTAAAGTTGCCGACTTCCAGCTCATCGCAGGAGAGTTATACAAGATGGGTGCAGATGAGATATTGAGACGGTGTGTCTTGAAACATGAGCAAGCGTAGATCTTGTCAGAAGCACACAGAGGCGTGGCTGGAGGGAACTATGGCAGTTGGGCGACTGCAAGGAAGGTGCTTTGTGCGGGGCTTTGGTGGCCCATGCTGCATAATGATGCAACATACTATGCGCGGTTCTGCGATGTTTTTTAGAGAACTGGGAAGCCATCCAAGAGGGATGAGATGCTGCTGGTACCTCAGCTAACACTACAACCATTTGACAAATGGGAAGTGGATTTTGTGGGACCAATCAATCCACCAAGGAAGCGCACTGGGGCAAGATACATCATTACAGCGACAGATGATTTGACAAGATGGGTGGAGGATGCACGAGTTGTTGATTGTTTCATGGCAACGGAAGCACAGTTTTTGTTTGACAACATTGTCACTCACTTCGGCTACCCCATGATATTGCTGAGTGATCAAGGTAGCCACTTTCTCAATTGGACCATCAGTGCATTGACCGAGGAGTTGCAGATACAGCATAAGAAGAGTATGCCGTATCATCCGCAGGCCAATGACATGGTAGAAGCTTTCAATAAGATATTGGAGCATGCACTGACAAAAGTGTACAACGCGAACCGCGATGACTGGGATCTGAAAATCCTAGCAGTATTGTGGGCCTATCGCACCATATGTAAAACGTTGATGGGTCAAACACCCTTCAAATTAGTGTATGGACAAGAAGCGATTATGCCGATGGAGTAAATTGTTCTAAGTCTGCGCATAGCGGAAGTGACAATTATGGATATAGCAGTGGCATTGGAAGAATTTCTAGCGCAGGTAGTACAGCTAGAGGAAGATCGCTTCATCGCAGGATTCCACCAGGGGGTGGGGAAGGATCGTCAGAAAGCTTGGCATGATCGCCACATAAAAAACAAGCAGTTTCAGTAGGGAGACTTGGTGCTGTTGTACAACAGTAAGTTTATGAAACATCCAGGAAAATTGTAGATGCATTGGCTTGGTCCGTATCGAGTCAGTAGCATCACTTTAGGAGGCGTAGTACAGTTGCAACAGTTGGATGGAGTGATGCTCGCAAAATTGATTAACGGTAGCAGGTTGAATCCCTATTGGTCGGGCTTGGAACAACGCGATGCCTGAGACGCATAAAAGAAAAATGCAGGGTAATTGGTGGCAGGATGGCGCACCGACTGAGATGAGAATGCGCAAGCAGGGAGGTTTGTACCGCAAGTTAGGAGTGGTCCGCGACAAGTGGCAGGGTTGCGACCAGGTCAAATCAGCAATAAATGCCAAAAGTTAAAACAATTAATTAACGACGTTTGTTCGAATGATGGGTCTTAATGGCGGATCCAACCGATTGGCTCACTGGATCGACGGTGAATTTGCGTCATTAATACAGGATTTCAGTTGAGTTATTGCAGGATTTAGTGATGATTATGGAGGATTCGGTTGGACACTATAAGAATGGGTCAAAGTTGGTAGGAAGGCACCGAGAATTCAATTGGTAAGTGCCTGTGAATTGTTGTCGAGCATCGTTATTGCCTTGTGCGTGTAGTTGTGTGTTGGGCAAGGTTCTGTTGAACTTGCGGAGCATTGAGTGTTGAGTGGGTCTGTCAATTACGCCAGTGAAGCCATCAGTTGTGAAGTTGGGTAAGGTATGCCACGAGAGCTAGAAACAATTGAGATTAACAGTGAAGTCGAGTATCCTTTCACCGGGATTTCTATTGAAGAAGAAGTCGAGTCTACAAGAGATGCCAATCTTGAGGCCGAGATTGCAAACATGCCTGTGGGAGAGTTAGTAATTGCTAAGAAGCATTAGGGAGGTCAGCTATCTAAATCATCGCAGAGCAAGCAACAGCTTCGGTCCTCCACTACTGGGGAAGGGGAAGCTCAAGGGGAAGTAGGGCCATCCAGTCATTGGGTTGATGAGTCCGCCGCATGGGAAGGAATCTCAGCTACTGATATCCTGGGGTATGTCCCCCCCAGTTGACCTAGGGTACCTGAGGTACCTTCCTGGAAGGTGTAGAGGAACCAGAAGTACCCATTGAAGATGTCAGCTCTCCCTACTGTGATGGAGTGCTATATTGATATTGTGTTGGCGTTGATGTGTCTGGGATATGATGACCATGACATGGTGGCATACAAGGAGATCACATCGACCCCTTATGAGCCAGGATCGCAATTAAGCGATAATCTAGTTCTGTGTGATTGGGCATGGGGTTTGCAACAAGCAGGCCTGCTAGGCCTTGTCAATATGCCCCATTTTGGATGGCTGCCGGAGGTCAATGCATGTGTTAGCACTCGGATTTTCCTTGGGATGTATCAAAGAAACCCCGAGGTAACCTATTTCAAACCAATCTTTAGACTGAAAAGTTGGCCTCCTTCACTTAGAGAGGGCTCTCTCAGAAAATCTGCCATCCAATGTCACCACAAAAGCAGTTTGACAATAAACTCAATGGCCAAATTGTAAAATGATAATAAAAACTTGTAGACTTTGAATGATGTGGTTGGATCAAACAGGAAAAAGATACCATTAGGAAATGGAGTCAAGATCATGTAATATGAAAGACGTGTCAGAGCTTCAACAATATAAATTTTCATTAGAGGTGGGATAGCTGCGTTTTTTACAGTCAATTTAATTTTGCAGGTGGTGTAGAAAGAAATAATGACAGTCCATCAACAACAGGCATCAAACTAGGATGAATCCGTTGTCAACTTTGGAGAAATAAGCAGATGCTTTAATGCAATAAATCGAGGCATAACCAGTATGAATCCCAATTTATTTCAGACGTTCATTTCAAGCATAGAAGAAACACATAATGGAAGATGTGACAAAGAAGATAAACATGCACATTATGAGAAGGAAAAAGGACGGACTGTAAAAAGTACAACATCAGAATCTCTAAATCTGTTAAAATTTTTTGCTTCGCTCTACAATATTTATTCAAATATGAAGATGAGGCAGAACCCCTCGTAAACCTTCTTACTGAAAATCGAACCCCTTTTACATTGTAAAATGCTTTATTTATACAAAAAGTTCTTCCTAGTAAACCCTAACCACTCGAAATTTCTAGACTTTGTCTATAATAATTAGTTACAAGAACATAATAACAACTGTAAAGTAAATGCTAACTTCTACGAACAAGACTTTAACAAAAAAATTCAATGGTAACCAAATCTGGAAACTACTTGTTTAGATGCTTTGAATTTTGAAGGGTTGTTGGAGTTCATTTCTTTTGAAATATGTAACTGCCTGCTTCAATATATTTCTAAGGTTAAAGTATGCTGCCAGCTGTTCTACTTGATCTTGAAATTGTTGATTGCTTCCTTAAAATATGGATGCACTTTAATTATTAACTTATCTTTGCACCACCATTAATTATTTGCAATTGGAAAATATCTTGCAAATACCCTAGACAACGCATCATGAGCAGCACAAAGAGGATCTTTCCATCCGAATTATGACTTTCTTGACCTCGTAGAACTTGATGTAGAAGCAGGACATGGGTACAATTACCTATTCCAGTGCGGTGGTAATGGTTGTGCTGATCTCTTTATTGATATCGGACCCCAACTTTTAAATAGGCGCTCGTTTCCCATGCACTACCGGTTTCTCCAAGTATCTCTTTCAACGCATTTTCCAAAAAAATTGTGTGTATACAAAATAGAATGATAAGTCTCATTAATAAATATAAAATTCTTTTTGGGTGCCACGTAAGGTAGTTCCGCATTTCCTTTGAGTGGTTTTCAACACCATTTTTCCCATATGCGGATGTATCAAAAGTGGACACATGTGAGGGTTGTTTATACTCTGCAACCACCAATCTTCATTTCCTTCCGTGTATGTAAACGATGCAGAATGAATCGTGATCTGTCAATCACTTCTTCATCTTCATTAGACGGTTGATATTTGGACACTTATAGTCGATGTAGTTTCATACCTCTAATGAATCCATCAACTGAGCATGAAACAGGATATTGACCATCTAAAGAAATGAGCAGCGTTGTTTGATATGTTTCTTTCTCATCTGCCCTTCGCTATAACCGTGTCCCTGAAGAGGAGGTGACAATCCTCTTATTCGACCTTCATATAAAATGAAACCCCATAGAAAAACAATGGTGCCAACCCCAACAGTCTCTTCCTCGGCTACAATATATGGACGCAACATTAATCTTTGGATTTGATATTGACAAATAGACCTAGAGCCAAAGGGACAGATCTCTTGATATTTTGCTCTCCATATTGCAAGAGATGCTCCAAAGAGCGTGTAGCCATTTCGAGGCCAAGCTCCTTAGCCATAGCAACCATTGCAATTTCAATTACAGTTGGTGCCTGATGACTCTCACCCTTATCAAGATGTTCCGCATAGAGACCAAGAAGACTATGTACCTTAAGAAAATTTCCATTCCCAGCATACACATAGGACTCCAGTGTAACTTGACAATATCTTGATATTTTCTCATTGAATGTTTTTGCTACTTCCATAGTTGCATCAACTTTTTCTTGCTTTTCAAGATATAAGAGGTCAAGGCCTAAGTAGAGAAATCGAGTAAGTGGCTCTCCTAGCTTAGATTCATTTCTCTCCATCAAGGCAATAATAATTGACTGAGCCACCTCATCATTGCAAGATCCAACATAGATCAACCCCAGAGATATTGTAGTGAATGCAATCACATCTATTGGAATTTTCGAGTCTGTTAAAATAGGAGATAAAAGTCGAAACACTTCATCCTTTTGAGAACTAGCATATGTTAACCCAAGGCCCATAATCGCCACAATTCGGATGTTTGACTTGTCCTTACTGACGTACTCTGCAAGAAGTGTGTATGCAGGATCACATTCATTTTGGATGCCACAATTTACAATACCGACTGCAGGCACTGTTCCAGTAATCGCATGATTATCATTGCTACTAAAATACCTGTCTCTTTGTGTAAGGCCAACATCAACATCCCAAAGGAGAATCAAACCCAAACTGGCTGCCGCACTAGTTTTTCCATGTTCTTTGTTCTTAAAAAGCCGATTTCCTATGTTGATACCACTTGATGATTCTGTAGTAGCTATCATTAATTTGTCTAGACCAGATCCAGCATTTACAATTGCGTTCACAAATGTGGCAGCAAAGTTATGTCAGGCAGAATCAACACTTGCACCGGCACTTGCACGCCTATCAATCAAATGTGCCTTGTAGATATCCTGAGTGGACTTGGACTCCATTCCATATGGTGCATGAATAATTCAAACCTGCATATATAAAATTTCCATGACCTCGCCTCTCCATGATACTTAAGCTTGAAAAGACAGTTGGGCGCATCGTGTTGACGAGGAAATATGTTGTAGTGTTTACATACCACAATAATTACATAAGGTTTTGATGAAGTGAGCCCACGACTTTGACATTGGGGCTTGGAGCGACTTTTGTCCACTAGCATTTTGCAATATACGGTGAATTCATCTCCAAATGCCATAAAATTTATTCTCGTACTCGTCACAATCTTCATGTCATGTTTATATTCTCAGCCTTTGTTCGACATGCAAATAGAGAAGAGCTCTCTTCACGTTTTAAATATCCCATTGCCTCTAATATACATGAAGTAACAAAGAAAGGAGGAGCTCGTGACAATGGAGGATATGAGATCTATGGGGCCCTCTTGGCTTGGCGCTTCGTCCCATGGTGAAGCCCTTGGTGTTGGGTGTTTGATACCCTTTTGCTCCAACTTTTGATTAGAGTTTTTCGCACCCAAACTAAATATTTAAAAGAAATCTTTGTTCTCTCTTAAAAGCCGAAACTTAGGCTCCATGGAAATCAAGGGCCTTATTCAGAAGGTTTTTTATCATAGGCTATATCATAAAAGTAAAACCCTTCTTTATAAAGTTTCAAACTTTAGCTTTTGTAGAAAAATTAAAAGACTTATAATTTCCTAATAAAGATTTTAAAAACATAGTCCACAAACCCATAAAGCTGATCATAGGTCTATAAAGACCCCTTTTCCTTTTGCAACCTTTGATGTCTACATTTGAGGAAAAAAAATGTTTCTCTTTGACCATATTTGAAACCTCCGTTATGCAAACCGATCTATTCTGCACCATCAACTTTGTTAGAAGGAAATTGATCACAAAAATTTATTGAGTGATAACAGCATGTGTGAAGCAGTTGTTAGCCTACTTTCACGGCGGTACATTGTGGCTGGACGAAGCGATTCCCATCACTGTGCACTTGATTGCAGAGATTACCGGGTTTCCCAAGGATGGGGTCGACCCGTCGTAGTATTTCCAAGGAAAGGACAATGACAAAAAGCTGGTCGTGTAGTTGGTTAAGCACTACAAGTTGGAGAAGGATGGCCAAGGCTACCGCACTAGCAACATCAATGATAAGGCAGTGCTCAACAGCACCAAGATACTTTCCTGCAAAACGGTACAGGGTGGCCGACCCAATCAATGTAATTCAAGCATTGTGGCATGTGTTGAATAGTGTGCGTTCGGGGTGCAGATGAACTGGTCACTATTTTTGTTGAATCAATTGGCGGAGGATGCTGCAGCGGTCCAAGCTGGTAAGGGCTCGTTCACATATAGCTGGTTGCTGCTGCTGATTGCACTTGTGGCTTGGAAAGAGCTCGACGTGTACTAGGGTATGGAGGTTGACACTGTGAAAGACTGTCGTGGCGCGTGGTATCAAAACCTATGGTTTGTCCAAGAACAAGAATGGAATAAGGAATGTACAATGTTGTTTTGGTTATACGGGGAGATGCTCTGTGCAGCTACGACGAGGGTGCCCCATTTTTCTTAAGAAACCACACCGCAATTTAAGGCAGTCATGGTATTTGCAATTCGACCACATTCAATTTATGTCCATGCTCGCCACGACCCATATAAGCATTGGCTGTTGAAATCCTATAAGGTCATGATGGCAGAGTTGGAGGCTATTGTGAACGACTGGCTAGTGGAATGGCGTGAACCTATGGGGTTGGATGAGATTGAGGCTGGGGAACCTGCGCAAGGCTTAGATGATAGTGTATTGACGTAGGATCAGCACAGTCATCATGACTCAGACCGAGAATCCATCAATACACTGACAGATGACGACAGTGACTACGCCCTAGAAGAAAACAGAACGAAAGGGCACCAAGACCTTGCGACAATCAGTGGGTTGCGCCTATCGATGGAAGCGCAGTTGGGCTGATTTATAAAAGCAATCACTGATTTATCCACCGCAGCATCTCAGAAGATGACCCGGGTTTACATATGAAGGATTCCATGCGCTCACTGCTCGTATGGACTCTTTGTGTGACATGGTTTCGTAGAGGGAACCTGAAGAAGCAATAACACCGCAAGTTAGCACAATTAGCACTGAGCCACAGGCCAGGAATGTGGATATTTCCCCGACTGCGATTATGACTGAAGATGAGGCCGTGAACACCTTTCTGCAGCAGTTGAAGAAGGTGTCCATCAATTTTAACACATTTCCGGAACAAGGATTGACAACTATGCAGATGGTGGCTAGCCGAGAAATGGCTGATAGAATGCACAAGATCAGAGTTAAGTACACGACGTTGTAGGAGCGCGAGGCAGTTGCACAAGCAACCATTGCAGAGTTGACAGGACGGGCCACTACACCACAGCAGGCTGTGTATGAGCTCGAGGAAGACATCAAGAAGGAGTGAGTTGAGAAGGCTCACGAGATTGACTAATTGAAGAAAGAGAAGGACCGCCTCATCGCGGAGAAGGCCCATATGTGGGATGACAGTGTGCGGGTAGATCAGGCCATTGCGGAGTCTTATCACCATGTGCTGGAGTCCACTGAAGAGGTGGACATGCTTCAACATGTGCAAAAAATGGGGGCTTTCATTGTCTAGTTACGGTACAAGAACCAAGAGCTAAAAGCTCAGGTGAACCCCAACACCCCTCAAAAAGAAGTGGACGATCGCAAACGTGCAATTGAGGAGATAGAAACGTAGCTGGGAGAGCTAGAAATAGTAGCAATGAGGCTCACAGCTGACACTATGCAGTTCTGGGTCCGGATCGTTCAGGATGAGCAGGTTGAACAGCTGATGAAGGTTCGGCAGGAAGCAGAGGGGGAGTTGGAAACACTCAAAGCGGTGATGCACGTGATGCCACCCATGGAGCAGGTTTCCAAGTCTGCGGATTTGAAAGATCTACAGCTGTGCGTCGCCAAGGACAATGAGCGACATAAGAAGTGTGTTGTGCAGCTGGAGGAGTTTCAGGATGTTGGTGGCCAATTTATGACAGAGGTTGGAAAAGTTCTCCAGGCTGTATAGGGACATCGTCAATAGGTGGATGCGAAGCTGATTGAGCACCCATAGCCCCAAGACGTCGTCGACAGTCAGGAGGTGGCTACGACATCAAAGGAAATGGTGACGACAGTTGAGTAGCAGTACAAGGACTTCAAAGTCAACACCACAGAGTACACCATGTCTAGTTGACGTGGCTCAAGGGCGAGCCACAAGATTGTGTTGGGGGCCTGTTGGTAAGCAATTTGGCAAGGAAGAATTGCAGCATTGTCAATGTTGCGACACATCAGAAGAGGTCGCAAAAGGCAGAAGGCTAGATTATTTTATGTAATTTTGAGTCGATTGAACCACAGAATGCGGGTTTTGGGTCATTGGACCTTATTTTATGTAATTTTGAGTTAATTGTACCGAAGTAGGCGGGTTTTTGGGTCATTTGGACCACGTCAGTTAGATTTTGGGTCATTTGTCCAAGTGTCGGTTAGGAATTTGTTAGTAAGTGGACAAGCATTGTAAGGGTGGAAGCCTATATATAGTCATAAGTCATAAGGGTGATGGCATCTTAGTATAGATCTATGGATGTTGATTTGTGCGCATCTTTGAGTCTATATGTGAGATCAAGAGATATCGAGATCTGGTTTTGCAGAGATGCTGTATTAGGGTTTTTGCTGAAGTAATATGACATGACGAAACTTTTTGGTGAAATTCCTTGTGTACCTTTTATGTATGTTGTGATGGTTTCTTGCTGCAGTTATACTGTAATGTTATACTTGTTGCAATGAATGTCTCTGTGGAATGATGCTACAAATATGAATGATGTTAAACTTGAATGCTTAGATCTGTCTTGAATGTTGCGACAATTTAAGTAAGAAAGTATTTCCACAATCATCCTCCTTCATTCGATGGAAACATGGTTCCGTCCACTCTCCCTTGATCGCCTCGGGTGAGACCTCATTTGCTCCACAGGTGTTGCTGGACAGGGTAAAACTTGCCTGGGCCGGTGCTCAGGGAGATCATGGTGGGTTGGTGTTAACAGTGATGGGAACCCCTGTCGACTAGGTTTGAGTCAACAAAAGTATGTGTTATGTGTGCAACAAGTAATCCAAGTAACATAAATTTAGGATTGTACACTCCACTTCCTATTCCTTCCCACCCATGGGAAAGTGTTTCAATGGATTTTGTAGGAGGGTTACCAATGTCTAGAAAGGGACACGATTACATAATGTTATTATGGATAGATTTAGTAAAATGTGCATTCTAATGTCTTGTAAAAAGAATATAACTAATAAGTTGACTGCTCATTTGTTCTTCCAGCATGTATTGTTCTATTTTGGACTACCTACTTCTATTATATACAATTGAGATTCCCACTTTATTGGGAAATTTTGGTCATGTTTATGGGAACTTATGGACACAAAGTTAAATAAAGGAATGACATTTCATCCACAAACTGACGGAAAAACTGAAGTGGTCAATCAGACAACAATACATCTTCTTTGAGGATATTGTGCCAAGCATCCCAAGCTGTGGGATGAAAAATTGCATTATGTTAAGCATGCCTACAACAGAGCTATGCACTCTTCAACACAAAGGTCTCCATTTGAGACATGTTTTGGATATTTTCCAAAGTCTCCTTTAGACTTTGTTTATGGGAAAGATTCAGTGGGATATGGATAAGTTGATGTGGATAAATCTTTGAATTTTATTCAGTAGATCCAGTTAATACATCAAGCAGTACAAGAACACTTGGAATCAAGTCAGTCCATGTATAAAGAAAGACATGACAAACATCGAGTAGATCATCATTTTCAAATTGGTGATCAAGTATGGCTTCATATCAGCAAATACTGACTCCAATGTGAAGGTAGAAAGTTGAAACCAATTAGGTATGGACCTTTTACAATTTTGGATCAAGTTGGTAATAATGTTTTTTGGTTAGATTTGCCTCCTTATATGCAAATGTATTCCATTGTTAATGTGGAAAAATTGAAACTATCAGAGCCTCCTATGATTATGGACCAAGATGTATAGGTTCAAGTACCTTCTATTGATGAGTTTGTTCCTAACTATCTCAATGAACTTCAGGAAGATGTTATACTTGATAAGAAGGTCAGATCTTCACGAATATGTGACATGGAATTTCCTTGTGTGGGGCATAGAGGGAATGCATCCAATCAATTCAAGATGGCTAGCGACCAGAAGAGTGAGGGAGCTGTACCCTCACATGTTTTTTGAATGATCCCATGCTTTTGGTGGCCCAAAAGCTTCCTAGTGGGAAGGTTTGATCCAAGAGAATCTCAAAGATTGATCAAAATGAAAGTCTTCAAAAGATGCAAAGAATCTTATAGATGCATAGAGATCGCTAGGAACTTTCCGGAAATGTTCATTTCACGTGAAATGACCTCTCGAGGTGAAAGTTATTGAGTTTTGAAAATGCAACAAAAATGTTAAAAAGGGAAAAAAAAGGGTAAAAAAGGTTAAAAAAAATGGACCAATGATAGGGTGCCACGTGGTCAAGAAGGTGACTTGGAAGCATTGAATTGGACCAATCAGGGATTTCAATGTGGCATCCCTGTTGGCAGTTGTTTACACCATTCTACAAAAATTATCGTTGTGGTGGTGATCGAACCCACGATCTCAACCTCCACCAACGACTCCATAGAGCCCACCTAGCCAAGAGTCCCTCAAGTGTTTCTTAACACTATAGGGTGCAACTTATATTTAAACTTGAAGGATGGTTAGTTTGGAAAAATGGGTAGGATTGAGGACTAGACCCTTGATCCCTGGTCCAACACCGAGGCCGTAAAGTGTTACATGGAGCACCAACCAACAAGCCAAACCAATAGAGAAACAAGCCCAGTCACAAGCCAAGCCGATGGAGAAACAAACCACGTCATAATCCACCGCAGTGCTACATAACCAAACCACCCAACAAATAAAGCAACAAAGTCACGTTGAAAGGGGAGAGGCCCGCGGTTTTGACCTCGGGAACTATGCCCCCAAATCACAACACTTTACCACTGGGACAAAGCCCATTCATTGAATGTATATCAGTCGCTTTTGGTTAAGAGTTGAAAGGTAGAAATGGGGGCCAAAAAGGGGCATGTGGCCCTCCAATTCATGCCCAAACGCCTATTTAAAACCACATTTGGATCCATAGAAAACAATTACATAGAGCACATTTTTCACAGTTTCCATAACGAAGTACGAGCACAGATATCGAGGTAGGTACAGGACATTAATGGGGGAACTTCCCGAGGTGGGAAATCCATACAGTCCATACAGTTGCAGGTAGATTTTATTTCAATTTGCGTTCTAGAGGAGTCCTCAGGCAAAGATAGTCGAGTTTATACTCATTTTACTCAGAATTTCGAGAGGAACGCAATGGTGCAATCTATTTCTGGGTTTGACTCACAAAACTTAGAAGTGTTTCTAGAACTCATGTATGTAAGTTTTTGAAGACCTAATAAGATCAGCCTTCTCATTGGAAGTGGCCCGAAGACGTAGCCCAAGAAGGGTGAATTCCGTTATCATTTGTTGTCTACAAATTTCTGGTTTGCATACTTGTTTATTTGCTTATGTGTATGGTTTAAGAATTTAAAATTCATCTTTAAAAGCCTTTTTATGAGAATTTACATGTAAATTTATGGTAAAAAGATCTTGAAAGTTTTTCAGATCAATATTTCTCTCAAAAGAGACCCTCATTGTTAAATAACTCTCATGGGATAAAGCGTTTATGAGTGGGAGTCCCCTTTAATCCGAAAGAATAACATACAAGACTTAGCCTACATTAAGCTAGAAATTGGACCTCTAAGAACGAGATTTCCAAGAATGGGTTATGGATCAACATCACCACAAACTCTTCGTTTGTAGGTCATCTAAGAGTAAACCTGGGGTGGCAAATGTAGGAGTGGGTACTATATGACCACACTGGAAATTTAAAGGCCAAAAATTCATGGGGAGTAGGGATTGCGTCAAAAAATTAAGTAGAGACATATGCATTGTACCAAGGGTTATGGGTCCTTCAATCCATCCATGTTAAGATGGTATTGATCTTTGGGGACTCACTCATAATAGTGAACCTAGAGTTAAAAATGTGAAATGAGGAGCGGACTGAGTAGAATAATACACAAGATGATTTGGAAATTAGACACCCTTGAAGAGGAAAATATATTTGATATATGCCATCATAAAAAAAATACCATAAAATGGAAAATATTTCCACCTACTTGGACAAATGGTTCTCATTAAAAACTAGGACACTCTAACCATCAACTAGATTCCATAAACTTCTCTCATGGGAAACAATTATAGTGCAAAGGGACTTAGGTGCAAAGACCCCCTCTTAAGGATCAATCTAGAATATATGGGGCATTTTACCAAGATTAAAGGACATACATACTTATTCCACTCGCTCAAGGAAGATTTCAAATATTATAGTGATCCTGGTCCTTTTTCCCATGGTGAGATATACTAGGTACATGATTTTAAATATCATTTATATTGGCTCGATTGTGAAGGTGGGATATTTCTCACACAAGGGATGGTGAAGTTCAGAGACAAAAATGATTTTTCTAACATTTGTTATCGAGAGAAAAGAGCTTAGTATCTGCAAAAAGTGATTTGGGGATATCTAAATAGTGGTAAGTGCAACATCTCCTTTTGCTTTACTTTTCCGAGTTTCATATTTGTCCAATTTGGTACCATATTTTAATTTATGGGTGTCTTTGTATGTCCCTGTTCAAAGGAATTTTGTTAAGCAATGTCAAACTTCTCTTTCATGTTTTTTTACTACCCAAGAGAAATGTAACTTGTTGTTGGTTGGGACATATTCTATTATTCCAAAGAGATTGAATGGGAGGGTTTACTGCTATTGAGAGGATTTTTTGTTGAGGAAATTAGGCCAAGATACTTGGACTTTTGTGTGTTTATAGTATTCCTTTTTAAAAATTCAAATAGTAACAATATAATGGCTAGTTTCCCATACTTTGGAGACCCTGGGATTGATAGCATCTATGATATCAATTTTTTTAAGGATAGTGCATGATTAGGTGGATAGAATGAGACAAGACATCAATTATTTAAAATTAGTTAGAACTGCAAGAGGAAAAAATGGGAAAGTTGGAAACCAAATTGCATGAGAACAACACTAGGATGGACATAATGATAGAGGGAATGGTATGCACTGTACAACATTATACTGAAATTTGTTTGAGGAACCCAATAAAAAATAGGGAAACTAAATTTTTTTAGAGGATTTAGCAATGGATAATGTCAAAGAAGAGACCATAGTGTAGTAGACATGTCTTGTAATAATTGGTCAAGCTTAGTTTCAGAGAGAGGGAAGGCAGGAGTAGGAGGATGTATAGATGGAGGTAGCCCATAAAAAACACCACTTTGCTTAAAATTGGATTATTTAGTATGTTGTATCTTGATTTTGGGTGTATTTATACACCAATATAGTTATAGAAGTGAAAAACAAGCTCATAGTTATGCATATTATTTTTTTTCTAGTGAAAGAATGTAACTTAATGTTTCAACTCAATAGAGCCCAATTATATAAATAATTTGAACTATTATGTATATTATAGCTGATTTGGTATGCCACAACCTCTTTATAATATAAAAAATACCTTTTCTTGTTAAAGAAAGAAGGTAGACTATTATCCATATTGATCACTCGCTACTACAATATTTGTAGGCCTAGAGTAAGATTCAAGAAGAAAGACACTAAAAGTGGATAGGATTTTTGTAACAATTTAATCTTATCGTCAAGTATAAGAAGGGTAATAATAATATTTTTTTAGAAACATCACTCTCAAGGGCACCACTATCCAAGACCATATCTTTGGGTACTCTTGTGCATATGGATCATTTCATCCATAGCACATACAAAGAGGAATACATAAAAGATGAGGACTTCAAGGAGGTATTTCAACAACTAGAAGACCAAGTTCATTAAGAATAAGGTGACATCAAGGACCACTACCATATCTAGGATTGACTGGTCTATAAGTTGGATTTTCTTTGAATACCAAGGAGAAAGATAGCAACATATCAAAGAGGCTCACACCTCTAACGTTGTAAGTCATTTTGGTGGTGGCATTGACACACAATATAATTAGATGCACTTTACTTTACTAGAGGATCCATAATTTGTTGTGCCAATAAACCCAATAATAGGGAGGTAGGTATATATCATCCTTTAGCTATGCCAATTAGGACAAAAGAGAGCATATACATGGATTTTTTGGGTGGTTTTCCAAGAGCTAGGTGGGGAAATGAGTAACTATTTGTGGTAGTGGATAGATTTAGTAAAATGTGCATTATCATGCTATGTAAACTGACTATTATGAGACAATATGAAACAATATGTCATGTCCCCTCATTGACGATCATTGGATTGAGTTCCTAACCCAATAAATCCCTTGGATTGAGGAGAAAATCTCATTTACTTGGGGTTAATTTTGAAAGTTGAGGAAATTAATTAATTAATTAATTAGGAGGTGTTGAACGTATTTGATTAAAGTTGATATGCACTTGATGAAAAATATTTTTCATTAAATAGTTATTTTTATTTTGGAATAAAGTGGATAGTGCTCCACAAGAGTGCCTTAGAGGATAAGGTTGAGTAAGGGGTAACTTGCAAGACACAAAAATATAAAGCAGTCAAAGCAAGGAAAGTAGGAAAAGGAGAAGAAAGCATAATAAAGCAGCAAAGCTAAAAAAAAGTATAATAAAGCAAAACAACCTTATCCACTCCGTGAGAGTGCCTTAGTCTATCCTATTTGCTCAACAAGTCACCTCAATCTATAAAATAATGGTTACAACTCCATTTCACTTCTTTTGACATTTGAGAAATGATGTGAGTGCAATTGTGCCTCATTGACTTGGGAGATGTGCCCCTGCTTCCTGTTAGAGGATGATGTAATTCAACCATTATCATTGATTTTATTGTAGTTACTAAGTATGCACTAGTGGTGTACGAGCCTATGATAGAGTTTTGATAGCTCTCCATGCAGATCTATGAGTTATTTCATATCTTTCCAGATGTAAGAGTTTCTTCTAGTTGTATATCATTCTTGTGAACTCTTTGATGTATGAATCAACTAATTATGGCTTATATCACTATAATAATGAATCTCTGATGTCCAATATGAAGCTTTACTAAATAAAATTCAGATTCTCATACCTCTTATTGCACCTAGTCTAGATTCCGATTCTCATACCTCTTCTTGTACCTGATTGTCATATCAATTATTCCAAGTCTCATATCAGAAATTCGTGAGCCTCTTAGACAGTTTTGGAAGTCCTGAATTTGATCTAGCTATGCAATCCTAGAAGGTAATTTTTCTTGTATCTTTGTGAGACTTCCTCAAAAAAATTTCAAACTTGCTAGAGTGAACCTTGACTATTTATTTACTGTTATTTTATTTTATTTAGCCTCCCTCAGTCGAAATATCTCACCATTGGTTCACATTCCATGTTTAGCTGATGTTCTAGTTTGCATATTCTAGGGTTACCAAGAGCATTGGAGTAGAATTCAGCCTGGATGATGTTAAAAAAATCAATGGTCCCAGTACTTTCTGCAAAGGTTGTATCAGCTAACATATTCCTCCTCCTATACAGGATACTTGATTTTTACTACCTACAATCAAACTAGCCAACTAAATCCATTGTTTTTAATTGAGTCTTCCAAGGGAACGAGTTAGTGTATCGCCAGTCCTGGTTGGTACATTACAGTAGTATCAGAGCACTTTAATTGGCTCATCCTATGGAAAGTGAATCTCAGATGAGGAAATATCTTATAACTATCTTCAAGTTGCAACTATAGAACTAGACACAGTAATGAAATATGAAAGATTTGAGTTAAACGAGGAAGAATAAATCATTTACATTGATGGAGGCCTACCAAGAGATGAGGATGGTTACAGCTGTGATTATATGTATAGTGAATACCAATGGGATGAACCACCAATGGCTAATCCTAAAAAGGATTTAGAAAAAGTGATATTTGCATGTGAAAACTTGCCCCTCCACTACCAGGAGTATCTAGCCTTGGGAGAAGAGATTTGTAAAGACAATTACTTGAAAGATTATTTTTATTGCAGATTTGGATTTGATCACAAGGATGTAGATGAAGATTCTTTTGAGAGCAGAAAACCATCCATGGAGGAACCAATTTTTGCTACTACCCCAAGAAAATAAAAAGAGAGAGGAATCGAAAGTAAATCCTCATTGGATGCCATTGTTTCTAGCATGAAGAGACTTTTCATATTCTTTTCAAATTAAGTCTCCACTAATATTGATTCTAAGGTTACGAAGGAGAAAGATGCATCAATTAGCTTGAAGGAGAAAAATCATAGTAACAATCATCCATCAAACGAGAGGAGCAACAATATTCCAAGAGAAGAGCCATGTGGTTCCTCTAATGAATGCATTGATCAAGAAAAAGAATATTTGAAGCTAAGGAAGAAAGGTAACTATGATTTTGGTAGCAACAATTCCTTATTCCATCAATATGAAAAATATTCCATTGAGTTAATCACAAAAGAGTTTGAGGAACACCCTAAGAGGGTAGGCCAAGCCACCATGCAAGAGGTTGTTCAAAGTACTGAGATTGAATCCAATCATGGACACCCAAGCTTCTTTATTAGTGTGTTTGAGATCCCTACAAGGGATATGGAAGATGATATTGGTAGAGGAAAAACAACTTGTGGATCATATTTAGAGGAAGAGAAAAGATCAACCCTTCAAGCATTCTCGTAACATTATTATGGAGGAAAAGACAACTACACTCTAGTTGAGAGTGAACCTAGATATTTGGTGGAGGAGCACACCATCACCAGTCCATCTCATGAAGAGATAGAGGTGTCACAAAGGTATTACAACCATTCTGATTTTTGCATTCACCAAATTCCTTTGTCTCATCTTGATAGGGAAACCACTTCTGGTGAGAAGGTTAGCAGAAAATATCCTTCCAGTGTTGAGATCCAAATTTTTAAGAAGGTTGAATTTTTAGAAGAGAGTTTGCATGAATCTAAAGACTTGCATGAGAACACATGTGATCATATGTGTGTGGATAATAGTGCACATGAAATTATGGAGCATCATCATGTCCAAGGTAAACTTAAGGAGTCTTCAAATTTACAAGTGCTTGAAGAAAGCATTGACTTGCAGGATGATTTCCAAGCACCTGTTTCACTCCCGAGAGATTATGGGCCTCTTTCATGTAAGGAAGACTTATCTATGATGAATGTGGATGATTACATCCCATTTGGATCATCAAGAAAATAATTCTATTCATCATTGAATTGGATGGATAGCTACCTCACCAAGATGGAGACCCGACATTGTGAAGACTAGCTCACATTGGTAAGAGTTATTTTTGCATTAGTGATGGATATATTGTTTCATTTAAGTTTTTTATGTTCAATTATCAGCATCCAAGGAATTTGTGGCTGCAATATGATTCTTTCCATACATTTACATTCATACCTTGGAGGAAAAATTACATAACAGATGAGGAGTTATCTCATGGCATGATATTCATAGTGAAGCATGATGACATTGTGAGGGCTACCGAGGTCTTCGCCACCATTCAAGGCACAAGTATGGAATACTTACATAAAATTGAGGTCATATGGAAGTCACTACAATAACATGATAAGGTTCTTGAATACCTTCCACTAGGTATACCACCTGACAAGGTGAAGAAGCATAAGGATGAATTGAGGATAGATGTACAATCCATCAGTATCTTTCATTACAAGCATTTGAAAACGTTCAAGGAAGAAGACATGTGGAGGCTAGTCTTCAAGTACCATTGTGGGAACATTGAGTTCTTATTCATGCTCCTTGGATTAAACTATACACCTACTACATTTCATCCTTGCATGTACACCATGGTAGATGAAAAAATTTGTAAGTATGTTTCCCAATCTTTTAATGATATGTTTTTTTGCATCAAGGTTTGGAAAGAATGCTTGGATATTGTGCTAACCCTTATGGAAGAGTTATCCTTCCATGCAAATGGATCCAAGTATGAGAGGGAAGAGATTGAGATCCTGAATATTAATCATATGGATGTGCAAGTTAGTACCAACTTTCCTGATGGGATGATTTGGGATACTCATGGTGGACCAAGTTCAAGAAGAAACACAAGATGCTTCTTTAGGTTCTCACACGTAATCATTACGGAAGAAGTTTCTCATTGGATAGGAGAGGCTGAAATGATGACTAAAGAGATGATGAGAGTGAGGGTTGGTTACCTCATACCTACACTATCAATTTCCACTCACCCATTCGTCCTACAATGGGGTGTCACCAAAGAAGACATAAAAGACAATTTGATGGAGATTGGGAACACCAATGCTTTTGAAATAAGAATGTTGTAGCCATATGAGAAGCATGACATCATGACATCCATCATGCATGTTATGGACTCGTTCAAATCATTTTTAAATATTACAAAGGTAGGATGCATTACACGATCAAGTCTGATCACAAAGGTAGGATGGGTGGTCAAGTCTGATCACAAAGGTAGGATGCATTACACGACACCAATGTAGCTTAAGGATTGGAAACCAAGGTTGGTAAGTGAAGTCCAAGATTATAAATCTGATCATGAATGAAAGACTATATTAGTATAGGTTCTTATTTGTTCATGGGAACGCTTACTTTTTCTAGAAGCTCATTTAGTAGCAAAGTATCACAAAGGTAGATTTGCATATGAGTTGCTGAATGGTTGGGATCAAGAAGAACAATTTGACCTTATGGGGGAAGGCATCTTTTGGGTGCAAAAGTCATTTTTTATGGAAGGGTTTATGGGGTATTCCCATGGTTTCTTCCTAATTAAAAAATTCCTTAAATGGGGAATTAAAAACGTCCTTAAATGGGGAGTTACATTGCATGATTGGAAATAATTTACATTGTTTAAGTGCGAAGTTGGAGGAATAAATAAAATGTATCTTAATATCATTCTTGAGAAAGGTGAAGTTGATGTCTACATGGACAAGATTCAATCCACCTTGATTATTTCCATCTCCAAAGATGTGAACAAGATATTGCAGCTCCATGAGAAGCATTATCCACTCCATAACAATGATATGCTAGCCCATATGTGTGCATTGGTGGAATGCAAATTTGAGGGTGAGATTGAAATCAATGAATAACAGAAACAATGGTTTGCATGTCACTTGATGAATGGGATGAATCATGAAGAGCCACATATGACATTCATCCACTTTAAAGACCCTATCCACTTAGTGCCTGAATCAATCTTAAAGAAGGATATTTTGGGAGTTATTCATGTTCCACTCTTGGTTAGTCATTGTGATTGTTTGGAGACTCACATGAGGGTGAGTAATAGGTTTCCATGGAGGAGCTCCAAAGAAGATGTATTGGATCATACAGAGGAGTGAAACATATGCCAACACCATGTGATGGAGTATACTTTCTTGGTTGGCCATAGTTATCGACAACAACAATTTGGTGGCTGTTTTTTCATTGCTTCAGGAAAAGCAATATTGGGATGGGAGGAATGCCATGTCCCCTCATTATTGATAATTAGATTGAGTTCATAACCTAATTAATCCCTTGGGTTGAGGAGAAAATATCATTTACTTAGGGTTAATTTTGAAAGTTTAGGCAATTAATTAACTAATTAATTAAGATGTCTTGAATTTATTTTCTTAAAGTTGATATGCACTTGATGAAAAGTATTTTTCATTAAATAGTTATTTTTATTTTGGAATAAAGTGGATAATGCTCCACAAGATCGTGCCTTAGAGGATAAGGTTGACTAAGGGCTAACTTGCAAGACAAGAAAATATAAACTAGTCAAAGTAAGGAAAGTATGAAAAGGAGAAGAAAGTAGAATAAAGTAGCAAAGCTCATGAAAAGAAGAATAAAGCATAAAAGAAGGACAAAGCAGAAAAGCAGGACAAAAGCAGGACACAGCAGAAAAGCAGGACAAAGGTAGAAAAGAAGGAAAAAATAGAAAATCAAGAAAAAGGAGGACAAAGCATAAAAGTAGGGTAAGGCAGAAAAACAAAGAACAAGTAGGACAAATCAGAAAAGCATGGTAAGGTAGAAAAGCAGGAAAAATCAAGATAGAAAAACGAAAGAAGGATAAATCAAAATTAGAAGAAAAACAAAAAGAAAAAGCAAAAGAAAAATAAGAAATCAAAGCAAAGCAGAAAGCAAAGAAAAAGCTAAAGCAAAAACCAAAGCAAAGCAGAAAGCAACGCAAAATAGAAAGCAGAAAGCAAAGCAACCTTATCCACTCCATGAGGCAGCCTTAGGCTCAAAACGTCACCTCAATCTATAAAATAATTATTACAACTCCATTTCACATCTTTTGACAGTTTGAGAATTTTTGTGAGTGCAATTGTGACTCAGTGACTTGGGAGATGTGCCCCTAGTCCAATATTGGGAGATGTGCCCCTAATTACTATGAGAGGATGATGGTATTTAGCCATTATCATTGAGTTTATTGTAGGTCCTTAAGTATGCACCAGCGGAGTATGATCCTGTGACATAATTTTGATAGATCTCCATGTAGATCTATGAGTGATTTCCTAGTTTTCCTGAAGTAAGAGTTTCTTCTAGTTGCATCTCATTCTTGAGAAATTTTTGATGTATGAATCAAATAATTATGGATTATATGACTGTAATAATGAATCTATGATGTCCAATCTGAATCTTTACTGAATAAAAGTCTGATTATCATACCTCTTCTTGCACCTAGACTATATTTTAATGAAATTGAGCTAGTTTCCAGAATCTATATGATAAATGAATGAGTATTGATCCAAATGAAGTGATTTTGGTGTTTGATGTTAATTAATATGTCATATCAATTATTCCAAGTCTCATATCAGAAACTCATGAGCCTCTCAGACTGTTTTGGAATTCTTGAATTTGATCTAGCTGTGCAATCCTACAAGGCAATTTTTCTTGTATCTTTGTGAGAGTTCCTCAAAACCTTATCAAATTTGCTGGAGTGAACCTTGACTATCTATTGAATGTTATTTTATTTTATTTATCCTCCCTAATTCAAAATATCTTACCATTGGTTGACAGTCCATGTGTAGTTGATGTTCTAGTTTGCATATGCTGGGGTGCCCAGGAGCATTGGAGTAGACTTCTTCCTAGATGATGTTCAAAACATTAATGGTCCCAATACTTTATAAAAAGGTTCTATCCTCTGGAATATTACTCCTCCTATCCAGAATACTTGATTTTTCCTACCTACAGTCAATCAAACTAGCCAATTGAATCCATTGTTTTTCATTGAGTCTTCCAAGGGAGCGAGTTAGTGTATCTCCAGTCCTAGTTGGTACATTACAGAATCACATTCTTTGAAAGGGTATAGGTCCAATTTGGGACACTAGAGGAATAATCTCAAACAAATATACCAAATTGATTAATGAGTTTTGGACTACACTTTGGTAGAAGATGGAAAACAAGTTGAAGAGATAAGTAGCATTCCATCCATAAAAAATGGTAAGACATAAGTGGTGAATGTGACATCGATTCATCTTTTTAGGGTTACAATCAAAATCATCCAAAAAATTAGGATGAAATTTTGATCTATATTCAACACTATGATAAAAGATCAGTCCATACTTCCACCAGTAAGTAGCCTTTCAAAACTTGATTTAGATGTTTGCCACCTTTGTCTATAAGTGTTGTATATGGAGAACATGGAGAAGAGAGAGAAGGCACCATAGGATAAGCATTTAAGGTTGAAATATTTATTTATATGATTAAGTAGATCCATTTGCAAGTATAGAGACATAGAATCACAAAAAGGCTATAAGTTTGGGCATAACTAACACAAAATTGAGAATAAATTCAGGGTAAGAGACCAAAGTCTAGTTGCACCTAGATAAAGAAAGTCTATAGGATCCTAGTAATAATATCAAGGATTTGGAGTATGGTACTTTTGAAGTGTTTCAACAGATAGGTGATAATGCCTATAATAGATTCAATCTACCCCGATACATGCACATTTACTTAGTAGTGAATGTGGAGACTCTAAAACTCTTTGAGCATTCCATGCTATATTAGAAAAATGAAATGAATGTCATACCCACGATATATGACTTAGAACATGAATCTTAGGTATATTTAACGGAGGATACAATTTTGTAAAATTCATCTAGGAAAACTAAACAAGATCAGAAACAACTTTTGTAAGTTGGGTTAAAAGGATAGCTTCCAAGGAAGGCCAAGTGGTACTTCAAGGAGAAAGTTGTGGAAATATTTCCTCATCTCCTTCAGTGAATTGTTTTAGGGACCAAAATCCTCCCAAAATGGGGAGTTATGATAATAAATGGATCACTAATTGTCATCTATTTTGGTACCTTTTGAGTGGAAAATTGGAACCAAGTACTCGGAGGGCCCATTTTAGGGGTAAATACTCATTTTGGAGATTTGAATCTTGAAAATTTTGGGGCTCATTTTGAGCAATACATGGGTGCTTTTGGGGTAAAAATTTCCGAACAAGGTTCCCACCCTTCTAACAATGTTATTGTTGGGACATGAAATTGTCATTATTTTACACTATATTTTCCCTACTTTTAATCCCTTATTGCATTCCCATGACCTTGTATTAATGCTTATTAATCCATTTTTATGCTTATTTGAGGGATTTAGACCTAAGGTGGTTTCCATTTGCATTTCGTTAGTATTTCATGTGAATTATGATTAAACATTGGAAAAATAACATATTTCACATGTATCTTTGAAACATGGATGAGTTTGATGATTTTTGTAGAATCAACTCTAGGCCAGTTGTTGTTACTCCGGGATATTTTCCACAACTCATATGGTTGAATATCAAAGAAAGTGGATACTTGACATTTTTATATGAGGGATTAAGTCATTACTACTGCTGTTACTGCTGCTACTACTCCACGAAGCCACCATGGAGGAACATATTCAGAAGGGGTGATGTTTATAAATCCATTATTTCTATTCTTCTTATATGTCTCAAATTAAGATGTTAAATTATTTGAAGATAAAAGGGACAAGTTGGTGGTGGATGAGAGTACATATTTGGTTTATTTACAAAGATTTGAAGTCCTCCATGTCATATATGATGGACCCAAAAAATTAAATCCTATTAGGACTCACTTATGATGAGTTTTGGGCATGTTATGATGACTCACATCTCTAAATTTGAGTTTGACTTAAAAGGCATCGTAAATAGCATGGAGGTTAGCAAAGGATTTGAGATTATATTTGAGTTGATTTTGAGATCGAATTTATTAGTAATTTGGTGAGGATATTTTGGATCTTCAGGCGGATATTTTGGAGCTTCATTTATTATTTGTTATGTAAAAATCATGTATAAATAAGAGCTCCTTCTCCATTCCAAGAGAGGACTCTCAGAGAAACAAGTCCAATTTGTGATGGAATACAAATTATATTTATTTCAATCTCTTTTGTAATTTAGATTGTAGTATTTAATTTCTCTCTTTTGTTAATGAAGATTGTAATTCTTAGTTTCTCTAATTTGTAATTAGACTAACTTCTTCTTATTGCTTAGCATGGGATGTATTTTACTTTGATTTATTTAATTTTGCAAATGTAATTTTAATTCAAGTTTTTTATTCATGCAAGTGTGTTAGATTTGTAGATTAGCATGGTTGCAACCATAGTGTGATTTACTTTTCTGCAAGTGTGATTTACTTTTTCGCAAGTGTGTTTTAATTTATGCAAGAGTGGATTGATTTACTTTGCTGCAACGCATATAAGATAGCCAATGTTAGCGATGGAATTGTAGCTTGCATATATTTTGCACGATATAACCTTGAAACAACAAGACGTTACCCTGGATTGATAATTTATGCGGTGAATTGATCATTTTTATAAGCAATTAATTGGTCCAACAATTATACTCATCAAGAGATTTCAACAGTCCAATGATCACCTAAATCAGAGACCTTATGAGAAATTCATGCAAAAGGAGTGGGATATTTTAAGTACATATGAGGAAGTAGAAGACCCTTTAGTAACCATTCAAACCACAATGCTTACTATAACTCCATATTGAGACCAAATTTACTTTGTATATTGAATTTCTATATGAAAGGATAAGAGAAAGCATTATCCTTACCTTCTAGTCAAGTTTTCTCATGTTGGATTTCCTAGGATACATCTTAGTTTCATTATGTTAATGGTGTAGCTATTTTATAGTTATAACTTTTCTTTTCTAATATTAGTTTATTTCTATGTTTTGAGACCTATTTGGTTTTCCATGAAACACATTTTTTGAGTAAACTAGACTCTACATAAGCTTGAGGATTTGTTAACCATATACACATATAAGAACTCAACATGTCACTTACGAGAATTCAACCTTAGTAGGGAGGATCACACTCTTCACAACCACCTAGGCTACACTCAATTGACTATGTTTTGGGCCCTACACTTATATTATTTCACTTTTAATTATAAGTAAACATCGAAGAAAAATTGGTAACCTTGTAATATTTTGCTATAACTCATACAATATGTTATGATTAATTACCCAATTGAACATCCATGATAATTTACATATGTCATATGTACTAGATTTTTTTCTTTTATACCAATTATTATTATTATAATTATTTTGAACATCCACAATAATTTACATATTACATGTGTACTAGATTTTTATTTATTTTTAATCAATTATTATTATTATTATTATTTTGTTTATATCTTTAAATGAAAGACTTGAATTATTTTCCTAATTAAATCGGTTACTATTACCCACTCAATACTACACACAATGCATCTCATCTATTTGAAACTATAAAGTGCATTTTGCTTTTTTTGCAAATGATTTAATGTAATATTTAACAATTCGAATGGTGAAAGTGAAATATTATGATTGTTGTTAATTGTATAAATGCTTATGATAGAGGTTAAGGCCAAATACACATGTTGAACAATATTGAGGAAATAAATCCCTCTCCATAAAAACCAATAATCTGAATATTATCAACTCTATGAAACTAAAAATATACAAACTTACCTTAAATACCAAATCACAAAATTATATGCTAAAATATATTATTTTTAATAAACAAGGATGAAACTTCTCCCAAATTATCCACTTCATATTAACTATGAAGTGATCACTAGTGAACAACACATCGCATATAAAAAAATACAATCACTAAAGGATTGCCTTAGCACTTAACTTTGGGATTTTAATATAGTTTAGTAAATGATACGTATAAGTATTTTATTGATGTTGTAAATTCTTATGCTTGAAAAGTTAAAACCTATACAGAAGGGATTCTCCTCTTTGCCATAAATTCGAAAGTTTGTGAATAATAAAATATATATATTCAAACTAAATAGATTACTAGGGATTCTTCATTTTATCATTAATCTGAAAAGTGATGTGAATAATAAAATATTTATTTAGTTTATTGGTTGTAGTTTGGGTGGTTGGGAGAAATGATTGTTGCCTTTCCCATCAAGGTTTAATTTTTGTAAGTGACATGATGCTTTTGTTAATCCCCTATTGTAATGATTTTATTTTTGGCTATATCTTGATTCTCTACCTGGAATAACAGATGTTGGCATTTCTCCCTATGAACTAGCCCTTTAACAAACAGTGAAACACCATTTAAAAAATAAAATACTTAGTGAAACTAAATAGATCACTAGTGACATACTATCACTGACATATATATGATCACTTCAACCCCACCACCATTCGATTCGATTATTATTGACTTAATGATATACACACCCTTCACAATTCGGTTTTCATACTAAATTTATTCTATATCCTATGTGTTGTTAAGGGGCCTCGCTTTTCCATTTGGGCTACCCGCTAAGTCCCCTCAATAGTAACCAATAGTGACCAAGTTTAAGGTCATTTGATCTTTTTGTGTAAGTTGATTGTGCTCAATTATATATATATATATATATATATATATATATATATATATATATTAAATTGAGATAAGGGTAATTTTTCATTTCTTAAGTTGATTGTGGATTCGGCGATAATATTTACTTGTAGTTTTTAAAAGTTTGACAATTTCATTCTTTCTCATTAGTATTTTTTGGCACGATTTTGATGGAATCTAATAAAAAAAATTAAGATCTCAAAGAACAATGTTTAAAGTTACTTAATTTGGGTGCCTTAAGGGTATGTGAGGGCATTGAATCCTTTAATACATTTAAAAGTATAATTTGAACAATATAAAATTCAGATTTTAAATAAAAATCATCGATTTTTTGTCAAAACCTTGCTTAATGACAAAATCGTCGAATAGTAAAATCTATATATTATAGAATTAATCGTTAATTTTGTAATATGTATATTCAGGAATAAAACACAAAATCTAGATAGGGATAACTTCTCATTCCATATATATGGAACTATTGAATCATTGTCCCATATGGGAACTGTTGAAATCCTATGAGGGATTCAAATTAGTGACCAAGTTCATGGCCATCCCATGATTGCCCAGGTATATCCTCTTTGGTGTCAAAGTTAGTGGCCAAGTTCATGGCCGTCCCATCCTATCTCCTATTGTGGTGTGCAGAGATTGTGATTCGGTTCATACCACTTACCACAATAAAACAAATGGGCAGAAAATTGGGTGCACGTCCTCTTCTTATGATATGAAAAGTAACGGTGTCAATTTCTTATTGGACCTCGTATTCCATGGAGTTAGTGGTCATGGCATATAAAGACAAAGGGGAAGTTTAGAACTAGGAATGGTGTGCTCCGTATACCACATACCACATGAGAAATGCACGGGGCATTTGTATGTTAGTGGTCCGTGATTCGATGGAAAAGATGTTATTATAGGTACTATATATTAAGGACAAATGAGATGGACATATAGGATCAATGTTATAATTGCTTCACTACAAAGTTAAAGTGTACTAAAAGATTAACGCTTACTTTAAAATGAAACAAGTATATATATTAAGAAAAGATGAAAGTAGGCATCTTAACAAAACAAATATATATATATTAAAAAGATGAAAGTAGGCACCTTAGCAATCCTAAACCTGCAAAGATAAGTCATAAAAAGGCAAATTCTAAATATAACTTTGAATAGTATAACCAAATATTCAATTATTCGATAATGAAATATTTAAAATAGTATAACCAAATATTCAATTATTTTTTGATAATGAATATGTTTGAACAAAATAAAGTGCAATGCCCATTGTTTTTATGTAACCTTCAAGCTAAGTAAGTTTTGGGTGGAGACATTAAGCATCACGGTTGGGGAAGCCTCGAAGAATGGTGTGTTTGAGGTTTTCAGATTCTAGAAGTGAACGAGATAGCTATTGTTATTTTGTATGACGGCTGGATATCGAGGTAACTTGATATGGAATTATGGGATTATACACCCGTTGAGCTGAAGTTAGGTAAGGAACTGGTATGCTATTGTTGGTTTAAGACCATATAACAAGGTTAGTGGAAGTTTAGGGAATTCAGTATTTTTTTGGGTCAATCTCTATCGAAGGTGATGGTGGCCCCTGGCATAATGTACACTCCAAATGAAGGGTGACAAAGTTGAATGAATGGTGGGAAAGAGAGGGCATTCTCAAATCACACAAAGACTATTTTGAAATGCTACAGAAGGTGCCACAAACCAACAAATGGAAAAATGTGGTGTGGAGAGCTAGGAAGGTTAAAAACTGATAGATGTTGGTTCCTAAGACTATGGTTTTACCCAAGGGGTTGAAACTAGGGTTACAATGGAGGGGCTTTGGTGAATGGGGGTGATAAACCAAATCTGACTCAAAATTGCTTGAATCCGGAAAATCCTATCCCAAACCCTGCAGGAAAAAAACATGATGGTTTTTCTTCGTATATGTGTTCAGGTGTTATAAAAAAATATGGAAAATGGAAGTTGAGACATGAAAACTGCGGGGTGGTGTTGGGAAGAGATGTTGGCCTAGAAGGTATTGTGGGTTTGTCTCTAAAAGACCTTGTAGTAAAGTTCAGTTATAGGGCTATGAACTCCAGAGACATAGCTAACTGGGTTTCCTCTACCTGGGTTCCTATTATTGGATATAGACCTGCAATCTCCATTCTCCCAAAAGGATGGTATGGATTCGTTTTCAGAAAGGAAGAACACACAACTCACATTTTACAAAAAACATGGATTAGAGGAAACAACAGTCTAATGATGAAACAATGGCATCCAACATTCGACCCAGAAACATAAAGAGTAAGATTCTGTCATTTATGCGTTCTATTACGAGGGTCCTCATTATCAATGTGGAACAAAGAGGCGTTTGTGCTGTCGGAAATCATTTGGGTAAATTCTTTTATATTGGAGAAGAATTTCTTTCAGGTATTGACTAGAGGGTTGACCGCATGTTAGTGGAGATAGACATGGATAAAGGTTTACTGGAAAAAATAGATATTGAATGGCGTGGAAAAATTTATATCCAAACCCTAGACTATTAGGGTATTCCACTTAGGTGTTCCAGGTGTAAAGCTGTGGGACATTTGTGGAAAAAAATTTCCATTAGCCATTTTGGGATCAGATTGTGAAGACTCTTCAGAAGACATTCAAGCCTAGTCATCGGAAGGCAGCTATGAATATGAAGGGGATTCAAGTGGGGAAAGTGATGCAAAGGATCTGGCTAATTCTAGTAATTTGGTAGACTCCACAAGCTCAACTAATCTCTTAGGTAAGCTTCGAGAATTTGATCCATCACTTGTCTCATCTTTAACAAATGAAGAAATTGATTTCATTGCATCTTTAGAAAATAAATGGGATACAATTGGAGCAGAAGCTATAACTGGGGGTCCTTTTTTTTACCATGGAATTAATCTTTAGAATTATGACTCTCATTCTAAGATAGTTCAACTGATGGTAGGGTTTGGGGGTTTTACGGAACCAAACCTATCCTCTTGTAATAGAACCGATTGCCAGGAAACAAACATTCATGTGGAGACATCTGATCTTGTAAAATATTCGAAACAGGGTTTGGATACCCCACTATCTCCAACAATGGTTTCTAGGGTTTCAACGAAGGACTCTGAAGGAAAAACCAACCTTGTAGTCAACACTGGTTCATTAGATGATATTGGCAATAATTTGGGTGGCGTGGTTTTGTCATAGGTCTTGGGGGATAAACTATGCAATCCCTCATATTGTGATATTATCAAAAAGAAACCCTCAACTACATACATAGGAAACATTCCTTCTGAGGTAACTACAAAAGATGCCAAACAAAGGAGTTGATCCTACTTCTGCAGATTTTTTATCCCTAAAAGGGGAAAAATGAGGAGGTCTAAAACAAGACTTCTTTCCTATCCAAACCAGAAGCATTAGGAAAGGGAAGACAAAATATCCTGGTGAAAATAACAAGAGTGAAAATTCAAAAGATACAACAGACACTACTCCATCAATAAATACTCGGGATCTTAGAGATTTTAGAGCCCCAACTAGACTTCAAAAATGAAGTTTATGTCTTAAATATAAGAGGAGCGGGGGGCCTCCATGTTGAGTGTTGACGTGTTCACAACTCCATTTGGTATCTCAATAATGAAGGTAGTAACTGGATAGGGGACATGGAATCATTACAGATTGAAGCAATACAAAATTTCTAGACATACTATCAAGATCTAGGGGGTTTCTCGGTGATTGAATAGATAAAAGTCATAAAATAATATCCATGCTTCTTCTTAGATCAAGAAAGGGATGCAGAGACTAGACCAGTCACATTGGAAGAAATCCTGAAGGTATTGAAAGGTTTTACAAGTAAAAAATTCCTGGGACGGATGGTTGGACTGTGGAGCTATTCTTAGAATTTTTTGATATCATGGGTACTGATTTAGTAGCAATGGTGGAAGAGACAAGAGTTTCAAGTAAGGTTTCTATCTCTTTGAATTCTACATTTACTAACTTTAATCCCCAAAAATACAAATCCATTAAGCTTTGAAGACCACAGACCAATATCACTGTGCAACTTGATATACAAAATCATAGCAAAGATAATAGCCCAAAGGATTGAACTAGTTCTGTCAAAGAAAATATCAATGGAACAATTTGTTTTTTTATAAAATAGACAAATATTAGATGCAATTGATGTTTCCCAAGAAGCATTGCACATCATAAAAAGAAAAAATATCAAAGGTATCACTCTTCAACTAGATTTGTCAAGAGCATACGATAAGGTGAATTGGGGCTTTCTCAGAATGTCACTTTTGCATATTGGTCTTCCATGGGAAGCTATCAAATGGATAATGGCTTGTGTTTCATCAGTCAACTACGCTATCCTGATCAATGGGAGTCCCGCATATATTGTCTCCTACTCCAAAGGTCTAAGACAAGGATGACCCTTGTCTCCACTACTCTTCCTTATCACAATTGAAGGCCTCAACATATTAATCATAAAGGAGAAGGAAGAAAGACGTCTAAAAGGGAGAAGGATCCCCCCAACTAGCTAGATATCCCATTTATTATTCGTAGATGACGTTATTCTATTCAGCATTGGGAAGATTGGTGAATGGAATATATACACTTCAATAATTAATCTATTTTGCAAGAATACATGTATGGTAATCAATGCATCCAAGTCAATTTTTTTAGAGAATAATACAGGGGAGGATACACTTGAAGAAATTTCCCTGCAATTGCCATACCAAATCAGAGATATTGCAAAAGGAACAAAATATTTGGGATACTATATTAAACCAAACAGATACTTAACAGCGGGCTGGCACTGGCTTCTCAAGCATTTTGACAAAAGGATCCATCACTAGTGTTGGAAATGGATGCCTTTAGGAGGCATATTAACACTGACTAAATCAACAATAGAAAATTTATTTGTGTACTGGATTTCTTAAATTGTGTAAAATTCCAAAATCAATCCTCTCTAGTATTCACCGAAAAATATTCAATTTTTTATGGTCTAGCACAAATGGCAAGCATAAATTCCACCTAGTTGATTGGGAATGACGGGTAAGGCCAAAACAAATGGGTGGATGGTCGTTAAAAAATATTTCTTTGTTTGCTAAGGAACTATCGGAAAAACACTTATGGTGGGCATTAATGGAGGATAATTTATCGATCATGGTCATAAAATCGAAATATATAAAAAAATCAATTACACAATGGATCAAGATGAAAGATAAAGCTAAAAAAGGTGCTTCAAATTTTTGGTCTGGTCTTGTATCCTCTTTCCCAGTCCTAGGTGAGTGGTTGTCTTGGTTTCTAGGCAATGGGAGATCTATTATGGTGGGGGAATATCCAATAATAGGAGGCTCCTCACAATTCGGGCTTTCCCTAGAATTAATTTATTTTCTGAGAATGAGGGGTTATAATACACTAAATCAATGTTTGTTATCAAACAGGTCGCCCACCTCTTCTACCATATGGATAAAGGCTTCTCAATTGGGACTTTATGAATGCCTTGCTACAGAGTGGTCATATTAAACAATGGGACTATATAGGGGTCTCATAAATATCAAGGGTGGCAAAGACACAATCAGGTGGTCTTGGAATTCACAAACAAGTGTTCCTACAACAAAACTAGCATATGAAGCAATTATATATGATTTTATGGTGGAAAAAAAATGGTGGTATAATGCATCCTGGAAATGGAGGGTTTCTCCCAAAATTAAGATTTGTATATGGTTGGCGTTGGAAAATTGTATACTATCATGGGATAATATACATAAAAGGGGATTCATGGGCCCATATTCTTTCCCTCTATGCAATCACAATGCTGAAACAATATCCCATCTATTTATCAATTTCCCATATACTTCACAAACATGGATCACTACTCACAAATCACTAAACATCGTCTCAAATTGGTATGGATATACACTAGCAGATTGCTTAAAAAATTGGTTTAAGTTCAATCGACAATGGGGTGAACTGGCTTGTTGTATATGTTGGGAAATTTGGAAGTTGAGGAATCTATTGATATTTGAGAACACAATTATTATCTCATATTGGATACTAGACAAAGCTATTTCTTCTTTTAAATAATTTGGTGGGAATCCAAATTGCACTCGTCGAAGAAATGAGGTTGTGCTCATAAATACTCCAACTTTCATAAATGGTTGTAGGGATAGATTTGATTGCGCCTCACAAGACTCAACCAAGAAATGTGGTGCAGGTGCTATCATTGAGTTGGATGAATCCAAGTTCATCAACTTATGGATTAATTGCGGTCCATGTACAAACACCTGTGGGGAACTCTTAGCTTTGTGGTTGGTCCTTTTTTTCTTTAGGAATTAGCATATACATTTGCTTCAAATTGCTAGTGGCTCACTGCTAATAGTCAACTGGGTAAAGAAAATCTGTTCCCTTCAGGTTATTAACCTAAAACCATGGTTGGATGAGGTGTAAATATTGTTGTCACATTATCCCAACATTTTTATCATCCATATCTTTAGGGAGTTTAATGCCCAAGTTGATGCATTATCCAAGCATGGATTAGATGTGGAAGAAGGCTATATTCATATTGAATATGGGAAAAATGATGTTATTTTCTCATCAAACATAATTCTTATATATGATACATAACATAATGTGTGGTTTTTTGGGATCCTATTTTTGTTATCATCTAGGTTATGTAGCTTTCAGGTTTTTGTTTTGATCAATTTGGCAGGGATTGGAAGGATTTGGGAATGTCCCCCATGGATATCAAATGGACTTAGGGACATATCATTAGCTTTAAGAGGCTAAAAGTTTAAGCACAATGGATAAATAGAATAAATACTTAATTTCAATTTTCACAAATTAATTATGACAAAATATCAATAATCGCAAATTAATTAAAATAAAATTTACATCCGAGCAAGAAAATGAACCAAGGATAGGAAATCTTATCCAACACTGTCTAACATCATTATACATCCATACCAAGCCATAAAACAGGTTACTTGCACCCAAAAAGGTCATTTCCAACAATACGTCACTAATTAGTTAATTAAGGTAATTAATGCGCTAATCACGACACTTAAATTACAAATGAAAACACTTAGCATAAAATAATTTTTTCAACTAATTAACGCAATTTATAAATCCCAATGGATAATTAACACCTACTTCCATGTAAATATGGCCAAATAGCCATTTTTAAATAATTAAACATAATGTACACGAAAATGAGATACCAATACTAGTCAACTAATTTCACTATGCAAACAACTAGTCTTGTGCATTTTCGACACACAACCATACCAATTATAAAAAAAGTGAACCTACATCCATTATGTGCGTAAATAAGCATGCATACATAGAAAAATAAAAGTACATGTTCAGATTTGATCCAAGTACATAAATGAAGAATCTTTCAAGTTTAATCAGTACAACTAGTTAATAAACATTGCTAGGAATTCAATCAAACCAATAGTACTCAGTTATGAGGAACATAGAGGCGAAGGTACAGATATGGAAAATAGAATTCTACAACACAAATAAAGTACCAAAAACAGAGCATATGGCTGTAAATTCATCTTTTACCAAAACCAAGATTCAAATCCAAAAACTAGTTACCAATTTCACCGTTTCGAATCTAGAACGCCAATTTCATTAAACTTGGACATATTCTAGTCCAAGTCACTTTGAATATGGGTCAAAAACAACCTTTCTTAACTCTACAATCAAGCCAAATCCGGTTCCAAAAGTGCCAAATCCAGGTTCCAAAAGTGCCAAAACCGGGTCCAAAAGTGCTGAAACCGGTTCCGAAAGTGCCAAAACCGATTCCAAAAGTGCCAAATTTGATTTCGAAAGTTCCAAATGAAGGTTCCAAAAGTGACAAAACCGGTTCCGAAAGTGCCAAAATCGGTTCCAAAAGTGCAAAATCCGGTTCCAAAAGTGCCCAAACCGGTTCCAAAAACTGCCAAATCCGTTTCCAAAAGTGCCAAATCCAGGTTCTAAAAGCATATTTTTTCTTTTGATATTGCCACTTTTGAAATTGGTTTTTGCAGTGTTTCGATATGATAATTATGACGGTCATTTGAAGTTGTAAAAAATATACAAATCATTAAATGAATTGTTGTCTGTATAATATGACAGTCATTTGAAGTTGAATGTCATTAACTAACACCCAATTTTTGAGTGAGGCCCGAGATAAATGAATGAAGGGGTGGCCGACCCTTCTTCTTCCCACTATTATTTTCATAATAGTTCTAGACTGCAAGAAGGGTGGTTCAATATTTCTTGTGTTCACCATTCTGGATACAGGTGAATTACCGGATATTGTTGTTCACAATTATCTACTAAAAGAAGGGGCGGTCAATCCTTCTTGTCGGAAGTCGGAAGTCAGGATAAATAGTGTTGACATGTTATAACTTAGCCAATGTCTCGATCCATACCATTTACTGTGAAAGTCAGTAGTGGGGAGTTGTCATCCCAACCTTCGTAGCTTAAATATTTGTTCATTTCTCTTTTAAATGAAGGATCGGCCGACCCTTCTTGTGCTTAGTATTTTTCCAGTCTTCACCATTCAGGATATATATGAATTGACACCCTATACTTCGTAGGTTGAATATTTGCACAATTCCCTCATAAATGAAGGGTCGGCCGACCCTTCTTCTTCCAAGTATTATTTTCATACTAGTTCTAAACTGCAAGAAGGGTCATCCGATCCTTCTAGTGTTCACCATTCTGGATACATGTGAATTGATGGATATTGGTGTTCACAATTATCCACTAAATGAAGGGTCGATCGACCCTTCTTGTGCTTTGTATTTTTCCAGTCTTGACCATTTTGGTTATACATGAATTGATCTCTATTTTGGTAGGCCAAAATCTCACACATGTGAGCCTCAAAGAGAGAACTGACACCATAGCTAGATGGCCATAGCTGGCGGGCCATCTAGATCAACGTCTATTCGATAAAGGGCTGTTAGATCGACGACCCATAATATTTTCGTGCCGCTAACATGCACGACGAAATGGAGGTTGGAGTGGTTGCGAAATACCATACCGATGTATGCATGTCGTCTCCACATGATTTCACAATCAGAGAAAGCAGTAAGGAAAACCACCCTCCCACGTTGCGAAACCACCTTCGAGGGTGTATAAAAGAGAAGGGCACGTCAAAAGTTGACTCTTGTCTTTTGAACTTCGGAGGATTGGAACATGTTCGTGCTGCGGGTAAGCGACAGAGCATAGTTTATTCAACCTGTTCGTGCCAGGTAGGCCCTCCTAAACTCGTGAAAGTAACTAGAACTGTTTACATAATGGAAGGAAGTAGTGAAACAGTCCCCGAGAATATTGAAACTATGAGGATAGAAGAAACCCTAGTGAACAGAGATAGCGACATTTGTGACCCCATAATGGTTAAATTATTAGTTTTAGAAATCAAAATCAAGTTGGAGGGTTTATATAAAAAAAAATTGGATGTGCACAATGTTTATAAGTCTCCTTTTATCCATTTCTGTCCAAAACAAGCTTTAAGGATTCCAGAATTTGTTTCATGGTGTGTAGTAAATTATTCTCAGCGTGAAAGAGTCATTTTGAATTCATCAAGAATGGAAATTCTTTTCCATGTAAATGCGTCTACCATTAGGAACGCTCTATCAGTACCCATGTTTTCCTCCCACGACCAGGAAGATTTTGCCGAAGAAGCCCTAGTTAGCCAGTACAGAGAGTCATCCCCTGAGACCTAACAAACCTTCATGACCAATTGTCTGAAACCTGACCTTTACATTGGTAACACCCCCTATCCACTTGACATTAATTTGTTTGATGAAAATTCACAGTTAGTTTTGTCACTCATTTCACAATTTTTAGGGTTTGGTGATGATTCCATGGTCACAAAGGTCCAGTTAAGTTTGCTTTTTAGATTAAGTGTTGGTAAACCAGAAATGGATTACAGTCAAGTACCCTACCTTAAATTTGATGAATTCTTGGCTGGGAACATCCACTCTCAGTTAGTGAATTTCCACACTTCCAGACATTTCAGATTCCAGGCACACCTGATGAAAATGCTCGTGTTTAGCAGTAAAAAAGATTTACATTTCCCACAGTCAGTGTTTTCAGAAACAGTGGAAGACAATATGTTTAATTTTATGAACATTATTTTATTAGAAGTGTACAGTTTCACTTTATGGGGTGACTCATGTTCAGATAGATTTACAAAAGATTCTTTAAACCCAGGCATGTGTTTGGAAGCCCCATTATTAATAAGCCAATCATTACATCCATGAGAGATAGTACCTGTGAGAGCAGAGATTAGAACATATTCATCTTCACTTTATGAAGCATCACTTTCTGCCCTAGCCTTCTTCTTGGGGGGTTCATCATCCTCAACAGCATGAGCATGGTACCTCCTTTTGCTGCCCTTCTTCTTCTTGTTGAATTTGTTGTTGTGCTTTTTGTTCTTGGGAAAATTTACAGCAATATGTCCCTTCTCATTACATGTAAAACATATTCTCTTCTCTTTATGCTGATGGTGGTGAGAAGATTTCTTGAAATGAGATGGCTCTCTCTTGGGCTTTCCTTTCTTGGTGTGTGCTGTGAGAGCTTGATCTTCATTCCCCATCTTTTCTTCTCGGGCCACCAGCCTTGCTTCTTCTTGTGAGCATTCCTCTCACAGTCTACTGAAGGAGATCAGTTTTCTTCTTGCACAGATTCCTTGGATAAAGGAATCCCATGACCTAGGTAGGCCATTCAAAGTGGTCATAATAATTTCACCATTCTCCACCACTTCATCCACAGCTTCAAGTTGTTCCTTGATATAAGATACCTTAGAGAAATAGGATTGAATGGTCTCTCCATTCTGAAGCTTTACCCCTTTCAATTGATTCCGCAGAGTCATCTTCCGATTTATGTTCTTTCCTTCAAATAGCTTGGTCAGGGAATCAAACATCTCCTTGGGTGTCTTTAGAGATGACACATGTGGTATGAGATGGTCTTTGATAGAATCAGAAATGATCCTCTTTTCCTTGACCAATTTCTTCTTATGCAAGGCCTTAGCCTCTTCTTCCTCTGGGACATGGACCTTAGAACTTATGTAAGTATCCAATTCATTTTCTTCCAGGATTAACCCAATCCTATACTTCCATGCTCGGAAGTTATCAGCCCCTTCAATCTTATCCTTAAGCTTGGTGTGGTGAGACATCTTAAAGTGTACTTCAAATGGAAATAGAAAATATTTAGGTCTTACCACTTGATTTGCAGAAATCTGGATTTGGTGCTGGATTAGGGTTTGTCAAAGAAACCCTAAAAATTCAAAATGTGAATTTCAAACTTTTGAAACGATAGAAAGATGCACCTTGATGAGATGATCAGCCTGGTATAGTCAGAATTTGAAATCTGCAAAGTTTCACCCTTTAGAAATGCCTTTTAGTCTTCCCGGATTCACTAGGGAGGACCCTAAATTAGGGTTTGAGTTTCCTGGAGCTTCACCCAACCAAAAAGTTCGATCCAAAGCTCTAAAATTCTATTTTTCCAAGGAGCTTCCAGCTATGTCCTCATATTTCAGAAATTCCTATTTTTGTGGAAACCCTAATTTTTAGGGCCAAAAATGAAAGTGCCCAGAATTGAATTCCGATTGGACAGAAAGATGCGCCTTATTGAGGAGAGTCAAAATACCTACTTCCTTTCAATATCTGTGGAGAGAAATCCAATAAATAGGAAACCCTAGTTTTCACAACTGCACAGTGTCTTCTTCTCAGGTTAGCTCTGATACCATGTTAATTTTTGAGCATTAATTCAACATACTCTAGGATCTTTACTGAGAGAATAACATGTACAGCATATCAAGTATAACAATGCATATTAATCACACCAAGCAATCACATGAGACAATAGACACACAGAGTTTCACTGGGAAAAACCATAAAGGTGAAAAACCCCACAACTTCCTCAGAGATAGAAAGAGCAATGATACAACCCAAATACACAGAGATAGTCCTCCTAGCAGCTGAACCTCCTCCTCCACTATTGCACCACTTTCCGAGTAGTGTAGAAGTGAATAATGAGATGATCAAATAGAGTGCCTCCCACACTCTATTTATACATGACCTGACCTGCCTAATAAACTAGCAGGGCCGACTTGTCTAACTCAGTCTAATAACCCATGGTAATGCTAATCAGAGCCGACCCCACACTTGGTGGTCTAATAACCCATCACATGCAAGTTGTGACACTTGTCAATACAAATGATGACACTTCCGTATAGAGGAATAATAACATCTCTATAGGAGTACAATATACATAGGTGAAATACATTTCGAAGTTACATATACATCAACACCTTGGGCCCATCCATTGAGAATTTGGAGAAAGAGAAGGAACCTGTGGAGCCCTAGTGCATTGCCTCCTACAGCTGTAGAACTCCACAAGCCTCAACATTTGAGGTGAAAATTTTATGCAAACCCTTGTTTGTCCCATTTTAATAAAGAAATTAATATTTTTTATTTCCTTGTCTCTCATGGTTACTTCATGCTTTTTACTATAGTTTAAATTTGCTTCACATGCACATGCTAGTTCAATATTTCACTGCTTTTATATTCATTTGTCTTTTCTTATTTTCCATTAAACTGTTGCTAAGGGTTCCATTATCCTTAACAGGTGCTCTTTTGCATGAGCAAGGGTGAAAACCCATGCTACAGATTTGGTGACTCCACTATTTTGAACCTCTGGTTTCTTAGTTTTTTTTTTATCTTTGTTTATCTTCGTTTTTATTTTATTTACCTAGTTGCAGGCCTGTGATTTTATCTGTTCGGTTGCATTCTTTTTATACTTGTTTTTTGTGCTCCAAAATGCATCTTTTCGACCCTCATCCGCGGCCCCAAGCGCGGTTGTTTGAATCTTTTACGCCGCCTGCATCTTGGCTATATAGCCTGTAGCTACGGCCTACACCGCAGCCTTCCTGCGCTTAACCGCGACCCCGACCGTAACCATTTTTCCACTGTGCGCAATCCACAACGCGCTTTGTCGTTCCCTACCTGCGGCCCCGAACGCACATTCCATCACCCATCCCGCGGCCCAAGCTGTGACCTCCTATCCACTGCGTGTGGTCTCTACCGTGTCCTACTGCACCCTGCATGCGACCCCAATCGCACAGTATAGAATCCATTCCGTGGCCCAGCCTCTGCACACGTGTGGTGCTGCCCTGTCGCTGCTCACAACCGCGGCCCTGGCCGTGAGCAATACCCTGCCTTGTGCACTGCAAAACGCAGCTGCTGCCCTGCCTTGTGGGCTGCAAAACACAATTGCTACCCCACTTGTTGCGCTGCAAAACGCAGCTGCCAAACTGTAGCATGTTCCCTCGGCTGCGCTCTACGCCGCATAACTCGGCGTTCCATCTACGCTCCAGGCCACATCCACTGGCCTGCCCCCCGCACTCTACCCCGCATAACCCGACGTACCATCCGCACTTCAGGCCGCCTGTGCCAGCCTGAAACCCACGCTCTGCGTCGCGTAGATTGGCCGGACAGCCACGCTCAAGTTCAAATTGTTTCCCCATTTTTTCTGCAAAACTTGCCAACAGTCATCTATTTTGAGCAACATCCATCGCTGCTGAGTTGTCGTTATGTATTAGCTGCTTGCTATTTTTCTTAAAAAAAAATAAAATTAATTTCAGCATCTTTATTGTTCAGCATTTACATTTAAGCTTTTATATTCCTAGTTAGCTACCAACACCACATGTGTACACACTTAGTCACAATTAACTCAAGTGAGCCATAAACATTTACTAAAATCAACCAACATTAACCCCACTTGGGGAACACAAAAAGAATATTGTAGTTAGGTAGGACAGTGGGGACAGGCATCCAAACAACACCCCTTTGTCATTTATACTTGAGAAATAGTTGTTGTCATCTAGGGATCCAAAATCCCCTATTATTTTTTGGTATGGTTAAAACCAATTTGTCGGAGGGCCTCTCGCCTAGGAGTGAAAGTAGCAAGACTAGTTCCGTAGGTCTGAGTGGAATACCGCACTTCATTCAGTAACTGAAGGCTACCTCCTCGTTGTTCTTGTTGTACTACCTTGTTGGGAGTACATCGGTGATAGAACTGAAGCTACGGATTTACCTTTCTGGATGTACCATGAGCGGGGTATCTTAGTGGCCATTCTTCTAGGATTATATTACCCTGTGTCCCTCCCGGTAGGGGTATATCTTTAGCCACTTGGTTTCGCTTCTCGTATTGTCTGACTTGGATTTCATCACCTCGCAAAGGATACGATTTGTTAGAGCCATCATACCTTTTTAGATAGTTTCTTTCTTGCTCCTTTACCTCCCCTGAGTTTAGTGAGTATACCTTTTTTACTTTTTAGGAGCCTTTTATGTTGGTATTCCGACCACTTTTATTGTCGTTTCATTTGTTGTAGCACAGTTGTTACAGCACGCGTTTTGAGCTTGTTGTTGGCTTGAGTGCCATATTTTTTTACACTCTCCTTTTGCACACACGGCTGCACCAAGATTTTTGAGCTTTTTACTTGCCACAACTCACCCGTGTTACTCTCATTTTCATCATTGAGTCTTCAAGATAGTCTCGGCATCTACGGGGCCAACCCTTGCAACATGGTCTATTTGGAAACCCTCACCATAGACGCAGACCCTCGTCACCTGAGCCCGACCCCCCGTATACCACATCTGACTCTGAACCAGAGAACATTACATTCACCGCTCCTTCTAGCCCCACGCTTGGTATGACTTCCAACCCCTTTTTCGGCGGGACAGTGGGTGGTGGGTCCACCACTAACCCAGCTACCATGTCAACATCCATCCCTGTCATACCATCTATAGTCCCTATGCCTAGTATTCCCGCCACTACATCTATCCCTATGGTTAGTGGATTGGTTACCAATACAGCCCCATTAATGACTAATAACATCCTTGGGGGAACAAGCCCTTCCTACACGATTCCCCCACCGATAATTGGATCTCCTACAATCCCTATCATGGCTCACACCATTGCCCCACACATTAGGGGCAGTGACCCCACCATTTTCGCCATGGCTCACACCGTTCCCCACACTTCCCCACACATTGGGGGAATCGACCCCACCATTGTTGTCATGGCTCACACTGTTGCCCCACACATTGGGGGTAGTGGCCCCACCATTTCCTCCATCGCTCACACTGTTTCTCCACATGTTGGGGGCAGTGGCCCCACCATTGCCGCCATGACTAACACACTTTCCCCGACACACACACCACATCTTTCTGCTATTTTTCCATTCATGGCCAGTCTTAACCTTCCTGACCTGGCCAGATTAACTAACAACCCCATACGACATGATCCCACATGGCCCTCTATGCCCACCAAACTCCCATCAAACATACCAAAATTCGAGGGGAAGGGGGGAGAAGACCCCCAAAACCATATCATGTCCTTCCACTTATGGTTTTCCTCTAACTCCATCGTGGATGACTCCATCTTCCTTTGATTATTGCAATGAATCCTCACTGGCGCTGCAGCTAAGTGGTATATTGACCAACCTCATGGGACTCATTACACATTTACGTCCCTTGCCTCCACTTTCCTGCAATTCTTATAATTACCAGTTCGTTACGATGCTGGTGTTGAGATCCTCCTATCTTGCACAAAACACGACCACCCATATCACGGACCACATCCATGAATGGTGCAAACGACGTAGTTTGTGTAAGATTAAGTTAGACGATCGTATCTTTTTAGACTGGTTCCTGAAATCTCTTATACCAGCCATCACTAAGGATGTGGGATCCGAATGACCTCAAGTTAAGGAAGAGGCTATCCTCAAAGCCCAACAGTTCAATCTTATCTATGCCCCGTCTGGCTATTTATACTCCATTTTACCCGATGTTCCCTATGCCAAATCCTCCCGGAGTGATGTGCTGGGGACATCCCATACTGCCGACGGCATTATCGGGCACGTGGCGTTGCATACTCAACCTTACATGGCTATGCCTACTACTAGTGGCCCCGACCTTTCACGTTCCACGTCCCACTCAAGAGCGACAACATCATACACCCCCATTACTCGACCTCGTCATACCCATGGACCATCATGCCCACCACAGTGTTATGTCCATGCACCTCCAACTTACAACCCTCCTACGGTTCGTACCACTTATTATCATCAACATGCTCCTCCCACCAACACACAACCTCAAGTCCAGCCGACTTATTATCCTCCGCAAGCCCCACATGCGCAACCACAAGCTCCTTTAGTTTATCATCCATCGGAAACCCCACTAGCACCGGCTCAACCTCAAGCACCTCCTGCTTACTGCCCTCAGTAGGCAGCCCCACCACTTGCTCAACAACAAAATCATCCCAACCCTCAAGGGAAATTTTATGCCCAACAAAACCCACAACAAAACCGGCCTTCTCAACGAAACCAACAAGGCCAACAAAACAGGGGGAGAGGACGTAATTGTGGGAAAAACCAACCCCAGGACCAAGGCGGTCAACAACCAAACCCCCCAAATAACAACAACACCGCCCTAGCCAATCGAAACCCCGACAGACTACCTCGTCAGGGGAAGAATCCTTATCTCCAAACAAATCATCCTTGTTCTATTTGTGGAGTCTATGACCACTACACACACACTTTCTGACATTTAAAGTACGTCCGTCAACTTTTGACAGATGATGCCCAATGCCAAGGACAGAATGCTCCACCCGCACAACCCAATCCCCAACCACCTCCTATGGTGTTGCAAAACCCCTTTCCCACACAAGGAGTGGTAAATACCCAACCATTGGTTCCCCCTCAAGGAACCGCACCCCCACAACAATAGATCACATACGCTGCGCATACCAATAAACTGATGGATTCAGGCACCCATCATCTCCTTATGATGTCATCGAACGACGTCAATCTCCAAATGTGTCGAAGATTGACGTCGTTCAATGACATCTACTTTCCGGTCTATTCCAGCTCCAACTGAAGATAGTGGTGGGGAGGGTATACTCGAAATGGGTTGTTCCACCATAGGGAGAACATTTTCCGATGCGGAAGGGGCATTCAGGTTATACTACGTAAGTTGATCAACCTTAACAATCCGTCCCTCATGGGGGAACATCATAATGCGGAAAACCAATGAAGCAACAACTTTCATGGCGTACATATAACTACGTCCGAGCAGGAGATTGCAGTCAAGTTGCACATTTATCACTTCAATATCGATGAGTATGGTTTTCCCAGCTAACTGAACTGGGACATTAGCCAAGAGGCCCTGAGGTTGAGCGGAGCAGCCGTTGTAGGCTCGTAGGGAGGTTGTGGATGGTTGTAAATAAGGAGATCCGAGCTTTTTCCATACGAATGTAGATATGATGTTGGTGGAGGAAACTTCATCGATGATGCATCGATGAATAACAAGATTTCAGATGGAGACCGAAAAGTGAAATGATAATGTGGATGGAATGCGAGGCTTGGATTGGTCCAAATCGTAAGCCATCATTCGTGAGTCATAGGGGTCTACGGCCCCAATAGAGGATAATAATGTCTTGCATTGTGCAGGACAATTCTTTAATACCTCGAGAGATGACATAGCAGCGTGGGATTGGGAAAGATCATCCACGATATTATAGTTGGGAGCGACGCATGCGTTGCAATTATTGTTGATGTGCCATAGAGGGAAACGAGGCGCTTTAGGGGCCCCATCGCCCAGTGTCGGGGGTATGCGTAACGACTGATCGATGCGAAGAGCGTTAGCAGCCGTATCAAACGTCAATCTCCAAAATTTCTGGTCTATTCCGCCACCGACAACAGAGGTATCTGATATATGCACCATTTCGTCCAACCAAACCATGCCCAACCCACAACCACCTTTGATGCTGCAACCTCCAACTATCCCTAGCTACGTTGGAGCAACGCCTATCCATACGATTCCTTTCTTATTCCCACCTTCTGGAGTGATAAGTACCCTAGTTATGGCCACCCTGAACCTCCCCAGGTTAACGCTAGGTTTACCCGTGTGGTATTTACCCACCCCCACTCCCTCCCCAACACCACAGGCTGTTTTCCAACCTGTCCAACCTATCAATACCTCTAACTTCCCACCTCCCAGTACGACGTCCACATCTACAACGAACCCTACCCCCCCACCACCTAGAAATGCTAGGGGTAGAGGCCCACAAACTTACATAGCGTCGCCAACAAAGAAACCCGTGGTATCCCAACCACCACTATGCACACCGCCAAAGTGCTCTCTATGCGATGATTTGGGTCACACTACCCATAACTTCCCACATCTACCCAATCTTCAAGAACATATGAAGACTCTGGATGATGACCCCAACATTCCTGTAGTCGAGCTAAATCCACTAGCCCACTAGCGCAACAAGGAACTGTGCACCAACCATGCGTGTGCCATATGTGGAATATATAGCCATTACTCGCACCATTTCCCAGATCTCCCGGAATACATATTGGTTCTCTACGAACTAACTCATTCTGATCTAGAAAAGTTTGTTACTACCATTGGGGAAATTCATCCCCCAACATCTTCCTCCTCGGAAGAGATTAATACCATCTACATGATTTCCACAGTAGATGGACACATATCATCCCCAGGATGTAACTCCTCCTTGATCGATTTATCCATGCATTAATTTCGAAGCGGGGAGGAGATACTAGAAGCACTCACTGCACCTGACTACCCTTGGGTCGATATGCACCATCGGTCATACTTCATTCCTGAGGAAGTCACCACTACCAAGGCCAGCCAGTTCTCCATCGAGACGAAGGATTTCCTCCCAGAGAACATAGATTGGTTTAAGAACCCTATTCCCGCCCCTGATACCTTCGAGGAAGGAAACATGGCCAATATATCACCAACCATACAGGTTGATATTTCTGTCACACCTTGTACACCTGAAATCATCACATTAGGTGCCTCCTGTACGGAATACGAAATTGGGGAATACAAGAAGCGTTTTCAGGAATTTCGCGATATCTTTGCTTGGTCTTACACCGAGATTCCTGGTTTAGACTTCGCCATTATTGAACATCACATCGATACATGGCTGGAGGTCCCACCCGTCTGCTAGAAGCAAATACCAATTCACCTGTCCAAACTCCCCGCAGTCAAAATCAAAATTGAGAACCTGCGAAAAGCTGGGTTTATCTATCCTATCGCTTATACCACTTGGGTTTCTAACCATGTACCCGTCAATAAAAAGCAGGACACTCTCCGGGTCTGTATGGATTTTCATGACCTTAATCACGCTTGTCCCAAGGAAAATTTCCCCACACCCTTCATCGACTAACTCGTCGACACTTGTGCGGGACATGAAGTCCTTTCCTTCATGGACGGCTTCTCTAGATACAACCAAATACACACCCGGAGAGAAGACCAATACAAAACTGCTTTCACTACCCCATGGGGCACCTTTTCCTATCGGGTCATGCCGTTCGGTCTTAAAAATGCAGGCGCCACCTTCCAATGGGCCATGACATATTGTTTACACGATTTGGCCCATATTATCCTGGTTTACCTGGATGACCTCATGGCACGATCAAAGAAACAATCTAACCACTTAAATGACCCCCGACAAGTCTTCTCGCGTTGTCGCAAGTACAGGATCTGCTTGAAGCCACTCAAGTGTGTCTTTTACGTTCCTACGGGCCGGTTGTTGTGATTCATCATTTCGCAGAAAGGGATAACCATTGACCCTTTAAAAGTTCAAGCCATCATGGACTGCCCTGCCCCCTACACCATACGTCAGTTACAAAGTTTGCAGGGGGTAGCCAACTTTCTCTGTCGCTTTGTCCCTGAATATGCCACGACGGTTCACGAATTTCTTTGCTTACTTCGTACCTGCATCCCGTTTTTTAGGATGAACAAGCACAAGTAGCCTTTTCAGCCCTTAAAACAGCCTTAACTAATTCCCCACTGATATCCCCCCAGATTTCTCACAGAATTTTATCCTATACGTTTCGGCATCCAATTACGCCATCTCAGGGGTACTCGTTCAAGAGGATAGTGAGCAGAAAGAACACGTAATCTATTATGTGAGTCAGACCCTATCTGGACCACAACTACTTTACCCCCAAGAAGAGAAGTTGGCTCTCGCTATGGTCTTATCCGTACAAAAGGTCCGCCACTATATATTACTCAGCCAAACTACCATTGTAGCCGACTCTAATCCTATGGTTTACCTTTTGAGTCGCCATCTCCTACATGGTCGTGTGGCCAAGTGGGTCATCCTACTCCAAGAATATGACCTCACATTTACAACACCCAAAAGCGTTAAAGCCCTTGCATTGGCACAACTTATGTCATACTTACCATCATCGTCCAGTTCAACCCCCATTAACACCAATCTTCCTGACGACCATTTATTTATCAACTCATCGGATGACCCTTGGTACGATGATATCTTGGTATACCTTCGCACATAGAATTTCCGACCTGACCTCGATCTCAACCGCGATGGGAGCCAATGCATACGTCATCATGCCTCACCTTATCTCCTTCAGGGTGATGTATTATACTATTGTGGTACTGACACCATTCTACATCGCTGCCTCACCCAAGACGAAGCCGAACAAGTCCTTAATGATTGTCACAGTGGAGCCTGTGGCAGCCATTTCTCAGGAATGGCCACTTCCCAAGAAGTTGTCTGCGCTAGATATTTTTGGCCTTCCCTCTTCACATACTGCATCACTATAGTCAAACATTGCCATAATTGCCAACTCTTCGCCCCTAAGGGGAGAACCCCCCATGCCCCCCTCCATCCAGTTGTCACCGTTGGCCCTTTCTGTACGTGGGCCATTGATTTCATGGAATGTGACGTCCCTCAACAGGCGACCATAAATACATCATTGAAGTTGTAGATTATTTTACTAAGTGGGTTGAGGCCATTCCCACGTTCAACTGTAAAGTTGACACTGCAACTTGTTTCTTTTTCAATCACATCATTACCCATTTCGGGGTCCCACAACAACTCATTTCCGACCACGGAAAACACTTCGAAGACTCCATTTGGAAGGAATTGTCTATCTTTCTGAAATTCGAACACCAATACACCTCTTCCTATTACCCTCAAGGGAATGGCCAAGTAGAAGCTATCAACAAAATACTGAATACCATCCTTCAACGTACCATAGATCATCATAAGTCCAACTGGCATCACATGATATTTCCATCACTTTGGGCTTATCCCACGTGCCCTAAGACTACTATGGGTTTCACCCCCTTTCACTTGGTCCATGACATCGAATCTGTCCTTCCCATTGAGTGCTAGATTCCCGCCCTTCATATCGCTTTCGAAATCCTCGCAGATACCTCCCCACTCAAACAACTCCTAATCCTTTTGGAACAGGCCAACGAGGATCACCGAACAGCCCTCCAAACGATCGATGCCACCAAGAACCGCTCGAAAACTAGTTACGATAAGCATGTCCACCCACGCAATTTCCACGAAGGGGACCTCGTTCTAGTCTATGACCAAGCACACGATAAGACTGGGAAAGGAAATTTTGAATCCATGTGGCAAGGTCCATACATTGTCCACACCTGTCTAGGACACGGGACATACATCCTTACCGATTCTGAAGGAAGGCCCCTGTGCAACCCTTGCAATGGGTTGTACCTCAAGCACTTTTACCCTTAACACTTTTGGACTTAGCAGTCCATGTTGTACAATTTTGTTTCTTTATTTTCGCTTTCATCCTCCAAGCCCTTACATTTTGTTTTTCCTGGATTACCACATATGGATCCTGTTCCACTTTACTATGTTGGCTTTGCAGACGGTGCAAGTCGCTGGTCTCCAAATCTTGCCTCCGCAGCTTGGGTACTCTACTCCCCCTCACATGAGTTGATTCACCTCGACGGAGTGTGAATAGGTGCTGCTACTAATAACCAGGCTGAGTACGATGTTGTGACCAGTCTCTTTACTACTGCCCTCCAGATGGGTATAAGTCACCTTCGTGTGTTCTTAGACTCCGAGCTTCTCGTCACCCATCTCAACAATTGTTACCAGGTACGCGATCCTTGCCTCTTTAGAAAGTTCCTGCACACTAAACAAATGGTCAGACAATTTGAATCCATTACATTCACTCATGTCCCAAGAAATCAGAACAGTGTGGCAGATAAAATGGCTATCAACATTCTAGACTGGCACATCAACCAAACCATGTAGGACATTAACCATATATCATCATAACATCATATAGGTGTCTAAAAACCATAGAAACAACGAAAATAATCCATCATAATACTGCATCCATGTGCATATCATCACCATAAAAAATGCATCCACGTGCATATAAACAACATAACAATTGCATCCACGTGCAACAAAAACAAACAACGTTAAATGTGCATCCACGTGCATATGAGACTCTATCATCAAAAAATGCATCCATGTGTATGTATATATATCATATCGTCATAAAAAGTCATGAATGCCCTCAGCACCCAACTATACAAAAAATACATCGACGAGCCCCAACGACATCCTCTCCATATGATATCAGCCGTATATACAAAAAAACAGAACATCCCCACATGCTCATCAACATTGGGGGTAGCCCACGAACTGTCTAACCAAAGTCCTCCCCCCGATCTGTGTCCTCGTTGCCACCTGCAGCTGCTACCTCTGTTTCCGACTGATCCTCTTCTCGCTCCTCCTCTGGATCCTCTTCTCGCTCCTCCTCCGGATCCTCTGGATCCTCGTCACCAAACTCAGGAGCGTCCAACCAGTCTCAAGCCCTCCTCTCATATGCCAATACAACAACCCACCTTAGGATGAATCTCCACTCCCGTGGATCATTGTAACAAACATCCAGCAGCTCCTGGTCTAAATCCCGCCAACCCTCGTCCTCTACCTCAACCAGTAACCGATCAAAGCTTCCCTGTAAGGCCTCTAATGTAACAATGTCACCATGTCTCCGTACCTCCCCTCGATCAGGTGGGGCTGCCACCACCATGCGACCCCTGCATTCTTGATGCCCCTGAGGTGGCTATGGTGCCACATCTGCAAGAATCAACACCAGAAAGGTTAGCATCATCAAATATCTCTATCTGTCATCATAACCTATCAAGTAAAAATGTAACATGATATGCTAAGTAGAAACCAAAATGCATATGTACCATCTTCCCCCCAGACCTGTCCAGGATGTTGTGGGAGCTGAGGATCCCCCCGGTAGTCCATAGCTCAGTATGGGTAATCCTCGATAAGAACAAGCATATGCCTCCACTTCCTAAACAACTTTGCAGTAAAATATCGGCCAACGACCCCACCACCACCGCAGACCATCATCTCCCCCAACCGTACCATCTGCGGCTTCATCGGTCCTTCATCTCAGATTGCCATGCGAGGCCGTAGCTTAGGAACTCTTTCAAACAAGAAAGAGCACAAAAAGGAACAGTAAAAGAACTCCCCTCCGAGCCGTCTCACCTTGCTCAACTCCCGCTGAACAATGGTGAGGTACATCTGATCCCATGCATAGTAGGTACCTGCTAACACCTGCTCAATCAACATCATCTTCCCTCCCGACACTCGGTGGGGCGCATGCGATCCCAATACCCGCACCACACATACCGCGACTGCTCGGGTCTCTGGAGCCTCCAAATCACACACCAATAGTGCATTCTTATGCACATGAGACCCCAGAAAACAATGCCTCTCCAACATATCCTCCATATCCACATCCCATGACCTCCTAGGCCGAGTGTCTGCCATCCTACCCAAACAGGGAAGTCCAGTAAAAAATATACATCCAATAGGGTGAGATCCAGTCTCTCAACCTGGATGATGAATGCCTCAATGTTCGAGTCCCAAAACTTGACTAGCTTGGTCGCCAACAGAGATAGTGTACGCATAAGGGGAACCTGCAAAAAATTCAACAGTCTGCAGAGTGCTAAAGTCCCCTGCACACGATGATCCTGTCGGATCACATCCAAAAGGTCCTCCAGCATATCACACTCTCTCCATGTCACCCTCTGCATCCTGTCAACCACACAATGAAATCTCATCAGAACCACATAAAATACTCCATTGATCCCCTCCGGATCGGTGCACCGGCAAAATGTCACCATGACACGCATTTTGGGGGCTTCTGGACCCCACATGTGCGCTTTGGAGCATGCTTTTCGCTGCGAAAAGCGTGCTTCCCGAGAACAACTGTGGGGCCCACAATCGCGTTCTAGATCACGTCTTTGGGAGACACAACTGCGCTGGACAAGCGCGACTGTGGGAGCCACAGCCGCGCTCGACCATCGCAGCTATAGGATCCACAGCCATGCTCGACAAACACGGCTGCAAAAGCCATAGCCGCGCTCATCAAGCGTGACTACCTCGCCCAATGCCGTGCTCCAGAGCACGCAACTCGCCTCGGAACCCGCACTTTCCCACCATGGTCACCTATTGTGGCTGGTGCACCTCCCTCGAGGACTGCCCCCCCAAAACAAAATAATATCAAAGATAAGGGCTAAGAGGGTTACCTGCAACTCGTGGAATGAAAATCCACTAGTCGGTTCTTCCGCAAATGCCAAAATACCTCTGGTTCACTCAATTCTCCTATCAAACTCAACCGTTCAAATGACACATGTACCTATGGGTCCACTTACTATTTATAGAGATTTGACCAATTCTTGTTTTAGCCATTCCGGAGTCATACGAGGTCCGTTTTCCAAACCGTTGATACCACTAGATTCAGTGGTAGAGACCATTCCTCGATTTCACCGGACCCTTTCTCAATCATTTTTTAGCGCCCCTCGTTGCCTCAATTTGTGTGCCACATCCATCGTTATCAGTTTTTGACATTCTTTATATCGTCGGATTCAGTTTTCCGCGCTCGTGATGATGCCTGAGATCATTTCTCGCTCTCACCACCATATTATTCGGGTCTTTTTCACACACCCCTTGTCACCTCGATTTGTGTGCCACATCGGCTGTTATTAGTTTTTAGCGATTTTTATACCATCAGATTTAGTTTTCTGAACCAGTGATGATGCTTGAGACCATTTCTCACTCTCACCAAAAACAAATTTTGACATTTTGTCCGTACACCTTGCCACCTCGATTTGGGCGTCACATCGACCGCCGTCGTTTTTTGGAATTTTTGGCATCAAGGCCCATCCATGAGCTCTTCGCTCCATCCATACTGCAGTTCTTTCTCTATTTTTCCACCATTCATCAACCTGCAAGGAGGCCCCACCAGTGTTCCCCCCCAACCCTCATTCTTGTTTCTCATTTATGTCTCTTGATCGAACACTTCCTCCTTGCTTAGCTACATTTTGTTCAGTATAATTTTATCCCTTTCGGGCTGAACATTTCCTTTACAAAAAAGGCACTTAAGGAGTTTATGTTAAGCTCTTTTCCGACTCCTAAAACAATGAAAAGATCGCCGAGCAATCTTGCTTTCTTTCATGCTCGTTAAAGTACCTGAAAGGGTGTCTATCTGGTATAAGTTTAACCCTTTTCCAGACCTGGTAGACTAATTATGAAAAAGGAATACTCTAGTCACATCGGCTAGAAGAGTCCTTCATTGCATCCTTTTATGCCTTTTCGAGCCTTGGAGACTAACACACGAAAAAGAACCCCCTTGGAGTCTTCTTACTGCTTTCAGACTCTCTAAAAATGAAAGCAACCACGAACATGCATCGTCATGGGCTCATTCAAATCCACACGACAGTACCATTCCATTATTTCAGAGTCTTCTTATCACTTTCAGACTCCTTAAAATTGAAAGCACTCACGAGCATGAACTGTCCTGGGCTCGTACAAATCCACACGACAGTACCACTTTTGAGCTCACTTCTATCTCTTCTTCAAGCTCCCCAAAAACATGAAGAAGGTCCCAATGGTTCCTTTCGGCATCCTGACAGATCATATCTAGTCCCCATATTATGGCAGCCACCCCAGTATGGTCACCTTTGTTTAGAGTATTATGTGATGTGTCACCCTTTGAGTCTCCTGATATCACTCATCAATTTACCCCCATGAGTCTCCCCCATTTTTTGTCATCATCCCTAGTCCATTAAAGCTATGATCCCTTCCCCTAAAGTTAGTTTCATATGCTTCCAGGTCAGCCATGCCATCTTACTCTGAACAAAGGAAGTTTGAGTCCCCCCCCACTCTGCAACCTTAGTTGTTCCCCACCCCCAAAGTATGTCAGTCCCACCTTCAATACTATCACCTTTTGGTCGTACACCTCATGCTCTTATCAAGGAAACATCATTGCCTTGGTAGTTGCAGGCCCCCCTCTGTTGATGCCAACCAATCTATTCCATAGGATAGACCCAAAGGTCCCTATGCCTTGGACTCATCAACATCAGGGGTGAGTGCCTATGGGCCATTTTGAGAGGAGTCATTAGTACCTCTCTGAATGGTTGCTTCTCACGTTCTCGACTTCAACAGCTTGATCGCACTGTTGAGATTCGTGCGGGGTATTGGTCCCTTCATTTATTAGTCAAAGACCTCGGATGTCCCCTGACTCTAGAACAATGGAGAGTCTACTTTGGAATCTCCCCAGTTGAATATTCCCACGGATATCTGGGATGCACTCAACGACAGTTTTCGGAAGCACTTCAATTATATGCTTCCCCATGTACCTAGTTCAAATTCAATAGAATATCAGTTGCTATGGTACCACAGTCAGTATGGATTCCATTATGTTCATACACAAGTTATTTAGATCAATCATGGTTGGACCATGAGTATCTCCCAGATTTGCATCCCCTCTGGACCGTTATGATGTACACAACAGTTCTCCATTCATTATTCCGGTCCCCTCTTGGGCCTCATTACTATTTATATATCTCAACATGAGCATGGGAATGCCTGCTTCATCCATATATTGAGATCATTCCTCATTCATTATTGAGACGATGTATTTTTAGTTTTTGTAGTTTGTACGGAGCTTATGTTTTGATCTCCGACCAGTTTCTTCTCTCCTCTATCACAATGCTCGTACCCCTGGAAAATGACAGAACTTATGATGTCTATCGGCCATACGATGAGCTCCTGGCCTCACACATCAGGGGGAAATTTGTTAACACCTAAAAATCACTCACTAGCTCATCCCATTAGACACATAATCATGTTGACCAATTTCCCTATCATCCTATCCTCCAAAACCCCTAAAAACCCATACCCAAAAAGGAAAAATATTACTTTTTCCTCCTCAAATTCATTTAATTCCTTCAAAAACATACCAAAACCCCAAAAGAGGATCCAAAATCCCCCCTCTCCCCCCAAAAAGGGGAAATAAACTCAAAAAGAAAATAAAATAAAAAGAGAAAAAGGAGTACTAAAACCCTAAAACCCCTAACCTAAGTCTATAAAAGGGGATGGAGGCCCCCCATTTTACCATCCATCAACTATCCTACCCTTATGCTGCCCAAATCATCCTAGAACTCTAGCTCAATTATTTGAGCTACAGTTCTTCCCTTTGAGCCAACCTTGGGCCCATCCATTGAGCATTCATAGAAAGAGAAGGAACATGTGGAGCCCTGGTGCATTGCTTCCTATAGTGGCAAAACTCCACAAGCCTCAACATTTGAGTCGAACAATTTATGCAAACCCTTGTTTGACCCATTTGAATAAAGAAATTAATATTTTTTATTTCCTTGTCTCTCATGGTAACTTCATGCTTTTTACTGTAGTTTAAATTTGCTTCACATGCACACGCTAGTTCAATATTTCACCGATTTTACATTCATTTGTCTTTTCCTTATTTTCCATTAAACTGTTGCTAAGGGATCCATTATCCTTAGCAGGTGATCTTTTGCACGAGCAAGGGTGAAAACCCATGATACAAAAGCGACAACTATTAATTATTATTCTTATCATGTTGTTTCTGACAGAAGGCACTAGAACAAAAATAAAGCCTTTGATCACCAAGAGGTTGAAGGATTGGCGAAGATGGTAAATTTACTACAATATGAATCAGACATAGAAGTTTCGGGAAGTTCACATGCTAATCCTTCTACCTTGGATATAGTTTCAGCTGAGTTGGTACCTACCCCAGGAAAGATTGAAGCAACAAGTAAAAGAAGTTTTTATGAAAGTACTGATATGCAGATGGAGGAAGAAAGAGAAGCCAAAAGATTAAAACTAAGCCAGCAAGATGAAGTAGTTGTATCCGACGAAGAAAAGAGAAAGAAGAAAGAAAAATACCAAGTGCCAGAAATTCAAGTACAGGAATATGAATTGGATGAGGCAAGAGCTGCAGGTGATTCTAGAAAATTTCATTCAAGAGATGAAATATATGTAAAATATGGCAAATACAGACAAATAGCAGCAGAAGCAATGCATAAGTTGTTTCCAAAAGTCAACAATTTTGTTGATTCAGAAATTACTCTGATGACTAGCAGAGATCCAGAAAAAATTACTTTGAATTTGGTTGTATCATCTGATGATAAGGTCACATAAATGAAATTGAGCTTGCAGAAGATAAAAATCCCTGATAAAATTCACCTACCCAGACATACTAGAGAGGTGATTTATGTTGATATGATGAAATCTACTTTAGCAGTGGAAAAACTACAGAAAACAGTGAACAGGATGCAAATCCAGTTGAGGCAAGAGAAAACAGAGAACAAACCTCATCAACAACAAATAAAAAGATTGCAAGATGACCCGGTGGAGAGAAATGATGAACCAAATAGAGGGGAGGCAAGTAAAAATATTTTAGCTGAGAAAGAAAACACTATCCAAATACTTAAGAAAAAGGTTAGTATTCCAACAACTCGGTTAATTCAAGCCTCTGAATTAACTGTGTTAGAACAAGAAAAAGAAACTTTTTCTCGAGAATTGGATGACTGTTTAACTAAATTGATCATGTTTGAGGGAAAAGAGGTAAGTTGGGAGAAAGATAGATCGAGTCTTAAGACTCAAATTGAAGATCTAAAGGCCAAATTGGAAAATACAGCATGTTAAGTCAGTAAATTTTCCTCCATTTTTTGAGTTATTTTCTCCAATTTTGGTTTGTTTTGAATCTACCTCAGTTAAATTTTTGGTTTTGAGTTTTAAGTTTTAATCTCCTTAAGAACCTTATGAATGATTGAATAAAGTTTGAACCCAGTCCTTTCAGATTTCATTTGATTTTGGTCATTTTTTATATTGAAAAGTGGGTCAATGAGAGTTATATATTCAAAAGGAGAATCATTAATGACTTTAGAGAGTAGTTGAATTAATGTCCTAAACCAAATAGCTGCCAGAATCTCCGAAAAATTAGCAGAAATTGAAAAAACTGCTAAATTTTGGCATAGCAGTTATTCCTGTAGTGCTGGGCAAAATTTTAACACAGAGCGCGCTACAGGAATATCGTGGCCTGAATTTTTTGTCAATTTTTGATCTGATTTTAATCATGATGCAGTATGTGAATGACTAATCATTTATTGTGAAGTGTTTACTGCGTGTTGGTTAAAGAATTATCATAAAAACAGGTGCTTCTGCATTGTGAGGGAAGCGTGGTCATCGTGAACACAAAGGCAACGATTTTGAGCATCTGTAGCAGCGCATAAAACAATGGCCCCTTTAGCTAAAATGCATAGGCCAGCTGTGGATGATTTGAATATGGCTTGCAGTACTCCAAGAGCTTCAGTTAACAAAATATAATTCATGTAGAAGTGGAAGCTCCTCAACTCAAAGTATTGGGCTACTTTTGTATACATTCCTGAGCAAACTATTTCACTGTGGGAGGAAGTTGAAGCAGATTTTGAATCATGTAAATGGAGGTTGTGTTCTCAGTTTCTAGATGGACCACTGTTGGCACTGGATATTCAATTTGGTAATTATGTGTCAGGATTGAAATTGGTGGCTGCGTATTCTGATGACCATGTAAAGATCTATGAATCGCTTGATACATTGGAGTTAAAGCGATGGCAGCTTCAGGCTGAATTTCAAAATGTAAGTAATGCTAATGAGAGATTTGGCAAATGTTCATGTTTGACAGCGTCCATTGCTTAGAAATCCCATGCTAAGTGGTATTCAACAGCCCACATTTATTTTGGGTTTCAACTCAAATCTGCCACACTGGAAAGGACAACATCATTGTTCCAATGGTTGATTTTGAGTTTCCATCAGATCATGGAGCACCAAGAATTTTAGTTCGCAGCATTGAAGATACTTGGACAAAAATCATGAACACAATCAAGCGTTGGTCTCCCTATGTTACAGAAACAGAGCTTCTGAAACAGTTTGAGGACATTGGTCCTCATGGAACAAAAGTTATTGTTTACGACTTTTGGCTTAATGATCATGGCATCCTGGAGCTGGATTTTGATACAGATAAGGAGGATATAAGATTGTGAGGTGGACTTAATCCAGGCAGATCCACAATTTCACAAAATGAATTGATTCAGCCACATATTTCTTAACGTCATTTATATTCATTATATGCATATGCATCTATTCTTTATCTAGAGTAGCTGCAATTTTCAGATCATTCTAAGGGGAAAGAGTTTCAAGTTTATGGTTCTTTGTGATGGCTGTCAACGATGAGAAATGGCTACAGGAGAAGTCTGATATGGAAATAAAGGAATGCTACAGTGTGAGAGACATGGATGAAGCTGCTAGCTGACATAAAAAAAAAGAGGAGGCAGTAGAGACAGAATTCTGCCCTATTTTTCCTGTTTTGAGTTATTGAAGTCAAATGCAAACCGCGAGCTGATGGAGAGGAATTTTTTAAAACCGAAGGAGGTTTTTGTTCCTAAGATACGCATATACAAAAACCTCTCTCAGTTTTGCAACAGCTGTCAAGGTTTGAAAGATTCGGTTTAATCTTTGCATCCTATTTTCCAGGGATTTTAAACATTTAATATTTTCCTGTTTTAGTGTTCATTTTGCGGGGCCGATTCTGATTGATTGGAGATGAATTTTGAAAAACCAAGAGAGGTTGTTGTCCATCACGGACCCATTAAAAAAAACCTCTCTCATTGTTTACACAGGTGTCACCAATTGAGAGATATGGAAGCTTCTTTGACACCTATTTTCCAAAAATTCGCCACATTTGCCAGGAATCCGATTTGCTATTTTTAGTCAATTAGTTGAGTTAGTTAGTTAATGTAACTGCTAGGAAGTTTGAATTTCGACCTAATGAGGGGGAAATAGAATGAGTTCTTTGTAATGATAAAAGAGGGACAAAGGGACTAAAGAGAGGTTCGAATTTTTGGAGAGCTAGAGGAGGTCTGCAAGCTGTGCATTATTCCAGACTTGTTCACTGCTAAGTACTGCAAACTCTCATATTGCATTTTTGATGAAACTATGAATATATGACTCCTTATTCCACTTCTGATATGTGTTGGCTTCATTTTAAACTTATACAGTTTCTTGATTGACAAATTCATTTCTGGTTTTAGGTATAATTTCCAGTGGTGCTTGTCTTTTATTGTATGAACTTCATTGCAATCTTTTGTTGGATTCCTGAGATATATATGCATCTTCATGGTTATATGTATATGAATTAGTTGTTTTTACTTATCTGTTGAATGTATTCCCTTATGCTCTTGAAGTTTCTAACCAAAACCTACAAAACAAAACCCTAAAAACCTAGTTTGGATTGATTTTATTTTTGAGATTGTGTTGGCTTGTTACCCTAGCCTTAGTAACAATTTCTGACACAAACACAGCATAAGAGAAGCAAGGAACAGATCAAGGCAACAAAGAAGCAAGCACAAATGATATAATTCAAGCTATGTATTATGTTAGCTTGAAAGAGGTGGAGATCAAAGAACTAAAAGAAGAAAAACAAAGACTAGAAGAGGAAAATCAGAAAAAGGAAAATGAAATAAAAGAGTTGACAAAACACAATAAAGATTTGGTAGATAGAAATCAGAGGATGATAGATCAAGTGAAAGGACAACTAGCATTGCAAGGTGCAAAGTGTTCAGTTTGGGATTCAATCATCGATGAGGCTGCAAAATTCAGGCCTTATTTAGATTTTATGAAGACAAAGGAAGCCATAGAAAATGATAGTTTGCAAAGCTATAAAGCAATGAGATAAGTTTTAGATAAGATACCAAAAGATACAACCTAAGATACCATAAGTTTCTTAAATACTCTGACAAAAGGTGATCTGGAAGCAATGGCTATCGAAAACAGGGTAGCAATCATAACTTGGGTTAGGAGAGTCCTTGGAAAACATTCTCACATTGAGAATGTTCATGCTAGAGCAGAACATATGAAGAAATAGGTTGAAGCCTTCAAAAAGGGATTTGAAAAGCTAATACAAAAGGGACTGCCTTCTTTTTGGGATGAAAATAATGAGTTAATTTCCCAGAAAAATTATAAGGATTTACTATATAAGATTGGGAGTAACCATGAGCAATTCCAAGGTTTGACTCATGTTCTAACAGAGAAAATTCTACTGAAGAAACTCTCCCTTGATTTTGAAATTCTAAACTAGCTGGCCATGATAGCTTAAATGATTCCTCCAACTTCCATTGCAGAGCACATAGAGATGAAAGTTCTAGTCGAGTACACATAGAGATGAAAGTTCTAGTCGAGTAGATGACTAGTTATGAGGTACCTTCTACAGAGCAATGGGAGACAATGAAGATATATGGGAAAATGAAGTACAACTTGCAAACTTGAAGACTATTGTTCAAGAAAGAAGCCTTGTCAGCAGCTACAGCCAATAGAAAGACATCAAATGTTATATTCTGAGAAATTTTGGAAATTGTATAAATTTTGACCGAAATGTAATGTAATAGTTAGTTTATAATTTTCTATTTTTAGTTATGAAGAAGTTAGGGTTTTACCTCAAGAGGTTTTACAATGTATAAAATAAATTTTTTGGCAATGTAGTAAGTGTTGGAACCCGTGAAGAGATACTTGTTTTGTATTGAGCCCTTCAATTTTTAATAAAGATGGCCGAGCAAAGTTGATGCATATTTTCAAGAGTAAAGATTCCCATGTTATTAATTTACAGTCTGTATTTTTCCTTTCCTCATGTGATTTGTTATTTCCATTAATTATCTTTCCATTATCTTTTCTTTCATTCTTTGACGAGAGTTTGTTTTAAATCAGAATTCATGTAAATATGCTCTAGTTTAATCAGATCAACGTTTTCACATAATTTCCTTAAAGTGGTAAAGATAAAACATAATTTGAAAATGGAACAAGATCGTCAAAAGAGCTATGCAGATAAAATAAGGACACACAGAGAATTCCAAGTTGGTGACATGGTGTTCCTGAAGGTCAGAGGCAAGAAAAATTCCTTGCGGTTGGGAAAATGCAAGAAATTGGCCGCTAGATTTTGTGGACCATTCGAAATCTTAAGAATAGTGGGATCAGTAGCTTATGAGATAGAAATACCTCCCACTATCAAAATACATAATTTGTTTCATATTTCATTTTTGAAAAAGTATGTTTATGATATTAATCATGTGCTTGATTGGTATGTTCTTCAGGTGGAACCAGAAGGGGAAATGCAAGTTCAACCAATCTGCATATTGGATCACAGAAGCAAGATACTCAGGAACAGGGTCGTGAGATAGGTAAAGGTCCAATGGACCCATTACAGTCCTAGGGAATCTACTTGGGACTTGGAAGATATAATGCGGGAAGAGTATCCTCTTTTATTTTGAAAATGTGTATATAATAAAACATTATGACAACGAAATTTTGCATACATTTTGATACAATGTTAATCGGGGATTAATTATAATTAATCATTATCAATTATGATTTAATATGGAGATTTAGTGGCTAATTGTGACTATGGATGGAGGAACGTGTTCCTTTGGGATAGCCACGTGGGATCCCAAAGGAGGACACGGGGTTGCCTCGGTGATCCAGGCGGAAGTGGGGCAGGCTGGAGAGTATCTGCATTTATTTTGAAAATGTGTATATAATAAAACATTAAGACAACAAAATGTTTTATACATTTTGATACAATGTTAATGGGGGATTAATTATAATTATTTATTATTTAATCTAGAGAATTAGTGGCTAATCGTGACTATGGATGGAGGAACGTGTTCCTTTGGGATAGCCACGTGGGATCCTAAAGAAGGACATGGGGTTTCCTTGGTGATCCAGGCAGAAGTGGGGCAGGATGCTGTATGCATGGACTGGGTGGTTGGACTTGAGGAGGAGAATGCACGCAGGGGGACGTGAGTCCGAGAGGTACGGTGAAGGGCACAAGACTGTTTCCTGGGAAATTACGGGGGGTGTAAGGAAATCTGGGAAGGGAAGTTCAGACGTGGACAGTAAAGAGGTTCACTGTGCGTTTTTTAGTTCTCTGAGAGTGAAGAAAACTTGGAAATATTTCTTGTGACAAACCTGAACCTGAATTGCACAGATAACTTGAACATTGTTATGCTGTGATAACCAAACTGGCCGTGAATTCCTTGGTTGCATACACTAGTCAATTGGCAATGTTACAACGTAATTTTCGACCTTGTGAGCATCAACATTCTTTGTCCTGCAAGATCGATTTACTGACTTAGATCCACTTTATACCCTTCAGACACTATTTTTCCCTATTTTTTCCTTGTACGCTTGGTGCATCATTACAGTGGGCGTACCCGCGAGTTGCATCACTATAGCCCGCGGGTAGCATGTAAAATAGTAAAAATCACTAGTTTATTACTTTTTACTCCCAAAAAGCAGTCATTGGGTGACCTTTCACCCTCCATCTGCCCAAGAAACGCCTCGATGTGTCCTTTCACTTACCTTTGTAAGGACTATATATTGAGCACATATGGCTTATGGATGAGAGGAAGAAAGAAGAGCAAGAGAACTCTAGTGGATTTTTTCCCTATCTTGAGTCTACACTCATTGATCCTTGTAGTTGTAAACCTTCTATGTTCACCTTCCAAACTCCTATCATAGTTTGAGTTTTCCATTCCATGGAGGATTGAAGTGGTGGAGGCACAAGTGGATTGATCCGGATCTTGGTTCAAATTGGTTTCCGGCAAGAGGTCGTATCATATTGTACTTCTTCTTGTTTATTAATAGAAATACTCATATTATCGTCCATTAATATTGTGAATGTTGTTTATTCTACATTGGTTGCATTTGCTTATAATATCATGGACCATTTCTATTGATGATGTTAATGTCGTTTATATATTATATGTACTTGTTGTATATTGGCTGTCAAGACTAATTTGTAGATTCAAGTGCACGGATTGAAAGCTCCAACGGGGTTCTACATCAAACGTTTGGATTGAGGTTGGTTACATTCTCCATTATCTTAGCATTGTCATTTATATAGCATAGTTCTGAGAATTGAGTTAATTTATGGTAGTCAGCTGTCTGTTGTGGTATACCCCAAACCATAGTGAGTTTTCTCCAATACAGAAATGGCGACTACGCTGGGGAAAACATCCATGTTTGGGGAAAACATCCATGTCTGTGTCACTGATTGGATGTCAAGATACACTATAGAAAACTGGTTTTTTCTGAGCCACTGGACTCTTTATTTGCCCATTTACCTTTCCTTACCTGCGGGCTAGCTTAGTTCTGCCCGTGTTTACCCGCCTCTGTTTACACTGCTGCTCGTGGGTACCCGCAGGTATTCCTTCGACAGTAGCGTATAACTCCGGTTTTTGTTGATTCATGGCCTTTGGTGGTTGTTGGGTTGGTTTTGGATGATCCTGAGTCTTTATTGGCCTGATTCTTGACTGTTCCATACCTTGTTTGTGACCAGAACTCTTTGTTTCTCTTGGTTGACCCTAGTTGACTTTTTACCCATCTTTGGATTTAGCTTTGTTGGTTTTTCCTTTTCAGCTCATTCCTGTGGCTGGGTCTTACTGTTTGGGATCTGCTGGGTTGTCTTAGTGATCTTCTCGGCACTTCAGTGACTAAATAGTAGGATTTTTCTTGCATTTTTCATTTCTTTGTATTGAAAAATACAAAAAATAAAGTTTTGCATTTTCCTTTTTGCTTATAAGAGAAAATACAATTTTTTTTAAACTTTTATGCACTGCATCTTGCATAGAGTGCTTGTTGCCTTCATTTAGGTTCTGCTTGTGCATCGAAAATATAAAAGGATTACATTTTTATTTCGAAACCATTGGATTGTTTTCTCATGCTAGTGACATTGTTTTTGTTGGATAGATGAGTCTAGGATTTGGCGATTTTGCATACTATTGAGTCATACACATCACTAGTTTCACGACCATATCCTTAAATTAACCACAACCATTAAAATTAATGCTTAATCTTAAAATTGGTTAGACCGATTTTATTTATAAGGTACACTAACTAGCATAGGTTTAGAGTCTTGGAATAGGTCATTGTGAGTTAACAATCCAAGACTACTAGACGAAACATTAGGTGTCTGACCAGGGAGTGGAGGAATCCATGGTATACATCGGTGTTCTCAGGAAGCTCTACTCAAACCAGAGTTAAGAACGAGGTTAGAGGAGGTTGGTTGAAGAGATATCCCTCTGATACCGGCTGAACGTGGGAGATATTTCTAGGATTTGTTCGTATCTGGGGACTCTTGGGGGATTTGACCCTCATTGAGTTTCAGGCTCATCTACCCTGCCCATACGATGGATCCCACCTGCGACTGTCCCCTTGAGCATTGGTTATATTGTGGTGACCATAGTTGCCTTACCTAGATATCGCATAGGGTACTTGCAGTGGTTATACTATTTATGTCCTAAGTCAGATAGGGATTGGACAACACAATTGTTTGTTGCCGAGGGTTACGGCCCTTTGCATGAAGTGAAGCCTAGGTGTCTCTATAAATGATTCTGTTACCTCCAGCTATAGTTTGAGAGTCTCAAGCCACTCCTAGACGAAACATACCGACTCTAGTGTTGGGAGCTCATTTAGCCACTCTGTTTGTCTACTATTGGCTGTAGTTTCTCTAGGTGTGTGCTTTTGATTTACTGTTTTTGATCGATAGATGGCCTTTGGTGACGTTTGATTTTATAGTCTCTCCGGAGATATCGTGGCACAGAGTGCTGCTCTCCATCTCCATCGATCTCGTCGGTTAGCTGGTTTACCAGCTACCGATCTTAAACGTCATGTCAAGAAGGGACACCACCGGGCTCCCTCCGAATCTTCAGATTCTTATGAGACATGTGTTATCGATGCCATGACTACACATTCTGGTACGGTAGAAATCCCTACTCGTCCTTCAGGTAGAGTTGAGAACACTTCTGACACCTCTACTCCTTGTGAGGCATGGGGAGGTGATCCTGAGACTCACACTAGTTTGTTTGGTCCGGATCCACCCGAGACCCATCCTAGTTTGTTTGGTCCAAATCCACCCAAGGATGACCCATTCGATCCTTCGTTTCCACATAATTATTTATATGGGATGCCAGAATTACATGATGACACAGGCCCTACAGTCAACCCTACCGCGTTCTCATATGCTATGCCGAATTACACCATAGTTGATCCTTCCACTGCTTTTGGTAGTCATGCTGGTGCTGTTCATGGTGCTAGCAACACTGGACCCACTGGGGAACACCACGTTTCCCACTCACACACATAGTATGGGGACCGGTCATGTTCCTCCTAGCAATGCTAATGTTGGAAGATGATTGCCTCCTAGGGATACCCAACCCAATAGGAACACTGTTCGAAACATGACTCGCTATCCACCACCTAACACTCATGTCGCTACCCGTCAACCCAGGATCACTTTCACGAATGTTAATGCTCCTCCTAACCATGGGGGTGGACATATACCGCATACTTTTGCATCCACTGCCGCTACTAGTAATACTAATGTAGGAGGTGGGAACATATCTCATCCTCATGATCATAGCGCCACCATTCCTACTACTAGTAACACCAATGTCGGGGTTGGGAATACATTTCATTCTTATGGTCACCACACGACTGCTCACGCTAATCCTAATGCTAGGTGTGGGAACATACCTCACCATTATGGTCATTACAACTCGGTTCCTGCTACGAATAGTACGTATATGCCGCATACTTATGGTGGAAACCCTTACTACCACACAGTCGGTGCTGGCCACCAGTACAACCCACCTCAATATGGTGCCCAAAATACATATATACCTGCTTACTCTCATAAGGGTCAGGTCAGAAGAGGTTATCAACCTTATGGCCATGGTCAAGCTTATGGTCCGTCAGGTCCTCATTATCAATAGTTTAATGCTCATGGTCAAGCTTTTGGTCCACCTTATAATTCAATTCCACTGAACCAACCTTTTATGGGAGCTTATAATCAAGCTTTCCAGCCGCAGCTCCCATTCCTTGCACGTTTGAATCTTCTAGATCTTTCAAAGCTCACGAATGATCCAGTGTGTCACGACCCCAATTGGCCCCTAGTCCCTACCAAGCTCCCTTTGAACATTCCTAAATTTGAAGGGAAAGGTGGTGAGGACCCGGGTGATCATGTCACAACGTTTCACCTTTGGTGCTCCTCCAACTCGTTGAATCACGATTCCATTAGATTATGACTATTTCAATGCACCCTCACGGGGGCAGCTGCGAAGTTGTATGTTGAGTTTCCTGGGAACACTTATAGGGGATTCAATGAGATTGATTTGGTTTTCTTGGACCATTTTTAGTTGCCGGTTCGTTATGATACTGGTACTGAACTGTTGTCTACCTTCTGTCAGAATAAGGCCACACATATTTCTGACCACGTTCAAGAGTGGTGTCGGAGGAAGAGATTAGTGAAAGCCAACATTCCTCTAGAGTTTCTGTTGGAATGGTTCCTCAAGTCTCTACTTCCATACATTACTAAGGATGTTTCGATGTCCGGCATTCTGACTTAGAAACAAGCCATCTTAAAAGTCCAGCAGTTGGATTTACTTTATTCTCAGTCTGGTATTTTGTATGACATCATTCCTGACGCACCGCGAACACGACATGAGCCCAAGTCAGTTCCTGGACCACATGCCAATGGTATCGTGGGATCCGCAATTACTCGCCCTGTATATTTGGTGGCTAATCAAATGCAAAATTTGTCACTAAACCAGTCTACTCCCGGATAGGTCCACACCTTGTCCACTTCCACCCCGTCGTCTGATGTACACAATGTGCAATCAACGAAACCGTTAGGTAACCAGCAACCTGGTGGTAAGAAAAAGGGGAAAAACAATCGTAGGGGTGGAAACAATGGGAATAACAATAATAGCAATCGCAATACCCCTCGTAAGGAGAATGCAAACCCTCCCCAGGAAGGCGAAAATGCTGGTGAGGACCGTAAACCTAGGCATAAGGTGAAGCTTCCTTGCAAGCTCTGTGGGGAGGATCATCTTACTCACTTATGTCCTCGAATCAAAGAAGCATAGAAGCATTTGGCACAGAGCCCAGCTGTGTTAAAGGATCCCCTTCCTCATCATCAAAATATGGCTTCGCATGCTCCCACCACTGGTTATGGACCTACTGAAACAGCAACGTCTTCTTCCAATACTAGTGGTTATGGATGTGTGAATATGGTTCAATCGAAGTTTAGTGTTGCTACTTGTCAACGTGATTATGGTGCAACACAACCTAATATGGGGAGTGAGCCTCCCCCTCCTCCTGACAATTCCTTGCATATTGAGAATCCCTCTAATATGCCACGGATACCGAAAAGTGTTCTCAAGCGCTCCACGCATAATCCTAATGCCCGAGCCGCCCATAACTACTCCATTGTAGAAGATTTGGGCCAAACTCTGTGTGCCATGTCGGTTCTTGAAGTTTTGCAGGCCTATCCTTCTCAGAAGCATGCCATTTTGAGTGAATTAGGAGTTCAGGATGGGGGGAGTCCCAGTGTTATCAATTTCGACACTACTGTTGTTCAACCTCGCTTACCTTACCAAGTGGCTTTTCAAATCCAGGTGGCGTGCCTTCAAAATTTTGTCAAACGTACGATGGTTGAAGAAGGTGCTTCCGCATCAGTAATGTCATTAACTTGTTGGAAAGATCTCGGCTCTCCTCCTCTACTTGAGTCTAGAACCACGCTAACTGCATTCGATGGTCGGTCATTTAAGTCACATGGAATTATCCCTTCCCTTGTTGTCTTCCTGGGAGGTTAATCTGTGCCTATTGAAGTCGAGGTGGTTGATGCGCCCATCGACTACAACCTTTTACTGGGTCGGAATTGGATGTATGCTATGAAGGCTGTCGCGTCTACTATATTCAGGGTTATCTGCTTTCCCCACGAAGGAAAGATTGTGACAATCGACCAGCTAGATTTCGTTCATCCTCCTTCCACAGCATCCACGGGATCCATAGTCCCACAGGTTACTGTTTCGAAGCCGACAACTAGGAACATGGGTGTTGGTATGTACCCTTCATTGATGCGAACTTATGATTTTCTTGCACCTGTGAATTTTATCGGAACCATTTCTAATGATGCGTCTCATCCTTTGCATAATGTGTCGTTCCAGACTTCCTATCTTAATGATCCATGGACCTTACCGTCCACGAGTTCCATGTCTAAAGACATTACGCACATCGGGATGTCAATGCCACTGTCTGTAGCTTAGCTTGCTTACCATCATATTCAACAAGCCACTGTAGAACCAGATCTCTGTTCTTCTCAGACAATCGAGGAAGATCCCGTTACGCTGCCAGTTTGGGCATCCAACTCATCTTGTTCACACGACTACCTTGATGATAATTTGCCATCTGATGAAGCTATTATGGAGGCCATGTGTGTTAGTGAGAGGCCTTGGGAGGATATGCAACATCTCTCCTCTTTCCTTCCCAACCTTGAGCTCGCTGAGCAAGAGGAGTTTAGGATGACTCTAGCAGAGATGGTTGGTCACCCTGTGGCTCTTTTAGGGTCGCATGATATTTTTGCGGAGGGGAATATGGCTAATATTTCCCCGACTACATCAATCAACATATTTCGTACTCCCAGAAAGGTTGAGAATGTCTACATCGGTGATGATTGCACTCCTGAGGAGGTTGCTATTTATATTGAATTGTTTACAGAACTCCGGGAAGCTTTTGCCTGGTGATATGAGGAGATGCCAGGAATAGACCCCCGCATTTTTGAACACGAGATTAGAACATATACCAATGCTAAACCGGTTCGACAACGCTTATGTGTTGTGAACCCTAGGAAGGTAGCCACTATCAAGGAAGAGGTGGAGAAACTGCTCAAAGCTGGTTTCATCTACCCTGTTCCCCTTACCGAATGGGTGTCAAACATCGTTCCTGTGGATAAGAAGCAGGGAATGATCCGCGTATGCACTGATTTTAGAGATTTGAACCGTGCATGTCTGAAAGAGAACTTCCCCACGTCGTTCATCGATCCGATCTTGGATGCTTGTGCGGGAAGTGATATTTTTTCATTCATGGACGGCTTTTCAGGATATAACCAGATTCAAATCAAACCCGAGGACCAACATAAGACAACTTTCATTTGTCCTTGGGGAACGTTCGCATATTGGAAAATGCCCTTCGGCCTTAAAAATGCCAGAGCTACATTTCAATGTTCCATGACCTATGCCTTTCACGATCTTAAAAATATTATGGAGGTTTTCTTGGATGATCTTGCCGGCCATTCTCGCAAGAGAGTGGACCACCCCAAGCACCTCCACCTGATTCTCGAACGATGTATACGCTACAAGATTCGATTGAATCCTAATAAATGCATCTTTGCTGTAAGGACTGGTTTCCTTGTGGGATTCATAGTTTCGAAAGAGGGTATTAGAGTCGATCCTCTTAAAGTTGAGGCAATACTTCGGTTGCCTCCTCCGTGCAACTTGTTACAACTTCAGAGCCTCCAAGGGAGAGCCACTTTTCTACGTCGTTTTGTAGTCAATTATGCTAATCTTACCAAAGTTTTCGCGCGCTTATTGAAGAAAGACACACCCTTTATCTAGGATGAGCGAGCCCAACAGTATTTCGACGCCCTTAAGAAAGATTTGGAATCAACCCCTGTGCTTAGTCCACCAGACTTCGCACAAGATTTTATCCTTTATGTGGCCGCGTCTCAAGAGATGATTGGCATGGTCTTGGTTCAGGTTGATGATGCACTTGTCGAGCATGTCATCTATTACCTCAGTCGAAATCTAGTAGACACTGAACTAAGATATACTCATGTGGAAAAGTTGGCACTTGCGATTGTTCATTCAGTCCAGCGGTTGCGACATTACATTTTGCTTAGAACAACCACAGTTGTAGCGCATATCAATCCATTTCAGTTCGTGCTATCACGACACCTTATAGGGGGGAAGTACAATAAATGGATTTTGATCCTTTAGGAGTTCGATCTCGATTTTCCTTCGGTGAAATCAGGGAAATCGTTGGTGTTTGCTGAGCTTATGTCGGACCTTCCGAGACTTGATGAGGATGTCATCCATTAAGATTCCTTTGTGGATGAGAATTTATTTCTTATCTCGTCTGAGGACCCTTGGTATGGGGATGTCATTGTATATCTCCAAACTTTGAAGTTTCCTCCGTATTATTCACGAGACGAGCGACGATGTGTGAAACATCACGCTAAAGATTATACTATTGTCACCGACACTTTGTATCGCCGAGGAAAGGATTCTATTATCCGTCGTTGCTTAACTCATGAAGAAGCGGAGCGAGTGCTTAATGATTGCCATGCAGGGGTGTGTGGCGGTCACTTATCCGGGCTTGCTACAACCCAAAGTATTATGCGAGCTGGTTACTTTTGGCCTTCAATCTTTAAGGATTGTATTAACACTATGAAGATATGCCACCCTTACCAAGTGTTCTCTCGGAATATACACTCGCATCTAGTGCCCCTTCATCCAGTCATCACCATCGGTCCCTTCACCAAGTGGGGGGTGGATTTCATGGATTGCAAACTAGATTCGGCTGGGGGGCATCACCATATCAGAGTGGCCGTGGACTATTTTTCCAAATGGGATGAGGCCATGCCTACCGTAAAAGCCGATGGTGGTACTGCAACCCATTTCGTTTTCAATCAAATTATCACTCGGTTCGGTATTCCGAAAGAGATTGTCACTGACCATGGCAGTCAATTTCAGAACAAGATGATGGAGGATTTGTCTCTCAAGCTTGGGTTTCGTCAAGAGCACTCATCTTCTTATTACCCCCAAACGAATGGTCAAGTTGAAGCAGTTAATAAGTATTTGAAGACCATTCTCCAATGTACCATCCAAAAAAGTAAGAACAACTGACACATCATGTTATATCCTGCTTTGTGGGCGTATTGAACTGCAGTCAAGACTGCCACCGGGTTCTCTCCATTTTAGTTAGTACACAGTGTGGAGTTGATTTTACCGATCGAATGCGAAATCCCTTTGCTTAAACTGGCCATAGAGCTCCTCCTTGATACGACAGGTATTGAGCAACGTTTAATCCACCTTGAGCAACTTGACGAGCAACGTCGAGATGTCGTTGTGGCTATAGATGACAACAAACTTCGTGTCAAGGTTCAGTATGATAGGTCTATCCGTCCCCGACAGTATTCTAAAGGTGACTTGGTCCTCTTATATGACCAAGCTAAAGAACCCCTGGGGGTAGGCAAGTTCAACCCCATGTGGCACGGTCCTTACATCGTGAGGCATGTCCTGGAAAAAGGAGCCTATGAATTAGAAGACTATGAGGGGACTATCTTGAAGGAGCCTAGAAATGGGCTCTATCTCAAGAGGTATTATGCTTGAACCTCTGGTTCAGGCTAATACTTTTGTATACTATTGTATAGTTATTTCTATACATAGTTTAGCTTGCTTTTGGTTTTCGGGTATGCTGATTAGATTCCGTTTGATTGACAGATGTCAGCGGGATCTCCTACATTCTTAGGTTTCGCAGATGGTCCTAGCCGTCATACACAACAGCTTGCTTCTGCTTCCTGGGTTATTTTCTCACCTAACCACCTAGTTGTGTCCTCAAGAGGTGCTTGTCTCGGTTCTACATCTAACAATGTGGTTGAGTATAGTGCCATCATTGAGCTACTTTAGGATTCTATTTCACATGGCGTCCTATCTTTAGAAGTCCGCCTGGATTCACAACTAGTTGTGTCTCAGTTGAATGGGCAATACCGCGTGCGAGACCCTAAACTACTACGGAAATTCCTAAGGGTAAGAATCTTGGAGAGACATTTTGTTTCAATTACATACATTCGTGTTCCAAGAAGTGTTAATCATATATCTGATGCATACGCTAACTATGTATTAGACTGGAATTTGTCACATTCATAAGGAAGCACATAAATAAAAGAGACATTCATACATTTGTACATACACACATATAGTAGAACCGGAGAACCATAGTTTATATATAAATATGTACAAAAATGGTAGTGTCATGATACAAAACTGGAGCCCGTAGCCCTCAAAAATATACATATCGATACAAAAATGAGATCCTGAGATATCTACTCCCTACGAGGAGGCCTAGCTGCCGCCTCGATAGGATGAGTCTCATAGAAGTACTGTACTGCATTGGATATCCGTTGCAACAGTCGCACCCAGTTACCTGGCACCCCTACTACCTAGCGTTGCATAGCCTCTGACAACTGTGCCACCTCTGCCTGTGGTACCCTGGCAATCATCCATGATATGTTGGGCCGCAAGGTCTGTATAATGCGCTCTGCTGTGGCACCTCCTGCCTCATCACCCTTGCCCCGGCGACGATGTCTCGGGAAGCCATCGGGTCTCACTGGACCCTTGTCTGCGAGAAAATACTAAAACATTAGCATATGATACTACCACCAAAATTTTTTGCATTTACATCTATAATAAAAAATCCATAAAAATTTAATAACAAAAAACCTAAAAAGAGTACTCACCAATGTCTCCGAACGCTGCATCTGGTGGGAGTGGCATGTCTCGATCCTGGCGGAAGTCTATCCCTTCATAAGGATAGTCCTCTATAGCAATGACCTGTCGGTCCCACCAGTGGAAAAAATCCTGAGTATATGGTGATGCCAAATGGACACCACCCTGTCATGTTAAGATCTCGTCCCATCGGGTCAGGGATGGATCGCGGAGACTATGAGGAGGGACTTCAACCCTCGGACTGAGTCCCAGAACTCTCTCAAAGAAGAGGCTACACAAGATACTGACATACCCGAAGTTTGTTGCCTTCCCTTCTTTGCATTCTGTCAGTTGGGTCTTCATAGACCCCAGTAGCATGGTACACCAATCAAATACTATAGGATGCATGCATTGTGATGCATAGAACATCACTGGCCTGGATGCCTGGTGCAGAGCTTTTGAACTAGTTATCCGCACTAAGGTAGCCACAATAATCTTCATACTCAGATTTACTATGGCATTGATGGGCACCTGGCTCCCCACCGCTCGCTTATTTGCGGGACAATACCACGCTATATAATCAAGGATGATGATCCCAACACCCACAGTACGAGACCGAAGACTGGACACCTCACCTCGACGGGATAAACCGGTAATGAAGTAGATGTCTTCCACTTCCAGTGTGATCATTTTCCCATTGATATTGAAGTTCTGTGCATCAACATCCCAATAATCTATCAAGCGGCGGAGTAGTAGGTTTTTGGCCCTTAAACCCCCTATACTCCAAAATTTATACAACCCACATGCTTGCAATGCTTGCTGCGCTTGCACATCATTGCAGACGGCCTCATCTACTTGGTCATGTTCCCTCTCCCTCCACTCTAGAACCATCCTGGAGTGAGAAAAAACAAGGATTTTAGTCAATTTCATTTGCAAAATCAACCTTTCGGCCGTACCCGTGGGAAAATTTGCATACAGTGGCGAGTACCCGCGGTCAACCTGTGCGTTGACTGCGAGTATGGTGCCCTACCCGTGACCCGTATAGTAGTAGCCCGCGGGTAGCGCCAAAGCCATTTAGGGCTTGGCCAAACTAAAAATCCAACCACTTAAAACTAAAATTAAAGCAATGAAATTGAAGGTATGGATGAAACTACCAACCTGCTCCAGATGGTTCGATGGACGGACGCCTGTATCTCCCAGAATCGGTAGTTGAACTTCGAGGTGAAAACTAACCACAAAGCTCCAAATGGGTGAATAGTAAAAATGAATTGTAAATTGTAAATTTTTGTTACTATTTATAATTTTCAGGACCCACTTTTCTATAGTTTTCACTGTTTGATGCTGTTATGGACTAATATAATGTCATGGAGTAGAATTTTTTAATCAGATTTCTTCGGCGAGAGTTGTTTTGGACCATTTCGCGCCTATGACAGGTACATTTCACACCCGACATATAGGTTAGATTCCATTTTCACATGCATTATGCATTTGACCTTTTGACCATTCTCATAAACCCTAGGTGCGACCTTGCTTCATAACCGAGATGGAACCTTCACACTGTTATAGAAGTGTCGTTATGCGGCAGTAGGGCCTTTCTGAACATGGGTACCCTAGTTAGTCCCCCTTTATGCATTATGGTGAGCATGCCATTGTTTGTCCTTAAGATAGGGAGTCCTTTATAGTCACACCATGACTTTGCGATGAAGACTCATACTCTACTTTATCTTATGCTGGCCATCTCCCATAAGGACTCTCCCATTTATATCAGATTCTGATTGCATTGCATCATCCTGCTTGCTGCTTGAGTCTTATGCCGGCTCCCGCTTAGTCAGTTGATTAGCTTGGTGCCTGAGCACTTTTCCCTGTCCAGCCCTGCAGAGCTTACATTTTCCCTCCACAATTTGATGACCTTTGGACCCTGAGGGAACACACCCCCCGAGTGTCCACATCCTGCATGCACTTCCTTGCATTGATCAAAGGTATGTTCCACTTCTTGGGACTAGTCTACTAGCTATTTGACACTCGTTCCCTCACTTGTTGTACTATAAGCAATTTTATTCTTTTTCAAGATTTTGTAAATATGAAAAAGAACAAAAAAATCAAATATTCCAAAAAGCTGGATGGGATTATGGTTACAACTTCTTATTGGTAGCTATTGTGTCACCTTTGAACAGAGCATTCATTCCACTCCGTACATTATGGGACTATAGTTGGACCTTAGGAGCTGTACTTGTTTCTCAGTTTTCTCCACCGATTGGTTAAGCTTCCAGTCATTATGGAGCCCTTTGTGATGCCTCCTGCATCGCACAATATATATTGAGTCTATGCTGCCTGATTCTATCCATCCGCTCATGCTCTTGTTCAAAGGAATTCCTGAAACCAGTGTCGGCCACTCCTAAGATCTCTTGACTATTGCATGTCAGCCATCCTTATTGAGTCAGTCCGTTTCACCTGAGATCTTCCAAATCTTTCAGCATAGCTGGTACCTCGTGTTGTTTGATGGGGGATGCCTTAATTCCCTCCTTCCAGCGAGTCTCGTTCCGTCGACTTCAACCCCTATTCCGAGACTTGAGGATTAGAGTTCAGTTGAGTACATTGAGGCTTGCAGTTATTAGTGGCAGGTTCTCTCGCCATCGACATTTTTGGGAATACATCAATGTCCCCTGATCGATGGATTCATCCTAGTGTTCGACTTCAACACATCTATACACACTTCGATGATTGTGCTATGTGCCTTCATTTTCATTATCGGTGGGTTATCTCACATCTATTAACGGTATACATCATTGACCGGTAATCAGACGATTTCACATCAGGTTCGACTTCAACTCATTTATTCACTTGGTAGGACTTGCACCGTAGAAGACTTGTCGAAGACCCCAAGCGATAGTGGCATTCAGTATGCTACTTATGACTTTGAATTTACATATGAGATATCATCTCTTAGATATAAACAGTTTATACCCCCAATTTGCACCAGTTGTTTCCTTTTAAGCAGGAGACCATACCTTACTGTAGAGGGATCATGGCTATGATCATTTATGACATGTATTCATCATGTACTGCCTATTCATAGCCGTTGTATCAGATTGTTGTACTACCGACATGTATTCAGGGATACTATTATACTATGACGAGTGAGCTGCTCTTTCCACTTATGTCTACATCACTCCACTTCTGAAATCTTTTTATAATATATTTCGGCCATCGTAACATCAGTCTCTGACCTCACACATTAGGGGGCATCTATTACAACGTAATTTTCCACCTTATGAGCATCAACAATCTTTGGCCTGCAGGATCCATTTTACTGACTCAGATCCACTTTATACCCTTCAGACACTATTTTTCCCTATTTTTTCCCTGTACGCTTGCTGCATCATTACAGTGGGCGTACCCACGCGTTGCATCACTATAGCCCGCGTATACCATGTAAAATAGTAAAAATCACTAGTTTATTACTTTTTACTCCCAAAAAGCGGTCATTGGGTGACCTTTGACCCTCCATCTGCCCAAGAAACACCTCGATGTGTCCTTTCACTTACCTTTGGAAGGACTATATATTGAGCACATATGGCTTATGGATGGGAGGAAGAAAGAAGAGCAAGAGAACTCTAGTGGATTTTTTCCTATCTTGAGTCTACACTCATTGATCCTTGTAGTTGTGAACCTTCTATGTTCACCTTCCAAACTCCTATCATAGTTTGAGTTTGCCATTCCATGGAGGATTGAAGTGGTGGAGGCACAAGTGGATTGATCCGGATCTTGGTTCAGATTGGTTCCCGACAAGAGGTCGTATCATATTGTACTTCTTCTTGTTTATTAATAGAAATACTCATATTCTCATCCATTAATATTGTGAATGTTGTTTATTCTACATTGGGTTGCATTTTCTTATAATACCATCGACTATTGCTATTGGTGATGTTAATGTCGTTTATATATTGTATGTACTTGTTGTATATTGGTTGTCAAGACTAATTTGCAGATTCAAGTGCACGGATTGAAAGCTCCAACGAGGATCTACATCAAACGTTTGGATCGAGGTTGGTTACATTCTCCATTATCTTAGCATTGTCATTTATATAGCATAGTTTTGAGAATTGAGTTAATTTCTGGTAGTCAGCTATCTGTTGTGGTCTACCCCAAGCCATAGTGAGTTTTCTCCAATACAGGAAATGAAGCATGAGGCCCAGAGGGAATCCCAATGCTTGCAGTGAAGTGTATCGCTGTGTGCTTTGGGAAGGAACTCAGGTGGGCCAATTGTGGAATTGGCATAGAATTGGTTGTTATCCTATTGCCTTGTTGAGCCCCTGTGTATATCCATTCTCTCCATTATTTCCACCTTTGACTCGGTGAGTGAGCTAAGGGGATTGGTGATATATCTCTAGTTAATGTCTAGATCTAGGCTTAGGGGTGAACTTGGGAGCTGAAATAGTACAAGATGGACAAGTTCTAAGGTTGGGTGGAGTGTGGCTCACATGGAGCTAGTTGCCACATTCATGTGAATTTCAGATAAGTGTATCTGTGTTTGAATTATGATGTTCATGTTTTTTATGATGCTTGATATGTTCAATCTATGGAATGAATGTGTAAATAAATGTAAGCCATGAATATGCTATGTTAAGCCCGTTAGAAGTTTGTATTCATGAATGAGGTTGATGTTTCTTTCAATTGCATAAGCTATCTATTGTATTAATTTTGTATGTGAATGATGAATGGCTAAAACTTCATTTATGTAATACATATGTTCCTATGCTGTCACAACCTCATTGATGGATGGATTCCTCGTGTATGTTCTTAGAATGATAGGCATAAGCCTAGTTATGGAGTTGTTAATTAGATGCTTTAAAAAAGAAAATCTCATTTTTATAGTCTTATACATTGTAGATATGTATATGTGTAACGTGGGGTACGTTACACACGCCATTCAGGTGCAGCAAGGAAGGCCATAATCCATCTAACAAGAATGTGTCATTGGCATCTTGGAAAGTATAAGTTTTTGTTATAATATAGTTCCCTTCCTTGTTACAAACATGTTTTTCTTTCCACTCATCTACAATCACTGTATTTGTAGCATCCCAACAATGGATCAAAATGTCCCAAAATTTATTTAACATACTAGCACAAAAAACCATAGGTGTATTATTTAACACAAAACTTTCATTTTCATTTTATTCACAATTGGCAATCTTTCATTGACATCTTGGCAAGTCTAAGTTTTTTTTATAATACAGTTCCCTTCCTCATTACAAACATGATTTTATTTCGAGTCATCTACAATCATTGTATTTTTAGCATCCCAACCATGGATCAAAATGTCCCAAACTTTATTTAACATACTAGTACAAAAAACCATAAGTGTATTATTTAACAAAATACTTTCATTTTCATTTTATTCACAATTGGCCTCACATCACTCAAAAAAACACACACACAACCCAGTCAATAAAATATTATGGTTCAATGTTTCTAAGTATATTGCTTTCATGTTCAACAAATTTTTAAACACATTACGAGATACATGGTACGATGTCCATAAATAATATGAGAATTGTGCAATAAAACTTACATCAATTAAATGTAGAAGTTGTAAAAAATATACAAATCACTAAATGAATTTTTTGGTATAATGTGACGGTCATTTAAGATTGAATGTTTTTAACAAAAGCCCCATTTTTTAACGAGGCCCGAGATAATTCAACAGAGAACAAGACATTGTTTTTATAGTTACTTCTCTCTCTTATGAACCGTCGAATGTCCAACTAGTTGGCATTTTCAAGCAGTTTTCCTTGCTATTATCTGCTGATTGATATTGCTCTTCATCTATAAATAACATGTCCATTTTTTTATATATATCTCCATATTGGATAAGTACATCCTTGAATGACTTTTTGTATCTGTTCAGTACTTCACCAACATTATAGTATGCATACATTGGGTAATTATAAATAGTACTAAGTTTACATTGCTCTCGACCCCAAATAAATACAAAGTATTCACTCTTCAACCATTTAAATATACCAAGGAATTTTTTAATTTCAATGTTGTCGAGCGAGGAAAACCACAGAGCAACGTCGAAATGTTCTTTGGAAACACTGATAATATCAGGGTTGAACATCCGTGCATAATAACGATAACAATTATGGACAAAATGAAATCATATGATTCAAGCATTTTACTAAAACCCTTCCAAAGTGGATGTACCAACTCAATATCTATCCTAGCAGACGATGCAATAAAGGGCTTACTCAAAATACAGTTTTTAGATGGATGTGCTTTCACACCACCACCCTCCAAAACAATGATTGATGTATTACTTTGCAAATATTACACTGGGAAATACTCCCACACTCTCTAAATTTTTATGTGTATTTCCTTCTTCATCATTGGTACATTTATCTCGAAACCATAAAAATAAAAATTTGTCCTCGTATGATTTTCTTTACTGCCCGCCCTCAAAAAATTTGTAAACAGTGATTTCCCCTCCGAATGAACCCACATTTAGATGACCAAATCCCAACATTGAATTTGGAAAAACATAATGCCAAAAATTGCATGGCATTTGTTCGTGACTCATATGTAGTTTCTTGGTGCTTAAATTCAAAATCACCAAATTTAGTACTTTCTTCCCGCTTGTTTACTTTTTTCATCCAACAATATTTTTTTTATTTCCCTTTTTTCTCTTTCGAAGTCATTTTTTGTGACTTTCTCGCGAAATAGAAAACCTTCCATTTCTAATATCAATAAAATTTTTGTATGGGGATCTGCACAGAAATATTGCTTGTCGTTATATATTTCAGAATAAATTTGTTTTATTAAATAATGTAGAAAATATTCTGTCTTTCACCTGTCAATGTCGGGACAACATTTGAGATTTCTCCTGGGTCATTATTGTCCAAACTCTCACGTGGTTCATTACTATCCAATGTAATTTGTTGGCTAATATCCACAGACATCGTCGATGCCAGCTCTAGTTGTGGATGCTCCACATGTTGAGTAGAAAAACAATCATCTTGACCTGGAAATTTGCAGGTATACATTTTATATAATTTTTTGCAAGTATTCAAGGTCACTATCCCCTTTCATAATTTAGTTAATTTAACCAAGACCTTTGAAAAATAATTTTTACCTTCTTGTCCATATTGTTCTCCAGTTTGGTAGTTCTTTGTGGATTCTCTATCACATTCAATGTCATCGGATACTGTAATTTGATTGGACGATACCTGAGTGTGCTCATTATTTGAAGTTGTAGTAGAATAGGATATTGAAGAAGTTATTAAACATAACCAACTGAGAAAAGTAAATACAATGAAAGAAGACATCTGAAAATGTTAATACAAATACATTGTTTTATACCTAATTCATCATAGAAATTGTCCATAAACAACTCTTGTTGTAGGGTCTCCATAATAGAAATAACTATTCTATCTAGCAACTTGATCAACAAACGAATAAATCTACCTCCTGGGTGCAATGTAAGAACTGTACCTCGAGAAGTGACCACTCTAGAAACAATGTGATCCCAGAATTCCTATGTCCTTTCTTTTGCAAAAACATGGCTTCTCGAGGTATCGTTGTTAACCTTGGGAAAATGTATATCAATCATTTGTAGGCCCTCATCCTTCCAATCCATATCCATTTGAAAATGGTATAAACTATCCTCACCCCTTCCAATGCTCCAACTCTGTGTAATAGAGAATCCTATAAACAAGTCCTTGGAGAAATAGCTATACACTCCCTTGGCAGGATTCTGTGTTACCCTTTTTTTTGTTTTCTAGCTGAAAAGTGTAAAAGCTTTGGAAACCACACAAGAGTTTTCCATGTCAGCTAAAAAAATTAAAGTACATGCCTCTTCATTAGATTCTAAGCAGTACAACAGTGCAAGCATATCTTCTTTTGTCCAGGGCATATTGTAATTATAGATATCAGCAACAACCAATTCACAGCTGATTGCCGCATCGAAAAATGGAATGGATCTTGGTGTGTTGAGCAAAGATGCAGGATAAAAACATTGAAAAGCAAACTATGAAATATCTTTGACGTTGTCAATGGACATACCCATCCCCTCTTTATTGATATATATATTCAATATTTTCTCAGCATCAGTTGGTAGTTTGGTACTACTATCCTCTTCAGATTCTTTCTTTCTCTTTGTACCCATAGATTTTGCTTGCTTTTCGGATCCTAAAATATTGCACAGTTGCTTGAGATGATTTGGTGCAACTTTATATATATCAAAGACATTATTGTCAGTGATAATCTGTGAATCTGTGATCAGTTTGAACATCATTAACTTTGAAATATTTAACGATCGAATGCCTGGTTGTCCTCTCATTGTTGATTCACTTGCAACATTGATATAAAGTCTCTGCACAAAAGTTTTTCTCGACCGATGTGCTCAACCAAATTGATCTGTCAATTATATTGTCCACCATAGCGGTCAATTCATCTTCGTCAAGATCACGCAATGGTCTAAAAAAATTGATCCATGATTCTTTATTTTATTTAGAACAAAATCAACCTGACTGATGCTCTTGGGTGAGCATGGCAAGGAACCACTTTTGTAAAGCTCGAATACGGACATCCATTTGTTTCATAGTCGATCCGATGTCAAAACAAGAGTTAGCTTGTCTTTAAGGCTCTCCTTTGTTTGAACAACAAAGATATCCATACATTCAGCTTGGAAGTTCTGCAATCATATGAAATTGAAGATAATATTTAATTTGCTAATTTCATAACACACGCAGCAATCTAAATACTTTGATTGATAAGAAGAAAAATTCTATACCTACCATGAATCACTCGAAACATTTCCCTTTCCAGGGTGGGATGGGATACCGTAGGCTATCCATTTCCCCCTTGCTTTTACAACTTGAGAAATGAATGGAGTGTCTGCAAATTCCTTGTTTGATAAATTTTGTTGTTTGCATAATTTGGTGATAATGTTCTGAGGAACATCTTTACTGAGAAGATGAGCTCTTCGATGCCGATACGTTGAATGGACCGACTCATATTTATCATTTTCAATGATTTTTTTTTTATTTTTTTTTTATTTTTATTTTTATTTTTTTTTTTTTTTTTTTTTTTGGTAGAAATAGTATGCTGCCCATCCAATATATAAAAATTTACTAAGGGAAAATTAATTTTGTCCTCATTTACAGGAAGAAATAACAACTTGGTCTCCTTATCGAAAGGAAATAGGATAGCATCTCTCAATGTTGTTGTAAATTTATGGATCAGAGATACAACCATATTTTCACGACCTCCTCATCAACTTTTCGATATTGTAACTGTGTCGATGCAATAACACATCTTGTTACGTGAATGGAAAGAAATTCTCATTGAACAAAAAGTATTTGATCTGCTCTTGTTGAACTTATTTTGAACTTTCAAATCTCTTAGTCGCTTTCCGCAACATCACTTTAGAAGGACTTGATTTGAGTGGATGGAAGGAATATTTGTCCACATATTTTACAATAAATTGGAGAAAAGATGTTCTAAGGTAGAAAAGAATCTTTTCATGGACTACCTTTGTCAACTTCTTATGAATATTCTTGTAATGCAATACAGACGAAGTTTTTGTAGCCAACATTCTTTTCTTCCATACCGAAAAAATTACTTTCTTCAAGGATGACACAGTATCAATTCCCGACCGATTAGAAACATCATACGAGGGAAAAACCCACCCTTGCTTCGCACATGAAACCATATATGAATCAGGACCACTTTTTATTAGATCTGGTCGAAAATTACAAACCGTAAGATCAACTTGTAGAATGGAACAATGGTCTCCATCAACCACTTCAACTTGAACTCTCAATACATCGTTAGTAATGGGATCCATAGATGTCAATATTCCAGCTCGAGGTGGAGCTCCTTCCCCATTCAAGAAGAATAGATATAAATCTGGGTTCAAATTGTCTGGTTCATCCATCTCAACATACCATCCATGTTCGAATAAACCAAGGTCGTGATCTTTTAACAATTCAAGGAATGGGATTTGCTGGTACTGACTAAGGCTCAAGAACGAAGACATGTTTTATCTGAAAGACAATAAATATAAAGTAGGTAATACAAGAATGCAGACAATGTTTATAATTATAAATTAATGTTTTAATATTAGATGTATACTTGTAAATGTTCATGATAATTATCCTATGCACATTTTATACAGTCATTTGAGATAGGATCGATCACAGAAGGAGCGATCATCATAGAAGGGGAAGCCAATCCTAATTGTTCAAATTCATATGTTATTTTGTCCCCTTTGCCATGGTTACAAAAGCTTGATTCTGTAACCCCCCATATTCGCTTCGGGTGAGATTTCAACCGGTTTACAAGGTGATGGCGAAGGGGCCAGTGAAAGGGGTTTTTTTTGTGCCTACATTTATCTTGTGAATGAAAGGTCAGTCGACCCATATTGTGCTCAGTATTCTTTTAGTGTTCACCATTCCACATATACATTAATTGACATCCTAGCCTTCGCAGGTTGAATATTTTACAATTATCTCATAAATGAAGGGTACGATGACACTTCTTGTGCCCAGTATTCTGTCCATAATAGTTCTACACTGCAAGAAGGGTCGGTCGATCCTTCTTGTGTCCACCATTATGTATACAGTTGAATTCACAATTCTCTACTAAACGAAGGGGTGGCCGATATTTCTATAACTTAGCCAATGTCCTGATCACCATAGTTTCAGAAGCTTGATTCTCTAACCCCCCATTAAGTTAATATCATTGAGGAGTAAAAAATAATAAAAGGGCCCTAGCAACAAAGGACATAGGTCACCCAGTATAGAAATAATCCAAAAATGCTAGAAAGAATCTAAGTGAGGAAAGAGGGAAAAACCCAGTGGGAAAGAAAACCCCCCCTCAAACTGAACACTGAAGGATCTAATATGTCCTCACCATAGTAGAACCCACCCCCAGCAGTGAACGAAGGTAAGAGAACTTCTTCTCAGTGAAGCTCTTGGTGAAGATGTTTGAAATTTGCTCTTTTGTAGGGCAATATTGGAGAACAATGGTTCTATCATGCACAAGTGTTGTTCAGGATTTCTACCTTATAGTGAGGAGATGGACACTACCAACTGGGCGGGGTTGATAGGTAAACACATTTATTGTATTTCATTTAGTTAATACAAAAGAAAGAGATCTATATTGAAAGAAATACATCTTATCGACAGTTGGTCCTAGCTTTCGCTTGGTCTTTCGCTTGATATCCCGCTTGATCTTCTGCTTGACAAACCTGCAAGACAAAAGATACCCTCCTTAGTGTATCTCGGATATAATAAATATGATGAAAGAACACAAAAATTGATCATTAAATATAACAAGATATTAATCCAAATGAATATACAATCTAGTCGACATTCGATTTGGGACAGGAAGGGTGTTTCGACCTTTTTATTGTCAAAGAAACATGAATCAATACGATATACCTGACGTGTAGAGATGCTTCTGCAACTGGATCCTGGGCTCCTTCTCTTCACTCTAACTTGGGAATTCCTCCAGTGTAACAGTACTCAAAGCATTATTTCTAGGTCATTTATGACTCTATGTCTCTAACCCCTCTCATGGATCCTCCTTGTATTTATGGGACAAGGTAGGTAGTTTAGATCGAGAGGTAGTTGGATTGGGAGGTTGGGGAAGTTGCATAACCAACTTCAACTAATCCCAATTCGTCAAATTAATATATTTTTGATTTCATATTAATATGTATGCGGGTTTCATACAACAAGAGTAGCGTACAATAAGCAACTTTTGTGCTTTACAACATGCGTTTACAAAATTTTGTGAGATGTATGCTGGTTGTCCTTGAGTAAAGTAGAGTATTTCTCAAGGTGTATGTTGGTTTTCTATACAGAGAGGGGCATACATGAGGTAAAATCAGGAGAAACTGCAATATTTTCAGCTGAAGAGTGTACTTCTAGCAGCAAGGCATCCAGATCAATCTAGATCTTCAATCCTTAGTGTCCTTTTGTGTGATTAATAGAGCAATGTTGATCATGGATGGAGAAGTGCGGATTTAACCTATAACAGATGCCCCCTAATGTGTGAGGTTAGAGGGAAACGATGGCCGAAATACATTAAAATTACAAGTAAGAGGAGGAGCAAGAAACCACAGAACCAAGTCACAAAAACACCTGAAACAACAATCAAGGTCAGCGAGCAATTACAATCTTGACATCATATAGATGTGTAGCATAATACAACATGATCTACAATACATAACTAGGAGATGTATATATAGATCATGGCCATTGAAATACAAGCATGGATCCATGTCAAAATGAGAATTCATAGCCATAACAACAAACTGGATCTATGTCTCATGAAGAGCCAAAATAAGTGAGGCTCAATCTTGCGCAGCTTGGGAGATAACATAAACAAGGTGATGCTATAAGAGTCCCAAGGTCTTCATCCAAACAACCCAAGGCACAAACCCTATCCATGTGAATAAATGAGCTGAAGTCGAACATGGGGGGGTATCATTTGATTACCGGTCATTGATGTATACCGTTAACAAATGCGAGGGCTTCCATCGATAATGATAATGGGGCCCAAGGTACCTAGTACGATCCAACAAATGTGAATAAGAGGACTTGAAGTCGAACGCTTGAGGAACCTGTCAAATAAGAGACATTGATGTATTCCCATTATTCAACATCGAGGGAAATTTCCACTGATGATTGCAATCCCCAAGGTAATAACCGAAACTATAAACTCCAATCCCAGAGCATAATGAGCTGAAGTCGATGGGAAGAAGTCCATTGGAAAGGAGGCCTTAATGCATCCTCCATCATCCAACACGAGGAACACTCAAAAGGTATGAGATGATGTGGAGTAGGACGAGTAACAAGATGAAACAAACTGACACCAGTATGGTCGACACATGATGTCAAGGTAAACTACAGAATGACCGACACAGGCTTTATCCTTGAACAGTGAGCACGACACAAAGTGACTTAGGCAGTTTCAACATGAGGGGAAAATGATATAAGTCTGCAATGTAGGAGACATAGAAGACCTTCCATACAATTGGAAGAATAACCAACCGGGGGAGTTCAAACTCGGAGATCAGGTTCACCCTAAGGCCAAAAACTAAGACCCAACTGACATGAAAGACTCAAGTAGGTGCTGTGTTCAAGGATATGACTGACTGAAACTGCCTTTGAAACTAAAAAAAGATGTGATATACCCTGCTTATCCCTTATTCTTTTTGGTAAAAGAATGGCCTTCTTGCTGTTTTAATGAGTCCAAGAAAGATAGAAAACTCAATAAGTCCAACCATGTAATAAGTTTAACGAGCCCATGGGACGAAGACTTAGGACCTTCTTCATTTTTTACAGAGTTCGAAGAAGAGATAGACCAATACTCTATAATACTGATCTCTAGATTTTAATATCGATCCGAGATATTTTTTTGCTCGTCGGTGTTTTCAATTTTAAGGAGTCTGAAAAACTTAAACAATAACTACATACACCTACACATGGATTTTAATATCGAGCCCCAGTAGGTTAATGCTCGCTGGTGTTTTCCTGTTTATAGGGTCTGGAAAACTTAAACAATCCTCTATATACCCTCTCGTGGATTTCACATCGAGCCCGAGTATGGGGAATGCTCGCTTGGTGTTTTCATGTTTTGAGAGGCTGAAAACCCTAAAGAGACTCTCCAAAATTCCTTTTTCGTACAGTTTGTCCCCTCCCCTGAAAAGTAGAAAACAATGAGAGGAGAACTCTTCTAGCCACACATGACTAGAGTATTCTTTTTTCATAAGTAATCCGCAAAGGTCCGGAAAAGGGTTAAACTTATACCTAAGCGGATGTCACTTCAAATCCTTTAACGAGTCTGAAATGACAACTATACTCAGCAATCTTGTCATATTTAAAGAGTTAAACAAGAGCATGAAAGAACTCTATAAAGATCTTTTTCGTAAATTTTTAACAAGCCCGAAAAAGTAAACTCATGAACTCCTTACTATTTTTAACAAGCTCAAAAGAGATACAGAAAAATGCTCATAACTTCCTTACTGTTTTTAACGAGCTCGAAGTGAAGATGGAAGAAATTCTCATAGCCTCCTTACTGTTTTTAACGAGCTCGAAGAAAACGTGGAAGAATGCTCGTAGCCTCCTTACTATTTTTAACGAGCTCTAAGAAAAGGTGGAAGAATGCTCGTAGCCTCCTTACTATTTTTAACGAGCTCGAAGTGAAGGTAGAAGAATGCTCGTAAGTGGATCAATTTCCAAAATGAATGGCAGATTGCGTTATAGACTCTAGGAAAACTTCATGAGAAGGAAGTATATCATCCTAGATAGAACAAATATCTAAACATTCAGATGGGGTCATCACCTGGTCAATTGTCGAGACCCAGTCCTAAGAAGGTACACATGAATTCAAAGGCTTCTTCTTAGTAGCAATTGGACTCAAGTAACAATATGCCACATAATTTTATTGTGACATGGTAGTGCCTATTGACGAGAGATATACTTGGTCTATAGTTGGGTAATAAGAGGGATCAACACATGTAAGCTGATCGATAGTGAAAATGATTTCGTTGTGAGGAAAATGCATCACACGAAAGAGCGTAGACACCACATCCTGCATAGCATATACGTAATCACGCCCGAGGATCATATCAAAATCCATAGGGCCCTTTAAAACCATAAAATCAACTAAGACTGTTTTTCCACCCAAAGTAACAGGTACCTGAGGGAGGAATCCCAATGATTCACTAGGTCTTTTGTCGAAAGTCAATGGCCAATTAACAGGTGGAACAAGGTTAGAAAAACCTAAATCTCTCCAAGCATAAGGGGATAAGATACTAACAGAGGCTCCTTCATCTACAATACAACGATGAACCGCATGGTTGCCGATATCAACCTTTATCTAAAAAGGTGTAGCAGAAGGAAGGTGGGGCCCAGTTAGACTGTTCCAATCAAAGGAAATTATCCCAGATCTTGGTAGGGGTTCACTCGGCACAGATGAAGTGCCCCCAATTTCAGAAACATCCGAACTGGTAATGCAGAAGACTTCAGGGACAGGTGCATCAGTCTCCAAAGGACTGATGGGATCAGTCGAAGAGTGCATCGATTCGATCACTTCACTCTTAGAAGAAAGAGTGGGGTTGACCAAGGATTGCATTGGTTCAATCACTTCATCAACCAAATCTTGATCCAACTATTGGGAATCTATAGACAGTTCAAGAGCAGAGGATCCTTCAGACATGAACCACACTCTCCGCACCTCTGGAATAACAGGGCACAGGTGAGTAAGGTGATCTCCCTTACAAAGTTTACAAGGGAACTTTGGCTTCCGTCCTATAATCTTAGACTCCTTTACAACAACAATGCTCTTAGCATGACTAGCATTGGCTAATAACTTCCCCCTAGCATGACTCGCAGTGGCTGGTTTCTCAGATTCAAAAGACTTTTGAACTATGGACCACACTCTTTGCACGTCTGGAATAGCAAGGCACAAATAGGTCAAGTGGTCTTCCTCGCAAAACTTACAAGGGAACTTAAGCTTCTGTTTATTAGGTTTGTCGACAATGTCAACTTTCTCAGCATGACTTGCAGTGGATGATTCAGTGTCTCCAGTATGACTCACAGGAAATGGTGACTTGTCATTAATATGCTGAGTAGTGATCAATGACGTGTCCTCAACATGAGCAACAGTGGTTGAAGACATGTTTTCAGTATGATTTGTAGTGACTGAAAGTTTTCTCCCAGCATGACCTCCAGAGGCTGGGTAGGTTCCCTTCAGCATGACTTCCAGAGGCTGGGTGGGTGGGTTCAGTATGATTTATAGTGACTGAGTAAGTTCTCCCAACATGACCACTAGAGGTTGGGTAGGTGCCACTAGCATGACTTTCAGAGGCTGGGTGGCGAGGTTCAGTATGATTTCCAGTGACTGAAATTTTTCCCCCACCATGACCTCCAGAGGTTGGGTGGGTGCCCCTATCATGACCTTCATAGGTTGGGTGGCAAGGTTCAGTATGATTTCCAGTGATTGAGTGAGTTCTCCCAACATGACCAATAGAGGTTGGGTGGGTTCCCCCAGCATGACCTTCATAGGCTGGGTGACAAGGTTCAGTATGATTTTCAGTGACTGAAAGTTTTCCCCCAACATGACCTCCAGAGGTTGGGTGGGTGCCCCCATCATGATCGCCAGAGGCTGGGTGGATGCCCCCTTGCTTTGGCATCTTCTTCCTATTATTCCTCCGTCTATTCCTTTTAGATTGTTGGTTACTAGAATTACTGCTTTCACCACATGAGGTAGAAGGAGGAGGAGAAGATGTTACTGGCGAAGCGGGCATAGGGTTTTGATGCTCTTGATGTGAAGTGCTTACTAGAGAAGCATCAGGAGCATGCAAGGCGTTCGGAGTGGAAAACAACCAAACCAGTAGCCATATAGTGAATCCCGAAAGATCCAAGGTAGCCATTAAGGGAGTACCAATGTTCCGAATGAAAGGAAAAACACAAGGATCCCCTTGAACATGGGTCCCTTGATTGGTGCTCACCGGGATACTATCCATAGTTTTCGACTCAACGGGCCAGAAATATCTAAGGACAACTTAAAACAAACGCCACAAAGAGCACACCACTAAAAAGGTCCTAGGTAATCAAACCAGGAAATCAATGGAAAATACTCTCAGAAGCAAGTCTGGGATGATTAGGGCCCAGAATAGACTAACAAACTATCGATAGTTAGTTCCGTGGAGTCCTTCGGAGGTCCACTGGGTGCAAGTGTTTGAATCACCAAACCGCCTTCCCGGGATTACTGCCAGAGGGTTACCTTCCACGTCTGTCCAAGGTAAAGTGGGAATAACTGCCCACTCTACCTGTGTAGAATCCTAGAGGTCTGATACTAAGACTACCATCAATACAAAATAACCTGGGGGGATAGTCGTCAACCTAGTCGAAACACATGGGTAGGGTAGCAAAGCCCAAAGTCCAAAAGGACCCCCATATGCGAGTCAACTCTGGTTTATGGTTGAGAGGAAAGTGAGGGGATATCCTCAACAGTTCCAATCTCCCACGGCCTCATGCTTAGCTCCGGTTTAAGCAGAGCTTCCCAGGACTATTTGATATAGATGGATTTACCTGAATGAAAGTCGTACTAAGATTGTTGAGTAATGAAGCCAGTTTCGAGCAGTTTAAGGTGATTTAATCTTGAAACTCTATCCTAAGCTAGTTGATGTCATGTATACCTAAAAATAAAAATGTTGCTAATAAATTTTATTAATAGTTTCTTTTTAAGGGCTACTTGTTACTCAAGGGTTGTAGTGCAGTGTGTGGAATGGTTTGTTATGAAAGTAAAGTACTTGTAAAATAATGCTTTCAAATTCACAAAACTTTTCTCTTTTCGTTTATAATTATTTCAAAAACTTGAAACCTAAGCAAACCTAAATCAAAATCATTTTGTATTTTCTTTTAATGTTTCGAAGCAAACTATGCTACTTCAAAGCAATGCTAGACCTTACTACTAAGCTACTTAAAATGATTTTTTGCTTTTTCTGATAATTATAAAAGAAAAAGAACTTGTAAAAGTGCAAGTAAGACCTAAATGTGAAGTGTGAGTAAGACTAACACCTAAATGGTTCAAAACAAACAAATCAAATGATTTGAGGAAGACTTGATTTACCAAGTTTTTGCAAAAGAAAAACTTGAGACTTGGAAACAAAGTGTAAAAGAGACAGGGAAAAGAAATGCTCGTGACGGAAAGGCAGGCCTAACAGGATGCTCCTAAGCATCAAAACCCTAAGAAAACACTAGGCCAAGTAAATAAGTAAGCAAGCAAACCAACAAGTGACCTTACTAAACACAGGACTCGAAAGAAGGCTAACTAGGAGGCTTTGAGTCACTTGAACTGAACTGAAAAGACAATCAGGAAGTATCTAACCAAGCAACCTTTCAGAAGCAACCCTAAGGACTCAAACTTGAAGGTCAAACCCTAATGGAAAGGATAAGACAAAGAGAAAGCGTGGTAACATTGCTACAAACAACAAACGATAATGACACATGTTTGTATGACTGCAACAAGCAACTAGAGCCAGAGTGTACAACTATGTCCAAAAGATAATAGTGCACAAACTTCAAAAAGGGCTAGAAAGTAGTGAAGACACTTAACAAAGACTCAAGCAAGAAGAAACAAACTAAAAGACATTGGAGAGGCAAACTAGACTCAACAGAGACATGGAAGGTCATAGGGGTCCATGCAGGAAACAAAGAAAAAGGCTGGAAAAGAAACCAAAATCTTGGAAATCAAACCCTAACAACAAACTAGACACTACATGAAAATACACTACTGTGCAGTGTAGAAACTAGCGTACATCAGGAGAGGTATGCCACTGTGCAGTGCAAGGAGGAACGTTTATCCGGAAACAAACGCTACTGTGAGTAGGGTAGACCAACGTACATGCCTAATAAGGGCACAAACAGGCTTTGCAACAGTCAACTGAGATGAATCAGGCAAGAAATAACAGGTAACATAGACCTACAGGGCCTCTCAGACAATAAAAAACACTGAAAAATGGGTTGGAAGAAAACCTAACTAGGTCTCCTAGAGCAGTGAAACACACGGTTACTCCCCAGTGGAGTCGCCAGTCTGTTGTTCATGATTTCTACCTTATAGTGAGGAGATGGACACTACCAACTGGGCGGGTTTGATAGGTAAACACATTAATTGTATTGCATTTAGTTACTACAAAAGAAAGAGATCGAGATTGAAAGAAATACCTCTTATCGATGGCTGGTCCTAGCTTTCGCTTGATCTCCCGCTTTATCTTCTGCTTGACGAACCTTCAACACAAAAGATACCTTCCTCAGCGTATCTTGGATATAGTAAATATGATGAAAGAACAAACAACTTGATCATCAAATATAACAAGATATTAATCCAAATGAATATACAATCTAGTAGACATTCGATTTGGGACAGGAAGAGTGTTTCGACCTTTTTATTGTCAAAGAAACATGAATCAGTACAATATACCTGACGTGTAGAGATGCTTCTGCAACCGGATCCTGGGCTCCTGATCTTCACTCTAACTTGGGAATTCCTCCAGCGTAATAGTACTCAAAGCATTCTTTCTAGGTCATTTATGACTCTGTCTCTAATCCCTCTCATGGATCCTCCTTGTATTTATGGGACAAGGTAGGCAATTTAGATTGAGAGGTAGTTGGATTGGGATGTTAGGGAAGTTGCATAACCAACTTCAACTAATCCCAATTCGTCAAATTAATATATTTTTGATTTCATCTTAAGATGTACGCGGGTTTCATACAACAAGAGTAGCGTATAGTAAGCAACTTCTGTGCTTTACAACATGCATTTACAACATTTTGGGAGATGTACGTTGGTTGTCCTTGAGCAAAGTAGAGTATTTTCTCAAGGTGTATGCTGGTTTTCTATATAGAGAGGGGCGTACATGAGGTAAAATCAGGAGAAACTGCAATATTTTCAGCTAAAGAGTGTACTTCTAGTAGCAAGTCATCTAGGTCAATCCATCTCTTCAATCCCTAGTGTCCTTTTGTGTGATTAACAGAGCAATGTTGACCACGGACGAAGAAGTGCAGATTTAACCTATAACAACAAGATCTCGGATTTAGTGCATGTGGATATCGATATACTTGGTCCTCTATCTCTATACTAGATTTATCAATATCTTGATAGCACTCTGATTGTCACAAAAGATGATAGTAGAAGTGGTGCTACCAATATCAAACTCTGCTAGAATACCCTGCAACCAAACTGCCTGAATGCAAGCATTGACTGCTCCTCGATACTCCGCCTCTGCTGAAGATAAGGAAATGGTGGCCTTCTTTTTTCTTGAATAGAAAATAAGCCCTGTTCCAATGATGAAAATATATCTGGAAGTGGACTTCCGATCAATGCTATCACGTGATCAATTTGAATCAGTGAATCCAACCAAATCTAGATAGAAATCTGCAACATAGTGAATGCCAAAATGTCTAGTACCCTGCACATAATGCAAGATTCTTTTGGATGCCTTCTAGTGAAGCTCATAGGGATGTTGAATATACCTTGGCACAACACTCACGACATAATAAATATCAGGCCTCGAGTGTGTCAGATATAAAATACAACCAATCAATTGTCTGTATAGTGTAGAATCCACCAACGGTGTAGAATTACCATCCTCAAGAATGATTCCGAAGAGGAATGGGAATGGTGCCGCATTACAATATGCCACATTAAAATTATTTACCAGGTCTGAAGCATATTTTCAATTATATATGGTGATCCCATCAAAATTCTGAGTGATCTCTAAGCCAAGAAATTGCTTCAATAGGCCTAAATCACTCATGTCGAATGCTAGATGTAGTGCAGTTTTTATATTTCCGATCGAAGCAAGAGTGCTTCCTGTAATCAAAAGATAATCAACATAAATGAAAATGATCAAAAACTTACCTTCATGCTGCTGTAGGTACACAATTATATTTGATTTGCATCTTGCAAAATTTTGTGAAATAAGGAAGGAATCCATCTTTGCATACCAAGCTCTTGGGGCCTGTTTTAAACAATACAATGATTTCTTCAGTCTGCATACTAATGCCGGATCTAATATGTAGCCTTCAGGATGCTTCATGTAAATCTATTCCCGAAGATCTCCATGAATAAATGAAATCTTCACATCCATATGGTGCACCTCCCAGTGCTTAGATGCAGAAATTTCCAAAACTAGGCGGACTGAAGCCATTTTTGCAACTAGTGCAAAGGTTTCTGTGTAGTCCACACCATGAACTTGTGAGAAGCATTTTTCCACCAAAATAGATTTTTGTTTGCAGGTTGATCTATCTGCAGCAACCTTGGTTCGCTAGACCCATTTTCATTGAACGAATTTCTTCCCAGGTGGAAGAGAAACTAGCTCCCATGTAGCATTTTTCTTAAGAGAATTGTACTCTTCATGCACGATGGTTTGCCATCTCAGATCTTGATGGGAATGATAGTATGATTTAGGATCTGAACCTATGATCAAAAAACATTTTTCAGATAGCAAAGGATCAGAATATGAAAGAGCCATACTTGCTCTTTGAAAGTCTGCTCGAGTTCTTCTTGGATTGACAGGATTTCCAATGTTAGAACCAACAGAATTGAGAATCTTTTCTGCCCACTTTGGAAACTAAGGGGGCTCATCTGGATCTGAAATTGAACTTGATATTTAATGTTCATTAATGTATGATAAAATATCATAATTATTAGAACACAAAATTTCATCATCTTCTTCCGAATCTTCGTCTTGAAGAGGAGGCAATTCAATAGTTTCTTCCTCGACTAGTTTTAGATCTTGAAGCGGTTCTTCAAATTTGACACTTCGCTCTATGAATATATTTTTGGATATGATATCCATGAGTTTGTCTCCTTTGCATTCTTCATCATATCCAATGAGTATGCACTCAGTACTTTGTGGTTCCAAATATCTTCTCTTCTCAGTCGAAATTCTATCCCATGCAGTGGAGCCCAAAACCCTGAGATTGGACACATCAGTCTTGTGACCAGTGTAGGCTTCGAAGGGAGTAGTACCTTTGAAGGATGAGTGTGTAACTCTATTTTGAATTTATGTGGAAACATTCATGGCCTATACCCAAATATTTGGAGCCAGACCTTTAGATTCAATCATACAAGTGGCCATCTCTTTCAGTGCTCGGTTTTTCCTCTCCGCTACACCATTCTGCTGAGGTGTGTAGGGGATTGTGTGCTGGATTTGGGTTCCATTTTCCGCACAAAGTTGCAGCAGACCTGATTTGATATATTCTCCTCCATTATCATATCTAAGAGATTTGATCTTTCTCTCAATAGCAGTCTCAACAGAAGCCTTGAAATTCTTGAATTTTTCTATCACTTTCGATTTGTTCTTGAGAAAGTAGACCCATGTGAATCTAGAGAAATATTCAATAAATGTAAGAACATACCTTGAGCCTTTCATGGAGGTATTAGCATACTATTGATATCACTATGAATCATCCCCCAAATACAAGAATCTCTACTATCTTTTCCTCGATCAAACTTGTGCTCGGGGTGATTCCCAATGATGCAACCCTTGCATATCCATTTCAAGGATTTGATTTTCGGAAGGCCTTCAACCATGGATTTATTTTGAAGCAGCTACAAATATTTATAATTTAAGTGTCCAAACCTCTCATGCCATATCCGACTAACCTCATTTCCATGAATAAGAAGGGAACTTGGCTTTGAATGTGGAAAAAAGTGGGAAAACTCATATGTTTTTGCAGCATGATTTGCCTTTCCTACTGCAATGAGATTTCCAGTGGAAATATTAGAAATTTCAACATTATTAGGGATGAATAAAACCTTCTTTTCAAAACCAGTGTCTGTCATTTGATACATAGAAAGAAGGTTCGAAGCTAGAGAAGGAACATAGAGAACATTTTGAAAATTGCCATGTTCTAAATGAATAGTACCTTCTCCTTTCAAAGAAAATTGTGAGTCATCTCCCATGTGGATGGAGATGCAACTGTCGGATTCCAATGATGAGAAAGAATATTTGCTTGAAACCATGTGATTTGAAGCTCCTGAATCTATGAGAAGAGCTGTAGAATTCGAAACACTTGCCATGAGTCCATGACCTCTTTCTGTATGATCATTGTTGTCCTTCTTCCTTGTGCCATCTAGAAGAGTAATGCTATTTTTATCCAAGAGAAGGGCTATATGATCAATAGTTTTCTTCATGCATGAGATTTTATGATGAAATCCCCTACAACAATAAGAACACTTTGTCTTCTCTTTTCCCTTTTTCTTGTCTTTTCTTGAACCAGAGGGCTCATCTGACTACTTGGTATTTTTTCTTCGAATGATCAAACTTGACCTTCTATTTATTTTGCTTTCCTTTACCATTCGTAGATTTGGGTCCTCCAGCAAAAAGGGCTTGATATTTGGAGGTTTTTATGGACCCCATATGAACAAGCTTATCATGCTCTTTTGTTAAGGACTCAATGAATGCATTCAAGGTATGCATCTTCCAATTTGGAGTAGTGAGTTTTCCCGAATGGAAAGTAGAGACAAACACTGAATAATCTGCTCCTAGATTCGTAAGGATTGAAAGAATCAACTGTTTATCTTTCTTCTCAACACCACATTGCTTCAACTGCAGTACCAAATGCTTAAACTTGGTGAAAAACTCATTGATGGTTTCAAAATTCTCAGGATTTAGGGAAATCAACTCATTCTCCAGTTGATACGCCCTCATCTCATCCTGCTCACCAAAAATCTTGGCAAGTTGTTCCCACACTTATTTTCGAGTAGTCAATCCACTGAGATGGAAAAGAAGATCCTTCGAAATATTGAGATAAAGAAAACCATAAGATTCATCAAGCTTATTGAAGTACTTGGAATTCTTTACTGTAGAATTAGGCTCTGGTTCTAGGCCCATGGTGACTCTGTAGAATCCCTTAGAGTGTAACACAATCTCAACATCATCCTTCCACTGATGGTAGTTCAAAGGAGTGAGAATATTTTGTGAAGAAGAGTCCATCTCTACAATAACAAATGCAATAGGAGGGACTCAGAAACCTGCAATCACAAACAAAAAAGAAATTTTTAGGTCGATAACCTACACTTTTCAAGTTGCATCACACCCGACATAGACTATCAAGCAATATTGAAGAGTCGGATCCACAATATCCAGGAAGTATGTGGAAAACTTTCAGCTTTTGGTGCAGAGTTGGAATATTTTGAGCAATAGCTGCATCTGCAGAAAACTGCTACAATATTTTTGAGCAAATTTTCTCAATCTTCATATTAAATCTCTACAAAAGAGTTGTCTTTTACCTTCCATGGCTCTGATACCATGTGAAATTCAAGCACAACAGTTAATAGAGATGCATGTAGTAGAATGTATGGAAAAACTGTGCAGAAGGTTTGCAGCGGTAAAATAATCTCATAACTCAGAAGATAGATTACAATGTGTAACAATGGCTACAATAAGCCAAGCAATTCGAATTCCAAAGTTGTCATTTGAATTGAATGCATGAGAGTGGCTTACTTGGCAGTTAACACCACTCGACACCTCAGTTAACCACTTAACTACCATAAGATTGACTCTAACTAACTTTGAAACTATCTAATTGAGTCTAACTGATTTAGAACTCAACTGATTGCCCGAAAATAGGGGAGGGTGCCTAGATGTCTGCAGTTAACTGAATAGTAGGTGAAAATAAACCAGATGAAGTGAACCAATGTAGTAGGGCGCCTTCTAGTCTCCAGTTTTTTGAATAAACTAGTAAATTCTATCAGTTGGACTGAGTAGTGTGCATAAGTCATGCAAATCACCCCCTGAACGGTGGAGGAGGCTCAGTTGATGGACCAATTGGCCCCTAGAATGTAGGAGGAAGCACAGTTTACTGAAACTGTGATCTGCTGACTATGTAAGCACCTGATTGAGTCAAAATACTTAGGATAAGTGACAAATTAAGCTGCAAGGCTCAAATAAATGATGTGTGGTTGGAAAATTCTTCAACATGGTTGACCCATCGTCCTTGATTCGCTTGCAATATTGATATAAAGTCTCTGCGCAAACTTTTTTCTCGAATGATGTGCTCATCCAAACCGATCCGTTGATTATACTGTCCGCCACATCGGTCAATTCATCTTCATCGAGATCACACAATGGTCTAAATAAATTAGATCCATGATTCTTTATTTTATTTTGAACAAAATCAACCTAAGTGATGCTTTTGGGTGAGAATGGCAAGGAACCACTTTTGTAAAGCTCGAATACAGACATCCATTTTCTCCACAGTCGATCCGATGTCAAAACAAGAGTTAGCTTGTCTTTCAGGCTGTCCTTTGTTTAAACAACAAAGATATCCATACATTCAGGTTGGAAGTTTTGCAAACATATAAAATTGAAGGTAATATTTAATTTTCTAATATCATAACACGGGCATCAATCTAAAGCCTTTGATTGATAAGAAGAAAAATTCTATACCTACCAAGCATCACTGTAAATGTTTCCCTTTCCTGGGGGGGGATGGCCTACCGCAGGATATCCATTTCTCCCTTTCTTTTACCACTTGAGAAATGAATGGAGTGTCTACAAATTCCTTGTTTGATAAATTTTGTTGTTTGCATAATTTATTGACAATGTGCTGAGGAACATCTTTATGTAGAAGACGAGTTGTTCGATGCTGATACCTTGAATGAACCGATTCATATCTATCATTTTTAATGATTTTGTTCTGTGCAGAAATAGTATGTTGCCCATCCAATATATAAAAATTTACTGAAGGCAAATTAATTTCGTCTTAATTTCCAGGAATAAATCCCAACGTGGTCTCCTTATCGAAAGGAAATATAATATCATCTCTCAATGTTGTTGTAAATGCTGAGAGAAGAGATACAACCATATTTTACACGACCTCCTCATCAAATTTTCAATATTGTAATTGTGGAGGCACAACAACACATCTTGTTACGTTAATAGAAAAAACTCCCATTGAACAAAAATTATTTGATCTGCTCTTGTTGAACTTCTTTTGAACTTTTGAAGCTCTTAGTCGCTTTCTACATTATCGCTTTAGAAGGACTTGATTTGAGTGGTTTGAAGGAATATTTTTCCACATCTTTTACAATATGATGGAAAAATGTTATTCTAAGGTAGATACGAATCTTTTCATTGCCTATGTTTGCCAAATTCTTTTCAATATTCATGTAATGCAATATAGACAAATTTTTTGAAGCCATGATTCTTTTCTTCCATATCAACAAAATTCCTTTCTTCAAAGATGACGTGGTATTACGTCCAGACCGATTAGAAACATCATACGAGGGAAAAACAAACCCTTTCTTAGCACAGGAACAAGATCTCACTTGGGACCACTTTTCATTAGATCTAGTCAAAAATTACAAACCATAAGATCATCCTGTAGAATGAAACACAGTTCTCTCTCGACCACTTCAACTTGAACACGCAATAAACCGTCAGAAATGGGATATGCAGATGTCAATATTCCAGCTCGATTTGGAGCTCCTTCCTCATCCAATAAGAATATATATAAATATGGGTACAAATTATCTGGTTCACCCATCTCAGCATACCATCCATGCTTGAATAAACCAAGGTTGTGATCTTTTAACAATTCAAGGAACAAGATCTCCTGGTACCGACTAAGGCTCAACAACGCAGACATGTTTTATCTAGAAAACAGTAAATATTAAGTAGTTAATATAAGAATGCATACAATGTTTATAATTATAAATTAGTGTTTAATATTAGATGTATACTTGCAAATGTTCATGCTAATGATCAATGGATAAGGAACGACCGCTCATTTTGAAAATCAATTGATTGATTAAGAACAAATCTGCTAGAATTATCCATCAGAGATCAAATGCATATTTTATAGAAGGGGCAATCGATCCTTCTTGTCAGAAGTCGGAAGTCCGGATAAATATTGTTTACTGTGGAAGTCAGAATTCAACAATTGCTGGCCCAATGTAATGTCCCTTATTAGGAATTTTATTAAAATTGCAATTTTCCACTTTTTTCCTTGGTTCGACCTTGGACTAGTTTCGATCTCTAGGTTCCAAATTTGCCCCAAATGATCCCAAATCTTCTGAGAAGGTATATGAATGATATTAGAACATAAATATGTGTTTCAGGGATGCCTTTGTACCTTTAAAACACTTCTGCAAATACTCTTTCAATTCTGGTCAATGTAGGTAACTTTACTAGTGATTTCCCTTTGACTAGTATTGGTCTCTAGGTCTCAAATTGACTCCAAATGCCTTCAAATCTTCAAGGAAGGTTTATGAATGATATTATGAATTGAATATGATGTTCAGGGATAACATATGGCCACCAAAAGACCTCTGCAAACTCTCTTAAGATTCTGTACCAAGTATGCAATTTTACTAGTAATTTGGGGTTCAAATCCCCCTAAGGTAAGTACTGAAAATGGCTTCCCAAATGCCTCCAAAACCACTCAAATTTATGAACAGAGGTATGTAATGTGTTAATTATGTTATTAAGGTCTCATATGCACCATTAATGGTTTATTAAAACTGTTCTCACCCTCTCCCATTCAACTGCAAAAATCCCCAATTCGACCCTTGGGGAAATGGCACTATTTCACCTCCCAATACAACTAAACTGAGTAAAATTGCTTCAAATGCTCAAGTACAGTACATGAAACTTTTAGAAGACATCCATGGAAGTATATTGATCACAAATATATCATAGAATCATCCATTCATTCGAAATCATCATCAATACATTGGCTCACAACAAGGTAGTGGGGAAATTGCATTGTTCTTCCATTAAAAATGAGATTTATACATTTCTACTTGGCATTTTGACCTGAAACTTTTTGGAGATGAAGAAAAGAGTATTTAATTCATATTACAAAATAAATGGGGCATTAAAAGCTTCCCCAAAGAGTACAATAGCTCACCAAAAACGCCCTCCCTCAAGGATCAAGAATATGCCATCAAAACTGGAAATGGTTGAAGGAGTGAGCTGCAATAGAAGAAACCATGAGCTGCCCTGTAGCTTACACCTGCAAATAAATACTCCATTAAATCTCCAAATGAAAGGTCTGAATGGCCTTTCCAATTACCAACTTGGATGGGAATCTTTCACCCTCGAAATTGGCTAAGGCAAGAAACTAGTCATCCACTAGCTCTCCCTCTTCACAAATGATCAAAAGCTGGTTTCATTCTTTGTTATTGACATTTATAAACTTCTAATATCCTCCATGGGTCGAATTCCTTCCAAGAGACTCATGCCAACTCAAGTTGGGAAGAGATTCCAAAGAACGCCACTTGCACAACAATTCCTAGTCTCCCACTTCCACCAAATCACATGTGGAAGCATCTTAGCTGCCCTAACACCCTTGAGCGCCCTCCTGGATTCTAGTTTTAGCCCTGACGTGTCATATATGTCATATGTCAGCCTTCAGGTCTGATTTGTGTCATAGGTTTCATAGCATCTTCATCATTGTTGTCATAGAGCTAGGGAATCTAGCCCAAGTGTCTCACTAGCTCCAAATTGCCTCTTCCTCTTCCATGGAAGTTACTCTTCCTCTATATTTCGACCTTGGATGAGTCATGCAATGAATAATACATTTTGGACTCCCCCAAGTATGTTACCATTCACCTTGAATTCAAATTGGTGAGAGAATGATGCCAAGTGTAGTGGGGAAATCTAGCCATATGTGGGTCTCACTTCCTCCATGTGTCTTCATGATGAAATGCCACTTTGATTTTCACTTGTATATATTTATTTATCTCCTTTATTAAATATTTATGCCATTCTAATGTTCAAACATCATTTATTATCCCCATTATTCCAAATCCCAAAGCTTCCACCCCAAACCTAGGAAACTAGTAATTTTCCTCCTTGGCAATTATTTGACCTTTAGCATCAATTTGATAAACTCTAATGAATAGGGCCAATGTGATTAGGCCATTTTGACCCAATACCAAATTTGGGACATGACAAATCCTCCCTTCCCAATATTGCTTGTCCTCAAGCAATTTTAAACATGGGTGTTGAAGAACCTGCTTTCTGTACAATTCTTTGAAGTTGCCATTGAATTGCCCAACCTTGAGTCTTTGAGTTTCCATGAAGATTTTAGAGAGGAACCAACATGCTTGCTGCTGCACTAATCTGATAAAACCACTTTATTAAGTGGGGAAATCCATCTCCCATACTGCTTGTTTCCCAAAAAAATTTGAAACCAATGAGATAAAAATTATTCCAGGGTCCCATTGCTTGTATTGCACCCGAACAATTAAGAGTGCTCTCCAACCCATACCATCATATAAGAGGATTCCTGGATCCCATTTTCTTGTATGCATTCTTCCAAACATCATGAGTACAAAATATATATCTTCAAAGTACATAACTACATAATGAAAATTAATATCAAGGAGGTGCTTCATCAAAGAATCATGAAAGTGCTTATACCTCCAAGCAAGTAGACCATCGTTTTCCAAGTGCATACAAGCTTCAAGTGACCAATCAAATCTGCTCCAATGACATAGGTGAGGATCCCATGTCCTATAAAGTTGCTCCAAAAGGATGTGATATGCATCAAAATATTCAACCATGTATTCTTTCATCCAAGAAGTGAATGAAGAATCTCCACTAAAATCTGAACCAAATAATGAGCAGAAAAAACAAGGAGACTTCAAATGACTCAAAGAAGTCTCACCCATACATCCCTGAATGTGATCATCATAAATATATAACAAAGTATGTGGCTTCCAACAAAAATGTTCTCCAATCATAAATCTATTCACCCAAGTGTTGGATGAAGTTCCTCCAACATCAAATGAATCAAGTGTTGAGCAAGAAAAACCATGAGTCTTCAAGTGACTCAAATGCATATCATAGGTGCATCCATGTAGATGTGCATCATCATAAGGTAATAAAGTATGCTGCTGCAAATGTGAATAAGAATGTGCTCCAACCATATCATCATAAAAAGTAAATCTAGGAGTTCCATACTCCTCATGTGGCACCATCAAAAAGAACCCTTTCACCCATACTTCATTGAGACTAATGTTGCAAAACATGGAATTGTAGGATGTAGGAGAATGAACCAAATCACCCAAATGATCAAAAAGTACAGAAGTTTCATCATGGGGAAGATCCATATGGGTAGTATCATGCAGATCCTTCAAAAGTGTGAACTCTTTGTCATATTTTGGTTCCAATGTAGAGGAATCATGCTCTTCTTTAAAAATTGCACAACCTTCATCAAGAGGCAATTCAAATTCCTCTTCCACCACATCAAGTGTTTGGATCTCTTCAAGTTCATCTTCAAACACATCAAGAACATTCAAATTTTCACATTTCTTATGATCCACCATGTCATGAGAATCCTCCAAACAATCTACCATTTGACAATCTGAAACATAGGAGGAAAAACAAGTATCTTGCAACTTTTCAAGAAGTTGCTCATTTTGAATTGTGAGCTTATGAATATCCTCAGTATTCTTCAAGTATGCATCATGTAACAATTCATTAAGCTCAAACAAATGGTTTCTATCAAAAAGCAAAGACATGAAATTACCTTTGATGTGGCACATTTCTCTTTGAATCTTCTCCATATCTTCAAGGAAGGATGTTTCCTCCAATGAAGTAGCTCTCCAACAAGAATTTGACACCAATGCTTGACTATCATGGAGAATGCTGAGGGACTCTTGGATCTTCTTTTCATTCATCTTTAAGGACCCTTCAAGAAAATGAGGCTCTTGCAAATGAACCTCCTCATCTTCTTCAATTTTGTTTGGACCAACTTCATGAAGCTCAAGTGGTGATGGGGAAATTGATCTTGGTTCTTCTTCAACTGCTACAAGGTCTTCATTATCATGCTTAATGGAAATTGGGCTTGCAGCAACACTTTCAAAAGTGATCTCTATGTCACCAACATAGAGGTGGGAGCACCCATTAGTAGGTACTCCTTCATAGTTTAAGCATCCATCAGTAGATGCTCTTTGGTTCATGTCTAAGCTAGAAGGTGTCTCGAAATGATCTTCCATATTTTCAATAGAATCTTCTTCATGCTCTTGTGATGTCTCTTCATTTTTCTCCTTAAAGCAAGCTGATGCATTTTGCCCCTTGTTTTCCTTAGGATCAGTATATTTGGAATCTCTTCTTGAATAAATCTCAAAAGCTCTCCTCAAGGAGGACATCATTTCATGCACACATATATGATACTCGCTCCAAGGGTTTTTACAAGAAGGGCATAAACCTTTCTTCACTAACTCCACATCTTCATTTTTGGGCCTATTTTCAAAAACATGTTCAGCATAGTACTCAAAAGACATGGCATTTTGTGTATTTTTGCTAAAAGCAAGATATTCTTGATATTTTTGATATTGTTGGGGCAAGGTTTTATATTTTGCTCTCCATCTTTGGAACTTACTCATAGAATTATCCTTGGTTGGTGTGACACACTCATATTCATCAGATTTAAATTCATAAGAATAATCTTCATTTCTCTTGAAATTGTAAGAAGTGTTGCATGATGGCACCTCTTCCTCATACCATTCACATTTTGCTTCATATTGCTCATAAGCATCTGCATATTCCTCATAAGAATTGTACTCATAGGATTCATCATAATAGTAAGACATGGATGCCAATTATTCTTGAATGTATGTACCTAATACACAGGTGCAAGGACCATGCTCTGATACCACTGTAATGTCCCTTATTAGGAATTTTATTAAAATTGCAATTTTCCACTTTTTTCCTTGGTTCGACCTTGGACTAGTTTCGATCTCTAGGTTCCAAATTTGCCCCAAATGATCCCAAATCTTCTGATAAGGTATATGAATGATATTAGAACATAAATATGTGTTTCAGGGATGCCTTTGTACCTTTAAAACACTTCTGCAAATACTCTTTCAATTCTGGTCAATGTAGGTAACTTTACTAGTGATTTCCCTTTGACTAGTATTGGTCTCTAGGTCTCAAATTGACTCCAAATGCCTTCAAATCTTCAAGGAAGGTTTATGATTGATATTAGGAATTGAATATGATGTTCAGGGATAACATATGGCCACCAAAATACCTCTGCAATCTCTCTTAAGATTCTGTACCAAGTATGCAATTTTACTAGTAATTTGGGGTTCAAATCCCCCTAAGGTAAGTACTGAAAATGGCTTCCCAAATGCCTCCAAAACCACTCAAATTTATGAACAGTGGTATGTAATGTGTTAATTATGTTATTAAGGTCTCATATGCACCATTAATGGTTTATTACAACTGTTCTCACCCTCTCCCATTCAACTGCAAAAATCCCCAATTCGACCCTTGGGGAAATGGCACTATTTCACCTCCCAATACAACTAAACTGAGTAAAATTGCTTCAAATGCTCAAGTACAGTACATGAAACTTTTAGAAGACATCCATGGAAGTATATTGATCACAAATATATCATAGAATCATCCATTCATTCGAAATCATCATCAATACATTGGCTCACAACAAGGTAGTGGGGAAATGGCATTGTTCTTCCATTAAAAATGAGATTTATACATTTCTACTTGGAATTTTGACCTGAAACTTTTTGGAGATGAAGAACAGAGTATTTACTTCATATTACAAAATAAATGGGGCATTAAAAGCTTCCCAAAAGAGTACAATAGCTCACCAAAAACGCCCTCCCTCAAGGATCAAGAATATGCCATCAAAACTGGAAATGGTTGAAGGAGTGAGCTGCAATAGAAGAAACCATGAGCTGCCCTGTAGCTTACACCTGCAAATAAAGACTCCATTAAATCTCCAAATGAAAGGTCTGAATGGCCTTTCCAATTACCAACTTGGATGGGAATCTTTCACCCTCGAAATTGGCTAAGGCAAGAAACTAGTCATCCACTAGCTCTCCCTCTTCACAAATGCAATTGCAAATTCTACAAATGATCAAAAGCTGGTTTCATTCTTTGTTATTGACATTTATAAACTTCTAATATCCTCCATGGGTCGAATTCCTTCCAAGAGACTCATGCCAACTCAAGTTGGGAAGAGATTCCAAAGAACGCCACTTGTACAACAATTCCTAGTCTCCCACTTCCACCAAATCACATGTGGAAGCATCTTAGCTGCCCTAACACCCTTGAGCGCCCTCTTGGAGTCTATTTTTAGCCCTGACATGTCATATATGTCATATGTCAGCCTTCAGGTCTGATTTGTGTCATAGGTGTCATAGCATCTTCATCATTGTTGCCATAGAGCTAGGGAATCTAGCCCAAGTGTCTCACTAGCTCCAAATTGCCTCTTCCTCTTCCATGGGAGTTACTCTTCCTCTATATTTCGACCTTGGATGAGTCATGCAATGAATAATACATTTTGGACTCCCCCAAGTATGTTACCATTCACCTTGAATTCGAATTGGTGAGAGAATGATGCCAAGTGTAGTGGGGAAATCTAGCCATATGTGGGTCCCACTTCCTCCATGTGTCTTCATGATGAAATGCCACTTTGATTTTCACTTGTATATATTTATTTATCTCCTTTATTAAATATTTATGCCATTCTAATGTTCAAACATCATTTATTATCCCCATTATTCCAAATCCCAAAGCTTCCACCCCAAACCTAGGAAACTAGTAATTTTCCTCCTTGGCAATTATTTGACCTTTAGCATCAATTTGATAAACTCTAATGAATAGGGCCAATGTGATTAGGCCATTTTGACCCAATACCAAATTTGGGACATAACACCCAACCTTCGTAGATTAAATATTTTTACATTTCTCTCATAACTGAAGGTGCGGCTGACCCTTCTTTTGCCCAGTATTATTTTCATAATAGTTATAGTCTGCAAGAAGGGGCGACCAACTCTTCTTTGATTGTAGAGAAGAGTCTGCAACTGATTGTGGAGACTGGTATTGTTACCCTTCCGAGATAATAAAAGAACAGTTCCTGTGGATGTAGCTCCCGCATTGGGTGAACCACGTAAATTAGTGTGTTTATGTGTCTGATTTTATGACATGTTTTGTATATGAGTTTAGTCTAGTTTATGTATTTACTTTGAAATGTATGTGAATGGTAATCGCACATTGAGCAATTGAAATACAAGTGTGTGATTGTAAATAAGAAACACTTAGTTTGATGAATTCGTAGCTAATTGGTGAATACAACAGAGATTTAGCTAACTATCGCAATATACAAAACCCTTAGTTGCGAAGTTAAAATCCAACATAGCGAAATGTGCAGTGAACCTCATAGTTGGCATTGTCGTGGAAAAGTCAAGGGAAAATTAGTCGTTAAAATTTTGGTCGTAAAAGTAACCGTTATACAGTGGTTTGGAAACTGCATGTATCCGCAATTAAGGCATATTCATCCATTGAAGGCGTATTCGATGTAGGGAAAGGACCAAGATATACGTTAGATTTGGCCATTCGGATGCATTCATTGAAGGAAAGGACCCAAGATCTCAATGAGATTTGGCCAACGGACATAGCAGTTAATGCTAAGATAGTCATTTTTGGGCACACCATAGCGGTGAGATGCCTATAAATAGTAAGGACTATTTGCTTACCAGTTTTACTGCAACTTTTAAATAGTAACGTCGCTATACTCAATGTGCCACTAGTTTTCTTGTTTATTGAAAGGATTGTTTTAAACAATGTCTTCATTCAAAAATATATTCGTCTTCCACTTTCCATATTCTACTTCGGGATACAACAATAATCAAAATTATGAAAAAATGATAAATTCCAAAGTGTAGGATTATTTTAAAAGCATTAGTAAGGAAGACATCATGCATGGGTGTAAGGAAGACATGCAATTAGCTCGAAATAAGGCAGTAAATAAGTAACTTTTATGCTTCAATAATAGTAAGATAGGCATAGGCATGCAGTTACACAGTTATACCATTCTATTCTATTTTTTTTAAATAGAATCATTCTTTCTTTTTGTTTTTTTTTAAATAGAAACATTCTTTCTTTTATAAGTTAAATACATATGTTTATATTGAAATGGCAATGCTATTTTTAAATAGAAACATTCTTTCTGTTATAAGTTAAATAAATTGTTTCTTTTATAAGTTAAATACATATGCATCCGCAACTAAGGCATATTCGTCCATTGAAGGTGCATTAGCAAGGAAAGTACCAAGATCTACGTTAGATTTGGCCATTCGGACGCATTCATTGAAGGAAAGGACCCAATATCTCAATGAGATTTGGACAACGGACATAGCAGTTAATGCTAAGATAGTGGTTTTTGGGCACACCGTAGCGGTGATATGCCTATAAATAGTAAGGACTATTTGCTTACTGCTTTTACCGCAACTTTTAAAGTTTTACTGCCTGCAAATTTTGAAGTGTTTACCTGTGAAAGTGATAGTTACCGGAGAGTATATGTCTGAGAAGTCGACATTAGAAGACGTTCTGGATGATTTCAGACTGTCCGGTCTAGAAGGAGTATTGAAGACACCCGTTAAGCTGTTTGTCCCAGAACGGGGTGGTTCATCTAGGAATTCAACGTGAAAGCAACCACAAGAAAAGAAGGACAAGCATAAGTCCACTGAACAGGGAGATCTGAAGGCCACGAGTGCTCAAAATCCAATCCCATCGCCAACAACACATGAGAGACCCATATGGATCATTCTGGAGTTCATCCCACTAAGAGGAAAGGATGCACCAAATGTACTCCTCATCAAGAATGCTTAGTATGAAATTCTAATGCTGCCTATGTCAAGCACAGTGTGGCTTAAGGACAATTTGCTAGGAAAAACTCTCGACTGTAAGTTTGTTGATCATGACTTGCTACACTCAGACAAGTTTCCATAGTTCCAGCCCAATTAATATATGTACAGGATATGGGATGAAGCGACCCAGATAGAAACAATTCACCCATAGGAATGGGTCGTTCTGTTAAAGGCATCCGGATTGTTGAATGTGCTTTGAATCCCACACTTCGATAGAAATCTTGAGCTTAATGTCGTGGTGCGCACTTAACTGTCGTGCACGCACCAGGGCTACATGTGGTTAGACCGAAAGGTGTATATAAATATTGACCTCATTTTGAGGATCACAAACCTATGCAAAAGGGGTGTTGATCCTGCCGCTAAGTTCATGGGAAAAATAAGGACCAAGAGTTAGCTGCGCGAATGAAGAATGAATTTGACATAACTAAGGGAAGTCGTGGTTATGTAACAGCAAGAATCCAAGATCAACCAATGCGCTTTGTGATGCAGCTGCTCATAGGAAATATCCTAAGAAAGTGCAGGAAAAATGAAGCTCCGACTACTGCAATATCCTTAGCGACAAAAGCTAAGGATGGATTTCAGTGCAATTGAGCGAGATACTTATTGAATGAGTTTTTAGAAGACATTCGCGAGACGCAAGATAATGGAGCTCCATTCTACTACAGTTGGTTATTGGTGTTGGTTTCCTTTGTAGGAGGGAAGGAACCTCACTACTAGCAAGGTATTCTGATATGTCCTGGAGATTGCAGGGAAACTAGGTATGCCAACATGTGGGAAAAATCCAAGCCAGATCGCCAAAGGATGAAAAACCTCCAATTTTTCACCTATTATGAGCAGTTGTGTGAAGTCACTAAGAAGAATCCATGTATCATCAAGGAAGTAATGGATCGCTACAATCAGAAGATGACATTCAAAGTCGGACTGCACTTCATATACATACAACCGCGTGTGATAATCACACCTCCTGAGTGGTTCGAAGGGTTGTATCAGCTCGATGCGTAGAAAATCGAGTTGATCATCGAATACTGGCCATCAGAGTGGAAGGTTGAGGCTCCAGCTACACTGATCACCACTTCCAAGGAAAGCGAAGCAAAAATTCAAGAAGCGAGAGGTGATGAGACAACAAGCAATAAGAACCATGAACCTATCTAAGGAGCAGGCGAGAAGAGAAATGAAACCGACACGTCTGTACCAGATCGACCACAAAGGAAAAATGTGAAGTCTACCAAGCCTCCATTAGATGCGTAGCTACATGATGATGACTATGAGGGCATCGCATCCAGGGTATCAGCACATATTGAAGAAACACTAGCGTTGGAAGAAAGCAAGGAAGAGGCAGCACAAGCAAGCATAATAGAGAGCCTTGTAGAATTGAAAAGCTTGGTTGCGAGAGTCGAACAAGTCCAGCGGGACTTGGTGAAAGAACCGGACTCCGATCCTCGATCCAGAGAATCAAGTCAAAGGAAGAGAAAGGATCATGCCTTTAACATAAGACCTTGTCTAGTGAGAATCGAGCCAATCAATGTTATATTTCCAACCGATGAACTTGTTGAAAGTGTGGAGCAGCTCGCACATCTGGACATAAATGTTGGGATGTTACCCATAGAGGGGTTACACAATCTGTATACCCAGGTTGTAGAAGAAATCAGAGACAGAGATTTAGCCTCTTATAACCAGAACCTAAAGCTGGAAGAAAGTATAAAGAGATAAAAACTGAATGCACACTGAAAAAAAAGGAGCTCGAGTATGCACATGAGAAGCAGCGGAAGATACAAGAAACCATTTCAATGGTTTGTGCAAAAATACCTGAATGTGATGAAGGTGCCAGAGGTAGAGGAAGTTATACTTAAGATTGGTGCTACTGTGGACAATATTAAGGAAGAAATGATGGACATGTAGATTTCCTATGAGAAGGTTGTTGATTTGGAGGCGCGACAACAATTTGAAACCTTGTAGCAGGATAAAGGAGCGAGCGCCGAAGCACTGAAGGCTTCCACAGAAAACATCTCTGCAAAAGTGGCGAGATGTCAAATCTTGATGGATGAAATTTCCAAAGTATGGGCCATACTGCAAGAAGAACTAGAATTGCAAAATGTCTAGGACGAGGTACATCAGTGACAGAAAGACCTTGATGCTGTGAACATGGCCATGAAAGATTTTCCACCAAGGCAAAGAATTCAAAAATTCGTCGAGAACAGGGAGCTTCAAAAAGAACTGGAAGCATCAAGGGAAAAAGAAGTTGATACTTCCGTGAAGTTATAGACACTGTAGGAAGAAGCAGTTGCGATTTTGGAGGAGATTGAGAAAAAGTTACAATAACTTTGAGAAATAGAAGATGTTGTGAAGGAGCAACTTCTGGAACTGATCTCATAGGAGATGCTTGAAATAGTAAGGGAGTTTGAGCAAGAAGCAAAGGACACAATTGCGAAGTTAAGTGCAACTTTTCAAGAGTTCACTGCGACATTGAACATTTCAGAAGGTGTACAGATGGAACAGCCTAGTCAGAGTGGCTCAGGGACGAGCTACATGTGAGTGTTAGGGGCCTGTTGGGAGCAACCCAAGTTGAATAGTTTTGGAGAACCGTGTCATTTTGGGTTTAAGGGTACTATGGGGTTTCCGCCCACAGTTATTGTAAAGATGTGACCTCCGGGAATAGTCTATAAAAGGGGCAATTTTTCATATGGAAGGGTTAGATCTTGTTAGGAAAGAATAGATTTTGAAGAAACGATTATAAGATATGTGCTAAGAGATCTCTGAGAGGAAAAAAGGTTCTGCAGCTGCATGCGCAGAGACCTATTGTATAGAAGAGTTTGCAACTGTGTGTGCAGACCACATAAATATCTGTGTTGTGCGATTGTGTTTGAGTTATTCATGTTTATGTGTGTTCATGCTTTTATATGTATTTTCACTTGTATGTTGATGAGAATAATATGTTAAGTATGGATACATGTTTGAATATGCTAAGTGTGAACTAACGGGGATGGAAATGATGTGCTAAGTATAAGAACATGAATGCATGAACATTGTGGGGTTGTATTGAATATACTAAATGCACAGTTGTTTAGTTAGAATCATAGTTTCATAGTTGAAGGAATAACAATAATTCAACGAAGTTTGTATTGTTAAGAACTGCATAGTGCACAATCACATAATTATTCTGTTATATTATGGTGAATGGTCATATGTAATTGCTCAATAACAACAAATCAACAAAGCTTGTAGGTTGTCGAGGAATGTAGTTGCGCAGATACACGCTAATGAGTGATCTGTGAAGTAGATGTTGAGCGAGTTGCACATCTTCACTGCACATAACATAACCGTGCATCACCAGGTTACAGAAACTTGATTCTGTAACCACCCATCTTCGCTTCGGGTGAGACATCAGCATGCTCGCAGGTTGATGTCGAAAGGGCCAATGAAGGAGATTTTGTTGGGCTAAAGATAGAAGAACCTCGCAGAACCCAGGTCAACCCCAAAGAAAGTAGAAAGAGGGATTTGTGAACTAACAAAGGATATTCACTTAGTTTGATGAATTCGTACCTAAGGGTTCTGTATACTACGATAGTTGCGAAATGCGAAGTCATATGTTATTCCATCCCATTAGTAGATGTTAAATAGAATGTTAAGGAAAGATGTTAACCACATCTGAGCATCTCCATGGTTACAAAAGCTTGATTTTGTAACCCCACCGAAGGGGCCAGTGAAAGGGTTTTTGTTGTGTCTACATTTATCTCGTGAATGAAGGGTCGGCTGACTGTTATTGTGCTCAGTATTATTTCAGTGTTCACCATTATGCATATACATGAATCGACATCCTGGGCCTTCATAGGTTGAATATTTTTACAATTCGCTCATAAATGAAGGGTAGGCCGACACTTCTTGTGCCCAGTATTCTATTCATAATAGTTATAGACTGCAAGAAGGGTCGGTCCATCCTTCTTGTGTTCACCATTCTAGATACAGGTGAATTCACAATTCTCTACTAAATGAAGGGGCGACCGATCATTCTTGTCAGATGTCGGAAGTCGGGATAATTTTTTTTATGTTATAACTTAGCCAATGTCCCGATTTTCAAGGTTACATAAGCTTGATTCTATAAACCCCCATATTCTCTTCGGGTGAGACTTCAACCTGTTTGCAGTGTGATGCCGGAAGGGCCAGTGAAAGATTTCTCTCTTAAATTAGATATTCCCACAATCCGCATTGCGGGTTGCGGGATTACGGAATTTCGGGTGCGTTTCTAAGAAAATTTGGTATCCGCAATCTGCAATATATTTGTGGGTTTAGAAAAGGTGATGAATTTTTTTTTTTTCTAAGTTGGGTTTCCACTTTCTGCAATCCTCATTGCGGAATGCGGAACCAAAAATCTGTTTTTTATTAATCAAACACTTTCTGACTTCCACAATCTGCATTGCAGGTTGCGGAAATGTGGAAGCAAGAAATTCAAACTCATAAAAAATGTGTATTGCAAGATTACAGAAACAATGGATTTCCAAGAAAAACAAGGCCTCCCGCAAATCATGAAAATACATAAAACAAGTGTTATTTAAAAGTTTTTAAAACCCCAATTCTAGATATTTGCACAATTCACTCATAAATAAAGGGGCGACCGACCCTTCTTCTGCCCATTATTCTTTTCATAATAGTTCTAGACTGCAAAAAGGGTCGGTCGATCCTTCTTGTGTTCAACATTCTGGATACAGGTGAATTGTTGAATATAGGTGTCCACACTTCTCTACTAAACAAAGGGGCGGCCGACCCTTCTTGTCGCAAGTCGGGATAAATATTGTTTAGTCAGGAGTTGTTGTCCCATCCTTCGTAGGTTAAATATTTTTACATTTCTCTCTCAAATGAAGTGTCGGCTGACCCTTCTTGTGCTCAGTATTTTGCTAGTTTTCACCATATGGATATAGATGAATTGACAACCTAGCCTTCGTAGTTTGAATATTGTTACAATTCCAACATAAATGAAGGGGCGACCAACCCTTCTTCTGCGCAATATTATTTTCATAATAGTTCTTTACTGCAATAAGGGTCGAACGATCTTTCTTGTGTTGGCCATTCGGGATACACGTGAATTGTTGGATATAGGTGTTCATAGTTATCTACTAAACAAAGGGGTGATCGATCTTTCTTGTCGGAAGTTGGAAGTCGGGAATTCTCACTCGGGAATAGTGGCCATTTGGGCGACATTTATGTTTCACATGTAACAAATGATTATCATGATCATTGAATTTTATGGACAAGAATATGTCTAGTTTCTTTGATTCATAATATGAATAGCAAGAGGCTCTTTTTCTTCTAGGAAAACAAAAAGAGAATCTAACTAGGATGAATTTTACATTAATTTGGAAGAAAGAACATTGACAATATTTAAATGTGTGAATCAGAGCATATAAAATGAATTCTAACTCATATTACAGTCAAATATGTGGAAAGGAGATAATATTGTGTAATGCAAAATACATTCACAAAAGAGAAATTAAAATACTGAAGAAAGTGACAACATATGAATCTTTGTTTCCAATAGACTTGTACTTCTGCTCTTCATTAAAGTCTTCAAAGAATATTACATCACTGTAATTTTTTCTCTCGGATCCAACCCCTATTACTTTGTAAAGACAAAATTTATACAAAATGTTCTTTGAATTCTTTGTTAAAAAAAGAAATTTCAAAGAAATCTCTAAACTTCAAGAAAATTTGTTTTGTTGTCGACCAAGCTGGTATAGTGTTTCTTTGATTTGGGCCATTGTAACACTCGGGCAGTTAACAAAGGAACCGCAACGTCATTTAAAATTAAGACACTTGAATATTCATTCCTGATATAACCTGTATTTTGTTTTCCCAAAATTTTCAACAATTTTCCATTGCTCTTGAGTTGGGATTTCATAATCCATCATTTCTTTCACCATCACCTCCAATTCTAGGCATTCTGTGTAACATGCATTTGGAAGATACTTCTTAATCATTATAAATTTTTCAAGTATTTCAAAATCATTGGTCAATTCATCAATTATTGTCTTTCCAGTTAATCCTTTGACCAAACCTTCAAATTTCAAGTGATCCATACGAGAGTGTAGTATCAAACTGTGATAATTTTCTTGAGTCATTAATTTTCTATCATCACTCCAAAAAGAAGGTAGACGACATTCAAAAGGCCCCATAAATAATTCCTTAAAATTTTGAACTTCAAGGACCATCTGTTGCGCTATGTCTTCTACTTCTTTAACACGATCATGCTTTCCAATAATTCTTCTTGCCCAAATGATGATTGATGGTATGTCTTTGATTCCAAAATTCTGCAAATATGATTGGGTTAGAGTGTTTAAAAATCTGATTGTATTTTGAGTTGTTTCTGAATTCCTTTTGCATAATGTCTCGTTTTCCACTTTACACCTTTGGAGAGCTATGTTTGCTATAGTATCTTTATCTGCTATAAAATTCAAATGTGACCAGAATTTGGTGACTTCCACTGATATCACATCCCATATAAGGTGTTTAGCTCCTTGTAATGGAAGTTGACCTGTGAATTTATCTTTTAATTCATCAACTTTCTTTTGCAGTTGATTTCTATCACTCAACGCCTTTTTCTTTTCTCCAGAATTTTGAATTACTTCTTATTTCAAATCCTGGTTTTCCGCTTTCAACTCTTCTATCTCTACATATTTTAGACCCATTTGTCCTTCATCCGTACATAGAGATTGATCCCTTGGCTTCTATGGCACTTGCAAAGTTACAATCTGATTGGTATTCAACACCGAAATTTGTAACAACAATTCAATCCTTTCTTTATCCCAAGCATGCTTTTCATCTTGTAACTTTAACATTTTAACTTTGTGATCCATCATTTCTTGATATATGGATTCCTTTTCTTGTTGTAATGCTGTCAACTCTGGATATTCCACATGTTGATTATTTGGCACCTTCAATTTTTTCTTGAGCATTTGAATGGTATTTTCCTTTTCATCAAGGATCCTTTTGGTACAGTGGTTGTTCCCTAGGTCATCTCCCACAGTCATAAGGTCCATTTGTAGTCTTTTAATCTGGATCAAATTTTCTTTGTATTCCTCCTTCTCTTGCCTCAATTGACTCTCCAGCTTTGCTATCACAGACTGCAATTTAGAAATTTTTAAAGTGGATTGTAATAAATCAGAATACAGGACATCTACTGTTTGTTTATGCAATTGAATCTTATCGGGTATATTAATCACATCAAGCTTAACTTTCATTTCAGAAAATTTCTCATCGTTCACCACTGCAAACCTTATAGTGTTTCTTCCTAGATCTGTAACTATAAGAAGAGAAACATTTTGTTCTACCAACATTCTTACTTCAGGGTACAATTTTTGAGTTTCTTCCAAAGACTACTTCTTGTTTTCTGCATATTGTGAAAGTACATCAAATATGGACTTATACTGAGAGTTGCTTCAAGATTCCTTTATTTCTGAAAAAGAATATTGTTGCATAATATTTGCAGGTGGCTACGAAATCAAAGTAGTTTTTTTCTGGAACAATTAAATCTCGTTCCTCCATACTAATACTTTCCTTCTGTTGTTCCACTTTTGATTTCTTGCTTGAAACTTCTTCATCGACTTCCATACTATCAACTTCTGAAATACTTCTCTTATTGGTGATATCAGATTTAGTTGGTGTCTGAACCAACATTGCCAAATTTCCTGTTTGTTCCATATTCACTTCTTTCTTATCTTGTTCAAATTTGAATAAATTTTCCATTTCTTTTAATCCTTCTATTGTTTGATGATCAAAAGCCCTGTTTCTATTTTGTTGTCTCATTTGCGATATAATTTGATGTTGATCATAATTAATTCTTTCATCCTCTTAGAAATCCATGATCTTAAATAATTTTTATACTACATATACGACTACCTTAGTCTTAATGATGAATGGACCAACTTTAAGAGGGATTTCACATTTGATGATTTTTTGAAAACACCGAAATGTTATTCTTATGAATGCAAACTTTGTGTAATAAATTCTAAGGAAAAATAGCTTGGTGTTAAAAAGGCTGGCAATAGATATGGTGCTTCAGTAAAACCATACACTCTAATTATAGTATGTTATTTATACAAGAACCAATCACCTGTTTGGACTTCTGGTGTAGGCTGCAAGGTTTCTTTCATTTCTTCTAACACTCGGGGCAATTCAACATTGAAAAAAATTATGCAAACTTCTGCCATGATTGTATTGGTGAACTCAAACATATTGACCTGTTTAGAAAGGTCATGAGAAAAGATGGTACCAAGAAAATTCGATTCCAAAATATTGAACACAAGAATAGGTTCAGGAGATATGACCGATATCTGAAATGCTTCAACTCGTGGAAATTCACCAACTGGACATGAATCACTTCAGCTAGGAATTCATCAAAATTATAACAAAACACCAGACTCGACTGTGACTTGGGTGAAATTACTTACAGAATAAAACCTAACATAACTTCTGTGATTGACTTATCACTATCTAGACCTACAATTTGACTCAAAAAGGACAAAACTAACCGTGTATCTCACTGAAAGACATCAATACTCAAAGGGAACAATAGGTTTTCATACGACTAACCATCCTTCAAGACTTGTAATAAAAACTTGTCTTTTTCTGCCGGACTGTAGTTTCTACAAAACTTTACCAAATTTTCTTCGTTAAACGACTCAGGGATTTTGGGAAATGTTTCAGGTAAACGTATAACCTCACGGACAGTCTGCGCATTTACTCGGCATAGAATATTGGTTGTATTTACATTAATGATTAGCCTTTCGTCCTGCAAATAATTCACCGCATACCAACCAACAAATTCGGGGAAGTGTAGGTTTTGTTTGACACAAAAATAATACAGAAAATAACCAAAAACATTAAATACATCATTTCCCCGTGACTTAAATTCCATCAATTTCTCTTTAGACTACAAAATACTACACACAGATAACACAGGGTCGAAAATATCCCTTTCCTTGTCAACTACAAGCTCCTCGTTTTCATCTGAACTTTCATTGAAGGGAAGAAGGTCTTGGGTTTTCTCCATTTGGGAAACAAAATCTAAACACTGAGGGTTTCGAGCTACCTGTGAAGTGAGCTTGTTGGATTTTGTTCTAGTTGACGAAGACAACGACGTGTTTCCCGCGGCTTCTTTTCCTCCAGGAAATAAGCGACAAAGGCATTTTTTCCAACTTCGAACAAAACTTTTATATAAAATATGCTTAGGTGGTTTTGAAATGATGAGTGGTTTAAATTTACCCGCTTTTCATAGCGGAATCCACCAATGCTTCCCACTTGGTAAACAGTTTAATTTCCACTCCACCTTTCCAAGTTTAACCACCGTGCACTTTCTAGCGCCGAAACCCATTTCCACCGTCGATTTGCTTCTAGGTGGGTCTGCATCATTATTCCACCACGTTTTTACATGTTTGCAACTTTTGGTGTGAGTCGTTCAATTGTTTAGCGCCTTTTCCATCTCTGCCCTTGGTCATTTGAAGCTCCTCTGTGCATTATAATACCCTGCGCGCAATCATGAAGGCCTGTTGATGTATATGTAACTTCGGAATGTATTTCATCTATGTATTTCATATATATTTATTGTACCCTTATTAGAGATGTGTTATTCCTCTATAAGGAAGTGTCGTCATGTGTATTGACAAGTGTCGCAAGTGTGTGTACTTGTTGATGGGTTATTAGACCACCATGTGGGGTTGGCCCTGAATTATATATATTATAATGTGGATGTACCTAGCTAGACAAGTCGGCCCCATAAGGTCACTGGGAAAACAACTTAGTATAAATAGAGATTAGGTGATCTCTATTTAGAACACTCGAAAATGTATCTCACTCTCACTCAGAAAGTGGTGCACTAGTGAGGAGGAGGATCATCTGCTACTAGGAGACTATCTCAGTGTATTTTGGTTGTACTTTGGTTGAGCCATTGCTCTCTCTATCTCTGAGGAAGTTGTGGGGTTTTTCACCTTAGGGTTTTCCCCACGGAAACTCTGTGTCTCTTGTCTCTTATGCTTTTGATTCTTGTGATGCTTGTCATACTTATTGTGATTGTCATGCATTGATATACTGTATATGTTATTCTCTCAGCAAAGATCCTAGAGTATTGTGAATTAATGCTCAAAATTTAACATGGTATCAGAGCTAACCTGAGAAGAAGACATTTTGCCGTGACGGAAACTTGAGTTTCTTGTTTATTGGGTTTCTCTCCACAGATTTTGGAAAAATAGTATAGTAGATTGACTCTACTCATCAAGGCGCATCTATCTATCCAATCAAAATTCAATTCCGAGCATTTTCAGATTTGGCCGTAAAAATTAGGGTTTCCACAAAAATAGGCATTTCTGTAATCTGAAGACACAGCTGGAAGCTCCTTGCAAAAATCAAAGTTTAGAGCTTTGGATCGAGATTTTTGGCTGGGTAGATCTCCGGGAAACTCAAACCCTAATTCAGGGCTCTCCCTAGTGAACCCGGGAGGACAAAAGATCAAATCTGAAGGGTAAAAATTTGTTGATCTCAAATTCTAAATGCACCAGGCTGATCAGCTCATCAAAATGCATCTTTCTATCCTTTCAGAAATTTGAAATTGACATTTTGAATTTTTAGGGTTTTTCCGACAAACCCTAATCCGGGACCAGATCCAGTTTTCAGCATTTCAAGTGGTAAGATCTAAATCTTTTCTATTTCCATTTGAAGTACTCTTTAAGATGTCTCACCACACCAAGCTTGAGGATAAGCTTGAAGGAGCTGATAACTTCTGAGCTTGGAAGTATAGGATTGGGTTAATCCTGGAAGAGAATGAGTTGGACTCATATGTGAAAGAAGACATCCCTATCCCAGAGGATGAAGAGGCCAAGGTATTGCATAAGAAGAACTTGGTCAAGGCAAAGAGAATCATTGTTGATTCTATCAAAGACCATCTCATACCCCATGTGTCTTCTCTTAAGACACCCAAGGAGATGTTTGACTCTTTGACCAAGCTATTTGAAGGAAAGAACATAAATCGGAAGATGACCCTGCAGAACCAATTGAGAGTAAAGTTTCAAAATGGAGAAACCATTCAATCTTATTTTTCAAGGGTCTCCCAGATCAAGGAACAACTAGAAGCAGTGGATGAAATGGTGGAGAATGGTGAAGTGGTGATGACCACTCTAAATGGCCTACCCAGGTCATGGGATTCCTTTATTCAAGGAATTTTTGCAAGGAAGAAGTTGATCTCCTTCAACAGATTGCGGGAAGAATGCTCTCAAGAAGAAGCTAGACTTATAGCTCGTGAGGAAAAGATGGGAGAGGAAGATCAATCTCTTGCAGCTCACACCAAAAGAATCAAGCCCAAGAAGGAGCACTCCCGCCACAAGAGATCCTATCAAAAGAATAAGAAGGATCTAAGATGCTTCACATGCAATGAGAAGGGTCACTTTGCTTCAGATTGTTCCAAGAACAAAAGGGATAATAACAACAACTCTAGCAAGAAGAAGAAGGGCAGCAAAAGAAAGTTTCATGCTCATGCTGTCGAGGATGATAGACCTCCAAAGAAGAAGGCTAGGGCAGAAAGTGATGATAGTGATGTTGACTCATCAAGTGAAGAAGAGTATGTTCTAATCTCTGCTCTCATAGGTACTATCTCCCATGTTTGTAATGATTGGTTGATTGACAGTGGGGCTTCCAAACACATGACTGGGTTTAAGGAATCTTTTGTGAATCTATCTGAACATGAATCACCCCATAAGGTGAAACTTGGGGATGATTATCAATACCCAATCAAAGGAAGTGGTGAAGCCTCCTACAACCTAGATTCGGGAAAATATTTGAATATGAAAGAAGTCCTTTATGTACCTGGGCTCAAGAAGAACTTACTCTCCATCTTTGCATTGGATGCAAAAGGTATGAGGGTTGCATTTGTGAATGGCCAAGTCCTAATGTGGCCAAAGGGAAAGAACATAGATGATGCAGTAGTGACTGGAGAGCAAGAGGGAGGTTTGTATAAATTGAAGGGACAACCTAAACATGCCATGGTACATGAATCCATGGAGCCAAGTGAACTTTGGCATAGAAGACTTGCTCATATGCACTATAGAGCACTTCCAATTGCAAGCAAGGTTGTAGAGGGTCTTCCTGAAATCAAGACCAAACATGAAGGTGTTTGCAAAGGATGTGAAAAAGGTAAGAACATTAAGAAGGCTTTCCCAAGCAGTGAAAGCAAGGCAAAAGACATCCTGGAAATCATCCACTCAAATGTATGTGGTCCTATGTCATCCAGTTCTCTAAGTGGGTATGTTTACTATGTCTCATTTATTAATGACTTCTCCAGGAAGACTTGGGTATACTTCTTGAAGAACAAAGATGAGGTGTTTGATAAATTCAAGGAATTCAAAACCTTGATGGAGAATCAAACTGACAAGAAGATCAAAACATTCAGATCCGACAATGGTGGAGAATTCACCTCAGGTGACTTCAAGAATCTTTGTAGTGATTCAGGGATTAAGAGGGAGTTGACTGCTCCTTATAATCCTCAACAAAAATGAGTTGCAGAAAGGAAGAACAGAACTATCATGGAAGCAGCAAGGGAAATGCTGCATGAACAGGATCTACCTATGCATCTATGGGCAGAAGCAGCTAGAACAACTGTATATGTGCAGAACAGAACACCCCACAAGATATTGGAGAACAAGACACCAGAAGAGGTCTTTTCTGGTAAGAAACCTGAAGTCAGTCATCTCAGAATATTTGGTTGTCCAGTATACACTCATGTTCCAAAGGAAAAGAGGACTAAACTAGATCCTTCAGGAAAGAAGGGTATCTTTGTGGGTTACAGTGAAAGCTCGAAGGCTTACAGAATATACTTTCCAGGGTTCAAGAAGATTGATGTCAGCAGGGATGTAACATTTGATGAAAACTCAGCATTCATCAAATCAAGGAAGGCACCTATCAAAGTTTATGAAGAACCTAAGGAAACTAGATTTCAAAACACTACCATGACTGAGGCAGTTCTAGAAGTTGTTCGTGAGTTTGAAGATCCACAAGAACCTGTAAATCCACCCCGTGAGGATAACTCTCACAAGAGGAAACCTGCATGGGCTAGAGAGCTCATATAAGATGCAGAAATATTTGGCATTCCAGAAGAAGAATACAGAGCAAAGAAGAGAACCAGATCACATACCATCTATGTTGCTTTACTCTGTGACATTATGAACAAAGAACCTTCCAGTTATGAAGAAGCAGCGGAAAAGAAAGAATGGAAGGATGCCATGGTTGAGGAATACCAATCAATAATGAAGAATGATGTTTGAGATGTTGTCCCAAGACCTAAAGAGAAGTCTGTTGTGACTTCCAAATGGATCTAAAAAATCAAGCATGCTGCAGATGGCAGTGTAGAGAAATACAAGGCAAGATTCGTAGTTCGTGGCTTCTCTCAGAAAGAGGGAATAGATTATGAAGAAACTTTTGCACCTGTAGCCAAGTATACTTCCATCAGAACAGTACTTGCCCTGGCTGCAGCAATGAAATGGAAAATACACCAGATGGATGTCAATACTGCTTTCTTGAATGGTGTAGTTGAAGAGGAAGTATATGTGGAGCAGCCACTCGGTTTTGAAATACATGACAGGGAGTCATATGTATGTAGATTGAAGAAAGCCTTGTATGGCTTGAAACAAGCTCCCAGAACTTGGTATGGTAGGATGGACAGTTTCCTATCTAGTTTGGGCTTTACCAAGAGTAAAACGGATTCCAACCTTTACTACAAGGTTGAGGAAGGGAATCCTATGATTCTACTCCTGTATGTGGATGACTTATTTGTAACAGGAGATGACGGACTAATTGTAGATACTAAGAGGAAGCTTGCTGCTGAATTCGATATGAAAGATTTGGGAATGATGCACTATTTCCTAGGTATGGAGGTGTGGCAGAGTGCAGGTGGGATATTCCTTGGTCAAGGGAAGTACACAATAGATATCTTGAAGAGATTTGGGATGATGGATTGCAAGGCCATGGCCACACCTATGGCATCGAATCTGAAGCTTCTATGTGATGCTTCATCTGAGCCGGTTGATGTCTCTATGTATCGTCAGATGATTGGGCCCTTGATGTACCTGACGAACACGAGACCAGACATTTTATTTGCTGTGAACACATTGAGTCAGTTCCTGACAGATCCGAGGAATGTTCACTTGGTTGCTGTAAAGCATGTTCTGAGGTACGTGAAGGGTACAGTGGATTATGGGCTCAAGTATGAAGCGAATCAAAAGTTTAACCTGCAGGGTTATGTTGATTCAGATTGGGCTGGCAGTGCTGCAGATAGGAAGAGCACATCTGGATGCTGCTTCAGTATGGGATCAGGTGTGATCTCTTGGTTTAGCAGGAAGCAGTCCTGTGTAGCACTGAGTACAGCTGAGGCAAAGTATGTTGCAGCCTGTTCAGCTAGTTGTGAGGCAGTATGGCTACGGAAGCTACTGTCTGATTTATTTGATCTCCCGTTGGATGCTACTGGTATCTTCTGTGATAACCAAAGTTGTGTGAAGCTGTCCGAGAACCTAGTGTTTCATGACAGGTCGAAACACATAGAGATCAAATATCACTATATCAGGGATATGGTGCAGAGAGGAGCTATGAAGCTCCTGTATGTTGCAACGGACGAGCAGATTGCAGATGTACTGACGAAGCCACTAGCCAGGGTGAAGTTCGAGTACTTCAGAGAGAGGCTTGGCGTTCTTCAGATCGAGGACACTTCGAGGAAGAAGTGATGGACACATTTGCTGAAGCCATTCCAAGCATGTTGGAAGGAGGATCCTTCACATGGTTGTGGATGTAAGCGCTGGATGATGAACGTCAGGATGATGTTCTGGTTTCTGCTTTGTATGATCAGTTGGATCATTTTTATATGTATGCATCATGTTGGATGCTGGATATGATCAGTTGGATCATTTATATGTATATGTATGTACGCATCATGTTGGATGCTGGATATGATCAGTAGGATCATTTGTATGTATCTTGTATGCATCATGTTGGATGCTTGGACCATGTATTTGTATATGTATCAGGTGGATACATTGTATGATCAGGTGGATCATGTATGGTGATATGTATCATGTATGTGTATTTGTATCAGGTGGATACATTGTATGATCAGGTGGATCATGTATGATGATATGTATCAGGTAGATACTTGGTATGCATCAGGTAGATGCATTATATGATCAGGATGATCGTGGATGACGAGCTTCAGGATGTTGCTCCAGATGACATGCAACAGGATGTTGCAGTCATGATGATCAGGATGATCATGTGTACATTAGGATGATGTATGGTGAGTATCAGGTTGATACTCTATGGCCGTGGATCAAGTTGTGCAGATGAGCATATAATTTGGCCCTGGGAGATTTGCAGATAGTCTTTCAAGGTTTTTCCTATGGCATGTAATTCATACCCTGGGATATCTGGCAAATGCTCTTTCGAGGTTTTGCTCTGGGAGGACATATAATTTGGCCCTGGGAGATCTGCAGATAGTCTTTCGAGGTTTTTCCTATGGCATGTAATTCATGCCCTGGGATATGTGGCAGATGCTCTTTCGAGGTTTTGTCCTATGGCATATAATCTGTCCCTAGGAGATCCGATAGGTTGGGCTGTGTGCCCGTAATAAGTCCTGGGATGCTCTTGCGAGGTTTTTCCATGACCACATATAATATGTCCCTGGGAGATCCTATAGGTAGATCTGCGTGCTCGTAACAGCCTGGGATGCTCTTGCGAGGTTTTGTGGTGACCACATATAATGTGTCCCTGGGAGATCCTATAGGTAGAGCTGCGTGCTCGTAACAGCCTAGGATGCTATTGCGAGGTTTTGTGGTGAGGTCACATATAATATGGCCTTGGGAGATCCTATAGGTAGAGCCGTGTGCTCGTAACAGCATGGGATGCTCTTTCGAGGTTTTGTGACGCACGTAATAAGTCCTGAGGATTCCACAGTATGGCCAGTGATGACGAAGACCTGCAGGTAGTGGGCCTACATCCAGTATGAAAAAGGACTGGCTCTGTAGAACTTCCTATGACGAGTAGAGTCAGAGATTGGTTGAGATAGCAACAGTAGTGACGATGACGATGACGATGATCCCGAGAAGAAGACTTGTCTAGCAGATCTGTGTCGAGAAATACCTTCCTAGTTAAGAGGGAGTGTTGATGTATATGTAACTTCGGAATGTATTTCATCTATGTATTTCATATATATTTATTGTACCCTTATTAGAGATGTGTTATTCCTCTATAAGGAAGTGTCGTCATGTGTATTGACAAGTGTCGCAAGTGTGTGTACTTGCCGATGGGTTATTAGACCACCATGTGGGGTCGGCCCTGAATTATATATATTATAATGTGGATGTACCTAGCTAGACAAGTCAGCCCCATAAGGTCACTGGGGAAACAAATTAGTATAAATAGAGATTAGGTGATCTCTATTTAGATCACTCGGAAAAGTATCTCACTCTCACTCAGAAAGTGGCGCACTAGTGAGGAGGAGGATCATCTGCTACTAGGAGACTATCTCAGTGTATTTTGGTTGTACTTTGGTTGAGCCATTGCTCTTTCTATCTCTGAGGAAGTTGTGGGGTTTTTCACCTTAGGGTTTTCCCCACAGAAACTCTGTGTCTCTTGTCTCTTATGCTTTTGATTCTTGTGATGCTTGTCATACTTATTATGATTGTCATGCATTGATATACTGTATATGTTATTCTCTCAGCAAAGATCCTAGAGTATTGTGAATTAATGCTCAAAATTTAACAAGGCCATGAAGTTGACTTGCAAAGAACATCGTCGATCTTGGAGGAATCAAATCCAACGGATCACACACATTTCGTTGGTTTAACGTGCACGAAGTTCACACGTAGGATAAAAGACAACCAAAACGCCCCAATACGGTGACATGACGAGTCAGAGACCTTATATAGAGACCTTAATATAGTGACAATATTTGCATTGTTATTCTCTATAAAATTTAATAAGAAATGTTATACTAATGTTAAATAACCCAAGAATCCATATAGAATAAATTTAAAAAACATAAAGAAAAAAAAGCTAACAATATGAAGAATTCACTTTTTTTATCAATTATACCAATTCCAGACATTGTTTGTAGATGGGTTTGTAGAATATCTAGTGTAACATGGGAAAAAGTTGATGAATAAGAGGGAGATATGACCATAAGAGATAAGAGAAGTCTAAACAACAAGATCAATCTTCCAAGATGGCATTGAGATGAAATGTTTAAATTAGGAAAAGAAGGAGAGATCACATGTTGTAGCAAAAACATCTAAGGTTGGTGTTATTTTTTTACACAACCCATTTCATATTGGCTACATAATTCTATCGTTCAAGCCATGGAAATTGTGAAAATTGGCAGTGAGGTTGTACAATCTAGGAAGTGTGATTTTTTGTTGGTTCATTAGTGTGGGTCATTCGAGACTTTGCCTCCATAGACTAGTCGCATAATGCATTACAAATTTCAAAAACTTTGGTTGTGGAAAGTTAAAACCATACATCTAATTCTGTTCTCCACGTACAAAATGATACACATTTTGAAAATCCAATCCATAGTGCAAAATTCTTCACATACTTGTAATTTCACAGCATCCCAGTCATATAAGGAGCCCACTAGACGAATCACAAATGCAAATGTTGCAGTAGATGTTTTTAAGGAGCCCGTTGGACGAATCACGAATGCATAGTGAAGAAAATGAGGTGGAAACGACAATGAGGACGAATTACCCAAGATAAGCTCCGTTTTAAGTTTCACCCCTACGCAGTTGGAGTATTGGGCATGGATGCATCCAATTTCTCAAAAAAGGGGAAAAAACTGCATTGTTCCTCTCTACAGCTTTTAATAAGCAATGTCTAACCCAAATAAACCAAGAACCCATATAGAGGAAATTTTAGAAACATAAAAAATGCCTGACAATATGAAAAAAAAATTGAAAAATATTTATAACCGTTGAGATTGAATTGACAAGTAATCAAACTTCTAATAGAAAAACCAAGGTTGGATGGAAATGAAATACAATCTATGCAATGTCCAATGAATATAGAGATCGATAAACACAAAAGAGGGAGTGAATCTAAAAAATATGTTAATGAATACAAAAACTATTATCTTGAATCACTTCAATAACAAACTCGACTCCTTTGAAGCCCTTTGGAAACTTGAAAGTGGACGACAAAGTGCAAAGGTAACATTTACCAAAACTAAAGCTAGTATATCCAATTCGTGAGCCTTTAGACAGTTTTGGAAAGTGCTTTCGACACTTAGGGGGTTTTATGCTTTTAGTAAGCCTTATTTTTTGTGCTTTTCAACTTGCCTTTAAGGCATTCTATTTTCTCTCTTGAGATGTCTAATCTATTGTATTCATATTGAGGAATAATACATGAGATGATCTTTCAATCAATTGAGTTACTTCTTTACTTCAAGATTCTTGGCTATTAGAATTCTTTCATGGTATTGATCCTATATAGAATTCTCACAAGATGAAGTGAAGAAGGCGGAAATTATAGTGAAAGATAACATCTTGCGATGATTTCTACTTCGTATTTTTTGTTTTAGGTCATCTTGGAATTTTTAGTATATCTTTGTTTCTGGGATTTTGAGACCGTGAAATGTTTATGGTATGGAGTCATGTCAAGATGTTGATTTGCTATAGTTCTGAAGATATTACCTCAAAAACTTAAGGTTTTTGAATAACCTTCAAACATGTCAATTTGGAATTTTCCTTATAAGTTTTGAAGAAGAATGTTTCAGATAGTCCCCTTTGGAGGAGATGCAAAATAGATCTTTAAGAACACATGGTTAAAATTTCACATCTTGGTTCGCTATATTTTTGAAGTTATGAACTTGGGAAGACTAGGGTTTTAAATGACTCAAAACTCATCTTTAAACAAGTTAGTTTGGAATTTTCACTATAACTTTTGATCCATGATGTTCCATAAAATGACCCTTAGAGGAAATGTCGTAGAGATATTGAAGAATATGTGGGAAAAGTTTCATATATTTATTCATTACATGTTAAGAGTTATACTTGTTGAATGTTAGGGTTTGTGACAATGAAAATTAAAGAGAAGTAGGTTGACCAAATCTTCCATAACATTCTCATACGGTATCAGAATCACTAACTTTTTGGCACATTGGATCCGCATTCTTACTGATGATCTTGGTGATTATATTGGCACATTCTATGATGATCTTGGCATAGATATTATTGGTGATTGTATTGAAATATTCCATGGTAATGTTATTGGCATGAGATCCCTCTAAGCTATTGGAATGTACTATGAGGTCTATGATGTAAGGGTTTGAAGGTGCAAATAGATGAAGTCTATTGGTGATTATGTCTAGGATTTGATTACACTATATGGAGGCATATTTATTGTCTTGCTATACATCTGAAGTATATCTTGGAAGAATTTGTTGGCATTCTTGCAGGACAAATTTGAGGCATGTACAGGTTGACATTGTGACATAGATAGTTTTTGTGGCATTGTGACAGAGACAATGATTGTGTCATTGTGACAAACAAGGATTGTGATAGTGACAACAATAAAATGATTGTGGCAATGATAGATATAGGTATAGGGACAATGATATAGGTACAAGGACATAGATACAGGTATAGGTTGATGGAAACCGTGATACAATGGAAGTGGAATATTGTTCTTGTTATTCATATTAGGGTGGAAAGGCCGAGCAACGATAGGAGATTGAAGTCTCCTTTGGGTTGGTGCTTGTGATCTCAAGGATTTGGGGATTCCTTCCAATTGGTGCTAGTAAAACTATCGAGTTGGAATTTACTAAGGATTGGAGTCCTATTTATAGGTTGAAAATTATGAAAACCAAGGGTTTGTAGCCTCCTTCTAGATGGAGCTAGTAGATCGAGGAGTTGGAGATTCCTTAAGGTTGGAGCCTATAAATTAGGGGGTTGTAGGCTCATTTTAGATGGAGATAGTAAACCAAGGAGTTGGATCTTCCTTCAGTTTGGAGCCTATAAATTAGGGTGTTGGATCCTCCTTCCAGTGGGTGCAGTTAAATCAGGGATTCAATTCCTTCAGGAGAGTCTGATAGCTGGACTGAAGATCTATAGAGAACATGGATGAAAATGAAAGTCTCTACTCTATAGATGGGGTTCGACTGTTCTATGGATCAAATTTTGATCTGATTGGATTATAAGAATGAGACTCCATTTACATGCACAAGGTTTTGATATATGGAAATACGTTCTAAATGGTTACATCGCTCTAAAAATACCACAAAAACTGCAATCATGAAGGAGCTAAGAAATAATAATGCAATGGAAATGGATATCATCTTGCATGGAATATATGATCATGTGAAAGATAAATTTGGAAGGTGTTCATGAGATAAAGTGCTATGGAACAAGGTACAAAATATCTGCACAAAAGGACCCCATTCTTAGCATTATTTTTGTACCAAGTACCTAAAAAGATCGGGTGAATAGTTCATGAGGTTTGGAGTCCAAAGAAGGCTTAAAAAGTATAAGGGAAGTAAGCTTACCTTAGGTCTTAGGGGGCCTACAAACTTATTCCAATAGGCCCAAGCGCTTAAAAAATTAATCAGAGGTGCTAGAGAACCAACTACACAGGACCTTAGCCGATGACGAGGGCGCTATGCAGTAGGTGTTGGTTTATCCAACAATACTAAGAGGTGGGCGGGGGAGGGGGGGATCAGTATTTCCTTTTTCAAAACTTTTATATACAATTAGTATTAAGCACAAGTTAAATAATCATAAGTACCGTGAATAATACAATTAAAAATTTGAACACACCGATTTATCGTGAAAACCTTAGAGGTAAAACCAACAAAGCTTTCCTATTAATGAGCTAATCATATACAAAATTGTTTTACAAGCACCAACTTGATGGAAAAATTAATCTCCTAGATTCTTCTGCCACTACAGAAAGGATGCGCCTAAACCCCTAGTTTTATACCTGCTAAACAGACAAGGATGACCCACCACCCTAATTCTCCAGCCATGACTGGAAGGAGGCAACAATTCCCTTAGAAGGCCTCAAACTACCCCAAGCACCACCCAACAACCGTCTAATTTATAATAGTCTTAACTTCAGTTTTTTAGATTTTTAGTGGCAGCTCAAACTTTTGTAATGCTTCATCTATCTCACTGGCTTGTTTCTTGCTTTTGATATGCAATTACCAAAATTTCAGAGACGCCTCTGGTCCTATTCATACATTTGACTTGTATGGTTATATATCTTTCCAAAGAACTTTATTATTTGAAACATTGTGTTTTTTAGGAAAATCATGCCACTTCATAAAAAATATTGGATCCTTATAATGGCATTGATTCATCATTGATCTTCATAGTCTTTCAATCTTGTTTTAATTAGTAAGGAATTACTATTTTGCAGAGTTAACCAATTTTGGCAATTCTCCAAAGTTGGCAATTTGGCCAAATTGTTCTCCAAATATACCATTTCCAAACGTCTCTTCAATAGAGTGGACGTCAAACCAACGGTCAACTAAGATTTACAAATATTTATCATTCGATCCTTTTAATTAACCCTCCAACATCTCTCAACAACGAAATGTTTCAAAACCATTGGATCTTCATCAATCCACATCGACGTTTGACTTCAACATGTCCTTAGCTAGATTTAATAAAGAATTCGCATCACATCCTGAGATTTAAATGCTGCACAACTTAAACCAGCTAAATTGTCATATACCATTGGATGGCCCCATTCAAGATCGACGGTGGACTTGAAATGTTTATGAGCCCAATTATGAACCCTAACCGTCAATCTTTCCCATCAGTTAAATCAATGGTCGGTCAGGGTAACGTCTGCCAGTTCTCGGGTAACGTCTTTGAATCGTAGTGTTCTTTCGATCCATGTTCTGGTTTTTTTGTTCATTTTCGCTTGTTTAAATAGGATCTTCCCCTGTTCCATCATGTTTGCCGAAAATGTTGTCTAACTTATCCCTGTCTTCAACTCTTTATCCCTCCACCGACCCTCCTCAACGTCTGGTTTCTTAAAGTTGGAGAAAAGGGAAGTCTCTGGATTCCGACCACTGCTCTGCTTAGTGGCCACGAGATCCTGTACAGGAATCCTTTTTACAACAGTTCTTTAGGACTATCTCCTTGTTTTATAATGGCGGAAGGTAGCAGTCATGGAAGGAGCAACGTCACCGATGCAAACATCCGCAGAGTCGAGAAGTTGGAAAATGGGATAGCAGAGCTTCGGCAAAAGCTAAAATTGAAATGCGACAAAGAGGACTTGGAGTCCTTGAAGACGTGAATCGAGGATACCATCGACCGCAAGCTGGAAAGTAAGAAAAACTAACTGATTGAGCAAATGTGAGGGATCCTTCTTCAATGCGATGAATCCATTCGAAATACAGCCACTGGATCTCATGGTGATGCCGAGAGGAGCCCAGTGACTTCGGTAGGTTCTGTATAGTCTCTTCCAGCTGCCATAGCTCCCTCAACTCCCTTAGAGGAAATATCATCAGGGGTCAAATCAGTGGATATTGACTATTGAGAGAAACACGCGACCGACCCACCACGATATCTTGTTATTTTCATGATAACTTTAATGTTTTTATGTTTAGGGGAGGGATTTTGTCCAAGGCCCTTCTCTTCAGTTTGTATCAGCAAGTATTTTGAAGGGTTGTAATTTTGGTACTTTGTATTTGGAAAGGATTTAAACTTTTTGTTTTGAAGAATTTAACTATGTATTTGAAAGAATTTAAAATTTACCTTTTGAAAAAATTAACTTTGTATTTGAAATAATTTAAACTTTATGTTTTGAAGAATTTAAACTAGGTATTTTGGAAGAATTTTAACATTACATTTTGAAAAATTTAAACTCTGTGTTGATGTCTGGATCCCTACTTTTTGAATAAAATATATGCAGTTTTTTAATATTAATTTTCTTAATTCTTTGTTCTTCTCTAAATTATTAGCCTCTCTTATTTATTGATTATGTATGGATTTATGGATTATGTTTCAATTTAGATAAAGTTTTGAATTTATTTTGGATGACAGTTTAAATAATGGAAAAAAAATCCAGGCCATCAATTCGACATAGTGATTATTTACTGGAGAAAAACTCCAGGAGACACATTAATGAAGATAAACTAATTTAAAGATATTGGCAAGAAGAATTACATGTCTTGTTGGGTTTGTGTTGTACTCCCTCCTCATACGGTTGTCTTTTCTTAAAATTGTTCTTTCTAACTGCGTTTGGTGAAACTAATGCTAACAAAGCATGAGTTCCGACATGGATTTCATTTTACACGATTTAATAATTATTTTATTTTGTTTTTTTAGATTGAGTGATGAACCATATTTTTCTTGGAAGTGCATTTTAGCTATTTTGTATAGATTTAAAAATCGAGTTGTGTTGATTTTCCAAGTAATGTTTGTAAATTACCTTACTTTACTTTGCATAATATACATGGTTATCTAAATATGCCTTAATTTTTAAGTTTGAAAACAATAATTTTTAATAAAACATTATCAATAGGATTATTACAAAAAGAGTATTATTGAAACCCATGTATTTCTTGGTTTTTCCCTCGATGTTTCTGCTCTTGAATTGGATTTACTATAACTTAAATCCATAGGTTTATATTGAAATGGTACCTTTAATATCCGTAATATTATTTTAAACAATATGTAAAATAATTGTAAAAAATAAAGGTATGCCACATGTCACAATCTGAGCGTTCCACATGTCACCTTGGAAACTAGATATCAACATTTTAACAACAAAATTTATAGAAAGATTACTTGAAAGAGTTTGCTAGCAAGTTCAAATTTGTGTTTAGAGAAAGGATGTTGGAAGTAGATGCTGAGGAGAAAGAGCATTTGCTCCTTCCTCCAGGGATGTTTTTTAGTAGTGCTGAAAGTAGATATTGACACTCTAAACACAAATTTTATAGGAACATTGCTTCGCACAATTTTCTTGCAAGTGGAAATATTCATAGAGAAAGAGTGGCCTCTCTTTCTCCAAGTTGTCTATTTTTACAATTCCCTCATAAAGGAAGGGGTGGATGACCCTTCTTCTACCCAGTAATCTACTCATAATAGTTCTACAATGCAAGAATGGTTGGTTGATCCTTCTTCTGTTCACCATTCTAGATATATGTGAATTCATGTGTATGGGTGTTCACAATTATCTATTAAACAAAGGGGAAAATCCCTACTATTTACAGCGGAAGTTGAAAGTCTGGAATTCTCAGCTTAGCCTTCATAGATTAAATATTTTTATACTTCTCTCGTAAATGAAGGGTTGTCCAACCCTTGTTGTGGTTAGTATTATTCCAGTGTTCACCATTTTGGATATAAATGAATTGATGGTCTATCCTTCGTAGGTTGAATAATTTTACAATTCCCTCATAAATGAAGGGTCGGGCGACCCTTCTTTTGCCCCGTATTATTTTCATAATAGTTCTCTACTGAAATAAGGGTCGATCGATCCTTCTTGCATTCTCCATTATGGATATAGGTAGTTGCTGGATAAACATGTTCACAATTATCCACTAAACGAAGGTGCGGCTGATCCTTCTTGTTGGGAAATGGAAATCGAGACAAACCTTTTTTATATGTTAGAACTTAGCTTATGCCCGGATCCCTACTATTAATAAAATGGGAGCCCCAGTTACTAATTCCACGAGGTAATCTCTAATTCTTTCATCTTGATTATGGGGTTGATTGATTGATGTATTCATTCTCACTTTTCCATGCTTTGGATCCAATAAAATTGTTCAATGACTCTTGTTTTTCTACACTTTGAGACTTGCGGAAAGCTTTTTCTTTCCTTTGAAATACATTGTTTCCGCAATCTGCAATCCGCAATGCGGATTGCGGAACGTATTTTTTTTAGTTTTGAAATATTTCCTTCCACATTTTTGCATTCTGCAATGCGGATTGCGAAAATCGGAAACCCAACTAAAAAATGAAATCACATTTTCCTTTTCCGAACCCGCATTCCGCAACCCGCAATGCGCATTGCGGAAAGGTCGAATTTTCCCTATGATTTTCCATCTCCGCATTCCCGACTGCGGATTGCAGAAACAATGAAAGGCACAATTCGAAATCTGTACTTCTGCAATTCTACAACCCACAATGCAGACTGCGGAAACAAAAATAAAAAAATTTCAAAAAAACACCTCCGCAATTTCTTTTCCACTTTTTCTTGTTCTAATCTTGTCCGTCGATTTCTTTGAGATCTACGATCCGGATTGATTTCGCTAGTAATATTTTGTTAAGTATTTAAAAATTAATTATCTTTTTTTACCATTGTCAAACATTGAATTTCACCCTCTGCGAATGGATTTCACTTCAATTTTTATCTTGTCAACAGATTTGCTTTTCTCCACTGACTAACAACTGCTTACAAAGCAATTCCTGGAGTCTTCCACAACTCGGTTCAATTTCGATGAAATGATCAAATCCTAAATGGAAACCCTGGATCAAATCCTGTTCATAATAGTTCTAGAATGCAAGAAGGGTCGTTCAATCCTTCTTGTGTTCTCCATTCTGGATATAGGTGAATTGATGGATATGGGTGTTCACAATTATCTACAAAACGAAGGGGTGGATCTCTACTATTTACAACGAAAGTTGAAAGTCTGGAATTCTCAGCCTAGCCTTCGTAGATTAAATATTTTTATACTTCTCTCGTAAATGAAGGGTCGACCGACCCTTGTTGTGGTCAGTATTCTTCCAGTGTTCACCATTTTGGATATAAATGAATTGATGGTTTAACCTTCGTATGTTGAATAAGTTTACAATTCCCTCATAAATGAAGGGGCAGGTGGCCCTTCTTCTGCCCCATATTCTTTTCATAAAATTTATCGACTGAAAGAACGGTCGGCCGATCCTTCTTGCGTTCTCTATTCTGGAGATAGGGAACTGCTGGATAAACGTGTTCACAATTATCCACTAAACAAAGGTGCGTCCAATCCTTCTAGGCGGGAAACATAACTTGAGAATTTTTTTTATTATATGTTAGTACTCAGGTTATGCCCAGATCCCTACTATTAATAAAATGGGATCCCTAGTTACTAATTTCTGCAGGTGATCTTCAGTTCTTTCATCTTGATTATGGGGTTGATTGATTGATGTATTCATTCTCACTTTTCCATGCTTTGGATCCAATAAAAATGTTGAATAACTCTTGTTTTTTTGGTAGCCAGGTTGTCCAGGCTGTATGGATTGCCAAACTATTCAGTACTCAAAGCAGAGTGGGCACCCGTGGCCCATCATGTTGTTACCACACAACAATATTTTAACTGGGCACATATTTTATCAATCGTATTAAAGGAGGCCATTGAAAAGTACCTGAATACTCCACCCTCAAGAAATCCAACAGTTTACCTCTCTGGTTATGTTATGGATGTGTTTTTTTCATATTTCTCTTTCCTTGGCATGGGGTGGAATTGGACAAGGGAATCACCTCCAGTCCATATTTACTATTTTGCATTATGGTAGGATAACTTCATACCTCTCATTTATGACATCTGTGACCACTTCATGGGCTCCATTTATCAGAATCTATTCAAATAAGATGCTCCCACTTTTTCTTCCCAAAATCCAAGGCATTAATTTCCAAAATCAGAGATTGGTATGTGGGAGAATTTGGGGCAGCAATACAGTTCACTTATTGCCCAGGATTGTGCCTGGCAGAATGGTAATGGAAGAGATATCTTTTCAAACTATCATTGATGGTGTATTCCCTAAGTTGAATGGAACTAAAAGGAAAGGGTGTCCTAGGTTTCCCCTTACCCTTGGGTCAATGGTGATTCATAAATCTAACCATGCAACTTTTCTTGGCAAGAGAACTACAAATTTGAAGCTAGGGGAGGCCCCTAAGAGGATGCATGATCCAAAGTCTTTCTTGGCCAATCATTTCACACACGAGCACATAAACAATACTGTTGTAGGCACAACAGATCCCATTTTATTAATTAAAATGGGAACCCCAGTTACTTATTACAAAGGGAATCTTGAATTTTCTTATCTTGTTTATGGGGTGTCATGATTGTTGTCTTTATTCCCAGGTCTTTTCATGCTTTGGATTTAATAAATTTTTCTAAAAAAACTTGTTTTTATGCATTTTGTGAATTGTGGAAAACATAGTTTTTTTATTTTAAATATGTTGTTTCCGCAATCCGCAATCCACATTGTGGATGTCAAAAAAATTTAAGTTTCAAATTTCTCCTTTCTGCAACCTGCAAATGCGGATTGCAGAACTCAGAAAGAGTTTGGTCAATAAAATTGCATTTACCTTTCCGCATTTCCACATTCTGCAATGCGGATTGTGGAAATCGAAAACCAAAATAAGGAAAATTGAAATTGCATTCCGCAATCTCGCAACCTGCAATGCGGATTGCAGAAAGGTCAATTTTTCTATAATTTTCCCCACTCTGCTTTCTCAACTGCAGATTGCGGATTGCAGAAACAATAAACTGCTCAAGTTGAAATTCGCACTTCCGCAATTCCACAACCTGCAATGCGGATTGTGGATTGCGGAAGCCAAAAACAAAATTTTCAAAAAGTCACTCTTGCAATTTCTTTTCCTCTTTTCTTCATTTTGATTGCAACCGTCTATTTCTTTTAGATCGACGATCCGGATTGATTTCATTATTAATCGTGTGTTAAATATTTCAAATTTTTACTATCTTTTCACCATTTTCAAACTTCGAATTTTACACTCAGCGAACGCTTTTTACTGCGATTTTCGACCTTGTCAACGGATTTTCTTTTCTCCATCGATTTACAGGTAGGTCTTTCAGTTCTTTACCAATAATTGTGAAAAATGTCTTTCAGGTCTTTCAGTTGTGAAAAATGTGGAAACTAAAATTAGTTTAATTAATTGTCTTTTTCGTCATTTTTTCAGAAATTTCCATTTTCTTTCGACCATGTCGAGGAACACCCGGTCCAAAACAGCTCTGATTGAACTAAAAAACAAGGAACCAAATAGTGATTTCTTCTCTTATACCAATGGAAGGGTTTCTGAAACCTACCACCTGGACTGGTCGCAAATTTACACCATATTTTATAATGACGAATTCTAAGAATTTCAGCGCGACCAGGCAGCCTTTGTTAACATCAGTAAGTCCCAGCTCCATGTCATAGTGGCCAGGCCTTCCCTAATTCCTTACACTGATTCCATCAAGTGTATTATTGACCACGCCAACCCGCAAGACCGTTCCTTTAATGACACGGCTCAAACCCAATTGGCCTCTTTCCGACCTCAGGTATTTGCTAGAGCCTATGCACTTAGACAACCTCAACAACTGCTTAATTTGGATGAGATGGTTATGTCCCAGATGGAAAACCCTGCTAGGTTCACACCTAAAGTTGATAGATTGTACCCTATCTCCTAGTTTAAGGAACCTTTCTCTTTGTTGGTAGCCATGTTGTGAAGGATATATGGATTTCCAATCTGTTCAGTCTTCAAAGTAGAGTGGGCACCCTTGGCCCATCATGTTCTTACCACAGGAGATTCTTTCAATTGGGCTCATATTTAGTTAGTGGTATTGAAGGATGCAATAGAAAAGTACCAGAAGAATCTTTCCTCAAGGAAGCCAACATTTTAACTCTCTGCTTATGTTATGGATGTCTTCTATTCATCTTTTCCTTTACATGCCATGGGTTGTAATTGGACAAGCGATGGACCTCTAGTCCACATCTACTGTTCTACATTGTGGGAGGATAACTTCAGACCTCTCATTTAGGACATCTATGATCACTTCATGGGTTCCATATATCCGAATATATTCAAGGAAGATGCTCCTACTTTTTCAACCCAAGCTGAGGCACTAATTTCTACAGTGGGAGATTGGTATGTGGGAGAATATTTCTCCTACATCAGAATTTGGGGGAGCAACTGTTGGCTTGGTTTTGCAACCAAGCTTAGTGCTATGGGCACCTGCTAACTAGTAGCAACAGTTTCAATATTAAGCAAAAACAATGAACTAAATCTAAACTAAAATGTGCATATCATAATAATTTTTTGAATTGAAAACAAGAACAAGAAATAGAAAAAATAAATTTGTATTGAAAATGGGGGCAAGCAAGTGCTTGCAATAATAATACCTCCAAGTGATGAAGATAGTTGAGAAGCTCCAAGGGTGAGTAGCTCCAAACTCCAAAGGGTCCTTTCTCCAAGGTTGCTAAAATGGCCAAAATCTCAAGGGAGATTTTGGCAGCATGAGGATAGGAAGATGGATGGATGTGAAATGAGGAGCCCCTACCACCTTTTTATAGGTTTTGGTGGTGGGGAATACCATTGTGGTTTTGTGGAAACCAATGGTATTGACCAACATGGTTTAGGTACCTTTTCCCTCCTTTTTCCTTTTTTGAATATTTTTATTATTTTTATTCCCTTTTTAATATTTTGGGAATTTTGGACCCTTTTTGAGGGTTTTTTATGCTTTTTTAGGAAAAATACTCATTTTGAGTGGAAAAAGGGGTGTATTAAGGCCTTTTGGTGACCTTTTGTTGGCTTCAGAGGCTCAAATGGTGAAAAAGTTGACAAATGGGTCATGTGAATAGGGAAATGAGATAGTGAGCACTTTTTGGGTGTTAACAGCAACACAGCCCACTTATTTCCAAGGATTGTACCTGATAGAATGGTGCTGCATGATATATCTTTCCAAACAGTTATTGATGGTGTATTCCCCAACTTCAATGGAGCTAAAAGGAAAGGGTGGCCTGAGTTCCCCCTTAACCTTGGATCTCTGGTGATTCAGAATTCAACTCATGCAACATTGCTTGGAAAAAGAACTGCCACTCTGAAGCTTGGAGAGGCTCCCGGGAGGATGCATGATCCAAAATACTTTTTAGATAATCATTTCACACAGGATCATACGAAGAGTGACTATGTTCATCAAACCGCTCCTGATGATTCCATTTATCAGGGTGCCAATTCCTTCTTTGAAGTATTGAACGGAACCTCTTGTCTAGAAGAGAAGAACTTTATGTTCTAATATCAACAAGAGATTAAGGCTAAAGTATTGCAGTACAAGAAGCTTGAACTATTAGTGGAGGAAAAAACTCAGAAATAATTAGTAGAGAAAGAAGCATAGAATGCACAAGTCAGTACTCCTTTGATGCTGACTTATCACACAGATGACAAAGGGAAAGATTTTGTTGAGGATACTCCACAACCTAAACCCCTGGATACTCTCAACTCTCTTATCAAATCAGCTACTGAAATGAAGAAGAGTCTAGCATTGATGGGTTCAGTGGTTGAAACACAAAAAATAGCTTCAACCACTCCAGTGAAGAAGCAAAAAGTTGAAGTTTTAGCACCAAAAGTTACTATGCTTCACATTGAAGACAATGATATAGAAGACGAGTTACTCCATGTTGATTTCTCATGTCCAACTGTTGTTCCTGTTATCCTATTAGCAGTTCTTTTAGTCGATCAGGATTCTTCTAATCAACTGTAAAATCTGGTAGTTGATGATTCCTTCCCGGACATTCATTTCCCAGAAGTTAGTACTCCTTTGATGCTGACTAATCACACATATGACAAAGGGAAAGCTCTTGTTGAGGATTCACCACAACCTAAACCCTAGATACTATCAACGATATTATCAAATCAACTGTTTAAATGAAGAAGAGTATAGCATTGATGGGTTAAGTGGTTGAAACACAAACAATAGCTTGAACCCCTCCAGTCAAGAAGAAAAAATTTGAAGCTTTAGCACCAAAAGTTACTATGCTTCACATTGAAGACAGTGATATAGAATATGAGTTACTCCCTGCCAACTTCTCATGTCCAATTGTTGTTCCTGTTATCCTACCGGTAGTTGCGTTAGTCACTAAGGGTTGTTCTGAACCATTGGAAAATATGGTAGTTGATGATTCCTTCCCCAACATTCATTTCCCATAAGTCACCATTGTTTCCACCGAAACATCTTTCAATAGCCCTGGCCATCCCTACCAGTGTCCTTTATATCCCATAATCTGATGTTACAGTCCCTCCATCCACTACAACTTGTCAACCTGTTTCCCTCATTGAAACTGCACCTTCACAGCCAACCTCCATTTCTACACCTCCAACCTCCAGTGCTGCAATGTCTTCCATTCCCATTCCCCAGATAACCATGCCAATTCCAACACCTGTGGTATCCCAACGGGTGCCTTTGGTCACCATTCTAGAACTATCATCACCAAAGGTGGAAGAAATATCAGACTTTGGAGAAGATGTAGTGGTCTCTCTGGGAGAGTATTTTTGGAGCAGATCAGAAAGGGTTGTGGTGAAAAAAGGTTCTAAGAAATCCCAAGAAGGGACTCTAGTGCAGGGCACTGTCCCGAATCAGGTCATATGGAGGAGGACTTCCAATGATGTAAAACATGAATCTCTTGATACCGTTGTGTTGGAATATTTAAAAAACCCACCTATACCATTATAGACTTAGGATAAATTAATTAATCATTTATGATTAATTTCCTGAGTTTTGACGAGGTAAAATAGGCTAGTTTTGTCTTTTAGTGGACCACTTTCCATCCTAAGTCACTAGGGTTCCTTAGAGAATATTGTGGATAAGATTTCATTGGATTGTGTCTGATTTCTTTCCATTTCTAGCTTAGAAGGTGCTTTCCTGATTTAGTTAGCTTTGTCTTGTTTTTTCTGCCCTCTAGTGGAAAAGGTAAAGCTAGTTGACTTAGAATCTTTTGCCACTTGACGAATTCGACCTCCACATAATATATACTCTCCTAAATCCATAAATACATTTAATTTACCTCACTCATGAGCTTCCATACCATACTTATCCAATTCTTGAGCCTCTAGTACAGTTCTGGAAACTGCTTTTGCCACCTATGGGGTTTTTTGTCTTTTCTAAGCCTTTTATTTTTGCTCTTTAAAAATTGCCTCCAAGCCATTCGATTTTCTCCATGGAAGGTGTATTATATATTATTATCATATTGATGAATAAAATACAGAGTGATTTCCACAATTTATCTTCTCTATTCTTCTTCTCTCATTGTATGAAATATTGCATGTGAAATTGTCTTATGAATCTAGGTCCTAGCAACTGAAAATATCACATGGTATCAGAGTTAGCTTGATTCAAAAAAAATTCCAAGAGTGATTTTTTGCAGGTATTTCCATCACCATGAGTGCATCAGTATGGAGCAAAATCAATGCAAAGCTATGACTCTCACTCCCTTCAATTTCTTTGACTGGAAGGCGCATATGATCATCCAGCTTCAAAGCAGAGGATTTTATAGAGTCACTATGGGGCTTGAAACTGAGCTAGGAGTTGTTGTATTAAAATACAAATGGTTCAATAGGATTGATGAAACTTATGGGTTACTTTGTATCTCTATATCTCCAGATCTTATATTCCATATTGATTCTCTATCCACTCCAAATGAATTGTGGACAAAGCTAGAATCTCTCTTTGGAAAATAGGACGAGCACAGAGGTCATTTGTTGGAGATTGAGATGATATCACTTAGTACAAGTAATTTCGATTATATGGAGGAGTTCATCTCAAAATTAAAGAACCTAGTGCTTAAACTACAGCAATGTGGCGTAGAAAAGAAGGATGAGCAGTTAATTCTCAGCATTCTGTTAAAACTGAGCTCTGAATACTCAGTATTTGTGTCTACTTTTCATTCTACAAGACTTGCAGTTCCGAAGTGGAATAGGTAAAACTTGGATGCATTCATTGATTCACTCACTCAGGAGAAGGACAAGATGGTACAAATGAGGAATCAAACATCCTCCAAATAAATTTCACTTGTTGCTCATGGAGCAAAGAGTTTCAAGAATGACAAATCCAAACAAAAGACATTGTCAGATGAAGAGGATTCTGATGGAGTTTCAAAATCCAAGAAGATGAAGAAGAAGAAGCCCAAGTGTTTTTATTGCTACAAAGGCACTCATCCTAAGAAATATTGCTTCAAGAATAAATTGGACATCATGGCCAAAATGATTGAACATCATAACATAGATTTTCTTGACTTTGCAAAGAAAGAACAAGGCAAGCTTGTTGTAGAACAAGAACACTGTTTCCAAGCCTCTCCCAAAGGTAATCATGATTATGCTTTGATTACTAGAGTGAAATATAATTTTGATGTATCTGATTTTGATTCACATTCTGATATATCAAAATCAGAAACCTCCACTTCTTCTTTGGAATATTCTTCAGTCAGTTCATCCAAGTCTACTCTCAAAACTAGTCATTTTTTACTAGCTTCTGACTTGCCTTCTGAAAGGTATTTCCATCTCCATTAAAAAAATTTAGATTTTGATTTAGAATATTATTTACATTCTGATATTTAGTTCATTACATCTCCCACACCATTTTCCCAACCATTGGATTCACAAAATACCCTACAACCCCCAAGTTCTCCAGTTAAGAAACTACACAATTCTATGTTTTCCTACACTATGTCACTTGCCTCTTGCACTTTTGTCTTTAATATCTTTCATTGGTTGAAAAACCATGTTTTTGGCCATCTTTGGACTGATATTCCACACATATGGACCTGACCCCATCACTCATGGTTCAAAATTCAAGTCCTCACACTCTCCAGGCTCGTTCAGCTGTCAGGGTGATCTAGTTTCTCACACTTTTCGTACTGAAACTTTGTTCGATCATGGATACTCCACATATTTATTGGTTTCTGCTCCATATTAATCACATTCTGATATTTCATAGATGCACGATCTCATTTTAAATATAATAAAGGTTCTACAACATTTTGAGAAGAAGGTATAAGAACTAGTGCACCACATTGCAGCTAAAAAATAAATTGATCCTGTTGAGTTCATTATTTCTCCTTGGGAAGGAGTATGCATATATATTCTTTCCATCATTGATTATGTTTTCAGATCTAATTATATATTTTAAAACAACAATATAAATTCATTTGATGCTCCTCCATCATCAGAAGATAAGCTTCATAGAGCCTCTACACATGGTTCTTGCCTACACAACATTGATGCACCTATGCATGATCATGACATCCACAAGTTCTTGATCAAGTATATTACTCAGAAGAAGCCCATTCATCTCATTCAGATAATCCAAATGAGCAACATGACAGTATAAAGACATCAAGCATGTCCATTTTTTAGGGAGGGTTTTGTTCCCATGAGGTTTTCCCTGTTTCCTCGGTTTACATGGACTAGTTAGTTTTTGTATTGGGGTGACCATAAGCCTTGTTGCTTGGGTCTTATATTTCTGATATTTTTTTGATTCCCATCACATCAAGACAGGCTTAAGGGACGGTGTTGGAATATTTTAAAAACCCACCTATACCATTCTAGACTTAGGATAAATTAATTAATCATTTATGATTAATTTCATGAGTTTTGACCAGGTAAAATAGGCCAGTTTTGTCTTTTAGTGGACCATTTTCCATCCTAAGTCACTAGGGATCCTTAGAGAATATTCTGGATAAGATTTCATTGGATTCTGTCTGATTTCTTTCCATTTATGGTTTAGAAGGTGCTTTCCTGATTTAGTTAGCTTTGTCCTGTTTTTTCTGCTCTCTAGTGGAAAAGGTAAAGCTAGTTGACTTAGAATCTTTTGCCACTTGACCAATTAGACCTCAAAATAATATATACTCTCCTAAATCCATCAATACATTCTATTTACCTCACTCATGAGATTCCATACCATACTTATCCAATTTGTGAGCCTCTAGTACAGTTTTGGAAATTGCTTTTATCACCTAGGGGTTTTTTAGTCTTTTCTAAGCCTTTTCTTTTTGCTCTTTCCAAATTGCCTCCAAGGAATTTGATTTTCTCCATGGAAGGTGTATTATATATTTTTATCATATTGATGAATAAAATATAGAGTGATTTCCACAATTTATCTTCTCTATTCTTCTTATCTAATTGTCTGAAGTATTCCATGTGAAATTGTCTTATGAATCTAGTTCCTAGCAATTGAAAATCTAACATGGTATCAGAGCTAGCTTGATTCAAAAAAATTTCCAAGAGTGTTTTTTTGCAGGTATTTCCATCACCAGGAGCGCATCAGTATGGAGAAAAATCAATCCAAAGTTGTCACTCTCACTCCCTTCAATTTCTTTGACTGGAAGGCGCATATGATCATCCAACTTTGAAACAAAGGATTGCATAGAGTCACACTATGGGGCTTGAAACTGAGCTAGGAGCTATTACATTAAAATCCAAATACTTCAATAGGATTGATGAATCTTATTGGTTACTTTGTCTCTCTATATCTCCAAATATTCTAGTCCACATTGATTCTCTATCCACTCCAAATGAAGTGTGGACAAAGCTAGTCTCTCTCTTTGGAAAACAGGACGAGCTCAGAGGTCATTTGTTGGAGATTGAGATGATCTCACTTAGTCCAAGTAATTTCGATTCTATGGAGGATTTCATATAAAAATTCAAGAACCTATTGCTTCAACTCAATCAATGTGGCATAGAAAAGAAGGATGATAAGTTAATTCTCACCATTCTGTAAAAAATGAGCTCTAAATACTCAGTATTTGTGGCTACTTTTCATTCTACAAGACTTGCAATTCCCAAGTAGAAGATTCTAACCTTGGATGCATTCATTGATTTTGTCACTCAAGAGAAGGACAAACTGGTCCAAATGAGGGATCAAACACCCTCCAAATACTTTGAACTTGTTTCTCATGGAGCAAAGAGTTTCAAGAATGACAAATCCAAACAAAAGACATTGTTAGATGAAAAGGATTCTGATGGAGATTCCAAATCCAAGAAGATGAAGAAGGAGAAGCCCAAGTGTTCTTATTGCTACAAAGGAACTCATCCTGAGAAATCTTGCTTCAAGAAGAAATTGGACATCATGGCCAAAATGCTTGAAGAGGATAACATAGAAGTTCCTGACTTTGCAAAGAAAGAACAAGGCAAGCTTGTTGTAGAACAAGAACACTATTTCCAAGCCTCTCCCAAGGGTAAGTGATGAGCCCCAAATTAGGTACTTTATAAGCATTTTTATGCCACACAAGCACAATAATGGATATGGAAAATGTCTTTGTTTATGGGGTTTAATGATTCATTTTGATTATTTAATAGAGTAGTTTAGAGGTTATTATTTTATGTTTAAAAGCATTCTCTATGAGCTAATTATATGGAAATAAGTGTGTATGAGCAGGCACAAGTAATCTAAGAGACAACCATCAATTCCAACTTAAGGACTAAAAGACCATAAGTGGCTCATCGCCCTTTTCCCTGATTTGTAGAAGAGAACTCCTATTCAACATAATCGACATTTAAAGCATAAAGTTAGATTATGTTTCAAAGATAGATATATATATGGGCCTCTTGGTTAGCAAGAGGTTCCTGTTGGCATTTTTGTATAACTTACATTCAACATATCTTATTCGAGACAATTATGTGTTAAGACTTTTCTGAACATGAGATTACGATTTTAATGGAAGAAATGATGTTGTTTCAAGCTTTGCGTTTATAAGAATTTTTCCACTCCTGAAATACGAGTTGGAGAGGGCCCCTCCAACATGTAGGTTAGGAGCTTCATTTTGATTTCAGGTATTTCTTCTATGTCCTGTTAATTTATTTAATCGTCATCGTATATGGAGTACTTGACAATGGTTTGAATGACATAGTTTTATTTCAGTTCAACTATTATTTCATTTCACCACTTTTTATTTGTAGTTCGTCAACATTAATTCTGTAGTTCTACAATACACTTCCTGTAGTCCTGTACACGCATTCTATGTAGGCGTAATGTAATGTCCCCTCCTATCATACCAGCATGATAGAGAGGACGTGATGCTAAAACTGGGCATCTAGCCCCATATCCATTAAGTAAAAACTCATTGATAAAAAGACATATACATGTGCATATTATAGAAACACAACGGAATTAAAAATCATGTTTAATATCTAACATACATTCAACATTTCTGTGACAACCATTAAATAAAGACATTGTATAATTTATAAAAGAGAATACTTATCTTAACAAAGTAGCCCCAAGCAACCAGCTATGCATCTGCAACGTTCCACCCAACCATAGGCCACTTGTGCTTATCAACCTCTTGATACAACTTCCACCCCCGAGCTGGGCATGATTTCTACAAGGAACCAGGGAACAACAGACTCACACATAGCCAAGCATACACCAATATGAGCCAAGCCAATCTACAATTGGGTTTATCAGGATGCTAGGAAATGGAAAGGAAGAATTGCTAAGCTAGTGAGCTCAACCACAGAGCTATGGATACCTCTACAAGATCTATTTAGCTTGGCATCCACAATGCCTACACACCCCACTCAAGGAAGTATCCCCTTCACCAATTCAAAGTCCCTCAGGCCATACCTTCCAATTCTAGAGTGTCCCAGGTGTGCATAGAAGAGTAGTCAGCCCTCTTGATCTTCTTGAGAGGTTATTCTCCCCACTAGGTTTATCAAGCAAATTCTGTCCACTACCACTCCAAAACTTTTGCTCACAGGTTCAAACCAAAACAGGGATGCACATAAAAGCAAAACCACAATTGCTGGGCATGAGGAAAAACGTTTCTTCAGTGGGATGCCCAAAGAGGAGGTTTCTACCAATTCAGAAAAATGTGGGAAAGCCCGAAAACGAAATGGCAATTGGGGAACAACCCTGGAGAGTAGAAATCGTTTTCAGAAAAACGTCCATGGGCATTTTGGGGCATAAAAGACCTCCATCACAGTCCCAAATTGTGGCCCTTCTCTCCCAAATGCTGTAAATGCAAAAATGAGCTCCCAGGCATGGAAAATGTAGGAAAAATGGTGAAAAATGTGATGGGGAAAGACCCAGTAGTTCAGACTACGTGAGAGAGGAAAGACTATGGGTTCAGAATGGCTTTGGGCACAATTTCGTGGGTGTTTTCTTGCCCAAGGAGACAAAATACGAATTCCCAGGTTGATGGCTTGCCCATGCACGAAATTGGCTTCCATACCTCTCCATTCCCAAGGCATTAACTGCCTCAACGAACTCTTGGAAGAATTAAATGATTGGGTGCATAACCCAAAATGGGTAGTTGGTGGTTTATGGGTTTTCTCATTGACACATGGATTAACATCATTGGCTCAAGGGTTTGAATAATTTTCCTCCCTATTCCTTGTAGAATCATGCCCCCATCTCCTTGTTGCATTGCATAGCTAGTTGTGGGTATTTTCATTAAAATTCGTATTTACATGATGTCTTATTTACATTGTGCCTATCTAGCACAAGAACCATAGGCATCTATTTATTTAATTGCCGATACATAAAACTCTAAATCAATGGTGGGGCCTTGGCCTTGAGCTCCTCACCATGATTAAATAACAATATTTACATCATTTACGATTTAAATGCAAAGGGGCTCAAAATGGGGACATTACACGTAATTACCTCTGTTTTCCGGCTCGCTATATTAATTTAGACAATGATTTAGATATGTGATGCCATGAATATTTCTTTCATCTGAGTTCAGTTACATAGGAGTTAATTGTTTTAGTCTTTGGATTTGAATAGAGTAATCGATTATCAGTTTCAGCATTGGATTCGAATAGATTAAGTTTGATTAATTTTCTGTATTGAATTTCTAGTTAGACTTCCAGTTTTCAGTATTTTATTTCTAGATCAAGTTTCCCAAGCTTTCAACATTATATTTCTTAGATTAGATTTACAGTCTTCCAGCATTTAATTCTTAGCATAAAGATCTATTAGTTTCAGCATTTCTAGTTTATAAATTTACAATATTTTCATAATCCTTCATTCGTTGTTTAAAGAGAAGATGGCTTCCATTTCTTTTTTGAGAAACCTTCAAGATACACCCCATCACCCTAAAATGACGAAGACTATCCTATAGAGAATATACAGTGCTTAGCACCTCTTAAGTTTGTACGCTCCCTGATCGATAATTAAATTTTGCTTTCAGTTTAGCTACCCTAATTAGGTATCCATTCCTGGAGTCCACCACTTTTTTGCGCCACTGCCGGGGAGGTGGTTAATCCATAGGAGACATCTTTGAAAAAAAACAACAACTAGAAACATAAAACTTTTACCATGAATGCCTAGACGACAGAGAGATAGATTTGGACGCTTTCTTCCTGCCTGCCCTATGAGCAACAACAATTCTGATAATTCTCAATTTGAGTTCCTTAACTCAGAAGAAGAGGCCGATTCTAGCTATGATCCCAACAGAGATAAATTCTTTGCTAGCTCTAGCTCAAACACCACTATGGCAGAGGAAGAGGATGAACCTAGAGAACTATTCACTTTTCCTATCAGTGTACTTCTTGGAGATGCCAGGATGAAGAATATCAACCCTAATAACCTACCAAAATTCCATGGCCTAACCTCAGAGGATCCTGACACATTCCTATTTGAGTTTGAGGTAGTCTGTAGGTCATTTGGCTACACCACTGATGCACAAAAACTAAGACTCTATCCTTCTACATTGAAAGATCTATCACTCAGATGGTTTATGAGCCTAGAAGGGAACAACATTTTCACATGGGACCAAATGAAACAAACTTTCCTAGAAAACTAAAGGGACTACTATAAGGCAAAAGATACAAGAGATGAAATCTTTAGAATGCAACAAGGAGAAAGAGAATCCTTAGAAGATTACGCACAATGATTTCAACTCAGCTACAAACGAGCTAGTCACTGCACGTTAGATCAAGAATCACTGAAACTTGTCCTTCTTAGGGGGATAAAAGAAGAAAATATAGAAGTTATGAAACTTTTGGGAGATGGAGATATATTCCAGAAAACTTATGACAAAATCCTGCAAATTTTCAAAAACTATTCTAGATCTAGGAAAGGTAAAAGCGGAACAAGGGATTCACACCCATTTACTGGGGGATCAACATCCTCAGGACCAAATCTTACAAAGTCTGATTTAGGGAACCTGTTTGATGATATGAAGATTGATATCCTACAATCCCTGGCCATGCAACTTGATGCACTTCAAATCAAGAAGAAACAGGACGAAATAAACCAAGCCTTGGCAGTCTTTTGTCCACGCTGCAGAAAAAAACATGAGAAGGGACAGTGCACACTAAACACCATAGAGATATGTGGCCTCTGGATTGACGATCACTCCACTGATAAATGTCCTATGTTACCCTCATGAAAAGCTGTTATTCAAGATCCCACAATTGAAGGTGCAATAGAACAACTCTGTTTCGTCAATCAAAGGAGAAATAATTTTGCTAGGCCTTACCAACCCAACAACCAAGCCTACTATAATCAAGGAAGTAACTAGCAAAATTGGAACTCAGTACCAGCCCCGTTGCCATATCAGCGAAGTCCAAACCAGTGGCAACAAAGTAAACCATATCAACAACCTTATTACCCACATTCTTACTCTCCATACCCCCCACCTTTTGCTCAGCCAACCACAAATTATGGAAATCTATATCCTTATTCATCAAATTGGAGGGCTCCATTGCAGCAGCAGCAACAACTCATCATACCACCCCCATAGAACCAACCACCTCCCGGACCTCCACCGATCCCTGCCCAGCTGATTCCAAACCCTAACAAGGATAGGAAAGTATAGCAACAGACCTATAACACTAAGATCATGCAATGCCCAACTTAGGTAGTGGATACCCTGGAAATAAACGAAATTAATCTCAGGTCTGCGAAAACATTGCAAAACACACACACACAGAATAATCAAGGGGATGAAGATCACTAACAAACAACACAACCTCAAATTCAACATCCAGATGAGCCAAACCCTCAAGAAGAAGAAATTCAGCCACATACACAAAATAGAAACCCTCCATTCCCTGAAAAACTTGTACGAAATACTAAAGAAGAAGAGGAAAATGCAATTTTGAATGAATTGAAGCACTTAAACAGCCAGATTCCAATTTTACAGGCCATAAGAGATGTGCTAATCTGTAACAATTTTATTAAAGAGAATTGTTTGAAAATACCTGGAAGAAGAAGACGTGACCCACCAACCATAAATGTAGTAGGCCAGTTAGCATATTTAATGCTAGGTATCGCTGTTAACCCCAAATATCTTGATCCCGGAAGCCCAATAGTAAACATGACCATCAACAAAAAACATATCGCCAGCAGCCTAATTGATTCAGTGGCTTCAATAAATGTAATGACTAAGGATACCATGATACCCCTGGGACTATAATCGATGATCAGACCAACAACTACTGTCTTACAGCCAGCTGATACTTCAACACTAAAACTTGAAGGGATGCTCAAAGACCTAATTATCAACATAGAACCCTGGGAATACCCATATGACTTTACAGTCATCGAAGTAAAGAGTAAACTTAATGGATACCCAATAATATGAGGGAGACCGTCGCTGGAAACTACAGATGCTCACATAGGGTGCAGATCGGGAAACATGACTATCACCAGTGGCCAAGCTAGGAAGAGAATCACGATTTATCCTCCAACAAGGAAATATTCAGAGCTAGAATATCAGAACTGGACAGACGATTATGATGACACATCCAACCAAAACATACGACATGTCCTTACAATTGAAGCTTCCCTATCACTAAAAGCCATTGACGAAGATAGTAATTTAGATAGGTTTATTCAAAATGCTTCTTCTAATCAGAATATGTTTGAACATTTTATTGGAACAGGTTAGCAGCAAGGAGAGGAAACATTAAACCACGATCCTGACAGAATGTGGGCAGAGGTACTCACACTTGAGCAACATCCAATTCAGATAAAAACAGTTAGATAATGCCTAGTAGGACAGTTAATATTAACTCCAATTTGGAGCTAGGACAAGAACAACAATTACTGAAGATACTGTCAGACAATAACAAATCCTTTGCATGGACATATACTGACATGAAGGGTATCCATCCAGACATTTGTAAGCACTAAATCTATATAAAGGAAGGTGTTGTTCCTATCAAGAAACCACATAGAAGAATGAACCCAACATTAAAGGACATAATTAATCTGGAATTACAAAAGCTTCTAGATGCATCGTTCAAATACCCAATCTCAGATAGTGAGTGGGTATCACCACTGGTCATAGTTCCTAAAAAAGGAGGGATGTGGAGGATTTGTGTGGACTACAGAGAGCTCAATAAAGCAACCAAGAAATATCATCCCCTCTCCCATTTATCAACCAAGTACTGGACACATTAGCTGGGAACAAATTTTTCTCATTCTTGGATGGGTTCAGTGGGTACAACCAAGTCCTCATTCACCCAGCTGATCAGGACAAAACAACATTCACATGCCCCTGGGGCACTTATGCATACAAAGTGCTTCCCTTTAGACTCTGTAATGCCCCAGCAACGTTTCAAAGGGAAATCATAAGCATCTTCTTTGATTTCATTAATGACCAAATGGAGGTCTACATGGATGACTTCACACCCTATGGCCAGAATTTCGACCAAGCATTAAAACATCTAGAACTGGTTTTGAAAAAATGTATCGAGATGAGCTTATGCCTTAGCAATGATAAATGCAAAATGCTCATGGAAGAAGGCATCGTGCTTGGCCACCATATTTCACAGAGAGGAATTGAGTTTGATCAGGAAAAAGTCATAGTCATCAGAACACTGCCACCACTTGTGAAATAGAGAGATGTGAGACGTTTTCTTGGACAAACATGATACTACAAAAGATTCATTGAGATTTATAGCAAAATTGCTACACCAATGTTTTCCCTTCTCACAAAAGACATAGAATTCATTTGGACAAAACATTGTATGTTATCATTTCACAAACTCAATTAGAAAACAATTACAACCCCAGTACTCCAAGGACCAAATTGGGAACTTCCATTCCACATCCACTTTGATGCATCAGATAAGGTTATTAGATCTGTCCTTGGACAAGAAAGAGAAAAGAAGTCCTATGCAATAGATTATATCAGTAAAAAATTGGCAGGAGCAGAATTAAATTATACAATCACTAAGATGGAGTTTTTGGTTGTTATACATGCCATTAACAAATTCAGGCACTACATAACTGGATACCAAGTGTTTGTCCACACAGATCATTCAGCAATAAGGTATCTCATGAACAAACCTAACACAAGTGCCCAAATCATTAGATGGCTACTCCTCTTGCAAGAGTTTGACATCACAATTCTGGATAAGCCAGGCAAACACAATGTAGTGGCTGATTTTCTATCTAGGATAACCCATGGACAAGACAATGAAGTTGTAAATGACAATTTTCCCGATGAGCATCTTTTTGCAATCTCCACAAGAAGCCCATGGTTTGCTGACATAGAAAACTACTTAGTGTCTGGAGAATTCCCACAACTTTACAACAACCAAGAGAAGAACAGAGTCATAAGGCAAAGTGCCACCTACACATGGATAGAAGGCATTCTTTTCAAAAAAGGATGAGACCAAGTATTGAGAAGATGCATTAGGGAAGATGAAGTCCATGACATACTACATGCCACCCATAATGAACCATGTGGAGGACATTATGCTGCAAAGAGGACAGCCTATAAAATATTGCAGACTAGATATTATTGGCCAACACTCCACAAGGACACCTATGAATATTTTTCACATTGTGATGATTGTCAACGAATGGGGAAGCCTACACAAAGAGAAGAAATGCCTCTCCATCCAAAAATATCACTGGAACCATTCGAGAAATGGGGATTTGATTTTGTTGGCCCATTCAACCCACAATCAAATCAGAAAAGCTACATCCTAGTATGCACTGACTACCTTACAAAGTGTTAACACCCAAAAAGTGCTCACTACCTCATCTACCACATTATATGGCTCATTTGTCCATTTTCCTACCATATTTCCCTTAAAATCCTAAAAAATCCCATTAAAAAGCCTCCAAAAGGCCTAAAATGCCTCCAAAAGGCCACAAAACCATCAAAATAGCCTCAAAAAGGCTAAAAAACCCCATTTTCCTCCAAAAATAGCAAAAATCCCCTAAAAAGGGAATAAAAAATATAAAATAATGAGGAGAAGGAGGAAAAAACCCTATACAGCTACCCTAAACCATGTGTTTCCTAAAACCATGGGTCAGCACTCCACCACCAAAAAACTATAAATAGGTGATGGAGATCCCTTATTTCACATCCACAATCAAGTATACCCTTACTCTGCCAAAATCTCTCTCGAAACCCTAGTTCACCATTGAACTACTTTCACCTTGAGAGCCTCTTTTGGCCCATCCCCACCATTGGAGAAAGAGAAGGAGCACATTGGAGCTTGGAGCAACCCTCTTGGACATTGCAAGGAGCTTCCTCAACCTTCACATTGAAGGTAATATTAATACAAAACCCTTGTTTACAAATTGTTGTTTATTTTTCATGCACATGTTTTAGAGTAGTTTCTATTTCTGTTTTAGCTTAATTATTTACATTTACTGAACTGCTACTAAGGAGTCCATTCTCCTTAGTAGGTGCTCATTTGCACAAGCTAGGGGTAAAACCCTAGCTACAGTTTTGGCGACTCCACTAGATTTTGAATTTCTGGTTTTCGTTTAAAAAAATATTTCGTTTCGGCTGTCCCTTTCGGCCGCCGTATACCGCGTCTTTTTCCTCTGCAGTCGCGTCCCGACCGCGTCTTTCAGGCCCTTACCTGCGACCCGACTGCGACTCTCAGACTGTTTCCGACGCCCTGCCGGCGGATTCAAGTCTATTACCTGCGATCCGACCGCGGCTAATCAGCCTGTTTGCTGCGATCTGACTACGCCTGTCGGCCATTTTCCCGCGTCCCGACTGCGGCTTTCAGCCCCTTTCCGGCGTCCCGACTGCGTCTGTTAGCCATTTTGCCGTGACCCGACTGTGTCTTTTTCCCTGTTTCCTGCGTCCCGACTGCTTCTGTTGGCCCGAAAACCGTGACCTGACCGCGTCTGTTTCCCTCAAACCCGCGGTCTTCCCGTTCTGATTCGCCACAGACCCGCGGTCTGATTTCTGCATTTTTCCTGTTTTGAGCCCAGCCCCTTTTGCTGCAATATTTTCTGCATCTGAACAGCCCTCTGTCCTACCTGCAGTCCCACTTCCTTACAACCTTTCTGCAACATAATTTATGTTCCCTTTACAGAATTCTTTTAAAATTTTAGTATTTTTAAATCAGAAAATTTTGCAAGTTAAAGTTTCAATTTCAGTATTATTGACAGTTGGAAGTTTCCCCCCTTGTGGCACTTCTATTTTGGGTTCATCACCTCACAAGCACACAATCTGTCACATAATTCAAGTGAGACTTAAAAAGTACCTAACTAAACCAACATTCTAACCCCACTTGGGGAACACAAAAGAATCTTTGTAGTTAGGTAGGATCGGGGGATAGGCTTCCAATAACACCCCTCGGTTACTTACACTTGAGACATAGTTGTTGTCCAAATAGGGAACCAAAATCCCCTAGTACTTTTTGGCACGGTCACGACCAGTTTATCAGAGGGCCTCTCCCTTAGGAGGGTTGAAGTCGGGAGACTGGTTCCGGAGGCCTGAGTGGAATACCGCACTCCATTCAGTAACCGAAGGGCTACCTTTCGCGGTTCGTGGGATATCCCTGTATAGGGGTATTGCGGTAAACGGACTAAACGGCAGATTCACCTTTCTGTACGTGTCATGAACGGGGTATCTTAGTTGCCATTCTTATAGGATTGACTACCCGGTGTCCCTCCCGGTAGGGGGATATCATAGCCACTTGGCTTTCCTACTCATATTGTCTGACTTGGATTTCATCACCTTGCAGAGGATATGTTTAGTTGAGTCAGAATACTTTTAGTTAGGTGTTGGCATGCTCCTTTACCTCCCTTTGGTCTAGTGAGTCCACCATTTTTTATTTTTAGGAAACCTGATGCTTGTTGGTATTCTGACCGTCTTTGTTGGTACTCCACCTATTGTAGCACAGCTGTTGCAGTGGGTGTTTTGAGTTGGTTGTTGGCTTGAGTGCCTTGTTTTTTAGCTCTCCTTTTGCACACTCGGTTGCATTAGGCTTTTTTGAGCTGTTTTTCTACTCACCTCAACCCACAGAGATTATACACCATCCGTCACCATTGAGTCCCCGAGACATTCTCGGCGCCTCAGGGGCGAGCCCCCATAGCACGGTTCTCTTGACACCACACGTCATAGATTCTGATCATCATCCATTGATACCACTCATCACAGATCTAGAGCCTTGTCACTTGACTCCACTCATCAGCGACATAGGACTCCGTCACTAGATATTGACGCTCCTTACTTTACCTCTGATTCTGACGAAGAGTCTGAGAACCCTATTTACACTACCCCTACTAGCCCCATGGCTGGCACGACTTCCACTCCTTTTGTTATAGGGACCATTGGTGGCACATCCACCACTACACCAGTTACTACACCTGTTTTGGGTATGCCCTCCATGGGGCCCCCATCTACCATTCCCCTCACGGTACCTATTCCCACAACGGGAATCCCTATCCCCACTACATCAGTGGCTCACACTACCCATGGTGGTGCTGGACCATCCTCCACCACCTTAGTTCCCCCACTTGGGGGCACCATCCCAAATCCTGTCCCTCCACTTGGGGGCATTGGCCCCAACATGGTCCAACCCACTACTGTGTCACATCCTTCTTTCAGTTTGCCATTCATGGCTAGCCTCAACCTACCTGACCTGGCCAGATTGACCAACGATCCTATTCGACACGACCCTACGTGGCCTCATATGCCTACCAAGCTCCCCTCTGACATCCCTAAGTTCGAGGGCAAGGCCGGTGAGGACCCACAAAACCATATCATGTCTTTCCACCTATGGTGTTCCTCTAACTCCATAGTGGATGACTCTGTTCGCCTCCGTCTCTTACAGCGCATCTTCACTGGCTCTGCAGCCAAGTGGTATATCGAGCAACCTCATGGGACCCATGCCACCTTTGCTTCCCTTGCCTCGACCTTCCTGCAGTTCTTCCAGTTTCCTGTCCGCTATGACGCGGGCGTTGAGATCCTCCTATCCTGCAGACAAAACACGGCTACCCATATCACGGACCACATCCATGAGTGGCATCGACGCCGTAGCTTATGCAAGATCAAACTAGACGACCGTATCTTCCTAGATTGGTTCCTCAAATCCCTTCTCCCTGTTATTGCTAAGGATGTGGCATCAGAAAGACCCCAGTCTGAAGAAGAGGCCATCCTTAAGGCCCAACAGTTCGACCTCATTTACGCCCAGTCGGGTTACCTTTATACCATTATACCTGACGCCCCTCGCGGTGAGTCCTCCCAGCACGATGCGCCGGGGGTATCCCACGCCGCAGACGGCATCATTGGTCGTGTTTCTTCGCATCCTCAACCCTTTTCCATAGCACGTCCTACCCCGGGCCCCGACCTTTCGCGGGCCACCTCACAGTCTGGGGCCACCAAATCATATGCTCCTATGACACATCACCATCATTCCCATGGACCCAGCTGTCCACCTCAGTGCTTCGGGCATGCACCCCCTGCTTATAACCCCCCGGTCACACCTCAGTCCTATTATCACCAGCAAGCTGCACCATCTCCTGTGCCTCCTCAGGCCCACCCCGCTTATTACCACCAGCAGGCTGCACCAGCTCCTGCGCCTTCCCTAGCCCAACCAGCTTATTACCCGCCACAGGCAGCCCCTGCGGAAAATCCACAACCTGCTCCGCAGACATATCAGCAACCTCCTCAAGGTGCCGCACCTGCACAGCCTCCACCTACATACCATCCACCGCAGCCTGCTCCCGCACTTGCACAACCTCAAAACCCACCTGCTGCTCAAGGGAAAGTTTACGCCCAAAACAACCCGCAGCAAAACCAGAGCAACCAACGCAACCAGGGCCAACAAAATTGCGGCAAGGGCCGTAATCGTGGGAACAACCAACCTACAGACCAAGGTGGTCAACCAGCTAATCCCCCAGACAACAACAACGCGGCCCCCGCTAACCAAAACCCTGGTCGCCCGCCCAAGCAGGCTAAAAACCCTAATTTGAGAACAAACCATCCTTGTTCTATCTGCGGGGTCTATGGCCACTACACACATACTTTCCCACATTTGGAGCGAGCTCGGAAACTTTGGGTTGACGATGCCCACCGCCAAGGGCAGGAAGCTCCTCAGGCGCCTCCTAACCCCCCTCAACCTCAGCATCCACCTTTGGTGCTGCAAAACCCATTACCAACCCAAGGCGTCTTGAACACTCAGCCATTGGCTCCCCCTCAAGCCAACGTGCAACCCCAACAGAAAATCACTTACGCTGCTCCTGATCAACCCATGTTTGACTCAGGTTCCCACCACCTGTTGATGATGTCATCCGCTGACGTTAACCTTCAGACCCGTCGGAACCAATATGGCTCCACCACTGAAGCACCTCCCACAGATAAACCTACTAACGCTCATCCCACCGATCAAGCGTTACGTATTCCTCCACCTCCACTAGATGGCGCTCCCAAAGCCTCTCGTTTCCCACTTCGCCGTATCAACAACAACCCCAATGGGCACGTTGCGTCAAACTACAACATTGTAGATGACCTAGCCCAATCTCCCGCAGCCATGTCTGCGTTAGAAGTCTTGAAGAACTTCCCTTCCCAGTGCAAGACTTTACTCTCAGCCATTGGGGCTATTGACCCAAATGATTCGAATTTGATGGCATTTGATTTGGACCAGTCCGAACCACGCCTGCCTTCCACCTTAGCATTCCAAGTTTCTGTTTCCATTCGGAATCTTGTCATCCATCGATGCATCATCGATGAGGGTGCCTCCACATGCGTTATGTCTACATTCGTATGGCAGAAGTTGGGATCCCCTACCCTCCAGCAGTCCACCACTGCGTTACGCGCCTACGACGGTCGTTCGGCTCAGCCTCAAGGTCTCCTAGCTAATGTCCCTGTCCAGTTAGGTGGTAAAACCGTCCTCATCGATATCGAGGTCATCAACGCCCAGCTTGATTACAACCTCTTACTCAGTCGCAGCTACATGTATGCTATGCGGGCGGTCGCTTCCTCTGTCTTTCGTACCATGATGTTTCCCCATGATGGACGCGTGGTTAAGATCGACCAACTTACTTACTATGATCCAAATGCTCCCGCTGCCCCCGAAAATGTTCTCCCCATGGTTGAACAACCGGTCCGTGGCGCTGCTACCTCATTTGTTTCCTCTTTGGGACCTGGAGTTTACTCAGACGCGCCGATGACCTCCACCTTTCAATCCATTCCTCCCCCATCATCTACGCCCGAAGTGTCTGACTTATGTACCTTGTCCCACGACAACCAACCACCTAACAATCAACCACCCTTGTTGCCTAAACCACCATTGGTACCTAGCCACATTGGTGTTACACCCATCCATACGATCCCCTTCCTAGTCCCTCCATCAGGAGTAGTAAGCGCCCCGGTCATGGCTACCCTTAGCCTCCCTGGGTTAACTTTGGGATTACCTGTATGGTATCTTTCGCCTCCCTTTCGCCCGCCGACACCAGACGTCGTCCTCCAACCGGTGCAACCCATGGCTACTACCACTCATCCACCTCCCGGTGTCTCTAACCCTTCGTTCTCCACGACTCCCCCTCCTACTCCCAAACCCACTGGGGGCAGAGGTCCCCAACCTTACACTGCTGTACCACCTCCCAAGACAGTCAAAAACCCCCCAGTATTTCGTGCTCCTCCCAAATGCTCATTGTGCGATGAGTTAGGCCATGCGACTCATCAGTGTCCACAGTTACCAGCATTACAGAAGCACATGCAGATGCTCAACGATGACCCCAACATCCCGGTTGTCGAACTAAACCCCACCCCCAAGCCCAAAGATAAATCCCTGCGTACCAATCACCCCTGTACCATATGCGGTGTTTACGGGCATTACTCACATCATTGTCCCGATCTACCTGATTACAGAGCGGCTCTCTATGAGATGAACAATCTGGATCTTGAGACGGCACCACCTACCATTGAGGAGATCTACCCCCCAGACTCTTCACCTTCAGGAGAGGTTAACACTATTTACATGATCTCTTCCACTATCATTCCCTCATCAACCGATTTGACAACACAAACTTTCCGTACCGATGAGGAGATTCTTGAGGCCCTTTCCACCCCGGATTATCCCTGGGATGATATGCATCATCGTTCCTACTTCATCCCAGAAGCATCTTCCTCTAGCACCGCTACCCAATTTGCGGTTGAATCCAAAGACTTCCTTCCCACTAAGGTCAACTGGTTGAAGGACCCTATTCCTGCTCCTGACGCCTTCGAGGAAGGTAACATGGCCAACATTTCACCCATCATCCAAGTTGATATCGCTGCCCCAAGACGTGCCCCTGAACTCATCACTTTAGGAGCATTCTGCAGTAAACAAGAGATTGAGGACTACATAAACCTTTTCAGAGAATTCCGTGATGTCTTTGCCTGGTCCTATACCGAAATGCCCGGTCTTGACCCCTCCATTATAGAACACCACATTGACACATGGCCTGATGTACCCCCCGTCCATCAGAAACAGCGTCCTATCCATCCCTCAAAGTTCCTAGCTGTTAAAGCTAAGATTGAGACCCTTGAACTCATCACTTTAGGAGCCTCCTGCAACAAGCAGGAGATTGAGGACTACAAACAACTCTTCCAAGAGTTCAGTGATATCTTTACCTCTCCACTCGAGCAACGTCTGATATCCCTTGAACAAGCCGATGAAGACCGTCGTGTCACTCTCCAGGCCATTGAAGCTGCCAAGAACCGCTCCAAAGCTGGTTATGACAAACATGTTCACCCTCGAACTTTCCATGAAGGGGACCTCGTCCTCGCCTATGACCAAGCCCATGACAAAACTGGCAAAGGGAAGTTTGAATCCATGTGGCAAGGCCCTTACATCGTGCAGACCTGCCTAGGCAAGGGGGCATACATCCTCGCCGACTCCGAAGGAGAAAACAAAAGAACAACAAATAACATCAGTTTCAGAATTACAATCAAGCGAGCGAGATCACCAGCAAGCTACCACTATAGAAATCAAATCACCATTTGAAGCATCACTACAACACAATGCTAAACACAATGAAAAGTCACATCTGCAAGCTTGCACGAAAATCAAGCAAACAAAGGCAGCAATTCCAGCAGAAAGGCATAAAAAAGGAAAAATGACGCGACTACTGACACACCCAAAATCACTATAGATGCAGTTGATCTCAACTATAGAATTCAATTCCCATACAATCAATAACAAATCATACAGACAGGTATGCAAAACATGAAAGGTAATCACTTAACTCTCTATTTTATTTTCAAAGCAAATCGTTACACCCCCACAAAGAAGATATTTTCCAAAGCTGATTACCTACTTTAGACATGTCAGAGACGACAACATTTGCATCTAGCCTCTATATCCCCAAATGATATCCCAAAATGATCAAAGCGGAAGTGCATGGTACAATGATGGAAGGAAATGCAGGGTGAAATAATGAAAAGGAATGTATAAGGCAACAAGTACGAAGCACAATGATCGGGGAAAGTGCATGAAAACAGCTCAATAAGGCAGCATAATCTACAAAAAGACCCAGTCTTGAAATACAAAGATTTCCAGAAGTAGGAAGACCGAAAATTTGTGTTGCCACTCAGCCAACAAGATGCCCTTGAGCTTGTTATCAATCCCGACCAGTTGAGGTAAGTCAGTCACAATCAAAGTTTTTAGTTTGTCTATTATAGTAGAAGATTCAAGATGACAAAGGGGTTCAAAAAGAGTGAACCGAAGGATCACAAGCCCATTTATGAAAACCCACAAGTTTTATCAATCCTCCGTAATGTGGGCTGGATTCCCTTCATCTCAGGTCTGAGAGGGTCTAATACATAGGTGGATTTAGAATTCGCAAGGAACTTGAAGCACATCAAAGATGAACAGTTCATCACCCGGGTAAGGGGACTATGTATTCGACTGGATGAGGAGGCAATTGAAAAATACACAGGGCTGCCCATGGGTCTACACTGGAGTAGGGATGACCGGGAATCCAATCAGAAGGTAAAGGCAGCATTCTTCGAACCAGAAGAAGTTTATGAAGAAGACAAAAATGGAGTCAGTAGAGTCACAATGCCAACACCCTGGGATGAAATAGCTGTTGTCGTTCATAAATATGTAAAGTGTATAGGGAGGCTGAGCTATGTCCCTCTCTTTCACTTCTAAATTTTGGAGCTTCTGAGGTACATGAGCCATATCACACTGAATAACAACACTAGCATTCCCTATTATCTTCTCTAATCTCTGGGATAAATGAGTAAGAAAGTGGTTCAAGGAAAAGAAGATACGCTAGCCCACCATGGGATAATCAAATTGATCATTTGTGAAGAGTTAACGGTACAGGTTCCAGAACTTTCATGGGAGGAGTTTGTGGTAATCTCAGCAAATGATGTTCAGAGAATGAGGGGTACACCTAATGTAGGCATACCCCTAGCTTCAGGGTTAAAGGAAAAATACAATTACGTATCAAGAGCCAAGAGAAAGATTGACCTGGATAGCGACAACGAAGTTATGGACGATACCCTGATTAAAGTAAAACATTCAAAAGACGCCTCCTGCCAAAAAGAATCAGGGGTTTCAACCAGTAAGCAAGGGGAAAAAAGATGAAGTAAGAGGATCCCATAGCAGCCCAAGAATGAACAGGAAAATAACGAAGAAAAAGTGCCCAGCCCCATAATTCAAAACCTATCTGACAATGAAGACGACTGGGTAGACCAGGACGACCCAACTAAACCAGAAGAATAGGATGATTACCAATGGAACCCCGCTGGTTAAAATGTAAACCCTGTTGATCAAAATGTAAACCCTGGAGCCACTGAACAGCTAACTGAGGCACTAACGAAATTAACAAAATTCAGGGAGGAATTGGCAGCATTAAAAATTGAAGCAAGGATTCAGAGAAGCCAACCAACTTCACCAACACCCCCACTGTTTGTGCAGGAGAAGACCCAGATATTGAAGATGCAGCATGTAGGGGAATTGAAGCTGGCAGAACAACAAAATGCATCACTGAGGGAGAAATTGGGCCAAGCTCCGATAGAATTGGCTCAGAAGGACTAGAAAATACAACAATTAGAGGATAGATTGACTGTCACTACAAAAATCTATGATGAAATATTGCAACTGAGACCACCGTCCAATATCTATACGGTCTACTTAAAGGAAATCTGGAGAAAGTTCCAACTGCAGAGGTTAAAACAAGGCCTGCCTCTGGAATTGAACACTCCAATGGAATTTTGGACTCTTCTCTGAATTGCACAGAGTTGGAAAAGGATCAATTGTGTGAGTTCTTCTTGCACAACTTTGTGGTGCCAAGCTCACCTAACTGGTCACCTAATCCCTACATAGGGGACTTCCAGCTAAGATCATTATCCTCCTGGATGAACCATGAGCTGGAGAGGGCACAAGATGATCATCTAGATCTTGCAAAGGAGTGGAAAAACCCATTATGGATTAGGGGTGAGGAAACTCATCCTGAAAAATTCATTCAGGACCACCAAACTATCACCATGGATGAAGAGTTAATTCCTATCTTGCTTGAAAAATAGTAGGAGGAAGTCGCGCATTTTGATATTACCCTTCAATGCGCATAAAAGGAGGTACATGAGGCCATCAGTGAGAGGTGGGCAAGAATTACTGAGGGTTTGAAGAAGAAGGATCCTCACTCCCCCCTCAGGTTAGAAATGGCACTCACTAAGGCCAAATTATATAGGGAATCGTTGATCAAACACCAGCTCAGATGGATAGGGATGAAGCTCAGTCCACGATTCTTTCTCCCATTAGTTATCAAAGCACATATTGAAAAGGAGGAAGAGAAAAGAACATGCGCCATAGATGACCGAACACATGGCTATCATAGGTAGGCAAGGGCTCCCAGGATCGTTTCTTGGGACATCAGAGAATCTATTCATGAACAAAATATGTCACCCAAGGATGGGTGAATCCTTCAGTTTGGGGGAGATGATGAGTCCCAAATTAGGTACTTTATAAGCCTTTTTAGGACACACAAGCGCAATAATGGATATGGAAAATGTCTTTGTTTATGGGCTTTAATGATTCGTTTTGATTATTTGATAGAGTAGTTTAGAGGTTATTCTCTTATGCTTAAAATCGTTCTCTATGAGCTAATTATATGGAAATAAGTGTGTATGAGCAGGCGCATGTAATCTAAGAGACAACCATCAATTCCAGCACGAGGAGTGAAAGACCATTAGTAGCTCAGCGCCCTTTTTCCTTATTTGTAGAAGATAACGCTTGTTCAACATAATCGACATTTAAAGCATAGAGTTAGGTTATGCTTCAAATATAGATTTATATATGGCCCTCTTGGTTAGCAAGAGGTTCTTGTTGGCATTTTTGTAGAACTTACATTGAGCATATGTTATTTGAGACAATTATGTGTTAAGACTTTTCTGAACATGAGATTACGATTTTAATGGAAGAAGTGATGTTGTTTCAAGCTTTGCGTTTATAAGAATTTTCCCACTCCTGAAATACGAGTTGGAGAGGGCCCCTCCAACACGTAGGTCAGGAGCTTCATTTTGATTTCAGGTATTTCTCCTATGTCTTGTTAATTGATTTAATCATCATCGGATATGGAGTACTTGAAAATGGTTTGAATGACATGGTTTTATTTCAATTCAGCGATTATTTCATTTCAACACTTTTTATCTGTAGTTTGTCAACATCGATTCTGTAGTTCTACAATACACTTCTTGTAGTCCTGTACACGCATTCTGTGCAGGCGTAATTAGCTCTGTTTTCCAGCTTGCTATATTAATTTTAGACAATGATTTAGATCTGCGATGCCATGAATATTTCTTTTATCTGAGTTTTGTAAGATAGGAGTTAGTTGTTTTAGTCTTTGGATTTGAATAGAGTAATCGATTATCACTTTCAGCATTGGATTCGAATAGATTAAGTTTGATTAATTTGCTGTATTGAATTTCTAGTTAGACTTCCAGTTTTCAATATTTTATTTCTAGATCAAGTTTCCCAAGCTTTCAACATTCTATTTCTTATATTAGATTTGCAGTCTTCCAACATTTAATTCTTAGCATAAAGATCTATTAGTTTCAGCATTTCTAGTTTATAAATTTACAATATTTTCATATTCCTTCATTCGTTGTTTAAAGACCAGATCACTTCCATTTCCTTTTTCATAAGCCTTCAAGATACACCCCATCACCCTAAAACGACGAAGACTATCCTATAGAGCACATACAGTGCTTAGCATCTCTTAAGTTTGTACGCTCCCTAGTCAATAATTAAAGTATGCTTCCGGTTTAGCTACCCTAATTAGGTATCCATTTCTAGAGTCCACAACTTTTTGGCGCTGCTGCCGGAGAGGTGCTTAATCCATAGGAGACATCTTTAAAAAAAAAAACAACCAGAAACATAAATTGTTTACCATGAATGCCTAGACGACAGAGAGATAGATTTGGACGCTTTCTGCCTGCCTTCCCTATGAGCAACAACAGTTCTGATATTCTCAATTTGAGTTCATAAACTCAAAAGAAGAGGATGATTCTAGCTATGATCCACACAGAGATAACTTATTTGCTAGCTCTAGCTCAAAAACCACTATGGCAGAGGAAGAGGATGAAACTAGAGAACTATTCACTTTTCCTATCAGTGTACCTCTTGAAGATGCCAGGATTAAGAATATCAACCCTAATAACCTACCAAACTTCCATGGCCTAACCTCAGAGGAGCCTGACACATTCCTATTTGAGTTTGAGGTAGTCTGTAGGTCATTTGGCTACACCACTGATGCACAAAAACTAAGACTCTTTCCTTCTACATTGAAAGATCTATCACTCAGATGGTTTATGAGCCTAGAAGGGAACAACATTTTCACATGAGACCAAATGAAACAAACTTTCCTAGAAAAATACATGGACTACTGTAAGGAAAACGATACAAGGGATGAAATCTTTAGAATGCAACAAGGAGAAAGAGAATCCTTAGAAGATTACGCACAACGATTTCAACTCAGCTACAAACAAGCTAGTCACTAAAACTTAGATCAAGAATCACTGAAACTTGTCCTTCTTAGGGGGATAAAAGAATAAAATCTAGAAGTTTTGAACCTTCTGGGAGAAGGAGATATATTCCATAAAACTTATGACCAAATCTTGCAAATTTTCAAAAACTATTCTAGATCTAGGAAAGGTAAAAGTGGAACAAGGGATTCACACCCATTTACTGGAGGATCAGCATCCTCAGGACCAAATCTTACGAAGTCTGATTTAGGGAACTCCTTGATGATATGAAGACTGATATTCTACAATCCCTTGCCATACAGCTTCATGCACTTCAAATCAAGAAGAAACAAGACGAAATAAACCAAGCCTTGGTAGTCTTTTGTCCACGCTGCAGAAAAAAACATGAGAAGGGACAACGCACACTAAACAACATAGAGATATGTGGCATCTGCACTGATGATCACTCCAGTGATAAATGGCCTCTGTTACTGTCATTCAAAGCTGTTATTCAAGAGCCCACAACTAAAGGTGGAATAGAACAACTCTGTTTTGTCAATCAAAGGAGAAATAATTTTGCTAGGCCTTACCAACCCAACAACAAAGCCTACTATAATCAACGAAGTAACCAGCAAAATTGGAACTCAGTACCAGCTCCGTGGCCATCTCATCCAAGTCCAAACCAGTGGAAGAAAAATCAACCTTATTTCCCACAATCTTACTGTCCATACCCCCCACCTTTTTCTCAGCCAACCACGAATTATGGAAATCAATATCTTTATTCATCAAATTGGAGGGCTCCATTGCAGCAGCAACAACCACTCATCATGCCATGCCCACAAAACCAACCACCTCCCAGACCTCCACCGATCCCTGCCCCGCCGATTCCAAACCCTAAAAAAAATAGGTGAGGATAGCAACAGACCTGTAACACTAAGATCATGTAGTTCCCAACTTATGTAGTGGGTACCTTGGAAATAAATGAAATTAATCTCAGGTCTGGGAAAACATTGCAAAACACACACACACACAGAATAATCAAGGAGATGAACCTCATGAACAAACAACACAACCTCAAATTCAACATCCAAATGAGCCAAACCCTCAAGAAGAAGAAATTCGGCCACAAACACAAAATAGAAACCCTCCATTCCCTGAAAAACTTGTACGAAATACTAAAGAAGAGGAGGAAAATGCAATTTTGAATGGATTGAAGCACTTAAACATCGAGATTCCAATTTTACAGGCCATAAGAGATGTGCCAATTTGTAACAAGTTTATTAAAGAGAATTGTTTGAAAAGACCTGGCAGAAGAAGACGTGACCCACCAACCATAAATGTAGTAGGCCAGTTAGCATATTTAATGCTAGGTATCGTTTTTAACCGCAAATATATTGATCGAGGTAGCCCAGTAGAAAACGTGACCATCAACAACAAGCATATTTCCAGCAGCCTAATTGATTAAGTGGCTGCAATAAACGTAATGACTAAAGATACCATGATATCCATGGGACTACAATCGATGATCAGACCAACAACTATTGTCTTACAGCTAACTGATACATCAACAGTAAAACCTGAAGGGATGCTCGAAGACATAATTATCAACATAGAATCCTGGGAATACCCAGCTGAATTTATAGTCATCAAAGTAAAGAGTAAACTTAGTGGATACCCAATAATACTAGGGAGACCCTGGCTGGCAACTGCAAATGCTCACATAGGGTGTAGATCGGGAAACATGACTATCACCAGTGGCCAATCTAGGAAGAGAATCACGATTTATCCTCCAACAAGGAAATCTTTAGACCTAGCATATCAGAATTGGACAAACGATTATGATGACACATCCAACCAAAACATACGACCTGTCCTTACAATTTAAGTTGCCATATCACTAAAAGCCATCGACGAAGATAGCCATTTAGATAGGTTTTATTCAAAATTCTTCTTCTAATCAGAATATGTTTGAAGATTTTCTTGGAACAGGTCAGCAGCAAGGAGAGGAAACATTAAACCATGATCCTGATAGAATGTGGGCAGAGGTACTCACACTTTAACAACATCCAATCTAGACAAAAATAGTTAGATAATGCCTGGCAGGATAGTTAATGTTAACTCCAATTTGGAGCCAGGACAAGAACAACAATTACTGAAGGTACTGTTAGACAACAACAAAGCCTTTGCATGGACATATACTGACATGAAGGGTATCCACCCAGACATCTGTAATCCCTATTTCAATATAAAGGAAGGTGTTGTTCCTACCAAGAAACCACATAGAAGAATGAACCAAACATTAAAGGACATAGTTAAGCTGGAATTACAAAAGTTGTTAGATGCAGGGTTCATATACCCAATCTCAAATAGTGAGTGGGTATCACCACTGGTCATAGTTCCTAAAAAAGGAGGGAAGTGGAGGATTTGTGTGGACTACAAAGAGCTCAATAAAGCAACCAAGAAATATCACTTCCCTCTCCCATTTATCAACCAAGTACTGGACACATTAGCTGGGAACAAATTTTTCTCATTCTTGGATGGGTTCAGTGGGTACAACCAAATCGTCATTCACCCAGTTGATCAGGACAAAACAACATTCACATGCCCCTGGGGCACTTATGCATACAGAGTGCTTCCCTTTGGGCTCTATAATTCCCCAGCAACGTTTCAAAGGGAAATCTTAAGCATGTTCTTTGATTTCATTAATGACCAAATGGAGGTCTACATGGATGACTTCACACCCTATGGCCAGAATTTCGACCAAGCACTAAAACATCTAAAACTAGTTTTGAAAAAATGTATCGAGATGAGCTTATGCCTCAACAACGATAAATGCAGTATGCTCATGGAAGAAGGCATTGTGCTTGGCCACCATATTTCACAGAGAGGAATTGAGGTTGATCAGGCAAAAGTCACAGTCATCAGAACACTGCCACCACCCGTGAAACAGAGAGATGTGAGACGTTTTCTTGGACAAACAGGATACTACAGAAGATTCATTGAGATTTATAGAAAAATTGTTGCACGAATGCTTTCCCTTCTCACAAAACACAGAGAATTCATTTGGACAAAACTTTGTATGTTATCATTTGACAAACTCAAGGAGAAAACAATTACATCCCCAGTACTCCAAGGACCAAATTGGGCACTTCCATTCCACATCCACTCTGATGCATTAGATAAGGCCATTGGATTTGTCCTTGTAAAAGAAAGAGAGAAGAAGCCCTATGCTATATATTATATCAGTAAAAATTTGTTAGGAGCATAATTAAATTATACAGTCATTGAGAAGGAGTTTTCGGCTATCATACATGCCATTAACAAATTCAGGCACTACATAACTGGATACCAAGTGTTTGTCCATGCAGATCATTCAACAATCAGGTATCTCATGAACAAACCTAACACAAGTGCCCGAATCATTAGTTGGCTACTCCTCCTGCAACAGTTTGACATCACAATTCTGGATAAGCTGGGAAAACACAATGTAGTGGCTGATTTTGTATCTAGGCTAACCCATAGATAAGACAATGAAGTGGTAAATGACAATTTTCCTGATGAGCATATTTTTTCAATCTCCACAAGAAGTCCATGGTTTGCGGACATAGCAAACTACTTAGTGTCTGTAGAATTCCCACAACATTATAGCCACCAAGAGAAGAACAAAGTCATAAGGCAAAGTTCCACGTACACATGAATAGAAGGCATGCTTTTCAAAAAAGGACCAGACCAAGTATTGAGAAGATGCATTAGGGAAGATGAATTCCATGACATAATGCATGCCACCCATAATGAACCATGTGGAGGACATTATGCTGCAAACAGGACAACCTATAAAATATTGCAGATTGGATATTATTGGCCAACACTCCACAAGGACACCTATGAATATGTTTCACATTGTGATGACTGTCAATGAATGGGGAAGCCTACACAAAGAGAAGAAATTCCTCTCCATCCACAAATCTCATTGGAACCATTTGAGAAATGGGGATTTGATTTCGTTGGCCCATTCAACCCACAATCAAATTAGAGAAGCTACATCCTAGTATGCACTGACTACCTTACAAAGTGGGCAGAAGTAGCAGCACTTGCAACAAAAAATGAAACTAATGTGGCAAAATTTTTTACAGAAGAAATCTTTCATAGATTTGGTGTCCCAGGAGAGCTAGTTTCTGACCAAGGCCCACAATTTACATCCAATCTAATAGAGGAATTGCTTTGAAGAAACAAGGTTAAACATAGAAAATCTACTCCCTACCACCCTCAGGCCAATGGTCAAGCTGAGGTGACAAACAAAGAAATCGAAAGGATCTTGAAAAAAACTGTACAACTCCACCAAAGAGATTGGGCAAACCGACTAGCTGAGGCAGTCTGGGCTTATAATACTACATGGAAGACAACAATGGGCTTCATCCCGTATGAGCTAGTCTATGGAAAGAAAATAATGCTTCCCATTGAGTTTGAGATCAAAACATTGAGGATTGCAAATGAGTTGAAAATGGAACTTTCAGACATCTATCAACAATGAATACTACAATTAAATCAGTTGGATGAGCAACGCCAACAAGCACTTGGCCACACTGAAATCATCCAACAACAAAGAAAGAAATGGCATGACAAGAACATCAAGCAGAAGAAGTTCAAAGAAGGTGACTGGGAACTACTCTATGACTCCAGATTTCACACATTTAAAGGAAAACTGACAACCAGATGGCTCGGACCCTACATCATTGAAAACATATATGAAAATGGAGTTGTCAGGATTACAACAATAGATGAGGAAAAATTCCCCATGATTGTGAATGGACATAGACTCAAACTCTATAAGACACCAAAATCAAGATAAGAGTTCACACAGATACTCTATCATCAGAATCTAATGCTGATAGAGAGCCTAGAACATCACTGAAAATTTCTTGATTTGAAAAAAAAAATGAAAAAAATATGGATAAAAAAATAGAAAAAAAATATGAAAAAAGAGATAAAAAAATAGAAAAAAGAAAATGAAAAAATAGAAAAAAAAATGAAAAAGAAAGAGGACAATACCAAAATCCACTCAGTCTCTCACAAATAAAGTTGATGAACTTGATTCATCCCTACGCAAAACCAAAAGCAATTACAAAATAGAACTAGGAAGCAAAATCAAGCGAGCCAGAAAAGAAATTCAAGCGAGGCAACAAAGATATTCAAGCGAGCCAGCAACACATTTCAAACGAGCCAACCAACATTTAGTAGCATATTCAAAGGAGAAAAAAAAAGAACAACAAATAATCATCAGTTTCAGAATTACAATAAAGTGAGCTAAGAATCATCAAGCGAGTCAGCTGTCAATTCAAGCAAGCCAGATAACCAGCAAGCTACCACTACAGAAATCAAATCACCATTTGAAGCATCACTACAACACAATGTTGAACACAATGAAAAGTCACATCAGTGTTGACTCAGACCCTATTGACAGGGGTTGCCATCGCTGTCGACACCAACCCACCGCAATCTCCCTGAGCATCGGCCCGGACATATTTTACCCCATCCAGCAACACCTGTAGAGCAGATGAGGTCTCACCCGAGGCGTTCAAGGGAGAGTGGACGGAACCATGTTTCTTCCAAATGAAGGAGGATGGTTGCAACACCGATTACTTGACTTATCACACATTCAAGACAGATCTATGCATTCAAAGTTAACATCATTCACATTCATAGCATCATTCATCGCGACAAGTATAACATTTAAAGTATTAACCATAGCATCATTCATGAATCGCAGCATTATCATAAGACATACACATGGAATTTCACCAAATAGTTTCTTCATGTCATATTACTTCAGCAAAACCTTGATACAACATCTCTGCAAAACTAGATCTCAGCAATATCTCTTGATCTCAAATATAGACTCAAAGACGTGCACAACAACATCCAAGGATCCGTACTTAGATTCCCTCCCTTAACACTTACAATCTTATGTCTATATATAGGCTTCTTCCTTTACAATGCTTGTCCACTTACTAACAACTTCCTAACTGACACTTGGACAAATGACCAAAATCTACTTGACGCGGTCCAAACGACCCAAAAACCCACATACTGCAGTACGAATGACTCAAAAATAAATAAAATAATCTAGCCTTCTGCCTTCCGTGACCTCTTCTGACATGTCGCATCATTGTCGATGCTGCGATTCTACCTTACCAAACCGCCTGCCAAAAGGTCCCCAAAACAATTTTGTGGCTCACCCTCGAGCCACGTCAGCAGGACATGGTATACTCTATGCTTTTGACTCTGTTATAGCTGAACTATATTGCTGCAACTTTTCTTGTAGTCTGGATCATGCGGTGTTGTCCTACTCCTTCTGCTACACTGATCATCTGCTCACTGTCATGTACTTCTTACCCAAAAGTGGTCATTTCCCGGCTTGTTGTCATGGACATTGCAAACTCATCCTCCAATCTCGAGAAATTGATTGCAGACAGAGAGGAAGTTGACGAGCAACGTCGAGGTGCAAAAAAGGCCAGCGGTTCTGGCACATCTGTTTCGCACTAGTAAGCACATATTACAGGGACCCGGGGGTCGCCACCCCCATCCTTTGTCTAGTTGTAGGGACCACGAGGCTTCGAACCATCACCAACTTCCTAGACATCTCGGAGAAGACTTCATGCTTGTAACCCCTAAATGTCCGAGCCGCGGCTTGCTCCAGGTGCTCATGTACACTCGTCGTTTGGGCCTCAGCGCACCTGGTGTGCTACCACATGAAATGGATCATTTCCACAACCTCCTTGGAATTCCTAACTTAGCTAGATGCCTGACCCTCTCAATTGGAACAACCTATGTGAGATTACTATCCTCTGGTTCCTATATTTATACATCGCATTCAGCCAGTCATCTGCCTCAGCAATTATTTACACCACCTGCTCATGCTTCGAGATGAAACATAACATTCCACTGCTCTGTGTGAGTATGAGCCGGACTTTTGATGTGTGCATAGCAATCATACTTCCACCTGTTTCCCTGCGTTCCAAAGTGTGTGAATCATCATCCCCCAGACCCTTTGGCCATGCTTCCAAGGTGGATTTCTCATGCCAACCATGCAAACCATCACTCACGGTGTCATCGGTCATGCTGCCTCGGTGTACTCCTCGTGCCAATCGTGTGTGCCTCTGGCACAATCTGAATCGACTAACGATCATAGCTTCCCAAAAGGGAAAAGTTCTGTCTGCGTAATGATTTCTAATTTGACCCAGTCGCAACACTACCACTTGTTGCAGACCACTCCTAACTTGTGGCACAAGCCTCCCCGCCTGCGCATTCTCATCTCAGTCGGTGCGCCATCCTAACACATATCAACTTGCATTTTTTTTTTTCGATGCGACTCAGGCATCGCGTTGTTCCAAGCCCGACCGATAGGGCTTCAACCTGCTACCATTAATCAACTTTGGGAGCATCACTCCATCCAACTGATGCAACTGTACTATGCCTCCTGAAGTGATGCTACTGACAGGATACGGACCAAGCCAATGCATCTGCAATTTTCCTGGATGTTTCATAAACTTTTTGTCGTACAACAACACCAATTCTCCCTACTGAAACTGCTTGTTTTTTATGTGGTGATCATGCCAAGCATTCTGACGATCCTTCGCCACCCCTTGGTGGAATCCTGCGATTAAGCGATCTTCCTCCAGCTGTACTAACTACGTTAGACGTTCTTCCAATGCTGCTGCTGTGTCCATACCTGTCACTGTCGCTATGCACAGACTCAGAACAATGTACTCCATGGGCATAATCGCTTCTTGTCCATACACTAACTTGAATGGTGTCTGACCCGTCAACCTTTTACATGTGGTACGATAGGCCCACAATACTGCTAGGATTTGGAGATACTAGTCATTGTGGTTCGCGTTACACACTTTTTTCAGCGCATGCTCCAATATCTTATTGAAATCTTCCATCGTGCCATTGGCCTACGGATGATACAGCGTACTCTTCTTATGCTATATCTGTAACTCCTCTGTGAATGCGTTGATGGTGCGATTGAGAAAGTGGTTGCCTTGATCACTCAGCAATATCTTGGGGCAGCCGAAGCGAGTGACAATGTTGTCAAACAAAAACCGTGCTGCCGTGGCCACGGAACAATCAACAACTGGTGCAGCCTCTGCCCATATCGTCAAATAATTTGTCGCCATAATGATGTATCTTGCCCCAGTTCGCTTCCTCGGTGGATTGATTGTTCCCACAAAATACACTGCCCATTTGTCAGATGGTTGTAGTGTTAGCTGAGGCACCAACGGCATCTCATCCCTCCTGGATGGCTTCCCGGTTCTCTGACAAACATCGCAGAACCACGCATAGTATATCGCATCATTATGTAGCGTGGGCCACCAAATCCCCGCACGAAGCACCTTCTTGGAAGTCGCCTGATCGCCGTAGTGCCCTCCACCCACTCTGTCGTGTGCCTCTGCCAATATCTGCGCTTTCTCATGTGGCAAGACACACTAGCGCAATATCTCATCTTCACCCATCTTGTATAACTCGCTTGTGATTAGCTGGAAATCTTCAGCCTTGACCACTAGCTGCTTCTTCTAACTAGTAGTGAACTCTTCTGGTGCAGTACCTATCGCTAGAAACTGAATAATTTCTTCAAAATAGCCATTAGCTACTTCTACTTTGAACAATTGCGCATCAGGCAGCCCATCTTCAATGTTAGTCAGCTCTTCTCATGTTTCAATATGCGATAGATGATTAGGGCCAGCATTCAACCGCCCTGGCTTCACATGTACTTCAAAATCAAACTCCTGAAAAAGAAGTAACCATTGGAAAATATTCCCCCCCAACACAGGCTTATTAACCAAGTACTTCAATGCAGAGTGGTCTGTGAACATCTTAAAATGTCTTCCCAATAAGTAGTGTCAGAAATTCTGCAGCGCGTAGACCATCGCCAAGCCTTCCCTCTCGGTAGTGGTGTAGTTCCTTTCTGCGGATGGTAGCTTCTGACTGGAAAAAGCAATAGGGTGATCAAGATCCCCCTCTCTGGGATGTGCTAGCACCACACCGAGTGCAATCGACGATGCATCAACATGGACATGGAATTCCTTACTCAAGTCCAGAAATACTAAGATCGGTGCCGAAGCCATCTTAGCCTTCAGCTGCTCAAAACTATCCTGGCATTCCGTGCTCCATTGGAATACCGCATCTTTCTTCAGTAGCTTCTCCATAGGGGCAGAAATCGCTACATATCCCCTGATGAACTTGTGATAATACCCACTATGCCCCAAAGTCGCCCTCAACTGCTTAATGGTGGTCGGCGGTGTCAAGCTCAAAATGAGCGCAACTTTGCTGGATCGACTAACAACCCTTGTTTGAACACAATGTGACCCAGCAAGATCCCAAACGGCACGCAAAAAATGCACTTCTTTAAATTCAACGACTTATGGTGTTGTCAACATCACTCCAACATCAACCGTAGATTAGCCATATGATCGCGGATTAACCCATAGACTATCCAATCATCCATGTATACCTGCAAGAACTTCTAGATGAAATCCTTGAATGCAGCAACGACAACCCACGGAAATATCACAGGTGCATTCTTCAACCCAAATGGCATCACGGTATACTAAAAACATCCCCATTCTGTTATAAAAGTTGTCTTGTTGCGGTCTTCCTTTGCAATGTAGATCTGATGATAACCCGAGAACCCATCCGTGAAAGAATACATCTCTTGACCACCTACTTCTTCAAGTACCTCATTAGTAAACTGGGTTGGAAAGGGATCATGCAAGCAGGCATCCTTCAACTTCTGTAAATCGGCACAGATGCAAACCTTGACGGTCTTCTTGTCCTGCACCACCATAGGACTGATCCACTCTGACTCTTCAACCAATTCAATGATACCAGCATCCAACATGCAATCAAGTTCTGCCTTGACCTTCTCCTTATGTCGCAGATTTAGCCGATAGGGTCACTGCCTGATCGGTTTAGCATCGGGTTTCAAGGGAATCTTCATCTCACCTAAATCACCCAAAATCCCTTTCATTTCATAAAAAATTGTAGGAAAGAGGTCCTGGAATTCATGCAACAATCGGTCACCTTTCCCATCATCTCATCATCCCAATAATCACCAACATTTGCGAACTTGGGAGTGGCCTCCGTCCCAATATTGAGCTTGCAAAGCTTTAAGGGCTAACTGAATGGATCACTTGCCGCATCAGGTGGTACCACATCGTGACTTCCTTCAGACTCTGGGATATTGACATTCCGCGGATCATCACCATCTTCAGGCCCACCAGTGATATTGTAACATTCCATTATAGATTGCATCTGATAGTGCGTATGCAGATCTCCCAGGTACGCCACAGGAACAACCTTGAGGACCACGTCATGGATGATCTGCAGAGCATTATGGACATCCAGGTTGGGCTCAACAAAAATGAACGTATGAGTAAAACATATTGTCAATTCCGACCAAGTAGTGATTTCTCCCCGCAATTCAGCTACAGTATACCATGACCACGACATTTCATCCAGGGTATGGATAAATGCATGGACTCACTCGTCTCTTGGTTGCGATGCCCATAATGTCTGACACTCCATCAAATGGCCTCCAGGGTCGTTTCGACCATCATATTTCCCTATATGGTAGACCTCGGTATCGCCGAAGCAAATGGTCATCAATCTTCTGCATTTCAACTATCCATCAATTGATGCCTTGTGTGTTTCCCATCAGCGTGCTGGAGTAGCCTTCAGTGCTTCGTCCAATGCCAGCAATCGCTGTGGTTCTGAAACTCTTTCCTCGAACTCTGTCAAAAAGTCGGTCAAGCCAGGAAGTCCTTCATAGACCATTAATGTGACCGTTTCAGTCGCGATGCGGCACAGTGACTGCGTGATTAACCCACACTTACGGAGCGACACCTCATGCAAGCGATTATGCCAGTGTTCTAACACATCATCAGAGTTGGAAGACACAGAGCTCTCACTGTGCCATCCCAGCTCACCGTTGGTAGTTGGATGAATATAGTATTTTGAAATGTTGAATGCATGGTCCCATCCACTGGGATCTTCGTACTTTACTGGCTCAATGTATCGGCATCCTTCAACCATATCCAATGGGGCAATGACTCTAAGATCGCGGTTTTCAGAATTCATCATTCACCGCTTGAAGTTGATTATTGCTCCACTGTCATTATCCCATCCGATCCCCAGCAAATCGGGATACGAAATTCCTCCTTCAACCACCTCGATGACATCGAAGTCAGCATAGGTCTTCATGCCCTCAATGTCCACCAGCAAATGTGGGACTCTCCCAATCGGCGTCACTTTAGCGTGATTAGCTAACTGGAGCTGTACAGGAGACCAACTCAATGGGGGATTCCCCATTTTCTGCCATGCCTGCTTGGTCAATATGTTGACATCTGAACCAAGATCCAAAATAACTGAATCAACATCATAGTCCCCAATTTGTATATTCATGCGCATCCCCTTACCTGTCTTCCGCCGCTGTAAGGATTTTACCGCGGACTCCTTTCGTCTCCTAGCTGGACGTTGGAACAACCATTCAATCTCAGCAAGGGATGCAGGATCTCTTGCCAACAATAAAAAACTCTCGAGAAACTTCTACAAGGTTCCAGACTATGCTGATGGACCTGCCTCTAAAGTCGCATAAAAAATAGGGGGCATGTCGCAGATGATAGCTTTACCGCGATCCTAGTCCAATGCATGATGTGCCTGAAAGAATGTATCGCGCTCTGACTCAACATCAAATGATACCTTCTTCTGCCCGACCTTTCGAATGTCCCCTCCTGTTGCTGTGCCTCCCCGCATAATAACTGCGACAACTGCATCTTGTGGTCTTGGCTCCGCATAAATTGTCGCAACATTTGCGCCGTGATTCTGATTTGGTGCCGGGTTCCCTGGTTGGTTCACATTTTGGTTAGAATTCTGAATTGGACGTTGGTTCTGGTTCTGCACTGGTTGCTGCACCTGATTCTGTACTGGCTGCTGTGCCTAGTTCTGATTCTTCAACTATGGAATGTTCCCTACCTGGCATCATGCAATCAATTGTGGGAAGTTCTTTACTGCATGATCTGTAACAAAGAAAAATGTACATTGCGACTGCAATAGTGGGAAATCACGCTGATAGTGTCCCCATACCACACAATGATAGCATTGCACCATTCCGCGACCTCCTCGACCTCCTCTGCGACCAAATCCTCCACTGCATCCACCCTGGAATCCTCCACGGAATACACCCCGTTGTTGGTACTCCAGTTGGTTGTACTACTACTGCATTAGAGCTGGTTGCAAATTCTTCCCTTGTTGCGCATACTGCAGTTGCTGAACGTACTATGGATGCTGTGGAGCCATGTGCATCAGAGCATATTGCGGCACAAACTGCTATGGTTGCTGCTGTGGTACAAACTGTACCTGCGGTTGAGGTAGCGCCTGGGATACATGCGGCTGTAGTTGCGGTTGTTGTACGACACGCTGGTAATCCTTTATGTAGAATGCATCATACGTTCTCTCATGGAGCAACCCATATGCCAAGAAATATTTGTCGTCATGCCCCACAGATTTACAGAAAGTGCAGTATAGATTCATCGGTTTGGTGACCATTTTCTACATGTATGGGCACTCCTCATGGCAGTGCCAAAATACCTAACAAACGAGACACCATGGCATGCCACCACCATTCAATGGGTTGGGTGCTCCCGAAACCAAATAGTTGCGGAAGTTAGGGAAATTGTCCTTAGTATGTCCTTCCCCTTGACATCGTGTACACCATACTTCTTCGCACTACTCCTTTCCCTTATTCAGATCTTGCAGCTGTATGGACAAGTTAGCCATATACGTCTGTATCTACGACATCCTAGTTGCATTTTCCCCAATCGGCGATGCCTCCAACTGCATTGCAATCTCCAAAGCTTCACTAGGCATCGAGATGTTATGTTACATCAGTGGTAGTCGAATGTGCGGTAACAATGCCACGATGAACCATTCTTTATGTTGGACAGTGCTCATATCAAAACTAATCCTCGCCATCAGCGTCTTAAACCGTTGGTCAAAATCCCACACCGTCTCATTGGGATACTGCTTAATTTCTTTCAATTCTGTGATGTATTGTGCTTCAAATTTGGGCTTCCTGAGTTCTACAATCAACCCATCCATGATATCGTCTAGTGACTTCTCCAAAGCTCCTGTAGGGACTATAACAAATTCCATAAACCAATCTAAGGCGCGACCTCGCATATTTGTTGCTAACTATCCTTTCTTAGCGGCATCATTAGTGATCTATTTTACGGTCCATAACACTTCACACAAAAACCAATACTACTCTAGGTTATCTGTCCCATTCCCATGAACAACGACAACTTAGCATCATCGCCTGCCATCTTGGGCTTCCTTCCTACAATCGCTGAACTACTAGCAATTAATTTTTTTTAACGCGGTGGAGTCGAAGTGGTGTTCCTCACTCGTTGACAGATAGTGATCGGAGGTGTTGGTATGTTGTTGTTGGGGTTTGGTCCTGCCTCTATCCTGGGCGTAGCCTGTGCGTCCTTGTCTGTACTGTGAGGTCACTTCGTCCCTTGTGGTCTTCCTTCGCGAACTTGCGGTTCGATTGCACCATGACCTTCTCCTATCCCCTGCCTCTTTTCCTATCGAAACATCGCTCCTCCCCTTGTAAGACCACTCTCCTCCTCGGCTTCACTCACACTTCCGTCATGACCTGCACCCATCTACCCCTTATCAGTCCATGTACTGCCCCCCAGCCGTCGCGATATCCACGGCCTCCGCCCTCCAGTATTTTTACTGATCTATATGCATCTTAATGGACAATTGAAGCGACAACATAAACCTTCCCCGGGGTTCACGAAAGAAATATCTTTCAACTTCACTATAGGACTTCTGCATATCAACCGCAAATTCAGTGATATATCCTTCCAAGATGCTGTCTAGCCACACTTTGACAGCCCACAATGCTTTGTTGTCGACCTCCTGTAATTCTTGGATCAACTCCAGGGTCCAATTCGTCGGCTCACCACCTTGGTGGTTCCTTTTTTGAAATGTCAACTTCACCAACCACTCAAACAATAGGACCAGAAATTCACAGAAAAACCATTCGTGCAGACCGTCATGAATATATATGTCCACCCACTGATTTACTGTCAGTCGAGAGTTCTAGCTTTCTTCTTCGGCAAATTCCTGCGACTTCTGATCAAACCAACTCTGTATTTTTGGTTGCATCGGATGCCACAACATGTCCTCCTTTCACTTTGCACACGGTCCCGGAAATGAAACCATTTGTTGAATCAAACCCTGTTCATAGGGGTTCCCATCGCTATCAACACCAACCCACTGCAATCTCCCTGAGCACCGGCCCGGATAGGTTTTACACCGTCTAACAAAACCTACAGAGTAGATGAGGTCTCACCCGAGGAGTTCAAGGAAGAGTGGAAGGAACCATGTTTTCTCCAAATGAAGGAGGATGGTTGCAACACCGATTACTTGAATTATCACACATTCAAGACAAATCTATGCATTCAAAGTTAACATCATTCACATTCATAGCATCATTCAACAGGATCATTCATTGCGACAAGTATAACATTTAAAGTATTAACCATAGCATCATTCATGAATCGCAGCGTTATCATAAAACATACACAGGGAATTTCACCAAATAGTTCTGTCATGTCATATTACTTCAGCAAAAACCCTGATACAACATCTCCATAAAACCAGATCTCAGTAATATCTCTTGATATCAAATACAGACTTAAATACGCGCACAACAACATCCAAGGATCCGTACTCAGATTCCCTCCCTTAACACGTACAATCTTATGTCTATATATATTCTTCCACCTTTACAATGCTTGTCTACTTACTAACAACTTCCTAACCGACACTTGGACAAATGACCCAAAATCTACTTGACGTGGTCCAAACGACCCAAAAACCCGCATACTGCAGTACAAATGACTCAAAAATACATAAAATAATCTAGCCTTCTGCCTTCTGCGACCTCTTCTGACGTGTTGCAGCATTCGAAATGTTGCGATTCTACCTTACCAAACCGCCTACCAACAATCAGAAAGCTTGCATGAAAATCAAGCAAACAAAAGCAGCAATTCCAGCATAAAGGAAGAAAAAAGGAAAAAAAGACGCGACTACTGACACGCCCAAAATCACTACAGATGCAGTTGATCTCAACTATAGAATTCCATGCCCATACAATCAAGAACAAATCACACAGTCAGGTATGCACAGTATGAAAGGTAATCACTTAACTCTCTATTTTATTTTCAAAGCAATTCGTTACACCCCCACAATGAAGATATTTTCCAAAGCTGAGGATAACTTATAAGTTAAATCAGCAGTACAGTTCAGAAGTAACCACACAGAATCATGATTACCTACTTTAGACATGTCAGAGATGACAACATTCGCATCTAGCCGCTATATCCCCAAATGATCAAAGTGGCAGTGCATGGTACAATGATGAAAATAAATGCAGGATGAAATAATGAGAAGGAATGTATAAGGCAGCAAGTACGAAGCACGATGATTAAGGAAAGTGCGTGAAAACAACTAAATAAGGCAGCATAATCTACAAAAATACCCAGGCTTGAAATACAAAGCTTTCCAGAAGCAGGAAGACCGAAAATTTGTATTGCCACTCAGCCAGCAAGCTGCCCTTGAGCTTGTTATCAATCCCCGCCAGTTGAGGTAAGTCAGTCACACTCAAAGTTTTATTTTTTTCTATTATAGTAGAAGATTCAAGATGACAAAGGGGTTCAAAAAGAGTGAACTGGAGGATCACAAGCCCATTTATGAAAACCCACAGGTTTTATCAATCCTCCGTAATGCGGGTTGAGTGCCCTTCATCTCAGGTCTGAGAGGGTCTAATACAGAGGTGGCTTTAGAATTCGCAAGGAACTTGAAGCACATCAAATATGAACAGTTCATCACCTGGGTAAGGGGACTACGTATCAGACTGGATGAGGAAGCAATTGAAAAATACACAGGGCTGCCCATGGGTCTACACTGGAGAAGGGATGACCGGGAATCCAATCAGAAGGAAAAGGCATCCTTCTTCCAACCAGGAGAAGTTTATGAAGAAGAGAAAAATGGAGTCAAGAGAGTCACAATGCAGGCACCCTGGGATGAAATAGCTGCCGTCGTTCATAAATATGTAACATGTACAGAGAGGCTAAGCTATGTCCCTCTCTTTCACTTCCGAATTTTGGAGCTTCTGAGGTAAAGGAGCTATATCACACTGAATAACAACATCAACATTCCCTATTATCTTCTCGAATCTCTTGGAGAAATGAGGAAAAAAGTGGTTCAAGGAAAAGAAGATACGCTAGCCCACCATGGGCTAATCAAATTGATAATTTGTGAAGAGTTAACGGTACAGGTTCTAGAACTTTCATGGGAGGAGTTTGTGGTAATCTCAGTAGATGATGTGTAGAGAATGAGGGTTACACCTAATGTAGGCATACCCCTAGCTTTAGGGTCAAAGGAAAAACCCACTTTCGTATCAGGAGCCAAGAGAAAGATTAACCTGGAAGCGACAATGAAGTTATGGTCGATACCTTGATTAAAATAAAACATTCAAAAGATGCCTCCCGCCAAAAGGAAGAGGAAAAGAAGGAAGAAAAAGTGCCCAGCCCCATAATTCAAAACCTTTCTGATGATGATGACGACTAGGTAGACCAGGATGACCCAACTACACCAGAAGAATAGGACGATTACCAATGGAACCCTGCTGGTCAAAATGTAAATCCTGCTGATCAAAATGTAAACCCTGGAGCCACTGACCAGCTAGCTGAGGCACTGACAGAATTAGCAAAAGTTAGGGAGGAGTTGGTAGCATTAAAAATTGAAGCAAGGATTCAGATATGCCAGCCAACTTCACCAGCACCCCCATTGTTTGTGCAAGAGAAGACCCAGATATTGAAGATGCAGCACGCAGTGGAATTGAAGTTGGCAGAACAACAAAATGCATCACTAAGGGAGAAATTGGGCCAAGCTCGGACGGAATTGGCTCAGATGGACTGGAAAATCCAGCAATTAGAGCATACATTGACTGTCAATACAAAAATATATGATAAAATATTGCAACTCAGACCACCGTCCAAGATCTATACGGTCTACTTAAAGGAAAAGTAGGGAAAGTTCCAGCTACAGAGGTTAAAACAAGGCCTGCCTCTGGAATTGAACACTCCAAAGGAATTTGTGGACACTTCTAAGAATTGCACAGAATTGGAAAAGGATCAATTGTGCAAGTTCTTCTTGCACAACTTCGTGGTGTCAAGATCACCTAAATTGTCACCTAATCCCTAGATAGGAGACTTCCAACTAAGAGAATTATGCTCCTGGATGAACCATGAGGTGGAGAGGGCACAAGATGATCATATATATCTTGCAGAGGAGTGGAAAACCCCATTATGGATCAGGGGTGAGGCAATTCATCCTGAAAAACTCATTCAAGACCACCAAACTATCACCATGGATGAAGAATTAATTCCTATCTTGCTTGAAAAACAACAGGAGGCAGTCGCGCATTTTGATCTTACCCTTCAATGCATATACAAGGAGGTATAGGATTCCATCAGTGAGAGGTGTGCAAGAATTGTAGAGGGTTTGAAGAAGAAGGAGCGTCAGCCCCCCCCTCAGGTTAGAAATGGCACTCACTAAGGCGAAATTATACAGGGAATCGTTGATCAAACACCAGCTCAGATGGATAGGTATGAAGCTCAGTCCACCATTCTTTCTCCCATTAGTTATCAAAGCACAGATTGACAAGGAGGAAGAGAAAAGAACATGGGCCAGAGATGACCGAACCCATGTCTATCATAGGCAGGCAGGGGCTCCCAGAACCATTTCTTGGGACATTAGAGAAGCTATCCATGAATAAAATATGTCACCCAAGGATGGGTGAATCCTTCAATTTGGGGGAGATGATGAGCCCCAAATTAGGAACTTTATAAGCCTTTTTATGCCACACAAGCACAATAAAGGATATGGAAAATGTCTTTTCTTTGTCTATGAGGCTTAATGATTCATTTTGATTATTTGATAGAGTATTTTAGAGGTTATTCTTTTATGCGTAAAAGCATTCTCTATGAGCTAATTATATGGAAATAAGTGTGTATGAGCAGGCACAGGTAATCTAAGAGACAACCATCAATTCTAGCGCAAGGACTGAAAGACCATAAGTGGCTCAGTGTCCTTTTTCCTGATTTGTAGAAGAGAACTCCTGTTCAGCATAATCGACATTTAAAGCATAGAGTTAGGTTATGTTTCAAAGATAGATATATATATGTGCCTCTTGGTTAGCAAGAGGTTCTTGTTGGCATTTTTGTAGAACTTACATTCAACATATGTTATTAGAGACGATTCTGTGTTAAGACTTTTCTGAACATGAGATTACGATTTTAATGGAAGAAGTGATGTTGTTTCAATCTTTGTGTTTATAAGACTTTTCCCTCTCCTGAAATACGAGTTGGAGAGGGCCCCTCCAACACGTAAGTTAGGAGCTTCATTTTGATTTCAGGTATTTCTCATATGTCCTGTTAATTGATTTAATCATCATCATATATGGAGTACTTGACAATGGTTTGAATGACATGGTTTTATTTTAGTTCAACGATTATTTCATTTCAGCACTTTTTATCTGTAGTTCGTCAACACTGATTCTGTAGTTCTACAATACGCTTTCTGTAGTCCTGTACACACATTCTGTGCAGGCGTAATTACCTCTGTTTTCCAGCTCGCTATATTAATTTTAGACAATGATTTAGATTTGCGATGCCATGAATATTTATTTTATCTGAGTTCAGTTACATAGGAGTTAATTGTTTTAGTCTTTGGATTTGAATAGAGTAATCGATTATCACTTTCAACATTGGATTCGAATAGATTAAGTTTGATTAATTTTCTGTATTGAATTTCTAGTTAGACTTCCAGTTTTCAGTATTTTATTTCTAGATCAAGTTTCCCAAGCTTTCAACATTCTATTTCTTATATTAGATTTGTATTCTTATAGCATTTAATTCTTAGCATAAAGATCTATTAGTTTCAACATTTCTAGTTTATAAATTTACAATATTTTCATATTCCTTCATTCGTTGTTGAAAGACTAGATCACTTCCATTTCCTTTTTGAGAAACCTTCAAGATACACCCCATCACCCTAAAATGATGAAGACTATCCTATAGAGCACATACAATGCTTATCACCTCTTAAGTTTGTACTCTCCCTGGTCGATAATGAAAGTATGCTTCCGGTTTAGCTACCCTAATTAGGTATCCATTCCTGGAGTCCACCATTAAGCATGCTTATGATTTAAGTACTAGATTGAAATATAATTTTGATGTCTCTGATTTTTATTCACATTCTTATATATCAGAATTAGAAACCTCCACTTCTTCTTTGGAATAATCTTCAGTCAGTTCATCCAAGTCTACTCTCAAAACTAGTCATTTTTTACTAGCTTTTGAATTGCCTTCTAGAAGGTCTTTCCACCTCCATTCAAATATTTTAGATTATGAATTATAAGATTATTTATAGTTTGTTATTCAGGTCATTAAATATCCCATGTCATTTTCCCAACCATTGGATTCACAAAAGACCCTGCAACCCCCAAGTTCTCCAGTTAAGAAAGTACACAATTCTATGTTTTCCTACACTCTGTCACTTGCCTCTGTTGCATTTTTCTCTTTCATTGGTTGGAAAGACATGTTTTTTCCATATTTGGACTGATATTCCACACATCTGGACCTGAAACCATCACTCATGGTTCAAAATTCAATTCCTCACACTCTCCAGGCTCGCTCAGCTGTGAGGGTGATCTAGTTTCTCACACTTTTCCTACTGATACTTTGTTCGATCATGGAGACTCCACATATTTACTAGTTGTTGGTCCATATGAATCACATTTTGATATTTCATAGCTTCATGATCTCATTTTAAATATTAGAAAGGTTCTACAACAATTTGATAAGAAGGTACAAGAACTAGTGCACCACAGTGCAGCTACAGAATGAATTGATCCCGTTGAGTTCATTGTTTCTCCTTGGGAAGGAGTATGCATAGATATTCTTTCCATCATGGATTATGTTTTCAGATATGATTATATATGTTACAACAACAATAAAAATTCATTTGATGCTCCTCGATCATCAGAATATGAAGTTCATAGAGCCTCTACACATGGTTCTTGCCTACACAACATTGATGCACTGATGCATGATCATGACATCCACAAGATCTTCATCAAGTCTGCTACTCCGAAGCATCCCATTCATCTCATTCAACGCATTCAACTCATTCAAATGAGCAACATGATAGTATGAATACATCAAGCATGTCCATTTTTGAGACAGGGTTTTGTTCCCATGAGGTTTTCCATGTTTCCTCGGTTTACATGGACTAGTTTGTTTTTGTATTGGGGTGACCATAAGCCTTGTTGCTTGGGCCCTATATTTCTAATATTTTTCTGATTCCCATCACATAAGGTCAGGCTTAAGGGAGGGTGTTGGAATATTTAAAAAACTCACCTATACCATTCTAGACTTGGGATAAATTAATTAATCATTTATGATTAATTTCCTTGACTAGGTAAAATAGGCTAGTTTTGTCTTTTAGTGGACCACTTTCCATCCTAAGTCACTGGGGCGCCTTATAGAATATTATGGATAATATTTCATTGGATTCTGTCTGATTTCTTTCCATTTCTGTTTTAGAAAGTGCTTTCCTGATTTAGTTAGCTTTGTCATGTTTTTTCTGCTCTCTAGTGGAAAAGGTAAATCTAGTTGACTTAGAATCTTTTGCCACTTGACCAATTCAACCTCCACATATTATCTACTCTCTTAAAGCCATCAATACATTCTATTTACCTCACGCATGAGCTTCCATACCATACTTAGCCAATTCGTGAGCCTCTAATAAAGTTTTGGAAACTGCTTTTGCAACCTAGGGGGTTTTTTGTCTTTCCTAAGCCTTTTCTTTTTTCTCTTTCCAAATTGCCTCCAAGGAATTCGATTTTATCCATGGAAGGTGTATTGTATATTTTTATCATACTGATGAATACAATATAGAGGGATTTCCACAATTTATCTTCTCTATTCTTGATCTTCCAATAGAGCAGATCTATCCTCTTTTCTGTCTGAAGCTGCTCATAGCGGAGCTTGCCAACGATGTTGGGCATGAATGGAGGAGTGTGATGGGCGTGACCAAAGAGAAATGAATTTGGGAATGAGGTAGATGGGATAACTGGGCGTGAGCAGAGAGTAATGAAGTTGGGAATGAGGTAGATGGGATAAATGGGCGTGAGCAGAGAGAAAGGGAGTTGGGCGTGAGATAGATGGGAGAGATGGGGGTGAGCAGAGAGCAAGGGAGCTGGGCATGAGATAGATGTGAGAGCCATGGGTGAGCAGAGAGAAAGGGATTTGGTCATGATATATATGGGAGAGCTAGGTGTGAGAAGAGAGCAAGGGATTTGGGCGTGAGATAGATGGGAGAGTTGCTGATGGTAGAAAGAAGGGAATAAAATGCTTAGAGTAAAGATGAAGGACGTAGAAGAGTGTGGAAGAAGGGACAGCGTGGAGAAAAGGATGTGTGCAGAGAAGGGCAGCATTGGGATATCTAAGCGTGGATGTAATGGCAGTGTGGGGATATATGAGCGTGGATGTGTGAGATGAAGCCTAGCCTAGGGTAGAAATGGAGTTGCGCATGAGGTCGAGATGATGGTGCAACGTGAAGGCTGGAGGAGTGGGAAGTGTGAATGGAGGAGTAGTGGAGAAGCCTAAAGATTAGGGTTTGGAAGCTGCATGAGGCTAGAGGAGTATGCTGACGTAAATGTTGTGCTTGGATGTTGCACGAGGGAAGCGTGAAGATTGGGATTGAATGCAGACCTAAGGGGTGGCCCAATTCCTCCCTATTTAGATCTGGAAGCGTCCCTGCTTCTATGAGAAGATATAGGTGTGGCCATCCTTGGTAAGTTTATACTGGTGATATTTGGCTGTATAAATGGCATTCTGTTGTTCCTGGTAAGGGAGGCCAAGAATTAAGTCAGCACAATCTAATGGTGATACATCACAAAGTACAGAGTCTTTAAATTGACCGATGAAAAATCTTATCAAGCAACGATGAGAAACCAGAAGACGGGGACCATCCTTTTGGACCCATCCTAGATGATATGGTTTCGGGTGAGGAGTGGTGGGTAGATGGAGGTGCTGCACTAGCTCTTTTGAAACCAAATTTTTTAGGCTGCCTTTGTCCATGATGAGGAAGGCCAAGAAATTTTTTATTTGGTAGTTATGGGTAAAGAGGGGTATAGTAGATGAGTTGGAATATTTAGATGTCATTAATATCAATGAGAGATCTACTTCAATGAGGGATGAGTTGGAATATTTAGATTTCATTAATATCAATCAGGATCTACCTCCTCAATGTCATCTACAAGTTGGGATGAAGTAGCTTCTGTGTAGAGAGTTGTGTTGGTCTCGAGGGATTGTAAAACCCGACAATCTGAAGTGTTGTGAGAAGTAGTCTTGTGGAAGGAACAACACTGTGTATTGGCATTTTCGTTCATAGGACGACTGGAGGGAAAGCAAGATGAAGTATTGGGTGTGGGATTTTGTGAAGCAGAGGGATTCTGGTTGGGATGGGATTGAGGAGTATGACCCCGAGGAGCTGTCTTCCATTCAACTCCCAATGCTCTTTGAAAAGCTTTATCGAATGCAGAATTTTCAAATAACTCAACTTCTCTATGGAACTGAACCAATAAACCATAATTAAATTTAAGGATTTATACCTCTTCTGGATCTGGAATGTGGAGCAGAAGTCAAAGTTTGGAGAAATATACGATATAGGCTTGTACCCCTTGTGTAGGTAGTTGGTGGAGCTGGTGCCATCGGATCCATAAATATTGAAGATACCCAGGTGGATAAAAATGATCTCGCAATGCTTCACACATGCGAGCCCAAGTGTTGATCGGTTGAGAATAAGAAGCCTTTGTTGAGGCTCCAATGTCTATTACCAAGGTGGTCTTGTCTTGCTTTGTGTCCCACCAAATTTGAGCAAGTCCTTCCGACTATAACGTTGCAATTTGTAGCTTTCTCTCTTTGGTAAGGCCTGTGCAAGTCCTGAAATATGTGGAAAGGCTGCGGATCCATGAATTCACAGCTTCTCCATTGGTTTGGCTAGCGAACTTAGGGAGTTGGAACCGAGTATCTAACCGGAATGGAACTGGGTTGGTCTGTTGTTGCATCCTCATTAACTCATTGAGAGCAGATGCAAGGTCTTGGACTGTATTAGAGGCATTTGAATCAGACTCAATGGCCAATGGATCTCTTCTAGGAGGTATCTTGTGGAGTGTGAAGGATTGGAGGCCAAATTTTTTTCTTTTGAGATAAATCTGGTGTATGCTATGTGTTGAGTGCAGAGGGTGAAATGCACTCGGGGGTGTTGTAAGCTTATGAAATAAGGGATTTAATAGAGGGAGAGATCTGTGGGCATGAATATTTGTGAATCTCCTCTCTATGGTGGATATTTGTGAGCACCTTGGGAAATAAGATCCGTGAATCCACCATCAACTGTAGGAAACCCAGAGAAGGGAGTGAAATCTATTCGAAATTCATGAAAACTTAGAAAAGAGAAAAAAAAGATTTTAAAAAACCTTACTGCATATCTTGCTTCTTTTTCGGATCTTGGGGCTTTGACACCAATTGATCTGCCAATAGAGGAGATCTATCCTCTTTTCCGACCGACACTGCTCATAGCGTAGCTTGCCATAGATGTTGGGCATGAATGGAGGAGTGTGTTGGGCGTGAGTAGAGAGAAATGATGCTGGGCATGAGGTATATGGGAGAACTGGGCATGAGTAGAGAGTAATGAAACTGGGCGTGAGGTAAATGGGAGAACTAGGCATGAGTAGAGAGCAAGGGGGTTTGGCATGAGATAGATGGGAGAGATGGGGTGAGCAGAGAGCAAGGGATTTGGGCGTGAGATAGATGGAAGAGTCGGGGGTGAGCAGAGAGCAAGGGAGTTGGGAGTGAGATAAATGGGAGAGCTAGGCATGAGAAGAGAGAAAGGGAGCTGGGTGTGAGATAGATGGGAGAGCTGTTGATTGTAGAAATAAGGGCAGAAAATGATGAGAGTAAAGTTGAAGGACGCAGAAGAGTGTGGAAGAAGGAACGACGTGGAGAGAAGTCTACGTGCAGAGAAGGGCGTGGGGAGAGCTGAGCGTAGATGCAATGGTAGTGTTGGAAGAGCTTAGCATGGATGTGTGAGATGAATCCCAACCTAGGGTAGAAATGGAGTTGCGCATGAGGTCGAGATGATGGGGAAGCGTGAAGGCTGGAGGAGTGGGCAGCTTGAATGGAGGAGTAGTGGAGCAGCCTGAAGATTAGGGTTTGCAGGTTGCATGAGGCTGGAGGAGTGTGCTGAGGTAAATGTTGTGCTTGGATGCTGCGTGATGACAACGTCAAGATTGGGCTTTAATGCAAACCCAAGGGGTGGCCTAATTCTTCTTCTCTCATTTTCTGAAATATTCCATGTGAAATTGTCTTATGAATCTAGTTCCTAGCAATTAAAAATATCACACGCTGCAGCTATGGGGGCCTTTGCAGGGGAAAATTATGATTATGTCACTTCACTCAATAAAGAAATTGAGGTGAAGGAGCAAGAACTACAAAAAATCAGGAAGGATCAGATTCAAATGAATGAGAAACATCAATCCCAACTGCAGGGGTTGAAACATGATTATGAGAATTCGCTCAAAAACATGCAAACACAGAATGAAGTTCTCCAACAACAAATCGAAGAAGCACAAGGGTTGAGTGTGAACTATGGAGAAAATTTACAGCCCTTGAGCAACAACTGAAGGTTTCATAGTCCCTTTCCACTGCTTCTTCTTTCTCAAGGTTTTCTAAGGAAGAATTTAAGGAGCTTATGTTAAAGATTCAGGATGATCATAAGAATTTGTTGATTGATTTATTTGAAGGGTTAAATGAGATTCGGGATACCTACAATTTTTTTGAACTTCATTATGATATCCTCTATGATCACAATCAGAGAAGGAAATATGCAACCAAAGGTTTTGAGGATGTGATTGAATGGCATAAATATATAAAAGACAGACCTAAAGATATACCTATCTTGGAGAGATTCAAGCTCAAGAGGATTAAAGTTTCTTTGGAATCCTAGGAAAATGCATGTGAGATGGTGGATTCCAGAATAAAAGCAGGACATAAGGTCTATAGTAAAAGATGGTATGCATCTGACATCATGTTAAGTTTGTTGGAATTCCTCGCCATGAATCCGATTGACAATTCTCTTCCACCCAAGATTATGATTGAATAGATTGAAGAGATGTATTTGAAGTCTAAGGAGCATATTGAGCAGTTGGATCAGATCCACATAGCAGAGATTAAAGAATTGATTGAATACCCTATATCTTCAGAGATGAAGGTTAATATTTTCTTACGTGAATGGGAAAAGGTGAAAAAGTGGGATATCGAGTCTTTTACCTACAAAGCATAGTTAGGACTCGAGCATGCCCAATATCAAGATGTTGAATATTTTTTGGATGTATTTTCCAAGTGGCAATTTGCCCTTGGAAAATCTTAAAACAATATTTTGTAATCCCTACTTTTAAGGGAGATTTTCCCCTTTGTTATTTTTTGTAATTATTATTTAAAGGGGACATAGATCTCATAGGCAGGGAGGAAAAACCACCAAAAGGGAGAACTCGAGATGCTCTATGTTTTGAGGAGTTGTAATTTTTTGCAATCTTAATGAAATTCAGTGAGTTTCTCTTGACCTTTCTTTTGTCATATTTGTCAAATTTCTTTGATAAGTTCTGGTTTATCATTTAAATAATTGGATAACTTTGTTTCATGTTGTATGATCATTAAATACTTTGATCTGTGTGTTTGGGTTCTCATCACCTAGTTCATGCGTAAGTTATGTCTTAAATAAATTTCTTTATTTATTTCATATCATTTATTTCTGCAACTATTAAACAATCATCTTTATTTTTATGTTAATTTTTCAATTGGCATATCATTGACAGAACGGTCTTATGGTTTAATTCTTTAAATAAAATAACTCAGTTTTCTTTGTCTTGTTTTATTTGAAGCTAGTAATGTTAGATCTAATTCATATATTTATCAATTGGTACAACATTTATCAAATAACTTAGATCTTATTGTTCTGCTATTTCCAATCACATTTCCTAGGTTTAGCATAACTTAAGTAGATTAGTCTTAAAATTAACATCATTTACACTTTTGCTATAAATATTCTAGATCTTCCCAACAGGAAGATATCAAATATCCTAGATCTGATTGTTCTGAAACTATAATCACATTTCCCAGGTTTAAATTAGCTTAAGCAAATCCATTTAGAATTAACCTTTATTCACACCTTTGCTATACAGCTGTTAGATCTTCCCTAATAGGAAGATCAATTTAGAATTAACTTTTATTCACACCTTTTCTATAAAGTTGTTATCCTAGCCTTTGTAGGTTGAATATTTTTACAATTCCCTTATAGTCGTGAAATGTAGTAAGATCCCAAGCTCTGTAAAAGGAGAAAGATTGAAGTAAATTCCATCTCTGTGTAATGCAGCGAAGTTGCCCTGTTTTAACGCGGAATAACTTCGACGGATTTTTATGTTTTAGTAAGAAATATTTTAATATAAATTTTGTTTAAGAGTGGGCTTATCTAAGTACAGTGTCCTGCGAAGTAAAGTGTCCGCAAAGTAAATTCTCGTCGAACTGAAGTTTGCTTGTCTAAGTAAAAGCTCATCGAAGTGAAGTTTAATCCACGAAGGAAATTCCCATCGAAGTGAAGTCCTTGGCGAAGTAAAAGTTCATGACAAGACATAATGTCACCAACTTCTATATAATTGTACAATTACTCCAGCAAAATCCACATTCGGTATAATTACGCCAGCAAAATCTAAGGCATGATGAGACTATTTTCTTCACACACGTGATACAAGCCATCATTCACCATTAGCACCGTCATGATAACCGCCATTTCATAATTTCATCGTATAAATCATTTCCATGTCAGTATACAATCCTTTCTCAAGGCATTGATTGGAGTGATACATGTACAATTACACTAGCAAAATCTACAGTTGGTACAGATGATATCTATGACCACCATCCCATCATACTGTGATAATTACCATTCCCCATCCGTAACATCCAAGTCAATTCACCAATTCACTAGCCACTCACTATATAAAGGCTAAACCATACCCCATATCGCAGCAAAATGAAATCTTTGGGAAGTCATGACGCTCTTCTTTACCGCTTTTGTTCTGTTTCCTTTGTTGTTTTATCAGAAATACTTGAGTCTTATGGTCACCCCCCAATTCTCTTCGTGATATATGAGCATTTCGACATCAGTTCCCTGACAAATTCTCACCACACCATGATATATGGGCATTTCGAGCACTATCGAAGACCCAAGACCAGGATTTGTCTCTAATGTGACTCAATATCTTCTAGGTGAACAAATCAAGTCAATGCATATGTAGGAGAAGAGCCTATGTATATGTAGGAGAAGATTTTGTGTTTGTGAGCTCAAGCTTGTAGTCGTGAAATGTATTAAGAGCCCAGGCTCTGTAAAAGGTGAAAGATTGAAGTAAATTCCATATCTGTGTAATGCGGCAAAGTTGCCATGTTTTAACCCGAAATAACTTCTACTGATTTGTATGTCTTCGTAAGAAATATTTTGATATAAAGTGTGTCTTATGTGCATGAAGTATGAAACTTTTTTGTGTTTGAAAAGAGAAAATAGAAAACCTTTGTCTATGTCGCGATTAAACAGAAAGGTTCCTTAAATAATAGAAAGAGTGATCTTGTATCGGAAATAATTGGTCAGTTGGTGTCTGAATGTACAGTACCTCCACCTCCAACTTTATTTCTCCTACGTCTCCTGCAGTAACTGCCTGGCCTCAATCTATACTGTTTTCAAATATTTTTGTTGTGTTTTTGGACCCTAATCCCATTAATCCCTCTTAATATTCTTTTTTTTAAAATCATTTTTCTTTGTTCCTGGTCTCGAATCCCATTAATCCTTTATTTATAATGCATCATTTATTTTTTCTCTGTTCTTGGTTACGTTACCAGAAACGTGATGGAGGAGTGCGGTTTTTTGGAAAGACAGAGTAGAAACAGGGATGGAACAAAAACGACCGTTTTATACGCCCATTCCCGTTTCCATTCCTGTTCTCCAGGAACGTGGTCCGATGCTGATCGTTTTTGGGTCAATTCGAGTTATTAATTGCTGGTGGGTAGCAATTAAATCATCAAGTAAATGAAAATTTTATTTTTGAAGATGGAGTGTTGTTTAAGGAAGCTGGCTTACTATCATGGGCCGCCTAACGCCTGCATTGATACGGAATACCTGTCGCCCACTTCCTACATTGAAACTAAACTTTCATTGGACCTTCGACTTGTAGACATAGAAGCAGTAGACATCCCCTGCAACCACAAAAATAATTAGTCATTATTCCTTAAACATGTAAGCTTTGTATCAAACAGTTCCATCATTCCATGTATAATTTCAAAAACAAGCAATACATGGATGCCTTCCCAGACACACCATAATGCAATTAAAATTAAAGCAAGATACTGTGTTGGAAAAGGAATTTAATAGCAATGACAATGCACATAGTGATTCCATTAGTTGGAATGATTCTGACTGCGATAACTGTAAGCTAATACAGGTAAAATTAAAACTTATGAATAGGTTTTTATTTTGTTAGAAATGACTTAAAATCACAAAGTGAATTATGGGGCGAACTAAGAAGGATTATCGACTTCCAAAGCTACAATGGGAATTAAAATGTTACGTAAAGTGATGAAGGTAGTTTTCCATGATTGGGTTCAAGATCACATGTTCAAAATGGCCAAAATCATTCTCTATTAAGACTTTAATACTAAGGCATCTAGCTGTTAGTTTCAGTTATAAATCAACAGCAATACAAATGAAGTATTGAGTTGTATATTATAAATTCTGGAATAATCAAAGCCACCTATTACTTGAATTTGGGACAAACACTTTTATATGTTAGAACTTAGATGATGTCTGAGTCCCTACTATTTACAGTGGAATTCTAAAGTCGGGAATTGTCGACATAGACTTCCTAGATTAAATATTTTTAAATTTATCTCGTAAATGAAGGGTCGGCCGACCCTTGTTGTGCTCAGTATTCTTCCCGTGTTCCCCATTTTGGATATACATGAATTGAAGGCCTAGCATTCATAGGTTGAATATTTTTAAAATTCCCTCATAAATGAATGGGCGGGAGACGCTTCTTTTGCCTAGTATTCTTTTTGTAATATCTCTATACTGCAAAAAGGGTCATTCAATCCTTCTTGTGTTCTCCATTATGGATATATATAAATGATGGATATAGGTGTTCACAATTATCCACTAAACGAAGGGGCGGCCTATCCTTCCATTTTGGGAAAACGCGGTACCCTTGGAAATCTCTCGACGAGCACTATGCAACTATGTGATCCTCTACCATTCTTGATAACTCTGATTTTTTCATTCTCTAAAAAAAAATGTTTCCCAACTTCATCAATACCTCTTTTAAATATTCTGATTATCTACCTGTAACCTCATAGTTTGGCCCAAGCATCCCCAATGCTGCGTGGTAATTTATGTCTCCCATTTTCGGCCAATCAACAACGATCTAAAGGCCATGTCCCATAAGAGCCTGGGAGTCGAGGCCCGATAGGGAAGCAAGGTGATGCCAACAGCGCTTAATCCCATTGAATCTAGCATCGATCACTCATTAAGGAACGACAGAGGTGACTCGTTCAGACCAATCTCGAAACAAGAAATCATTCAAGGGCGATCGGTCCCCGCACCTCTCATATTCCATGATATAAGATTTAACAATTAAACTTCTTTGTTTTTAAAATATTAAACATAAAAACTGCAATAATTGGATCGCGTTCCCTTCCTTGCATCAGATCGATGGGAGGGGACATGACACGACCCTTCTAATTGAATTATTTGATAATATATACTAGTGGAAAAATTATTCTTTGTTTAAAATAAATATGATTTTTAATGTGATCCTGTTATTTTATATTTTATAAATTGCTTCTGAACTGGACTTTGGTTATGAACAATGTGTCCTGTTATTTTATATTTCAGATATCATTTATGAAATGGATTTTGATTCTCAACAATGTGTGGACCTGCTTTTTAATGGATTGAAAGTTGCAGAAGGAATCTCTTTTCCAGAAAAAAAATAAAATAAAAAATAAAAAATAAAAAAAAAATAAAAATAAAAATAAAAATAAAAATAAAATAAAATAAAATAAAAATAAAATAAAAATAAATAAATAAATAAATAAATAAATATTGCATAATATCAACATTCATGATGGATGTATCGTTGTAAATATTACCAAGACTTTAAATGCAAGTCTTCCATTTCCCTATCCATCAAAAGGTGTAGATACATTGTCAGAGGTTGTTGGTGGTTATATTCAATGGCCTGTATCTGAGATTGTTAACCACTTTGGGTCTTCTCTTCGCGGGAATGAGGTGAATGATATAGAAGCTTCTACTTTGCCGAGTGTAGAACATATCATAACAACTGAGAATAAATCTTCTTTTATTATGAGAAAATTTAAGTTCTTACATAAGTTTTCAAAAAAAAAGGATTGCATTTCCATAGGTTTTGTAATAAATGTGAGTGGGACTGATTTTGTTGGGGGAACATTTTTGGTTGACTTCTCCTTTGGTATTCTGGTGGATGAAGTGGTGTTTTCTTGGATGGCATGTTGTCCAAGGTTGAGCAGTGGAGGTTTTGTTGTATGGCCGATTAAAATAATCATATATTTGAATACAGAAACATTGCTTTCTGTTGAAAGCAATTTCAACAATAATCAATCTGAAACTACTTTGAAAGTATTAAGAGAAAATCACAATGTCAGGTTTGTGGGAGAAAAAGATAATTTGATACATCAATGTTCTTTAAAGCCACAGTATGTTGCTCGGGGAATAGTGTCAACTTTTTTTGAGGGAGACATTATACAATTCAAACCACTAGATGCTGGTGAGTTTGGTATTTTATTTCATAAAGTCTTCTACAATTGTGAGGATTGTGGTGTATTTGAAGGATCTCTTATAATATGGCCTACAAACAATTTTCTTGACCTCGATGATGTTCCTTTGGATGTTATACTAAAAAAGAAAATAGACGAAGATATAGTCAACATTTGGAATATTTTTGAAGAATTTCCTTTACAGATGGTCCTTCCAGGTACTCCCCATTGTGAGTATACAGATGTTAATGCAGTGAACGTATCCATTCACTAAGTTAACCGTGTCCAGTTAAGGGTTAAAAAGCGAGACCGTCTTCCATATTTGAGATAAATGATAATAATATATTGATTGATGATGATAAAGTTACAATAAGCTCACCTTTATAGGGATTGAGCAAGAATAGTGAAGGGTTACACCCTTTCGCTTATTAACCTAATAATCTATTTAATATATAAATAATAATATTAATTAAATATTCATAGCATTGCCTTCCCCTTTTGGAAAGCTTTGTCCTCAAAGCTTGATTATTTTCCTAATGTCGTCCTTCATTCAGATTCAGTGTCGGTATTAGAATCAGACGTGATTTCTTGTGTAGAGACTTGCACTTCCTTTCCATTGATTATTTTGCACTGTATTGTCTGATTGTTCCTACATTTATCGCCTGGGATCTAATCATCGCCGCATCGACGACATATGTTTTTCTTCTTTTTTCTATTATTAGAGTAACTGTTAGATGACTTTGATCTATTTTCCATTTCATAGGCATATGATTGAGGTTTGTGGCATTGATGGCCGGGTAACCAAGTATCTACACAGTACGTTTCCATTCACTAAGTTAACCGTGTCCGGTTAAGGGTTAAGAAGCGATACCGTCTTCCATATTTGAGATAAATGATAATAATATATTGATTGATGATGATAAGTTACAATAAGCTCGCCTTTATAGGGCTTGAGCAAGAATAGAAAAGGGTTACACCCTTTCGCTTATTAACCTAATAATCTATTTAATATATAAATAATAATATTAATTAAATATTCATAGCAGTTAAAGTTAATGGAACAAGGCCATACAATTCCGTAAAGTGGAAAGATGGAACTAAAATTTCTGAAATAAATTCAAGATCGGTACCTTACAGGCTTGGAATTGATCAGGGTGCATTCCTTTCAGAAATTGTCACTGAACATTGTTGCTCAAATATTTGTATGTCCAAATTTTCACTTCAATCGATAGTTGAATGTGTGAATAGATTTCATAGTATGAATGGAAATTCAAGAAGACAGTATGTTATAAATTCTATTGGATCAAATGCTCTTGTGGCCAAAGAAGGAGATGACATAAAAACAAGCATGTTTACAATGATATTAGACACAATAGACGTCTGTCAAAATGCATGGTATAAATTCCATGGGATAAAAAGGATCACTTTATACAATTATAAAAGCATCTTCTTGAATGGTGATGTGAGAGTTGTGCATGGTAACACTGGCTTGGAAAAATCTAGGGCGAACATTGTTGCATTGGTAGCTACTATTAATAATATTGTAGAAGAGAATTCATACAAATCTCCACATATTACACAATTAATCAGTGAAGATGGAACAATGACAACCTTGAAATTATTTCCATCTAATATGTCCCATGGTTTGTTTCGAAAAAGGGCTAATGATGAAATCGAAAGTATCGGTTTGCATCCAGTATCACAATCCTCCTTTAGCAAGGTGATGAGGGGAGATTTTCGAGATGTTAAAATTTCTAAATCAAAATCCTTTGCAAGGTGTAATGAGTACATTACAATACAGGATAGGGTTAAGGGGACCACTAATCCAGCTGAGGTGGAAAGCTTGCGAGGAAATCAAGAAGCTCATAATAAATATATCGCAAGTTGTCGCCAAGTATATTATTCTCATAGATTAGATTCACAAAAAAATCCAAAGACTTTTTTGAGTATTGTTCATGACAAAATAGATAAGTCAAAGACTTCCATTCCAAGGATGGGTAAGAAGGAAAAATATTTTAGTAATGGTATGAATCTTCCCATATCATTGACTGTAATGTTGACTCATGGGCACAAGACTAGGGGTTTTGGAAATTTCATCCTCTCATTTTTAGATATGGGATCGAATTTCACTGTGAAATCTCTGTCTAAATGCTTGAAGTGTCTTGAAGAACTAGTGGTTGATAAATATTGTGATTTTCTCTAAAAACGAGGAACAACTAAGCACCAATTGCATGATGCTCTATTGCAATCAGATTCATATGAAAAGTGTTTGATATACAGAAAATATGTAATGCAAGATGATGTATTGTGTGTTGATGGTACTAATCAATGCATGCCAAATAAAAAAACTACCACCCATATTGTTGTTGCAAATGGATAATTGTTGAGGCGATAAAAAAAACTGCTTTGTATTTGCATTTTTATCTCTTTTAACAACAAGGAGAATGTTCGATATAGTTGAAGTTGGATTCCTCCCGGTCAGACACACCCATGAAGACATAGATGGAACTTATGGCAAGTTATCAATAAAGCTAATGCGCAAGGATATATTTTCACTCTCGTAAATTATGGATACATATAGGACATGTGAAGATCAAAATTTCTATGTCCCTTATCTAATTGATGAACTTTACGATTTTAAGAGTTTTGTGAAACCCCACCTTTTGGATGGAAATGTCAATATCATCGGTATCAAAAAATGCCATTTTTTTAAAATTTCAACTCATAGATGACATTCTAGTCATGCAATGGAGGGAATCACTTTGGGATGAAGCTTGGTCATCTCCTATTCATATTTAGTAGTCATTGCCAGATGGTAGCACAGACTTTCCGGTTGGATAGCCTAGGTTATTAAATATGCAATCAAAAAGAGCTTAAGACATTGACGAAATAAAAAAAGGAATAGAAACATATCTTCATTCTAGAATCGAGGGATTGAGAAGGGAGGTGAACAATTTTTGCGTCCCGAGTTAAATTATTGGGAGGATGTATATAAAGCTTTGGACAGTCCCTTCGAGAGTGTTGACTAGTCATCACCTAACATTTGACCATCAACAAGCCATGATATTCATAGTAGTGAACCTACAAGATCTGAACATGAAATTATGGATTCCTATTTGAAGGAAAATGTTCCTTCTTTGCAGGATTTCTATGTTGGACTAGTATGGCAAGCGTAGAGATGAATTCATTCGAAGAGTGGATGTTGTAAAGGGCCAAATGGTCATTGTGTAATCACCAGAACCATATTGTTAATCTGGTTGGGTAGGGCGATTGGTAATATTTAGTAGGATTCAGATGCTAGTACTGTTGGGTCTTACAAGGTAGAGGTGCAATGGTGGAAGCCAACAAGAACATCGAAGGATATGAAGGTCTTGTACAAAAAATTCTTAGATACAAAGCAACAATGGGTTTTTGGTGCACAAGAAAACATGATGATCGATGTAAATAGCATCATATGGGCATGGTCACCAAGGCAAGGATGGATAGGAGAAAAAATTAGAATAAATGAGAAGGGCCTTGCAGCAGTTAAGTCACAACGAGAACATATGGGGCATAGTGTTCAAAGTGGGATGGATGTTCCTTTGGATATCGTTTGATGTGATCTTAGCCCAAACAATTTATATTTTGCTGCAATCCTTCTAGTCTGTCTATCAACCTGGTTGGGTCTTTTCTATGCCGACCGTTTTGATGTCAAACAGTAAGGCTTTCTGTTCAATCTCTAAGGTTGATAGTAGACATGGGAATTTCTCTATATGGTAGTTTTTGTCTCAGAAGTGCAATGTGAAAAGAAGACGGATGTAATATTTTTTACTAGTATATAATACAAAGTTTCTCATTTTTTGCTTTAAAAAAAAATCCTTTCAATAAACAAGAAAACTAGTGGCACACAGGGATCAAATTTGAAGGGATGAACTTAATTTCAGGTTGAAGGTTATATATTCATACCAACCTTGTAGCATGAAGGGCTTTAATTAAAAAAATATAATAACTAAAAACACTTTTCATTCTTTTTATGAGATTTCATTCTATTAAAAAAAAGAAAAAGAAAGAATGCTTCTATTTAAAAAAAACAAAAGGAAAGAATGTTTCTATTTAAAAAAAAACAAAAAGAAAGAATGTTTTTATTAACAAAAAAACAAAAAGAAAGAATGATACTATTAAAAAAAGTTAGAATAGACTATTCGTATAATGCTACTATATTACTTTTTTTAAATAGAATGGTATTATTACCTATTCCAAAATTTATATAAGTTAAATCCATATGTTTATATTGAAATGGTACCATTAATATTCTTAATATTCATTTATATAATCTTTAAACTAATTTTAAAAATCAAATATGCCATGTGTCACAATCTGAGCGTTCCATGTGTCACCTTGGGATACTAGATATCAACATTAACAAAAAACTGCAATTTTAAGGTTCATAAGTAGTAAAAAGACACACTATTCGAATAGAAAAACACGCTTTTCAAATCCAATATTGCCACTTATTTTGCACTTCTACTAAAAGAAGGGGCGGTCGATATTTCTTGTCGGAAAACAGAAGTAGGGACATATATTTTTATATTTTTTATAAAGAGAGGTTACATTCAAACACAAACAGGCTGAAGCTCTCTGTATCTTCTGCGAAACGAGGATCTCAGGCCTTACAAAGAAAGAGAGATTTTGTATGATTGTTCTACCCATAGCCAAACGCTCGACTTATAGAAGCTGTAACATTCAACCGAAAAATCCTGAAGATTAACCAAAACTTCCTAACAGAAATACTATTAAACCGAGAACTGAGCATACATGGACACAACATAGTGATTGAAACCCAAAAAACACACCAACTACATAGGAGAAACAACCCCCAATCACTAAAGAACATAACAACATTACAGTAAAATATAAGGAAAATCCGGGAAATAGCCTTGAGGATTTTCTTCCGGAACAGTCATGGGAGCATCAGGAATATGAAGGTCAATGGATTGCAACAAGAAATCCATATTGCGGTTCAAATCCCTGGATTCGGCTTGTAGTGAGTTCTTCATCAGATCGTCTTTTTCCATACGGTCCCTAAGAGCATTCCCCACTAATTTTTTCATTACCCAGTAAAGGGCAACAATTCGCTCGTACAGGGTTAAGCGACCAGCAGTGTTCCTCGAGTCCATGATCCAATTTTCGAGCTTTTGGAATTCCTCTTGCAGGGTATCTTTACCAATATTTTTCCATAGCTCATGCTCGACACCTTCGATTTCCTTCTGCATTGCCGACGGTATGTCTAGATAAAAAATCCTAGATTCCCTCCAAATTTTCCTATGAGAAGAAGAGACTCTGCGACTATCATCCAAAGGGATCTCTTCCCTGTTATGCCTCTTCTTCTTCACCTCTTCCTCCTGACGATGGACGTCCAATGCTCGTCAAAGTGAAGTTTACTTGTACAATTATCGTTCTCGTTCCCCGTCAATGTCATGAACAGGCCTGGAATTTCAAATTTTATGTACCTGTCAATTCAAAATTTGATGACAGTAACATGTTTTTAGTGCCTGTCATTTTACGTTTTATGTAAATTTATAGACATCAATTTTTTTTTATATTTACAATTGCCAGTAAGAATATTGACGTTGTTCTCTTTTTCAATCTTTTTTATTCACAAAATTAAAATTCAAAAGGATGTAAAAAAACCTAAAAATCAACCACAAAACATAGCTACCATAAAAAATTTAAAAAAGCAGGAATTCCATCAAAAAACTACCATCGAAAAAGTTTTAAAAAGAAGGAATTCCATGGAAAAACTACCAATTACTACTTTTCAAAATCATCAAAATAGAACTCCCTAAGCCATACAAAACTTGAAAAAAATTGGCATACCTCAAGCAAGCTGGTATTTTTTATTTACATCAAAGTTGGTACAGAAATCCATTTCATTTCCTTCTAAAAAATGCCACACTATACTCAGGTCACATGTCCATCAAAGAAGCACACTACACCTAGTTGACAAGTGCATCAAACAAGCATAAATCTAATAAAAAATTTCAATTTAGTAAACCATGTAAATCTTCTCAATCTTAATTACTAAACTGTTGAATTGCAACAAATACCAACCTAGTAAATTTACTAGTATTTATTTATGACGGATAAGTGAATTTGGTGGACGTCGATTTGACGAGTTTAAATTATCCATGCATGTAGACACTGATGGGTAAATTCCAAGAAGACATGTCAAATACATTATAGTGAAGCAAATATGTTCTACACGCCGTCAATTTCCAGGCCTGGTCACAAACTTCTATATAATTGTACAATTACTCCAGCAAAATCTACAGAGATGATATCTTACTTGTGCAAAATCTACGGAGATGATACCTATGACCACCGTCCCGCCATACTGTGATAATTACCATTCCCCTGTGAAAATCCTCACAGCAGATCTAAGAGATGATGTATACCTCACAAGAGTAATTATGATTAAGCAGGAAAATAGAAGAAGAGTTATCAATATAGTATAATGAGCAACAGAATAATATGGTACAGTAGAACTCGGATAGAAGCAATAATACTTCACACACACTAGTTAATTAATCACAATATGGACAAATAAATAGTACAATGGTAGAGAGGATTCGAATGCCCAAGGTGGCAATTCGAATTATCCTCTCAGAGTGATCATAAGATCAATAGAGTGTCATCGGAGCACAACTAGGTGTCCTCATGATCATCGGAGCACAACTGGAAGTCTTCATCATCATCAATGGAGTCATCAATGCTCAAGTAACTGTCAACCATCAGTTAAACTAACTCTGGTAGGTGTAACTGAGTGTTAATCAGTGTAACTAAGTGTAACTGACTGTAACTAAGTGTAACTAACTGTAACTGACTGTAACTGAGTGTAACAACTGGACTGGTAGGTGAAGAAGGGCGAGTTGCTCCCTAAAATCAAGGAAGAAGGGTGCATTAAGCAACTGGAGGGCTAAAACTGAATAGTGAGAAGCTTCTGGGGGCTGGCTAACTGAGGACTAGGTGTTGGACTGATGACTGGGATGCATGCAAACCCTAGAATGCATGCAAACCCTAAAGGTGCATGCATGACTGAAAATGTAAATGATCAAAATATTGGTGGGACTAGGATGGAGTATAGGAATATCCTAACACCCCCCCTTAATCCATCCTGGGCCCTGGTAACTAAGACCAAAGTTCACCCAATACAATGAATAATAACAATCAATAAACCAAGGAAGTGGGAAAATTTCATGGGAAACATACCCCCTCCTCAAAAAATAGACTATAAGGCACACATAAAAATAAATTCTCCAAACTCATGCATGTGTGATGCTTGGTCATATGTCTGGAGGTATCTTCTTCTTGGGAAGAAGTGGATCATGCTGAAAACGCATGTGCTTGTACTTGCTCTTCAGATCGAATGTGATGAGAACAAATCCAATATTATGAGAATGATCCTTGAACCTGTGATGCGAATCAGCTGAGGTAGGATCAAATATGTGAAAGTGCATATAGTCTTTTGTCTTCTCCTTCGAACCACCATGGGTGAGATTATGCCAAAAATAACTATTACATGTTTGCTTGAAATCAAAATCAGAAGTTAAGACTTAAAAAACAGTTTCTTGAGATCTCCTTTGAACCAGCAGGGGTGAGATCAAAACTATCATATGCATGAGAAATTATCCCAAGCAGTAATTGCTTAGAATCCAAATTAGATCCAAGACTTGAATCATGGTTTCTTGAGATCTCCTTTGAACCATGAGAGGTGATATCAAAACCAGTAATTGCATGAGAATTTATCCCAAGCGAATGGCAATGGCCATAATCTTCAATAACCTTCTGAAAGCATGAATTTATGATCATATAGTAGTATAAAAGAGGAGATAGCTAGAGAGGAGCGAATGCATTACCTTCAGTAGCTGTTTTGACCTCTGAAATAATCATGTGATCATGACGCAAACCAACAGACTCTGGTGCAAGAGAGGATTTAGGACCTTCTGTAATATCTAGAGTGTGAGCTGGCACAGAAAGAGAAGAAAGTTTGAGCATGAGTGGAGAATCTGCAAGTTCTTTGTCAACAACTTCAATATGAGATGATACTGGTTCATGATCTGAGAGACCATCAAAGGGAGCGAATGGAACACTTTGCTTCTTTCGAATGGATTTGGACCAATCCATTCATTATGTATGCCAAATCTTTCATCTAGGTAGGCCCATAGCTCTTTTGGAGATTCAACATCATCAATAAATTGATGTACCAAGCATCGAGACATAACAAGCATCATGTTTCCCATGGCTCTGTCACCATTATTTAACCAGTCAATATTTTCTTTAGAGGATTCGAACTCTCTCTCAAAACAATAATCAAAGAGACCATTTCTCTTCAAATGTGCTATCATCTTTGGTTTCCATTCATCATAGTTGAATGGAGAAAGAGGATCAGAGTTGAATGGAGGAGGATATATTTCTTCTGAATACATTGAAGTTGTAGAAGACCTGCAAAAACAATATAGAATAACTGCAACTGCTACTGCTGCAAAAATGTAGACACTGTTGCAACTGCTGCACTCAAAATCTTGGTAATAACCTGCAAAAAACTCTCAAGAATGGAGATAAACAATACTCTCAACATGCTCTAATACCATGTGAAAATACTCACAGTAGATCTAAGAGATGATGTATACCTCACAAGAGTAATTATGATTAAGTAGGAAAATAGAATAAGAGTGATCAATACAGTATAATGAGCAACATAATAATATGGTACAATAGAACTCAGATAGAAGCAATAATACTTCACACACACTAGTTAATTAATCACAATATGGACAAATAAATAGTACAATGGTAGAGAGGATTCGAATGCCCAAGGTGGCAATTTGAATTAGCCTCTCAGAGTGATCATAAGATCAATAGATTGTCATCGGAGCACAACTAGGTGTCCTCATGATCATCGGAGCACAACTGGAAGTCTTCATCATCATCAGTGGAGTCATCAATGCTCAACTAACTGTCAACCATCAGTCAAACTAACTCTGGTAGGTGTAACTCAGTGTAACTGAGTGACAACTAGACTGGTAGGTGAAGAAGGGCGAGTTGCTCCCTAAAATCAAGGAAGAAGGGCGCATTAAGCAACTAGAGGGCTAAAAATGAATAGTGAGAAGCTCCTGGGGGATGGCTAACTGAGGGCTAGGTTCTGGACTGATGACTGGGATGCATGCAAACCCTAGAATGCATGCAAACCCTAAACATGCATGCATGACTAAAAATGTAAATGATCAAAATACTGGTGGGACCAGGATGGAGTATAGGAATATCCTAACATCCCCATCCATCTTCATTACTAATTTTGGAAAAATAAATTTTTATAAGTTTTAAATCCGTAATAAAAAATTAGTAACCTCGCTATAATCAATGTGCCACTCGTTTTCTTGTTTATTGAAAGGATTGTTTTAATCAATGTCTTCATTCATAAATATATCCATATTCCACTTTCCATATTATAGTTCGGGTTGCAACAATAATCAAAATTATGAAAAAAAATGATAAATTCCAAAGTGAGGGATTATTTAAAAAGCATTAGTAAGGAAGACATCATCCATGGGCGTAAGGAAGACATGCAATTAGCACAAAATATGGCAGTAAATAAGTAACTTTTATGCCTCAATAATAGTAAGATAGGCATAGGCATGCAATTAGTACACAGTTATAGCATTCTATATTAAAAAATAATATAGTAGCATTATACGAATAGTATTCTATTTTTTTAAATAGAATCATTTTTTCTTTTTGTTTTTTTAAATAGAAACATTCTTCCTTTTATAAGTTAAATACATATGTTTATATTGAAATGGTACCATTAATATCCTTAATATTCATTTATACAATCTTTAAACTAATTTTAAAAATCAAATATGCCACGTGTCACCATGGGATACTGGATATCAACATTTTAACAACACAATTTATAGAATTTTTGCTTAAAAGACTTTGTTTGCAAGTGGAAATATTCTCAGAGAAAGAGCGGCCGCTCTTTCTCCAAGGTGTTATATTTTTACAATTACCTCGTAAATGAAGGGTCGGTTTACCCTTCTTATTCCCAATATTCTTTTCATAATAGTTCGACACTGCAAGAAGGGTCGGCCGATCCTTCTTGTGTTCTCCATTATGGATAAGCTGAATTGTTGGATAAAGGTTTTCACAATTAACTACGAAAAGAAGGGGCGGCCGATCCTTCTTGTCGGAAAACGGAAGTCAGGACAAACCATTTTTAGATGTTATAACTTAGTCGATGTCTAGGTCCCTAGTATTTACAGCGGAAGTCGAAAGTTGGGAATTGTCGGCATAGCCTTCGTAGATAAAATATTTTTACATTTCTCACGTACATGAAGGATCGACCGCCCCTTCCTGTGCTTAGTATTCTTACATTCTTCATCATTTTGGATATGCATGAATAGACATCTTAGCCTTCGTAGGTTGAATATGTTTACAATTCCCTCATAAATGAAGGGGCGGCCAACCCTTCTTCTTCCCGATATTCTATTAATTTGATGTGATCTTAGCCCAACAAATTTATATTTTTTTGCAATCCTTCTATTCTGTCTATCAACCTGGTTGGGCGAGCAAACATCAAGCATCTAGAATGTCCACGAGCATCTAGGCATTGAGGTAAAATTACTATTGTGATGTTGAATACACTGTCTACTGGTTACTATTGTGTAAGTAAGTTGTGCCTATATATGGAAACTATTAAATTTCCTGCCTCATTTGGAAACTATTAAATTTATTTATGTAAAAAGATAGATATTCTTGATACTGTATCAAAAAATAAACAAGAACTGATTGACTTGTTATTCAAACAATGACTGAATATTTTAGACATTGAACTTTTCACCTTAAAATGTTGAACATTTACAAATGAAAATTGCATTTTTTTATTTGAAATTCACACTTTTCAAATCAGAAATTGCATTTTTTTATTTGAAATTCACACTTTTCAAATCAAAATTTTCATTTTTTTATTTGAAATTCACACTTTTCAAATCAAAATTTGCATTTTTTGATTTGAAATTCACACTTTTTGAATTGAAATGGATAGTTTTATAACAAAAAACTGCAATTTTAAGGTTCATAAGTAGTAAAAAAACACACTATTCGAATAGAAAAACACACTTTTCAAAGCCAATATTGCCACTTTCAGAACCTATTTTTGCACTTTAGAAAGGTTGATATTGACACTTTCAAAGTCTAAATTCACACTTTCTTAGTCCAAAATTTGCATAATATGTCCAAATTTAATGAAATAGGCGTTCTCCTTACTCAGTTGTAAGGGGGCGATGAAGGCCTACTTCATCACACTGTGCTAAGTGTTGGGGGAGAGATGAAGTGGATGCATCTAGTCATGTCTTATCTTGGAGATGGGATCTGGGAATATCTAGTTAGTTTGGTTGAGGATTCAAGCTACCCTCATCCTCTCTATCCCAATCCTAACTTGTGGATCCAAAACCTCATTTGATCTGACCTTTTCCCAAATTACACTATGGAGTTTAGGCCTCTGTCATCCTATATAATGAGGGACATTCTCCTTTGAACAAAAAGAAATGAGAGAGAGCACACTTATGATATTGAAATTCCCAAGGGGATAGAAGGGAGAGGTTGGAGAATTTGTTGCTACATCGATACTCAGGTTGTAAATGCTCTTTTTCATTGATTTCATCAATACACACTTGGCCTATTCTCCCCAATTTTGTTTCTCATGTTAGATGCATGAAATGTTTATCATTCTTTGGTTTGATTATTAGATGTAATCATGCTTAACATACATATTGCATAGGAAACTATAATGCACCCAATGTCACACTAGACTTCAGACATAAATATATATATATTTTTTAAAATAAAACATATATGCATAATAGTCACTTGCATAATTCTTATATGCATTCTTATGACAAGTGCATATTAAAATGCATAATAACTATAAGTAAATAGAGGAAGATTAAACTATTTCATAAGACCCATGAAATCTTATATCAAATATGTAACAAATAAAATCATATTAATGGAAGCATAATTATCTCCATGTGTAGCACATTTCACAAATATATTATTTACACCATAATTAGTAACCATATTATATATTTTATTAATATACATTAGAAAACTAAGGTTTGGAAGGGAACTCTTCCAATCCTTCCTTATAAATATTTTCACAAAAACTGCACATCAAACCTTTGGTTGAGAATTGCGGAGTAAAAACTTTTGCACTAAGACGTGTACAGTAAGATCCGCGTAGTAAGAATTATATGTGCATTAAATACTAACCTAATGAATGCACACAATGATTCACCAAAAATGAAATAAATTAAAATATAGCTATATAAATATATATTCTTCATGTGAAATTCAAACTGCAGTAGGATCAACTAGATAAAGATATCCTCACAATCAATAATTTGACTAAGTATACAAGAAAATTATGTTAGAAAGAGGCACAATATAGATAAAACTGATCAAATAGCAGGTTATTATATTAATTTCCAACCCATAAATGAGTTGTGAACACCATTATATTACATTTGGGAAAAATCATGAGCCTTTGGAGGGATCAGAGTGAGCTACACGTGGCTAGATTACATTGGACCTCAATCCCCCCTAGGTTGACCAATAGTCTCCCAAATCACCTCAAACTGTAACAAATTCCTGATATGAAATTTGGGATGGAATGGGAGTACATTAATGTTGGTAGAACATGAGTTTTGGTGGATTGTAGGTGGCCTAGTATAGGCCAAAACTACCAAAGAGGAGGGAAAATGACCACATTAAATGCATGGGCACCTCAAGTCAAACTTAGATTCACAAAATAGGGAATAAGGGCATGCCTTAGGTAAGTAGTGGTAATAAATGAGGGTGCCTTACTGACTGTTTGACCAAAATGGGGCACCTAGGAGGTGGAATTGGTCATTAATTTCCTAACAACCTTGGATAATCATCATTAACCTTTGATTGAAACATTATACATCAACTTATCATCATGAGACTATGTTCCTAGATGTAATAATGTTCTAACACCCACCTTTGATCTATAATTATGTATCCAAAGCAGAAATGAGGCCTTGGAAAGTAAGGCTCGAGTCACCTCTTACAATTTTTATTAGTCCATGTAACCAAGGTAAGGAGGAAAACCACATGGGAATAAAGCCTCCCCTCTAAAATGGACATGAAACAAATTCTGGAAAATATACCAGTATTCACCATGCATCACCCACCCCAAGGAGTGATCTAAGGTAGGTGAAGGTATTTTCTGTGAAACTCTTAGTGAAGGTATCAACAGTTTGCTCAGCAGATAGGAAATATTGCAAGGCAATAATCTGGTCATGCACCAAGCTTCTGTTGTAGTGCATGTGTATCTCTATGTTCTTGGTCCTCTGTCTCTGTACTGGATTAGTGGATATATTGATTGCACTTTTATTATCACACCAAATGACTGTGGGTGAATCAAATTCAAAGTCAAAATCCCCAAGAATACCTTGCAATCACACACATTGTGTAGTTGCATTCACTACTCCCTTGTATTCAGCCTCAGGTGATGATAAGGAAATAGTGTGTTTCTTCTTGCTAGACCAAAAATGGGACCATGTGAAAGCATAAATACATAACCATAAGTGGAATTTCGGTCAGTTCTATCTCCAGCCCAATATGAATCAGTAAAACCAACTAGTTCAAGTGATGAACCAACTGCATAATGTATCCCAAACTACTTGGTTCCTTGCACATAATGCAAGATGATTTCGGAAGCCTTCCAATAGATATCATGATTCTCTTTCATGTATCTAGCAAAAACACCTACTTCATAAGCCAAATCTGGTTGAGAGTGAGTGAGATACAACAAGCTCCCAACTAGTTTTCTATACATCGAACTGTCCAGCAATGGTGAGGAACCCCAATCATGAATTTTTACCCCTGAAAGGAAGGGAAACTTAGAATCCTTACAGTCATCCATTTTGAAATTTTGTAGCATATATTAAGCATATTTTTATTGTGAAACTGTGATCCCTGCATTAGATTGATCAATCTCCAAACCAAGAAATTGTTTCAACAATCCTAGCTCAGACATGGAAAATGCACTATGCAATGCAACTTTAACTGAGCCTAGTTCTTCAATGCAAATAACAGTGATCAAGAGGTCATCAAAATATAGTACATTGATCAAAATAGAGTCACTAATATGCTGCATATAGACATTTGGATTAGATTTGCATCTCTCAAAACCTTGTGATAGAAAAAAGTTGTCCATCTTGGCATACCAAGCTCTAGGAGCTTGCCTGAGACCATGGAGGGGCTTCTTCAACCTACAAACAAGTGAAGGATATTGAATGAAACCTTCATTATGCTACATATATATCTTCTCATGAATATCACCATGAATAAAATCATTCTTCACATCCATATGATGAACCTCCCATCGCTTGGATGCTGCAATGGCCAAAACTAGCTCGATTGAGTCCATTTTTTCCACAGGTGCATATGCTTATGTGTAGTCCACTCCAAGGAATTGAGATAAGACCGTAGCTACCAATATGGCCGTATACTTCACATCAGAACCATCAGAAACCATTTTGGTCCTATACACTCACTTGCATTGCACCAACTTCCTCTTGGAAGGAAGAGGAACCAACTCTCAAGTTTCATTGTCATGGAGAGACTTCACCTCTTCTTGCATGGAATATTTCCATATTGTTTCATGGGATTATTCATATGACTATGGATCAGATCCAACCTTAAGAAAACACCTCCCATGAATATTTGAGTCACAAGAAGACAATGCATTATGAAACTATGATCTAGTCTTCATAGGTTCTTGTGGATCACCTGGAAGTTCACCAGCTTCTTGTATGGTTTTCTCAGCCCACTTGGGCCTTGTAGGAGGGTCATGATATGCATGCATGTCATCATATTCATACTCAACATCAGAACCAACAATATTAGAAAATGAATCATCACTTACATCCTCTACAAGTGGGGGATTTGAGCATTAACCTTTTTCTTGGTCAGTTGCATGCATGGGCTCTTCTTCGAACTGAAAACTCCTCTCAAAGAAAGTATTTTGAGATGATGGATCAAATAGCTTGTATCCCTTTGAATCTTATGCATAATCAACCATAATGGACTCCTTTCTTTAGGGTTTCAAGGATTTTATTTTCTCTGGAGGTATTCTATCCCATGCTTTTGAGACAAACACCCTAAAATCAGACACATCAGTAGTATGTCCCATCAAAGCCTCGAATGGAGTCTTGATTTCCAAGGATTGGTGTGGCACTTTGTTCTGAACATATGAATCACATTTAATATCTTAAGCCCATATTTTAGGAGACAAGAATTTAGCCTCCATCATACAGGTAGCCATCTCCTACAATGCTCTATTCTTGCACTCTGCCACATTATTCTATTGGGGTGTGTAAGGCACATAATGCTGCATTTGAATTCCATCTTCTTCACATAGATGTTGTAGGTTGTTATTGACATATTCCCTTCCATTATTGTTCTTAATACATTTATATTCCTCGTCATATGTGATCATTCTGATCAAACAGTATATCCATCTGATGCATACAAAGTATCTACCTGATACATATCATAATACATGGTCTACCTGATCATACAAATGCATCCATTTGATATACATAATGCATCCACCTGATACAAACATAAGTACATGATCATGATCTACCTGATCATACAAGTATCTACCTGATCCATATACAAATGCATGATCTACCTGATCATACAAGTATCCACCTGATACATATACAAATACATGATCTACCTAATCATATCCAACATCCAACATGATGCATACATACATACATATAAATGATCCAACTGATCATATCCATCATCCAACATGATGCGTACATAGATACATATAAATGATCCAACTGATCATATAGAGAAGAAACTAGAACATCATCCTAATGCTCATCATCCAGCGCTTACATCCATAGTCATGTGAAGGATCCTCCTTCCACCATGCTTGGAATGGCTTCAGCAAATGTGTCCATCACTTCTTCCTCGAAGTGTCGTCGATTTGAAGAATGCCAAGCCTCTCTCTGAAGTAATCGAACTTCACTCTAGCTAGTGGCTTCGTCAGCACATCTGCAATCTGCTCATCTGTCGCAATATACAGGTTGTTGTGGATCTTCAATTTTACGATCAACATCTGGAATTGCTTCAGTCATTGTAGTGTCTTGAAATCTAGTTTCCTTAGGTTCTTCATAAACTTCAACGGGTGTCTTTCTTGATTTGATGAATGCTGAATGCTGACATCAATTTTATTAAACCTTGGAAAGTATATTCTGTAAGCCTTCGAGCTTTGACTGTAACCCACAAAGATAGCCTTCTTTCCTGAAGGATCTAGCTTAGTCCTCTTTTCCTTTGGCACATGAGTTTATACTGGACAACCAAATATTATGAGATGGATGACCTCAGGTTTCTTACCAGAGAAGAACTCTTCTGGTGTCTTGTTGTCCAATCTATTGTGGGGTGTTTTGTTTTGCACATATACAGCTGTCCTAGCTGCTTCTGCCCATAGATGCATAGGTAGATCCTGGTCATGCAGCATTGCCCTTGATGCTTCCATGATTGTTCTATTCTTTCTTTCTACAACTCCATTCTGTTGTGGATTGTAAGGAGCAATCAACTCCCTCTTAATCCCTAAATCATTGCATAGCTTCTTGAAGTCACCTGAGGTGAATTCTCCACCATTGTCGGATCTGAATGTTTTGATCTTCTTATTAGTTTGGTTCTCCATCAAGGTTTTGAATTCATTGAATTTATCAAATACTTCATCTTTGTTCTTCAAGAAGTAAACCCATGTCTTCCTGGAGAAGTCATCAATGAAAGAGACATAGTAAATATACCCACTCAGAGAACTGGATGACATCGGACCGCATACATCATAGTGGATGATTTCCAAGATTCCTTTAGCCTTGCTTTCATTGCTTGGAAATGCTTTCTTTTTTTTCTTTCCTTTTACACATCCTTTGCAAACACCTTCATGCTCGGTCTTGATTTCAGGAAGACCTTCTACAACTTTACTTGCAATTGGTAATGCTCTGTAGTGCATATGTGCAAGTATTCTATGCCAAAGTTCACTTGGCTCCATGGAATCATGCACCATGGCATGTTCAGGTTGTCCCTTCAATTTATACAATCCTCCCTCTTGCTCTTCAATCACCCCTGCATCATCAATAGTTTTACCCTTTGGCCACATTAGGACTTGGCCATCTACAAATGCAACCCTCATGCCTTTTGCATCCAATGCAGAGATGGAGAGTAATTTCTTCTTGAGTCCAGGTACAAATAACACATCTTTCATCTTTAAGGACTTTCCATATTCTAGGTTGTAGGAGGCTTCCCCACTTCCTTTGATAGGGTATTGATAATCATCCCCAAGTTTCACCTTATGGGGTGATTCATGTTCAGATAGGTTTACAAAAGATTCTTTAAACCCAGTCATGTGTTTGGAAGCACCAGTGTCAATAAGCCAATCATTACAAACATGATAAATAATACCTATGAGAGCAAAGATTAGAACATACTCTTCTTCGCTTGATGAGTCATCATCATCACTTTTTGCTCTAGCCTTCTTCTTTGGAGGTTCATCATCTTCAGCATGATACCTTCTTTTGTTTCCCTTCTTCTTCTTGTTGAATTTGTTGTTTTTGTTGTTATCCCTTTTGTTCTTGGGACATTCTGAAGAAGTGTCCCTTCTCATTACATTCGAAACGTCGAACATGAGATAGATCTTTCTTCTTGTGATAAGGGTGAGAATGTTTCTTGTTATCAGACTTCTCCCTCTTAACCTTGCTTCCCTTGGTGTGAGCTATGAGAGATTGATATCTATTCCCCATGTTTTCTTCTCATGCCACAAGCCTAGCTTCTTCTTGAGAGCATTCCTCCCACAGTCTATTGAAAGAGATCAATTTCTTTCTTGCACAGATTCCTTGAATAAAGGAGTCCCATGACCTAGGTAGGCCATCAGAGTGGTCATAACAACTTCACCATTGTCCACTACTTCATCCACAACTTCAAGTTGTTCCTTGATCAGAGAGACCTTGGAGAAGTAAGACTGAATGGTCTCTCCATTCAACATCTTGACCCCTTTCAATTGATTCTGCAGAGTCATCTTCCGATTTATGTTCTTCCCTTCAAATAACTTGGTCAGGGAGTCAAACATCTCCTTGGGTGTCTTTAGAGATGACACATGTGGTATGAGATGGTCTTTGATAGAATCAACAATGATTCTCTTTTCCTTGACAAAGTTCTTCTTATGCAATACCTTAGCCTCTTCATCCTCTGGGATAGGGACCTCAGAGCTGATGTAGGAGTCCAATTCATTTTCTTCCAGGATTAACCCAATCCTATACTTCCAGGCTCGGAAGTTATCAACCCCTTCAAGCTTATCCTCAAGCTTGGTGTGGTGAGACATCTTAAAGAGTACTTCAAATGGAAATAGAAGAGATTTAGGTCTTACCACTTGCTTTGCTGAAAACTGGGTCTGGTCCCGGATTAGGGTTTGTCGAAAAAACCCTAAAAATTAAAAATGTGAATTTCAACTTTCTGAAAGGATAGAAAGATGCGCCTTGATGATCTTATCAGCTTGGTGTATTCAGAATTTGAGATCTGCAAAGCTTCACCCTTCAGAAATGCCTTTTAGTCTTCCCGAGTTCATTGGGGAGAACCTTGAATTAGGGTTTGAGTTTCCCGGAGATTTACTTAGCCAAAAATCTTGATCCAAAGCTCTAAACTTCGATTTTTCCAAGGCGCTTCCAGCTATGTCTTCAGATTTTAGAAATTCCTATTTTTGTGGAAACCCTAATTGTTAGGGCCAAATCTGAAAATGATCAGAATTGAATTCTTATTGGACAGATAGATTCTCCTTGATGAGTAGAGTCAATATACTATACTTCTTTTCCCAAATCTATGGAGAGAAACCCAATAAGAAAGAAACCCTAGTTTCCGTCACTGCACAATGTCTTCTTCTCAGGTTAGCTCTGATACCATGTTAAATTTTGAGCATTAATTCACAATACTCTAGGATATTTACTGAGAGAATAACATGTACAGTATATCAATTCATATCAATCATAACAAGCATGTCAATCATCACAAGAAGCAAAAGCATGAGAGACAATAGACACAGAGTTTCCGTGGGGAAAACCCTAAGGTGAAAAACCCCACAACTTCCTCAGAGATAGATAGAGTAATAGCTCAACCAAAGTACAAGAGATAGACTCCACTTAGCATCTGATCCTCATCCTCACATGTGCGCCACTTTCCGAGTGAAGGAAGTGTGAATTCTGAGTGATCCAAATAGAGATCTCCCGATCTCTATTTATACTTGTCTTGTTTGCCCAATAACCTTATGGGGCCGACTTGTCTAGCTAGGTATAATAACTTCATATTACATTATATCGGTCCAACCCTTACAAGGTGGTCTAATAACCCATCGGCAAGTTAACACACTTGCGACACTTTTCAATACAAATGATGACACTTCCGTATAGAGGAATAATACATCTCTATAGGGGTCAAATAAATATATAGATGAAATACATTCCGAAGTTACATATACATCAACAGAAGCCCTGAAGGCTATGCCTGCGCGATGGTGGGAGGCGCATGAATCAAACATCACATCTTGGCCAATATGTCGACGCCTCATGGAGGTTCGGTTCAGTGAAGCTGCAAAGGACGACCATAAGCGATATACCGAACGAGGAGATCAACATCAATGGGGATCAAGAGCACGACAAGACTGGGTACATGCATTCGTACACACTTTGGATGAGGTACTGCGGAGCTGGTATGTCGCAGTAGAACCGCGACATGGGATGACATATTGGGAACAACTTACCATTGGCTTCAGCCAATCGTTCTCCTTCTCAAACGAAAATCCCTTGATCCACACTGCACTACAGGAAATCTACGGAAAAATATTTGAAGTAGCACCGACTGGACAACCGATGGCACTCAAATGGACTACGACACCAAAAATGTTGATGGAGTGTTACAACGTCACTGGAGAACCCAAAGATGATGATGACCCCAGGGCTACGTATGTACCAGAATCGGAGGGTAGTCGCAATGTTGTGGCACTAGATATACCATCGGACAGATTTCAGCAAGCATTAAAGATCAAGAAGGTGAACATTGGGTCGGAGGAAAACCCCAAGTTTGTAAGCATTGGCGACTACTGGGATGAGTCGACCATTGCTAAGATGACTGACTTACTGCATGAGTTTTAGGATTTGTTTCCAACTAAATTCTCAGAGATTAAGGGAATTTCTGGAGACCTAGGGGAAATGAAGATCCCCCTGAAACCCGATGCGAAGCCGGTTAAGCAACGACCGTATCGATTGAACCCAATATACAAGGAACGAGTGCAAGCCGAAATCAAAAGCATGCTGGAGGAAGGCATCATAGAACCAGTAGATGAATCGGAATGGATCAGTCCAATGGTGGTCCAGGACAAGAAAACCGACGAAGTACGAATTGTTGAAATATTGTAACTTCTAAGAATATTATATTTGTATTATTTCGGAGATGTTTCATTCCTCCGATGGGACTTTATTATGTATCCAGAGATGTTTATTCCTCTGATGGATTATGGTAACTAGGGTTATTAGATCCCCCATGTGGGGGTCAGCCCTGAGTTAATTTATTAGGGGTTATTAGACTCTCTTAGGAGAGGTCGGCCCCATAGGGTAAAAAGTCAGTCGGGAAACAAGTATAAGTAGAGGAGGTTGTTCCTCACTTATCTCACTCTTCCATCACTCAGAAAGTAGCGCACAAGTGAGAGAGAGGTCTGCATAGGAGGTATAGAAGGAGCTCTAGTCTTGGACTACATCTTATATTTGGTTGATCATCTTATTGAGGAAAGATTTACTGGGTTTTCTACCCCATGAGGGTTTCCGAGGGTAAAATATCTGTCTATCTTGTGATTGTGTTTCTTTCAGTGATCTTGCTAGTCAAATTAGTATAAAATTAACATGGTATCAGAGCTAGCCTGAATAGGACATCTTTCACAAGGTGAAAATCTCTCTCTCTCCTCCTCCAATGAAAATTAGGGTTTCTGCAAAAGTTGGTATTTTTGGATTCTGATTACATGGCTGGATAGCCCTCCTCAAAATCGAAGCTTGAGCCCTGGATCGAGGTTTTTGGTTGGGTAGAACTCCGAGAAATTCAAACCCTAGTTTGACCAAAAGTGGAGAAAACCAGAAAACTAGAGAACCAGAAAAGCTGCGAACCTGTGCACCAGAAAACCAGAAATTTTGTTGCAGATCCAGAAGGTGAAAAGTTGAAGTCTCCAGATGCAGAACACACTAGATATTCCAATTCAATCAAGCACATCTCCTGGTAAGTTTTATTCTATCTCTTGAGAAACTTCAATCTCTTTTGACCCCTAGAGAAGATGGCTCCAAGCACTAAGCTTGAAGATAAGCTAAAGGGTATAGAAAATTTTTGGGCATGGAAATACAGAATTGGCCTCATTCTTGAAGAGAATGACCTTGACCAGTATATCAAGGATGAGATTGCATAACCTGGAGAGGATGAAGCCAAAGAGAAGTATAGGAAGGATTTGATTAGGGAAAAGAGAATCATTGTTGATTCTATTAAAGACCACTTGATTCCCCAAGTGGCATCCAAGAAGACTCCAAAGGAAATGTATGATGCCCTTTTCAGAATGTATGAGGGAAAGAACATCAATAGGAAGATGAATCTGAGAGCTCAATTAAAGAGCACAAAGATGAACAAAGGAGAATCTGTTCAAGACTATTTCTCAAGGATGTCCCAGCTCAAAGAACAACTAGATGGTATTGGAGATACCATTGATGAAGATGAACTAGTCATGACTACTCTAAATGGTCTCACTAGACCATGGGAGTCATTTATCCAAACCATGTGTGCCAGAAAAGAAAGCATGAAGTTTGATGTGGTATGGGAAGATTGCATCCAAGAAGAAGCTAGGGTTTCCGACAGAGAAGCCCTGCTCAAAGAAGATGACCAAGCCTTGGCTACACACACCAAGAGAAGGAGGAATCAATCTTACTTCAAGAAGGATAGTCACAAGGAGTCTCAATCTCCACAAATATTTCAGAAGAGAGGAAGAAGAAAATACTCTTCTTTCCAATGTTTCAATTGTCATAAAGAAGGACACATTGCTAGATATTGTCCCTCAAAGAAGAAGAAAAATATTTACCATAAAAGACATCAAGCACATCTTGCAGAAGATGAAAGTGAAGAAGAAGAAGAAGAGGAAGAAAGGCCTCACAAGAAAAGATCTAGAAGAGAAGAAGAAGAAGAAGAAAGGCCCCTCTTCAAGAAAATATCTAGAAGGAATGAAGAAGAAGATGCATAAGAGTATGTTCTATTCTCTGCACTCTCAGGATCTATAACACCTAGAGAAGATACATGGCTGATTGATAGTGGTGCTTCAAAGCACATGACTGGACAAAAGAAAACTCTTTCAAAACTGGAAGAGAAGACCTCCCCGCAAAAGGTGTCATTAGGAGATGACTATCAATATACCATCAAGGGAATTGGTGAAGCAAGCTACAAGCTTGATTCGGGAACACCATTGAAGATGAAAGAGATATTATATGTCCCAGGATTGAAGAAGAACTTACTTTCTATCTTAGCTCCAGATAAGAAAGGTTATAGAGTTGCATTCATAGATGGAGAAGTACTCATGTGGTCCAAAGGAAAATATATTGAGGATTCAATTTTTATTGGTGAAGAGGAAGGAGGTTTATACAAACTCAGGGGACATCCAGAAGCTTCCCTTGTTCATGAAGCCACTATCCCTAATGAACTATGGCATAGGAGTCTTGCTCATATTAACTACAAAGCACTACCTCATGTGAGTAAGGTTGTCATAGGACTACCAGATTTGAAGATTGATCATGATGGCACATGAAAGGGGTGTGCAAAAGGAAAGAATATCAAGAACCCATTTCCAAAGAGTGAAACACAGACCAAGAGTATTTTGGAATTGATTCATTCAGATGTATGTGGACCAATGCCCTCCACATCTTTGAGTGGATATGAATACTACCTTACATTTATTGATGACTACTCCAGAAAGACTTGGATTTACTTTTTAAAAGGGAAGAATGAAGTCTTTGGAAAGTTCAAGGAGTTCAAAGCCTTGATAGAAAATATTTCAGAAAAGAAGATCAAAATACTCAGGACATATAATGGTGGAGAATACACTTCAAAGGATTTTGAAGTCTTTTGTAAAGAAGCTGGAATCAAGAGGGAGTTAACCACTCCCTATAATCCTCAACAAAATGGTGTTGCGGAAAGAAAGAATAGAACCATCATGGAAGCTGTGAAGACAATGATACATGATCAAGACCTGCCTATGTATCTATGGGATGAAGCAACTATGACAGCAGTCTATGTGCAAAATAGACTATCCCACAGTGCTCTTGATTTCAAGACTCCAGAAGAAGTGTTCACAGAGAAGAAGCCTGAGGTAAGTCACCTCAAGATATTTGGATGTCCAGTATACATTCACATTCCAAAAGAAAAGAGGACTAAGTTAGATCCTTCCAGAAAGAAGGGAATATTTGTTGGATATTGTGAAACATCCAAGGCATTCAGAATATACATCCCAGGATTTCACCATATGGATATTAGTAGGGATGTGACATTTGATGAAGAGACAACTCTCAAGAAATCTAGGAAGTGCTAGTATGAAGAAGTATATGAAGAAGATGCACCTCCCAGAATTACAGAGACTGCACCCATCTCTGAAGATGTAACACCTGAAGATCATGATATGATAGAACCACAAGAACCCCCCCTTTCAAACATTTCAAGGAAAAGAAATACAGCATGGGCAAGAGATATTATACTAGGAGCAGAAAAGTATGGAGCTCCTGAGGGCTCCACTAGAGTAAGCAAGAAACCAAATCCATTCTCCAACTATATGGCTTTGATGTGTGATCTTGTATATCAGGAACCTACTAGTTATGAAGAGGCAGTTGATAAGAAAGAATGGGTAGAGGCAATGACAAAAGAGTACCAGTCAATAATGAAGAATGATGTTTGGGATATAGTTCCCAAGCCAAAAGACAAAAGTGTGGTATCTTCCAAATGGATATACAAAATAAATCATGTTGCGGATGGTAGCATTTAAAAATACAAAGCAATATTTGTGGCCAGAGGATTCTCTCAGAAAGAGGGAATTGACTATGAAGAAAATTTTGCCCCAGTTGCAAGGTACACTTCCATTAGAACCATGATGGCACTTGCATCCATGATGAAATGGGATCTACACCAGATGGATGTAAAGACAACCTTCCTGAATGGTGTGATTGAGGAAGAAGTGTACATTGAACAACCACAAGGATTTGAGGTAGAAAATGGAAGAACCCATGTATGCAAACTGAAGAAGGCCTTATATGGGTTGAAGCAAGCTCGCAAAGCTTGGTATGGAAGAATTGACAGTTTCTTGACAAACTTGGGCTTTACCAAAAGTAAAGCTGATCCTAATCTTTATCTCAAAGTTATGAATGATGAACCTGTCATATTGTTTCTATATGTGGATGATCTATTTCTGACTGGAAATGAGAAACAAATTATCGAATGCAAAAAAAGAATCTTTCATTAGAATTTGAGATGAAAGATCTCGGATTAATGCACTACTTCCTAGGTCTGGAAGTATGGCAGGGACCAGATGGAATCTTTCTCAACCAAGGTAAGTATGCTATGGGAATCCTGAAAAGATTCGATATGTTGGAATGCAAAGCCATGGCCACTCCCATGGATTCCAACTTAAAGCTATTAGTTGATGACTCTTCAGAGTTAGTGGATGTGACTCTGTACAAACAAATTATTGGGTCATTAATGTACCTGACGAATACCAGGCCAGACATATGTTTTGCGGTGAACACTCTGAGTCAGTATCTAGTTGAACCTAGACGAGTTCACCTAATTGCTACAAAACATGTGATGAGGTACCTAAAAGGTACGATAGATTTTGGTATTTATTATCGTGGAGAACATGACTTCAGATTATATGGCTACATAGATGCTGATTGGGCAGGAAGTGTATCAGACAGGAAGAGTACATCGGGTGGATGTTATTGTCTAGGATCTGCCATGATCTCGTGGTTTAGCATAAAGAAGTCAAGTGTGGCTCTCAGCACAGCTGAAGTAGAATATATAGCTCCCTGCTCTGCTAGTTGCGAAGCGGTATGGCTTCGGAAGTTATTATCAGGATTGTTTGACTTAGAGATGGACCCCACTATGATTCTATGTGACAACCAGAGTTGTATCAAGATGACAGAGAATCCAGTGTTCCATGATAAGTCAAAGCACATAGAGATCCAATATTTTTCTATATGGGATATGGTGCAGAAAGGAGCTATCAAGCTCGAGTATGTAGGCACTGATGAACAAGTTGCCGATGTATTGACCAAACCTCTGTCTCAAGTAAAGTTTGAGTATTTCCGAGACAAGCTTGGTGTAGTTCAGAAGGACCCTCCTCGAAAGGGGGAGTGATATTGTCGATGATAATATTTGGATACTAGTATCGATGTGGATACTTGTATCGATGATTAGATTGCCTATATTGATTGATGAGGATACTTGTATTGATGATATGTATTGATGAGGATATGTATTGATATGGATACTTGTATTGATGATATGTATACTTGTATTGATGAGGATACTTGTATTGATGATATGTATACTTGTATTGATGAGGATACTTGTATTGATGATATGTATACTTGTATTGATGATATATATTGATGAGGATATGTATTGATATGGATACTTGTATTGATGATATGTATACTTGTAATGATGAGGATACTTGTATTGATGATGTGTACTAATGATAACTGTATTGATGAGGATACTGTATCAATGATGTGGCTACCTGTTCCAACGATGAGTTTGATGATCAGGTTGCCTGTTCCGATGATGAGGTCGATGGAAATGGTCCTTAGACTTTGTCTAAGTGGACAGTATGGGGATTGTATCATCCTTGGAATTAAGTCCTAAAATGAGCCGCAGACTATATGTCACCGAGCGTGGGGATTGTATCATCCTTGGACTTCAGTCCTAAAATGAGCCATAGACTACATGTCACCGAGAGTGGGGATTGTATCATCCTTGGACTTCGGTCCTAAAATGAGCTGCAGACTACATGTCACCGAGAGTGGGGATTGTATCATCCTTGGACTTCAGTCCTAAAATGAGCCGCAGACTACATGTCACTGAGAGTGGGGATTGTATCATCCTTGGACTTCAGTCCTAAAATGAGCCGCAGACTATATGTCACTGAGAGTGGGGGATTGTATCATCCTTGGACTTCAGTCCTAAAATGAGCCACAGACTATATGTCACCGAGAGTGGGGATTGTATCATCCTTGGACTTTCGTCCTAAAATGAGCCGCAGACTATATGTCACCGAGAGTGGGGATTGTATCATCCTTGGACTTCAGTTCCAAAATGATCCGCAGACAGATGTCTCCGAGAGTGAGGGGATTGTATCATCCCGGACTTCGGTCCCTGAATTGATCCGTAGACATATGTCTCCGAGAAGTGGTCCTTAGACTTTGTCTAAGTTGATGAGTGGACTGCATTGTCCCTAGACATGATATGGTGTCTTAAATAGATCATGTGTGTTGCAGGGTATGCTTCTATTGTGCTGTTGATCTAGAGGATCCAATTGATGATGATGATGCAGATCGTGTGATGATGATGATGCAGATCGTGTGGTGACGATGCTGTGATCATGATGATCTAGATGACGATGATGTGGTCGTGATGGTCTAGATGACGATGCTACTGATCGTGATGATGTTTCTATTGATCGTGAGGATCCAGATGATGATATTGATTGGTAGATCCAGACGATGAGGCTGTTGATCGAGAGATCCAGATGATGATGTTGTAGTTGATCGAGTGCTATAGAAGATGAAGACCCAATACTGACGATGCTGATGTTCCAGTAACTGTCTGAGTTACTGATGATGATGTATAAAGAAATATTCCAATGATTTATAGATGTATCATGTATCATGTATTCGATGACTCCTTGCTCCTGCAGATGTTGTTATAATATCCTTCTCGTTAAGGGGGAGTGTTGAAATATTGTAACTTCTAAGAATATTATATTTGTATTATTACGGAGATGTTTCATTCCTCCGATGGGACTTTATTATGTATCCGGATATGTTTATTCCTCCGATGGATTATGGTAACTAGGGTTATTAGATCTCCCATGTGGGGGTCGGCCCTGAGTTAATTTGTTAGGGGTTATTAGACTCTCTTAGGAGAGGTCGGCCCCATAGGGTAAAAAGTCAGTCGGGAAACAAGTATAAGTAGAGGAGGTTGTTCCTCACTTATCTCACTCTTCCATCACTCGGAAAGTAGCGCACAAGTGAGAGAGAGGTCTGCATAGGAGGTAGAGAAGGAGCTCTATTCTTGGACTACATCTTGTATTTGGTTGATCATCTTATTGAGGAAAGATTTGATGGATTTTCTACCCCATGAGGGTTTCCCAGGGTAAAATCTCTGTCTATCTTGTGATTGTGTTTCTTCTAGTGATCTTGCTAGTCAAATTAGTATAAACTTAACACGAATATGTCTTGACCTACGGAAACTGAATGATGCCTTCCTACATGATCCGTTCTCGACCCCATTTACGGATGAGGTGCTCAAAGGAGTAGGAGGTTAGGAGATATATAAATTTACAGACGGATTTTCAGGCTACCACCAAATCAAGATTGCGAAAGAAGATCGACACAAGACTACATTTGTCATAGAGTGGGGATGCTTTCAGTACACGGTGATTCCATTTGGATTAAAGAATGCTCCTGCAATCTTTTCCAGAATACTAGTAGCAGCCTTCAAATATTATATTCATAAGTTCCTCGCTGTCTACATGGATGATTGGATGGTATATCGATTAGTCAAGGATCATGTCGCGAACTTAAGACTCATGCTAGAATGTTGTCGACAGCACCAAATTTCCCTGAACCTCAAGAAGTGTATATTTAGTGCTCCGTTCGGCATACTGTTAAAACATATTGTCTACAAAGAAGGAATGGTGGTAGATCCAATGAATATTTCCATCATTGTCAACCTCACACCACCAACAACAACCAAACAACTACGAGCGACATTCAGACACACAGGTTACTACAGGAAATTCATTCAAGGATATGTAGCTATCACAACACCCATGGAGAAGTTACTAAAGAAAGATGATAAGTTTGAATGGACCAAGGATTGTCAGAAAAGCTTGGACATATTGAAAGAGAAGATGGTCGCAGCACCAATCCTTGAATTTCCATTTGGACGAAGGAATTTCACATACACGTTGATGCGCTGTCAATCGCACTTGGAATTATCTTGGCCCAACCAGGAACCAACGACATTGACCACCCGATAACATTCACCAGTAGAAAACTGTCTGCTACGGAGAGGAACTATACGAACACTGAGCTGGAAGGGCTGGCGATGGTCTATGCTTTGCAAAAATTCTGGCATTACCTCTTGGGGGGCCACTTCAAGATGTTCACAGATCATTCCGCATTGAAATACTTGGTGAACAAGCCTATGTTGGGGGGGAAGATCTGCCACTTGCTATTACTGTTTCAGGAGTTTGATTTTGAGATTATCGTAAAGCTGGGACGATTGAATGTAGGACTTGATCATCTCTCACGGATATAATCAGGAGAGGAACCGAGGAGCATCGATGAAGGATTGCCGAACGCTCAGTTTTTTAGGATTGGCATGGTCGATAACCACTATGAAGAAATCATTCAATTTTTTACGACAGTGGAGGCGCCAGTCGAGTTCACTACCAGGAAAAATAAGCAGCTAGTTATCCGAGCTGCAGATTTCGAGCTAATTGCAGGAGAATTACATAAAATGGGCCCAGATGAGATTTTGCGATGATACGTCCTTCCGCATGAACAGGAACAGATTCTGTTGGAAGCTCATGACAAAATTGTTGGGGGACACTATGGTGGAGGAGCAACTACTAGGAAGATCCTTCAAGCAGGGCTATAGTGGCTAAACTTGCACGGATATGCCACAGACTATGCCAAGAGCTGCGACGTATGCCAACGAACCGGGAAGCCCTCACGTCAAGACGAAATGCCACTAGTACCACAAGTAACGCTGCAGGCCTTTGACAAATGGGTTGTTGATTTTGTGGGACCCATCAACCCACCTGGGAAGAGAACAATATTGTGTTACATCATCACTGTGACAGACTACCTGACATGTTGGGCGGAAGCTGCACCAGTGAGAGATTGTTCTACTGCGACTGCAGTACAATTCCTATTTGACAATGTGGTTACTAGGTTTGGTTTCCCAAAAGTATTATTAAGCAACAAAGGGATGCACTTCGTTAACCAAACAATTGTCGTGATGACAGAAGAGTTTCAGATCCAGCACAAGAAGAGTACGCCTTACCACCCTCAGGAAAACGAGACAGTTGAGGTGTTCAATAAGATATTGAAGCATGCTCTCACCAAGGTGTGCAATGTGAACCACGACGACTAGGACCTAAAAATCCCAGCGGTCCTTTGGGCATATCGCACTAGATTCAAGCGATTGACTAGCCAGACCCCATTTAATCTCATTTACGACCAGGAAACAATTATGCCGATGGAATACATAGTCCCCAGCTTGTGCTTCACGATAGCAATAGGGATGAGTGACGATGGCACACTGGAGGAACAGTTGACACAAATAATACAGCTTGACAAAGATCGATTCATCGTAGGGTTCCATCAAAAGGTAGAAAAATACCGCCAAAAGGAGTGGCATGACCGCCATGTCAAGACAAAGCACTTTCAGAATGGGGATACAATCTTTTTGTATGATAGTAAGTTCGCGAAACACCCTAGTAAGTTGCAAATGCACTAGTTGGGACCATATTTTATCACTTTTGTCACCAACGGAAGCGCAGTACTGTTATAGAGTCTGGATGGAATACTGTTACCTAAATTAGTCAATGGGAATAGGTTGAAGCCCTATCACCATGATCCGACGTAGAGCAGATGAGGACTGAGTAAAAAAAAAAATGTAGGATTCTAGGTGGCAAGATGTTGCATCAACAGGAAGAGAGCGTGCAAGCGAGAGTGGTTGTATCGCAGTTCGGATTGCGACCATGTCAAATTAGCAATCATTCCCAACTGTCAGCAGATGGGACTTTTTCAGATGATCGGTTTTTTTGGCAGGTATGATCGCGCAGTCAAACATGTTTGACACATGGCAACACACAGTGGCAGCATGGCCGATGGAACCACGAGTAATGGTTCGCACAAGTTCACAATGACAGGCAGTATGGAATCCAATCATGCACGTAGGAAGTCCGATATCAACACGTAGGAAACAAATGATGACAGAATCGGCACATCATTTCAACAGATTTGCGAATGATTTCCGAAGCAGGCATTTCGAAAGATGAAATGCATAAATATAGACACCAGAGGCTAAGTGGAGACAAGAGAAATACATGTTGCGAGTAGGTCAGGCAATTGGATAATCTAGGAATTCCAAGGAGGCTATGGAAATTATCCATTTCATTTCATGCGGTAGCACACCAGGTGCGTTGTGTGCCCGAAAGACGAGTGTGCATGTGCACCTTGAGCGGGAAGAGGCATGGGCACTCGGATGTCACAGAGGCAAAGTCTCATCCGATATGTCTAGGTATGTGGTAGTAGTTCAAAGATTCGTGGTTCTGGTGACCACCAGAATGACAGGGGCGGCAGCCCCCTGGGCCCGGTAGGAAGCACTACAAGGTGTGAAATAGATGTGCTGGAGTAGTCGGCCTGTTTCCCACCTTGGCGGCGTCGATGAATTTCTCCCTAGTCTGGAATGAACATGGAACAAACCAACAGACTCTGAAGAGGTAGATGATGAACATTTCCAGAGACTGGAGGATGAGTTCAAGAAGTACATGACAGCGAAGCAGAGATCGATGGATGAAGATGAGAAGTACACAACAACGAGCTCTAGATGGCAAGAACAGCTTTAGAAACAGAACACAACTAAGCATGGGTACAAACCAGCAGTATCCAGCTAAGGTGGCTCGGGAAGAGCCACAAGTTTGTGTTGGTGGCCTATTGGCATGGGATAGATCCACAGGAAGTGTGGAAGCCAACAGGTGCGAAAGGGTCATTCTGCGGAAGAAGGACCCTTCGCGGCATTCGTGGAAACATAAGAATTGTTAGATGAGTTAAGTCGGTCATGTGGACCATTTTGTAATAAGATAAAAGCATATAAATAGAGTAGGATTGTAAGCCAAAAGGAATCAAAATCTTGGATGATCATCCTATCTTTTTGGTTCGTTTTGTATCTGCGATATGGTGTCTTGACAGTTTCTACGAGGTTTATTCCGCAAGTTTGGTGAATGAATGGATATGTTCGGTTATGGTGTAATATTTTTCTTTAATCTTATGCAATGATGAATGAGAACTATGTTATGTGAATGTTTACATTGGTTGATGCGAATAAGTTGTAGAAGTAATGCTAATCTAAATAAGTACGTCGAATATGTTGTTTATTGAAATCTACGAATGATAAGTTAATAGTATGTTGTGAATGTTATAATATCTGGTTAGTGTGAAGGTAATGTGTGCATATCCTCCACACAACTCCGGAAACTTGGTTCTAGCAGCCCCCTTATCCATCTCGAGTGAGATTGCACTTGCTCCGCAAGTGTTGCTGGGAAGGGTTACACCTTTCCGGGCCATTGTATAAGGGAGTTTGTGTTGATATCTTGTTGGCGACAATATGAAGTGAACCCCTGTCAATAGACACTGCATCAACAATGTGCATCATCAGGAAACCACTAGAAAATATGGGGTTGATCCCTCCTGAGGACTACTGATGGTTATAATTTCCATCACAGGCGCACCCAAACTCCTAGTGTAAGTATTGTGTCAGGGCATCAAAAAAGCACACCACATTCTAACACATCTTCTCAAAACAACACTCTCTCTTCATAGTAACATAACCATAGCCACAAGGGAGATGCTTTCTACATCCTTCAATACATTAGCTCTTCATCACGTGGCTCCAAATATGGATCCTCACGTTTGTTTTCCTTCAAGCCTCTTGTTTCCCCAGATATAACCACCTCTAATGACTATGTTCCACCATTACTTTCTCTGTTTTACTATATCTCTGATTACTTCATTAATTTTGGGAAATATATAGCTCTATCTCATAAAGAAGTTATGATTTTCAAAGCTATAGGTTACAACTAATGGCAAGTGCAAAATAAAAGCAAAATTTCTTTAAGGAGACATGGTGGGAGTAGAATGCACAATAACAATGAACCATAAGAGAGTGCATCAAGACCAATCACATTTGCTAACCAACATATTACATGAACATCCATAAGCTAACAAAATCGCTCCTAGGGCATCATTGAAATATGAATTATGAACCAACCTCAAGAACCTATCTTCATCCATCCACATCTAACCCTAAATGTTGTTGGTTTCTTGCTGTCATGAGAGCTTTAAATCTACTCCCAAGAAAACACTAAAATAACCCATGAATGCACAAACCTTCAAGCATCTTCTATATCTAAATTGGGATTGAATATTATTCTATGCTCACAATACCTTTGCATGGTTGATCCATACTTGTCCAAATTCAATTAGAGGCTTCCCAGGATTTGTAGATCAGCAAATAAGATCAGCTAGGTGTCCATAAATTCTTTCAAGGCCTGACAAGTCTTCAAAATTTACCCCATGCAAATAGGGGGTAACAGGTTGTTACTGGGAGTGGTTGTTAGGTGGTGAACCCCCAATATGCTTGGGATGATCTTTTGTACTAGTGAAGGGTTTGAGGGGTTAAAACCCTAGTTTCTCTTATGATGTCAGTAAATTTTCACTTGTGATTGGTGATAATGTACTTGATTGTTGGTTGGCTTGGATTTATTAAATATTTTGATTGGGTGAGATGCCCAAGAGGATCTATAATGGGTGTTTGATTTGTTCCAGTTTATACTAGTGTGTTCTACTTCATTTATGGATGGCATGGATTTATTTTCAGCGGGTGTGATGCCGAGGAGGACCCATGATAGGTCATTGATTTGTTCTAGTAGATGTCTATGCACTTTCTCAACAATAATCACCACCAACATCAAGCTACATAGAGGGGTTGATGTGCTTGATTAAATGCCAATCACATAGCCTCATACATGATAGAATCCAGTGGAAACATTGCGATCCTAAAAATGTGAATACTGTTAATGGGATCTAAAATTCTACTTTTTGCATATGAAGTCTGATAAGGTTGGAACTTGGAACCTCTCAAACATTCTGAAACAATTAATGGTAATGAAGTAAAAGAATAGAAAATGAAAGTGACATTCTCCTTATCTTTCATTTTCTATCCTTTTACTTTAAGAATTTAATATTACCAGTTAATGTTAGATAACTCAACAAACACCAGAGTCTGAAATCAGACATACTATATCAGAAATCAAGTTCTATATATAAGTAGGTTTTTTTTTATGAAAAATATTACAAAAATCACGAGGGGGCGTCTAGGTGTTTCGCTTTTTAGGAGGGAGTGCCCAGATGTCCCTCTTTTTGTGAAATGTCTCGCCATGTGTTTCCCCATGTTTCGCCAAATTGAGGATGTGTGGAAAATTTTTTCCATGCACCCCCACATCTTGGGGGCACGGCAAGCGAGGGGGGTGTGCCCCAGACCCTTGTGGGATGCATCCCCATATAACACTAGAAAATGAATGAAACTAATGAACAAAAATTCCCAGGAGTCTTAATCTAGCATAAAACCCCTAGAAAACTATGCAAATGATGAATTTTTAGGGATAATTTTCCTAAGATCAAATGCAGAAATTACACCTAGGGGCATAAAATAAGACTAAGCTAATTCAACCCAAAGAAATTTTTTTAAACAAATCTGAAAATTTCAGAAAATATATTTGTAGGTTTTGGGGGGTTAGTTCTACTCTAAAATTACCCTAAACTAGCCTGGAAATACAAGCAAATATTTTTCTGATTTTTCTGAAATAAATTATACCTTAGAAATACAACGGAAATGATAAATTTGGTGTTTTTTGGTTGAAGGATTAGACAAGAGACTAATCCCTTCAAACCCTTGGTCTATGGGGTCTTGGGATCAAATCCTCCAAGTGGCCTTGCATGTAAATGCTTGGTTGAATCCCTGCATAACGCAAAAGAATTTTTTGTCACAACGCCCATAACATTTTGGAGCCAATTTTTTATTCTTCTTATGTTTGAGGGTGGATTGTTTATAAGGTTGGAAGTTGTAGAGAGACTCAATCACCGAATAGGAATTTCCATCACTCCAATGTCGACCCAACAAATATTGCTTCATCTTATTTTGACACAGTTGAAAGTTCTCCTTAAGTATTTGCACCCAGTCCTGAGTTTGTGGAAGATGAGAATCAACTACCCGGATCTTGGAATAACCCTCTAAGTACGATGCCATGTTGGGATGGGTAATACTTAGCATAATCAATATGGCATGTGCATGATCTCATTTTGGAGACATCTCCTAAGAAATTCTCTAGAGGACTTTGTCATGCTTAATCCATGCCTAGTTCAATCAGGATTTCACACAACAGGTACTGCATCAAGAGCTAGTGTAGGCTACCCACACTAATGGTTTGACTGGAACCAGCTTTTGATTAACCAATTTTTGTTCAGAAATATGATCTCCAAATCAATGGCAGTTAATTTGGAATTCTATTTGCATTACCAATTTAATTAAATTGGTAAATCCCTCATGATAGCAGTCTATTCATGACTTAAATGATCACATGGCTCTTACAACTTTGATGTTTGTGTTGACACCCAAAAAAGATCACTATCTCATTTCCCTATTCACATGACCCATTTGTCCACTTTTCCTACCATTTAAGCCTCTAAAACAATCAAAAGGTCACCAAAAAGACCAAAATCCATCTTTTTCCCCTCAAAATATTTAATTTTCCTCAAAAAAATACAAAAAGCCCTCAAAAAGGGTCCAAAATTCCCAAAATCAATTAAAAGGGAATAAAATTCAAAATATATTCAAAAAAAGGAAAAAGAGAGAAAAAGAGGAAAAAGAAACCTAAATCATTTTTACCAATACTATTGGTTTCCTTAAACCACAATGGTATTCTCCATCACCAAAAAGCTATAAAAGGGTGATAGATGCTCCTCACTATTCATCCACATTCATCCTATCCTTATCCTGCCAAATTCTTTCTTGAGAGCCCTAGCCTCCTTTTTGAGTTTGAAGATCCCCATTAGCATCTTGGAGAAGAAGAGATCATTGGAGCTTTGGAGCACCTCACCATTGTAGCTGCTCAAGCTCAACCATCCTCACCCTTTGAGGTAATAGAAAATATTTAAGTTTTCATTTGTTTTTCTCATGGATCTATTTTGTCAATTGTTTTTAATCTAGAATTATTTCCTTGCATATGTTGGATCAAGATTTACTTTTTACATTTATTTACTTTTACTGTTTAATCTAAACTACTACTAAAAGTTAGTAGGTGCACATTAACACATGCTTGGGTGAAAACCCAAGCAATAGTATGTGAAGAAAATTAAAGTTGCACACTGTTCAAGCTCAAGCTTCCTATAATTATGTTTCAGGTAAAAGGATTTAACTCAACCAACATTCTAACCCCACTTGAAGAACATCAAAAGAATATTGTAGTTAGGTAAGATTGAGGGGATATGTATTCAAATAACACCCCTCACTCACTTTAATTCTGAGACATAGTGGTTGACATTTAGGGTACGAAAATCCCATAGTACTTATTGGCACAGTTATACACCAACTTTTCAGAAAGGCCTCTCCCTTAGGAGGGTCGAAGTAGCAAGACTGGTTCCGGAGCCCTGAGTGGACTACCGTAATCCATTCAGTCACTGAAGGATACCTACTCGTTGTTCTCAGTGTACTACCTGTATGGGGGTACAACTGTTAACACCTAAAAAGTGCTCACTAGCTCATTTCCTTATTCACATGACCCATTTGTCCACTTTTTCCACCATCTGAGCCTCTAAAGCCAACAAAAGGTCACCAAAAGACCTTCATACACCCCTTTTCCCACTCAAAAAGATTATTTTTCCTAAAAAAAGCATAAAAAACCCTCAAAAATGGTCCAAAATTCCCAAAAATATTAAAAAGGGAATAAAAATATTAATTTTATTCAAAAAAGGAAAAATGAGGGAAAAGTACCTAAACCATGTTGGTCAATACCATTGGTTTCCACAAAACCATAATGGTATTCCCCACCACCAAAACCTATAAAAAGGTGGTAGGGGCTCCTCATTTCACATCCATCCATCTTCCTATCCTCATGCTGCCAAAATCTCCCTTGAGCTTTTGGCCATTTTAGCAACCTTGGAGAAAGGACCCTTTGGAGTTTGGAGCTGCTCACCCATGGAGCTTCTCAACTATCTTCATCACTTGGAGGTATTATTATTGCAAGCACTTGCTTGCCCCCATTTTCAATACAAATTTATTTTTTCTATTTCTTGTTCTTGTTTTCAATTCAAAAATTATTATGATATGCACATGCTAGTTTAGTTTTAGTTTAGATTTAGTTCATTGTTTTTGCTTAATATTGAAACTGCTGCTACTAGTTAGCAGGTGCCCATAGCACTAAGCTTGGTTGCAAAACCAAGCCAACAGTTTTTTGTCGACTCCGCTGCTTTCGAATTTTTAGATCTCACTTTTTCTTTAGATCTTAGTTTTTTATTGTATTAGTTAGTTTAATTCATAGATCTGCCACCCTAGACAGCAGATCCATTGCTGTTCTAGATCTTGGCCCATTTCATTGCCATCTACAGCCCGAAATTTTCAATTTTCGGGTTCGTTTTTCGGCGTCCGCGTATGGCTTTCGCCTCGCGGATTTTTTCCCAACAGTCGCGCGGCTCATCGCGACTGCGCGCCCCTTTTCCACGCAGTTCACCGCGGCTTTGCGGCCAATTAGCGTGCTGCACATCGCGGCTTCGCGGACATTTTCCGCGCTGCACATCGCGACTGTGTGACGAAATCCCGCGCGGTCCATCGCGGCTTCGCGGCTAAAACCCGCGCTGCCCATCGCGAATGTGCGAAAGAAACCTGCGCGGTCCATCGCGTCTGTTCTGTCAGAACCTGCGATGCCAATTTTTTCATTCGGCCAATCCGTTTAAAAAATTAATTTTTTACTGTATTTTCTGCCCACATAGCACATTTTACAGTACTAAAATTCCAGCATAGTTTACAGCCATAGGAAAATTTTACTATTTAGAATGCACCTTTGAAAAAGTCTTTTTTAAAATTTTCAGAAATTGAAAGAAGGATTTATTTGCATTTTATCTAGATTAAAATTTTGCTGTTTACTTCTTTGATATTTTTCCCATAGCAAATTTTTAAAAAAGAAATCCATTTATTTCTTAAAGAAGTTATATTATTTGCTTTCCTATTTCAAAAGATCCTTTGTTTTTTGAATAGTCTTTGCAAAGCATTTAATTTCCATTTATTGAAAAAGTCATATTATTTGCTTTTCTATTTCAAAAAATCCTTTGTTTTTTGAATACTTAGCATTTACTTTTTCAATTTCAGTTTAAAATACCACATGTGCACCCACTCAAACACATAATTTAAACTGAGCCTTAAAACTTACCCTAACTTCAACCCACTTTTAACCCCACTTGGGGAACATTAAAAGAACTTTGTAGCTAGGTAGTATTGAGGGGATAGGTGTTCCAATAACACCCCTCAGTTATTACATTTGAGACATAGCTGTTGTCCATTAGGGAACCAAAATCTCCTAGTATTTATTGGCACGGTCATAACCAGTTTATCGGAAGGCCTCTCCCCTAGGAGGGTTGAAGTTGCGAGGATGGTTCCGGAAGCCTGAGTGGAATACCGAAATCCATTCAGTAACCGAAGGGCTACCATTCGCAGTTCTCGGGATATCCCTGTATGGGGGTATTGCGGTAAAAGGACCAAACGACAGATTTACCTTTTCTGGACGTGTCATGAACGGAGTATCCTAGTTGCCATTCTTTAGGATTGATTACCCAGTGTCCCTCCCGGTAGGGGGATATCTAGCCATTGACTCAACACTCAATATTGTCTGACTTGGATTTCATCACCTTGCAGAGAATATCGTTTGTTGATTCACAATACTTTTAGTTAGGTGTTTGCATGATACAATCCACCTTTGGTCTAGTAGCACCTATTTTTTCTAGAAGTTGTTTGCATGTTGTTACTTTGACCATTTTTTGCATCCCTCCACTTATTATAGCACAGCTGCTATAATAAGTGCTTTTTGAGGTTGATTTTTTGGCCTGAGATCCTTCATTTTCACTCCCCTTCTTGCACCCTTGGTTGCATTAGGGTTTTGAGTTTTTTATACATTACCACCTTACACTAAACAATTTTTTACACATAAACTTATTTCTCACCATTGAGAATTTTAGACGCTCTCGTTGTCTTCAGGGCGAACTCCCAGAGTTCAGTCTACTTGGCTCTCCACGTCACCGACGTAGAGCCTTATCCCTTGACTCGACACATCGTCGGTCAACCATACATTCATCCGATTCTGACACGCCTCACTTCACTTCTGATTCTGAGGCAGAATCCGAAAACCCTACCGAATTACTCCCAAACAACCTCATGGATGGAACACAATTCGACCCACTTTTTACCAGCACCATAGGAGATACATCCACAGATCCTTCTACTGCGGTGCCATCCATGGCAACCACCCCCCCCCTAGGTATGCCTAATATGGCGGACACTCCACCTTTAGGAATGCCCAACACAGGGCCACCTCCTGTTATAGGAATTCCCAACACAGGGCCACCACCTGTTATGGGTATGCCTAACATAGGGGTCACACCCCCTCTGATTACCACAACCCAGATTCCAGGAATCACCACTACTATTCCTAATCCTAGTGTAACCCATGTTGCACTTGGAAACGCTGGCCGTTACCAGACCACATCTATTGGAGGACACATACCTTCAATACCTAGCATACCCTTAGGCGCTACTGGACCCCCACATCATACCACCATGACTAGTCATGTCCCAGTCACTATGCCACATTCATCTGCTAGCTTACCGTACATGGCGAGTCTGAACTTACTAGACTTAGCTAGGCTCACCAATGACCCTATCAGACATGACCCTGCGTGGCCTCATATGCCCACCAAACTCCCCTCCGACATCCCTAAGTTTGAGGGCAAGGCAGGTGAGGACCCCCAGAACCATATTATGTCTTTTCACCTATGGTGTTCATCTAACTCCATACTGGATGACTCCATTCGTCTAAGACTGTTGCAACGAATGTTCACTGGCTTTGCAGCCAAGTGGTATATCAAGCAGCCCCATGGGACCCATGACACCTTTACCTCCCTTGCCTCGACCTTCCTGCAGTTCTTTCAGTTACCTGTCCGCTATGATGCGGGAGTTGAGATCCTACTATCTTGCAGACATAACACGGCCACCCACATCACTGACCACATTCATGAGTGGCGTCGACGCCGAAGCCTCTCCAAAATCAAGTTAGACGACCGTATCTTCTTAGATTGGTTTCTAAAATCCCTCCTCCCTCTCATTGCCAAGGATGTGGCATCCGAACGACACCAGTCTGAAGAAGAGGCCATCCTCAAAGCCCAACAATTTGACCTCATTTACGCCCAGTCGGGTTATCTGTATACCATTATACCGGACGCCCCTCGGGGTGATTCATCCCAACACGATGCGTCGGGGGCATCCCATGCTGCATATGGCATCATTGGTGGTATTGCCTCGCATCCCCAACCCTTTTCCATTGCACGTCCTAGCCATGGCCCCGACCTTTTGCGGGCCACATCTCACTCTGGAGCTACAACTTCGTATGCTCCCATGGCCCACCCCCACCACATTCATGGACCCCCATGTCCACCACAGTGTTATGGTCATGCACTTCAACCTATCCACCTCTGGTTGCACCCCCTACATATTACCATCAACAGGCCACACATGATCCTGTTCACTCACAAGCCCCAACGACTTATTTCCCACCACAGGTAGTCCTTGCTGCACCACAACCTCCAATCGCTCAGACTTATCCTCCAAACAACAAAAACGCTACCCCGCCAACCAAAACCCTGATCGACCACCGAAACAGGGTAAGAACCCCAATTTACGAACAAACCACCCATGTTCCATATGCGGGGTATACGACCATTATACACACACTTGCCCACATTTCGGGCGAGCACGCCAACTGTGGTTTGATGACGCCCAATGCCAAGGGCACGCAGCACAACCAGCGCCACCTCCTCAACCACAACCCATGGTGCTGCAGAATCCTTTGCCCACATAAGGAGTGGTGAACACTCATTTGTTGGATCCTCCTCTAGGAACCACAGCACCACAATAGCAAATCACATATGCTGCACACACAAACCAACCAATGGATTCAAATACTCATCATCTACTTATGATGTCATCGTTCGACATGAATCTCCAAATGCGTCGAAACCCATACGCTCCCATTGCACCTACAAATGTTCTCCCTATGATTGAACAACCAGTTCAGAATGCACCTACATCGTCCGTCTCCACAGTCAGACCCGGATTATACTCGGAATCACCTATGACTTCCACATTCCAGTCCATCCAACCCCCTTTGAAGATAACCGAGATATCTAATTTGTGCACCCTCTCGCATAACACATAGGTACCAAACCAACAACCCCCTTTACTCCCGCAACCACCCTCAGTGCCAACTCACGTAGGAGCCACACCAATTCATACTATCCCATTTTTTTTTCCCCCTTCAGGCACCATCAGCACACCAGTCATGGATACACTTAATCTCCCAGGATTAACATTAGGACTACCTGTGTGGTACCTACCTGCCCCAACCTCTCCTCCGACACCGAATGTCATTTTACAACCGGTGCAACCCATCAATACTTCTAACCGTCCACCCCCTGGTGTAGCAAACATCCTGAATCAACCACCTCCCGGTGTCACTACCCCTTCATCTTCTATGAATCCCCCTCCTCTTATCAAGCCCACTAGGGGCAGAGGCCCACAACCATACACTGCGGTACCTCCTCCCAAAGTAGTTAAACCTCCCCCCGTGTTTCGTGCTCCTCCTAAATGCTTTTTGTATGATGAGTTAGGCCATCCAACTCATCAATGTCCACAATTACCCGCATTACAGGAACACATGCAAATGCTTGACGACGACCCCAACATCCAGGTTGTCAAAATCGACCCAAACACCAAGCCTCGTGATAAATCACTGCGTACCAACCACCCTTGTGCGATATGCGGTATTTACGGCCATTACTCACATCACTGTCCTGATATCCCAGATTACAGAGCATCTCTCTACGAGATGAATAATTTGGACCTTGAGACGACGCCCCCCACAATTGAGGAAATTCATCCCCCACCATCTTCCTCCTTGGAAGAAATTAACACCATTTACACGGTTTCCACTGGATACGCCTCTGTCTGGTCGGCCCCTTCCGTTAATCCCTTAGACACACATGTTAAACCCTTTCAAATCGACGAGGAAACCACATGTCCACAACATGGGGGCAGGCCCAAAACCTTGCTTACTCATCATCATCGTGATTCTCGTCGGAGATACTGGGGGCATCCACCCCACAAAGGGAATCCCCCATCATCATATCATCACTTCAGTATGCCACCACAGCCCACAGCCTCATGGTAGAACACCCCGCCAGCAGTTGCTCAATGCCCAATTGATCTCTCTCTGAGACAACATCTGCACCACATTGACACCTCTGAGTTAGGGGGCATAATAGATTACCTCGACCCCGAGATAGGGGGCATGATCAATCATTTTGAACCTTCCCCATCATCTCTATCTCAACACCTCAATGAGCCCATCGTTCAAACCATAAAATATGTGATCCACAATCACAAACCCCATGCACATAGCATGGGGGCAGGTCATTAACCCTGCTCACTTTTTCATATTCGTGATCTCAACCATTTTTGAGGTCACCTGTCACTTCTATATTTGAGTTGATTTTATACACATAGTATTTCCCCCCGTGGGTCATCATTTCTCCCCACCACTGCATCATTGGCTTTGTGGGCTCACCTTTATTTGTAGCAATTTTTTAACCTGGTTATTTGTTTTAACCATTCTGAAGTCCTTATGACCTCCGTTTTTCGCACCATTTGTATCGCCGGATTCAGTTTTCCACGCTCGTGATGATGCTTGAGATCATTTCTCGCTCTCACGCCCAAATTTTTTGGGCATTTTTTCCCATGCCCCCTCGTCGCCTCGGTTTGCGTGCCACATCGGCCGTCATCCGTTTTTGACGAACCTTATATCACCGGATTCAGTTTTCCACGCTCGTGATGATGCTTCAGATCATTTCTCACTCTCATGCTCATATTTTTGGGCATTTTTCCCATGACCCCTCGTCGCCTCGGTTTACGTGCCACATTGGCCATTGCCCCTTTTTGACAATCTTTATGTCACCGGATTCAGTTTTCCGCACTCATGATGATGCTTGGGACCTTTTCTCGCTCTCATCAATCCCTTTTTGTTTGGTATAATTTTATCCCTTTTTCGGGCCGAGCAATCCCTTTTACGAAAAAGGCACTTAGGGAGTTTCTGTTAAGCTCTTTTCTGACTCCTAAAACAATGAAAAGATCGCCGAGCAACCTTGCTTCCTTTCATGCTCGCTAAACGTATCTGAAAGGGCGTCTACCTGGTATAAGTTTACCCCTTTTCCGGACCTTGTAGACTAATTACGAAAAAAGAATACTCTAGTCACATCGGCTAGAAGAGTTCTCCATCTGCATCATTTTATGCTTTTTCGGGCCTTGGAGACTAACTTACGAAAAAGAACACCAATGGAGTCCACTTCCCGCTTTCAGACTCTCTAAACATGAAAGCGACCACGAGCAATCACCATCCTGGGCTCGTAAAACCAACATGACAGTAGTCATAACCACTGCAGAGTCTTCTTATCGTTTTCAGACTCCTTAAAAATGAAAGCACCAATGAGCACGAACAGTCCTGGGCTCACAAATCCACAGGACAGTACCATTTCAGAGCACACTTTTATACCTTCTTGGAGCTCATTAAAACTACGAAGAAGGACCCAATGGTGCTTCTCGGTGCCACAACAGATCACGTCTACTCATAGGGCAGCTTCCCCATTTTGGTCGCCTTTGTTCAGAGTATTCTGCAGTATGTCACCCTGAGAATCCCTCGACAGCACCCATCAGCTTGAACCCCCCAGAGTCAAACATACCATTCAGTCCTTAAAAGCAGTGATACCCACACCTACAAGTCAGTTCCCTATGCTGCCAGGTCAACCATGTCATCATGCTCTGAACAAAGGAAGTTTGAGTCTACCCACTATATGACCCCAGTTACTTCCCATCCCCACAAGTATATCAGTACTACCACACTTCAGTTCTACACCTTGCGTTCCTATCAAGGAAACATCATTGCCTTGTTAGTTGCTGGTCTCCCTCTGTCGACGACAACCAAATTTATTCCAGAGGATAGACCTAGAGGTCCCTGTGTCTTGGACTCATCACCATTTATGATGAGTGCCTACGAATCATTTCGAGAAGATTCCTCAGTGCCTCTCCAAATGGTTGTTTCTCACATGCTCGACTTCAACACCTTGATCGCATCGTTGAGACTCGCACAGGGTATTGGTCCTTTTTAGTTATTAGTCGAAGACCCCGGATACCATCTGACTCCTCCAATTTGAGAGTCTACCTATGGATACAGCCAGTTATACTTTTCCTATAGATATCCGGGTTGCGCATGGCGACAGTATTCAGATCTACCCCAGTTTTATACTCCCTCGAGTATACAGTTACATATACTTCCCAGAGATGGCTCACAGTCATTACATCCCTACAGATGTTGGACACGTTCAGTTTCAGCAGTTCATCAGTTATTCCAGTGTATCAGTTATTGAGATCAGTCATGTCATGATCATGAGTACATCCCAAAATAATGTCCCCTTTGGACCATTATGATGTACCAGTAAATTTTTTATGTATTAGATCCCCCTTCTTGGGACTAATTGTTATGTATATGTCTTGATATGAGCATGGGTATGCCCGCCTCGTCCATTATCAGAGATTATTCCTCATTCATATTGAGGCCATGTAATATTTGTTTATTTTTGCAGCTTCCAAGGGCCGTGGATCCAGTCTCCAATCGATCTCTTCTCCTCCCCAAACCCTAGAAAAATGACAAAAGAACTATGATGTCTATCGGCCATACGATGAGCTCCTGCCCTCACACATCAGGGGGCAATCTATTAACACCTAAAAAGTGCTCACTAGCTCATTTCCTTATTCACATGACCCATTTGTCCACTTTTTCCACCATCTGAGCCTCTAAAGCCAACAAAAGGTCACCAAAAGACCTTCATACACCCCTTTTCCCACTCAAAAAGATTATTTTTCCTAAAAAAGCATAAAAAACCCTCAAAAAGGGTCCAAAATTCCCAAAAATATTAAAAAGGGAATAAAAATATTAATTTTATTCAAAAAAGGAAAAAGGAGGGAAAAGTACCTAAACCATGTTGGTCAATACCATTGGTTTCCACAAAACCATAATGGTATTCCCCACCACCAAAACCTATAAAAAGGTGGTAGGGGCTCCTCATTTCACATCCATCCATCTTCCTATCCTCATGCTGCCAAAATATCCCTTGAGCTTTTGGCCATTTTAGCAACCTTGGAAAAAGGACCCTTTGGAGTTTGGAGCTGCTCACCCTTGGAGCTTCTCAACTATCTTCATCACTTGGAGGTATTATTATTGCAAGCACTTGCTTGCCCCCATTTTCAATACAAATTTATTTTTTCTATTTCTTGTTCTTGTTTTCAATTCAAAAATTATTATGATATGCACATGCTAGTTTAGTTTTAGTTTAGATTTAGTTCATTGTTTTTGCTTAATATTGAAACTGCTGCTACTAGTTAGCAGGTGCCCATAGCACTAAGCTTGGTTGCAAAACCAAGCCAACAACAACGACGATAGAATAGGAGCTGCAGATTCACCTTTCTAGACTTGTCATGAACGAGGTATCTTAGTGGCCTTTCTTCTAGGATTGTCTACCTGGTGTCCCTCCTGGTAGGGGGATATCATTAGCCTTTGGGTCCATGTTTTGTATTGTCTGACTTGGATTTCATCACCTTGCAGAGAATATGTCTTGTTGGAACCATAATACCTTTTTAGTTAGGTTCTTGCATGCTCTCCTACCTCCCCTTGGTTTAGTGAGTCCACCATTTTAATTTTTAGGAGTCGTTTGCTTGTTGGTATTTTGACCACATTCTTTTATTACTCCACTTACTATAGCATAGCTGTTATAGTAAGTTTTTTGAGTTTGGTTGTTGGCTTGAGTGCCATTTTTTTTGCACTCCCCTCCTGCACACATGGTTGCATTAGGGTTTTTGAGGTTTCCACTCACCACCACCCAGTAGTTTTACTGGTCGATTGTTACCATTGAGTCCCCGAGACGTTCTCGGGGCTTCCGGGGTGAACCCCCGTAGTACGGTTCACTTGACACCACTCGTCATAGATGAAGAGCATTGTCACTTGAATCCAAACTTCATCGGCATAGAGCCCCATCATCCGATTCTGACTCACCTCATTTCACATCTGACTCTGAGGCAGAATCCGAAAATCCCACATACATGCACCCACTAGCCCCATGGCGGGTATGAATTTTGACCCTTTCTTCACAGGGACTGTTGGTGGAACATCAACCACCCCTGCCACCACAATGGCCACCACGGTAGCCACAACTACAACAACTCCCTTAGGTATTCCCAATATGGGACCCACACCTACCCTAGGCATGCCCACAATGGGACCTACACCTACCATCCCCGCCACCACTCAGATCCCAACAACTACTGGACCCAATTGTAGCGTCCCCTTCCATCATCAAATGCAGGGAAGGAAACATTAACAACACACCGGGGCTTTTGGTAGACTTAGCCCCAATATTAAATTACTCATAAATTCATAACAATTAAAAACTTCTATATGCAAATTCATCTCAATATAAACACAGCGGAATTAAACATAATAGCAAGCACACAAACAGTAGTGCCTAACATATATATATATATATATATATATATATATATATATATATATATCACAGCGGGGGATGATTCAGCACATAGAGACTCAATCTCGTTACAATGCCATGCATGGATTCCAAATTAAGATAATCAACTCATTTCATTAAACATGGACAATTTAACATATTGCAGAACACAAAATGCAAATAATTTATAATACACAGAACACTTATCTTGAAAAGTAGATGTCCAACGACTGGCTACGTGAGAGCAACGTTCCACCCAACCATAGATCTCTTTCCAGCCTATATTCTTTCAGCTGAGAGATCACCCCCGAGCTGGGTTGTGTATCCACTAAGGAGGAACTAGATGGCTCACTCACAGTCAGGGTTTCTCTCAAACAGCCATGCTAAGCCAACACACAGTTGGGTTTATCAAGCATATGGATGACAAATGAGGAGGATGCTAATCCAGTGAGCTCAACCACAAAGCTACAGGCATCTCAAATGATCTCAGCAGTCATGGCACCCACAATACCTACCGCACCCCAACACAAGGAAGGTCCCCTTCTCTGCTGCACAGTCCCTCAGGCGTCCCTTCCCTCCAGTTCTCTTTAGGGTGGGCATAGAAAGGTCCAGCTGCTAATCCCTTGAGATTCTAGCCTTCACTGGGTTTACCAAGCAAACCAAACCTCTGCTCAGTCATTCACACTTGGATTTCTCACAGTTCTGTTATCCAATAACTCAATCCCGTCACTTCATTTCTGGGCTGTAAAAACTGGGATTTCCAATGGATTTCGGGGTAGCTAATGCTCCCAAATTCACCCCAAGGTTCATACCAATGGATTCCCCATTGGATTTCACTGTCCGATGCCAAATCTGGGCATTCTTGGCTCTTCAAAACGCGGGTTCTTTCAAAGTCGCGATTTCTGGTTTTTCACTCTGCTGGCAAATCGTTTTTGGATGGAAAATGGTTCCGGTAAGTTTCCCAATGGAATGGGGATGAGGATGAAGCAACATCCATGAGGTAGAGTGGCTTGTGGTACAAGAAAACAGATCCCATACTCTGCCATACGAATTTCTGGGCTGCCCATGCTCCATTGAAGCCATGGACTGAAATCCTCAACCACTTCCTTACAACAGAATTAAATGTCATCAAGGAAAGTCAAATGGGTTCTCAAGGTGACATATGGCAGCCTATGGTTCAATCCCATAGCCCCCTCACCACTCCCTAGTGGATACACATGGCCCCTTCTCATTCGTTGCTCCCATAGCCAGTTTTGGTATTTTATTGCATGATGTTTATTTACATCCTATTACAATTTCCATGGCTTAAGAGCACATGGGTATCAAATATCAATGCTTGCCCTTTAAATCAAAATTCAGGCTTTCACTAGCGGGGCCTTGTCCTTGAGCTCCACGCTAGGAAAACATACATCACATGTACACATTATTTACATTAAATGCTAACATATCCTAAGGGTCAAAATGGGGTATTACAATCCCCTCCCCCTTAGAATAACACCGTCCTCGGTGTTCCAAGACTTAGGCATACATATACAATTTACACATGTTCAAAACTTCAAAAACTTTGCAAATCTGCCCTGCATTCTGTTCTTTACTTTGAACTTTCAGGACCAAGTCCTTTGATTTTCACAAGCTGCTCCTGCTGATTCGGATCTTCCAGCTCATCCATAAGTCTGAAAACTTTATGGCTGCTACCCTCTTGAGGTTCATCTCGTTCTGCTGCTTTTGCATCTTGAGCATCTCTCCAATATTTTCTTGGGTCTTGGCAATTGTTTGAAGAAGACTTCCAGCCAATTCTAATAGCCTATGGTCTGCTGCCATGGTCATTGTGCACAGCTGGTTCTCACTTGGCTCACAAGCAACACTTGCTCATAACAACTGCAACCAAATGATTTAATTTCCACCTGTGAAATTCATCATTACAATTATCATTAGGCCAAGCATAACCCAAACATAAAAAAAAATCAGTCAATGGTTTTTCCCCAATTGACATGGAGGTCCCATGCTCTATTCATGAGACTTTCACACTTTCCATGCTTTTCCAGCATACACATGAATTCTTTCATGTTCATCCATTCACATTAAATTAACTACTTCAGCATTCACAATTTATTTCAAGCAAATAAACACACTCTACTTTTAGCCATACATGCATTCAACAATTTTCTGTGTTTATAAATGCATCAATAAAAAGGAAAGAGAGAGCAGTAAGAGTTTCTTCTCTTAGTCTTGTTCCATTCTGGAACCCACACTACCACGGTGGTTTTCATGCTCCTAGTCTCTTTCACCTCAACGTGAATGCTTGACCTGCCCTTCTTGGCTATGACACGTAATGTCTATGGTCTATTTCATACCTCTCAACCATGGAGTCCCTCCACATGGTTTATCTACGACTCTTGGATGCTAGGACTCACACAGTCCCACTAGCCCCATATTTCCATTACTGCTCATGCTGAGCTCTTTAGGACGGTTACATTTCCACATGCATCCTTAAGATGCTTTCATAGTCATTGCTTCCAGCAATACCTACACTCAAACATTGAATTAATTCACATGTTTAGTTTATTTTCATAGGAAATCATAGCCAAATTAAATACACATGTATATTCATAAGCAAGAAATTACAAGATAACCAAATACTTATCTGCACTAGATGTCTTCACTTTATTCCATAGGGTCCTTCTTTGCTTTATAAGCCTTGGAAACACCTATGGATTTGGATGTTTAGCCAGCGCGCAGGCTGCCCCTCAACATCAAATAACCTTGCATGTTTGGCCAGCAGGCAGGCTGCTCCAAATCACCAATAATCTTGCATGTTTGGCCAGCACGCAGGCTGCTCCAAATCATCAATAATCTTGCATGTTTGGCCAGCACGCAGGCTGCTCCAAATCATCAATAATCTTTGCATGTTTGGCCAGCATGCAGGCTGCTCCAAATCATAAATAATCTTGCCCAACCAGCCACTCTCTGGATTTACCAAGCAACTTTTAGTTCTTTCAGGGTCCTTGCTTCCTGCATTGACCAAGGTTTCCAACGAAGAAACAATAATGCATCAGCTCACCGTTACAAGATTTATACTTGTAATCTTCATTACTCCAAACAAGAAATAAATGAAATTGAATACTTATCTGTATTGTGCATTTCTTCTCTGGTCCACAGGGTCCTGCTTTTACTTTATAAGCCTTGGGATCCTCCTGCAGACTAGGATGTTTGGCCAGCGCGCAGGCTACTCCAAATCATCAAATAATTAATGCCCTACCAGTACACCTTCACGCCGACTGGGTTTACCAAGCATTTGGTGGTGCCCAACCAGTCCCATACCTGGTTGGCCCTCTCCATTGCCGAGCCAGCACATACGTCTGGGTCATCGGCCAATGGAAGGTAACTGCGCCACCGACCATTACAGGTCAAGGCTCCACTACTCTTTGCCTTAGGCTTGCATCAGCCTTTCACATGTATCACAATCCCTCAATGCGCATAACAATTCTTCACCCACACAAGGGTGGCACTTCTTCTCTTGTGTAAGCCGGCGGTTCCATTAAGGAATTCTTTAGGTGACTTTCTTAACTGCAGGCTATCATGGCCCCATGATACCCACTCACCCTACACAAGGGTTACCACTGCTCATACAGTCCTCTTGAGTATTCTTTTCTTCACTTTTCCCTTTAATGTGCAGCACTGAATTTCATATGTATAATCTGTCAACACAAAATGGATAGCAAGCTCATTAGTATTGTTGCTCTAGGACTGTAAACATATTTCATAACATTCACTATCCAACCTTGAAACACCAGGAATGCGTCCATTCCCTTAAGGCGTAGTCAATATTGGCATCCCTAACATAACTCAGCACCAGAAAGGCGTGCACTCCTTACTGATGTGAACTATGAAGGTCCTAATCATACTTCAAGCAGTCTGCTATAATGGAAATAAAATCAAAACATGCTCTACATATTAACTCTAATAATTAGACATACATGTATGTATACATATATATATCAATCCGGGTTTATGGAACACTTATCCATTTTGCAGATGTTATTTCTCTTCTTTAATGAGGAATGGGGGCTCCTTCTCTGAGTTGACAGTCCCTCGGTTTGCCATCCCAATTCCTTTTGATGTTACATGCCTCTCACATGTCTTACTGACATAATCTTCACCATCTCACTCATATTGTTTACCAATCATGTAGTGCAGATGATACATTAATAATGTCTTATGGCGTTTCACCTGAAACCCACTTTCAAATCATGGAGTCCCTTCCCATGAAGTTTGGCTTCTGCAGGACCTCTCTCTCTTGGTCTTTCTGCAATGTGCCTCCCTGGCACACTTATTAAACAGCCAAACAGTCAGCAACATTTAACAATACCATTCAAATCTGATTGTTTCATAACCAATCCATGGCACTAATAATTAAATTCAGCATGAATTTGCAACTCTGTCTACTACAGAAATTGGTTTTCTTATCCATGAGGCTATCCTCATATTGTTTGGCTCCTGTAAGTGACACCACTTTTCCCGTTATGGTCTTATGCCCGCTGCCATACATGAGCATCCACTTACAGCATGTCCTCAACTGTTCTTACTAACAGAACTTAGAGCTCTCAACCATGAGATTCATTCTCATAAGTTCTAGATCAAATTTCACAGTCATATCATTCTTACAACTCTGTCCTTCCACAGAGCATTCTAGTAGCCCATCGATCATGATTGGGCTCTTCATGCACTTACTATTCTGCATTCATAACATCCCATGAAATGATCCTAGAATTATCATCAATTCATCATTTCATTCATTATTTATTTTGCAATAACATATGCATCAGTTCTATGCATTCATACAATGCATCACAAGATTTATAAAATCTCTTAATGCACATCTACTCAATGCTACCCTGCATTGTTTCATGAGTACTATGCATTCAAGCATATTATGATTGAAACATGACTATCTCATATAACTTTCATTACCATAATCAGGACCACCAGTCCTCACTTGCTTTGGTTATTAAGCACATAACCAACATATACATGGCATGATATAAATTCATATGAATGCATTGAGATTTCTAAACAGTCCCAATCGGTATTCAATATCACATGCAAACTAACTCATCATAGCTCAAACATAGTTGAAGAGATCTTACCAAATCCTCTTTCAACATTCATGCAATTTGGCACCAATAATCATTACCTGCATGGTTATCATTAACATCATCTGATGTTACCTGATCAGTTGGCCTCTTACCAAGGCTGCTCAGTCCTTTTGCCAACTTTGTGATCATAGATTTGTTTCACCATCCTTTCTGCATAAGGTTGTTGGCTTCATGCAACAACATCCTCAGCACATTTAGCCATGCTCTTTGTTATCCTTGGTCCTACAACCAATACCAACATCAATAGTGATTATCAACCACAATATTCTCCATTAGTGGTTCATTGCATATGCAGACTTCATTATTCTACCAATATGCAATATCCCATTTATGCACAAGCATTTCCATATGCACTATGCAATGTTTGTTAAGATGCCATCTAGTGCATATACATCTATGTAATCCCTTACATTTTTAACATTTTTATGCCATATGACAATTTCATAATTAGAAGTATGATAACAAATAGGGGTTTAAAGAATTCTTCCCTTTTCGATCCCTCACTGTAACATGGAATTCCTCTTCCATATCATGCAATTGTAGAAATTGCCCACATTGACAACAAAATTTGTTTGTCAAACAGCCGATGGCACTCTTCTGTACTAAATATCTATGATATATGTAGACCTCATTCAAACTCTGGTCATGCATCATTGCTCCCTGCTGGACAAGCTTTCCAATGCCTGTCTTCATGCTCCATTCCGACATCAGGTGCGGGAACTGCATCTCTTCAAAAATGACAACTTGTACTCCAATTCTACACATTTTACACAGTTGTATTTTGGTCCAGAATGCCAACTTCAGCCACCTGTGGAAGAAAATATATGAAGAATCGCAAAAACTTTTATATCGGGCAAAGTTAGTCCATATAACCAGGAACAGTTGACACTTCGCGGATCTCAATTTCGATGCACCATTCATCTTTTATAAAATTCTGGGTTTAACTACTCCTTACTTTTCACATTTTAAACTCCCTTTGCATCCTGTGCTCCACCTGTGCGCCACCTGCGCACAATCCGCGCACTATCCGCACGCAACCTGCACGCCATCTGCGCACAACCTATGCGCAATCTGTGCGCGACCTGCGCGAAATCCGCGCGCGATCTGTGCACGCCCCGCGCGCAATCTGTGCGCGACCTGCGCACAATCCGCGCGCAATCTGTGCGCGACCTGCGCGCAATCCGTGCGCGATCTGTGCGCGCCCTGCGCGCAATCTGCGCACAATCCACGCGCAATCTGTGCGCGACCTGCGCGAAATCCGCGCACGATCTGTGCGCGCCCCGCGCACAATCCGCGCGCAATCTGTGCGCGACCTGCGCGCAATCTGTGCGCGACCTGCACGCAATCCGTGCGCGATCTATGCGTGCCCCGCGCACAATCTGCGCACAATCCGCGCGCGATCTGCACACATTCCGCGCACCGCGCAGATTTAAAACTGCCGCCGCGCACCTTGCGTTTCCTGTAACTTCCGGGGTCCATTTCTCCTTCGTCCCTTAACCAAATTGGACAAATTTGGTACCATTGGAAAGCTCTGGAAGAGGTCTATGCACCTATCTGATCTTATTCTTCATCTGAGAAGTCTGACCCTGTCATTTTTCTCAATCAGCATGCCGCCCCCAAATTCCCAATTCCACATCAAAACCATTCTGTCTCTTGCCTGCAACTGCAACTTCTCACAACAGTTAGAAAATTTTCTGGAATGTGCCCTTTCATCTCCTTACAGAGGTGAACTACTACAGATCAGATTTGCATAAAAACTTGCATAAAAACAGTAAGAGAATGACAAGAACTTGCATCTCTAATAAGAGATTTTCTTTTCATTTCACATTCAACAATCCAACCAATGGATTCACAATTAATCTCCAAGCAGCCAACAAGCATGGGTAAGGAGACTCATGAGCATAAGGGCATAATTTGCAGGCTTTCCTCATTTCTGAAAACCATCAATTGGCCACACAATGTGGATTCATTGTAAGTAAAAAAAATCATCATTAAAACATGGGGCTGTAACAACTGATTATTCATGCTTTTAAACAAACAGAACTTATTTCCAGCCATGCTCAACATTCAATTTCATGCATTCAAAGCATCATGGACATTCAAGGAACATGGATTCATCATTAATCAAGGTCTCAAGCACATGATGCATCATCTCCTATGCACAGCAATTAACAACAACAACAACAAAAACAGTATAAGATGGCAGAGGTTGCCCCTCCTTTCTCTCCTCCATGGAGGCAAACAAACAAATACAAACTGAATGCTACAGCATTGGGGACAATTAGAGCAAGCATTCAACCTAAAAATGAATTTTCTCACTCCTTCCTCTATTTCATAGAATGCAATCAATGCAAACAACTTGCAAAAATCCCCAAACAATCATGGAAATGATTTCCCATTCCAACAATTAGAAGCCATGCAATCTTGAGGTTTCTTTAGTGCATTTTAGTTCCAAATACAAAATGCATGTACACACAATGATTTATATCTCTGTGAAGGGCCCAACAGCCGTAGTGTTGAACCTAGAGCTCTGATACCACTCTGTAGCGTCCCCTTCCATCATCAAATGCAGGGAAGGAAACATTAACAACACACCGGGGATTTTGGTAGACTTAGCCCCAATATTAAATTACTCATAAATTCATAACAATTAAAAACTTCTATATGCAAATTCATCTCAATATAAACACAGCGGAATTAAACATAATAGCAAGCACACAAACAGTAGTGCCTAACATATATATATATATATATATATATATCACAGCGGGGGATGATTCAGCACATAGAGACTCAATCTCGTTACAATGCCATGCATGGATTCCAAATTAAGATAATCAACTCATTTCATTAAACATGGACAATTTAACATATTGCAGAACACAAAATGCAAATAATTTATAATACACAGAACACTTATCTTGAAAAGTAGATGTCCAACGACTGGCTACGTGAGAGCAACGTTCCACCCAACCATAGATCTCTTTCCAGCCTATATTCTTTCAGCTGAGAGATCACCCCCGAGCTGGGCTGTGTATCCACTAAGGAGGAACTAGATGGCTCACTCACAGTCAGGGTTTCACTCAAACAGCCATGCTAAGCCAACACACAGTTGGGTTTATCAAGCATATGGATGACAAATGAGGAGGATGCTAATCCAGTGAGCTCAACCACAAAGCTACAGGCATCTCAAATGATCTCAGCAGTCATGGCACCCACAATACCTACCGCACCCCAACACAAGGAAGGTCCCCTTCTCTGCTGCACAGTCCCTCAGGCGTCCCTTCCCTCCAGTTCTCTTTAGGGTGGGCATAGAAAGGTCCAGCTGCTAATCCCTTGAGATTCTAGCCTTCACTGGGTTTACCAAGCAAACCAAACCTCTGCTCAGTCATTCACACTTGGATTTCTCACAGTTCTGTTATCCAATAACTCAATCCCGTCACTTCATTTCTGGGCTGTAAAAACTGGGATTTCCAATGGATTTCGGGGTAGCTAATGCTCCCAAATTCACCCCAAGGTTCATACCAATGGATTCCCCATTGGATTTCACTGTCCGATGCCAAATCTGGGCGTTCTTGGCTCTTCAAAACGCGGGTTCTTTCAAAGTCGCGATTTCTGGTTTTTCACTCTGCTGGCAAATCGTTTTTGGATGGAAAATGGTGCCGGTAAGTTTCCCAATGGAATGGGGATGAGGAAGAAGCAACATCCATGAGGTAGAGTGGCTTGTGGTACAAGAAAACAGAGCCCATACTCTGCCATACGAATTTCTGGGCTGCCCATGCTCCATTGAAGCCATGGACTGAAATCCTCAACCACTTCCTTACAACAGAATTAAATGTCATCAAGGAAAGTCAAATGGGTTCTCAAGGTGACATATGGCAGCCTATGGTTCAATCCCATAGCCCCCTCACCACTCCCTAGTGGATACACATGGCCCCTTCTCATTCGTTGCTCCCATAGCCAGTTTTGGTATTTTATTGCATGATGTTTATTTACATCCTATTACAATTTCCATGGCTTAAGAGCACATGGGCATCAAATATCAATGCTTTCCCTTTAAATCAAAATTCAGGCTTTCACTAGCGGGGCCTTGGCCTTGAGCTCCACGCTAGGAAAACATACATCACATGTACACATTATTTACATTAAATGCTAACATATCCTAAGGGTCAAAATGGGGTATTACACCAATCCAAACCCATTTGCAACTCATGTTACACTTGGGAGCATAGGCCCCTCTCACACACCTTTGGGTGGAGGGAACATCCCTTTTACAGCTAATATTCCCTTTGGGGGCAGTGGCTCGATCAATAATGCTACCACTAGCACTTATGCCCCAGTGACCATGTCACACCCCTCTGCCAGTTTTCCATTTATGGCTAGTCTTAACCTACCAAACCTGGCAATATTAACAAACGACCCCATTAGACATGATCCTACTTGGCCTCCCATGCCCACTAAAATCCCATCCGACATCCCTAATTTTGAAGGGAAGGCTGGTGAAGACCCACAAAATCACATTATGTCCTTTCATCTATGGTGTTCCTCCAACTCCATAGTTGATGACCCTGTTCGCCTATGACTGTTGCAAAGAAATTTCACTGGCTCAGCAGTGAAATGGTATATCGAACAGCCTCATGGGACACACCCTACGTTCACATCTGTTTCCTCGACTTTCCTACAGTTCTTTCAACTACCGTCCACTATGATGCAGGAGTGGAAATCCTACTGTCTTGTATAAAGAACACGACTACCCATATCACAAATCATATCCATGAGTGGCGTAGGTATCGTAGTCTATGCAAGATCAAGCTAGATGATCATATTTTCCTGGATTGGTTCCTCAAGTCACTCCTCCCAGCCATTGCCAAGGATGTGGCTTCTGAATGACCCGAGTCAGAAGAATAAGCCATTTTAAAATCCCAGCAGTTTGACTTAATCTATGCCCATTCTGGCTATTTATACACCATCTTACCTGACGCCCCGCGTGGCGATCCATCCCAAAAGGATGCGTTGGGGGAATCCCATGCCGCTGACAGCATCATTGTCTAGGTTATGTCACAAAACAAACCCTTCACCCTGATGAGTACCAACAATGCCCCAAACCTTTCTATGGCTACATCTCATTCTAGAGCTACAACTTTGTATGCTCCAATGACACACACCCACCACACTCATGGACCCTCATGTCCACCACAGTGTTATGGGCATGCACCCTCAGCTTATGCACCCCCTACATATTATAACCAGCAGGCCAATCATACCCCGGTTCACTCACAAGCCCAATCGGCTTATTACCCTCAACAGAAAGCACCTTCTACCCCAACACTTCCAATAACTCAAGGCTACCAACAACCACAACAAGCACTGGGTCCACCTCCGAACCCTCCTGCTTACTATCCACCGCATCCTACTTTAGCACCTGCATGACCTCAAAAACCCCCTAGTGCCCAAGGGCAAGTATATGCATAGCAAAACCAACCCCAAAACCAGAACAACCACTGTAATCAAGGAGGTCAACACAACCGCGGAAGAGGACGCAACTGCTGAAACAATCAACCTCAAAACTAAGGCGATCAGCCACCTAATCCTCCGAATAATAATAACGCTGCTCCCTCCAACCAAAACCTTGATCGCCCACCGAAACAGGGAAAAAATCCTAACTTAAGAACAAACCATCCATGTTCTTTTTGTTTGGTATACAGCGACTACACACATAATTGCCCCCATTTGGAGAAATCACGTCAACTTTGGACCGATGATGCCCAACGCCAAGGGCACGCTGCACAACCAACGCCACCTCCTCAACCGCAAACCATGATATTGCAGAATCCTTTACCCAACCAAGGAGTAGTAAACACCCATCCAATGGATCCCCCACAAGGATCCGCTGCACCACATCAGCAAATCACCTATGCTGCAACTAATTACCAGCATACAGAGTCAAGCACTCACCATCTACTAATGATGTCATCAAATGATATCAACCTCCAAACTCACCGAAACCAATACGGCTCAGCCCATGAAATCACACCTACTGATCCATCCACAAGCACCCTTCCAACTGATCATCCATTATGCATACCTAATATGCCCACGGAAGGGGGTCCTAGAGCCCCTCGCTTCCCCTTAAGACGGATCAACAATAATCCTAATGCTCGTGCAACCTCAAATTATAATATTGTAGAAGATTTAGCCCAGTCCCCTGCTGCTATGTCCGCCCTAGAATTCCTAAAAAACTATCCTGCAGAGAGGAAATTATTGTTATCTGCCATTGGTTCCATAGACCCTAATGACTCACGTATGATGGCATTTGACTTAGACCAAGCCTAACCACGTTTTCCTTCGTCATTAACTTTTCAGGTTTCTGTATCCATTCGAAACCTTGTCGTTCATCGATGCATCATCGATGAAGGTGCCTCCACCTGCGTAATGTTGACTTTTGTCTGGCAAAAACTTGGATCCCCCACACTGCAGCCATCCACTATCTCATTACGAGCTTACGATGGTCGTTCAGTTCAACTGCAGGGCCTTTTAGTTAACGTACCCATGCAATTAGGTGGAAAAATGGTTCTCATAGACATAGAGGTCATCAATGCCCATCCTTATTACAACCTCTTATTAGGACTAAGTTACATGTATAAAATCAAATATGTCACTTCTTCCGTCTTCCACCTCATGATGTTTCCCCATTAAGGATGTGTAGTCAAAATCGATCAGATAGCATACTACGATCCTAATGCCCCCGCCACACCTAAAAACGTTCTACCTATGATTGAACAACCCGTTCAGAGTGCACCCACATCGTTCGTCTCCTCAGTCGGACCCAGGATATACTCAGATAATCCCATGACTTCCACGTTCCAATCTATCCCACCCGCTTTGCGGATAACTGAAATATATGATTTGTGCACCCTTTCGCACAACACATAGCCACCTACTCAACAGCCCCCATTACTGCCAGAACCACCCGTAGTGCCTAGTCATATCGGAGAAACACTGATTCACGCTATCCCATTCTTATTTCCTCCTTCAGGAATCATCAACACGCCAGTAATGGCTACGCTCAATCTTCCAGGGTTAACGCTAGGACTACTTGTGTGGTACCTACCTACCCCAACCCCTCCCCCGACACCAAATGTCGTTTTACAACCGGTGCAACCCATCAATACTTCTAACCGTCCACCCCCTGGTGTAGTGAACATCCAAAAGCGACCACCTCCAACATGGGCCACTGCATCAACATCTAGTAACGCTCCCCCTCAACTCCACTACAATGGGGGCAGAGGCCCACAAACTTACACCACTGGACCCACAACTCGCACCGCCCCACCGACTCCCAAGTTGGTGAAGAATCCCCCAATAATCTGTGCCCCCCCCAAGTGCTCTTTGTGCGACGATATAGGCCATGCTACCCATCAATGTCCACAATTACTGGCACTTCCAGAACACATGCAAATGTTGGATGATGATACTAGCATCCCAATTGTCAAACTAAAACTGCACCCTCATCCTCGCGATAAATTGTTGCGTACCAACCACCCTTGTGCGATATGCGGCATTTACGGACATTATTCACATCACTGCCCTGATCTCCCAGATTATAGAGAAGCTCTATACGAATTGAATAATGCCAACCTAGAGATACCCCCTCCCCTTATCAAGGAAATATATCCCCCAAAATCTTCCTCCTCGGAAGAGATCAATACCATTTATATGATCTCGTCAACCAGCACACCCCAGTCAGCCGATTTGACAACACAATGCTTTCGCAGTAAAAACTATAAAAAATATACAGTAGAAAATATGCAGTAAAATATGGTCTTTCATGGAATTTGCACACAAGGAATCACATAATGGAACAAAGGAATTATAGTCAATTCCATAGATAATCATCCAATTAATGTAATTATCATATTATTATGGAAAGGGAAAACATTTTTCCAACCTATTCATTTTAACTTAATGCGCAGTATAGAACTGTGCAGTAAAAACTGTCTTTGAAACTGTGCAATAAGACAATATGAATTGCGCAGTAATAACTAAATATATGCACAGTAAGAATCTTTCATGAAAACTGCACAATATTGTTCACATAAATGGGACAAGGGAAATTATAGGTATATACATAGACAACCTTTCATTCCTGTACTTTTCATATTATTATAACAAGAAAAAACAATATTGCAACATATTAACTAAATTTACTGTACAGTGTTCGACTACACAGGATAATTCCAAAAGAATGAACACTAGAGAAGTAGTTCACACAAACAGATCATAGATAAACAAATCGATTTTTTCACATGGTTTAAACCCTCGAAAGGGAAACACTCCATGGCCCCAACCAAATAGCTACTTGATGCAGTTTATTATGCAAAAGAAAGAAGTTACAAATGAGCTTCTGATAATCGATCAACTAGTAAGTGACCCTCCATGCTCTTTAAATAGATATCATGGACCAATCAGGTGTTAAGCCACGGTTCAAAGGTAGTTATGATCTAAGAGAATTTGAACCGTCAGATCACTCTATGTCTATAACATATCATGACCATCGGATCAGATATTTACAAATGTATACTAAGGCATACTAAAGAAACACACTTTTCCCAATGGATATATTATAACAAGTTGATCTTAACTAACTCCTAAGTTTCTAAATATCCTAACATCCCCCTTTAAGAAAAAAATGGTATAGTATTGAAGTAAAAAGTGACACTATTAGGAGAAGGAAGGAGGCATTAGATCCTATCCCCCCTTAATGACAAGTTCCTGAAGTCCTAACATAGATTGAAGTTTAGAAAACTTCGCTTCTATAAGAGATTTGGTGAAGATGTATACAACTTGATCATCTGTCGGGAAAAAGAGAACTTCAAGAACACGATCATGAACAAGATTCCTTATGAAGTGCATATGTAGGTCAATGTGTTTGTTGCATTGATGTTGAATTGGATCTTTGGTGAGCTTGATGGCACTTTGATTGTTGCACCAAAGGGAGTCGGATGTTGTTGCTGGACTCCAAACTTTGAAAGGATCTATCGAAGCTGTAAATATTCTTGACTGTCATTAACTGTTGCACGATAGTCTACTTCTATTGAAGAGAGAGAAAGAGGTTGTTGTTTCTTATAAGCCCAAGTGACAGGTCCATAATCCAGACAGAAAACATAACTTGCAATAGACTTCTGATCATCAGGATCTCCGGCCCAATCTAAATCAGTGAAACCAACCAACAATGGAGTCCCCCCTGAACTATAATGAATCGAAAACTGAATTGTACCTCGAATATATCAAAGTATTATTTTTTTTGCTTTGCAATGAATTTCATGGGGAGTTTTCATATAGCGGGAAACACAACCAATGACAAAGGAAACATCAGGACGGGTATGATTCAAGTATAAGAGACTACCAACAAGCTGACGATACAGGGTGGCATCAACTTTGAGTTAAGTGAAAGTGGCCGAAATTTTGAATTTAGACTGGAAGCGAGAGGGGGTTGGTTTACAATATTCCATGTGAAAGCGACGAAGAAGGTCATAAGCATACTTAGATTGAGAAAGAAAGATTCCTTATTTGGTTTGCAAGAATTGGATGCCAAGAAAATAATGCAAATTTCTTAAGTCTTTCATTTCAAATTTTTGCTTAAGACTGGATTTCACATGGGTTAAAAGATTAGGGTTTCTACCAGTGATAATAAGATCATCAACATAAAGAATAAGGATGATGAGATTGTTTCCTACTTTCTTGGTATAGAAAATAGGGTCAGAATGATATCTAGAAAAACCATTGTCAAGGAGAAAGATATCCATTTTGGCATACTAGGCTTGAGGGGTTTGCTTAGTGCCATATAAGGATTTTTTAAGGTGATAGGCAAGGCTAGATTCATTCCAAACATAGCCAGGAGGTTGTTCCATGTAAATTTCCTCCTGAAAATCACCATGTAAAAATGAATACTTTACATCCATTTAATGGACCTCCCATTTATGTAAGGCTACAAGGGAAATAACAAGGCAGATGGAGTTCATTTTGGAGGCAGCGGCAAAGGTTTCATTGTAGTCAATTCATTCAACTAGGGAAAAAACATTGGAAACTAACCTTTCCTTAAGCCTTTCAACACTTCCATCTGAGGTATACTTATTTCATCTGACAAGTTTTCTTCCTTTTGGAAGAGGGAAAATATCCCAAGAATCATTAGCCATTAAGGAACGATATTCTTCATCCATAGTTGCATCCCAATATAGATTCCCTGAAGCTTCCGTAAAAGTCTCTAGATCATGATTCTCGGAAACTTGAGCCAAAAGAGAAGAGGCTTGCTGGAACTGAGAACGTGTTCGTCATTGATATCTAGGATCACATGAAGATCACCAGTTGCTTCACATGTTTAATGAACCCATCAAGGAAGTGATTATGCTGGTGCAACTGGAGGAAAATGAGCAGGAAAACGTGGATTTTCACTCTCATTATCATCATCAGAAAATGGAATTGGAATTTTGTCAAGGAAGTTGGGAGTAGAAAAAGGCACAAGCATCGAATTAGGCTTGCAGGCCAAAGATGGCACAAATGCCGAGTTAGGATCGCAGGCCAAGAGATTTTCATCAAATTTAACATCTCTTCTAATAATTATATCATGAGAGTGTGGCTAAAGAAGTCTATAACCTTTTACATTTTTTAGAATATCCAAAAAATATGCACTTTTCACTTTTACGATGCAATGATTTCAGTTTTTCATTAGAAATATGAGCCCATGCTTCACTACCAAACACACGGAAGTGACTTACATATGGTTTAATTTTACTCCATGCTTCTTCCGGTGTGATATCTTGTAAATATTTAGTGGGGGTGCAATTAACTATGTAATTTGCACAATTTATGGATTCAACCCAAAATTGAAGACTTAGTCCCTTAGCTTGAAGAATATAATTAGCCATTTCTTTTAAAGTGCAGCTCTTATGTTTAGCTACACCATTTTGTTGTGGTGTATATGGAACAATATGTTGTTGTTGGATTCTCTGTTCAATGCAGAAAGTAGTGAACTTGTTGTTCACATATCCTACACCATTACCAGATCTTAACTTTAGAATTTGATGACCAGATTGTTTTTCAACAAGGGCTTTGTAATCCAAGAACATGTTAAATACTTCACTCTTAATTTTTAGGAAATAAACCCAAGTGCGTATAGAGTAATCATCAATGAAAGTTAAGAAAAAATTGAAACCAAAAAATGAAGCAGATGGAAAAGTACCACACAAGTCACTATGCAGAAGCTCCAAAGGGGGCGAGGCGTGCCAGGAGGCACGTTTGTCAAAAATGTCCCGATGATGTTTTCTGAGTACACAACTGGAAAAAACCACCATCCCTACAAGATACCATCGTAAGACCTGTCACCATATTTTCTTTACATAGTTGTTGCAATGAGCGATAATTTAAGTGACCAAATCAGTAATGCCAAATTTTGCTCAAGTCATCACTATGAGAAACAAAAACTGAGGGAAATGGTGATGACCCAAAGTTGTTAAACTTGTACAACCTATTAATATCATCAACCATTCTAGTGGCTAGGACATGCTTAAGATCTTTAAAATGCTTGATTACAACTTGGTGAGGTGTAAACATTACAGTTTTACCTTCACTAGAATGAGTGATTTGATAGACTGACAACAAATTGCAGGAAATTCTTGGATAAGATAGTACATCACTAAACTGTCCATTATCTACCAGAACTGTTCCAAATCCTACAACACTAAGGGATCTATCATCACCAACAAATATTTTTTTGGTGTTGCATTCATGCATAGTAGAAAATATGGCTTTATGCTTAGCCATATGATAAAATGCTCCAGAATCAATGAGCCACTCATTCGAAGTAGAAGAAGAAGATGCATTATAGGAAAAAGAAGAAGTACAAAGTGCATGTCCGTGAGATGAAGATTCTGAATACAAATCAAGGATGATGTGGTGCTTCTTCATTTTTGCTTCCAAGGCTGCCATCTTCTTGAAACATTTAGATTCATCATGATTATCTTTCCCACAAAATTTTCAATGACGCTAAGTATTCTTACCTTTTGGTTTGTTTCCTTTGTCATTTTTTTAAGAATATGATGGCTAAGAGGGTTTGGGACCCTTTTTTGGCTTATTATTGCGAATACTTTGCTTCTTGGGATGCTTGTACTTCTCTTTTTGATGTGTCATCAAGACTTTTCCAAATGCATGATTTTATCATGCTCTCTAATCAAAGAATCACAAAAGGATTCAAGAGTAGGTTCTTTATAGCTAGTTGGATCCAAGGATTCTTTCATGGAGTAAAATGTAGATACAAAAACAAAATATGCAGGTCCAAGTTTGGAAAAAATATGATAAATGCATTGTTTTTCTTCTCTTTTAATTTTTCATTCTACACATAAGATTCTAAGAGTTTTCTACTTAGATAGATAATATTGAATGCACAAAAAACAATTGGATTTAAGGAAATCAACTCATTTTCTAGTTGGTGACCTCAAATCTTATTGTGTTTACCAAACACATATTCCATTTTTTCCCAATATTGATCTGGTTCATCAATTCTAGATATGTGGAATCGTAAATCAATAGAGATTGACATCCCAATCAATCCATGGGATTCATCACATTTATTGTCCCATTTTATTTTCCTATCATCATCAGTGGGATCTGTTTTTTTCCCCGGGGTAATTCGGTAAAGTCACATACTTCGTAGGACATCCTCCATACGATATTTCCATGAGAAATTGTTTGAACTAGTAAGTAGAATATCACATGGGGTGGGGATAGTGTAAAATGAAGGTCATAAAAACATAAACCAATAGTCTAGATGTAAAGATATTGAAAAACCCGGCTGTTTAAAAAAAATGGCATTGAAAAATGACTCCGGATGAGGAAGTTATGCTTGATTGAAAAAATGGTTGCAGGTGACCCCAACAAATACGAGGCAGGAAAAGGATTTACCCCCCCCCCAAAAAAAACAAAAACGACCCCCCTCCTCTAAAGTTTAACCTTTTAAACTCACTTTACAATAATGTTTCTTTATGTGAACCACTTTTGTAAAATAAGTGGAGTTTCACTATTACAATAATGTTATTTTAAATATTGCATGCAAAAAAAACTAAAATACTTTAAGTGACTCACTTTTATAATTTAAGGGAGATGCACTTTAACACAAAAGTAACTGGAAAATAGAAATTTATTGCAATTTTAGAAAATTAACTAACAAGAAGACTTGAACTCAAGACCTCTTATTAAATAAAGAAAATCTTAACCAATTGAGCTAATATTAAAAGGTACGTAAAATATGGAAAGGAGGAAGAGGGTTTTTTTTTACTCTTTTGTATCGAACTTCGTGCTTACCATAAAAATACATTTTCCATGCAAATCACTCCAATTTTGATGCAATGCAAGTATCTTGGGAAAACGGAATCCTTTTTCGATGAAAAAAAAATCGTTCCCCACTGTAAACGGAGTTTCAAACACAATGAGACACCTCTCACAACCCAAAAATGCACAGAAATTTCAGAACCAAAAACCCTTTCACAGCTTCGGCAACACCGGTCTAAGATCTAGATCACCAACATAAGAGGCTCTTCAGAAAGGATTTGATACCATATTCGACTACATAGGATAATTCCAAAAGAACGAACACCTAGAGAATTCGCTCACACAAACATATCACATATCAACACACTGATGTTTTCACATTGTTTAAACCCTCGAAAGGGAAACACTCCATGGCCCCAGCCAAATAGCTACTTTAGGCAACTTATTATACAAAATAAATAAAGTTACAAATGAGCTTCTCATAATCGATAAACTAGCAAGTGACCCTCCATTCTCTTTAAATAGATATCATGGACCAATCGGGTGTTAAGCCACAGATCAAAGGTAGTTATGATCTAAGAGAAGTTGAACCGCCGGATCACTCTATGTCTAGAACATATCGTGTCGCTAGATTAGATATTTACAAATGCATCCTAATTCATACTAAAGAAACACACTTTTCCTAACGGATATATTATAACAATTTGATCTTAATTAAATCCTAAATGTCTAAATATCCTAACACACAATAAGAACTATGTCATAGAAATTGGACTATGGTTCTCATATATTATTTATGATAATAGGTACTAATATTTTTAAAACACGAATGCAATAACCAATTCTTTACCAGTCCAACCCATGGTATTTTGCTTGATTCATAATGTGGTTTTCAAAACAATAATGCCATTCATGAAAGAATTAATGAACAAGGCTAAATATAAGCTTTGACATAAACATTATTTCTACTTTGAATAAACCAATTCAACCTATGGTTTTTAAATACAAAATACCATCCATTGCAAATTCTTCCCGTGGCTTTCAAAACCACCATACCATCCAATGATTAAGGCATAGTAAACAATTATTAGCATATGGTAATTGTTTATATTTAAACTATCAAGCATAATGTGTCAAACCCATCTACAACATAAATATTTAAACTTCTTAAAATAATTATTTCAAACAATTTCATTTATCTCTTTAGAATTATTTTCTCCCAATTAAAAATATTAACTAGGCACAACTATTTTCTTTCAATTCAAAATATTGTCTATTTTCTTCCAATTGAAAATATTTACTATGCACAATATGTAATGTCCTCATTTTTTGTTACCACCGTGTTCCACCATTACCCATTTAACCCCATGGCTCCTAATGATAGTTTGGAATTAATTAATTAATGAGGGGTTAAGTTTTGATACAATAATTGAGGAAGTATTTAATTTTACTTCCTTAAGTTTGAGATTCACTTGACAAAAGTTATTTTTCATTCATACATATTTATCTTAATGAAATAAAGTGGATAATGATCCACTGGGGAACATTACAAGATACGATTTGACCAAGAGATAGCTTGCACAAGAATAAAAGCTTAAAACAGTTAAAGCTAGGAAAGTAGGAAAAAGAAAAGAAAAGCTGGCACAAGGAAAAAAAGCAGTAAAAATTAAGAAAAGTTGAATAAAGGATAACGTGGAAAACCAAGAAAAAATAAGATAAGGTAGAAAAAAAGAATAAGGCAAAAAAGCAGGAAATAGAATGATAAGGCATTAAAGCAGGAAAAAGATGGATAAGGCATAAAATCAATAAAAAACAGTCAAAGGAAAAAAACAGGATATGAAAAGAAAAGGCATAAAGCAAAAGAAGAAATAAAAATCATAAATCAAAAGCAAGATAGAAAAGCAAAAGCAGGATAATGAAAAGGTAGAAAGCAAAGCAAAAAAATAAAATCTTGAAAGCAAGCTATCCTTATCCACTCCATGAGGGCGCTTTAGCCTAGTTGACTTGCTCCACAAGTCACCTTAAATCTATAAAAGAAGGAGTGTGCACCAGTTTCCCATATTTTGACAGTTTGAGAATTAAATTGAGTGAAATTTTTCTCTTTGACTTGGGAAATGTGCCCCTAGTCCAAACTAAGAGATGTACCCATGCTTCTTCTGAGAGGATGATGAAATCCAGTCTTCATCATTGAGTTTATTTTAGGTCCTGAAGTCTAATCCAATGAATTTTGAGCTTGTTACATATATTGAGAATCCTCCCATTCGAAATAATGGTGATTTCCTAGTCTTTCTATGATGGATAACTATTCTTCTTATTTGTTTTTTTTTTTTTTTTTTTTTCTGATACTTCTATTAAATGTATTAAAGATTATGATGGATTTCATTAATGTAATTTTGAACCTCTGAAGTCTATTCTTTAGATCTAATAAAGAGAATTTTGAGTTTCATATCAATTTCGTGCACCTAGTCTCAATTGCCATGGAAAATAACTAGTTTTCAGTATTTGATTAATTGATGAACTTATACAACTCCAAATTTATTTCTTTTAGTTTTTTCTATCACGTAGCATGTCAAAAAAATCATTCCATGTCTGAAACCAATAATTCCTATCCTTCTTCCCATGTTTGGGAAATGCCGAAGTTGAACTAGTTGTGTAGTCTCGGGAGACAATTTTGCTTGTTTGCTTTGTAAAACTCCCCAAAAAACTGTCAAAATTTCTGGAGTGAACCCAAACTGATAATTTACATTGAATTGATGCTTTTAAGCATTCTTGATTCGAAATCCTTCACCAGTGGTTCTCAGGTAGTGCAAAGTTTAAGTTCTAGTTTGCATATGTTGGGGTGCCCAGGAGCCTTAGAGTAGACTTCATCCTAGATGATGTTTGAAACATTAATGGTCCCAGTACATTTTTAAAAGGTTTTATCAGCTAGCATGATCCTAATCCCTTCCAGATTTGTTTGAATTTTCCTTCCTACAATCAGACAAGTCACAAGAGTTCATTGTTTTGCCTTAAGTCTTGTAGGAGAGCCAATTAGTGTACAATCAAATATGATTGGTACATTACACAATAATATCTTCTTGAATAACTATTTCCTTCCAATTATATGGAAAATGATAATTTTAAACCCTCTGAAATAATTTGAATAAGCATTTTATTTACAAACTTATAAATTAGTGATTTCTATGGGAAATGAATTTCCCGGACTTTGACTTAATTAAAGAAGAAGTATTCATAAAAATTTAGTTTCATTTGAAAAATTTATGCATTATTATTTAGCATAGCACAGAATTAAACTTGTACTCATTCCAGAAATGTAATTCAACCAAAATTAAATTTGCAGTCATTCCATAATCATGAATTCAACCAAGCAACACATAAAGTCATTATTTATATCTAATTTAAAAAATTAAAACAAGAATACCATGGCAATTATTTTACTACTCATTAAATAAACAACATTGAGAAATTAAAACATAATTTCCAGGAATTAAAACTTATTTGGAAAATACTTGAATTGGGAAATTGGCTATGTGTGAGGCACGCTCCACCCAACCATAGGTAATTATGTTCATTTATCTCTCAACAGAACACTACCCCCGAGCGGAGACTCATGCATTCACAAAAGAGACACCTCTCCAATTCTCGGACTTTTATAGATTTAACACTTGGCATTCAGGAAAATTGGGTTGAATCCAATTCCATGCCAAATAGTGCACTTAACTTCCTTGGTCTCCTTCTGACTGCACAACAGTGAAACACATCACTGCCATCAGTGCTCAGAAATCCATCAAGTCAGTTGCTTACACCATTTTCCACTTCACTGGAATGACCATAGACAAATTGGTCTGACTGCAAAACAATGAAAACATATCGCTGTCATCTATGCTCAGAATTCAATAACAGTTTTCTTCCATATACCAAACTCTTCTTTGTTCTCTTGATCCTCACTTCGTACATGAGTAAATATTGGTAATAGACATTAGCTTCTTCTCTCACTCTGAAATTTTCCCCTACGTTTTTTATTTTCTGGAATGAAGGAATGAATGAATAATTCCCATTTCCATTGGCATGCATTACTTTAATGCATGCAAGAGAGAACCACGTGGGTTCTCCAAGAGACCCATGTTTCCTCATTTAATATTTTTATTTTTATTTTCAAATAAAAACATTGTAAGCTCTCCCCCTAATCCCACTTAAATCATAATTAATTGATAATTATGATTTTAAAAACAAAACTAAATTCATTTAAATGGGTTTAATACTTAGGATAAACTTTTGGTATATTTTGAGGGTCTAAAAGTTACCTAAGTTTCATGGCATAGTTTCCTATTAGGCCACTTTTAACCCCATTACTATGTTCGGTGAATACATGAGTTCCATATCTCTTCAGTGTTCTACCTTAGCACATCCAGTTGTGGATTTTAATATTAATAATTACAAAAATACAGTATGTTCATCCTTGTAGGAATTCATAAACAATGGCCATCATCAGGCTAAGAGTTTTAAACTATGGGGTGTTACATTCCCCTCCCTCTTAAATTCTACACTGTCCTCGGTGTTCTAATGCTTATAGACATTTATACAATGTTTACATTCATGAAATATTCAAAATATGCAAGGTTTTCCTATCATTTTAGCTTTCAAGTTGTTTCTTCAAAGATGAATCAAGTTCACCAAACTCTTACATACTTCATCACATTGTTTATGTTGATGACATTAGGATCTTGTGCCACTCCACTTTAAATTTTAATACAATAGAAACCGATTTCCAAATGAATTTTTTCCTGTGAAATTCAATCAGCATGTATTCATTAACCCTATATATTAAAAACCATGTAATTTATTTGCTTAAATAACCAACAGTTTTCAAGCTTTTCTCATAATACATTCACGCATTTCATGCTTAACTCAACATATGCATATAGATAGAGATTATTCCAATCTTCTTCATTTATTTTACATAAATTCTAACTACTTCAACATTCATTATTTATTTCAAACAAAATAAACACAACAATTTTTCAGTTGTAATGTGCATTTCACAACTTTCTCTTTCTAGAAAGTAATAACATAAATAAAAAGAGAAGAGTAAGAGTTCCCCCCCTCTTAGTTTTGTCCCAATTTGGAGATCCACAAATGTGGCTTCCATGCTCCTTGGTCTCTTTCTCTTTGAACTACAAGTGCTCGATTTGCATAGTCTTCATCTAGGATGAAATCCACATTACCTTCCCCACACAACATCAAGAAGGTATTCCTTCCTCTAATTCTATTCAGTCTGCACGTAAAATTATCACCCAAACCTTGTTCATATTCCGCTAAGACACTTCAGATTTGAAATCCATCCATAGGAATTACAAACCGGGTGATCCCCGTGGTTTGCTCAAAGGATTCTTATCTAACAGGATCATCATAAATACCGCATCATCAATCACTTTATTATTATTATCATTATTATTATTATTATTATTATTATTATTATTATTATTATTATTATTAGGTTCGTTCATTAGACTGGGTGCCTCCCTCCCCCTCTGACTTTTGTTAGTAGGTGAGGGTTTTTATTAATTTATAATTCTTTTATTAATTTATTATATTGACTCAACCTTCACTACAACACCAACTTGCAAGGTATTCTTCTCTTCTAGCGCAACCATAGATCAAATCATTCCATGCATCATGACATCAACACTCAATTATTGCGCCGAGAGGTGCTCTACAGCCCAGTATGGGGGAGATCTTGTTAGTCGAGTGTTTGTTGAGTAACAAAATAATACAAAGTAAAAAAAAAAGAATAATACAAAGTAAAAAGTAATAAATATTATGTCGGCCATAAACAAAAAAGAATAATACAAAATAAAAAGTAAATATGAGACTTAAACTAGAGACTTTAGAGCTTAGGATTAGGTGGTAAATATTATGTTGGCCATAAAGAAAAAAGAATAATACAAAGTAAAAAGTAAATATGAGACTTAAACTAGAGACTTTACTTTTTACTTTTAATACAAAGTAAAAAGTAAATATGAGACTTAAACTGGAGACTTTAGAGCTTAGAATTAGGTGGCTCACATATTGCAATCAAGGAGCTATTCAAGGAGAGGTTTGCACCTTGGGAGATTTGATCCCTCTCGGTGCTTGATAGAGCCTAGGATTTGGATCTAGGCTGGTTCTAGCACAATCATGTCTCAACCCGCTTCAGGAACCATGACATCAATGATCAATTCTTCGTGCATAGCCATGGATCAACCCTTTCAGGAACCATGACATCAATGCTTAATTCTTCCAACACAACCATGGATCAACCCTTTCATGCACCATGACATCGATGCTCAATTATTCCACTTAAGACTTTCTTCTTTTCTTCAATATGCAATCATCAACATGCATGTAGATCTGATAAACACAATATGGCTAGCCAAGATCATCAGTATCATAGATTTATCAAAATGTATTAACATAAAACTAAAAACATATCATTTTACATGATTGGATTCTTGTCACTGAAACACCAGGAATGTGTCCATTCCTTTAAGGTGTAATCAATGTCGACAACCAGGACACAACACAACAGCGAGAATGCGTCCATTCCTTTCAGTTGTGTTCCATGTCAGTTGGACTTGTAGCTTAAGTATCTTTTCAAAGTAAAACCATTTTCTGAATATTATTTTCTATAAAACATCTTTTCAATATTAAATCAAGGTTAGGGTAAATATATCTCCCTTCTTCCTCAAGGCTTGAGAAAATTTTTAATTTCTTTATTTGTGCTAGATTCTTCAATCAAACAAGATGAAGAACCTCTTGGATGACCCCAGAGAACTCGAATATTGCAATCTCTTTCTCTGCATCCAAAGTTCTAGTTTTGTAGTTTTATTCTCTACAACACTTACAGAAAATGGCATTAGATACATACAAATAAATCATATAAGATAACTTCCATTAACTGTTAGTAACAGGTTATAACCAATTCATAACTTTACCAAATAATAGTAGTTAACAATTTATAATCAGCTAACAACTTATCTCAGTTAGCAACACAGCCTTAGTTTTAACTTTTCATAAGTTAGCATAAGCATAAAAGTATTAACAATTCATTTATAGCTCACACAACTCGGTGAAGAAGAATTCAAGCATTCAAACCTACAATGAAACATGTGAGTGCAATAGTCTCATTAAGAAAACATCCAATAGAATTCAAACACTTACGGTTGTTTCAGAGTCTCTTGCATATTTAATATTGCATTCAAATATATAATTTTGCAATTACACTCATTAAATATCAACATTCCAATGTTGTATCAAGTTAAACCATTCTTGCACATATGGACTCAGGCATAGGCCCATCCAAATAATTTAACTAGTTGTCCAATATGGCCATCTACCATCAGACTTAAACACAAACCAAGCATAAGCTTCAAATAGTCACTGAGGACTCCAATATAAGCCAAACACAAGTCACATACTGTCATCAAAGACTAAGGAACATGCCATAAACATTCACCAAGGAATCAACATGACAAGAACACCTTTTCAAATAAACAAACACCATTTGGCATTAAACATAACATTCGATAATCCATACATAGAAAACCAGAAAATTTATCTATAGATACCACTCTGAATGCATATACTAATCTGCACTCGTACTCAACCAGAAGGATTATTCTAGATAAGCATATTACCATGAAAATAATTATTTAATAAGAAATTTAGCTTTCAATCAGTGCATGTATATACAATTTATGCATTTTCCAACACCCCGCCGAACCCATTGCACAAATATGACACTACTATGAAATAGAGTAAATCAGTAAAACATTCATAAATAACCATGTTGCTAAATCATTCACATTAGGAGATAAATTTATAAATTCAATGCAAATGCAACCAATCAATCACTAAATCTGCATATTCATACACCTTGATCACAATTGATTAGGATAAATATCCATGATCATCCTGCTCAGGTTTTTTTTTTCCTGACTACAACATGGCTGAAATAGAAACAAGCATCAACATGCTTAACACACTCATGCATCAATATGCTCCAAACAATTCCAAACACACACACTACCTAGCTATGAAGAACTCAAGCATTCAACTTAGTCATTGAAAACAATTTGACATGTCCCCAACCCTACTACTAGGATGAGACACGAGGGAACTCAGGGGTACACTGGAAATACAAACAATGCACATAAAACTAAGGTTGGGTCAACATGCCTAAAACAAACAACCCAGTCAGCCTTCTTATGAATTTAAATGTGATTCCACAGGTTATGCAATCAATGCATATGAAACCGATCTAAGCTATTCCTCTTGTGAAGACAGATAAATACAAGTGACACATGCTACTTAGCATGTTAGGGGATTGGCTACAACTAGATTCACGCAAAATAGCACAATTCCTTTCCCTAGTTTCCTTCTAGCAACACAACAGTGAGACACACCACTATTTCCAATTTTCAGAAATTCCATCTGGGTTGGTGCATACACCATTCGCCATATCACCGGCCATTAGCTATGTTTTTGACAACATTATCCAACATCCACTAGAAAAAATTAATTGTTTCAACAATGCGGTTACAATAACAACCAGATACATCTTACAAAATAGTGACCATACATAATAATCAACAAGATTTAGCCAAGGAACAATAAGGAAAAGATCCCTCACTATGAAAAACCCAAGACAAGGGTCCACCAAAGACTCTGTTATCTCCCAAACCGACCACCGTCTTTTTGGGTGATAGAATGGGTAAAATTTTTACTTCTGCGAGTCTTAGGCTTCAAAATTCAAATTTTCAGCTTTCGGCAATCAGCTAAGTCTGTGGAAGTTTACTTAACTGCCGAAACAGGCCAGTTTCGGTAGCTAATATGGTTTGCCAGAATGACTTTAGCTGCCGAAAACATATCCATGTGCAAAAATCAAAGATTGCTTTGTACTCATCAAATCATCAAACGAGCCTGTTGTAACTGCCGAAAGGAAATATTGATGGTGCATTGCTTGCTCATTATTATAGTGGATTGAGAAATTGCTGCTGAAACATTTTGATATTCTCGGGATGTTATGGAATTTGACTGTGAGGAGCACACAAATTAGGAAGGCAGACATGGAGAATAGAACATTCCGAACACTCCATCATGTGATGTGGAAAAGTTAATTCGTGGCAGAAATGACGTGTAGAAACTTTTCAACAAATAAAATATTCAAAGCTTGACACTGAGCGCCATTTCCTTTTCTTCATCACGAGTTATTTAGTTTCATATCCCGATGCACATGGGATTCTACTCAGCAAATAAAGGAGATAAAACGCAACCATCAGGCCGCATACAAAGATGCCACGAGGAGAACGATAGGTGCTCTGTCACAGCATGCAATCAGGGAGGATAAAAATAGGTTGCTTCTATCAAAATTATTGGCAATAAACAGACCAAATAATCAGGAGAGAACCAGATGCAGGTATCATGGATTACTGACAGTGCTAATGTACCTTCGATGGTTGAGTATGGAACTTCTCCGGGGTTGTATACTTCATCATCATGGGGGGATAGCGATTCATATTCATACATGTTTTATGGCTCTGGCGACATTCATAGCTTAGCTATCATTTCACCGAGCCTTGGAAGGCTGCTTCATTTCACCAACCATCAAGCTGTTGAAGGAGATCTCCATATCAGAATTTCCTTGATTTTAGGGATCAGTCCCTATCTTTTTGCTTTTGACTGTCAGTTAATGTTTTAGTTGAACTCAACAGATCCATGCTTTTAGGATCTAGGAACTACTTTGTAGAGGCTTTAAAAAGCCTAAGAACTCAGACTGTTAGGGGGGTTCGATTTTGGATGCAGTAGTCTGCTATTGTACTCAGCTTTCTTATGCTAATACAGATCACAGGTTTCTTTCAGCTTTGGTATCAGCTTTCCATCTTCCTTTCACTATTATCTATGTTATCTAGATTTGAATGGTCTCTTTCCATTGTTTAGCTCATAGCTTGATGTTAGTTTCTTGAATGTCTCTCGAGCCCTACTCTGTACTGGTTTGGTCACATTCCTTTTCTTCATCCATTTTCAAAGTATTTGCTGATTAATCAACTCTTGAGAGCACTGTTTTATTTGTTTACCATGATGAATGTCTGAATGCTATACTCGGATTGAGTCATCCCATTGATCCACCCCTTACAAAAAACACAAAAAACATTGAATTCTTAAGTTACCAGGCATACCTAGCTTATAACCCTAGGTAGTTTCCTGGAGAGCTAACAGACTCTAAGCAACAACCAAGTCCCATACAAATTAGGATTTAAGGATAAATCCCTTATACAGTCATACACACAACATCAAGCAACAAATTTTCTTACTTTGAGAAATCATCTTGCCAGTTGTAGATAGTCTCAGAGCTTCACACTCTTCAGGAGACAAACAATCTTATATTGGATTTAAAAATTATATCATATGGTTATATGTACAAACATGAACCATCATAAGCTATTTATATAATGAATATATAATTTGGGAATGTACATAACATTCCAACAAGGAGCCAGACTCTTGTTTGGTCTCTTCCTGTAAAATATTCTTTCATAATTTAAAAAACTTAGAAATGATAATTCTATCTATGAACATAATACATTAAAGATCTTAATTGTCCAGCAAAAACTTATGATGAAGTTCCCCGGATGTAATTTATTTGCGTGATTTATGGGAGAATGAGAAGGCAGACGTGGAGACCACCATTTCCCTCCACTAGATGGCTCTTGGGACCTCCCACCATGCACATTTATGAACTCCTAGCTCCAATGCTCGCGGATTCAATGTAGTCAGTGATTTATGCTCTGAATCGAGTTTTTCTTGGTACCTGGTTAATGATGTTTCTCTTGTGCGAATTAATTCCCCTGGGGAGGTCGGATATATTCCTTTTAGTAGTGATGATTCTCGTTTTCAAGCATTTTGAATTGGAAAGACAAGAAGACTTTCCCTTCTGAGTTATACTGCTTTTTTTCATTGTGTTTTGCTCAAACTCACTCTTGATGGTTTTTTGTTCTTTCTAGATGTTTTGGTCTTGGGGGGTATTTGGGCTATTTATTGTTCTTAATCGGCTTCTAGTGGAGGTCATGGGCTCTCTTTTTGGTGCCTTAATTCACAATTGGTTAAGTCTGGAACAATGGCTTGTATATTTCACACCACCTCCCGTCGTGGCAACAGAGGAAGAGGGTGTTCCGGAAAATGAGGCCATGGATATTTAGAAGACAATGGTTATTATAATTCCATCCCAACCCATCTGAGAACAATTCTGTATGATTGGGAAGAAGAATTGGTTTTTCCGCATTTGGTCAATCACATGGCTCATATCATTAGTGGGAATTATTGGTTGGTTAAGAATTCTTTGGCCCAACTTCTCTTGCAGTCCCAATATTTCTCACAGGGGAACACTCCAACCCCCTCCCCTTCCCCCACTCTAGCTCCAACTCTTCATTCTTCAGGCTCTCCAGTCACCTCTCAGGTTTCCAAGCTGACGGTAAAACAAGGACTTCAGCTGGGTAAGGAGATTTAGTAGACTGGGGAAAAAAAAATAGCTTCAACTAGTGGACATAAGAGAAAGAGATTGGAATGTAAAGGCATGGTGAAACTCTCCTCCTTCTTGAAGGCATCACCTCTTACAGCGAAAATAGTTCCTGATAGTACCTCCAGATATGAATATTACAACTTCCCAATCACTAAGGAGCTTTCGAACAATGCAGAAACCATCTGAAAGTCCAAGTAACTCTATTGTTTTTTGTTTCTCTCCTTGGTTAGATGTTAGTTGCATATCGATAGACACTTGGCATTTTGTCCACGGGACAGGTCTACTTTTTGGCTATTTTTTTAGTTTTTTGGTAGATGTTGCTTAGGGATTTTTTGTAATGATCTCGGACTTGAATTGGTTTAGAAGGTATTTAGCTATAGTTTTTTTTGTTTCCTTTGGCGTAGGAAGGCTTATTTTGGTTCTCAACTGGTTGTCTTGGCTCGGTGATAAGCCTAAGTGGGCTCTTAGACTTCTTGTGCATGTATTATTTTTTCTATTTTAATATAAATTTTCTATGGATCTTACAAAAAAAAACAACTTATTATGAAGCTCCCAAACTATTCAAACATCTTGTCTCACCAATATCGATCAGATGGAAATTAAGTTAATCCATCCTTACCCATGCAAGATAACCATAGAAGGATCCTTTACTTTGCAACTCAAAATTATGAGAGTTGTAACCTCAACTACTATTTAACCCACACGAGCTATTAATTATCTCATTCGATAATACAATAGATACATTTATGCATACACTTTATTTCAGAAAGCAAATACTAACCTAATGACTGGGCACAATGATTCACCAAAAATTAAATAAATGCAAATATAGCTATATGCATAGCTATTCTTCAAGTTATGCAATTCCCATCATTTTCATTCTTTCAATAACCCAAAATATTCATTTAAACTTTAGTAAACATGTTATTGAAACTGGGAAGTAAAAACTGTAAAACCTATACAGTAGAAACTGTGCATTAAAATATTATCTTTCATGGAATTTGCACATAAGGAATCACATAATGGAACAAATGAATTATAGTCTATTCCATAGATAGTCATCCAATTAATGTAATTATCATATTATTATGTCAATGGAAAACATTTTTACCACCTATTCATTTTAACTTAATGCGCAGTAAGAACTACACAGTAAACATTCTCTTAGAAACTGCGCAATAAGGAAATAAGAATTGTGCAGCAATAACTAAAGATCTATGCAGTAAGAAGCTTTCATGAAAAATGCACAATATTGTTCACATAAAGGGGACAAGGGAAATTACAGTTATATACATAGAGATGTACTTTTCATATTATTATAACACTGAGGAAAACAATATTCCAAGATATAAACTAAATTTAATGCGTTGTAAGAACTATGTCATAGGAACTGCGCACTATGGTTCTCATAATTTATTTATGATTATAAGTACTAATCCTAACCAATTCTTTACCAATACTACTCATGGTATTTTTCTTGATTCATCATGTGGTTTACAAAACAATAATACCATTCATGCAAGGATTAATGAATAAGGCTAAATCTAAGCTTTGACACAAACATTATTTCTACTTTGAATAAATCAATTTAGCTTGTGGTTTTGAAATAGAAAATACCATCCATTGCAAATTCTACCTGTGGTTTTCATAACCAGCATACCATCCAATGCAAGGAATAATAAACAGGCCTTAGCATATGGTAATCGTTTATATTTAAATTATCAAGCATAATGGGTCAAACCCATCTACAACAAAAATATTTAAACTTCTTCAAATAACTATTTCAAACAATTTCATTTATCTCTTTAGTATTATTGTCTCCTAAATAAAAATATTAACCACGCACAGTAATAATTGTCTACATAACTATTTTATTGCAATTGAAAATATTTACTATGCATAATAATATTTGTCTGAATAACTATTTCCTTCCAATTACATGGAAAATGAGAATTTTAAACCCTTTGAAATAATTTGAATAAGCATTATATTTACAAACTTGGAAATTAGTGATTTCTACCGGAAATGAATTTCCCATACTTTGACTTAATTAGTGATTTCTTCTCTCGCTACGAACATTTTCTCTGCACAGATTATTTTACGGAATGAAGGAATGAATTAATAATCGCCCTTTCCATTTGCATGCATTACTTTAATGCATGCAAGACGGAACCACGTGGGTTCTCCAAGAGACCCACATTTGCTCACTTAATATTTTTATTTTTATTTTCAAATAAAAACATTTAATCTCTCCTCCTATTCCCACTTAAATCATAATTAATTGATAATTATGATTTTAAAAACATAACTAAAGTCATTGAAATGGGTTTAATACTTAGGATAAACTTTTGGGATATTTTAAGGGTCTAAAAGGTACCTAAGGGTCATGTCATAGTTTACTCATAGGACACTTTTAACCCCCTTACCATCTCTGATGAATACATGAGTCCTCGATCTCTTCATGGTTTTTCCTCAAAACAGCCAGTTGTGGATTTTAATATTAATAATTACAAAAATATAGTATGTTCATCCTTGCAGGAATTCATAAACAATATCCATCTTTAGGCTAAGGGTTTCAAAATAGGGGTCTTACATAAACGAATTTCTTTTTGTCTTTTGCAGGACCCCATCCATACCATAAGCTTGGACTTCTAGGCTAGGATATGGAACAAGCAGGAGCAGCAAGGACAACTGTCCGGACAGAGGTAGGCCATCTATTTCTATCTCCCTCTCCTTTCCATTGCTTTTTCTTGTTTAAGTTAGATCTAGGGAGATGTTAGTGTCCATTTGTTACCTTCTATCTTGAATCAGAGGATCCTTGATTCAATGGAAGTTTTGCCTATCCATAAGGGAAATTTTACACAACACCAAGATGCAGGGGAAGAGACAACCCAGCAGACCGAGCAAGTCAAGGCCAGCAGCACTGCAACGATCCTTGTAATCATTGAGCGGTTTCAATCAAATCTGGAGGTCACACGGGTAATCCAAAAAGACAATAAGGGACAACTACAGGAGTTGAGAATGGTATTGCATATATCCCTAGGAAGAGTGGTGGAGCATACCTTTGAAGCATTAGCAACCATCCAAGCATAATATTTGTAGAAATAAGCACAGGAGGCCTTCCACATGAAGTTGAAGTTGAACTCATTGGCTATTACTATGGTTCAACCACGAAAGGTCTCAGAAACCCATCCTCTATCATATAATGAGCTCAACCTGAATTTGTTCCCGACAAAGGACTTGTAGTGACATCTATCAAAGGACTTGTAGATCATCTTGTGCAACTGAGCCATACGTATGTTGGGCTCAAGTAGTGACATAGAGATGTTGTAAAGGGAAATGAACAACTTGTAGTGGAAGCAGATAAGGTGTATGTTGTTCTTCTAGTTGCAAGTTTTTCAACTAACATCCAACTGCCTCCTATCCAAAAATTATCCTAGATAAAAAACATTATTGTTGCGCTTCAACGGGAAGCAATATATAGAACTCGAGGTGTAGATCAAGCCAGATCAATCCCTGAAAGAAATTGAACTTGCAAAGAAGATTGAAGAAGCAATGCAGGTTCTAGACCAAACCAAACAGGGAGTAGACACCTTAGGAGATGTTGTCGAGTATAGTTTCAATATATCGAACCACTTGCAGTATGTGTTGGAGATAAAATAGTTGGATATCCAAATCAGGGACTATGAAGCATAGGCCATTGCCAAGAAACAAAGTCTACTAAAACTACCTCTTTCTACAAAGAAATAAGCAGTGACATAAATTACTACCCTAACCAAGAAAATCACAGCGAGCAAAGTAGAGCAGCATGAAGACACAAATATTATTGTTGAGGCACAAGAACAAGTGTGCATAAAAATTTTGATATCTTGTCAGAAATCCACACCAAGTAAAATAAGTTTCTTCCCCTTGCAGAGAAAGTTAAACCAGAAGCAGGGAAGAGTAAGAAGGATGTGGAATCATTTACTAATCATCTCACTAACATCACCAATGATCTTGATCCCATTCAAACTATTTTCCAAGAGTTCGTAAGCATCTTTCACACGTGCCTTCCTTCAATGAAACCTTAGATCCATAATTTGTGTGGCTCGGGACGAGCCAAATCTTAGTGTTGGGGGACTATTGGTTCCCAAATCATTTGGAACCATACTGTATGTTGAGCAAGTCAGTTGGAACCATACTACGTGTCGATGGATACAATTAAATATTGCGTTCCACCAATATTTTTGTAGTTTTGGAAACTTAGCCTATAAAAGGAAATATTTTGTAATGGGATAGGTTCTACATCTCAAGGAATGTTGTTATTGTGCTTGTTTTTACTCTATTTGAAGATAATCTATTATGTAATGTTAGTTTTGTTTTTTGTTCTAAATCTTGAGTTTGTTTATGTATCTTTTCATTGTATATGGCATGATCCTTGTAACCTAGTATAGAAAAGATCCATCAAGAAATCGAGCCATATCAGTCACCATGAAATGTATCCAGTTTACAAAGATGAATATAGTATAATTGTTGTCTCATAGTTTCCACGCGTGGTTTATTGATGCTTCAATGTATGGTGAATGTTTACTAGTATAGAAGATGAATCTTAGTGTGTTAATGGTTTAATAGCATGGTTAAGTAAAGTAATGGATACAATGTTGACAAGGAAGAACACATCCTACCCTATGAGTCCTTGATACAGAGCTCTATGTAATTTCTTTTGTGTGTATCGGGTGAGACTTTATCCTATTTACAGGATATTGAAAATGCCGGCACTTGTAGTGATTTTTTTGGTACTAAAATTTGAACTCTAGGTATAAAAAACCATCCAACCAACATTGAACATCTTTGCTTCCAGTGACTATGAGGGCATAGTTGTCAACTACATAAATTTTATACTTTGGAGCTCCACATAAGGACAAGAATAGAGAAGCTTCCTTAGCCATATGATGAGTGTAACTATAATTGACTATCTACTTAGTCTAACTGGTGTGGGTATGTAATTCATGGAAATTGTTGACATAAAAGGTAAAATTATTGCAGGTTGGTTGATCAATCAGACATCTAAAACATCTTCTTCAATATTCTTGACCTTTTCTTCCAAATATTTTGTATTCTTGCAATGAGTTTTCTCCACATTTCCCACCTTTACACAATAGTGACATTTGTATTCTTTCTATTCTTCTTGGTCGATGACTCATCAATATTTCCTTTAGTAGTATGGTCGATACACTCCTATCATTTATTCAGGGTCTCTCATTGACCCTGTTCTTTGTAATTTTGCTTTATCTTTCCTTTAAGAAAGTAAACCTGGTGTCTTCTACCAAGCTTTCATTCATCAATTATATTTTTTAACCCTTGATGAATAAATCACAAAAAGTATCAAAGGAAAATTCCTTAACATCTTCCTTGCATGACATCCAATTAGTGCGGAATGAGGAGAAGAACACATTGTAAGGTGTCTTCAAATTCATCAAGACTAGTTCAATGAGATATCCATCCTTCTTTGGAAAAAAAATTCCACATTTTCCCAATTTCAATTGTAGCTTTTTGATATGAGTCAAATAGTCCCCAATCCTTTCAAAGGAATGGGGTGCCATAGAGATCAAATCTTTATCTACCTACATAACTTGAATTTTGTTAAACTTATCAAACAATGACTTCATCTTATTCCAAAGAGCATGAGGACATCCAATCCCACCTATACGAAAGTGAATCTCCATTTAAATGTAGGTCGGGATAAACCCAACAGGCTCTTTCTTCTTTCCGACAATGAAAAAATTATCCTAGTCATTCATAGAATTTGGAATAACAGTCTTGGTATACTACTGGAGTCGCTTGGTCTTCAGTAATGTTTCCAAGTTTGTATCCAAAATTCCATAGCTATGTCCATTCAAAATAACAGATTCTATCTTGGAATCCATGTTACAAATATGATCCAAGTTCAAATGTTTCATTCGAAAATTCTTCATCCTGAATTTAATCAACCTTAGATCCAACTCAACATGATTTATGGACAATGGGATAGGTCAAAAATTATCTCTAATACCATGTTGGGAAAACACCCTTAGAACAATTGGACAGATTATAGATGAATAGAAGAAAGGATAATTAATATTACAAGAATAGAGGTGGTGTTGATAGACACTGTTTACAACACTTAAGCACAATACATTATGATCATAACATCACAATACATTATCTTATATATCACATATTTCACACTTTACTATCAATACAAGCCATAGGTCATTCTCTTATAGTCTACATATCTAACAAACCTCCTTGAATTGAGAGATATCTATTCCACAATTAAGGGTTTGTGGTCCTAATCACTTCTTAAAGGATTGCATCATTCTATTTATTAGTTATTTTTCTAGTTGAGCTGAACATCCAATTGAACCTCATCGACTGATCAATCAACCACTAATTCAATCATATAATTGTCTTCTCTACTAGTCAACTATCGAATTCCAGTTGACATTCTCTAGAAGATCTAGAGGTGTGATGAACTTGCATAACCTTTGGTTCCAACAACTCTTTCATTCCTAATTATTCAGGCTATATGGATATGGAAATGATTAATCCTCCTTAGTTAGCACCCTAATATATTGGGTTGAGTACTATAGTTGAATCTCGCAATTATATCAGAGAGATATAGCACTTGAAAATCCCTTATTTGCAGGACTCTAAAAACCCTAGAAACCCTTATCTCTGCAACCTACTAGTGAAAATTCTTCATTCTGTTAGAGCAATTAGTGTAGCAATCAAATTCTTTGTGAGCGACCAAGAGAAATTCCTACATCTTTGAATCTAGAAGGAATTTGAGATTTCTATCAACACAATAATAATCGATGGGGAGAAATACCCTTTCCAAAGTAAAACAATAAAGAATAAGTCTGTGAGGTCGCTAAAACCCTTATTTTTGACCTACCTCAAAATAATCCTTGCATCATGCTAATAGTTTTGATATATATCTCTCACAAACGTTTTGGGTGGTCTTAGAAGCCCTTATTTGTGAACTACCTCCAAAAACACCTTGCATTATGCTAATGATTTTGATAGATATCTCTCATAACCCTTGTTTGGTGGACTTGGCCCTTTTCCTTTGGTGTTCATAATTTTCGACTTCCATGGTACACACCTGCAACCAAACCAACATGGAGAATTCCAACAAGAATCCACCCCAATAGAATCCATCCCAACCAAGTCCACCTCTCAACCTTTAAACCCTAACCTCTGTAATGATGTCAATAGATCAAAATTTTGAGCAACTCACCCTCAAAGTGACTGACAACGCTAACACCCTAACCAACCATGACCGGTTTCTTATTGTTATTTCCTAACATGTCAGATATGCTCAACCATTTGATACTCCAACCAATGAATCTATGGTCACGAAAGACTAGGGATCCCACATTATATTCCTATAAAAATAGCATCACTCCTTTGAGGATAAAACTTCATGCTATTGATTTTTGAATATGGCATGTGAAAATTTGGTGGTTCCATCCCTTCATGTTGGGTGACCCAAATGGAAAATTATTTTTCTCTCCTTGGCATTAAAGATGATCTTCAGAAGTTGAAAATTGGGATTTTAGTTTTAGATTTTGAAAGTTGAGAATGGTGTAAATGGTCCAAAAATATTATCGCCATTACATACCTTAGAGCCAATTTCTGAACATCCTTCATGAGCATTTCACCATGAAACTCACTATTTGGGAAGATTGACCAAATTGTGCCAAACTGGCACTATTATAAATTATATTACAGTCCTTGAGAAAATGAAAATCCACAAAAAATGCCTCTCTAATTATTTTTTTTCGAGAATGTTTCATTGGTGGACTCAAATAGGACATTAGTGCACATGTCCTTAGCAGTGGCCCTCCACTTGGTTGGAAGCTTGTGATAGATATCGCAAAAGATAAACTGGTAATCAATGCCCAACCTAAGACCCTTCATTTCCCACTTGCATCATGTCTCCCATGGTTCCTCCTCCCATTAAATCCACCTCACCACTCACAATCCATAAGTTTCCCCAAATGTCATGGTTCAGATTCAACACCTTAGCATTTGCTATAATTGTGATGAAAAATATTTTACAAGGCATAGATGCAAAAAAATAGAAATCATTCTAGATGAAGCAAACCTCCCATGATGTTGCAAAGGAAATCACCATGGAGCCTCATCCTAAACTATAATTGGAAAATCAAATGCCACCTCTCAAAGATGCTCCTAATATGCCATTTTTTGATGTGAAACCCCAAATTTCACTCCATGCTTTACCAGGTTTTTCCACACCTCAGACTCTGAAATTGATTGGCTACATCAAGCACAAAAAATTCATCATGTTAATTGACAATAGAAACACGCACAATTTCCTTCATCAGTGTGTGGCTAAAGAAACACATTTCTATATATTCCCCATATCCATTTCCAAATTATGATAGATAATGGGAGTGCAATGAAATGTGGTGGTCGTTTTGAAAATGTAAAAATCCAAATGGGGGTCTACCATCTCAACATCAATATGTTTTTTATTTACATGGGTGGTTGCTATTGGGTGCAGCCCAAGAAAGGGAATTTTTGGAAGCAAAGTACAGTTAGGTGAGACCTGACTTTGACCAAATTTGGAGATAAGCGACTTTGCAAATACTAGGCAAAGGATATGGATTGAAGTACAGTCGACAAGAAGGAACCTCTTTCCTTAGTAAAGGCGAAGTACTAAGGATAGCCAGAGGTGGTTGAAGCAGCTAAATACCAAGAACCAAACTGACTGCTACAGGAGCATAACGTAAAAGAAGCGGACTAGTGTAAACGACACGCCACTGCAGAATTCAGAACTGTGCCTATCAGACAAGCACCAGAGTCAGAAGAAGTGACGTCAAAGGGACAACGAAGTTAAAGCTAAGCCTGGTCTACAGGAGAACTGCGGGTTTTTTGGGTTTAAGGGTACTATGGGGGTTGTCCCATAGTTATTGTAATATGTGACCTTCGGGCACATCTATATATATGGGTATTTTTGTATAAGGAAGGGTTCGATAAGGGTTGGTTCGGTGGGTGGTTAGGATATATTGGGTTTTTGTGAGTTAGAACTAAGAAAGAACAGACTCTACATCTGAGTGTGTAGAGATCTGATTGTAGAGAAGAGTCTACAATTGAGTGTGGAGAATGGAACTGTTACCCTTCCAAGTAATATAAGAACAATTCATGTCGACGTATCTCCCACATGGGGGTGAACCATGTAAATTTGTGTGTTATGTATGAAGTTTATGGCATGTTTTGAGTTCTTGTTATTATATTTTTATGTGTTTGATTTCATATGTATGTTAATGGAAATCATATGTTAAGTAATCACAACACATCTGTATGAATACTGCGAAGCAACACTAAGTATGAAGAATGTGTACTTATCCAGTAAAGATAACAAGGATTAAGCGTAGTTCTGTAGGTTGTTGGTAACTGCGAAGTGAGAATTCATCTATTTATATAGTCATTTTAAGTACATGTTAGAAAGGAACATGTTGTGTGGTCAAGTAACCAAATCTGTGCATCTCCATTGTTACAGAAACCTAATTCTGTAACCCCCCATACTTCGCTTTGGGTGAGACGTCAATCTATTTACAGGTTGATGCCGAAAGGGCTAGGGAAAGGGGTTTTGTTGTGTCTACAATAAATTCATCGAACCTGGGTCATCTCAGGGATACCAACAGTTGCAATATAGTTTTGGGGGTTGAGTGTCACAAGACTTTAGGTCCTGTCAAATTGGATTTCATGGCACTCTCTCTCTCAACTTTACTCGAGTCAAGCACACACTTCACCTCTATGGAATTACACCTAGTTCTTTGGAAATTATCTCATTATATTGTATGGATAAATTATTGAAGAAATGTCATTTAAGTATAATTGGTCAGTTACATGCCATCAAAGTTATGGAAATACCCACATCAAATACTCACCCTGACTTGCAATCAAAGTATTTTTTAAGGATTATAAAAGTATACTTAAGTATAGTATTCTAGGCGATTATTTTGAATTGAAAAAAACATATATATAGATTGGTAGGAAAATATTAAATACGAAACATACAATGTACTACCAAAAAGTGTAAATTTTGGCGAATATCATGATAAAAAAAAAACATATTTTATGTAAATATGGGCGATATTAGAGACCAAAAATGACCAAATAGCGAATTTATTTTTTGAAAAAAGGCCCCAAAAATAGCCAATTAGCTAAATTTTGCCCCTAAAAATTTCTCTCCTAGTATCAACAGGTTTTTGGTGCACCCAAGGGTTTATCTCCATCCCATGGGGAACATGACCATGTCATTTATTTAATTCCAAGTAGTTAACACCCAAATGTTTTCCATTACTACCTGTTACACCCAAAATCTACCCATCATGAGATTCAGTGTATACACCCTTGAAGATATCTTGACTGAGTAATTAACATGGGAGGATTTGTACCCAATTGTACCAAGTTTTGAGAGGTCATCGCAGGTTGCACTCATGCAACATGTGACGTCACAGATTGCTTCATTGCAGAGTGCGATGAAGTCAGTTAATGGGAAAAAATAGCTTCTTCGAGGTTCTTCTCGAAACTTGCTGACTTGGGGCCTTATCCCTGACCTCTAGGGGAGTTGGTACTCGATTCCTAACACCTTGGGAGGATCCACTATCTCTCTCCTACCATATCTAAACCTATCCTATCCATACCCCATCCACTTAGTCCTATATAAGAGAAGCTCTACCCCTCTCCAAAGGGAGGAAGTCTATGGTGTCTACATGCTGGTTAAATCACTCTTGAGAGATCTCTACTCATCCTTGAGAGACTCAAGCTTCCTTAGGAGGAAATGGCAAATGGCTTTGTTGGAGAAGGGATGTAGCGTTAAGCCTCGGTTGTAGTTTTATATCTCTGCTATGTACTTCCCTATTTTTACAGTAATACAAATGCTTTCCACCAATATTGTTCATGTGTGTAATCATATTGAGTAGTTTACCTGCTTAACTGTTCACTTAGATCTCTTATTGTATATATGCCCTCTACTTGTTTCTCTTGTTTCTTGTCTTGACAGGTCTTGCAGCTTGGATTTGACGACCGTGAGACATGGATGACAGCATTCAGGAGAAACGATAGCGAAGTGAAAGGTAAGACATCTAGTACTCGATCCTTAAGTAGATCTAGGAAATGCATTCGTAGTCTGTTCTATTTGTTCTAGACTCGCATTGAGCTAGGGAGATCCTGCTCACGTCCGCTCGAGTGGATTGTCCAATAAAGAAATCTGGCAACCACACTAGGGATGAGACATGTCTAATTCTATAATTTCCTGAGAGTCATTTTTAGTTGATTGCTTGACACAACCCTTCCATTTGTCATTTGCTTCGTGAGTTGATTTCACTATTAGATTTTCATCTTGAAGACTCTGATCTGCTTCCTCTGAGTTTATACTACTCATTTCCAAACCATTCCATAGTTCATTGCTTGGATATCTAATTCATTTTTGGACTTAGATCTCGCCCGTTGCACACGGTTAGTGGAAACAGAGCGACACTGTGTCATTTCTGACCTCCGTTCTTTACTTGTTAGTCACTCGTCACTGCCTTTTCATTGGTATACGGAAATTTCGTCGCACTTCCGGCATTGGTGAACTGCGACGTCGCACTGTGTACAAGCACAGAGTGTGCTGATTTGTCAAAATTTGGCATGTAGGCATCCCCTCTCCATTTTGCAATTTTGAACTTTGGTTTGCTGTATGAGCTCCCTCTGTGCTGCAAGATCCAGCCAGAGATCCCATTCCTTGATTCGTGTATTGAGTGTTTGGTTTTGTTTGGAATGATTTTGGGTTCCGTTTTGGACAAGTCTGAGGACCAGCAGTGGTGGGTACTCTTGTCTCCTCCACCTTAATCTACTCACCCTTGCTTTCCCTTCCTTCCATTCCTGATCTGATCATTACATTAGATCAACTTCCAGACCTCGTTTACATTTTTTTGAGCTTTGCTTGCTACTGCTTGATTTTGAGTTAAGTGTGTCTTTCAGCTTGATTCAATGCTTGTCTTTTATTGAGTTTTCTGAGTGCACCGAGTGTTGCAAGTAGTGTTTTCTTTTCATTCATTTAGATCTGAAAGCTCAATTGTTATCAAGTTTATTCTTTGATGCATCTATCGAAAAGATAAAAAGTGCTTCTTTCCCATCATTTCTTGAGTGTTTTTGAAAGAAAAACGTTCTTGCATTGGAATGTTTCATTTATCAATCTTTTGGAAAATTGAATGAATGTATGATCATTTGTGTTTCTCTTGAAATATGAATCGCTCATCTTTTTGAAAGACTCAAGCTACACTTCCAATTTTGCAAAAGTATTTCCATGCTAGGGAAAGATAGGTGCATTTTTTATTTTTCATTACTTTTAGGTCATTGAAAGTGAAATTGAAAAGCTTGCATACTCCATCTTAGAATTCTCTATTTTCATTACCTAGTATCATTTTCGTTTTGAAAAGAAAAAGAAAAGGAAAAATGTTGTGATTTGGATAGTAGTGTTGTGATTTTTGTGTTTCGTTGAAAGGGGAAAAGAATACTTTCATAGTCAAGCTTGTTTGAATTGGGATTGTGTTGCATTGTGTTGTTTTTTCAATCTCGTTAGAAAGAAAAAGATTTATCCTTCCCATAGCTAGAATTCATTGAAAGAAAAGAATATTTCATGCGTGTAGATAGGACTTGCATTATGCTTCTGATTATGTACTCACCTCATGCATTCACCTAACCATCCAAGATAAAATTAACGGTAGAACTAGGTAAAAATTTTAGCAACCTGTGTGTAAGTTAGATAAGTGTTCCGGCATCGTTAAGCGTGGCAGCTGTCGTTATTTGTCAGCACTATATCCCAGGGGTATTGTAGTCTTCCACGTACTTATTGGTATATCGAGCTCCTTCATGTACCCACCAAGTACCATAATCCGTACTTGGCTTATATCGAAGGGTGTATCATGTACTCGGTAGTATATCATAAGGTCTCTTGCCGAACGGTTGTGCATTAGACAGCACCACTACGGATTTGAGCTCCCACGTACCTTGCGTATATCGGGAGACACCACTAGGATTCTTGAAACCAACTGAGTTAACCATTTTTCAATCTTGGCAAAGCAATACACCGAGAACAACACTCAGGGAGATTAGCACACACGTACTGTCCAGGTAATCGGGTATGCAGGCACAGGTATGGTCCCAATCCTCCTTGTCGCATCATATTGTTGGACCCTGCAGTATATCGCCGTTTGTGATCCCTTGATAATTCCGTGAGGTTCCAAACTTTTGAATCCACTCCGTCACATAAGTCTGCTTGTTGCCTTAGTTTGAGTAGGTTTTTCTGGATTGCTTTTATTTTTAGCTTCCCTTAGGAGAAACGTTGTTTCAGCCACTCTGGCTGACTTTCCTGATGCTCTGGAGGATTTTCCCTGGAGAAGATCCCATAGGATCTTAAACTTATCACCCGAATACCCCCTTAATCTAGAGGTTATTTCGAGGGTAAGAATGTATCAGCATAACACGGTCGTAGTCACTAAAGTGGAAAACCCCACTCTGAACGTTGGAGTACTTTTGTTTCCACAAACTCCTTCGGATTCACCTGCCTCTCATCCCCCGCAGGATGAAGGAGCACAAATCCCCACTTTGCAAGACCTTTCTACTGTCATCTCGGGAGAACCTGGATCGTTGGAATGGATAAACCGACCCTACAGCAGCTGTTGGTCCTTCAGCAGCTTACTGGACATCTTCTACCGGTCACCCAGTAGCTCATTTTGCCATCGCATCCCCACCCAGTGGGACTACTCCAAACGACCCTTTATCCTCCTATCATGGCCAATTAGCTCACTTTCGTTCTATGGCTGAGGAGTTTCAGTAGTCAAGTCTCCAATGAAGGGTTGAAGACCCATTGTTACCCCTTTACCGACCCATCCCAGATCATCCGATATCTTTTGGATCACCAGAATGATCTCCCCACAACCAGACCGTTAATGAGACTGGTAAACCCTCGCAAGAGTCCATTCCTGCACCTCAACTGAACCAACCGATGGAAGGACAACAGTCCAACACACCTGTTACTACCACGGTTACTTTACCAACTCCTCCCCCACCTCAAAATTCAAGGGGAGGATACTCCACTCCCCCGGATTATCTCATTGGTAATGTTATTACTACGGTAGCTAATCAACAACCTACGTTGGTTCAATCTTTGAATAATGGTCATCCTATGGTGGCTGGGGGGAAACCCCCATTTCCTAACCAAAACATAGGAGGTGGAATCCCCAACGGACCTCCCGTTGGACCTCTCCAACCCGCTCGACCATCCACCATGGGATTATCTCATGTTGGGGGGCCATCCAATGTAACCCTACCCTCATGGATTCAAGCGTATCCAGGTTATGTTAACCCTACGCCAAGCCAATCTAATCTCGAAGATGCACCATACGGGATACCTTATCCCGAGAATCCTGAGAATCCATACACTCTATGGGGGAAACAACCTATGTTGCAACACAGACCCCAACCAACTATCCCTCAAGCGCCACCACCCCCGATCGGTCCTCCCCCACCTACTGCTGGAGGCGGCAGGCCCCCACCTAACTTTGGTGGAGGCCCACCTCATTTTACCAATTTTCCATCGTACCCTTTCGGTGGTGGTGGGAATGGTCCACCACCCCCTCTAGGAAGAGGTGGCGAGGGACCACCCTATTATGGTGGAGGAGGACATTTCCCTTCGGGTGGTGGAGGTGGTCCACCACCCCCTCCAGGTGGAGGCGGTGGAGGGCCTAATTACTATGGTGGCTGTGGTGGTGGTGGAGACCCTCATCCTTCCGGTGGCGGAGATGGTGGGGGGACCCATCCTTCTAGTGGCGGAGGTGGTCCACCAGCCCCTCCAGGCAGAGGCGGTGGTGGGACGCCTTATTATGGTTATGGACCCCCACCTCCTCCCATTGGTGGCGGCGGACCTCCACCTCCTCCCGGTGGTGGAGGTGGACCCCCACCTTATTGGAATGGACCACCTTATGGTGGCAGACCCCCTTACGATCCGAGCGGCACACCCCCCTATGGCTAGTTTCCTCCTGGTACACCTTACGGTCATACTGGTCCTTACACGCCTTATATGTATTATCAATACACGCAGCCTAGTCCACAAATGCCCTTTTTGGCTACCTTGGACCTACCTGACCAATCTTGTTTAACCAATGACCCCATTTACCATGGAACTAATTGGCCACCTATTCTGGTGAAACTTCTGTCTGATATTTCAAAATTTGACAGCAACCCGGGTGAAGATCCTAAAAACCACGCAATGACTTACCATTTATGGTGTTCATCTAATTCCTTAATGGACGACTCGATTCGTCTTAGATTGTTTCAAAGGACTCTCACCGGTTCGGCTTCCAAGTGGTACATTGAGTTACCACCCCACTCTTTTCCTGGTTTTGGCTCTCTTGCCATGAACTTTTTGACTCATTTCCAGCTGCCTATACGGTATGAAACTAGTACTGATCTTTTAACCTCGCTCTGTCAGAATACCGCTACTCATATTTCTGATCATATCCATGAGTGGCGAAGGAGACGTCATCTCATCAAAGATCCCATTCCAGATCAACTCCTAGCAGACTGGTTTACGAAGTCACTCATCCCTGTCATTGCAAGAGATGTTGCCATGCGACGTGTTATCACCGAAGAACAAGCCATTGTGAGTGCCCATGTACTAGACCTAGTCTACACTCAATCTAGCACTTTGTTTGATATTCTTCCTAATGCACCCCGTGACGCTAATGATCCTACGAAACCACTTAAGGGGACCCAAGCCTATGGCATCATCGGATCCCTTCACACCCAGCCTCCTCATCAAACTATTGGTTCTTCGAACCCCCAAGGTTCGTCCCCATTACCAACACAGGCTAGTCTTAGCACCACCAAGTCATCTGCTCCTTCTGCTACTGAATAAGTGAATTCTGTCTCATCAGCTTCACCTCAGAAGTTTGGCAGTAAGAAGAAAAACAAGGGAAAACCTAAGAAATATTTTGCCCAGCAGGAACAAAAGAGCACTTCTGATGACGCCAAACAGAAACGAAAGCTAAAATATCCTTGTTTACTGTGTAGAGATGATCACTTCTCTAAAGAGTGTCCCCATAGAGACAAAGTCCAAGACTTTATTAGGGGTAAACCCACTCCCGCAGTCCTCAACAACCCGTTTCCCACTCAAAAGCAGCAGATGATTGCTCAACCTCCCCCATCCCAGGGGGAATCATCCAATACCACGCATGTTCTCATGGTGTGAAATGAGATGATCAATTTGAACACTTGCTCGCGATCATATGACGCGGTCCCTTCGAAGGAACCTGCTAGGAGTGATGCTGAAAAAGCTTCCAACTCCTTACCTCATGTCACTGTACCATCAACTTCTCTCACCATTGAGAATCCATCTTTCGATTCGATATTACGATCGCCCAAGGGCACGATTAGAAAAGTTGTTTTTAATTGTAATGCTCGGGCGACGTAGAATTACAATATCGTAGAAGACTTGGCCCAAGCCCCTTGCACCGTGTCCACGCTGGAAGTTTTGCAAAATTGTCCCAATCAACGCAAAACTCTCCTCGCAGCAATCGGTGTAGTTGACCCTGATTCTTCGAATACCATCATGTTCTGACTTGACCATTTCAAGCCGAGGATTTCCCATCGGCTCACATTTCAAGTAGCTGCAAACCTCATTGGTAAAATTGTCCATCTCACCCTCCTGGACGAAGGCGCCTACCGAATTGAATCGTTCTCCCACCACGTTGAAAGAATTCGACGGGCATGACTTTCAACCTCATGGGCTCTTACAAGCTCTCGCGGTCGAACTAGGCGGAAAGACCATAACCATCAATGTGGAAGTGGTTTCTGCCCCAATAGACTATAATCTCTTGCTTGGAAGTGGTGAAATTCCCCCATCAAGGACGAATTGTTACCATCAACCAATTATATTTTTGCACGTCGGACACTACTACTCATCCTAGTGACCATGTTCCTTCCATTGGACAAATGTCAAAATAGTATGAGAGTATAGGGGTTGGCCTTTTGAAATATTCATCTCTCATAGTAGTTTTTCCCATTTTGGACCCCCCTAATCATGTTGCCTCGGTGAACATGATCTCCATGGAGATTTCATCTCACTCTACTGATACTTGGCTTGTACTAGACGAAGCCACAACACATCTGATTGGAGACGCAATGCCTCTTTCACCCACTGAACGTTTTTACGAGGCTATCCAATCAACATCGGAGGACCACCTAACCATGGCCTCCCTATCTTGTTCTCTACAATGGGCATCATCCCTACCCGACCTCTTACTTCGGACTTTTCATTCAGATGAGTCCATCATGGAAGTTATGAATGTTGATGATGGCCCATGGGATGACCTTCACCATAGGTCCTCTTTTCTTCCACCTTTGGAGTATATAGAGAACAACATTCATGCCATCTTAGGATTTATAGTCTCGAAGGATGGGATCCGCATTGATCCCTTAAAGGTGGAGGCCGTTGTCAACCTCCCACCTCCCACCACTATGATGGAACTTCAAAGTCACCAAGGGAAGGCGACTTATTTAAGACGTTTTGTTTGTAATTTCGCAGAAAAGACTAAGGGGTATATGAGATTGCCTAAGAAGGACGTCCCGTTCATTTGGGACAATCAAGCTCAAAAATCCTTCGACAACATCAAACATGCCATCACACATGCCCCCGTAATCCAACTGCCGAATTATTTCCCGAGATTACATCTTATATCTCACCACTTCTACTACCACTATCGCCATGGTTTTGGTATAGGAGGATCAAAATGCCCAGGAACATGTAATATACTATGCAAGTAAGGGTCTCGCTGACACTGAAACTAGATATTTACATGTCAAAAAACTTGCTTTCGCGGCGGTCATCGCTGTCCAAACGTTCCTACACTACATCCTGCTTTGCACCACCACCATCATTGTAGACTCGAACCCCATGTACCACGTACTGACACGTCAGGTGCTTGGGGGCAAATATTCATGCTAGATCGTGATACTACAATAATTCGATCTTCTTTTCGAGAAAGCCAAGTCCAAAAATTCCTTGGTGTTTGCTGAGCTGATCTGTGACTTTCCCCATGCTGCTATAGAAGTTGAGCACAATGACTCCTTTCCAGATGAGTCACTATTTCTCATTAGTACGACTGATCCATGGTATGGAAATATTTCTTTATATCTTCAAACCCAATGCTTCAAACCTCCACTCTCTCGTGATGACCATCGTTGAATTCGTCACCATGCAAAGCATTATCTGATCATCAGTGATACTTTGTACCGTCGTAGCATCGATTCCATTCTTCGACGTTGTCTAACTCACGATGAGGCTGAACGCATTCTGAATGACTGTCACACTAGGGCATGTGGCGGTCACCTCTCTGGGATGGCTATAGCCCAGAATATTTTGCACATAGGATATTATTGGCCTACTATCTTCAAATATTGTATTGAGGCCGTAAAAAGATGTCCTCGACGACAACACTTCCATACGAAGAAGTGCACCCATCCCGCCCCGTTACACCCAGTTATTTCCGTGGGCCCCTTTGCAAAATGGGGAATCGATTTTATGAATTGTAAGCCTACCTCGGCTGGGGGGCATAGTTACATCATCGTAGCTGTGGATTACTTCACAAATTAGGCCGAGGCAATGCCTACATACCAAAACGACGGCAGAACCGCCACACTCTTCATGTTCAATCATGTAATAGCACGGTTTGGAGTTCCTTAGGTTATAGTTACCGATCACGGTTCTCACTTTCAGAACCATATGGTTGATGAATTGAGCGATAGATTGGGTTTTTGACATGAAAACTCAACACCTTACTACCTACAGTCTAATGGACAGGTCGAGGCCATTAACAAGTTCTTGAAAACTATGGTCCAACAGATGGTAGGTACGCACAAGTCCAACTAGAATAATATGCTCTTTTCAGCATTATGGGCCTACAGAACCTCCGTTAAAACCACCACAGTTTTCAATCCTTTCCAACTGGTGTATGGATTGGAAGTTGTCCTACCTATAGAGTGCAAAATTCCATCTCTGCAACTTGCTGTCGAACTTATTCCTAACACTACTACCGAGGAAGAACGTTTCATGTACTTCGCAAAACTTGATGAGTCTCGCCGAGATGTTGCTCTTGCTAATGAAGCACACAAGAAACGCATCAAAGCTCAATACGACAAGTCAGTTGAACCCCGTATCTTCAACAAGGGTGACCTAGTCCTCACATATGACTAGAAGCATGACAAACTAGGAGCAGGAAAGTTCGTGTCCATGTGGCACGGACCTTACATCATCAAATGTGTTTTTGAAAAGGGAGCTTATGAGCTAGAAGATTATCACAAATATATTTGGGTGAACCCCGTAATGGGCTTTACCTAAAGAGGTACTATGCCTGACCCTCTCATGAATAAATTTTCTTGTATATACTGTGCATTGCGTGCTTGTGTGTTTTTGTGTGGTGTGACTCACTTGTTTTTTAGTGTCTTTAGATCTTGTTTTCGCTTCTCATACCATGTTCTGTTTGCGTGTGCAGATGGAAACATGCTATGGATTCACGGATGGCGCCAGCTGGCATACCCGTAACCTTGTCTCGGCAGCCTGGGTACTGTATTCCCCAACAGGTGAGCTCATCAGCTCAGGAGGAAGTTTCCTTGGATTCGCAACCAATAATGCCGCAGAGTATCTGTCGGTAGTTGGAACCTTAACTGATGCAATTTCCTTGGGTATGAACCACATGGTCATCCACATGGATTCTCAATTGGTGGTTTCCCATCTTAACCGGGTTTACGCTATCGGTGATCCTACCCTACTCCGTCTCTTTAGACGGGTTCGTCTCTTGGAAAGGTCATTTGAACCATTCAATACCTGTACATTCTACGAGAGTTAAACACAGTTGCTGACTCGATGGCCAATTTCAAATTAGATTGGTACATCGCACACACATGATACTCATAACATGTAAAAGAATTCACAACATGTAAATAATGCACTGTATAGAAGCAAGCATATAAACAAGATCACATCATTATTTTTTGAAACACATAATGTATAAATCACCGGACTGTCTTTATATATATATAATCTCAAAAGGTAGTGCTGATACAAAAATTTGAAGCCCGATAGCTTTCAGTAAGTCTACAAAATCTGAAGCTTCGCAGCTTTCAGTAGTACAAAATCTGAGGCCTCTAAGCTCTTAGTACACACACAATAACAACATGTGGCCTATCACCTGGCCCGTACAACCCTAGGTGGTCTAGCAGCCCTAGCCGACTGAGTCTGGAAATAGTCCACTGCTCTCACAACCTTGCGAAGCAGTGCGTTGAAGCGCACAATCGCTCCAGCCATGTGCACCTGCATGGGCCATAGCACCTCATCTATCGTCGGATCAAGAACAACCAGTGTCAACCCACTCATGTTGGCATAGACTCTGTCCATATCCACGATGGCAGCATGCACAGCTGGATCCACCATCGCTCCCTCTCCTCTCTCTCTCCTAGCTAGAAGAGAGGTCCCCACTGGTCATATAGGCCCCACATCTACACACACATGTTGTTCACCTATCAACACTATATCAAAAAAATCATAAATGAACAAAACTTAAAAAGTTCAAGGGTCATTTGTTCTTACCGAGGTCTCCCCATGCTGCTCCCTCAGGAAGCGGCAAGTCTAGGTCATCTGTGAAGTCAGTGCCACTATATGGAAAGTCCTCCACCATCAGTAACTAGCCTGCCATCCAAGTGAAGAATTCAGGAGGGAATCTGATGATAGGACCCCCACCATGCCGAGCCATCACATCGGTCCACCTAGCCATGTGTGGATCTCTGAGGTCCCTATCCTCTAGTGGTAACTGAGGATGCAAAAGGGGAACATGTTCCAGCAAGAAAGAGATCACTATAGAACCATAGCCGAACTGTTTGAGCTCTCCCCGCCGACACTTTGTTAGCTGAGCTCGCACGTTTGCGAGGACCCCCTCGCACTAGTTGAAGATATTTGGAGGCAAACAGTCCTCCGCATAAAGCATCTGTGCTCTGGTAGCTAGGTGAGGATCTTGACTCCCACCCATCCTTGTAATGGTCAAGGGCAGTCCATGTTTATTCCAACTGCGACGAGCCGAGGGCACAATGGCCCTTCCCAAATCAAACCAAAGCCCAAAAAATGTCTGAAAATCAAAATTGTAAACCAATACGATTTTGCTGGATGAAGTTTAGGGTTACCTGTTCCTGACGGCAGGTGAAATGACTGATCATAGCTCCCGGAATCGACAAGTGAAGATCTGGCAGCAAATGGCACTATTCCTCCCAAATTTGGCAAATAGAACAATGGTGACTATATTTGGTTTTTATTTCTATTTATAAAACAAATGGAATATTCCTTTTTCGAATATTTGATGTCATTATGCTATTTTCTATAGTTTGGATTAGTTTTATTGTATTTGAACGTTCGGTTGACTGTTTCACCTAGTTTCAGAGTGTGCAGGAGTTGTGAAGTGCCTTTCTACGCCATTTTCATATTGGAACGGTCATCTCAAGTATAAACACCCCTTGTGAGTTTTTGTCATTTACCCATTTTTTTCATTGATTGCAATTAATGAGATTACTCTTTGTTCTTTCTCATGCTCTTGAAACTATGAGAATACGTTACCGAGTTACGATTTATCACTTTTCTGGGCTCGTTAAATTCCTACGGAAAAGGAACCCCCCGGATTCTACCTTTAAACTCTTTTCAAGCTCTAAAATATGAAAAGATTGCCAAGTGAACTTGTCGCGTTTACGCTTGTAAAAGAATTTGAATGGTCATCTTCCTGGTGATAGTTTACCCCTTTTTCGGACCAGGGGGCACTAGTTACGAAAAAGGTATACTCTAGCCAATCATGACTGGAAAAGTCCTCTCCCGCATTGTTTTACCCTTTTTCGGGTGATGAGGCTAACTTTATGAAAAAGGACCGTTGGAGTCTTCTTTAGATCTTTTCAGACTCTCTAAACATGAAATGACGACCGAGTTTACCTTCTATGGACTCGTTAAACTCTTACATTGAAGGGCCCACCATGGGACGAACCCCTCCTATCCTAGGTTCAAAAAATATTTGGGATTGGACTCATCTATAAGATGAGATATACCAAGCATCTAGTTACCCTCATCAAGCTCGTAAAAAACACATGAGGCACTCATCGTTCATGATGGGGAAAAAGGAAATCTTTTGTGTTACATACCTTGTTAGTGGCAGTATGTAGTCATTCTTGAACATGGAACTCATCTGCATTTGCATATAGCACTTGGATCATCTGTTTGTCCTTGAGTTCCACTTATTTCCTGAGTCTTGTTACTCCTTTGAATCATTCAAAGAAAGCTTCCATCATCACTCGTCATGTCAATACTGCCAAGTCATTCCATGCCCATGTTCAAGAATATGTCCATCATTTATCATCTGCAGTTAGTACACCCGCCATCATGTCGGTCTCCTCTGAGTCAGTCTTGCATGTTACTGTGCCATCCGATCTACTCTATACATTTTTGTTGTGTTTCGTGTCGATTGATGGGGGATTCATCATGGCCCTCCTTCGACAGATTCATCCTTGTCGACTTCAAGTCATCATCTGAGGATTGAATCTAGAAACCAATCAATTACCTTGGCCCTGCATGCCTCAATGGCAGGTTACCTCGCTTTCAACATGATTTTACATCATTGAATCTTGATTGAAAGATTTCGTCTTGCATTTGACTTCAACTCATTTATTCATGCTTGATGATATGTACTGTGATACCTTGGGAATCATTGACATCAATGGTGATCTCCCTCGCACTTGTTAACGGTTTACATCAATGGCCGGTAATCAAGTGGTTTCTACCATGTTCGACATCAAGACATTTGTAATCACATGGGTAGAGTTGTATCATTGTGGGTTCATCTTGAAGACCCTGGGAAGTCATGTTTTACCCAGGTTGCGATGGAGTCTATATTGAGTTATATCACACGGATCCACATTTGTATTGGTCATGGCTATGTTATCATCTCATCATGGATCTACGCTTGTGTCTAGTAGCCATGATTGTGTTCAATCGGTCATTACTACCATGGATCTACATTGTATTAGTCGGCAACCATGTTGTACTTCATATGAGATTGCCAGTTCAGGGTCAATTGTACTGTAGCAATGTCCTTCGTCCGACAAGTCTATTGCCATTTCTTCTATCAAATCACTTCACCTGTCTATCTTCAACAGCGTCATGCTTTGGGGGGCATTCTCTTACACCCAAAATCTACCCATCATGAGATTTAGTGTATACACCCCTGAAGATATCTTGATTGAGTAATTAACCTGGGAGGATTTGTACCCAGTTGTACTAGGTTTTGAGAGGTTGTTGTAGGTTGCACTCATGCAACATGCGACGTTGCACCTTGCTTCATTGGAGGGTGCGACGAAGTCACTTAATGGGAAAAAATAGCTTCTTTGAGGTTCTTCTCGAAACATGCTGACTTGGGGCCTTATCCCTAACCTCTAGGGGAGTTGGTACTTGATTCCTAACACCTTGGGAGGATCCCCTATCTCTTCCTACCATATCTCAACCTATCCACTTAGTCCTATATAAGAGAATCTCTACCCCTCTCCAAAGGGAGGAAGTCTATGGTGTCTACATGCTGGTGAAATCACTCTTGAGAGAATTCTACTCATCCTTGAGAGACTCAAGCTTCCTTAGGAGAAAATGGCAAATGGCTTTGTTGGAGAAGGGCTGCAGCATTAAGCCTTGGTTGTAGTTCTATATATCTGCTATGTACTTCCCTATTTTTACAGTAATACAAATGCTTTCCACCAATATTGTTCATGTGTGTAATGATATTGAGTAGTTTACCTGCTTAACTGTTCACTTAGATCTCTTATTGTATAGATGCCCTTTACTTGTTTCTCTTGTTTCTTGTCTTTACAGGTCTTGCAGCTTGGATCTGACGATCGTGAGACGTGGAGCAGCATTCAGGATAAAGGATAACAAAGTGAAAGGTAAGACATCGAGTACTTGATCCTTAAGTAGATCTAGGAAATGCATTCGTAGTCTGTTCTATTTGTTCTAGACTCGCATTGAGCTATGGAGATCCTGCTCGCATCCGCTCGAGTGGATTGTCCGATAAAAAATACCACCCTTTTGTACATAAGAATTAAATTAAAAAGTCATTCATGAATTATTGGAGGTTAGTGTTATCCACCTAGCACAAGCCGTTATTCTTTATTAGTGGTGATGTTCCTGAAAATGAAGGATATTGGCACATGTGAGCTAATTTATGGGATCTCAACAAATTAATCATCAAAGATAAATTTGCCATTCCTGTCATTTATGATCTCTTAGACGAGTTACATGGTGCCAAATTCTTCAGTCAACTTGACCTTCATTTAGGCTACCATCAAATCAATATGAAAGAGGTGGACATTCCAAAGACTTCATTCTACAGTCATGAGGGTCATTGTGATTTCTTGGTCATGCCCTTCATCCTTTGCAATGCTCCATCCACTTTTCAGAGCGTTGTGAATAAGATATTACACCCCTTCCTCCACCATTTTTTCCTGGTTTTCTTCGATGATATCTTGGTCTATAGCCCCACCTAAGCAAGCCTCCTCGAGCATGTTTCTCGTACCTTGAAATTATTATAGGACCACCAACTACTTGTGAAACACTCCAAACGTTATTTTGGGGTGGTTGAGGTTGAATATACTTGAGCCATATTGTGATTTAGGAAGAGGTAAGGGTGGATCAGAAGAAAGTGGAAGCTATAAAGAGTTGTCCTATTCCCAAAACTCCCAAGAGATTGAGAGGGTTCCTTTAAATTATTGGATACTACCATAAGTTTGCGCAAAAATATGGCAAGATTGCACCTTCTCTTACAAATTTTTTAAAAATAATGCTTTCTCCTGGAATGAGGAGTGGAGCAAGCCTCCTCCACCCTAAAGGAGGCTACATGTACTATGTCGATGTTAGCCATGCCATATTTCACTAAGACATTCTCCTTAGAATGTGATGCTGTTAGCCATGGCCTAGGAACAATAGTACTACAACATGGATTCCCATTGACCTTCAATAGTAAGCATCTCTATGATTGAAACTTGGGAAAATCCACTTATGATAAAGAAATGATGGCTATCCTCCAAGGAATTGAGACATGGAAACCATTTTTAATCGAGAAACATCTCTAGATAAAGACCAACCATCATATTCTTGGAACATCACTTATCCTCACCAGAACTGCATAAATGGGTGACTAAGATATTGGGTTATGATTTTGAATCATATATAATAAGGGTCGTGACAATGTGGTGGAAGATGCTTTTTCTGGGCATTTTGAAGAGGATGGTTCCCTCTTTTCCTCATCCTTACTAATCTTAGAATGTTTCATGAAGCGCAACAAGAATGCCTGGCCTAGGATATAGTTAGACACTTCAGGTTTGGCCTTGAAACCACAAATATTAGAGAAATTGCATTTATAACTCACAAAAAGAACTCAAGATTTTATAAAACCTATTAAAGAATTAAGCTCTCCTTCTTCTACGAAGGCATGAAAAAAGATATCCATAACTTTATTGTAGCCTATGACACTTTCCAATGACATAAGGGAAAAATAGTGAAGTGTTTAGGTTCTTTGTAGCCACTTCCCATTTCCAACCATATTTGGATGGCCATCCCTATGGATTTCATTGTGGGGCTTCCTCAGATAGGCAATAAAACAATCATTGTCATGGTCATCGATCACCTAACCAACTACACCCACTTTTGTGCCTTACCACCTACTTTTACACCCTCACTGGTGGCACAAGTCTTCATGGATCACATTTTTAAGCTCCGTGGCATGCCCACTTCTATTGTATATATTCACAGCCCCACTTTTAACAACAAGATTTGGCATGAACCATTTAAACTTTAGGGAACTCAGTTAAATGTCAACATAGCATATCATCCCAAAAAAAAAATTCAAATGGAAGCGACAATAAATTCTTGGAAACCTACTTGTGATTATTTGTGTGAAACATGGCATGGCACTAGCCCCTATGGATCCCTCTAGTTGAATGCTAGTATAATACCACTTATCATGTATGCACCAAGATAACACCATCTAAAGAAGTGTATGCAAAACATCCCTTATCATTGTGTTGGCAGGCGGTTTGGATGAGTCAGTTGTGCAGCATCACGGATGCTGCGAAGGGTCAAAGATGCCATGCCAGAAGGAAAACAACGCGCAAGTCGATAAGTTTATGTAGTTTTGGGTCATTTGGACCGCATTATGTGGGTTTTGGGTCATTTGACCGCATTATGTGGATTTTTGGGTAATCCTTTTTGTAGAGTTTGTTAAGAAGTAGTTAGTCAGTTGCCTAAGTGGACCGCAAGTGTAAGGGCACAAGCCTATAAATAGACATAGTATTGTAAGTGTTGAAGAGAGAGAAGATATAGAAGCAATAGACGAGATATCAATTGAGCACGGACGATTTTGCTTGTTTGTTAATACGGGTATGCGATAGGAGAAACTATATTGTTGTATCTATGGGTTGTTGCAAAGGTTAATATGATATGTTGTTGAGCAGAATTACTGTGTCTCTTTCTATTTTCCTACTGTGAATGTGATGTGTGACTTGAATACATGAATGATGCAATGTTTTCTCGTTCCAAATGATGTTTTATTGCTAGATCTGTTGCACATTAATGGTTTATTTGACACTAAGATATGTTGAATGATGATGCGGTTCTGTCTAAATGCATAAGTTCAAATGTTAGATCTAGTTCTTAATGTTGCGATAAGTTGAATAACCGGATGCACAAAGGTCCTTCCTCATTCAGCGGAAACATGGTTCCGTCAGCTCTCCCTTCAACATCTTGGGTGAGACTTCATCCGCTCTGTAGGTGTTGCTGGATGGGGTAAAACCTGTCTGGGCCGGTGCTCAAGGAGATCACAGTGGGTTGGATGTCGACAGAGTGAGGAAACCCTGTCGACAGGGTTTGTGTCAACAAATGGTTCTGTTTTCGGGACCATAGCGCAAAGTGAAGGGAGGACATGTTCTGGCATCCGACAAGACCAGATATTCAGGATTGGTTCGATAAAAAATTACGAGAGTTCACTGAGAAAGAAAATCAGAACCCTGGGTTGATGACGGATTGGTAGTTGGAAAAGTACATACATGACGGTCCGCACGAATATTTTTTGTATGAATTCGCAATTATCCTGTATGAATGGTTAGAAAAATTGACCTTTCAAAATCAAAACTTCTAAGGTGGTGAGTCGACAGCCTAGACCCCAGAACTGATCCAAGAGTTGTAAGAGGTAGACAACAAAGCATCGCGGGCTATTGAAGTCTGTCTTGACAGCAAATTGGATGGTTATATTATTGAGTTTGTGGTCAACACAATGAAATCCTATAGCGAAGCTAAAAGGGAATCTTTCAACGGACCAAGAGGCAGGTTCCTGTTGTCGCTGCAGTTGTCCATTAAGATGTTCATCTGTGAAAAGGGAATATTGAAGATGCACGTCAACCAGTAGAACCCTGGTGGGAGGAGGATGTGGATACCACCATGACGGGGGGAGGCGAATGGAATGATATTGGTTAGATGGGTGAAAGTTGTGACGAGACTGTGAAGGAAGCCGAGGAAGAGAGTGGTCTTACGAGGGGAGCAGCAAGGTTTCGACAAGAGAAGAGGCAGAGGACAAGACAAGGTCATGTTGCGATTGAAACACAAAAATGAGAACGAAGACCACACGAGATGAAGCAACCTCACAATGCTGACAAGGGCGACTAGGCTACGCCTAGGATAGAGGCATGACCAACCCCCAGCAATAGCTTACCCACACCTCCGCTCGCTACTCCACAACCAGGAAGAAATAGGATTTTGACACTGTTGTGTTCATCGTGTCAACAACATTTAATCACTAGTAGATCAACGACTGTAGGAAGGAAGCCCAGGATGGCGGGCCAAGATGCGAAGTTACCCTTGTTCCATGGAAATGGAACTAACAACCCAAAGCAATATTGGTTTTTATGCAAAGCTGTGTGGACTGTTAAATAGATCATAGATGATGACGCCAAGAAAGGTCAGTTGGCGACGACTCTTCGAGGTTGCGCACTGGACTGGTTTATGAATTTTGTGCAAGTTCCTATAGGAATTCCAGAGAAGACTTTGGATGAAGTTAGGAAAGGATTAATTGCAGAGTTCAGAAAACACAAGTCTGAAGCGCAATATATTACAAAGTTAAAGGAGATCAAGAAGTATCCAAATGAAACCGTGTGGGACTTTGATCAAAGGTTCAAAACGTTGATGTCAAGGGTCAGCTTCGAGATGAGCGATGTTCAGCATAAAGAATGGTTCATTGCGGCATTGCTACCCCATATCAGACTTCCATTAATGCAACAGAACATTGCGACACTGAGCGAGGCTCTAGAGATTGCGATGCGACTAGAAGCTTCACAGGTTGGTGAGAATGCAACCAGTATGTCGCAGATTCAGACGCAGTTGGCCAACCTAACAATACAGTTACAAGATCTTAAGAAGGGTAAAGAATACCATGAAGAGGCTTGGTGTACGCGATGTCGTGCAGAGGGGCATACCAAGGATAGATTCCTAGATTTCTGCAACTATCTGGTCTTCGGAGCACCGAATCCATTGAGTGGCGGAGGTATCCCATGGTACCGCATCTTTCAGGTCTATGGGCATCGACATGAGGAGTGTCAATACATGCACAAGATGGTTACGAAGCCGATGAATTTGTATTGTGCATTCTGCAAGTCAGTTGGGCATGATGATAAGGATTTCTGCGCATATGGTCTACTTCAGGAAAGAACGTACGATTCATACTATGTGAAGGATGACCAACGTGCAGTACAGCAACCGTAGCTGTACCCACAGCTGGCCCAGTTTCCACCTCAGTCGTAGATGCAATTTGAACCGCAGCCACAACCACAACAGCAGTTTGTGCCACAACCACAATACATTCAGATGCAGATGGATCCACAGCAGCCACAGTACGTTCAGCAGGCGTTGTACGCTCAACCAGGGTAGTGTGTTCAGCTGCAACTGAACCCTATGCAACAACAATTTAATCAACCGCAGTATCAACAACAAGGAGGATTCTGTGGAGGATGCGGTGGAGGCTTCAGTCAAGGAGGAGGACGAGCTCGTGGACCTATCCAATGTTATAATTGTGGTGTATTGGGACATTACCAGAGATATTTCCCACAGTTGCAAACACAGTGTACATATTGCTTTGGTGGCGACCTCACTATTGAAAACTGCCCAGAGTTGATCACGAGATGGCAGGCAGGAAAGGCTCAGCAGTTGCAAAATCAGAACTAGTTGCAGAATCAACAACCAGTGCAGAATCAAAACCAGCCATAGAACCAAAATCAGCATCCGAATTAGAATGCCAACAAGAATGCGAACCAACCTGGGAACCCACAGCTGAACCAGACTCAGGGCACAACTATCACAACAATCTCTGCAGAACCAAGAATGCAAGATGTCGTTGTTTCTATCATCACTCGTGGAGGTGCAACGACAGGAGAGGATGTCCCACATCCACTCATACCATTGGTTGGAATGAAGAAGGTGCAGTTTGATATTGATGCCGAGCGAGATACATTTTTTCAAGCACGTCATGCGATGGGAAGAAATCCTAGTAAGACAATTGTTTACGACATGCCCCCTTTTTTTTATTCAACTTCAGAAGTAGACCCATCGCAGAAGTCTAGAACTTTACATAACTTTTTTAAAGTTGTTTATCTCTGGAAAGAGATCCCGACACTCTTGTCGAGATCAGGGTCTGTTGCAACGACTGGATAGGGGATGGAAAGAGTCCATGGTAAACTCCTTACAGAGGCAGAATACAGGTAAAGAGATGCGCATGAATATCCAGATTGGGGACTACGAGGTAGATTCAGTCATTTTGGATATTGGCTCAGCTCTCAATATTTTAACAAAGCAGGCATGGCAGAAAATGGGGATCCCAACGCTGAGCTGGTCTCCCATACAACTGCGATTGGATAATCAGGCCAAGGTGACACTGATTGGGAGAGTTTCATGCCTTGTTGTGGATATTGAGGGGATGAAGACATATGTTGATTTAGATGTTATCGAAGTTGTCGACGGAGGAAGCTCCTATCCCATGTTGCTGGGGATTGGATGGGATAATGACAGTGTAGCAGTAATTAACTTTAAGAAGCGAATGATGACCTTTGAAAACTGTGACCTCAGAGTCATAGCTCCGTTAAATCCAACTGAAGGGTGCATGTATGTTGAACCAGTAAAAGATGAATTTATCAGCAGATGGTATCATGCGTACAATATTTCAGAAGATTACATTCATCCGACTGCCAATGGAAAGCTTGGCTAGTGCAGCTCTAGTTCTGCGTCTTCTGACTTTGATGACGCTTTAGAGAATTGGCAGAATTGCTTGCATGAGGTGTCGTTTCTCAAGTGTGGGTTGATCACGCAGTCACTATGCCACGCCGCAATTGAAAATGTTGAGTTTCCTGTATACGAAGGATTTCCCAAGTTGTTCATGTTTATGGTCGCATATGAAGACAAGGTGTCAGAACCACAACGATTGCTAGCATCGGAGGAGGCATTGAAGGCTGCTCCAGCATGTTGGTGGGTGACCCATAAGAAGTTGATTACTGAGTGGTTGCAGTGTCGGATACTGATGACAATCCACTTCGGCGACACGGAAGTATACCACACTAGTAAGTATGATGGGCAGAATAACCCTGGCAGTCATCTGATGGAATGTCAGACTTTGTGGGCATCGCGACCGAAGGATGAATGGGTACATGCCTTTATACATACATTGGATGAAATGCCGCAATATTGGTATGCCATAGCTGCGTTGCACAGGGATATTACCACTTGGTTAGAATTGACAGTTCTCTTTACTCATACTTTCAGTTTCGCGGATGCCAATCCAGATGTTCACAATGCCTTGTAGCTCATCTGCAATGTCGTTCTGAAGGTTGTTTCAGTTGCCTACCCTGTGGATCCACATATAGAGTGTCAAATGCAGTCGATGATGGAATGATATAATATTACAGGATGGCCAGAGGATGGTGATGACCCACGGAATATCAATATTCCGGAATGAAAATGGATTCGGGATGTTGTAGCACCTGACACACCAACCGATCCAATCAGTCAACCATTGAAGCTAAGGAAGGTCAACATTGGGACGGAGGAGAACCCAAAGTTTGTGAATGTTGGGGACTACTGGGATGAAGAAATGATGGTGAAGGTTACAGACCTGTTGCATGAGTTCCAATATTTATTCCCAACAAAGTTTTCCGAGATGAAGGGAATATTGGGGGATCTTGGGGAGATGAAGATTCAATTGAAGCCAAATGCGAAACCGATAAGGCAGCGACCATATCGACTGAATCCACGACACAAGGAAAGGTTCAAATTTGAACTTGATCGCATGCTAGATTCCAAAATCATTGATCGAGTCGAGGAATCAGAATGGATTAGTCTTATGGTGGTGCAAGACAAGAAGATAGGTGAAGTGCAGATTTGTGTCAACTTACGGAAGCTAAATGATGCGTGTATGCATGATCCATTTCTTACACCCTTCACTGATGAGGTGCTGGAGGGGGTGGGTGTTCAAGAAATGTATTCTTTCATGGATGGGTTCTCTGGCTATCACCAGATCAGGATTGTGAAAGAAGATCGTCACAAGACAACATTTGTTACTGAATGGGGTTGTTTCTAGTACACAATGATGCCGTTTGGGATTAAGAACGCACCTGCAATATTCTCCCGATTTGTTGTCACTTGTAATTTCCCCTCCTACCACACCAACAGGATAGAGAGGACATGGTGCTAAAACCGGGCATCCAGTCCCAATTCGTAGTAATCAATCATTCAATTTAAAATGGAGCTTTTAACTAAGTATTCAAGTAATTGAAAGATCATATGGAAATGCATAATCATTTGAAAACACAGCGGAAGTAAATTCATTAGCACATCCATAATACATTCAAGCTATTCATCAAAGGAATAATTTCAAAGTTAACAACACAAGAGAATACTTATCTTGACAAAATAGTCCCAAGCAACTGGCTATGCAACTGCAACGTTCCACCCAACCATAGGCCAGTTGTGCTTATCAACCTCTTGATACAACTGCCACCCCCGAGCTGGGCATGATCTCTACATGGAACCAGGGAACAACAGACTCACACATAGCCAATCATACACCAAGATGAGCCAAGCCAATCTGCAATTGGGTTTATCAGGATGCTAGGACATGGAAGGGAATAATTGCTAAGCTAGTGAGCTCAACCACAGAGCTATGGGTACCTCTCCCAGATCTATTCAGCTTGGCACTCACAATGCCTACACACCCAACACAAGGAAGTATTCTCTTCACTGCCACACAGTCCCTCAAGCCATACCTTCCTTTCTAGTGCTCTCAGGATGTGCATAGAAAAGTAGCCAGCCCTCTTGATCTTCTTGAGAGGTTACTCCCTACACTAGGTTTATCAAGCCAATTCTATCCACTACCACTCCAGTTTCTTGCTCACAGGTTCACATCAAAACAAGGATGCACATAACAGCAAAACTACACTTGCTGAGCATGAGAAAAATGTTTCAACAGTGGGATGCATGAGATGGGTTTTCCTGAGCTTCAGAAAAACGTGGGTAGACTCAAAACGTATGGGCACTTGGAAAATTCGACTGGGAGAGCAAAACCCATTCCAGAAAAATGCCCCAAGGGGCAAAAACGACCTCTCCCTCAGTCCCAATTCGCGTCCCTCCTTCCCCAGCTATTGCACAATACCAAAAACGAGTTCCTGGGCATGGAAAAACGCAGGGTTATGGTGAAAAACGTGAGGATAAATTCCAGTGAGCTCAGTCTGCGTGAGAGGAAGAACGTAATGGATGAAGAATTTCATTAAGCAGCATTTCGTGGGGGTTTTCTTTCCCAACAAGCCAAAAATACGATTTTCAGGTTGATGGCTTTCCCATGCACGAAATCTCACTGCCATACTTCTCCAATCCCAAGACATTAACTGCCCCAACCAATCTTTGGAAGAATTAAAATGATTGGGTGCATGGGACAAAATGGATAGTTAAGAGTTCATGGGTTTTCTTATTGACACATGGGCTGACCCTAGTGGCTCAAGAGTTTGGTTATTTCCCCTCCCTATTCCTTGTAGAATCATGCCCCATCGTTTTGTTGCATTGCATAGCTAGTTGTGGGTTTTTCCATTAAAGTTCCTATTTACATGATGTCTTATTTACATTGTGCCCATCTCGCACAAGAACCATAGGCATCTATTTTTAATTGCCGATACATAAAATGCTAAATCAATGGTGGGGCTTTGGCCTTGAGCTCCTCACCATGATCAAATTACAATATTTACATCATTTACGATTTAATACAAAGGGGGTCAAAATGGGGACATTACATCACTGCATTCAGCTATTTTATTCAGAAGTTTTTACAAGTTTATATGGATGACTAGACGGTTTAATGGTTGATTAGCGATCATCTGGCTAATCTCTGACTCATGTTGTAGCGTTGTCGACGACATCAGATATCGCTGAAGTTGAAGAAGTGCATTTTCTGTGCACCATTTGGGATATTGGTGGGTCACATTGTTTGCAAGCAAGGATTGTTGGTTGACCCAACCAAGATTGCACTCATCCTGAGCTTAACACCGCCTACAAATTTCAAGCAGTGGAGAGCGATGTTGGGGCACACAGGATACTATTGCAAGTTCATAAGCAGGTACGCCGCGATTACAGCTCCTATGGAAAAATTGTTGAAAAAGGATGTAGTATTCTTATGGAGTCCAGAATTTCAAGTAAGCTTCGACATGCTGAAGGCTAAGATGGCTTCTATACCAATATTGGTATTTCCGGAGTGGAGAAAGGAATTCCATGTCCATGTGGATGCATCATCGATTGCGCTGGGAGTGGTGCTCACACAAACAAGGGAAGAAGATTTGGATCACCCAATTTCTTTTGCAAGTCGGAAGTTGTCATCTGCGGAACGAAATTATACAACTACCGAGAGGGAAGGTCTAGCAATGGTCTATGCACTGCAGAAGTTTAGGCATTACCTATTGGTAGGTCACTTCAAGATGTTCACAGACCACTCTGCTTTGAAATACTTGGTCAATAAGCTTGTTTTGGGGGGCGAGATATGTCGTTGGTTTCTTCTTTTTCAGGAGTTTGATTTTGAGGTAATTGTGAAACTAGGCCGCTTGAATGCAGGGCCAGATCATTTGTCACGAATTGAAACATGGGAGGAACCAACCAACATTGAATATGGGTTGCTAAATGCGCAACTTTTCAGAGTCGAGGTGGCTAATGACTACTATGAAAAATTCCTTCAGTTCTTGGCGACAAGAACCACACCAGAGGAGTTCACCACAAGTCAGAAGAAGCAACAGGTGGTTAAGGCTGCAGATTTTCAGTTGATCACTGGACAACTATATAAGCTAGGACCGGACGAGATTTTGCGTCACTGTGTCCTACCACATGAGCAACGGTAGATCTTGTCAGAAGAACATGCAAGGGTGGCCGGTGGACACTACGGCGTTTGTGCGACTTCCAGGAAGGTGCTTCGCGCAGGGCTTTGGTAGCACACTCTTCACAATGATGCGACGGATTATGCGTGGACTTGTGATGTTTCTCAATGGACTGGAAAACCCTCCAGGAGGGATGAGATGCCACTAATACCTCAAGTGACACTGTATCCATTTCATAAATGGGCTGTGGATTTTGTGGGACCTATCAACCCACCTGGGAAGCGCACTGGTGCACGGTACATAATCACAGTGATAGATTATTTGACAAGATAGACGGAGGCTGCACCAGTTGTAGATTGCACCGCTGCGACAATAGCGTGATTCTTGTTTGAAAACATTGTTACTGGGTATGGATTCCCGAATATATTGATGAGTGATCAAGGGAGTTACTTCATCAATGGCACAGTCGGCGCATTGACAGAAGAGCTTCAAATACAGCATAAGAAGAGTATGTTGTATCATCCGTAAGCAAATGGAATAGTGGAGGATTTCAACAAAGCATTGGAGCATGTGCTTACAAAGGTTTGTAACACGAATCGCAATGATTGGGATTTGAAGATTCCAGCAGTATTGTAGGCATATCACGCCACCTGCAAAAGATTGACGGGACATACACCCTTCAAATTGGTAGATGGGAAAGAGGCGGTTATGCCTATGGAATACATTGTCCCAAGTCTGTGCATAATGGCAGTGACAGGTATGCATGATGAAGCAGCGTTAGAAAAATGACTGGAGCAGCTGGTACAGTTCGAGGAAGACCGCTTTATCGGAGGTTTTCACCAATGCGTGGAGAAGGATCGACAAAAATCTTGGCATGATCGCCATATAAAAAACAAACAGTTTCAGCAAGGCAACTTGGTGTTGTGGTATGACAGCAAGTTCATGAAGCATCCAAGTAAGTTACAGATGCATTGGCTTGGTCCATACCGCATTAGTTGCATTACTTCAGGAGGTGCAGTGCAGTTGTAGCGGTTAGATGGAGTGATGCTACCAAAGCTAGTAAATGGTAGCAGGTTGAATCCCTATAGGACGGGCTCAGAGCAGCACGATGCCTAAGCACATTGTAAAAAAAAAATGCAGGATGATAGGTGGCAGGATGGCACACCAACAGGGATAGGATGCACAATTCAGAGGGATTATATCAGAGTTTGGGAGCCGTGCCACGAAAATGATAGGGTCTCAATGTAGTCAAATCAGCAATCATTATAGATCATTAGCAGGCGACATTTTTTCAGGAGATCGGTCTCTCTGACAACTTTGACCATTAGATGGCCCGGATTGGTGACGGAGTCCGACATGTTTGACACGTCTACTACGAGGGGGCAGCATGGCCGGTGACACTATGGTTGATGCTTTGCACGCTTTGGCATGAATTATCATCGGTGGAAGCATGGTCATTGCTCCGCACGTAAGAATTATGGCTTACGCACGAGTGCTACGGATCCAGCTCACCAGGAGACGGCAGAATGGTATGATTATGGTATTAGAGACTTAGGTGAATGGATTTGCAAATAATTTCTAAGGCAGATGTTCAGGATGATGCAAAGGCATAAATATAGGAACCAGAGGCTAGCTGAGCAAATAGGTATCTATCCGACGAGAGGAATTCATGTTGCGAGTGCGTAAGGAAGGTAGATAAGTTAGGAATTCCAAGGAGGTTATGGAAATGATCCATTTCATTTCAAGCGGTAGCACACCAGGTGCACTAAGGGCCCGAACGACAAGTGTGCATGAACACTTAGAGATGGAAGCGGTGCGGACACTCGGGAGCACCAGAGACGAAGTCTCATCCGAGATGTCTAAGTATGTGGTGATAGTTCGAAGCTTCGTGGTCCCTGCGGCCACCAGCACGACAAGGGTGGAAGGCCCCTGGTCTTGGTAGTAGGTGATCCCCTGTGCGAAACAAATGTGCTAGAGCAATTGGCCTGTCTCACACCTCGACAATATTCATGAACTTTTCCTCAGTCTGCACTAGGTCTTCAGAGACTGGAGGATGAGTTTGAGAAGTACATGACAGCAAGCCAGAAGATCACTATATCAGTTTGAGCAGTACGCAACAGAGAGCTTCAGACAACAAGAAAAGTTGCAGAGAAATAGTCAAGCGACAGACGAGGATTTCAGGCTGAAGATCAACGAGTACACCATGTCCAGCTGACGTGGCTCGATGGCGAGCCACAAGATTGTGTTGGGGGCCTGTTGGCAGGTGGTTTGGATAAGTCAGCTGCGCAACATCACGGATGGTGTGAAGGGTCAAAGATGTCACGCAAGAAGGAAAACAATGCGCAAGTCGATAAGTTTATGTAGTTTTGGGTCATTTGGACCGCATTATGTGGGTTTTGGGTCCTTTCTGTAGAGTTTATTAAGAAGTAGTTAGTCGGTTTCCTAAGTGGATCGCAAATGTAAGGGCGCAACCCTATAAATAGACATAGTATTGTAAGTGTTGAAGAGATAGAAGATATGGAAGCAATAGACGAGATACCGATTGAGCACGGACGATTTTGCTTGTCTGTTAATCGGGGTATGCGACAGGAGAAACTATATTGTTGTATCTATGGGTTGTTGTGAAGGTTAATATGATATGTTGTTGAGCAGAATTACTGTGTCTCTTTCTGTTTTTCTGCTGTGAATGTGATGTGCGACTTGAATACATGAATGATGTAATGATTTCTTGTTCCAAATGATGCTTTACTGCTAGATCTGTTGCACATTAATGGTTTATTTGACACTAAGATCTCTTGAATGATGATGCAATTCTGTCTAAATGCATAAGTTCAAATGTTAGATCTAGTTCTTAATGCTGCGATAAGTTGAATAACCGGATGCACAAAGGTCCTTCTTCATTCGGCGGAAACATGGTTCCGTCAGCTCTCCCTTGAACATCTCGAGTGAGACTTCATCTGCTCTATAGGTGTTGCTGGATGGGTTAAAACCTATCTAGGCCAGTGCTTAGGGAGATCGCGGTGGGTTGGATGTCGATAGAGTGAGGAACCCTTGTCGACAGGGTTTGTATCAGCACATTGGTTTTCTATCTACCAAGCACCTCCCTAGTTTAGGTAGTGGACAACACACTTAGCACCAAAAAGATATTCTTTGCATCCTAAAAGACAAACTGGTTATGGCTCAAAATAGAGTTAAATAACAAGTAGATCAACATCGCTCTAAGCACTCCTTTGAAATAAGGGTTCAAGTGTTTCTTTAACTCCAACCTTATAAAAAAACATCCTTCACGAACCATCTCCACTATAAGTTTGATTTGAAGTTATTTGGACCCTACACCATCCTCCAGTACATTAGATAGGTGGCTTACAAGCTCTCTTTTCCAAACAACTCCAAGATTCACCCCATCTTCCACATCTCTTACCTCAAAAGTGGTGGGGTCTATTTGTAATTAGTAGACCATCTTACTCAACTTGATGAGGAAGGATCCATTAGAATCTGTCTGGTAGCAGTATTAGCTTCTAGGGAATGAAAATTGCACAGGTGCACAATCAAATAGGATTTAATCCAGTGGAAAGATATGATGCTAGAAAATGACTCTTGGGAACCAACAAATATTTTACAACAATTTTTGCACCTTCAATGTTAAGGAAAACACTTCTTTTGAAGGGGGCAGGCATGTTAGGGTCCTACCCTAACCCACATTACTTTAGAAGATAGTCATCCATTGTATAAGGCCATTTCTTTGAAATAAGGTTGAATAAGTTAATGTTCATCCATAAATGTAAAAAGGGTCTCTTTATTAATTAAGACCCACTAGGAATTTGGTATTTGTTAATTATTTGACCATGTCAAGAGTTAGGGTTTTCAATCTGGGAAGCCTATTTAAAAATATATAAGGTTATGAAATTTTATGTCAATAATTATTGTAATGAAGATCTACTCAAGTGAAAGGTTACCCTACCTCAAGAGGCCTTTGAATAATATTGTTTCCCGAAGTTATTTTCATAATATAAATCTTATTTACTTCCATATGTATCTTTCTATTGTCTATTGTTTCTTGTTCTTCTCTATAAATTATGGTTCATTGCATCTTAACCTTTGTATATCATGTGTTTTTTTAAGTTTCAGGGCTAAATAACCCTACATAATCTTGGTTGCAATTTGAGTGAGCCCATCTTTTCTTAGGGAGGATTGAAAATGATAGCATATATAGACTACGATGAACCTTTCTTGGCCCTTGCATGAGAACTATAATTGCAACTTGATGCTAACAAGCGCAATGGTTTGGGTTGAGTGAGCTAGAAGCCTATAGACTGGTTCCTTTAGCTTGATTGCATCAGACCCCGACTTGGGGGAGAAATACTACCCTAGATACCTATACTTGAGTGGAAAAATGCTTGTACACAATGAGTAATTTAGACTATTTTAAAATAGAAAATGAGTGTTCAAATTTTGTCAATGAATTTGTAAATTAATATTATTTTATTCTATAAAATATATGAAATTTACATAATGTATGTGGATGTGATTAATTAAAACTAAGGGCATTTTTCACCATGAATATGTTGTAGCATGCTTGTTTAATTCAATTTCATTTTATTATGTTACATCTATGCCTACGTTTTATTCAACTCTAAATATCCATAGGAGACCTTTTTCGCTCTTTCATGATGGAATTGTCTCTAGAAGACCAAACTGTTAATAACATGTTTAGTATATTACTCACCTATCTCATCTCATGATTGAGAATGATGGCAATGATGCCATACTTCTTAAATTGTATCTATGTTTCAACATACTTATATCATATGTACATGTTAGGAGATCCAACGACCAATGTCTCTAGTGCAATAAGCCATCATGGTTTAGTAATCATTTGAGGGGTCAATTAAAATTTATATATGTTACACCACGTTAGTTTATAATTAATTAGCTGCTATGTGTTTGGAGTAAGCTAAAGGTAGATGATTAGCAATTTTTCGATGATTTTTATCAAAATTTAGCGATGCAAATTTTGTTCAAATTGTGATTTTCATTGTTCACATTGCAATTTTGATTACAAAAATGGGTTGAGTATCTTCAATTGCCCCTGGAGTATCTCGATTATGCAATTCCAACAATTTTAGTTGGATTTTGACTAGAAAAAATGTCGAAAAATAGATACAAATCGTCAATCATTTAACTTACAACTATTTGTTTTAATTGAATTACACTTTTACACAACCAACCTACATACCAATATTCTCCAATACGTAGAACTAAATTTAATAATGTTAAAAATAAAGGAGAATCCTAACAACCGATCATAATATGTAGTTTTGGCATAAACCAAGATCACTACCTTCCACTTACAAGCTCTTTGTGTCACAGTGCATATCATCTATTACTATGAACCAATTAAAATTACAAGGTGCGAATGCAAAGCCATCACATCCATATGACTTAGGAAAAACAAAATTACCCTATCTTTTTTTTTTTTTTAAAAGGTGGTTTGCCGTTTGTTAGAGGGCTAGTCCACTTGGGAAATGGTCACCACCTGCTATTCTAGAGAATCAAGGTGGCACAAATTACAATCATTACAATATGAGCTCAACAAGAGCAATATGTCACTTACAAGAATTGAACATGGGTGGGAAGGGTAAAAATATTCCTCTCAACCACCCAGGCTACAACTACCCATTCCTCTCTTTAAAATTTAAAATAATTAAAAAACAATTAAAACAAAATCAATATTATAAATTATAAATAAATAAATTAATTAAAATCATAAAAAAATATTATGAGAAACAAAATTACCATATCCATTCCACTTCTCTATTTAAAATCAAAAAATAAAAATAAAACAAAAACAAAATTAAAAACAAAAATTCAAAATGAGTCAATCAAGAGTCTAGAAAATTCCAATTTTCCTTGATAATATATATATTTTTTATTAAAATTTTGATTGTAATAGTATAAATTTTTAAGACCATAATTTTCTTAAAAGCATTATTACATTATTATTAGAAATTTGATTTTAAAATTTTGATTGTAATGGAAAGATTATTACAGTATGAATAATAATTATAAAAGATTATAATTTTATTTCGAAAAAAATAAAAGATAATATAATTAACATTACATTTGAATTAAAAGCAACACTAAATACACTCTAAAAATAAATAAATAAATAACATTACATTTGAATTAAAAGCAACACTAAATACACTCTAAAAATAAATAAATAAATAACATTACATTTGAATTAAAAGCAACCACTAAATACACTCTAAAAATAAAAAATCTAAACATTTGTCATAAAATAGATAATTATAAAATTACATTATAAAAACTCATAATAAATAATTAAAAAATTACATTGTAAAAACTCATTATTCTTTGAGTCAGTTTACAATATATAATCAATACCCTCATTTTAAAATTTTAACATAACTATAAAGATATTTGTTTCAAAACCATATCCATAATTTAGACACCTTAAATAAAATGATGAACTCATGTGTAATCACAAATATATAGAAAACATACCCCTTAGTGGAAGTAATGTATATCCTAACTATAATTTCAATAATCAATGAACAACGTAAATCACAAAAAGTTAACACAAGTAATCCTAAATGTCTCCATGTCAAGTGGCTCCATATGAGTGGGACTTGGTCCAAATAAATCACAATCAAAACAAAAGGTAGAGCCATTAAGTTGCCAAAACGTGATATTATTAAAAAAAAGATGTTTGGAAATGGAGAATATTGCTATGATATTTTATTTGGATGTGTTTTGTTTGCTTTGAAATGGAAAATATTGATATGATATTTTATTTGGATGTGGTTTGTCTGCTTTGAAATGGGAAATATTGATATGATATTTTATTTGGATGTGTTTTGGTTTATTGATCATGTTTGTGGGGATTTTGTTTTTACTCTTTAAGGTTTCATTCAAAAATCTATGATTTAATCGTGATCTCCTTAGACAAATCAAGTAACATCAAACATAACTTTATTTCCTAACAAAACTTAATTCACATTTTTCCCATTAAACATGTTTGGAAATTTTGCTTTAAATAATTAAAAGATAAAGCCTTGTCTATTAAAGCTTTGTCTGCACGTTATTTTGTTTAAAAACAATCTTTGTAAAATAAGATAGTGCCACAAGATTTGTGGCACTATAGTATATTTCTTGTCAATAAACCTCAGTATCGAATCTTACACAAGTTGAAGGTCCTTGACCCCGTTTTAACTTTCCAAGAGGATTCTCATAGATAAGAGACCTTGGTTCAAGGAAATTACAATGACACATTAATTTGAAATGATGTTTCTTATGTGTCATATAAATCTTTGTACCTATTCATAAATATTATGACTAGTACTCTACAATAATTGATAAATGGGATCATGTATTTGTCTAAAATGGCCTTGACTTTTATTAGAAAATTAAGCATCGTGTCACTCTAAAAGAAATTTTAGTACAAGTATTTGACTCTCACATGCACATGCACATTTTCTTACAAGTGTGGGGCATGATACTCTTCCATTATATTTTGCATGAGTAATTAAAATTTGTATAGCTCTATTATCACCCATGAGAAAGAGAGGATGGCCATCTTTCATATTGTTGATACTGGGAAACTATATCTTATTGGGAGGTGTTTCTAAATAAGAACAAATCATTATAGTTTAAATATTTTTATGGAGCAGATCTTGTTATCATCAAAGTAGTATAAGTGGGTCACTAAGATTCTTAGGTATGATTATGAGATCATCTATACAAAAGGAAAAGGGAATGTGATGGTGGATGCATTGTCTCGAAAATATGAGGATGAAAGCTCTCTACTAGCCTTATTTGTGTACCTTATTGGCTCAATGAATCCTACTAAGAATGGAGTACTAACAACTATGTGGTTCTACTCATCAACACAATTCAAGAGGAATTCAATCAACCTAAGGGATACACCTAGTAGAAAGATACCTTGAAATATAAAGGGCACATCTTTATGATCCAAAATTCAAATTTGAAACCCATGGTGTTAGAGAAGTTGCATTAATCTCCTACCACATGTCAATATGGATTCCACAAAACCTATGAATGCATTAAGCACTCTTTCTTTTGGGAAGGTATGAAAAATTCCATCCAAGATTTTGTAGCATCATGTAACACCTATGAAGGGAACAAAGGGGAAACAATTAAGACTTTTGGTAAATTGCAATCACTTTCAATCCCAACGACTATATGGACTAACATTTCTATGGATTTTATCATGGGGCTTTTGACCATAGGAAACACATCATTCATCATGGTGATAGTTTATAACATTTCCAAATATGCCCACTTTTGTGCCCTATCACACCCATTTACACCTTCCTTAGTTTCCTAGGTTTTCGTGATTATATTTTTAATATATGGTATGCCGACTTCTATTATGTTAGTTCATGATTCATGGCACCACATTCACTAGAAAAAAAATCCAAGGGTTGTTTAAACTTGTGGGTACCCAATTGAACATGAGAACAACATACCATTCTCAAACTAATGGTCAAATAGAATAAATCAACAAGCGCTTCAAACCCTATTTGTGATGCTTTGCTTCAAAGAAGAAACACCAATGAGCATAGTGCCTACCCCTTGTAAAATGGTGGTATAATACCACTTATCATGGTGCTACCAAAATCACACATTATGAAGTGGTCGATGGCCAAAACTCCCCTTCCATGGTTTTATATTTACCAAACAGATTTAGATTTGAAGTAATAGATTGTATGCCTCCCAATAGAGAGGCTATTCTCTATACCCTTCAAAAAATATGGTGATGGCTCAAAATCCCAATAGGAGTAGTTTGACCACATCACTCTAAGCATTATTTTGCAGATGGGGATTAATTGTTTCGTCAAATTCAACCTTATAATAAAAACTCTCTCAAAGATAAAAATCACTAGAAGCTTGCATTGGAATTGTATGAACCCTATCAGATCCTCCAACACCTTGGATGAGTTTCCTACAAATTGGAATTGCTATCCCACTTCAAGATCCATCTAATCTTTCAATTTCTTGTTTGAATAAGGTAGTGGAGTCAAATTGTTGAGTTTATTCTAACCTCTCAAATATGGATGAAGAAAGGTCCATTTAAATCTTGGTAGAAGCAATATTGGCACCTACAGAGTGTCAACTATTCCAGCACACCATTTTAGGTGTTTTGATTCAATGAAAAAATGTGTAGCTAGAAAATGCCACTTGGAACCAACAATGATTTTACAACAATTTCCACACCTCTAACCTTAAGAAAAACAATGGTATTGAAGGGAGAGGTCATGTTAGGGTCCTACCCTAACCTTCCTAATTTGGGTGCTTAACAGTTAGTCAATTAATGTACAAGGCCATCTTGAAGGCCCTTTAGATAGTAGATAGTTACTTAAATTGAACAGGAGCTTCTTTATGAAATAAGGGCACTCTATTAAGAAGCTATTGATGGATCTAGAAGGCTATAGAATGTTTTGTGAAGTGTTTCCATTGTATTTGGACCTCATAGGAGCTTTCCCTCCTGAAGGTTCCCATGAACATTTATCATTCTTTTGGAGATTATTAGTACAAGGATATTTTCTACAAGTTTATGTTATTTTATATTCTATGTTATAGGTCAAATCTGCACTTCTCCATCTGTGATCACATTGCTCTGTTGATCACACAAAAGAACACTAAAGATTGAAGAGCTAGGTTGATCTAGATGACTGTAGCTAGGGTTTTCACCCTAGCTTGTGCAAATGAGCACCTACTAAGGAGAAGGGACTCCTTAGTAGTAGTTCAATAAAACAGTAAAATATGACAGTAAAGCAAACTAAATTTAAACTAACATGTGCATCAACAAGAAATAAAAAGACAAAAGCATGATAAGAATTTTCTTTTGTATTAACTTTAACTCAGATGTTGAGGTTGGTGAATCTCTTGCAGTAATCCAGGAGGGCTGCTTCTAAGCTCCAATGGGTTCCTTCTCGTTCTCCAAAGTGTTTTGGATATGGGGCAAAGGGGCACTCAAATGTGAAATTAGCTCAAAAGGGTGAGCTAGGGTTTCATGAGTGATTTTGGCAGAGTGAGGATAGGGAAGATTGTGGATATGAAATGGGAAGCCTCCATCACCTATTTATAGGTTTTTAGTGGTGGAGTGTTGACCCATGGTTTTTGGCACCATATGGTTTAGGTAAATTGTATAGGGTTTTTGCTTCTTTTTTCCCTCTTTTTCCTCTTTTTTGTATTTTTTATTCCATTTTCAGAGGGTTTTTGCTATTTTGGAGGAAATTTAAATTATTTTGGGGAAAAAGGGGGGTTTTTTGGCCTTTTGGAGGCAAATATGGTAGGAAATATAGAAAAATGAGTCATGTAATGAGGGAGATCAGGTAGTGAGCACTTTTTGGGTGTTAACAGATTTCCCCCTGATGTGTGAGGGCAGGAGCTCATCATATGGCCGATAGACATCATAGGTCTTTTATGGTTTTCCTGGGATGTGGAGAGAAGAAGAAACGAACTAGAGCCCAGAACAATGGTCTCGAACAAACTACAAAAACTGAAAAATACATGACCTCAATAATGAATGAGGGATAATCTCAATATATGGATGAGGCGGGCATTCCCATGCTCGTATCAAGATCTATAACAATAACAATGAGGTCCAAAAATGGGGACTTGAAAGATACATGACCTCAAATAATGAATGAGGAAGAATCTCAATATATGGACGAGGCGGGCATTCCCATGCTCGTATCAAGATCTATAACAATAACAATGAGGTCCAAAAATGGGGACCTGAAAGATACATGGAGAACCACTGTGTATATCATAAGGGTCTAGAGGGGACAAAAATATAGGGTATACTGCCGGGATGACCATGTCTGAGTTGACGAACTGATACACTGGAATAACAATAGTGTTGTTGAGTGTGGTACCAGAGGAACTGATGAGCTGCTGGATCATAATAACGGGGATTCATACCCTCAATGGTAGATTGGACTGGAGCTGAACTGGGTACTTAAGGAAGCATATAAGCGGATGGCTTCTGAATACAATCACCAACACAACTCAGACATACATGGGAACACATAAATGGGTGTTTCGAAGTGACTCACCAATGTGCTAGAGTCGGGGGAAATCCGGGGTCTTCGACCAATAATTGAAGGGATAGATACCTTACGCGATTCTCAACAATGCGATCAAGGTGTTGAAGTCAAGAATGTGAGAAACAACCACTGAGAGAGGCACTGATGACTCCTCTCAAAATGATCCATAGGCACTCACCACAGATGGTGATGTGTCCAAGGCGCAGGGACCTTTGGGTCTATCCTCTGGAATAGATGGGCTGGCGTCGACAGAGGGAGACCTGCAACTACCAAGGCAATGATGTTTCCTTGATAGGAGCACGAGGTGGAGAACCAAAGTGTGAGAGTACTCATGGTAGGACTGACATAATGTGGGGGTGGGGAATAACTAGGCAAATAGCGTGGGTGGACTCAACCTTCCTTTGTTCAGAGTATGATGGCAGGGGTGATCGGGCAGCATATGAAACTGACTGGTGGGAAGGAGATCATAGTTGTAATGGATCGGGGAGGGTCACTGGGATGAGTGATACTCAAGTTGGTGTAAGATGGCAGGAGACTGTAGAATACTCTGAACAAAGGTGACCTTATTGGGGGTGCTACCGAGAGGATTGATCACAGGGCCGAGGGGTACTGGTGGGACTTCTTTATGGTTTAAGGAGCGTGAAGAAGTGTGCTCAAAATGGTACTATCATGTGGATTTATACGAGCCCAGGACAGTTCGTGCTCATGATTCCTTTCAATTTTAAGGAGTCTGAAAGCGATAAGAAGACTCTAAAATAATGGACTGGTACCATCGTGTGGATTTGTACGAGCCCGGGACGGTGCATGCTCGTGGTTGCTTTCAATTTTAGAGAGTCTGAAAGCAATAAGAAGACTCCAGGGGGGTTCTTTTTCGTGTGTTAGTCTCCAAGGCCCAAAAAAGCATAAAAAGATGCAATGAAGAACTCTTCTAGCCGGTGTGACTAGAGTATTCCTTTTTCATAATTAGTCTACCAAGTCCAAAAAGGGTTAAACTTATACCAGATAGACGCCCTTTTAGGTACTTTAATGAGCATGAAAGGAAGCAAGATTGCTCGTCGATCTTTTCATTCTTTTAGGAGTCAAAAAAGAGCTTAACAGAAACTCCCTAAGTGCCTTTTTCGTAAAGGATTTGCCTGACCCGAAAAAGGGATAAAAGTATACCGAACAAAAGGAATGACCAAGCAAGGAGAGAGTGTTCAATCAAGGGACATCGATGAGAACCAAGAACGAGGGTTTGGGGGGAACACTGGTGGGCCTCCTTTCAGGATGATGAATGGTGGAAAAATAACGAAATAATTGCAGTATGAATGGAGTGAATGGCTCATGAAAAAATGTGTAGTAATTCGATAGCGGCCGATGTGACATGCAAATCAAGGCAGCAAGGTGTTGCGACACAATGTTGAAACTGTTCCTGGTGAGAGAGAGAAATGATCTCAAGCATCATCACGAGCTCGAAAAACTGAATCCGGTGATATAAGGAATGTCGGAATGGACGACGGCCGAGGTAGCACACGAACCGAGGTGACGGGGGGTGTTTTGGAAAAAATACCTGAAAAATCTGAGGGTGAGAGCAAGAAATGATCTCAAGCATCATAATGAGCGTGGAAAAATGAATCCGACGACATAAACTATATCAAAAATGGGCTACGGTCGATGTGGCATGCAAACCGAGGCGATGAGAGGTGTCTAGAAAAATGCTCAAAAAATGGTGCAGAAAAAATAAGAAAACGAGTTGACCATCATGGCGGTCTCATCGTGCTAATTCCAGTGGTGGAAACGGTTTGGAGAATGGACTCCGTATGGATGCAGAATGGCCGAAATAAGAAACATTCAACAGGCTATAAATAGTAAGTGGACCCAATATGACAAGTGTCAGTTGGACTATTGACTTTTACAGGAGATCATAGTGGACCAGAGCTTAGGTGGTGTTTTTGGACGATTCGATCGACCGATTTCAGATCCGTGAGTTGCAGGTATTCCATTAAACTCATACCTTTAATTTTTTGCTAGGTTCGGGTGGGTGGTGGGTCCCCAGGGGGGTCTATATGGTCCATGAGAGCGTGGATCACAGGTTTCTGGGATGGAATCGTGGTCAAGAATCACGAGTTCTGAGGCTAAATACGCGATCCTAGATCGCGAGTTCTGAGGCTGAATACGCGATCCTGGATCGCCAATTTAGCTTCTACAGTCGCAGTCCGAGATCATGACTGGGATCGGGAAATCCGTGATTCACGACCGTGACAGTAGCCCTGACAGCCACGATCTGCTATCGCGACTCAAAGCCCAAGAGCCGCGATCTGAGATCACGGCAAGGGTCCCTAAAGACACGATCTAGATCGTGCTTTTAGGGTTATACCGGGGGGTAATTGGTTATTTATTGGATGAGGTTCTAATGAGTTTTCATTATGTGATTGACAGGATGCCGATCGTGCTGTGGTGGGAGCGGGAGATCCCCGATGACATGATGGAGTTCATCCGAGAGGATTGGCATGTTCAGTCGACACTAGGTTTGTGCAGGCTTCTGAAGTTCGTACAGGTACCTATGATGCGTTCAACGAAACTATTGTTGAATAGGCTGGTAGGGTTTTGGGACCCGGAGATACAGGCTTTCATGCTACAGGGGGAGAGGGTGGATCTCACCCTGGCAGATGTCTACTTCTTGACGAGACTGCCCTATTTAGGTAGGATGGCTGATACGCAGCCACGGGTGTCTATGGATGTAGACATAGAGGAGATTTTGGAGTGCTACTATGTCCCGAAGGCTGAAGTGCATAGGAATGCACTCCGTATTAGTGACCTGTAGGAGCCAGCAGTGCGAGCAATTGCATCATGTGTGGTTCAAGTGTTGGAGTCTCAGGTGCCCAAACGGGTGTCAAGGCACCAGATGCAGTTAGTGGAGTGAGTGCTGCATGGTACATACTTTGCCTGGGGCCAGATGTTCCTTACCTATGTTCAGCAGCAGTTGGCCTCACTGAAGGAATCTGGCAAGGGATTCTTCAATGGATCCTGCCTCTATTCCTTCTTTATGGAGTGAGTATCGACCCTACAGCTACCGTTGCCGATTAGGGTAGGAGGGCTAAGGGAGCCACGCATGGTGCGGTGGGGACAGACGATGCGCCGACGGGGTGGCAAAGAGGTCGGCAGATACTTCACGGGGGAGCTCTATCTTCAGTGGTTACAGATGATGCTGACTCTAGACAACTATCCATATAGGGATATGGATTACACACGAGATCCAGAGGTGCCACAACCTCTAGGGTAGGCATGGGGGCCAGATGGTATGTATCTACATGTTTGATTGTTTTATGTCAGATTTTGTGTATGTTTAGGGTTGATAGATGTATATGCTGGTACTTGACTATGTATGTTCTCAGATGTGATGCAAATGTTGGACCGAGGCTGCCGTAGGGGTACGTAGTCCGTAGGGGACATGTGGCTATACTAACCCTACCAAATCGAGGGGAGGTGCGTCGATGGGATGCTGAGGGGACTTTGGAGTCCCTACAGGTTCTCCTAGATCGTCTACTAGTGGGGGTTACTGATGAGGGGTGGTGGGACCTGGATCGGGTTGTGATTGAGGTCTGCCTCGAGGCTCCACGAGACTTTTGATCGATTGCGATTCAAGTGGCCGTATTGGTAGAGAGGAGTAGGGCGCAAGATCCCTCAGGGGATGAGGAGCTACTAGAGGAGGAGCGGGGTGAGGATTTGGAGGCAGCCGATACAGGAAGTGATGGAGGTTACGACTCTCATTAGGAAGTATGGAGGACTCCCCCCGATGTGTATGGACACTCGGGATTTTTTGTATCTATGGCATGTATTTGATGAGGTTTTGCTATGTATATATATTTTTTTATAGCTGAGTACTGAGGTACTCAGGACATGTGTATAATATTGATGGTCATTGATATAGATATGCACATGGATGCATTTTTTGCGGTTATGATTATTGTATGCATGTGGATGCGCTTGTGGTCTCTTGTATGTGTGTATTGCATATGAATGCAAGAGTATGTGTTAGGAATGTGGATGCCCCTGTATAGTTGTGTGTTTATGTCATTGCACATGGATGCAAATATTATTTGATGATAGGCACGTGGATGCCCCTTGTTGTAAATGCAGTCTTTTTGGGATTTTTATATGTTTTTTGATGTGATGATATGGTATGATGATGCATGATGGATGGTTTACATGGTGTGATTTATATGCCAATCTAGGATGTTATTAGCCATTTGATCTGCGACACTATTCTGAGCTCTTGGGACATGGGTGAATGTTATGGATTCAAACTGTCGTCTTAGCTGTTTTGTGCACAGGAACTTTCCAAAGAGGCAAGGATCACACACCTGGTAGCAGTTGTTGAGCTGGGAGACAAGTGGCTGGGAGTCAAGGAACACATGAAGGTGACTTATGCCCATTTGAGGGCAGCAGTCAAGAGACCGGTCACATCATCATAATCCACCTGGTTATTGGTAGTAGCGCCTATGTACATTCCGTCAAGATGAATCAACTCATGTGAAGGGGAATATAAGACCCAGGCTACAGAGGCCAGGTTTGGAGACCAGCGGCTTGCTCCATCGGTGAAGCCAATGTAATAAGGTGGAAGATGGTCCATCTGTGATCATGCAAAAAAGGACAAGTGTAAGGTTGCAGTAAAAAGGTGAAAAGCAAAAAGAAATCAAACTGTACAATATGGACCAATAGGGCTGCTAGTTTGTTTAAGGATAAAAGTGTTTAAGATACAACCCATTATGGGGGTTGCACAAAGGGTGGCCTTCTGAGTTAGTTAAAATGTATGCCCCATGTCCGAGGTAGTTATGCATGATGTAAGGGCCTTGCCACATGGATTCAAACTTCCCTTTACCCGTCTTGTTGTGGGCTTCGTCATAGGTGAGGACTAGGTCTCCTTCATGAAAAGTTCATGGGTGGACATGTTTGTCGTAACCAGCTTTGGAACGGTTCTTGGAAGCTTCAATGGTTTGGAGGGTGGCGCGATGGTATTCATTAACTTGTTCCAAGGATAGTAGACGTTGTTCGAGTGGAGAGGTGTATGGGACAAGCTCGATGGAAAAGTGTAAGGAAGGTATCTGACACTCGATGGGGAGGACAGACTCTACACCGTGAACTAAATGAAACAGGGTAAAACCGGTGGCGGTCTTAGTTGATGTACGGTAAGCCCATAATGCAGGGAAAAGCATGTGATTCCAATTGGAATTATGTTGGTCAACAGTGCATTGGAGGATGGTTTTTAAAATTTTGTTAATGGCCTCAACTTGGCCATTCCCTTGGGGGTAGTAAGCAGAGGAATACTGATATTCGAACTTCAGAAGAGTGGACAACTCGTGCCAAATGGCATCTTCAAAATTTGAACCATGGTCTAAGACCAGCTATTTGGGGACCCCAAATCGTGTAATAACATGGTTAAAAAAGAAACAGGCAGCGGTGTCGGCTTTACAATTGAAGGTGGGCATGGCTTCAGCCCATTTGGTGAAGTAGTCAACGGCGACAATCATGTACTTATGGTCGTTTGCGGATGAGTGTTTACATTCCATGAAGTCGATGGCCCATTTGAAGAAGGGACCAACGGTTACGACTGGGTGTAGTGGGGCAGGTGGTATCTGAGCCTTAAGGGCAAAAAGTTGGCAATTATGGAAATGTTTGACTGTTGTGATGTAGTTGGTAAAGAGTGTAGGCCAGAAGTATCTGGCGTGGATGACCTTCTGGGTGGTGGCCATTCCAGAGAAATGTCTGCCGCAGGCACCACTATGACAGTCATTGAGGACTTGTTCGGCTTCCTCGTGTGTAATACAACGACAGAGAATAGTATCAACCCCTCGCCGGTAAAGGACATAGCCTAAGAGGAGATATCGAGAGGCATGGTGACGGATATGGCGGCATCCATCATGGTTTGTGTTGGGTCGAAACTTCTGCGTGCGAAGGTATAGCAAAATATCACCGTACCATGGGTCATCGGACGAGATGATGAATAGGTGATTGTCGGGTAACTCATCGGATATTTGTGGGGACTGCAAAAGGGATGGGAGATCGGTTATGAGCTGGGAAAGTGCGAGGGGTTTAGTGCTCTTAGGGGTTGTGAAAGTTAGGTCATATTCTTGGAGGATAATTACCCATTTAGCAATGCGACCTTGCATAAGTCGCTGGTTAAAGAGATAGACCATGGGGTTGGAGTCGATGACAACTGTGGTATGGCTGAGTAAAATGTAATGTTGCAATTTTTGTACGAAAAAGACGACGGAAAGGGCCATCCTCTCTTCATATAGGTAACGTAGGGGTGGTCCAAAAAAGGTTTGGCTAACATAATAAATGACATGCTCCTGGCGAGCAGCATCTTCTTGGACAAGGACTCCTGACACAGCATGGTCGGATGCCGAGACGTAAAGGATGAAGTCCTGAGAGAAATATGGAGGGGAGATCAAAGGGGCTTGCATGAGAGATTTTTTAAGTGCTTCGAATGCAGCTTGCACCTGGTCATCCCAAATAAAGGGTATGTGAGTACGAAGTAGGCGTAAGAAACCATGAACTATGGTGGCATAATTAGGAACAAAATGACGAAGGAAATTAGATTTCCCCTGTAAACTCTGTAGCTGCCAGAGAGTGCATGGTGTGGGAAGGTCTATGATGGCTTGGACTTTGAGAGGATCAATAGAAATTCCTTTATGGGAAACAATGAAACCCAACAAGTAGCCTGCTGAAACGCAAAAGACACACTTGAGTGGGTTCAAGCGGATCTGATATTTGCAACAACGCAGAAAGACTTGCCAGAGGTCGTTAAAGTGGTTTGATCATTTCCTGGAACATGCTGTGAGGTCGTCAAGATAGACTAGTAGGATATGGACCAAGTCATGAAAATAATAAGTCATGGCCCACTGGAAGGTGGCACCAGCATTTTTAAGGCCGAAAGGCATGACACAATAGGAAAAGGTGCCCCATGGGGTGGTAAAGGCAGTCTTGTATTGATCTTCCTTGTGGATCTAAATCTGGTTGTATCCAGAGAAACCGTCCATGAAGGATAGGATTTCATGCCCTGCACACGCATCGATGAGTTGGTCAATAAATCGCGTGGGGAAGTTGTCTTTGGGACATGCTCGGTTTAAATCACGGAAGTCAGTACATACTCTGATGGTGCCTTGGTTTTTGTTAATAGGGATGGGGTTAGAAACCGAACTGGTATATGCAATAGGATAAATGAATCTGGCTCTTCGAAGTTTCTCAATCTTCACTTTAACGGCGGGGAGCTTTGATGGGTGAATGCGACGCTGTTTCTGTCGAACGGGGGGTGCATCTGGCCATGTGTCAATGTGGTGCTCTATGATAGCAGGGTCAAGACTAGTCATTTCAGTATAGGACCAAGCAAAGACATCGCGGAACTCTTTGAAAAGTTTTTTGTACTCTCCGATCTCGTACTTAATGCAGGAGGCTCCTAACATAATGAGCTCATGAGGACTAGTTGGGGCAGAGATATCAATGTAGATTATGGGTGAGATATTGGCCGTGTTACCTTCCTTGAAAGCATCGGGAGCGGGAATGGGCTCTTTAAACCAGTTGACCTTGGTGGGGAGGAAATATTTGGACTCAACCAAAAATTGGGTGGCTATGGTGGGGGAGGACTCTTCCGAGAGGAAATAGGAACCATGGTGCATATCTTCCCAGGGGTAATCAGGTGCGGTAAGAGCCTCAAGAATCTCCTCATCATTGTGGAAACTTTGGGTTGTCAAATCGGTTGATGAGGGAGTGCTAGTAGAAGAGATCATATAAATGGTATTAATCTCTCCGGTTGGCAGGGATGCTGGGGGGTGTATCTCTTTAGTGGTGGGGGAAGCTGTCTCGAGGTACAAATTATTCATCTCGTAGAGAGCTGCTCTGTAATTTGAGAGATATGGACAGTGATGTGAGTAATGGCTGTAATTACCACATATTGCACAAGGGTGGTTGGTACGCAGTGATTTATCATGAGGCTTAAGGGTAGGGTCGAGTTGGACAACTAGGATGTTGGGGTCATCGTCAAGCATTTGCATATGCTCTTGTAATGCGGTTAATTGTGGACATTGATGGGTAGCATGGCCCAACTCATCACACAACGAGCATTTGGGAGGAGCGCGAAACGTGGGGGGGGTTTAACTATTTTGGGTGGGGGTAAAGCAGTGTATGGTTGTGGGCCTCTGACCCCAGTGTGCTTGATAAGAGGGGATGGATTAGTGGATGAGGAAGGAGTAGTAATACCAGTAGGTGGTTGACAAGTAGTGGTGATGGATTGCACTGGTTGTAGGGAGACATTTGGTGTCGGAGGGGAAACGGGAGGCGTGATGTACCATACAGGTAATCCTAAATTTAAACCGAGGAGGCTGACAATAGCCATAACTAGGGTGCTTACTACTCCCGAAGGGGGGAATAGGGAGGGGATTGTATGGATGGGTGTAACACCAACATGACTAGGTACCAGTGGTGGTTGGGGTAGCAAGGGCAGTTGATGGTTGGGTGTTGGTGTATTGTGGGAAAGGGTACATAAGTCAGATATTTCGGTCGCTGGTAACGAGGGTGGAATGGACCGGAATATTGAGGTCATCGGTGTATCTGAGTAGACTCCAGGTCCCATTGAGGAAACCAACGAGGTAGATGCACCGCAAACGGGTTGTTCAACCATGGGGAGAACATTTTTGGGTGCAGCCGGGGCATTGGGATCATAATAGGTGAGTTGATCAACCTTGACCACGCGTCCGTCATGGGGGAACATCATGGTACAAAAAATGGATGAGGCAACCGCTCACATGGCATAAATGTAACTGCGGCCAAGTAAGAGGTTATAATCAAGTTGGGCATTGATGACCTCTATGTCAATAAGCACTGTTTTACTAGCCAACTAGACAGGGAAATTAGCTAAGAGACCTTGGGGTTGAGCCGAATGGCCGTCGTAGGCTCACAACGTAGTGGTGGACTACTGGAGAGTAGGGGTTCCCAACTTCTACCAAACGAATGTGGACATAACGCATGTAGAGGCACCCTCATTGATGATGCACCGATCGATGACAAGATTCCGAATGGATACCGAAACTTGGAATGCTAATGTGGAAGGCAGGCGTGGTTTGGATTGGTCCAAATCGAAGGCCATCATTCGTGAATCAGTTGGGTCAATAGCACCAATGGCTAAAAGCAAAGTATTGCACTGTGTAGGATAGTTTTTCAAGACCTCTAACGTAGACAAGGCTGAGAGGGACTAAGCTAAATCATCTACAATGTTGTAATTAGATGCAGCACGAGCATTGGGGTTATTGTTGATGCGATAGAGTGGGAATATTGTTGATGCGATAGAGTGGGAAGCGAGGGGCTTTTGAGATGCCATCTAATAGGGCCAGAGGTATTCATAATGACTGATTGGTGGGAAGGGTATTGGTGTTTTTGTCGACGGGAGGGGCTTCAGGGGTGGATCCGTATTGGTTCCGACGGGTTTGAAGCTTGACATCAATGGATGACATCATTAACAAGTGATGGGTACCTGAATCTATCATGGGTTGATCAGGAACGGCATAAGTGATTTGCTGTTGTGGTGGCAAGTTTCCTTGAGGGGGAGCCAATGGTTGAGTGTTCACTACACCTTGGTTTGGTAAAGGGTTTTGTAACACTAAGGGTTGAGTCTGAGGTGGTGGGGGGTTGGGTGGCACCTAAGGATCTATGTGCCCTTGGCGATGGGCATCATCAGTCCAGAGTTGTCGAGCCTGCTCCAAATGTGGGCAAGCATGTGTGTAATGGCCATAGACCCTGCAAATAGAACAAGGATGGTTTGTTCGCAAATTAGGATTTTTAGCTTGTTTGGGTGGCCTGTCGGGATTTTGGTTGGCAGGTGCCGTGTTATTATTGTTCGGGGGATTAGGGGGCTGGCCACATTGGTCTGGAGGAGGGTTGTTCGTGCGGTTACATCCTTTTCCATGGTTTTGCAGGCCTTGATGGCATTGGTTATTTTGGTTCTACTATGGATTCTATTGGGCATACACTTGCCCTTGGGTAGTAGGTGGGTTTTGGGGTTGTGCAAATGCGGGAGCAGGCTGCGGTGGATAATAAGTGGGTGGAGGCGGTGCAGGTGCTGAACCTTGTGGGGGTTGCTGATACGTTTGTGTGATGGGTTGTGGGTTTTCCGCAACTGCTTCCTGTGGTGGATAATAAGCAGGGGGACTTGAGAGGATACAGGAGCTTGTGTGACCTGCGGGTGATAATATGGCTGAGGTGCAGCCAGGGGGGCATAAGCAGGGGATGCATGGCCAAAACACTGAGGTGGACATGAGGGTCCGTGGGAATGGTGATTATGGGCCATGGGAGCATATGAATTGGTTGCTTCCGAGTGGGATGTAGCCCGTGAAAGGTCGGGGCCATGGCTAGTGCGTGCTATGGAAAAGGGCTGGTTATGTGATGCGATATGGCCAATGATGCCATCGGCGGCATGGGATGCCCCCGGTGCATCATTGCGGGAGGAATCGATGTGGGGGGTGTCAGGTATAATGGTATATAGATAACTAGACTAGGCATAAATAAGGTCAAATTGATGGGCTTTGAGGATGGCCTCTTCCTCGGACTGGGGTCGCTCGGATGCAACATCCTTGGCAATGACAGGAAGGAGAGATTTTAGAAACCAATCTAAGAAGATACGGTCATCTAACTTGATTTTGCACAGGCTTCGGTGTCGATGCCACTCATGAATATGGTCAGTGATGTGGGTGGCCGTATTTTGTCTGCAATATAGTAGGATCTCAACTCCTGCATCATAGCAGACAGGTAACTGAAAGAACTACAGGAAGGTCGAGGCGAGGGAAGTAAAGGTGGCATGGGTCCCATGGGGCTACTCGATGTACTACTTGGCTGTAGAGCCTGTGAGGGTACATTGTAACAAATGGAGTCGGACAGAGTCATCCACTATGGAGTTGGAGGAACACCACAGATGGAAGGACATAATGTGGTTCTGGGGATCTTCACCTGCCTTGCCCTCAAACTTAGGGATGTCTGATGGGAGCTTGGTAGGCATGTGAGGCCATGCAGGGTTGTGTCTGATGGGATCGTTGGTTAGTTTGGACAGATCAGGAAGGTTGAGACTATCCATGAATGGAAAACTAGTAGAAGGATGTGACATACTGGTGGTCATGACCACATTGGGGCCAATGCCCCCAAGTGGAGGGGCCGAGTTCAGGTTGGGGATGTTGCCCCCAGGGGGAGGAATGAAGGTGGTATGGGATGGTCCTGGACCTCCAAGAGTAGTGTGATTCATTAGTGGAGCTGGGTTGGGTATGCTAGCCACTGGAATGGGCACACTGATCGGAATGGTGGGTGTGGGCCCCATCGAGGGCATACCCAAAGCGAGTGTGGTAACTGGGGTTGTGGTGGACGCTCCACTAGTGGTTCCTATAAAGAAAGGGTTAGAATTAATGCCAACCATGGGGCTGGTTGGTGCAGTGCAAGTGGGGTTTTTGGACTCTTCCTGTGAATTAGATGTGAAATAAGGGGCGTCCGGGTCAGGTGACGTATCTCTATGTTGCCTACAAGTGGATTCGAGTGATGAAGCTCTACGTCTATGATGGGTGATGTCAAGTGAACTGTGCTGTGGGGGCTCACCTCGGAGGCGCTGAGAATGTCTCAGGGACTCAATGGTGACAGATGATGTCAAGTATCGGGGTGGTTGTGTTGAGTGAAAAACAGCTCAAAAACCCCAATGTAGCTGACTGTGCAGAAGGAGAGAGCAAAAAATATGGCACTCAGGCCAACAACCAGCTCAAAACACTCACTGTACCAGTTGTGCTACAATAAGCAGAGTGTCAACAACAATGGTCAGAACACCAACAAGCAGCAGGTTTCCTAAAAGATAAAAATAGTGGACTCACTAGACCAAAGAGAGGTAAGGGAGCATGCAAACACCTAGCTAAATAGTATTCTGACTCAACCAGACATATCCTCTGCAAGGTGATGAAATCCAAGTCAGACAATATGGATAATAGATCCAAGTGGCTAAAGATATCCCCCTACTAGGAGGGACACCGGGTAAGACAATCCTAGAAGAAAGGAAACTAAGATACCCCATTCATGACACGTCCAGAAAGGTGAATCTACAGCTCTGGTCCTGTCACAGTGTGGGCCTAAAAGGAATCACCACATGTAGACCAACAATTAGGTAGCCTTCAGTTACTGAATGGATTGCGGTATTCCACTCAGGCCTCCGGAACCAATCTGGCTACTTCAACCCTCCTAAGGGAGAGGCCCTTTGATAAACTAGTTGTGACCATGCCAAAAAATACTAGGGGATTTTGGTTCCCTAAGGGACAACAACTATGTCTCAAGTGTAAGCGACCGATGGGTGTTATTTGGATGCTTATCCCCCCTGTCCTACCTAACTACAATATTCTTATGTGTTCCTCAAGTGGGGTTAGAATGTTGGTTGTGTTAAGTAGTATTTTAGGGCTCACTTGAATTAGGTGACAGAGGTGTGCGTGTGAGATAATAAACCCAATCAAAAGTGCCATGGGGTGGGAAACTTTCTAACTAATAATAATAATGCAGAAATTAAACTTGTAATGCAAAATTTTCTTTTTTCAATTGAAATGCTTAAACTTAAAAAAACTCTGTAAATGGAACAGAAAGCAAACTACAGAAAAAGGTTGTAGGTAAGTATGGTTGCAGATAGAACAGGTGGCTGTGCAGGTGCAGAAAATATTGCAGCAAAGTTCTGGGTTCAAACAGGGTAAAAATGTGCAGAAAATAGATTGTGGGTCTATGGTGAAACTATGCGGCTGGATCGCGGGAAATAGGCTGAAAGCTGCGGGGAGATTGCAGGAAATAGGCTGAAAGCCACAGGGAGATTGTAGGAAACAAGCTGAAAGCCACGGGGCGATCGCAAGAAACAGGCTGAAAGCCGCGGGGAGATCGCAGGAAACAGGCTGAAAGCCGTGGAGAGATCACAGGAAACAGGCTGAAAGCCACGGGGAGATCACAGGAAACAGGATGAAAGCCATGGGGAGATCGCAGGAAATAGGCTAAAAGCTACGGGGAGATCGCGGGAAACAGGCTGAAAGCAACGATCGGATCGCATCTATGGGGAAAAAATATACAATTTTCGGTAGCAAACCCAACTGCCGAAAGGGACAGCCGAAAAGGAGAAAACAGAAAAATATTTGCAGAAAATAAAACTTTTAAAAATTATAACCAAAAACTCAAAGGAACACTAGGGGAGTCACCAAAACTGTAGCTAAGGTTTTCACCCTACCTTGTGCAAATGAGCACCTACTAAGGAGAAGGGAATCCTTAGTAGCAGTTCAATAAAATAATAAAATATGATAGTAAAGCAAAGTAAATTTAAACTAACATGTGCATCAACAAGAAATAAAAAGATAGAAGTATGATAAGAATTTTCTTTTGTATTAACTTTACCTCAAATGTTGAGGTTGTTGAATCTCTTGCAGTAATCCAGGAGGGATGCTTCCAAGCACCAATGGGTTCCTTCTCCTTCTCCAAATTGTTTTGGATATGGGCCAAAGGGGCACTCAAATGTGAAATTAACTCAAAAGGGTGAGCTAGTGTTTCAGGAGTGATTATGCCAGAGTGAGGATAGGGAAGATTGTGGATATGAAATGGGGAGCCTCCATCACCTATTTAGAGGTTTTTAGTGGTGGAGTGTTGACCCATGGTTTTTGGCACCATATGGTTTAGGTCAATTGTATAGGGTTTTTGCTTATTTTTTCCCTCTTTTTCCTCTTTTTTGTATTTTTTATTCTCTTTTTAGAGGGTTTTTGCTATTTTGGAGGAAATTTAAATGATTTTGGAGAAAAAAAAGGGGTTTTTTGGCCTTTTGGAGGCTTTTTAATGTTTTTTTAAGGTTTTGGAGGCAAATATGGTAGGAAATATAGACAAATGAGTCATGTAATGAGGGAGATGAGGTAGTGAGCACTTTTTGGGTGTTAACAATGATTTATTGACTAGAACTACTCTCTTAATCTAAGAAACATACTATTTCTACTGATTTCATGAGATGAACACTACTATCTGGGCAGTAAACCAACATACACCTTGGAGATGAACTCTGCTTTCCTCAAGGACAACCAGTGTACACAAATTAAAATGTTGCAAACAATTGTTGCTAAGCACAAAAGTTGCTTACTGTACGCTACTCTGGTTATATGAAACCCGCGTACATCTTAAGATGAAGTCAAAAAATATATTAGTATTATGAATTTGGATTAGTTGAAGTTGGTTCTGCAACTTCCCCAACCTCCCAATTCAACCACCTCTTGAATCCAACTGCCTACCTTGTCCCATAAATACAAGGAGGATCTATGAGAGAGGGACCTAGAAGAAAGGCTTGAAGTGTTGTTACACAGGAGGAATTCCCAATTCATTGTGAACAGCAGTAGCCCAGGACTCAGTTGCAGAAGCATCTTGGCACGTCAAGTATATTTGTACTGATTCATGTTTCTTTGACAATAAAAAGGTGGAAATACCCATCCTGTCCCAAATCGAATGTCTATTGGATTGTATGTTCATTTGGATTAGTATCTGATTGTTGTTGATGCTTGATTGTTTTCAATATTCATCATATTTATATAGTCAAGATACACTAAGGAAGGTTTCCTTTGTGTTGCAGGTTCATCATAGCAGGAGATCAAGTGAAAGATGGGACCAGCCGTCGATTAAAGGTACATCTTTCGATATCCCAATCTCTTTCATTTGTAGTAATTACATGCAATATAATGAATGTATTTACCTATCAACCCCGCCCAAGTTGGTAGTGTCTCTCCTCACTATAAGGTTTAAATCCTGAACAACAGACTAGCAACTCTGTTGGGGAGGTAACCGATAGTTGTTTCTGCTCTAGGAGACCTAGTTTAGGGTTTCTTCCAGTCCATTTTAAGTTTTTGATTCTTTGAGAGGTCTTATAGGTCTTTGTTACCTATCCCTTACTGCTTGATTCATCTCAGTCTACTGCTGCAAAGCCTGTTTGTGTCCTTCTGAGTCATGTACACTAGTTTAGTCTACATACAGTAGCGTTTTTTAAATGATGAAAGATGCTTCTTATAGAATGGCTTCAGGTTCCCTTCCTCGCATTGGGTCCAAGGGTGGGGACATTATAGGAGGGAAACCAACAAAAGCCCAGAAACACACAAAATGTTGAGGAGGGTAAAAAGGAAAAAAGGAAGGCTAAGTTCCCTTGCAAGCTATGTCAAGAGGAACACCTTACCCATCAATTCCCTCTAATGGAAGAAGCCTAGAAGCTGATCTGTGACAAGAAACCAGCTATCTTAAAAGACCCTTTCCCTCACAGACAGAGTTCAACTTTTGGCAGCTCTAGTGCTAGGGGCACCACTCGTGCCACCTCAACTAATCAGTCATTCGTTAATATGGTAAGCTCAGATGCTCTATTCCAAACTCAAGCAAATAATTATACCCCGGATCCGCAGCAGAAGGATGCTCCTGAATCCTCTACTCCTCTTCACATACCAGTGGAGATGCTGCCAAAGATACCGAAAGGTGTCTACAAACGGGCTGTGCACAAGCCCAACGCATGGGCTTCCCCCAACTACAATGTTGTGGAGGATTTAGCCCAAACCCCTTGTGCCATGTCTACTTTGGAGGTACTGCAAGTTTCCCATTGCAATGCAGTGTACTCCTTGTAGTGAATGGGAGTGCTGATTCATCTGCCATGCTTGTGTGTTTTGATATGAAAGATATCAAGTACTGGTTGTTGTATTGATCCGGATTTATGTGGGAACGAAACAAAAGATAGCATATACAGAATCATATACAGAGATATATTGCAAATAACACAGTGATACAGTAAACACATATTCTATTAAATAGCGGAAATAGAACAGACTGTAAAATACAATAGCTAGAATGGTGGTAGCTATCTCTGAGAAGAGATGAGGCCGCTATGCTCATTTGTGCCAAGATGAATACAAAGAGAGGCTGAAAGGGCCTATTTATCATAAGCATGAGGGAAAGAATCCCAAACATCCAAAAACCTAACCCTAGAAGATGAACCGTCATAAAGTTTGCAGCCCCAAGGTGGTTAGTTGAACAATCAACTTCCCGGGGTCATAACTTTTGCATATGATCTCCGTTTGGGGCGCTCGGTAGCCCGTTGGAAAGGTCTATCCGAGATTTACAACCTTCAAATGGGTCTAAATGGCTCTGGAAGTTTAGGACCCAAAAAACTGCTAAAAATAGTAATTTACCAAAATTGCCAGAACACTGTTTTGAGCCAGTTGGAAGAGGTGGGCCACCACCGATATCCACCTGGATCAATCCTCCCTCCTTAGGAAGCAATGGTATCCATTGCATTAAATCCCTTATCATATGTCGAGCTATGTGTCGAGTTGAGCTCTTGGTGCGACATTTGCTGAAGTGGAAAGGTTGCCTTACTTTGACATCTTCAGAGGGTCGTAATTGTTGTTGATGGATGCGCTGGAGCTGTTCAACAGTTTTGGTTGTTGTGGTATCCTTGGTATGCACTGGTGTCGATGGTTTCTTTTTGGAGGAGCTCCTTGAATGCGTGGCCTTGCACTGTAGAGGTACCTGAATAGGCGATGCGGCACTGAATTTGTGTTCTTCTTGTTTCTGCTAAATAGAAGGATAATCTACAGACGTTGTGGATGTCTCCGCGATCTGATGTTCACCTTTAGTGGCAATTGTGAATAGGGAAAATTTCCCAGTGTGGGAGATTATCTTCCTTCCTTGCTCATTTGGGGTAGGTGCAACTATCTCTGGTATCCGATAGAGTTGTCCTCCCAAAGTGACAATGACACTGCGAGGTCGTGATTCATATACAGCATGATGCTTCCACATATATGGTTGTCCTAAAAGAACATCACATAGTTCAAGTGGGGCCACATCACACAATACCTCATCTTTGAAGGACTTGATGCCATATGGTAGGTGACATTGGTGACTGACACGGATCCTTCGTCCTTGGCTTAGCCATCCAATGGTGTATGGTTGTGGATGTGGCGTTATTGGTAGCTCCAATCTCTTGATGACTTCTTCTGAGATCAGGTTCTTCTGGCTGCCGCTGTCCACAACAAAGTGTTGGGGAATTCCCTTCACCCACATCTGTGAGTGGAAAAGGCACTCCTCTACCTCCGAATCTTCAGGATCCTTTGGCTGAATCTGTGTGGTGGCAACAACAGAACTGGGTTTTGCATCAATGATCTGCTTCCCTTTTCGCGCAGTTGTGAAATTAGGTTATGAGTCAGAATCGGAACTGGGATCTAATTCTGAAGCTTTGATCTCAGCCACCAATGACTATTTTGAGCAACATTCATCAGTGTTGTGCCAGGGGCTTTTGTGGAACTTGCACCACTTCCCGGTGTCCTTCTTTGTCTTTTCTTTACCCTTATTCGCTTGTGGTTGGGACTAGTTGTCCTTTCCCTACCCCGTGTTCTGTGAGGTAGAGTTTCACTTGCCCTGCTTCTGGGCAGGTCCGAAGTCATGCTTGTTCTTTTGCTGAAATTTCTGCTCGATTTTGACAGCATATCGATAAGCGGATCCAAGTGAAGAGATTTCCAGGAAATCCATCTCGGTTCATATGTACTGGTGTAGGCCACTGCGATATTTCAGTACTAGGTGCTGCTCGGAGTCCTTGATACCCAACTTTGTGCACGAGGTATGAAAGTTGTTGGTGTACTCCGACACCGTTTGGTCCCTCTCTTGGTGCAGAATGGTCCATTTTGTGTACTGGTCATCATAGTTTCCAACAGGGTAATATTTTTCCTTGACGGCATCTATAAAAGAGGCCCAAGTGGGATTAGAATATTCAAACAATCCAGAATCGTCTGATGAGTTTTGCTCACAATAAGTTTCCCACCAATTTTTGACATGGGGGACAGCCTTGAGGAGTGCAAAGACAATCTTTTCCCTGTCGGAAAAATTGTGGACAGAGAAATACCCTTCTAGTAGATTCAACCATTTATCTAGGGCATCGGCATCGATTTGGCCTTCAAATAAAGGGATATCAAAATTAACTTGTACCTTGAAGGGAGTCGTATCTCCAAAATGGTTGCTCGTTGAGGGTGCGTTTTCCACTGTTGGCATGCGTTGAAGGATCTAGGTGAAATTATCCATCAACTCATTCCTCTGTCGCGTGAGGGCTTCCTCGAGCAACAACTTGATATGATCTATTGCTCTGTCGTCTCTCTTTTCTTCCACCATGGGAGGCCATTTGGGGCGGCGAGAGTGGTCTTCCCCAAGTGAAACTAGTTCGAGACCCAACTCTCTGTATCCTGACCTTGTCAGGGACATGCACCGAAAAACAATCAAAGAGCAGACCGCTCTGATACCACTAATCCGTATTTATGTGGGAATGAAACAAAAGATAGCATATGCAGAATCATATACAGAGATATATTGCAAATAACGCAGTGATACAGTAAACACATATTCTATTAAATAGCGGAAATAGAACATATTGTAAAATACAATAGCTAGAATGGTGGTAGCTATCTCTGAGAAGAGATGTGGTCACTATGCTCATTTGTGCCAAGATGAATACAAAGAGAGGCCGAAAGGGCCTATTTATCATAAGCATGAGGGAAAGAATCCCAAACATCCAAAAACCTAACCCTAGAAGATGAACCGTCATAAAGTTTGCGGCCCCAAGGTGGTTAGTTAAACAGTCAACTTCTCGGGGTCATAACTTTTGCATACGATCTCCGTTTGGGGCGCTCGGTAGCTCGTTGGAAAGGTCTATCTGAGATTTACAACTTTCTATTGGGCCCAAATATGTGCTGTTGGAAACCATTTGGTCCCCCAAATCACCAAAAAATGTCGTTTAGGGCCTCAAAATGGCTCCAGAAGTTCAAGACCCAAAAAACTGCTAAAAATAGTAATTTACCAAAATTGCTAGAAGACTGTTTTGAGACAGTTGGAAGAGGTGGGCCGCCACCGATATCCACCTGGATCATGTATCATGTTGCTCTCGAGATAGAGGTCGTTCATGGTCCCATGACCATTCGACGAGCTGTGGTAGATGAGGGTGCATCCATTTGCGTAATGTCTATTTCTTATTGGAAAGCTTTGGGTGAACCCAAGTTAGCTCCCTCTAACACGGTACTTACCGCCTTTGATAGAAGATATTTCCACCCACACGAAGTCTTACCATCATTTGATGTTGAACTTGCGGGCAAACTAGTATCGGTAGAGGTTGAAGTTCTGGACGCTCTGCTTGACTACAACTTATTGTTAGTTAGGAGCTGGACATATGCCATGCAGGCAGTGTCATCAGTTGTCTTCCAGATCATAATGTTCCCTCAAAAGGGAAAGATCATCATAGTCGATCAACTTTCATTTTCCCAAAAGACCAACCAAACTTCATCTGATTCAACTATCCCATTGGTGAATCAATCCTGCCCAGTCACTGAGAGTTTGGGAGTAGGTCTCTATGGGTCATTAATAGGCACTTTTGACCTACCTTCTCCCATTAATTTTATTGGTTCTGAAGAATGTTCCTCCTCTGAAACTTCCACGGTCGGTTCAACCACAGATACTCAGATTCTCCCTACTGAATCAGAACCAGTTGTGCATGTATCTATTGTAGAGGTAACCTACTTGGATTCACAACAAACTACAATAGAACATATCATGACTCCGTTGGTCTCTGTTGAGTCAGATATGGACTATGCCCTTGCATGGTCAGTGGACTCAACCCACTCTCCTAATTGTTTAGACACAGTTTTTCCTTCTAACGAAACGTTTTTGGAAGCTATGATAGGCCTAGACCACCATCGAGAAAATATACACCCCAGGTCCTATTTACTTCCCATTCTAAAATTGATAGAGAGGTGAGTTCTCTCTGAGACCCAGTGAGAATATTGATTTGTCCTCTATCCTTTCCACTTCACAAGTTGTTCTTGTCAAAGGGAATAGAGCGAATACATTGAGAACCATCTTGATCAACATTTCCACTGAACCTGGAGTCACGGGGAATATTTTTATTGGAGCGGATTGTTATCTTGATGAGATCATTTCGTATACCAATCTTTTTAATGATTTTTGTGACATATTTTCCCGGTCTCATCAAGAGATCCCATGCATTGACCCTACTTGAAGAAGTACTACGCTTAAGCATTTATGCTTTTTCATGTATTTTTAATTGTACATTTTGTAGAGTTAGCTTTGTTTACGGTTGTAGTTACATCTTCTGCATTTATCGCTTTGTGTTTCAGATGGTGACTGAACACTTTATAGGGTTTATTGATCACGCTACCAGCCACACCCATTAGTTGGCTGCAACTGCTTGGGTTATTTACTCACCAACTGGTCAACTGGTGTCTTCGGGAAGGGCTTGTTTAGGTCCCACAACGAACAATGTGGCTGAATATAGTGTGGTCATAGAGCTACTCTGAGATGCTCTGTTTCATGGCATTTCACATTTGGAGGTATGGCTCGACTCACAGTTAGTTGTTTTTCAGTTAATGGGTGTTTATTAGGTTAGAGATCCTACTTTGCTACGTTAGTTTCTACGGGTTAAGTTACTTAAGAGACAGTTTGAGTATATTATATATCAACATATTCCAACGAACTTGAATGCATTACCTGATTCATTTGCAAACTACGTTTTAGATTGGAATTTGCATCATTCACACACATAATAATTCATGCATAAAACACAATAACACACATGTAAATAACCGATACTATATATATATATATATATATATATATATATCCATATTAAAAAGTAGTATGAGTTTGGATCATAAGTCTGTCATAGAGTCATGTCATAAGATACAAAATTGGGCTTGATGGCCTCAAAAATATACATAGAATATCCTTCTCCTATGGAGAAGATGGGGCCTCATATGCCTCTGCTGCCTCTCGATAGCAAATGACTAGCCTAGCTACTTTCTGCAGTAACCTCATCCAGGCTAGGGGCACACCAACACATCCTCCTACATATCAACTAGCATCCGCTCAATCCGATATGTAGGAATTTCATGATTTAACCAGCTCATCTTCCTCTCTATGGTTCCCAGTGTGGAATCAACTACACCCACTTCTACTGGTCTCACGAAAGTATATGGGTGTCCCTCAGGGCATACTGGTCCAACATCTGCATTTGACACTTTGTTTTAGTACTTCAAACTCATCATAAAAATCACATATATAAAATATAAAAATTAAATAATTTTTCAAAAACATAAACATACCTATATCTCCCCAGGCTTCTCTTGGAGGAAGTACCAGCTTAGGATCATGGAGGAATTTTAGGCCTGCATATGGAACTACTCAAGAGCTGGCACCTATCATTCTCACCAACCCCATAAGTCATCCTCGTGGTAACAGAAGTTTCTCTCGCCACCACCCTGGCGGAGGAAGATCTCACCTCAGTGGGCCAGCATTGACTCGGGAGGGTTGATAGGGGGAATTTCCATGCCCAAATTGATAGCAGGCACCCTCTTAAAGAAGAAGGTGCAAAGTAGGCTTCCATACCCAAAATTCTTCATTTTCCCGGTCTTACACCCCGAGTGTTGAAGCTTCATGTTCACCAAAAGACTTGAACACTAGTCATAAACATGCCCTTGTAAGCATTCAATACCTATATACATATAATGTCTTGATGCAAGATGTTGTGAAGCACTTCCTCCCATTCGGTTGAGAACACTCAGAATAACTCAGAGAGGGAAGCTTGCGACAGTTGAGATGAGAACTTGACTACCGCATTTCTCAGTTCCTAGTAGGTAGTAAGCATTGACATATTCTTGCATGGACAAGGCACCCACATTGCAAGAGGACCCTTTTATATTCACTAAGTCTCCCCTCCGAGAGAGCCATGATAAAGTAGATGTCATCTATGGTGAGCTCTAGTATCTCACCTTGGATATCAAACACCATGGCATTTGCGTCCCAATATTGGACAAGTCTTTCAAGCAAGCAGATTTGTGCCCACATGTTGACTGTTCTATAAAATTTCAGCAATCCACATCTTTGAAGTGTATGAAGGGTCATTAGTTCTTGTAATGCTTTTTGGTCCATGTCCTCATGCTCCCTTTCCCGCCATACCAAAACCATCCTGCCAAGAAACAGTCAAATTTTATTATTTTTCACCTTTTTACCCTACTTTCAGGGGTGTACGTTGTTGTTAGTACTGAACAGGCATGTTTGACTGCTGCTCTTTACGAGCTAAACTAGCGCACTTGGCCAGTGAACACTGTTTTTTCTCATACACAACAACGTACATGCAAAACACGATGTGAACATTGCTAGAAAATGATTTTTGACCATAAAAATTGACAAAAAAATACATGAAATTGCAAGTTTGGAAGGAATGAACTTACGTGCTGGAAGTAGAAGATCGATCGATGGTCTGGTTTGGTTGCAATCAACGGAGTAAGATCAAGGTTTTGCTCCAATTTTTCCCTAGAATTTGCAAATGTGATATTTTGATTTGTTAATTTAAAACTAATTATATAAAATTGACTTTAATTTTACCCACTTTTTGCAAAAGTGTATAGTTTCAAGTTGTCCCTAAGATGTTCTATTTAATCAGTAATGCCTACAAGTCTTGGTGAGTTAAATTTAACCAATATATTTCAAATTTTCACTAGATTTTCAAAGTATTGAACCAGACACGACTTATTTTCTTATCAATAGACCAATATAAGTACCATGTTGTTATTATTTTCATTAAGAAACTCTGTCGATAGTTACTAATGCGATTGTTGAGATCCTATTTTTTGGCAAGTTATGAACCCACGATCCTAGAAGTTGTCTTTTAAATCGTTTTAAGCTCTTGTTTTGACTATTTTAAATACTAAATAAGATTGCTGAGCAAACATGGTCTTTTCAAGCTCGTTAAATGAATTTAAGGTCCATCCGCTTAAGTATAAGTTTAACCCTTTTCCTGACTTTTGCAGATTAATTACGAAAAAGGAATACTCTAGTCATATGTGGCTAGAATTGTTCTTCTTCCATTGTTTTACACTTTTTGGGGGGAGGAGACTAACTATACGAAAAAGGGCCTTTTGGAGCCTTCTTTAGGGTTTTCAGGCTCTCGAAACATGAAAACACCAAGCTAGCATTAACCTACTTGGGCTCGATGTGAAATCCAGGAGAGGGTATATAGAGGATTCTTTAATTTTTTCAGACTCTATAAATAGGAAAACACCGGCGAGCATTAACCTACTCGGGCTCGATATTAAAATCCACGAGTAAGTGTATGGAGGATTATTTAAGTTTTTATGACTCCTTAAACAAGAAAACACCGATGAGCAAGAACAGATCTTGGCTCAATTCTAAAATCCAGAGATCAGTATTATAGAGTATTCGCCTATCTCTTCTTCAAACTCTATAAAAAATGAAGAAGGTCCTAAGTCTTCCTCCCATGGGATCATTAAAATTTTACATGGTTGGACTTATTGAGTTTTCTATCTTTCTTGGGCTCATTAAAACAACAAGAAGGACATTCTTTTACCAAAAAGAATAAGGGATAAGAAGGGTATATCACATGTTTTCAGTTTCAAAGGAAGTTAAGTCATTCATGTCCTTGAACACGGCACCTACTTGAGTCTTTCATGTCAGTTGGATTTTAGTTTTTGACCTTAGGATGAACCTGATCTCTGATTTTTTTCTCCCCTGGTTAGTTATTCTTCCAACCATATGGAGGGTCTGTTAATGTCTCCTACATTGTGCACTTATATCACTTCCCCTTCATGTTAAAGCTGCCTAAGTCACTTTGTGTTGTGCTCACTGTTCAAGGATACAGCTTGCGTCGGCCATTCTACAGTTTACCTTGACTTCATGTGTCGGCCATCCTGGTGTCAATTTGTTTCATCTTGTTACTTGTCCTACTCCACATCAGCTCATACCTATTGAGTGTTCCTCATGTTGGATGATGGAGGATGCTTTAAGGCCTCCCTTCCAGCGGACTTCTTCCTATCGAATTCAACTCATTTTTCTCTGGGAATGAAGTTTAGAGTTTCGGTTAGTACCGTAGGAATTGTAGTCATCAGTGGTTGTTTCCCTCGCTGTTGAATAATGGGAATACATCAATGTCTCTTATTATACAGGTTCCTCAGGTGTTCTACTTCAAGTCCATTTATTCACACCTGTTGGATCATACTAGGTACCTTGGGCCCCATTATCATTATCGTTGAAAGCCCTCGCGTTTGTTAACGCTATACATCAATGACCGGTAATCAAATGATACCCCTCATGTTCGACTTCAGCTCATATATTCACATGGTTAGGGTTTGTTCCTTGGGTTTTCTGGATGAAGACCTTGGGATTCTAATAGCATCACCTTATTTATGTTATCACCCAAGCTGCTCAAGACTGAGCCTCACTCATTTTGGCTCTCCATGAGACATGGATCCAGTTTGTTGTTATGGCTATGATCTCTCATTTTGACATGGATCCACACTTGTATTTCAGTGGCCATGTTCTGTATACATCTCCTAGTTATGTATCGAAGATCATGTTGTATAATGCTACACATCTATATGATGTCAAGATTGTAATTGCTCGCTGACCTTGATTGTTGTTTCAGGTACTTTTGAGACTGGGTTCTGTGGTTTCTTGCTCCTCCTATGACTTGGAATTATAATGTATTTCGGCCATCATTTATCTTTGACCTCACACATTAGGGGGCATCTATTATAGGTCAAATCTGCACTTCTCTATCCATGATCACATTGCTCTGCTGATCACACAAAAGGACACTAAGGATTGAAGAGCTAGGTTTACCTAGATGACTTATTGACTAGAACTACTCTCATCAGCTGAGAAACATATTGTTTCTACTAATTTCATGAGATGAATGCTATTATCTAGGAGGAGGTAACCAGCATACACCTTGGAGATGAGCATTTCTTTCCTCAAGGACAACCAACGTACACAAATTAAAATGTTGCAAATGCTTGTTGCTAAGCAAAAACGTTGCTTACTGTATGCTACTCTGGTTATATGAAACCCGCGTACATCTTAAGATGAAGTCAAAAAATATATTAAGATTTCGAATTAGGATTAGTTGAAGTTGGTTCTACAACTTCCCCAACCTCCCAATTCAACCACCTCTCGAATCCAACTGCCTACCTTGTCCCATAAATACAAGGAGGATCTATGAGAGAGGGACATAGAAGAAAGGCTTGAAGTGTTGTTACGCTGGAGGAATTCCCAAGTCATTGTGAAGAGAAGGAGCCCGGGACTCGATTGCAGATGCATCTTGGCACGTCAGGTATATTTGTACTAATTCATGTTTCTTTGACAATAAAAAGGTGTAAACACCCTTCTTGTCCCAAATCGAATGTCTATTGGATTGTATGTTCATTTGGATTAGTATTTGATTGTTGTTGATGTTTGATTGTTTTCAATATTCATCATATTTATATAGTCAAGATACACTAAGGAAGTTTTCCTTTGTGTCGTAGGTTCATCATAGCGGGAGATCAAGCAGGAGATCAAATGAAAGCTGGGACCAACCGTCGATTAAAGGTACATCTTTCGATATGCCAATCTCTTTGATTTGTAGGAACTAAATACAATATAATGAATGTATCTACCTGTCAACCCCACCCAAGTTGGTAGTATCTCTCCTCAATATAAGGTTTAAATCCTGAACAATATTCTATTTTCTTTTTTGAATTTTATTCTTTGAATATTGTTCATGATCTATTATTTTGGCTAGTTAAGTAAATTACTAAGGGATTCATCACTCCACAATGAGACATGACCATTAAACCCAATATCCTGTATAACTTGGGAGTGTGTGATTTCAATAAAGGCATGGTCAAGGGGACCAACCAAAGGGACACAAATAAGAACCAACATGATGGGGGCCTCCAAATACCAAGTCTATCCATACAAACAACACAACAAGAAAAACTAGATAAGAGTGCAAAATTATTTTTGCAACAATGAATATACAAAATAGTTTAGAAGACAAGGATGGGCATGGAAACTAGGAAAAATTATTGATTGTATCCCTAATTCATTTTATATTACTATTTTTTTTAAACCCAAACACAATATACTTTTCCATTTAAAAAAACCCTATTTTCACTAAATATTCTAGCTACCATTATTTTTAGATTTTGTTTTTATTGTCCCTTATCACCTACTAATACTTATACTCATAACACTTCCTTCTATCTCTACATATGTATTCATATTCAAATCCTCAAGAGTGATTTTTTAAGTATTTGAAAAAATTACATTCTCAAATGTTAACCTTATATTTCTTACAAGTAATGACTGTACATGATCATTACAAGGTTCTCCGTGTTATAATAGACCTCATGTCACAACGCCAAAGCTTCAGTGTTGTAGGCTTTCTCAAAATTTGGAAATCATGAAGCACCACCTAGATTTCATCTCGAGGACTTGGTCACATGAGTTTTCTCTTTATTGGATTAATCTTCTTCACTCATGACATGCCACATACCCTCCATCGTGAACTACCCATTGTTTAAGCTAACTATTCCCAACAACCTTTCCCAACCTACATTTGGATGTTTAACTTATGATGTGTGTGTTATTTACTTATCCAAATTAATATTTAGACAACAAAGAGACCAACCAAAACACAACATATAGGGTGGTGCGCAAACCATGCACCTAACAAGTTTTTATTGAAGTGAACAAGTTACAATATGTGTTCTGGGAAATGGTCAAAACCTCAGATACAAAGGGGGTGCAGCCTTCAGCTTGGTTTCCTGAGATATAATATACTTAACCTTATGGAAATTATTATCCCACACTACAATTCATTTTTTATCTTATACTTGTCTCTCGGAATCATGATTCCTATAACTTGTGGTTTCACTTAGGTGCTCTACCTTAGAAACCCTCCAACTGTAGAATTAGTTTCCTTAGGTATTTTATGAATGACTTGGTACGTCTTGGTATCTTCTTGGTTCCTTGTTTGATTCCTTGGATACTTTTGCAACCAACTTATATATATGAGGATTCACTTCATTCTTCCTCATAAGTGCGCACCCAAGCCTTCTTGGACAACACATATTCTAAGTGATGTCTCATTTGGAAAACCTAAGGAAAGTGGGAATTTCTAAACATATAAAAATGGAAGCCCTATGGTAGCTTTGTTGTCCATGTTTCCATCTCTTGTCAACTTCTATCGATTCCTTCTCTTGGATGCACCCTCATTGTGTGCTCCCTTTGCTGACTATTCTTCCCATTATTTTCCATGCGCCCAAGCCCCTTTGTCCATGGACCCAATTATTGTGCCTAATGTCCTCCACATGTTCCTGATGTAGTGTGAAACCATTTTTCCATTCTTGGGGTGTCTTACCACCATTTCTTAAGCAAGTGTATATGATGGTGTTTCTTCCTATTCACTGCTTATTGAATCCTTCTCTATCGAAGCCTCTTGTTGACTGTTTAAGCCCCTTTTCAATGCTCCCTTTTCCAAAGTCATGTTGTTGCTGCAACATCCCCCCCAAAGTTTTGTAAATATTGGGGCCCCTCCCTCTATTTTTGAAGAAGTCTTTTGATTTTTGAAGCTTATTTTATTCAAACTTGGCAAGTTTTCTTCCTTCTCTTCTTCCAAATTGTTTTGGTTTTTCTACTAAGGAAAAAGTTATCTTTTAGCGTTAGGCACAGTTTTTAAGGTTAAAATCCGCAACAAATGCACAAGTTTCAAAGCTATATTTGGCCGACTACGTCGCACGATTGAACCACCTTAAATTTGACCGAGTCATCGCATTTTTGAACTTTAATTCTCTCCTCCATTGCGCATATTTTAAGGTTAAAATCGCCACTCTTTTACGTTGTTTCAAGCCTTTGACTTTGTGCCAATTAGCGCATATTCTAGCATTAAAGCATCCTCTCATTGTGCAATTCCTGTCCTTAAAAATGTCGCCCTTTGATGCACCTCGCCTTCATCATTGCGGCTTCCGGTCACAAGGGTTATGATTAAAATTGTCGCTAGTTGCACTGCTCCTGACCTTAAATTTGCAGACGAAACTTTGATCCATGGGCGCAGCTCTTGATCACAAGGGTTAACCCTAAATTTCTCGCCCATTGCGCGTAAGTTAGCAGTAAAATCATCGCCAAGTTGCAGCCCAATTTTTGGGTATGTGCGCAATTATAAAGTTGGTGAGGCGTTGATTGACACTTATGCAGGGTACATTTCCCATTGCATTGAGCCCCGTGCTCATTAAATATGCCAACCTGCCACCACATGTGGCTTTATTGCTTTCCTATACATATACGAAGAATGGGGTTGTTGCTCAATTATTTCGCTATTGCCGAGGGGCAGAAGCGTTCATCATTCGTCAAAGAGATTTTGGACTGTTACTCATCTGGGTATGCACGCCAACCACCAGGAACCATTCCAAGGTTAACATGTAGGTGTTTCTTCCTCTTTCCTTTTGATTTATCCAAAGAAAACCCCGTTTTAGGCCCTTTTTCTGTTGAAAGCATTTAAACACTCGAGTTTCCCGTTAGTTTCGTAAGATGTAAGAAAATCCTTCTATCGAATGGGAAAACATCCCTTCAAGCCAATAAAAGCACAAAATTCTTGTTTCTACCCTCGAACAATGACCCAGGAAATCCACCTTATGCACACATGTGTTCTGGCCTGTCGACTTTCGTTTTCAAGTATTTTAGGAAAGTTTTCCCCACGTCGGTTTTTTCTGATAATGGCTAGTCCTAGGAAATCCCTATCATAGTTTTAACGCCACAAATTGCATGTTAGCTTTAAAACACACACTCTGGTCTGTAGTGAACATTTGCTAATACTAGGGAATGCCAAGCCGCACTCACTACTATGGGCAATAAGACATGCTCCAAACGATAAAGCCATGCATTAAGGCCATAAATCCGCGTAAGCATTGAGAATACCCTCTATATCCCACACAAATAGTGCTTTACGTAACTGTGTATTCTCTTCAAAAGCTGATAACAATGAATAAATGGTTGTATCATGAAATATTCAAGTAAATAGCTAAGCAGTTTCCTGTTGGATAATAGATTGCATGTTAAGTCATGTTAAATGCTTGTAAGATTGTTTCTTGCATGCTCAATTTCTACTTGAATATCATGAATCTTGTGATATGATTTGTCTACTAACAATAGTTGGTTGATAATTTATCAAACTCCTTATTCATGATACCCCACCTTCGCAGGTTTGACATGCATAGGAAGTCTGCCAGACGAAAAGCTAAACTTGCGGAATCGGATTCAAACGTGGAGATTTTGTTAGACACATCGCTCGAAACCATGTTCAGCGATACGCAAACTGTCACCGGAGTGGCCCTAGGAGGCTCTACCCCGGAATTCCAATGGGGTGACTTATACAAGTTTATCAAGGATTAGAATTACCCTCAAGTTTCCTTAGAAGAAACTATGGTGTATGCAAACATCAAAAGGTCCTTCCTCCACAAGGAAACGACTCATCCCGAGCTATTCCCGTGCTCAGAAGTCATCAGCTGGATAATCCCTCATGTTAAGATTGATACCAGGTTTATTAATGACAAGGCTGGGATGAATCTGGCATATTTCACACCTAAGCATATCATGACCACTTACAAGTTGCCCCAGGAAAGAACTTGGTTGGACAATGAGTGGATAGCCAAACAAATTATAGACCCTCTAGAGTCTACCAGGAAGATGATGATAAGTGACAGGAAAATCAGACAAAGGAACAACAATGAATATGAAAGTGCTCTTCTGAAGACTCCTTATAGACTCATTGCCCTGATGCTAAGTCGGGTTTTCATCCTGCCAAATGGAAATATTTTCAAGCTTGGTTGGGTGCCAGTAATGGTCCATGTGGCCATGTCTGGTACCATTTTCAATTGGGATGACATAATTTCAGACAATTTGGTCTCACAGTTAACCACTGCCCAAGGAGGACTAACTCAAAAGAGAGCATATTTCTTCATGTCTTCTTATTTGATGGATTTCCTGTTGAGCAAACACCCCTTCTTGGATTTGGGTTGTATATGGAATCGGAAAGAGTCTCCTCTCTTTGTAGCAAACCACTACAAACAGATCTGTGAGAAACTAATTATGCCCCTGTATCAGCTCATTTTTGTAGAGGAGCCAAATTGCATGTCTGAGAATGCCATGCTCGTCATAATAGAGTTTTGAGATTACTATTTCTCCCCAAAAGGAACCTATATCCGGATGAGTGGGGGATCTCAAGCTCCTTTTCTGTTTCCCCGATATGTTACAGATTTTGTGGTGCATAAGGAAGCTTTAAGACAACTTTTCGGTACTGGTGGAATTAGCAAGATCCTCACAGAGAGGAAGAAAGGTATATATCCACCCATGCCCTTCACCATTGGTGCATATAGCCTCTTGAGGGAAAAAGAGGGAGAAAAATTTGCTCAAGGCTTAGAAGTGTTTCATTTTGGCACAAAGTCTTTTAGGAGACATGATACTAATGGCAAGGTTGCTAAGCATTGCATTGATGTCAAAACCACTTATGAATAAACACATCTTATGGACCAAGATAAAGAATTTTTCCAAATTCTTAGGAACTTAATTAAATTAGGAAAGCGCTACCGCTGTAAGAAAAGAAAGAGTTCCGACCCTAAGCCTGTCAAGTTGATCCAAAAAGAGAAAGAAGTAGCAGCATCTCAGATGGAGGGGTCAACAAGGAAGGAACAAGAAGAAGAGGAAAGGATCCAAAAGGAGTAGGAAGTCAAGCAGTAGCAAGATGCAGAAGTTGCTAGAATCCAGAAGGAGTAAGAAAAAAAGGTTCGGAGAGAGGAGGAAGAGAGAATCCTAGAAGAGTAGGCTTCCAAATTGCAAGAAGAAGAAGAAGAAAGGAAATTGCTGGAACAAGCTGCCAAACTACAGCAGGAAGAGGCTGAGAAAACCAAACAAGAATAAGCAGAAAGGTTACAAGCAGAGCTAGCGGAGCTTGCAACAAGTCAGGAAAAAGAAGAAGCCGAGAAATCCATGGAATAAGGTGGGTCGAGACCACGGGCCATGGATGTGGATCTGGAAACAATTCACCAACCAGGGATAGCTGAAGGGGTTGTTACCACTAAAGGGTTAGCACTTACCCCATACAACCCCAGAAAGCAGCGCCAAGTGGCCAACCTGGATTTCGTTTACTATCATCACCGGAAAAAGGTCATCATTGACAAATCAGTGAATAAAATGGAGATTGGTCAAGACCTATATGAACTTAGAGTATCAGAAAACACACTTGTCCAAGGGACTGACATCGACCCTGGATTCACAGCATCATGCTCGGTAGCTGCATCCCAAGCAAGCAAAGACAATATCGATCGTCTGGTTGAAGATATCAAGAAATACCAAGAACTATGTTTCAAGATAAAAGATGACATGAATAAGGAGGTGTTAGAGAGAAATGAATTGAAAAAGATGTACGAGGAGCTTACAAAAGAAAGAGAAGAAACAACTTTGAAGATCCGGTAGCTCGAAAATGAAAAGAATACTTTAGAAATGCAGCTAGCAATCTCAGAAGATGAGCAAAAGGACTTAAGGGCTCGCATAATAGATTTGGAAAATCATGAGGCCAATAGGGTTCAGCAAATTGATTTCTTCAAGCCCTAGTTTGAGAGGCTAACGCGAGAAAAGGAAGGATTGTTAGAACAGCTCAAGGAAGCAAATGAAAAGGAGGAAGATCTAGCCACATTTTACAACCGAGTCTGCGATGTGCAAGAGAAAACTTATCAACTGCTAGTGTTTATTTCTAAAGAAGTCTGCGACATGAAAGAAATGATAACAAGGATGACATCTATTGAGGTTTAGGCTCTTAAAATAAAGAATAAATATGCGCAACATGTGGTAGAAATTAAAGAGCAGTTTGAATGGAGGAAACCGGAAAATCTGATTTTCCCTCAAACCTACATGCTACAACTGCTGAGGAATTCGACATGGATACAGGAGTCCTCAAGTTTTGCAGGGATTGTGTTCACAAATTAAGTCTTGATATCTAAAAGACTATCAAAAAATGCCACATTGTCTACTCCAAAGTACAGTAAGGTCACGACAAATGTCGCATGGCTTTACCTTGGAGCCTTTATGAGTTTCCTGAAAGAAAGCAGCGCCTGTCATAGTTGCAGAGTAACATGAACGCAGAGTTAGAATATCTAAAGAAGATAGAGGCTATAACCATGGAGGATGTCCATCAATTCATTGAGCAAACTGTCGTTCATACTTATTTCCTGGAAGACATTGTGCAGGTAGCTATAGTAGGAAAAGCAGTGGAACAACAGATGTAAAAGCAGATAATTTGCGCAAGCACAAGATAGCCCGTAAAGTGACTATCTCTGCGCGGGGAAAGACCATCTTAAGGGAGATTAGCCAGTGGGCCAGTTACATTCAAGAGGTGGAAAAGGAAACACAAGCAAGCAATCCTTTTAAGGAGAAATTAAATGACACAACAGAGCCATCTGGAGCTTGATTTGTTTCTTTGTATAAATTTTGGAAAAGACAGCTGGATTTTGCTTATTATATAAATATGTAAAAGGACATCTGGAAATTCTTTTTGTCTCTTTAGGCACTAGATGACAAACTTTTGTTTTCTCCTAGGGTTAGGTTTTGAGAAGAGACAAATTTGTAAAATCTATAAGTATAGAGATAGATGAGATGGAAAGGACTTTTGGCAGGTGAAAGGACAAACTTATGTTGTACGTAAACTATTTTGCTACATCAATAAAGAAAGTTTGTTTTTGCCTAATGGAAGCCTGCATTGAGTTTTTTTATGGGAATGTGTGAATTATTGGTTGAATTACTTCTGCATTATTCATGCATTTTCTTTGAGATCATTCTTAACCTACTGAATTACTTCTTTGCTTTGAATGATTTCACTATCTCATGCAATATTTCTGTGTAAAATGGGTAATAGAATGTGATTCCTCTATCAAGGCTATCTTTGGTAATATTTATTTTCTGCTGTAAATTTTTCCTTTCAATTTAACAATTATCTATGTGATTCTTGGTTACATTTATAGTTTATTACTCATTCTTTAAATTTGCTCATTATGAGGATAGATTAGATTTGCTTAAAATAGTTTTACATTAGATTTGTTTACAACTTGCATTTAGATTATAGCACTTGCATCTCATCTTTGAAATTAAAATACATAAATGATGGATCGGGCTGCAACCGGTGCAAAGGAAGTAAATCTATAAATCTTACACAGTAGCCGGAACCGTTAACCGGATGGATTCTCCACACCAAACGGTGAGAGATCTAATTGGGCTTGCTTACCAGGGTGAATCCCTTACCGATTGATGCTACGATTTTTGGGGCATCAACAAGTCATTTCCTACTTGTCAAAGCCTCTTGGTTGCATGCCCTACTATAGAAAGCTTCACACTCATGCATGATCCATCACTACTCATGATTTCCTTGTGTGCTCTCGGATGTGCATAAATGCATCCATCCATCTCTTGGTCATGCTAGCTTCCCATGCAATCAAGTCTACTGATGATTAGGTTAGTGAGGAGTCATCGCTAGCCACAAGGAAAGGACATTACATCCTCCACCAATAAAATTCATTTTCATCCTTGGAAACATCTAAACATATCATATAATTCCTCAGTCACTTGATTCTAGACTTACATGTCCCTACAAGTTGCTCTCCTCAACCCTTTTCAATGTCACTAGAGAATTCTTTCTTCCATATGGATTCATTCTTGTTGTTGTATCACTTCACCCCAGGGATCATGAGGGGAGAATTTAGTTCATGATTTTGACTTAGTGTATCATATTGCTAAATTTTGAACTAAATTCCTTAACTTCAATTATGCGATGCATTCAATGCTTCCTAGACTCACTTCCTATATTCTTCCAATCCTTCTACCTACTTCCAAATGTTATTGTTGTGAGCTTGTTTCTTACCATTCTACTTTAGTTTCGGGTGTTTGGTTCATCACAAGTAAGTGTCATTGGAATTCTCTTCAGCTATTTCAACACTTAAACTTATTTTCTTCACTTGGCACCATTCTCGGATGCCTTGGCCTCACTGCCACTCCTTCGGTAGGGGGCACTTTGTTAATTTCTCTATTAAAGATTATGAGGTAAGAGGTTGTCAATGCCACCACCCATGAATGTCATGAAGTGTAATCCTTCCTAACGTGTTTCAATTCTGTTGGGTCCATACTTCTTGCTCAGGTATAATAGCAAGGAAACATTTAATCCAATCTTACTGTCATCTTCCACCAACAACCAGTATACCTTCGGGTCACCTTGTAGATTCTCCTATATAGGTGCAACAAAAGATTTTTTTTCTCTTCCTTGGATGCAACATAGCACGGAATTTTATCCCCTCCCTGGTTTCCTTAACTAGTTAACAAATCTCTCTTCTATTGGTCCTTTCTTCTAGTGTTGTTCCTTGCATTTCCTACCAGTTGACCTATGGCCCTTTTCACCATGCAAATGTTGTTGTGTTTTATTTTTATCCAAAATTGTTATCGCTCCTTGCACAAAGAAGTAGTTTGGTGTTTGTTTTGGTTGCTGCAACCAATCACAAGTCAATCAATTAAGAAAATCTACCAATTTTCCTCCTTACCATTGGGAAGATGATTTTTTGTTCACCCAAAAAGAAAACCAAGTTGTCCAAATGTGAAATAGTTTCTTCATATTTCCTCTACAATAACTCTTGTCCAAGGAAAATATAAAATTCATCCATATGTACTATGGTGAGGTTTACCTATCCATTCCATTAATCACCTATCTTCATCATAACTCCTTTCGTCGTACCAACCACCCCACTCCACCTGTGGTTAAACTGTCTTGAAGGATACTTGTGTCGGTTAAACTTACAATATAAGGCTATCGACAACCTTCGTTTTTCCAAAATTATGGATGGAACCACTGTCCACTAGTGAAATGATGGTATAGCTATTCACTTCCACTAGAAAATGGCACAAGTTCATCATCTCTTATTCCTCTTACCTAGCCACAATCGATTCCTTGGATATGGCATTCAACACATACAAGACTCCAACTGGTGGCATGGTTTACTTGTTTATTCTTCTGCAACATTCAACTTCTACTATTTGAGTGGGAAATAAATTGCATGATGGTATTTTGCACAAATCCAAAAAACTATTAGGATTCCCTTGTGTTTCTCCATGGGTTCATCTACATAATTGGGTTTTTACTCACTTGTCTTTGCTGATACCTTTCCCTTTACCTTATATTTACCCTTTACAAACTATTTCTTCATTACGACACCTTATTCCACTCCTTGAATCTCCATCGGATTGGTCTTCAAGTCAAAAAAATTGATGTTTTTAGTGATTTTTGCAGCAAGGTTTTCTAGATTTGGTGTACCATATCGTTCTATGCCTAGGGTTGCAAGCCCTTGATGAAGTGGTATAATTGATTCTCATATACCATATCTTCGATCTCCAACATGAGCTTTTAAAACACCTTGATGTGTTCTTATATCTTACTAGTATTCCTTAACTCCATCAACTCGTTCCTTGTGATCCACATTGATTACCTAGAACAAACTATGCATGCACGAATCCCTTCATGTCATCTCAGTTACCTATCCAGAAAAATATATTTTCCTACCATAAGATCCTCTTCCTACTTTCTCCACCAAATATTTTTCATTCCCTTCAAGAACATGGAATCCACATTTACCTTGGATTCATTTGAAATCATATTCATCTACTCAAGGTACTATTCTACATCCCAACATAATTCTCCTAGCATCTCTGCATCATGGGTGCCATAATATGACTCTGGCATGCATCTTCTCTTGGACGCAACTTCATATTTTTCTCCCTTTGTCGACTATTATGCTAAATCTTTGTTGTGCACCCAAATCCCTTTGTTAGTGACCCAGTTATTATGATTGATGGCATCCACATGTGCCTAATGCAGTGTGCAACCATTTTCCCCCTCTCTGGGTGTCTTACCATTATGCCTTAGACAAGTGAATCTAATGGTGTTTCTCCCTCGTTACTGCTTTCCAAATCCTTCTCAGGCGATGATACCATTTCCAAAGAATTCCATGGCTAACTTAATCCTCTTGGTCACATGCCCTAACTTCTAAAAATTTATGCCATGCCCAATCCCTCATTTCCCATGGGTTCCTTGTGTGCTTCTGAATGTTCCAAAATACATTGATCCATCTCTTGGTCATGTCGGGTGTGCCAATTTCCCATTCACCTGAGTCTACTAGTGGTCAAGTTAGTGAGGGGTCATCACTTACCACAAGGTAAGGACATTACATCATTCCCAACTCAACTTCATTTTCATCCTTAGAAACATCCAAAGAACACATGCTTTTGTTTATCAACTCAAGTCCATACTTACACATCCCTATGGGATGCTCTCTTCAACTCTACCATAATGTCACTAGAAAATCATTGTTTCTATATGCCTTGGTTTATGTTTTTGTATTAATTCACCCCTAGGGATCATAAAGGGACAGGTCAGGATGTGAGTTTGACTATCACGTCCCCGATCCCCTCGGTGCCCTTTAAAGTGATGGGGGAAAAACCTGATAATTTTTTTTTCTCAAAGAATCCAACTATGCACTTTTACACAGCTCAGCGATATCAGTCTGCAATCCACAATTCTGCAAGCAGCAATCTGCAAGCCGCAAGTCAAAATTTGGAACACCAATTTCATAGCATCGACGAAACTCCTCTCCGACTTCCGCAATTCCGCAATCTGTGATGTGGGACTAAGAAAGTTGGAACACCAATTTCACAGCATTGACAAAACTCCTATATGACTTCTATAGTTCCATAATCCATGATGCAGGACTCAGAAAGTCAAAACTCCAAATACACAGTGTCGACGAAACTCCTCTCCGACATTCACATTTCCGCAATCCGTGATGTGGAACTCGGAAAGTCGGAATGCAAAATACATGGCATAGACAAAAATACTCTCCGACTTCTGTAGTTCTGCAATCCGCGATGCGAGACTCAAAAAGTTGGAACACCAATTTCACAGCTTCGTCGAAAATCCTCTATGACTTCCGCAGTTTCGCAATCTACGATGTGGGACTCGGAAAGTCAGAACACCAATCCACAACTCCAGAGAAAGTACTCATCTTACTTCCGCACTCCACAATCCATCTTATGGGAGTCAGAAGTCGGAATTTCCACGTACCATACTGAGAATTCCTGCCTCCGGATTCCACGATTCGCAATCTGCATTGCGGGTTCGGAAGGTTGGAAGCCGTCTGAATACCCCTATTACAGCCAACTTCTCTGGACGATATCTTCTTCATCCTAAGTCCATTTTGGGAAAAATCGGTACCATTGGAAAGATCCAACTAATCCCTATGCAACTACATAATCCTCTGCTACATCTGATGGCTCTGATCCTCGCCTTCTTCCAATCCAAAATATGGCCCCAAAATTCATTAAGGCCTCTTCACCACTCTGCAAGGTTCTTATACTACTCGGTCATGGCCCCTTCGCTTAATCTAATCCATAGGGGAAGAATGAACACCACATGGGGGTGTCTATTTCTTCCAAAAAACCCTAACGAAACCTCCTTCACATTCAGGACCTCAACCAAACTTATCCCTATGCATCAATGAACAAATCTACATATGAATAAAACAATGGATGAAAAACACAACTGAATTAAACCATATTAACACACACTCATATGCATTTACCAACATAAGTACAAGTATTATGTTCCATTAATAAGTTGGACCAATCTGTGCATTCAGACATAAGCAAACAATCATTCATATATATAAATTGGCATAATTAGAGGCAACATGAAACACTTAACTTTAAGATGAAGTCACCGAGCAACTGGATCTGGAATGCAATGTTCCAACCTAACCATAGGTCTTTTCCCAGCCTATATTCTTTCAACACGCAGATACCACCCCCAATCTGCGGCTATGTATCCACTAAGGAGGAACTACCCAGGTTTACTCATAGCCTTGGTTTCACACCAATAGTCATGCTAGGACAACAAACAGTTGGGTTTATCAAGCATGCCAAGAGACAAGGGAGGAGGAATCTAATCCAGTGAGCTCAACCACTGAGATGCAAACATATCCCACTCAATCAAATAGTATTCACCGGGTTTGTCAAGCGGTTCCAACCTCTACTCTCTCTTATGCATTGTCATCCACACTTGGATCTCCTCAGGGTTACGGTCGAAAGGCTTTGTCCCGTGACTGTGTTTCGGGTATCAAATTCGGGTTTCTCTATGGTTTCCCAGGAATCCAACACTCTCCAAATCGCCCCAAGGTTTGGGTCTATGGATTCCCCAATGGATTTCACTTCCCACGCATATTTCTAAGTGATCTTGGCTCTTCAATCGTGGATTTCTTCCCAAATCGTGATTTTTTTCCAGTTATCTTCATTGTTGCATCTGCGTCTTTCTCCCCATATAAGCTAGAATCATTCACTATGGCCTGGGGATGAGCAAAAACATCCTCCCATGAGGTGGAGTGACTTATGGGTCAAGCAAACCAAGCCCATACCCTACCTTACGGATTCTAGGGCTGCCCATACTCCATCAACATTATGAGCAGTTTTCTGTAGTCATCCTTACACAGAATTAAATGACAGCTAGGACAGTCAAAGGTGGGTTCTAAATATGACATATCGCAACCTATGGTTCAATCCCATAGCCCCCTCATCTCTCCCTAGTGGATACACATGTCCCCCTCATTTAGTTGCATCCATAGCCAACCCCCTGGTATTTGTATTTCATGATATTTACATGATATTTATAATTTCCATGGCCTAATAGCACATGGCTCACATAATGTCAAATACTTGCCTCTTAAAGCTAAGCATTCACTAGAGGGGCCTTGCCCTTGACCTCCACGCTAGGAATTATCCATCACATATATACAATGTTTACATTGAAATCCAAATATGTCCTAAGTGTCAAAATGGGGACATTACAATTCCCTCCCCCTTAGAATAACACCTTCCTCAGTGTTCCAATACTTAGGAATACATAGACAATTTACACATGTCCAAAATTCACAAAAGGTGGCAGGTCTGTCTTGCATTTCATCTTTTACTTTGAGCTTCCAGACCAAGTCCTTTGGTTTCTACAGGCTACTCCTGTCAGCTTTGACCTTCCAGCTCTACAACAATCCCTTCATTTTCTTTACCTTCTAGCTAATCCATAAGTCTAGAAAATTTATGGCTACAATTCTTCTTGTTGTCCTTTGTTGGGCAGTTATGGAGGCAATGATTTCCTCCACATTTCCAACATTTCAGTGGTTGCTTTTTCTTACATGCTCCATTTACCTTGAGTCTTCCAACCTTGAGCATTTATTAATGGGCTGATTGGGTGACTGCCTCTTCAGTGACATGATGCCCTTTCCACTACTAATAGCTTCCAGAATGCCCTTTACCTCATTTTGCATACAAATAGAGTCCTCCAAAACCTTATTTTTCATCTCATTCTGTTTCTTTTGTATCCTGAGCATTTCCCGAAGATTTTATTAGGTCTTGGCAATTGTTTGAAGAATATTTCCAGCCAAATACAGTAGCTTTTGGTTTGCTTACATGGTCAATGTGCATAGCTTCCCACACTTTGATTACTAGCAACACTTGTCTTGTAACAACTACAACCAATTGATTTAATTTTCACCTGTGAAATTCATCATTACAAATCTTGTTAGGCCAAGCATAACATAATCATTAAGACCAATCATTTACTTTCCCAATTTTCATGGAAAGTTCATACTTTATTCATGAGACTTCTACACATTTAATGCTTGTCCAACATACAAATGAACTCATTCATGTTCACCCTTTCACAGTGAATTAACTAATTCAGCATTCATAATGTATTTCAAGAAAAATAAACAGAGTCAACATTCTCCCATGAAATGCATTCAACAGTTTTTTTTGTTTCTAGAATGCATCAATCAAAAGGGAAAGAGAAGAGTAAGAGTTTCCCCTTCTTAATCCTGTTCCAATCCGGAGTCCCACCATAACTGTGGTTCCATGCTCCTTGGTCTCTTTCACTTCAAATGTGAATTCTTAACTCGCATTTTCCTAGTTTTGGTAATGACACTTGGTGTCTAAGGTCTGTCTAAGGCTTCTCATCAAGGGAACCCCTCCCCATGGTTTCCTAGAGAACCTTTGGCTGCTAGGACCCACACAATTCCACCAGCACCACTTCCATTGATACTCATACTAAGCTCTCTAGGATAGTCACTTGTCCACATGCATCCTTAGGATTCCTTCAAGGTTCTTGCTTCCAACAATACCTACACTCAAGCATTGAGTTAATTCACATGTCAAGTTCATTTTCATAGGATTTATCTCTAAAAAAGAGTTTAAAATAATATACACACGTATATTCATATTAAATCAGCAAGAACCTGCAATATACCAAATACTTATCTATATTGGACATCTTCACATTATTCCACGAGATCATTCTTTTCTTTACAGGCCTTGGATCTCCTAAGGATACAATGATGAATGTTGGGCCAGCACGCAGGCTGCTCCACAACATTCAAATAGGAAATTCCAAGCCAGTACACCGAATGGGTTTATCAGGCATCCCATTAACCAATATGCTAAGACAGTACGCCGACTGGGTTTATCAAACATTTAAGGAATGTTTGGCCAGCACACAAGCTGCTCCACAACATTCAATGCTCAACCAGTGCACCGAATGGATTTACCAAGAATTTATGGTGCCAAACCAATCCCATACCTGGTTTTCCCTCTCCATTTCCAATACAACACTTTCGTCTGGGTCAATAGGCCAATGGAAGTAAATTGCACCATAACTATTCCCAAGTCCAGGACTCTAATACGGAGCCATAGGCATATCAATGCATTCTAGCCAGTCCCGGCACCCACCTCACTTTGCTTCTTAGTCTGCAGCACCAAATGGAATGATATAAAATTGTAACATATTTCCTATCAAAAAATTCACTCTCTAATATTGAAATGCCAGGAATGTGTCCATTCCCTTAGGGTGTAGTCAATTTTGACAACCTGTTGATGCCTCGAAAATCGTAGCATCAATCAACAAGGGATTCTCCTCAGTGAACGAGCCCAATTAGATCACTCACTATTTGGTGTGGGGAATCCGTCCGGTTAAAGGTTCCGGCTACCGTGTAAGATTTTAAAGATTTGTTTCGCTTTCACTAGTTACGGCCTGATCCACCACTTATGTATTTTAAATTAAAGAATGATATGCAAGTGCTCTAAACGAAATGCATGCAATAAAAACAAATCTGATCTAAATTATTTAACCTATCCTTGCAAGGAGCAAATCGAAGGTATGAGCAATAGACTGAAAGAGACATCTAAAGAGTTAATAGATAGCCATTTAATCAGATAAATGTATTTCTAGCAGAATATGAATGATATCAAAGATAACTCTGATTTAATTAAGACATTCCATTACTCATATAGCACAGATATTTTGCAAAAGAAATAAAATCATTCATAGCATAGAATTAGTTCACAAAAGCTATGAAAGATCTCACTGAATGTATATGAAAAATGCAGAAATAGTTCAGCCATCATTCATCACAATTCCAAGCAAAAATGCTACACCAGCTTCCACAGGCCAAAAATATTTCCTAATTCATGTAGCAGAAATAGTTGATGTACACAAGAAGAATGTCCTTTCACCTGCCAAAAGTCCTTTCTATTCTCCCCTAATCGTCTATATATAGTGTTACAAAATGCTCCAAGAGCTTCCACCTATCCCCTAACTCCCAAGATTCTTTTAATTTGTCTTGTAATGCCCAATTTACAAAAAGAGTAAAAATCCCCAAAATAGTAAGAGAGGGGGACGGGAAGTAAAATCCAGATGTCCTTTTGATACTTAAAATAGACAAAATTCAAAAGAGAGCATGTTGGCTTTTAATTATCAAATACAACAAATATAGATCACCTTGGGCTAGCTCCCCCGCTTCCTCAAGAGATTTTTCTACAACTGGTGTCTTTGATGGAACTTGTTCCATTGGTGCTGATGATACTTCTGTTGAGACTGATGTCCTTGATACTACTGCTGGTACTTGGTGTGCTTCTGCTGCTATTTCCCTATCTGCTCCTTCTATATAATTCACCCAGAGACTATTTTCTTTGATGACAATGTTTATAGAAAGAGGGAGCGTAAGTTGTAGAGAAACCTCATGCTTGGCCAAATCTTCTTTAAGGTTGATTACCTCTGTTGCTGCGACTTGGAGGCTCTCTTCAAGAAGATGTGTGTGAACAGCAGCTTGGCCGATCCAATGGTGAAGGTCTCTAGCAGTCAATACATTTATCTTCTTTACATAGTCCATTTTTGCATTTAGCCCATCCCTTAACTCAGACAAACGAAGAGTCTTGTCCAGAAAGTCTTCCATACTCCGAGGCATTATCATTTGTAAATTTTCTTGGACGATTCGTATCTTAAGATACAAACTTCCACATTGTTCAAGAGTGGTCATGGCTACAACATTCAGGTTTACTCCACAATCCTTGCAAAAAGCCAAAAGGCACAAATCTACTTTAAAATAAGAGATGGATTTAAGAGGGACTGTTGTTGGGAACCCTGACTTTCCTTCTCTCCATACCATGTGTTTCTTAATGTCTTCACTAATGCGTGCATATTTCCTCCTACACTTAGTGGCTTCAGCATTAATTTCTTTGGTTTTGGCCACTACTGCTTTCAGCTTGCAAACTTCTTCCGTTATGAGATCCTGAACCCTGTGGGTCCTTTTAAATACTTCACAAGCTTGCTCGTGAAAAGGACTCATATCACCAACCTTGTTGTTCGCGTGTTCTAATTGTTGTTCCAGCAATTCCCTTCCATCTTCCAACTTCTCCATATTCTCTTTCATATCCTTGATATGCTGAATAGTATCAAACTTTTTGGATTCTAGTTGCAGGTTCTTTCTTTCAAGGTTATTCTTCTCTGCTTCCAGGGTCCTTATTTTTATCACCAAAGCTCTCTTTTCAGCTTCTAGATGTTGCAATATTCTGTTTAGTTCTCCCTTCTCTAACACAAGGGTGTCACACTTCTCAACCATAAAATTTGAATAATTATGTTCTTTGACCAGAGTTTCCTTCAAATGGTGAGCTCTCCCCTTTTCTAATTCTAACTTGTCCGGTAACATGTGGATATTGTCGGCAGTTGCTTGAACAGAGGCCATAGAAATAGATGCCATGAGTTTGTGTGCATGCTAAGTACCTTGCATGACTGTGGTTTCATGTTTGGTGATAATATTTGGTTGAAAAAGTCTCTTCATTCTAGTCACTATTTCTTTGACAATGGATTTCCTCTTCTTGTTATAAGCAAACCTATCCCATTGGGACATCGTACTACTCTTTGATGGTGTAAAAGGGAGAAGCGGGAGGTCTCTTATGGGGATGTCCGCATCCATGTATTGGATGTTTGGGCTCTTTGGTTCAATATCCTCCTTCAATTTGGTTTCTTCTTCCACTTTCCTTTGCGCTTCCTCTTCTGCAACCTTTCTCTGAGCTTCCTCTTCTGCTTGTTTGGCAATTGCTTCCAATCTGATTCGTTCTTCCTCTTGAACTCTTCGAGCTTCTTCCTCTGCTGCTTGGACCCTTCAAGCTTCTTATTCTCGAAGTTCATCCTCTTTAGCTTTTTTTTCTCTTTCAACAGCTTCTCTTTGGATTCTCTCGGCTTCTCCCTTGAGCCTTTGCTCTTCTCTAGAGAGAGATTCAGCGGCTTCTGCTCTTTCCTTTTCTTGTTGTTGTTCTGCTTCTTTGACAACACCAGAGCTAGAACTTCCCCCCTTTTGTTGAGTCAGCAAATTTGTAGTTCAGTCATGTTACTGACCCCTTTATACACTTCTTCCTCTTCATCATAATAGTGAGCATATTCAAAGTGGGCATGAATCTCCCTGCAATGTTCTGCAGCTTTGCCTCACCTATCATTCATCTGAAAGATCATTTCCCCGAAGTGAAAATCCTTCAATTCTACAATAAAATATTTCGTCGATGCAAAATTTGAAAACTTATAAGCCCCAACATAAAAAGGCAAAGGAGGGAAATAAGCCTTCTTTGACCTATACAAGTTACCACCAACCCCGTCAAGGAAGACTTGCCTTACTACCTCCTTGTGGACTATGTAATCAGTTGCATATCTAGGAAGGATATATGGGGCTTTAGAGCCTCCATACATCCTTATAAAGGTACCCTCCTCCGAAAAATCAAAGTCACCGTAGTTCTCCATGACCTCCATGGCGTTTTCATATAAACAATTGGGTTCTTCATTAAACATCAACTCGTATAAAGGTATAATGAATTCCTCACAAATAAGCTGTAGCTCCACCTGTAATTATTGGCCCAAAGCATTTTGTAGGCAATGAACACTGGGGTGTTGGCTTGGTCCCAAAAGCAGTCCAAATATGGGAAAGGATGCTTTGACAAAATACAATCTATTAAGTAGGAAGCCATGTAAAATTCTGCCTTCTTTGCCACTAACCCTTCTTGTGCAGCAGTTATAGCTAATGATAGGCTATCTAAGAGAATATATTCCCAATTAAAAATTGTTCCTTCGAATGCCACATAATGGATGATGGGGACCCATTGGAGCCTTAAAACAGTTCTGTTAGCCAGACCAAAGATTCTACTCAGCATGAGAGCAATCATCTTGAAAGGAGGCCTTGGGTTTTGGACATCGCACTTGTCACTGTCCTTCCTCCTGATCTGTTTTCTTGTAATTAGCAGTTTCTTGGCCATCTCCAAATTATCCATCTTGATTTTCCCGAGCCATTCATCGTTCAGTTGCTACTGCGGACAAGGTAACTTATAATCCCCTGCTAAGTAGGCTAGATGAAATGATGCAAATGCTTCCTTTTTGTTGTCTGAAAGAACTCTTGTCTCGGCGTCTGCATTCTGCAGGATCCATCCATTTACTTCTGAACAAGGAAAAAGCTTGGGACACATGGCTGCTTTAGATATGCAGGATTTTCTAATGTTCTGGTACAAATATCCTTCTTCTAGAAGTGCCTCAGCGATGTCCTGATCTCTTATCATACGGTATACGTCTCCCCATTTGACTTTTGGAAGCACACCTGTAGTACAGTTAGTGTCTTCGAATAGAGTTTCTACTCGCATGTCAGCTAGTTCTGGTTCGATTTCCTTCGAATTTCTTTTTCCACCTTTAGGCATTTTGACTTAAAACCTATCCAAAATCATGCATAAGTATATAAGATACTTTCTCAATGCAGAAAACCTTTACTAGACTAACATTCTGAATATAACAAGTGTCTCTAAGAGATATAGCAGTGAGCACAATCATAATGCGTTCCCATGATCATAATATGCTTGATAAAAATGGCATGCAAAACAAAAAACGTAGCAGGATAGGAACACAAAATATCTTCTCGCAAGGGTAGACGCAACCGACTCTAACTTCACACTGTTAGTGACTTCACCACGGGGAAGAGGTATGCCGCAGACTTTCTTTAAAAATATGTGATAGGTGATAAAGGCCCAAGTATTTTTGAAATTCTATGATCTAATGAAGCTAAGTTCAGATGTGTTTCGCTAGATAGAGGTGTGGGTCGGCCTTGGCTGTAATAAGACTGAAAAATACCGTAAAGTCTAAATGGCTTGGGTGAAACAAATAGAACCATGACTACGTCGTTCACCTCAAAAAGACAAAAAACCAACCATTACAATTTAGGATACAAGGCTTGAAGGGTACCAACCTGATAGATTCTAATCGTATTTGAGGATAGTAGTGCTGTTGCCGAGCCAACAATCTCAGAATAGATATGCTACTGGTCTCAAACGGGACTGAGAATAGGCTCCAATCAAATGAAGCAATGAAAAATCAAACAGGGTTCTAACCCTACTTATGGTGATCCAACGCATGCGAGCAATTAATAGGGTGGTTGAAGACCTTAAATGGGGTAATGGTGCGTGCGGATGGGGTCAAATCGGCACATTTGGTATTACGTGTGACCACCAAACCCGGGCGAATTTGGCTAACTCTCCCGACAGTTGTGGCAAGAACTCATGATTTCAGACCATTGTTGCGGGAGGACTCAGTGAGTTTATCCACAAATGAAACAAGGCACTTTGCCGCAAGTAAGGAATAAATCCATGAATCGGATGACTTAGCTGAATCCATCCGCCATTGCCGACAAACTGGGGAAGTGTGGCCAAAAAAGACTCTGGAAGAATTGGCACAATCCTTCCGAAACGTTGAAGTTAAAGACTTAATCAAACCTTATGTCCGTTGCAGCGGAACTCGGTGAGTTTATCTTAAAAGTGGGGCAGCTTCAAGAATCGGGCAAAATGATCCGCCATTGCTGAAGAACTTAACGAGATGGTCCACCATTGTGGCAAAGTAGGCTGAAATTTTCCGCCATTCTTCAACTTAGCCAATTTGTTCCCACCATTTCAGCGGGACTTGGTGAGTTCTTCTGCCGTTGTGGTGCAGAAGCATGAGTTTTCTTTACTTCGGCAAAGCAAAAGTAACTTCAATGGAAGAAAACACAAGGCTTTTCTTTTAGAAAAAATAAGGGTTCTGGTGCTTTGACTTCTAGGTAGACTTCCATCTTTTGAAAATAGAGGAGGGGCCCCAATATTTACAAAACAAATTGGGGGGGGGAGATGTTGCAGCAACAACACAACCCTAACATAGCACAACACCTGAAAGGTGTGCTTCCCTTTCCGTTGTGATTCATGTAGTCTCTAATCACACTCAATCAGTCTAAAGTAAAACATGCACACTCAAGCAGTCTAGAATAAAACCACACAATCACACTCAAGCAGATTGAAATAAAAACACACAATCACACTCAAGCAGTCTGAAATAGAAACATGTCCTATTGGAATAACTTCACCATATCATCCGCATTACACACAAGCATGTAGCCGAGATGAGATGTCATCATAATAATTTCACTTAGAAATGTTAGAAAAATAGGATCGCAGAGCAATAACAATAAACAGAAATGCAAATATAATCACACAAACACATTACAAGAGAGACACCAATATATTGTGGTTCACCCAAGATGGGCTACGTCCACACTAAAATTGCCAGTCCTTATTATTATACCGTTTATCAAAGTGAAGGGATACAACCTGCAGCATAGCCGCTGCACTTCCTCTTCACTATCTCACAGTCTCTCTTCAGATCTCAGAGATCTTTACAATGCATAATACTTAATACATCATCCCTAGTCGTGTTACAATTTCTTTCTTTTATGAGGGAAATACAATGGAAAAATACCACGGGATACCCAAAACCATGGGCCTGAAAATTATTGGTGAAAACCGCTGGCCCCCGCGCCCCCCAGTTGAGGGAGTGCAGAGCACTCCCTCGGACTCCCTAGGGATCGTGCCGGGATCATAACCAAACTTGGGGTTCAAACATGGCTGAATCATCATCTATGAGACTGGAAGATCTGGCTCCACAACCAACAAGAAATTCTCAATTGTGTTTCGTACAGAAACTAGAATTCCAAAACATGATTTCTTTCTCATGATGTTCAGATCTTGCAAACCATGACCCATGGTCTTCCTGCATTGTGTCCCCCTAACACAATTCAAAACAATCAACCAATCAATGGAATTAATAATCAAACCCAAAACTAAATTTACAATTCTTGTCACTACAGAATTTTGGTTTAGTTAACCATAAGGCCATCCTCATATTTTTTGGCTCTTGTAAGTGGTATCACTCTATCCATTATCGTTTAGGATTTCTCCCATATCATAGACATCCACCTACATCATGTCCTCTTGACACAATTATGGAGAACCAAACAACCATTAGTAATCATTAGCAAAATCTCAAATCTGAAATTTATAATTATGTTCTGTACATAAATTAGATTTTTGCAACCATGAGATCCTTCTCATAAACTTTAAACAAAAAATTAAAAAAAAAAAATTTATACCAAAATCATAATTCACAACAATGAGATCATCCTCACAATATTTGGCTCTCGTACATGTTAGATTCCAGTCTTATCATAGACTTACCCACATTGCCACACCTAAGACATTTCTACCTGTAATCTGAAATTTCAATAATCCAAGCAATTGGTGGGCATTCATGCATATAATATTTCTATTACAACATTTACAACAACCACTGAATTGATCTCATAATTATAATCAAACAATAATTCAAACATTATCGGCTCTTAATATCTCAAAGGAAATGAACTAAACTTACTTTATATGCATTTTATTCACAATTAGATTCCAAGATACAGTCACATTGTCTATGCAATTAAATAAATTTTCCAATACTTATGATTACACAATCATATCCATTCATGCAACTCTATTATCCCATTAGAGCGCTCTGGTATCCCATAAGAAAAAACTACCTTCTTCATGCAATTATTTTCCCTGCATCCATAGCAGCTCATGAAATGATCTTAGAATTAACAATAATTCATCATTTCATCAATTTTCTAATTGCAAGGAAACATATACATCACAACCATGCATTCACACAATGCATTTTAACATGTGCACCCACACATACGCATGCACATTCACAACATTTAGATAATATTTTGATGTCCATTACTTAATGTACCAATGCACTACAACATTGAGCTAAACATTATTGTTCCTACACAAGTTTATTACCATGGTAAGTTGGACATCCTAGCCAATGTTTCAACATAATACCCAGCCATCTCCCTAACTACTTGGTTTACTATATGGGTGCCTTCCTCTTCATCTAAACACAACACATCGTGAGTCCTCTCACTCCTCGGTTGTTGTCAAGGAGATTTCATCCCAAATTAATACCAATAGGGAGTTCATGGGATACTTGTTGAGCATTGCAGGATTCATAAACCAACATCCTCATGGTTTCACACATGGCATGCTCTTATTTCTTATGGATGAATTCAAAATTTTGAACAGTCACATGGTATAATGCTCATTTCCTTTACTACCACATACCTCACCATACCCTGTGGGATTTCATTCACATAAACGCATTCACTATTACATGCATACCATTTTATGATGCTTAAAAATATGATAGAAAGGATTCTTACCCATCCCCCTTCAACATTTATACAATCAACATAAATAAACATTACCTACATGGCTGCCATCAACATATCTAATGTTACATGATCAGTTGGCTTCTTACCAAGGGCTAAACAATCCTCCCACCATCCTCTTGATCATGGATTTGTGCTCTAGCCTTTATTCACAAGGTTTCTAGTCATATGCAATATCATCATCAACATCTTCAGCCATGCTTCTATTACCTTGGTAAAATGAAGAACCACCATAAATAACACTTTCGTTCATTTCTCAAAGCAAAGTGTAAGCAAGGCATCTCAAAAATATTTTCTCCATGTCCTTGTGCAACATTGCAAGAATCACAGGCATGCATCATAAGATTTTCCCACAATCCCTTTAGTGGATGTGCATCCTTGTTAGGTGTGCATTCAAATTGAAATGCAATTTTCACATTAACAACTTTTATCAATATGAAATACCATATACAAGAACACATAAGTTTGCATGCAGTATGTATTATCTCTCGATATGCCTACTATGCATACACATTTTAACTACCTAATATCTTCCATTTTCAACATTCCTATACAAAAATTTCATATATATAAAATTCAAAAGATATAATTATATCAACAAGAGAAGATTTCAGGAATTCTCCCTTTCCAATCCCTCATCATAGCATGGAATTCCTCTTCAACATCATAGATTATCTAATTTCATGGCCTCTACCAAGCACACAAGGAATCATTAGCTATGATTTCCTCACCAAGCAGCAATTCAAGACATACACACATGCATGAAATTTACACCTGCTACTTTCCAAGCATGCAATTCTTATGTTGTAAACAAAAATAGTTTAAGGTGATAAATTTCCTTCTTTATCAACATTGCAATCTGTTCAATTTAAACTCCATATGGAGTCCTTCAAGGCACATTGTATGGCCTTGCACCTCATTCAAATCCTGGTTACCTACCTATAACTCATAATTTGGCCCAAGCAGCTCCGGTGCTACATCTTGGGCTTTGATACCATCTATCACCTCCTCGATCCCCTCGGTGCCCTTTAGAGTGATGGAGGAAGAACCTGATAATTTTTTTTCTCAAAGAATCCAACTATGCATTTTACACAGCTCAACGATCTCAATTTGCAATCCGCAATTCCGCAAGCCGCAAGTCGGAAGTCGGAACACCAATTTCACAGTGTCGACGAAACTCCTCTCCGACTTACACAGTTCCGCAATCTGCGATGCGGGACTTGGAAAGTCAGAACACCAATTTCATAGTGTCGATGAAACTCCTCTTCGACTTCCACAATTCCACAATCCGCGATGCAGGACTCAGAAAGTCGGAACACCAATGTCAAAGCATTGACAAAACTCCTATCTGACTTCCGCAGTTCTGCAATCCACGATGCGGGACTCAGAAAGTTGGAACGCCAAATACACAGCATCGACAAAACTCCTCTCCGACTTTTGCAGTTGTGCAATCCGTGATGTGGGTCTCGGAAAGTCGGAATGCAAAATACACGGCATTGACAAAACTCCTCTCTGACTTTCGCAGTTCTGCAATAAGCGATGTGGGACTCGAAAATTTGTAACACCAATTTCACAACGTCAAAGAAACTCCTCTTTGACTTCCGCAGTTCTGCAATCTGCGATGCGGGACTCGGAAAGTTAGAACACCAATCCAAAGCTCCAGAGAAAATACTCCTCCGGCATCCGCACTCCAAAATTCGACTTGCGGGAGTCGGGAGTCGGAATTTCCAAGCACCACACTGAGAATTCATGCCTCCGGCTTCTGCGATCCGTAATCCGCATTGTGGGTTCAGAAGGTTGGAAGTCGGCCAAATACCCGTATTACATCCAATTCTTAGGCCGATATCTTCTTCATCCTAAGTCCATTTTGAGAAAATTCAATACTGTTGGAAAGATCCCAACGAGCACTATGCAATTGAATAATCCTCTGCCACATCTGATGAATCTAATCTTTACCTTCTTACAACCCAAAATGTGCCCCCAAACTTCACCAAGTCTTCTTCACCACTCTACAAGGCTCTTATACGACTTTGTCATGGCCCCTTCCATTCATCTTATCCACAGGAGAAGCATGAACACCATAGGGAGGTGTCTATTTATTCCCTGAAACCCTAACTGAACCTCCTTCACATTCAGGACCTCAAACAAACTTATCCCTATGCATCAATAAAAAAATCTACATATGAATAAAACACATGGATGCAAAACAAAGTTGAATTAAACCATATTAACACACACTCAGATGCTTTTACCATCATCTCATCATAGGCATAATAACAACATAAGTACAAGTATTATGTTCCATTAATCAGCTAGACCAATCCATGCATTTAGACATAAACAAAAAATCATTCATGTATATAAATTGGCATAATCATAGGCAAGAGGAAACACTTATCTTTAAGATGAAGTCATCAAGCATTTGGCTATGGATGGCAACATTCTAACCCAACCATAGGTCTTTGCCCAGCCTATATTATTTTAGCACTCATATACCACCCTCGAGCTAGGGATATGTATCCACTAAGGAGGAACTACCTAGGTTTACTCACATCCTTGGTTTCACACCAATAGTCATGCTAAGCCAACACACAGTTGGGTTTACCAAGCATGCCAAGAGACAAGCGAGGATGAAGCTAATCCAGTGAGATTGACCATCGATTTGCATACATCTCCCACTCAATAAAATAGTCTTCACTGGGTTTGTCAAGCGGTTGCAACCTCTTCTCTCTCTTCCGCACTATCATCCACGCTTGGAAATCTATAGGGATACAACTGAAAGGATCTGTCCCGCGACTGGGTTTCGGCTATCAAATCCGGGTTTCTCTATGGATTCTTGGGAATCCAACACTCTCCAAATCACCCCAAGGTTTGGTTTTATTGATTCCCCAACGTATCTCACTTCCCATGCATATTTATGAGCGATCTTGCCTCTATAATTGTGGCTTTCTCCCCAAATCACGATTTTCCAAATCTCTTTCTTGTTGCTTTTGCGTCTTCCTCCCTATAGAAGCTATAATGATTCACTATGGCCTGGGGATGAGCAAAAACGTCCTCCCATGAGGTGGAGTGACTTATGGGTCAAGCAAACCAAGCCCATACCCTGCCTTACGGATTTCAGGGCTTCCATACTCCATCAACCTCATGAGCAATTTTTTGTAGTCATCCTTTGTGAGGAACCTACAACAATTAATTAATTCAAATGAACAATATATTAGAAATAATAGAACACAGAAGAGATTTATTGATCGGGGACCACTTCGAGGGGTAAAAATCCTTTGAGCAAGCTCAATACAAATAACTCGTGTATTCCTTCATTGGTCTCAACACGTACTTATATACTAAGTCTATGCGCCAATACTATGGATCAATACCATGGAACATATAATACTATGGGACGTCTTACAAATCATATGCATCCAATACTATGGATCAATACCATGGAACATATAATACTATGGGCTAATACAAATTATGGATCAATACGATGGAACATATAATACTACGAGATGACTTACAAAGCATATGCGTCCAACAACAATATACTAACAAAGTAAAGAGAAGGGTTGACATGAGTTCCTAACATCCCCTTCCCCTTAGAATAAGCTTTATCCTCAAATCTTTAGATGTGGAAATTGATGTTTAATCTGAAGGAGTGGTTCCCGTGTAGAATCCTCTGGTTTCATTCTGTGCCACTGAATTAATACCTCTGTAATAGATCGAGCGCAAAGTGGATGAGTATTCCTATTGAGGATGGTCTCCAGCTCCAAAAGGATGGATCCTTCATTATCCAGTTCTGGTAAAATAGTTTGTCCTCTGATGTTGGTGCCAAGAACTTTCTTCAGATAAGAGACATGAAATATTGAATGAATGTGGGAAGGAGGAAGTACCAATTTATAAGCAACCGACCCAATCTTTAGAAGAACCTTATAGGACCCATAGAAATTTGGAGCGAGCTTATGATGCCCTTTGAGTTTCGGGGAGGATTGCTTGTAAGGATGTAGATGAAGAAAAACCATATCAACTTCTTGAAAAGTGCGCTCGGAACGGTGTTGATTGGATTGTTGTTTCATTTGATTTCTTGCCATGTGAAGATTGTCTTGCAAAATGTGAAGAATCTAATCATGGTTTCAAAGAACCATGTCAACTGCCTGAACTGGTGAACTATTGTGGGTGCATGGAAGAAGAACTAACGATGCCTGACCATAAACTGCTTCATATGGATTCATTTTAGATGTAGTGTGGTAGGAGGTATTGGACCACCATTCAGCAAGAGGGAGCCACTTTTCCCACTGATGTTGTTGTTCGGAGGTGAAGCAATGAAGATAAGTTTTCAAAAATTTATTGATAATTTCAGTTTGACCATCTATTTGTGGGTGATACCCTGAAATCATATTCAGTTTAGTGTCAATGTGGTGAAATAGTTCTGTCCAAAAATGACTGGTGAAAGTTGCATCGCGATCTGAGACAATGGCAGAAGGGATTCCATGAAGACGGAAGATCTGGTCTAGGAAAATTTGTGCAACTGAGGAGGTTGTATAAGGATGGATGAGGTCACAAAAATGACTATATTTGGAGAGGCAATCAGCCACAACCAAAATCATTGTATTCCCTCCAGATTTAGGTAGCCCTTCAATGAAATCCATAGAAATATCTGTCCAAATCCATGTAGGGATGGGAAAGGGTTCAATCAATCTTGGAAGGAGTGTCATCTCACCCTTGTTGAGCTGGAAAGTATCACATTCATACACCATATGCTGAATTGTCATTTTCATTCCCTCCCAAAAGAAGTTACGTTGTGCCTGCTCATACGTTTTGAGGAACCCGGAGTGCCCTACTGATGGAGAAGCATGGAGTTCATAGAAGACATCGTGTTGAATATCTATGCTCTGGGGAAGCACCAGATGACCCTTGTATCTCAGGGAAGCACCATCCCAAGTGTAATGCAGTATAGAAGAGGGGTTGTTGGCCAACCATTGGATGATTTGAGATAATGCAGAGTCATTGACAAAGCCCTGTTGAATAGATTGCAACCAATTTGGAACAGGCATAGAAATAGCTAAAAGAGAAACTTAGTCATCAAATGTGCGAGAAAAAACATCCGCCACTAGATTGTCCTTACCCTTCTTGTAAGTGATCTCATAGTCATAACCCATGAGTTTTCTATGCATTTCTGTTGTGCTGGGGAGGAGACCCGTTGTTCCAAGAAATATTTCAGACTCCAGTGATCAGTCTTGATGAAGAAATAATTCCATAATAGGTATGGCTGTCACTTTTAAACTGCATACAAAATAGCCATCATTTCCTTCACATATGTAGAGGTGGATAAATTATTTCTGGAAAGGGATCTTGAAGGTGGAAATCCCACTGATTCAACAAATACACCTGCATATCTATCCAAAATTCTTTGTAGATCCAAAGGAGTAGTGGAGACTGTTGATGGGTGCATACGAATGGAATGGAGCTGAGTGATGACACCATGTGAATTCTTCTTAAGGATATTTTCCATTCGATGTGAACTAATGATGCAGAGAGACCCTGGTTGTAATCCCGTTAATGTTTGTTTTTTTCCCGTTAACTGAAAATTTGCATCCAAAGTTCAGCAAAATCCCATGAGATAGGGCCAAGTGTGTGTAACCAATGAGTGCCCAAAACCACATCAAATCTGCCTAAGGCCAAGGAAAATATGTCATAGCGCATGTTATAATCTCCCATAGAGATACGCACATTGCGACACTTCCCCTTACAAGGTACGGTGCCCCCATTGACAATCATGACTTCAAAGTTGGAGCAAGGATAGACAAAACAATCATCTTGTTTGGTGATCCGAGGGTCAATGAAGTTATGAGTGCTACCAGAATCAATGAGTATTGTAAGAGGGATATTCTTGAATTAACCCTTGACCCTCATTATTTGGGGGGTGGTGACTCTGGCTAATTAATGGAGATATCTCTGGGTGGTTTTCCTGAGACAAGGGGTCAAGAGGTGGTTGTTGAATGTCGACCTGATCATCTATTGTATCTGGAGCTTCTTCACCAAGTTCAGAGGTAGGTGGATAATCCACATCCAAGAGATAGATCTTTTGCTCAACACATCTATGTCCCCGAGTGAATTTCTCATCACAATTATAACAAAGCCCTTTTTCTCTAAATTCCTGTATCTCTGTTTCAAACAAATGCTTGATAAGAGTTGGTTGAGGAGCTGGCGTGATGGGAGGTCATTGGGAAACCATATTTCTGAATGGAACAAAAGTGGATTTGGAGCATTGTTGGGTTGTGATCTTGTCTTCCACCAACTTATCCAACCCTGGAACTTCCATCATTGTGTTGGGACAGAACATTTTGACCTCCGATCGGATTGCATCCTTGAGACCATTGATAAAACAACTCCTATAGAATTCATCAGACAATCCTTCTGTGTGATTTGCCATTTCTCAAATTCTGTCTGATACTCTCTCATAGTGCCAATTTTTCGAATTTTAGTGAGTGCTCCTGTGAAGTCATCAAAAGCAGTAGGACCAAATCGTTCAAAAGGAGTTGGCAAAAATCTATCCATTTTGGCTCTTCATGAGCCTTGATGTACCATGGTACCATTGAAGGGCTTCATGTTCCAAATGAAAGGATGCAAGTGGAACTTTGTTGACATCAAAAGTACTATGTAGACTGAAATATTGTTATGCTCGGTATATCCATCCAGTTTGATCGTTACCATTGAAGCGAGGAAAATCAAGCTTCGGCCCACAAAAATTGTTGGAAGAAGAGAACCTAGTGTTTACAGAAGATTTTGGTTGTCGTTTATTGTTCATGGCTGAATGTTGAAGATGGAGGCTGAGAAGTTTTTCATCCAGATCTTGGAGTTTGGTTTTGAGGGCTGCAAGTTCTTCCTCCATTATTTTTTCTCTTGCGTGGGTGACAACCATAACCAGGAGTTTTTTTTTGTGAAGGGGTAGAAAAACAAAAACAAAAACTTCTTTAGTAAAGGAAAGTTTGGATTTGGGAAAAACTATGATGGGTAATTGGGGTTTGACTAGGCTTTGGACACTTTATGATGGATAGGGAAGCAAAAAATGAGGATTTCGGAAGCGGGGTAAAAGAATGGGCAAATTTGTCAAAGAGGGACAAAGAAGCAGAAATAGGAAATGAACACTATGGAAAAATTTGAAGGTGATTGGGTGAAAATCAAAGAAGTTATGGCAAACCCTAAAAATAGACAGATTTGAGATTTTTGGATTCAGGTAGTGGAATTTGGGATAGGGTCCTTAGGAAAGAAATATGCAGAATGGGATAGCAGGGGTTTCAATGAATTATCAAGGGAAACAGAGTTAAAACAAAGAAGATATGGCGAAAAAAAAGAATTTTATACTCTTCCAGGATTGTTTTTTAATATTTTTCAGAATGGATCTGCAATGGCTCAGAATTGATATAGAATAGTTCTGGACATATGTAATATGTGATTTATCAACTGGAAATAGATATGGACCGAAGGTATGCGCGGGTTCCTAAAGGTTTAGGGGATTCACTTGGCCACCAATGTTGTTTAACGGCTTGCGTATTGGGGAAGTACCCCCAACTGCACGGCTCGGGTAAAACTGATAACTACTTTTCCACAAATGACATCTCTTGGTTTACCTCATGGGTGGGAACTAGTCAATCAGGTAGGGGTCGTTTCCCTTTTCATTGGCAGGTCCTCTCAATGGGCCAGCTACTTCGGGGTTCCTATGGTAGTACTAACAATGTGTTTTAGGTATATTCTGAAGTACTTCCCATAGTTAAGCGGATAGGGATTATTCCCGGATCCAAACCTACAATTGAAAGGAACAATACAAATGCAAAAAAAAATTGGCAGAAATTCCACCCAATGAGCCCAAGAAAGTGCTCTGATACCAGATGTGATGAACCTCCAACAATTAATTAATTAAAATGCACAATATATCAGAAATAAAAAAATAAAGAAAAGATTTATTGATCAGGGGCCACTTCGAGGGGAAAACCTCCTTTGAGAAAGCTCAATACAAATAACTTGTCGATGCCTTCATTGGCCTCAACACGTACTTATATACTAAGTCTATGCGCCAATAATATGGATCAATACCATGGAACATATAATACTATGGGCTAAAACAAACTATGGATCAATACCATGGAACATATAATACTATGAGATGACTTACAATGCATATGCATCCAACGACAATATACTAACAAAGTAAAGAGAAGGGTTGACATGGGTTCCTAACATCCTTACACAGAATCAAATGACAGCTAGGACAGTCAAACGTGGGTTCTAAATATGACATATGGCATCATATGGTTCAATCCCATAACCCCCTCATCTCTCCCTAGTGGATACAAATATCCCCCTCATTTAGTTGCATCCATAGCCAGCCTTTTGGTATTTTTATTACATGATATTTACATCATTTTACAATCTCCATGGCTTAACAGCACATGGATCACACAATGCCAAATACTTGCCTCTTAAAGTTGAGCATTCACTAGCAGGGCCTTGGCCTTGATCTCCATGCTAGGAATTATACATCACATATATACAATGTTTACACTAAAATCCAAATATGTCTTAAAGGTCAAAATGGGGACATTACATGTACTTCGCATCTCTTAATGAAAGTGATCATTTTCCCAACATGTGAACTAAAGGCCTTGACTTTGATTATACCATGTTCTCTAATTATTAGACTCACTTCCTAGTCACCTACAACTATTTCGTAGACTCACTTCCCAGTCACCTAAAACTACTTCGTAGTCTCACTTCCTAGTCACCTACAAGCTTTCCACATGTTTCCAAATGCTTCTACGATGAGATTGTTGCTCACCCTTCTACTTCAGTTTTGGGTGTTTAGTTTGTCGTAGATAAGTGTTGTTAGACTTATCTTCAACTACTTCAACACTTAAACTTATTTTCTTCACTTTTCATCGTTATCAAATTCCTTGGCCTCATTGTCACTCCTTTGGAAATGGCCAATTTGCTTCCTACTCTAGTGAGTAGGAGGTAATTAGTGGCTATTGATGCCACCACCCCCAAATATCCCAAACTGTAACCCTTCTCGAAGTGTGTCAGGTCTGTCTATCCCATACTCCGCACTCATGTTGTTGTAAGGAAAACTATCCTATGAGTGGGGTTGAGGTCACCAACATACTAAGTTAATTTAAATAGACATCTGGGGCTATGTAGACAACAAGATAAGGTTTACAAACAAAGCTAAACTAGGAGTTTTAAGTTTGAAAATATGTACCTTATTTATGTAGGTTGATACAAGATTTAATAACTCCATAACTCTAATTCTAAGCCTTCAATCTCTTGATTTGAATACCTACAAAAACATAACCAATACCTTCCTCAAAAAAAAATTGGGTACAATAAACTAATTACAAATTGAGAAAAATATGCAAACATTAACATGAACATATACATCTTATCTCAACATAAAAACATAATCATTTCATTAAATGAGAGATAAACATGATTATGGGAAGGAAAATATATCTTGATTTGTTGATTAATAGCAATAAGTACAAATATACCTTATAATTGCTTAAGCACCTCACAAAACCTTGATCTAGGTCTCCTTGCTTCTCTTCTCCAGAAACACAAACAATCTCCAAGTGTAATAGGACATGGATGTCTCACGCACACAACCAAAATAATGGAGAAAGCATATGTTCTTCCAGCATTACTCTCCTAATGGGAAAAAAAGTCCTCACTTGGCCAATCCTACTTGCTTTTATAGTGGGAAAGGATAAGCCATCGAATGAAAGGTGGTTGTAACTGATGGGGGAATTTATCAAGAACTACCCCAACTGCTCCATGTTCAATTTTATTTTTTATTTTTCAAATTTAATGAGAAACACGCTAGTGGGAAATAGTAAGGTTGTGTGTGACACGCAATTCAACCAATTTCAAGATGCACGTGCAAGTTTTTATTGAACACGCATGTGGAAAACCATACACTAGAGTGTGACACGTAGTATGTCACGACCACCAACCATGTGTTAGTCTCAAATTAAGTTTAACAAATCGAGAGTGTTAGAGAAACATAAAATTATCTAAGCCATGGAAATGAGTATCAAATTAAGGCTCTTCCATCCACAATGTCCTTTTGTGTGAGGGAGAGATTCAATGTCGTCATGGATGGAGAAGTGTTGATTGGACCTATAAAACATGTATAACAACAAAGAAACATTTGATCCAATCTTAGCATCACCTTCTACCAACTACTAGTCTAGCTCTAGATCACCTTGCCTATTCTTCTATCCAAGTGCATCGAAATCATGTTCATGCTCTTCCTTGGATGCTACATTCCAAGGCATTTCAACTCTTACTTGGTCGAATTTCCTAGTAAAAAATTCTACCTTCCGCTGATCATTTCTTTGGGTATTGTTCCTTGAATTTCTTATCAGTTGACGTGTAGCCTTGTTCACCATGTGGATTGTTGTTGTGTCTTCTTTTCATCTATAACTTTCATCACTCTTTGCATAAGGAAATGGGTTGGTTCCTTCATTGTTTGTTGTAACCAATCACAAGGAAATCATGTAAGTGACTCCACTAATCTTCCCCCTTGTCGATGGGACAATGATCTATTGTTCACCCAAGAAGAAATCCAAGTTTTCCAAAAGTGAAATGGTTGATGCTTGTGTCGTGTGCAATAAATCTTGTCCAAGGACAAAATCAAAGCCATCCATAGGTACTATGGTGAGGTTTGTCTATTAACACTAATCATCTATCTTCATCGCAACTCCCTCTATTGTGATAACAACCTTCTCCACCTCTAAGTTCACTTCCTTGAAGGAGCTTTGTGTCGGTTCAACTAGCAATCTGAGGCTATTGACATCCTTTGTTTTCACGAAGTTATGGGTAGCACCACTATCCACTAGTGCGATGATGGCCTACTTGTTCACTTCCACTAGAACATGGCACAAGTTCCTCATCTCTTGTTCATCTTTCCTAGCCACAGTCGGTTCATTGGCTATGGCATTCAACACATGAAAGACTCCAACTGATGTTTGAGTTGTTTGTTCTTTCACAACATTCAACTTCCACTGCTTGAGTGAAAAATCCCTTGCATGATGGTATTTTGCACAAATCCAACGATGGTCTTTTGCAAATATCCAACAGATGTTTAGGTTTCCCTTGTGTTTCTCCATGGGTTCATATACCTACTTGGGTTTTTCCTCACCTATCTTTTTCGATACCTTTCCCGTTCTCTTATCTTTACCCTTACCGAATTGTTTCTTCATCACAACACGTTCCTTCAGACCCTTGGCTTCGCAGAAGCTTTGTCATGAAGTCAAAAAAATTGATAGTTGTAGTGATTTTTGCATCAAGGTTTTTCACATTTGTTTTCGTAGCTCATTCTGCACCTAGGGTTGCAAGCCCTTGATGAAGTGGTATAGTTGATCCTCATATATCATATCTTTGATCTCCAACACGAGCCTAAAGAACACCTTGATGTATTCTTGGATCTTACTAGTATGCCTCAACTCCATCAATTCATTCCTTGTTATATATGTTTTGTTACCCATACCAAACTATGCTAGCAAGGCTTCCTTCATGTTTTCCCAGCTATCTATATAGACAACATATTTTCCTACCACAAGATCCTATACCTACTTTCTGCAACAAATCTTTGTCATTCCCTTCAAGAACATGGAAGCCACATTTACCTTGCCTTCATTCAAAATCCCATTCATCTACTTAATGTACTATTCTACATTCGAACAAAATTTTCCTAGCATCTTTGCATCATGGGTACCATCATATGACTCTAACTCCCGTTTCTTGATTTTCACTGCTCTGGTTGATTTGCTTCCATGTATGACAACTCACATAAAGAAGTTGTTGGTGTCTTCTTTATTATGTACCTACACAACCATGGACTTCACTAAGTCTTCAACCACCATCAACTTCTCTGCAACCTCCTTGGTTAAGGCTATGACATCTGAACTCAATGTTGCTTCCTCGTTGCATGAACATATTCCATGTTTCACCCTTATCTCCATAGACTCCTTGGCTAGTTGTTATTGCTACAACGATTCTTGAAGCCCTTCAACAAGACTATCTAATGCTTCATATCATGACTTCGTATTGGTGACCTTGAACGATTGATTGTCATCACTTTTCTCATGCCTCGATCCAACTTCATCTTCCGAGCCCTCCATGGTGAGTCTGTCATACTTATTCACTTTTTGACGCAAGTCACCTTACAGAATAAGGTTCTTGCTTAACAATACACGCAACACAAACCATGTTCACACAAACAAGGTGTAGAACAAGATGCCTAGATTGGCTTATATTACTTCTATGAAAATGGTTACAATATAAAATAACTGTAAGCAAATAACTAACTACAATTGGCCTCAGACGTTACAACTTAGAAGTAACTGTGGTGTGTTCTCTCTGTGTGTCGACCTCACCCTCTCCTGGTTCACCACGGAACTCTGAGCTATGGTTTGATCTCAACACTTTGCACTCGGCCAGTGTTACTCTTCACAACTCTCTTGGCTCCGCGCTTGCTCTGCTCTGCTTCCTCTGCTCTCGGCTCTCCTCTTGCCATCCTACAGAATGAAGGTATTTCCTCCTCTTCTACTCTGCGGGTGTTGTTTCCAAGATTATCTCAATCCTGAGACACACTTTCCCTCCATTCGCTGATCCTATTCAAATCCTGCAAATCTGCACTGTCAGCTTCTATCCGTGCTGTACAGCCTCTATCCATGACATCCACAGTCATGTCCTTCACCAACTCGCAATAACTATAATAAATTCCTCATCCACCCCAAACGGCTATTGGTATAGTCCCTTGACTTTTGTCCTTCCGACCCTGCTATAGCAATACAGTCCCATCTCGACTGTCCCATCAGTTCACTCCTTTCCCACTATACTTGGCTTCACCAAACCTTGTCGTGTTGTAGTTCGACCACTTGTCAACTACCCGACCTCTTACATTGCTTGTCACCTGTCGACCATCTTCTGTCGATCTTCGACCTCCCACGACATCTGTTGTTCCTTTAGTCGGCCACACCTCGACTATTTTTGCTCGACTCGCTGACTTTGACAAGTCAACCTGCTTCCTGCACCAGTGGTCATTGGCACTCCCGCTGGTCAGCTCTCTTCGGTCGATCAACTTCGACAGATATTCCTAGGTCCCGATGCTCCTGCATCAATCTCCCCAATTGAAAAAGAATTTGACTACTCCATTAGTCTCCTAAACTCTTCTTCAGAAATCCACGTTGATTCCTGCAACTCATCATTTGTCCATTGCACCAAGTATTACTTCATGCGCAATCTACGGGTACGCCCTACTTCGCGTTCATCGATTACTTTTGTGATCCCTTCTTTATTTTGGTTTGGAATCTGCTCCATCCAGTCGATACTGTTTCCTTCACCTGTACCGCTGCTTGACCCTTCTTCAAATTTAGACAGGTCTGAGATGTTGAACATTGTTGAAATGTTCAAGTCTTCCGGAAACTCCAACACATAGGCATTGTCTGAAATCTTCTTCAGAACCTTGCATGGTACTATCTTCTTCAACTTCAACTTGTTGTATGTTCCTGTCGAAAATCGTTCCTTTTGCAAATATGCATAGATTAAGTCTCCTTCTTGGAATGACAATAGCCTCTTCTTCCGGTCGGCTCTCAACTTGTATGCCGCATTACTCTTCTCAATGCGCTTCCGCACAGTTTCATGAACTTCATGCATATGCTTTGCGAATGATTCTGCATCCATGCTCTTCCTGGTTTCTGTCGGTAATTTGACCAAATCTGCCACGACATGTGGAATCCTCCCTTGAACAATCTGGAATGGACTCAATCCCGTCGATCGATTCACAGAATTGTTATATGCAAACTCTGCTTGTGCCAATACATTTTCCCACTGCCTGGGTTTGTCAGTTGCTAAACATCTCAGAAGGTTTCCCAAACTTCTATTTACAACCTCGGTTTGTCCGTCTATCTGTGGATGATATGCCAAACTAAACTCTAACTTCATGTCGAGTTTCTTCCATAGGGTCCTCCAGAAATGCCCCATGAACTTCGTATCCCTATCCGACGTGATACTCTTTGGAAACCCATGAAACCTGACTATTTCCTTAAAGAATCAAAAATCTGTCTACTACAACAAATATTGAGTCGTTTCCCTGCTGAGTCCTTGGCAATCCTAACAAAAAATCCATGCTAAGATGCTCCCACAGGTTCTCTGGTACTGGTAATGGTGTATACAACCCCGTGTTCTGACTCCTTCCCTTTGCCAACTAGCAAACTTGACATTGTCGAACCCATTTTTTGACATCTGTCGACATCCTTGGCCAGAAATACTTCTCGTCAATTAGTGCTTTGGTTTTGTCAATCCCAAAGTGTCCTGCTAACCCGCCATTATGAAATTCTTGGATTAGGTTCTCCCTCACTGATCCTCTGGGAATACATAGCTGACTTCCTCTGAACAGGTAACCTTCCTGAATGAGATAACTTAAATATGGAGTTCTATCGGTGCTCCAAGGCTCATGACACGCCTTCCATGCCTTCGCAAAATCTTCGTCGGTCTCATACTCCGTCTTTATCAACTCTATCCCTGATGCCTGAACAGTCATTGTACGCAACAGCGTAACTCTCCTGCTCAACGCATCGGCCACTTTGTTCGACTTGCGCGACCTATGTCGCAACACGAACGTATACCTCTAGAGTAGCTCCACCCACTTCATGTGTCTCTGATCCAACTTCAACTGAGTATTTAGATACCTCAGCGCTTGATGATTTGTGTATAACACAAATTCCTGTGGCAACAAATAATGCCTCCATTTCTTCAATGCTTGTATGATAGCATAGAATTCCTGGTCGTAGACCGAATATTTTTGCTTCGCTCCACTCAGTTTTTCACTGAAGTATTCAATTGGTTGGCCTTCCTGGCTCAACACTGCCCCAATTGTTGTTCCATTTGCATCACAATCGACCTAGAAAACTATGTCAAAGTATAGGAGCGCCAAAACTGGACTCTCAGTGACCTTTTCCTTCAATTTGTCGAAAGCTTCCTGGGCCTTATCTGTCCACTTGAACTCGCCCCTTCTCATGCATTCTGTCAATGGTGCACAAATCCGACTGAATCCCCAAATGAACTTCTGGTAGAAACTAGCAAGTCCATGGAAACTTCTCACTGCATTCGTGCTTGTTGGTTTCGACCAATCTACTATTTCCTTCAGCTTCTTTGGGACCATCTCCAACCCTTTACCTAAAATTACAAATCCCAAGTACACTAACTCCTTCTTCATGAAAAAAGACTTTTGCAGGTTAATCATCAGCTTCTCTTCCTGCAATTTCTGTAATACTTGTCGAACGTGCTCCAAGTGTTCTAACTTGGTTCGATTGAAAATCAGAATGTCGTCTAAATAGACTACAACAAACTTTCCCAACAATGGTTTAAGTACCTCATTCATCAATCTCATGAATGTGCTGGGTGCATTAGTCAATCCGAACGGCATGACTAACCACTCATATAACCCTTCTCTTGTCTTGAATGCTGTCTTCCATTCATCTCCTTCTCTGACCCTGATCTGGTGATATCCACTCTTTAGGTCTAATTTCGTGAAGTATGTCGCTCCACTCAGGAAATCCATCAAGTCATCCATCCTCGGAAATGGAAATCGATACTTAACCGTGATCCTATTGATGGCTCTGGAATCAGTGCACATTCTCCATACCCCGCCTTTCTTTGGTTTCAATACTGCTGGTACTGCACATGGGCTGAAACTTTCTCGAATCAATCCCCTGTCCAACAACTCTTGGACCTGTCGGTTGAGCTCCTGTCCTTCTGCTAGAATCATCCTATAGGGTTCTTTGTTTGGCAGACTCGACCCTAGAATCAAGTCGATTTGATGGGATATCCACCTTGTCGACGGCAATCCCATCGGTTTCTCTTCAGCCATTATGTCCTGAAACTCTTCGAGCAACTCCTCGATTTCGACCGGAATGCTCTCCCGATTGGTCGTTCCTTTGACACATGGTCCTTTTGGAATGATTACAAAACATCCTGACTACTTTTCCTCTTCCACGAGGAATTCCTTGGCAGTGCTCATCAACACACGCTTCTCCCAAAGATTGCTCTTGCCCTCCTTACTGTCGGCTGGCTCCCCTTGCCTTGGTTGAAGAGTCCTTTTCATTCCATTCTTCCACACTATAATGTGTTAGCTCGACCATCATAGATCATCTTATGATCATATTGCCATGGTCTTCCCAACAACAGATGGCATGCATCCATGGGAACACATCACAAAGTACGTTGTCATCTAATCCTTCAACTCTGAAGTTGATCAGGCACTGTTTGGTCACCTTAACATGGTGTCCTTTTTCCAACCATGAGATCTTGTAAGGGTGTGGGTGTTCTCGACACTTCAACCCGATATTGTCGATGAATTTTGTTGACACAAGATTCTCTATACTCCACCATCAACTATGGTCTTGCAACGCCATTCTCCGATCCGCACCTTTGTTTGAAAGATCACCTTCCATTGTGCTGGTTCCATCGGATCGCGTTCATCTTCTTGGATCAAGGATCTATGAATCGTCAGATTCCGATTCTTCCTTTTCTCACCTCCACTACTATCTGATGCCGGGATTCCCTCTCGTCGACTTGCTCATCCTCTCGACGTCTGGGTTTTGATTCTTCTGCAGCATGTAGGTTTTATGGGCATTCATATGCCTTATGACCCATTCCACGGCATTTGTAACAGATTATTGCTAGTTTGTTAACTCCTTTCTTGTCGGATGGACCACTTCGACTATACGCACCTTAACCGCGGGTCTCACAACCATCGCGTCAGTCCTCTTGTGCTCTCTCCTTTGTCGATGTCCCTTTTGTGCGTCAACTATCTTCGATACCTTCTTTCTTGTAACGGCTACCTTGACCTTTCATGGAGGCAGTCTTTCCACCTCGGCTAGTCATCCTGCCTCTGGTCGCTATGGAATTCCTCGACAATTTATCCGTTACCTTCAGAGCGAACTAATAGGCTTCTTCGACTGTTCTGAATCTCGACATGCTGAGTTCATCCTGAACAGCATATTTCAGGTCGTTTATATATCTAGCGACAACTTCTTCTCCTTCATTAGTCTGTCCTGACCGAATCGACAATCGGTAGAACTCCTCCATGTACTCCTTCACGGTCATCTCTTTCTGTCGAAAGTTCTGTAACTTTCTGAACAAGGAAATCACATAGTCATTTGGCAAGAACTTCCCCTCCAGCTTGGAAACCATTCTGTCCCAAGATTTGATTTTCTCCTTGCCTTTCTTGATTTTTTCAGCCTGTACATTGTCCCACCACAACGAGGCATGACCCTTCAACCTTAGACATGCAGTCTTAACCCATTTAGGATCCTCGATCTGCTCTACATCGAAATATTTCTCCATCTCTCTGAACCAATCGATCAAGTCTTATGGGTCCAGGCTTCCTGAATATGTATGCACATCTATCTTCGCCTAACCTCTCATTTTTGTCAGAAGCTTGATGAGTTTTTCCTCTGGTTCTTCTGTTGTGGCTTCCCGAGCTTCCACTTCCTCGACTTCCTCATCGTTGTGGTCTAGCGTTTCAGGAATGCAACCACGCCTCTAGCTTTCTTTGATAATTGTAACTTCATTTATCAAAGTTCGCATCATTCAGATGCATTCGTCGAACATTTCACGATCCATTATGACGGCTGCTGCGCCACGCACTCTTCGTCCTTGGACATTAACGCCTCTATGAGCCATCTTCAACTTCTGCTTAAAATCCTCACACTTTTAGGTCCTAATACCAACTGACGCAAGTCAGGCTGGTATGGTCTTCTTCTCCAACTGGACTCGCCTCCGGGCTCTGATACCAACTGACGCAAGTCACCTTACAGAATAAGGTTCTTGCTTAACAATACACACGACACAAACCACAATGTTCACACAAACAAGGTGTAGAACAAGATGCCTGGATTGGCTTATATTACTTCATTGAAAACGGTTACAATATAAAATAACTGTAAGCAAATAACTAACTACAATCAGCCTCAGTCATTACAACTTAGAAGTAACTGTGCTGTGTTCTCTCTGTGTGTCGAACTCACCCTCTCCTGGTTCACCACAGAACTCTGAGCTATGGTTCGATCTCAACACTTTGCACTCGACCAGTGTGACTCTTCACAACACTCTCGGCTCCGCACTTTCTCTACTCTACTTCCTATTCTCTCAACTCTCCTCTTGCCGTCCTCCAAAATGAAGGTCTTTCCTCCTCTTCTACTTTGCGGGTGTTGTTTCCAAGATTATCTCAATCCCAAGACACGCGTTCCCTCCATTCACTGATCCTGTTCAAATCCTGCAAATCTGCACTGTCAGCTTCTATCCGTGCTGCACAGCCTCTGTCCATGAAGTCCACGGTCATGTCCTTCACCAACTCGCAATAACTGTAATAACTCCCTCAGCCACCCCAAACGGCTACTGGTACAGTCCCTTGATTTTTGTCCTTCCGACCCTGCTACAGCAATACAGTCCCATCTCGACTATCCTGTCGGTTCACTCCTTTCCCACTATACTTGGCTTCACCAAACCCTGTCGTGTCATAGTTCGACCATTTGTCGAGTACCCGACCTCTTACATTGCTCGTCACCTGTCGACCATCTTTGTTGATCTTTGACCTCCCGTGACATCCGCTGTTCCTTCAGTCGGTCGCACCCCGACTGTTTCTGCTCAACTTGTTGACTTCGACAAGTCAACCTGCTTCTCGCACTAGTGGTCATCGGCACTCCCGCTGGTCGGCTCTCTTCAGTCGATCAACTTCGATAGATCTGCCTAGGTCCCGATGATGCTGCATCACTTTTTCTATGACTATTCTCACCTACAATCCAAAATAGAAATATGTACCTTAAGTGTCAACCATTCCTTATTGGCTACCTTTGGCAATTTCTTTTTGATTCCATATTGACGGTCGTTGTTATGATAATGAAAGTTGTTCTACCAATAGAATGGGCACTACTCTACTAATGTGCACTACTGGCGATGGATGCTTCTGCTAATGGGAACACCTCTATTGATGCATGTTGATGTCGATGGATTCTTTTATAGATGAGCACATCTTTTCTTATGCATGTTGATGCATTCTAGGCATCGTGTCTTTTGGGGAACTCTATTTTCATGTCACACCATTTTCTGACAACACTGTTTTCTGGGCACTCTACCATTTAGTGCTCTTGCAACAAATGATGTGTGCACACAAATTATATCATTGGTGTTTCCTATCAACTCTCTCTTCAACTGTGGAAACCCTTCTACTAAAACCTTAACTTCAACAAACTTCCTTCCTTGATACCATCGGTCAAAAACCCAAAGCTTAGTGTCATAGGCTTGCTCAAACTTAGACAATTCTACGGCAACCCTTGGATTTCGTCCTAAGGACTTTACCACCCAAGGTTATTCTTGTGTGAACTATGTTTCTTCACTCATAGCATACCCATACCTTCCACTATGAACTACCCATTGTTTAGTCTAATCGTGCTCAACAACCTTTCCTAACTTGCACTTGGACATTTAACTTATGATGTGTATGTTCTTTACTTAGCCAAATTAACATATAGACAACAAAGAGACCAACCACAACATAACACATTGGGTGGGTTCCCAAAATAGGAAACTAACAACTCTTTATTGAAGTGAACAAGTTACAATGGGTGGTTCAGGCAATGGCTGGAACCTCAATTACAAAGGGGGATGTTCGACCTTCAACATGCTACTTGAAATACAACAAACATAACCCTATGGCAATGTCTACCCAACACTACAACCATTTGTCAATCCTCTGTCTGTCTCCTAAAATCCTGCTACCTATAACATGTGTTTTCACTTAGGCGCTCTACCTCAATAACCCTCCAACCATAGAAATTTTTTCCTTAACTCTTTGGTGGATGACTTGGTATGTCTTGGTCTCTTCGTGGTTCCTTGGTTGAGGCCTCAGCTACTTGTGTGCCCAACTTATATATATATGAGGAGTCACTTTATTCTTCCTCATAAGTGGGGGGCCAAGTCTGCTTGGCCGACACATCTTCTAAGTGACACGTCGTTTGAAAACCCCAAGGAAAGCAGACACTTTTATGAAGGTTTTCCCATGGATGCCCTTTGGTACATTTTTTGACCCACATTTCCAGCACTTGGGTGCGATGCCTTCTCTTGGGTGCACTTTCATCATGTGTACTCCCTTTGCCAAGTGTTATTCCCATTCTTTGTCATGTGCTCGAGCCCCTTTGTCAGCAGACCTTAGTATTGTGCCCAGTTACATCCACATGTTCCCAATGTGGTGTGCAACCATTTTGCGCTTGTTAGGGTGTCTTACCACCGCACCTTGGGCAAGTGGACCCAATGGCATTTCTTCCTCTTTTCTTCTTACCGAAGCCTCTGAACAATTGTTAAAGCCCCTTGCCCTATGTCAACTTACCGAAGCATCTTGGTCACATACCTTATTGCTAAAAGCTTCGATCCCATGCTCGATCCATCACTACCTGCGATTGCCTTATGTACTCCTGAATGTACCCAAATGCACCGATTCATCTCTTAGTTGTGTCAAACGATCTAAATTCCCATGTACCCAAATTCACCGATGGTCAAGTTAGTGAGGAGTCATCACTTGCAGCTAGGCAAAGGCATTGCACCTCATATTCTTCCCATATGCTTGCTTCGAATCTATCGACACATTCAGCCATTTCATGCTCACCTTTCCATTAAATAATATATTAAATTATCATGGCCATAACATGTAGTTTGCAATATCGCTAAAATGACCTCTCGAGTTATAATAAAATACGAACCCAAGTTAATGGTACACGCTTGCATCCAACTTATCTCTTATTTTGTTTGTTCCATTTGGCGCTTCCATCATTAAATCGGTGTGCATATCAAAGCTTAAGGTCCTCATACTAAATCATTTTAGGTGAAGAATTTTTCAACCTCAGCAATGTTATTAAATTCCAAAAATCTATTCACGATCTATCGAGTGTAAGATATTTTTTATTCCAAACAATTGGATTTGTATACTTTTCAATGAAATTTCACATAATAAATTTGATGTAAAAATTGAGTATTAAATTGTATTATAGACATAGCTTTTCTATATTTTTATATGTTTCAAAGGTTTTTTGATCGACATAACATTTTCAAAAATCTATAAACAACCTATACCTTATTAAATTCATTTTATGAAATTTAAAAAAAAAATCAAAATCATTTAATAAAAATATACTATTTATATTAACAATTATTATGCTTTCATTAATTAACATACTTATACATCAATATTTTATTTTACTATGACCACACTTATATTTTAATATTTTATTATTCAAATTATTTTTTTAATTTTTAGTGAAATTACTTAGTTTAGTTTTAGTGTACTTACTTTACATTAACATATCCCTTTATCTATAGTCAACTCTTTTCCAACCCAATATCTTAATATAGTTATCCTTTAATGAAAAACGTATAATTTAACACGTATAATAATAATTAATTTAGATGTACTTTGAGTGTTTTATGATGTAGTGTTTTTACAATTATTATAAATTGATTGAATGTTTTCAAATATGAATATTTTTTTTTATGGTGAAGTATTTTATATTTTTAATAAAATTATAATTTTTATATTTATAAGTGTTTATATTTTAGAATTTGAGGTGGACTAGTATTTGTGTTTTTCCTAGATTACACAAGGATGAGACAAGTATATTGTCCAAATTGATTTTATGGTAATTATTTCAAATTCGAAATAAATAATTATAAAAGAAAAATAAATCATGAATAATTGGTAACTCATACATGGATAATTTTTAGATGGTAAAATGTAGCTAAGGCATAAATAATGAGTAATTACAATTACGCATGGAAAACAAGTAACAGATAAGTTATTTGTGGCATTCATTTGTGATAGCACTAATTGTTATGATGAAAATTTTCTTATAGAACAGTGCAAGACACCTGAAGGATGTAATCTAGACGTGAAAAGAATAAATAGATTATGACTTTTTTCTATGAAAAATAAAAGTTATTTATAGCGCTTAACTTGTGGCCTATCAATGTTTACCAACAAATTAAGCGACAATACTAATTAATTAAGTTTAAAAAAAAACAAACCTAACCTATTTTTATATTATAAAAGAGAAATTAGAGACCAGTTTATCGATAAAATGACGAAGCATAACATACAAATATGGCAGTATTTCACGGACCAACTATTCCTGGATGTAACTTTACGTTTGTCTTTTATATATCATCGCCACTAAATCCATTGAATGAGAGCTCCAATAAAGGGTCGACAACAAATAAAAAGTGGACGTGCACTCAAATCTAGCTAAATTGTTTTATTGCTATGAGTTCCATGTACCAGTCACTATCACCATATGAGAGGGGGTGACAGGTGGTCACTAACTCTGACCACCATAGAAGATATGTTAAGCAAGTCAAGTTGCCCTTTGGACACCAATAATTGCAAAGAACAAAAAGACTAGATCTCTAGGCAGAGAAAGGGTAAGAATCTTCAAATTTGTATCATTAAGGAGATGAATCTTACGATATTGGGGTGTATGTCACCGATGAGAAATTTACACACGAGCTTTTTTATAATATTTTTGAATACCTCACACATTTATGTCAACATGGATTTATAATAAACTATATGTTAAATTTATAAAAAATAGTATTATCATGTAGATAATAAATTTCAACTTAACTATTATGATATGATAGTATCGGTATTGAGATTTTAGTCTTTCAACATTTCGTTTCAATGTTGGTCAATTATATTTTTAAAAATAAAAGATTAATAATGGTTTTTAATAACTCATAACATTTATTTATTTTAAAAACGCGTCTCTAAATATTTCTTGATGTTGTATCACCAAACTTGATCAAATGTTTAGTATTGATTGGGAGTTACATTGTTGGATTTTGGTACTTAATACTTGTGATCATTTGAGATTCTCATGGTTTAGCACTTACGTACTATATCACTCCAAGAACAATGTAAAAAGTGAGTATCGTACCTAATGATGTGGCACGTGTGATGTCCCAAGGAACATTATACTCATGTTTTTAGGTCTGTAAAGATGTTTACCATCACTATCGAAATTAAAATTAAAATAATTATGTCATTATCGAATTTCAAATTGCATACACTTAATATATCACACTATACCACATCACACATTGATGTGAGACCATGGTTGGAATTCTAATCCTAATTTGTCAATTATTATCATTTGGGAGTTCTAATCCTATTTGGCAAGTATCATCATTTGGGAGTACTTGGAAACATATTGTTGTAGCATTCAGATGATACTGCAATCCTACTCGAATTCTAATACTAAGTGTTCCATTATTATCGTTTGAAAGGGTGTGGAACTTAGTTTGAATTTACTATCACTGTCATGCCATTGAGATGACACTTTTTTGGCTTTATCTAAAAACAAATGGTTGAGCTTAGTTTGGACTCCAGGTCACATAACAATTTTTAAGTTAAAAAAGAAAATTGAAATATTAAAGATAAAATCATTAAATTTTAAAAATATAATTATTTTAGAAAAAATTAATAAAATTTTATATATATATATATAAAATTAAATTGAATAAAAAAATAAAAGTAATCATATGCGTGTGAAGTAAAAATATGTCAAATAAAACTTTACTTTTTTTTTTAATTAGGATTGGAATTTGATAATTTTCATTATAAGAGATGTGTAAGCTAAGCATTCTATTTTTGGATCATTTTTTCCATTGGTTGAAATGAAATTTTGTTGGAGTTGTTAAAATTGTATAATTTACTGAGGAGTTTTTGAGAAGGTTAAATTTATTTTTCCAATAAAAAATGCAATTTGAACAATGAAAACTAATGATTTCAATATCAAAGATTTGTTGCTAGATTATGGCAAAAATTACCCAAAAAGTCCAAAACTTAGAATGATTATTGTGTATGTTCTTATGGATTAGAATGTCATAGTTAAACTTTGACATAGCCAAATCCAGAGGAACATACACAATGTTGATACAGTGTGAAATTATGCATACTAAGATTAGGATGATTAGCCAATTCCATTATAAGATAGTTAATTTAATCATTATCAATGTTTATTAAAATTAGTACAAAAGATATAATTGTTCAAATTAATAATTTTGATAAATTCTACTCCACACCATTAAGTGAATTAATAAAATCTAAAAACAAACAAACTAAGGAACATTCCAAAACCCAATTTTGTTTTAAAATTCCAACACTACTCCACACCATTCACTTAATTAAAAAAATCTAAAAAGAAACAAACTAAGAAACCTTCCAAAAACCTATTGCTAAGTGTGTAGAACCTAGTTTGGAATAGACCTAAAATTACTTGTGATTGGTTAAGAGTTTATTGGGATGTAAGCAAAGGAGATAACCCAAAATAATGAGAGGCATGTGGCATGAGTGAATGCCTACCTCTTTATGGATCATAAGTATTTTAGGTGGTTGGGTTTTCTTTAAATAAAAATGATGAATCATCCTCCTTTCTCAAATAGTAGTGAATAATCACTATCCTCAGTGCAAGTTAACAACTCTGAATAAACTATTCTAACAAAACTTCATGCAAACCTTCTCCTCTAGGTGCACCCCAATTTGAATGCATGCCCATTCCTAATAATAGAAGACTCCTAAAGAGGTAATGTTTCCCCTCCCATAAGATATATAGGTCCCTTCTTGTACGGATAAAGAACCAAAACAAAAAAGCCTCGATAGAGAGGCCATAGGAACTACCTCAAAACCAAAGCCAAAAGAAAATGCCTTTCGTATACCGTTTCCTAACAAAGCATAGAAGAAATGACAAACCTTACAGATTTTCTCTACTTAGGAAGGGGAGGTTGAGCACCCACCATCATAACCAATTACATCCTTCCTTCTTTGCATTTTCAATCCCATCACACCCTTGCAAATGCCTACCGAAAATAACCCACCATTATAGGAAATAGGTCGAGAAAGGGCCATAAAGGAATTATCATGCAAGAAGAGAATCACTCAAAGGAGGGGGTTAAGCACACGAGTGAGTGCTCTAGCTCCCTTGCTTTCTATTACCATTCAAACTAGTAGTCTAGGCTTGCAAGTGAAAGGCAATCACATAAGAAACTTGGACTGTTGCCACCTTTGTCCAATCTCCTAACTTCTTCGGGATCCAATGTTGTCCCAAGGGGAGAGCCCTTTAATGTACCTGCCAAGTAGATGCCAAATTCCTTCCAAACATCTTAAAGCATAGATCAGTGCCTCTAATGGAGTCAAACATAGAGTAATAGAGAGTTAGGATGGTGCTTGTATAGTAGTTTTGGTAGTTTTGGCAGTTTTGCAGGTTTGTTTTGGGTTAAAAAAGACAGGATGAGGATTTCATGTACGAAACTTTAGGGCTGCGAGAATTTAGGGCCAAATTTTGAGGTCGTAAGAATTTAGGGACAAGACTTTAGGGCTGCAAAAATTTAGGGCCGAAATTTTGGGGTCACGAGAACTTAGGGCCGCGATAATTTAGTGCTGAGTTTTAGAACCAAAATTTTAGGGCAGCGAGAATTTAGGGGCAATATTTTAGGGCCTCCAAAATTTAGGGGCGATATTTTGGGACCACGAGAATTTCTAGGTCCGCGATAATTTAGGACCACGGGAATTTAGGGCCAAAATTTTGGGATCCCTAAAATTTAGGACCGCGAGACTTTTGTGGTCGAGATTTTCACGCTGAAATTTTAGGGAGGCCAAAAAATGATTTATTTTTTTTGGGGGGTTTTGTTATAAAATTGCAGAGCTAATTCTAACCCTAATTCTACCATGTAAATGCAAAATTACACATGAAAATGCAAGTTTAACGTAGCAATAATATTTACAAAAATTCAAACTAGGGTTTGATGTAGAGAAAATGGACAAACTTAGAGTTTTAATGGATGTTACCCCAAACCCTAGCCTTAGAGGAAGGTTACAAGCCTTTCTCTTGGAGGTAATTTCCTTGCTATTAGGTTAGGGCTTCTTGAAACACTTTCCATTAAAGCCAACTAATATCTCTCAGAAGTTGAGACTCACAATTACATATAGATTGATAGATTGAGGATTGGAATATAACTTCTAGCACCCTCCATAAATAAACTTGTCTAAAGGAGTCACCTTTGATTATGGTGGACTCCATTTTGGATGAAGACCTTCTTGTCCAACTTTGTACCTTGATTCACTAAATGATTAACAATGAAGTCATTACACTTTCAACCGAGCAAGAGATTATTTTCTTTCATTTGGTTGAGATGCCAATGAATCCTTTCAACACATTTTTGCTTGATTATTAGTTTCCCTTCCAATACCTTAAGAAAAAAGGAACTAGCATCTTTTCATTGGAGTCCAAAATAACTCCCATACACTTGTCGCTCCAATAAACTTTATTGCTATATAAACCATAATTTAAATATGGTTAATGTACCAATCAATCTATATAAACCATATTATTAAAATTAATACCTGCTAGTTTAAATATATTTATATATCCCCGAAGATTTTTAATTTTGTAGGAAAACTTTAAAAATATATTTATATATCCTAGAAGCATTTTAATTTTGTTGTAAAACTTTCTTTCCTTGCTTTTTAGTTTCGTATTTCGTAGTAATTGTTTTTTACCTTTCCATTTGAAAGTTAAATTTTTGAACCAAATATTCGATCAAAATCTATGTTAAAACCTTTATAAACATCATTCCACGTTGGACTTTGTATTGTTGTAAAAATCTTCCTAAACCTCAAAAGAAACATTCTTCCATGCACTGAACTTAGATGTCTCAATTATTTTTATTTGTGAAAATGCCTGTATAATATATTTCTATCATACGTTTGCACTTTACCTATTGGTCTCGCATCCTCCCCGTGGATCTACAGTCTATTGGTTTCGCCTATATAATGGGTGCATTTCTCATCCAAATTACAATCGTTGAAAGCTTCTAATCTTTCGCCATGTCTGCGGTAGCCCATATCCCCTCGAGCCACCCAGTGGTCCGCCTGAACCGAAAATCAACGGTAATCCCGGCCCGCCCCTCACAGCCCCAGCAATGCAAACTCTGTCCTTCCGATTTGCAGATGCTCGGCTGTGATTACATTCAAAAAGGCCTTTTATACGACATGCCCTACGCCGATCAGTATTTCGTTCCGTTGGTGGAGCTTCTCAAGAAGAGCCTCTCGGAGGCCCTCGTCTACTTCTACCCGTTGGCGGGAAGGCTGATCACTTCTTCGGATGGTGTTGTGTATATCGACTGTAACGATGCCGGCGCGGATTTGATCGAAGCATTCGCCCCAGATGTCGGGATTCAAGAAATAATGGGGCCGGAGATCGGTCCGGTTGTTCGGCAGTTGTTTGCCCTCGATGGCGCTAACAACCTTAACGGTCATTTTCTGCCTTTGCTGGTGGTCCAGGTGAGTTCATGCTCTTCTAAATCCTAAAATTCTATATTTAGGCTTTGTCCCAAATTCTATATTTAGGCTTTGTCCCAAATTCCAATCATTTTCATCTAGGCAGTATACCTCTCTTTCCATTTGTTTTATGAAAATTTTAACTTATTTTGACCAGGGAACGAACTCACTGATTTTCTGTTTTTGTTTCTGTTTCTGTTCTAATCCTTGCTTTCTGATTTGGATTATGATCAGGTAACGAAGCTGAGAGATGGAGTCGCGATAGGCTTCACAATCAACCACGCAGTCGTAGACGGTACTTCACTCTGGCATTTCATAAACTCATGGGCGGATCTCTGCAGAGGACTGCCCACAATCTCTCACCTACCTCTTCACAGTCGGTGTTTCGACATAAAAGGCTCCCGTATATCTCTGAACCTGCCTACAACACAAACGCTCGACAAATTCTGCCCGCCTGGTCTGAGCGAAAAAATATATCACTTCAGCAAGGAGACGATCTCGAGGCTAAAGGACAGAGCTAATCGGAATAATTCAAAGGAGCGAATTATAATATCCTCTTTCCAAGCACTCTCTGCCCACATATGGCAGGCCATCACACGGGCTCGTGGCCTGCCTCCCCACGAGACCACGACCTTCAAGCTCGCAGTGAACTGCCGACCCAGATTGATAGCTCCATTGCCTTATTCTTATTTCGGCAACGCCATCCAAATCGTTAGCACCACAGTCACGGCAGGGGAGCTCCTGGGCTGCGATATCTCTTCCGCGGCGTCGTTGCTGCACCGAATCATATGGCCACACCGAGATGGAAACATCAGGGCGGGGCTGCAAAAATATAAGCAGTGCCCGACTGTCCTGAAGCTGGATAGAACCATCTGCGATAACAGTGTGATGATGGGAAGTTCTCCAAGATTTCCAATGTACGACAACGATTTTGGATGGGGAAGGCCGGTTTGCGTAAGAAGTGGGTGGGCAAACAAATTTGATGGCAAAATGTCTGCATATCCGGAGAGGGAAGGAGGAGGCGGCGTGGATGTAGAGATTTGCCTGATGCCTCATTTCATGGCTGCCCTGGAGACTGACCCAAAGTTTCTTTTCCCTTGAGCAGTTCGCTGGCTCCATTATTGGCTTCTGCTGTTCTACGTGTCTGGATTCATGTTCAGGACGGACGGTCTGTATGCTCTCGCTTCCTCGTCTGACATGTTGCATGCGTACCTTGGGATAAGTATATTCATTTAAAATAAGTATTTTAGGTATATTTAATTAGAATATGAAGGCCGCTTCCTGGGTGCAGAATAAGAGGTCTATACCCATGTAAATGGGAATGGAAGAAGAGTTAAGGTATCCAATTGTGGTTATTCCTTGTCCATGTTCATGATAATGAGAAATACAAAAAAAAGGTAGGCCATCTCCTATGTGTGGGTTAATTGCAATGGTTGTTCTCTTTTGGCTTGATGCCTTTGTCTTCATTTAATATCCTAGTCTTTGTGACGGTCTCGAAACAAGTTAGGTGGCTTAAATTTAGGAGGATAGGATTTGGTTTTTACTTGTGCCAATACTTAATGGTATCTTGATTACATTTGACTTGGTTGATCATCCCACAGTGGAATATATCACTCATCACTCATTGTTATTGTAAAAGTAAACGTTGTATATTGTGGGAATGGGCAAAGGTGAGAATAGGGTTAAAGTGCAAGATGGTCGATGTTTTGTGCTTTATCAATAATTTCGCTATCAAATGGTCATGATAGTAGGATGAAAGGCTTAAATCAAGTGTTGTCAAAATCAAGTGTTGTACCTTGACTATAATTGAATTGGTGGATCATCCCACAATGAAAGATATGACTCATTATTATTGTAAACGTAAACGTTGTGTATTGTGTGAATTGGCAGAGGTGAGAATAAGGGTAAAGTGTTGTAAGTGCAAGATGGTCAATGTTTTGTGTTGTACCAATGATTCTTCTATCAAATGGTCATGCTAGTAGGATGCAAGGTTCAAATCAAGAATAATGTGTGAGATTGATGCATAGAGGAAATCATCATTCAATTATTTGTGCTCAAGAAGTTCAAAGGGGAGGTAACTATTGTGAGAAAAATGACCCAAGTGTGGGCAATTCTTCCTTCCCTTGTAGGTTGCAAGCAAGGAAACAAGTGAAATGAATGGTTAGTAAGTCCAATAAACAATGTTAGAGCTATTAAAGAAATAACAACACATATAATAGCTACTTGAAAGATAAAACTTACATAAATGACAAAAAGCACAACAAGGAGATGAACTTACTTGAAGGGGCTTTCAGATTCACTGTGTTAGCAATTTTAAGGTCGACATTTTGGACCATCAATGCATCGTCCATCATCAGGATATAGGAAATATGGAACAATGAAAAGCATAGAAGAAAGACCGTGTATCGCTAGTCCAAAACGTCGACCTTAAAATTGCTAATACATTGGGTCTAAAAGCCCCTTCGAGCAATCTCACACAATGTGAAATCCTTCAAAAAAGGATATGAGCTTCAACCAAATGTATATGTCCATTGAAAAATCTTGAATACAATGATGTCAGCTAGGAAAATGTTGCTTGCAAATGATAGCCAATACTCCCTTTAGGAGGGTCCTTTATTCTCTTTCAAATTGCTTGCTAATTAACTTGGAATGTTGAAGGGAAAATACTATCTTCTTGAGGAAGAAATTAAGTGAGCTTGGAATAGCAATTGATGATGAGAATGAGAATGGAAGATGGTTCTCTCAAATAGATTCTTGCAGAATAACTTTTCTCTTGATTTCTCCTTATGAAATGCATGCTCATGGCTTTCTTTTATAAGCCAAATGGTGGTCCACAAGCAACTAGTTCTTCATGTGAATGCTCCCTCCCATGAAGTGACATCAAGGTACAATTATGGGGCTATTGAATTCCCAAGCATGTGAAGAAGGCCAATTTGAATTGCTTGGAGCCAAAATTTGCTTGCAAATCTTTGAATGCGCCAAAGTTAATGTTTCACACGTTGGTACATTTGCACAAATTTCGAGGGATTTTCCCCACAATGTCATATGGGTTTCCTTTGATGAACCTAAAATGTATCAGGGTTTTCTTTTGATAAATGCATGCATGATGGCCTAAAGTATGAATTATCTATTCATTACTTTGTTTCACTTGTTGATTTTGTTAACAAAGAAATCTTATGAGGTGCATGTTATATGTTGATGATGTCTTCTTGTAATAATTTCCGAAATGTCACATCTATACAAGGTCAGTGCAAGCTAATGAGGGTCACTTTTGGCGCGTTAGATGCAATAGAAAACTGAAAAAGAAGGCATCCCTCAACTTACTTGGATTTTTTGAGCTACTTACACAAAATATCTTGCATTGAGTAAAAAAGATGAAATGTAGGAAATTGAATCACGTTTCCGAATATATAACTTTTATGTATTGAAAATTTGCATAGCTATGTCAAGTTTCATTTTTCTTAATAGACACTTTTTATTTTTCAAGCAAATGATAAGGTATATGTTTTTGTGGGTAGAGCCTTTGAGGGCCTAAATGATGGAATCAAGCTACAAAAATCGGCATGCATGTAGAGAACACATAGCACTTGTGTGCCATTATTTTTCGAAAATTAAATTAGTAATTTTATAATTTTTTTATAATTGTCTAAGTGATCAAACCTCGAAAATAGTACCTCTTTTGTGGGTAGAGCCTTTGAAGGTCTTAATGCAAAAATCTTGAAATGGGTTTTTCATAGAACGTGGAGGTTAGTGTCCTCTTGTGAACCATACAATTTTTTTTTGAAATGATTGAGAATTGAAAAAGTTATGGAAGAAACACTAACAATGTGTTTCATGAGTTAAGGAGGTAGGACAGAAAATAAATTAAAAGAAAATAGGAAAAATTAATATTTCAAAATAAAAGTTACATATTTGGAATTTGCAGAAAAAATGCTATTTGTGTCTAAGATTTCATCAAAAATGACTCTGTGTAGAATATTGTAACGAGTGGCTAAGCACAGGCTTCTCCAGAAACTGGAAGAAATACCCAATTAGCTTTGGTTTTTCATTAACATAGCACAGGTTTGGAATTACCCAAGCAAACTCCAAAGCATACACATAGGATTATTGTTGACATGTGAGCATGTGACTCGACCTGGTTTAGGCTCTACAAAACATGAGCGCATTCTATTTAAATTCAAAAATATTGCCGCGCTTTTAGATATACATAACGTGTACGCGTTATATAACTACATAATGCGTACGCGTTATATAACTACATAACACGTACGCGTTATATATCTAAAAAACACGCTCGCGTTATGCAAATCATAAAATACATGTTTAATACTTGAGAAAGAGGGGTGTGGAAGACTCGAGGGAATTTTTGTTTAATATTTGAGAAGGGGTGGGGAAGGATAAAGGGAATCTATGGTTAATATTTAATAGGGGTGGGAAAAGGTCAAGGGCTTAGAAGGATGTTGGAAGCTTGAGTGGGGAGAGATGAAGGGAATGAAAACATGATGGGCTACAGGGGGTGAAGGGAAGTGGAGCTTGAGAGCACTATTAGGAGTAGAATAGGTTTGGAAGAGGTATAGGGTTAGAAATTGAAAGTGAGACTTAAGTGACAAGGGGGAATGGATGGAGGCAAGAGGGATGTGAGAGAGAAATAAAGAATACAAAGGGGGGGGAGACATAGAGCGAGAGAGGTAGAGGGACAATGGGGAGGAATGGATTTGGAGGGAGTGAGAGATAGATGGGGATAGAATGAAATAAAGACATAGGAAGGGAGGGACAAAAAGTGTTGGTGGGAGACATGCAGGGAGTGGTGGCGAGAGAGAGAGAGAGAGAGAGAGAGAGAGAGAGAGAGAGAGAGAATATGAGAGGAGGGGGAAGGGACATAAAGTGTGTGAGAGAGAGGGAGTAATGGAGATATTGGGATAGGTTGAGGGAAAGATAACATGAGGAGGGATAGAAGGTGAGAGAGAGACATGATATGAGAGAGGGAGGGAGAGAAGGTAGGGTGAGGGATGGAGGGAGAAAGGTGGAGATAGATATGGATGGAGGGGGGATGGGTTTGAGAATGTAAAGTGACATAATGTGTGTGTATGTGTGTGTGTTTGAGAGAGAGAGAGAGAGATAGAGAGAGAGAGAGAGAGAGAGAGAGAGAGAGAGAGATTGATGGTTGGGGAGAGAGAGACTAGAGGGAGTTGTGAGCATCATATTCTCCATCAGCATCATATTCTTCATCATCATCATCTTCATGACCATCATCGTCATCATCAACATCTTCATCATCATCACCATCATCATCATCATCATCATATTCCTCATCAAATCAACATCTCCATCATCATCATCATCATCTTCTGAACATCATCATGATCATCATCTAAACATCACCATCACCATCATCATCAACATCTTCATCATCATCACCATCACCATCATCATCAAAATATTCATCGTCATCACCATCACCATCACCATCACCAACACCATCTTCATCATCATTGTCATCTCTAGGTTCCCCATCAACATCAACATCTCCATCATCATCATCTTCTTCATCATCATCATCTTCATCACCATCATCATCATCAAAAACATCTTCATCATCATCACCATCATCATCATCATCTTCCTTGAATCAGATCAACATCTCCATCATGTCACCATCATCTTCTTCATCATCATCATCATCATCTGAACATCACCATCACCATCACCATCATCATCAACATCTTCATCATCATTACCATCACCATCATCATAAACATATTCATCGTCATCATCATCATCATCATCATCATTGGCATTTGTAGGTTCCTCATCAACATCCCCATCATCATCATCTTCTCCATCATCATCATCTTCATCACCATCATCATCAACATCAACATCTTCATCATCATCACCATAATCATCATCTTCATCGTCATCAGATCAACATCTCCATCATCATCATCTTCTTCATCATCTTTACCATCATCATCTTCATCGCCATCTCCATCATCTTCAACATCTCCATCATCATCACCATCACCATCATCATCATCTTCATGACCATAAACATCTTCATCATCATTGTCATCTCCCCCTTCCTCATCAACATCTCCATCATCATCATCATCATCATCATCATCATCACCATCACCATCTGAACATCACCATCACCATCATCGTCAACATCTTCATCATCATCACCATCAACATCATCATCATCATCATCACCATTAGCATCATCATCAAAATCTTTATCGTCATCACCATCACCATCACCATCACCATCACCATCACCATCACCATCACCATCTTCATCATCATTGTCATCTCTAGGTTCCCCATCAACACAACATCTCCATCATCATCATCTTCTTCATCATCATCATCTTCATCACCATCATCATCATCATCAACATCTTCATCATCATCACCATCATCATCATCATATTCCTCATCAGATCAACATCTCCATCATGTCACCATCATCTTCATCATCATCATCATCATCATCATTACCAACACCATCATCATCAACATCTTCATCATCATCACCATCATCACTGGCATCTGTAGGTTCCTCATCAACATCTCCATCATCATCATCTTCATCACCACCATCATCATCATCATTGGCATCCGTAGGTTCCTCATCAACATATCCATCATCGTCATCTTCTCCATCATCATCACCATCATCACCATCATGATCTTCTGAACATCATCATGATCATCATCTAAACATCACCATCACCATCATCGTCAACATCTTCATCATCATCACCACCAGCATCATCATCAAAATCTTCATCGTCATCACCATCACCATCACCATCACCATCTTCATCATCATTGTCATCTCTAGGTTCCCCATCAACACAACATCTCCATCATCATCATCTTCTTCATCATCATCATCTTCATCACCATCATCATCATCATCAACATCTTCATCATCATCACCATCATCATCATCATCTTCCTCATCAGATCAACATCTCCATCATGTCACCATCATCTTCATCATCATCATCCGAACATCACCATCACCATCACCATCATTACCAGCACCATCACCATCATTACCAGCACCATCATCATCAACATCTTCATCGTCATCACCATCATCATTGGCATCTGTAGGTTCCTCATCAACATCTCCATCATCATCATCTTCATCACCATCATCATCATCATCATTGGCATATGCAGGTTCCTCATCAACATATCCATCATCGTCATCTTCTCCATCATCATCACCATCATCACCATCATGATCTTCTAAACATCATCATGATCATCATCTAAACATCACCATCACCATCATCATCAACATCTTCATCATCATCACCATCAGCATCATCATCAAAATCTTCATCGTCATCACCATCAGCATCACCATCACCATCTTCATCATCATTGTCATCTCTAGGTTCCATATCAACAAAACATCTCCATCATCATCATCTTCTTCATCACCGTCATCATCATCATCAACATCTTCATCATCATCACCATCATCATCATCATCTTCCTCATCAGATCAACATCTCCATCATGTCACCATCATCATCATCATCATCATCATCATCATCTGAACATCACCATCACCATCACCATCATCATCAACATATTCATCATCATCAACATCATCTTCATCAACATCATCATCTTTATCATCTTCATCTGCATCATGATCATCTTCATTGTCATCACCCTCCTCCTCATCATCATCTTTATCATCTTCATCTACATCATGATCATCTTCATTGTCATCACCCTCCTCCTCCTCATCATCTTGTGCACTTATGCACTTAGGGATTAATGTTTAGAAGAGGGTCTAAAGGCCTTTATGGGGGAGGGGCTCTAGGAACAAGGTAAGACAGAGAGGGCAGGGGGAAGGGATAAAGGCGTAGAGGGTTAGTGGTTAAGGGAGAAGAAGGGAGAGAGTGCTATAGGGAGGGATAATGACGAAGATAAAGAGAAGGTGGAGAGATGGAGAGCGGGGTGGTAGAGACATGGATGGAGTAAGGGAGAGAAAGAAACATGAAAGAAACATGTAGGGAGGGATGTAGGGAGAATGAGGGACAGATATTTAGAATGAGATAGGGGGTATCTAGGGATTATTGGGAGAGAGCTAGGGGGTATTAAACCATACAAAACATTTGTCCCCACACTAAAAACATTTGTTTTGTATGTAACCATATAAATTATTAGTTTTCTTTTGATTTTGTTCGTTTTCCTAGCCGTGCACCTAACCTATTTATTGTGCTTGACAATATCGCGTACGTGTTTTTGCACTACATATCGCGCATGCATTTTTGCTTTATATAACGCTTGCACATTTTGTAATTCCATAAATAATGGACTGTCCCTGTCCGAGAGCAACTTCACTCTGTCCGAGCCAAAACAACACTCCCGCGATTTTTCGAACAGCACAATCCCGCCATTGGAAATTCTCACACTCTACACCAACTCCATCATTATTTTTTTTATGCAGGTGCAGCATTGAGGACATCTTTCATGGTTGCTCAGTGTGGTGTTGGGTTATATGGCCATATTTGAAGAAGATAATCAGCAAGCTTGAAGAATCTCCAATTGAATAACACCAAAGATAAGGTCTTTGAAAGATTCATTTTGCCTATATTTGAGGAGCACACAAGATAAGATATCAAGCTTCAAGACCATTTCATGGTGATGGTGGATATACACAAGTGTACAAGAGAATCAAAGAGCCTAAACAATTTATGATTTAACTTCCATTTGCTTATTATTGAAGAGCTTGTAATTGAGGAGCAACAAAAACAAACTATATTGAATTGATCATTGTGGTGATGGGGAATGCACGTAACCGAGTAAACAAATCAATAAGGAAGAAGAGACCTCAAGAAGTCATTGAAGAAGAGAAAGAAAATAAAAGAATATACACGATGAATCGAAGGCTTTCTTTGGAAACTAATCCAAATCCAATTGTAGAGGATACCACGGTTCATCCTATTAATCCACGACAAGAGGGACCTTCAATTTCCACAATAGTTGTTGAACAAGCACCCCATGGAAGTAATCAAGAAGCAAAACGTAGGTGCTCATTAGGGGATGTTTCAATTCCCACTTCAAGTCAAAGTGATAAGTTACCATCTCAAGATGAAGCTCACGAAGAAACACCCAATTTGCTATCCGGATGTGGTTATACAAGCGATTAAGTTAGAGAGGCATTGGACATTTTGCCTGCTGTTGAAGAAGAGAATGTTATCCACACCATCGATGAGGATGTTGGACTTCCAGAAGGGGATGTTGGACTTCCACAGACCATCGATGAGGATGTTGGACTTCCACCATCCAACTACCAGGAAGAGAATGAAGGACACCAAGCTACTACTGAAACGCCAAAGCATCTTGGTGATGCGCTACATGGTACAATTCCAACCCCCTTACCTCCATTAGCAAGCACACGTCGAAGAACTCCGAAGCGTATACAAGTTGATGAAAGTCTCATCAATTCCATTGAAGGTACGCTATCTAAACGTAGTATTGCTTATCAAACTCAACAGATACTTGATAAATATTTTGTTTCTAAATGTGATGGAGATAAATGTAGATTATTTTTATCATTGTTAAAATCTAGGAGCATGAATGTTGTTAGGAAAAAGTTAGGGATAAAGATGATAAAGAATTCTGAACCAAGTTCTCATACAGTTAAAATCCTAGTAGATGCATTTGGTAAAATTGGTAAGAACACACGTTCAAAGGACCGCAATGCTGCTCGTCGTGTGTTGTCACAAGCAATTGCAAATAAGAACACCAGGCCCCTTCGTATTCTCAGTCCTACATCCGAACTAGTTAATTTGAATGTAAAAACCCTCCGTAGGTATTCTATTAGAAGAGAACATCTTGACACAACCGATCAGACAGATTTTTGGGCCTTTGTTGGTCGGTTGCCACGTCATGACATGAAGCTAGTTGATGCAGTAAAGGGACTAGTGCATAGTTTTTGGCATGATCACACAAGGCCTTCTTCAAACCGAAAGGATGTACTAAAACTGAGAAGGGGTTCAAAGGATCGTGAACCACATACTAAGCATCTTCTTGATATAACACAGACAGAACTTTACGAGAAATTTAGGATTGAGCATAGACAATTGAACTTGGGGCAAAGATCTTTTGAGAAATGTAAGCCATGGTATGTTAGAATAAATACTCTTCATAACACTTGTTGTTGTAGATACCATGTAGAATATGAATATTACTATGAAACATTTTTGTACATTCGTCGTGTGTTGCAGACTAACCATGTGCAGGATTTCTCCATGACAATACCACCGACTTCATCAAGAGAATTCATTCATAGCATCATGTGCAATAGGCCCAAGGGGCAAACATACTATGCAAAATCTTGTTTGGATGGAACATGCTCCAACTGTGCTGGAATGGCATTATTGAGCCAATGTATGCACGAGAATGGAGACAATGAATTTGGGAAAATGGTTACAGACATGAAAAGTTTCAAATATATCAACTATGAAATAGTCCCAGGGAAAGGAAGCAAAAAAATACAATTGGTGACATCTCGGGTATGCATTTATATCTATAAAATTATGTTGTAACGGTTAAATTTCAATCCTTACTTACAACAAAAAACTGACATTGACATCATTTTGTATCACCAGGTAAAAGTTAGTGACTTCATCAAGGAATTTATTGAAAAGACACATCAATATGTTCAGCATGTCCACATGGCACGATGGCAGGATGAGAAGTTTAGAATATGCAAATATACATTTCCCCTTGGTACTATACTTTCAGTTGTTGATTTTGCCGAGAACTACACTCTGCAACCTCAAAATGAGATCCAAAGTCAGTATTATCACTCTGAGCAGGTTTCCTTGATAGTCCATATCAGATAGAGGCATGGCCCAAATAGCACTGAAGAGCAAAGAGAAATTTTGAAGGAATATCACTTCTACATAAGTAATGATAGGTGCCACGACTTCCACTATGTACGTCATTGATTCATCATGTTCTATGATCACTTGAAGGGAAGGAACATACATATGGATCGACACTGGATTTGGTCTGATGGGTGTGCTGGTCAGTTCAAAAATGCACGCATATTTCAGTGGTTGTGTTCATTGCATAAAAACTACAAAGTGCCACATATGTGGAACTATTTTGAGACTGGGCATGGTAAAGGAGAGCATGATGGAGCTAGAGCATGTGTCAAAATATCCCTAAGAAGAGAGGAATTGAAAGTATCTACAAAATCTACTATTCTAAATGCTCAATCTACAGTCAGGTGGTGCACGTCAGTAATGGGAGAGGAATCAACTATGTGAGTAGAATCCACAAGAAAGAGACATGTGGAAAGATTTTTTTGGGATGTGGTAGACATAGATCGTTCACATGCATGGGAATGCAAGACTGTGCCTGGGACTCGTGGCTTTCATTCGGTTCAAAGCTCTGATAACCCAGTATTTGAAATTTGGACCAGAAAACTCGCTTGTTTTTGCTTGCCTTGTTGTGATGGTGACTGGGATGGGTGTGAATCATTGGATTGGGTTGATGGATGGGATCGCATATCACTCCCACTTGATCACCGTGCAATTGTTGAGTTAACTCCGTTGGAAGAAGACCAATCATCTATTTTTGCAGATTTTGATCATGTCTTAGACCTTGTACAACTCGGTATGATGCATTTCCTTAACATTTTTTGTTTGTTTACGTAGTCTTCAAATGCACATTAATGGCCTTGTATTGCACGAAAAATATTTTGATCATATACCTACAATCATATAATGCAGGGCACATATACGCAGTGGTTGCCTCAAAAGATACTGAATGGGGTGATGAATACTAGTTGGCACGTTGTATAGATGGAAAGCAAACCCTCATTATGTCCATGACTGACGATGAAAACAACCACTTTCCAACTGGGTCTATGGTTGTTAAAGGTGAATACTTGACATGGGACAACAATGGAAGAAAGAAGGGTGGATATGTTTACAGGGATTACAAACCAGGTGCAAGTGTGTATCACTTTACCAACTTAATCATTGGCACAAACCTTCAGGTACAAACAATGCCTAGTTGAAATACATCGAAGGTACGCTACTTCTTACCAGATACAGAGCACGAGAGACTAATGGAGACCATCAGTATAAGAGATGATCCGGAGGGCTTGGTTGTATGATAATAGGTGGGATCTAGCATGATGAGGTACATTACATACTTTTAATACTATACTATTTATACTATTTGTAATTGAATATTGATATATGCTCAATTTTCACATGTATTTTTCATATGAATATGTCAATTTTGTGTTCTTGATATGCCAAATTTACGTTTACGTTGTTTATAAATATGCCAAAAGTTATCTTGTATGTCAAGTTTCTGAATATGCCAGTTTTTACATATGATCAGTAAACCCTAAAATTATATTATGTTCATCATGTTGGTTATTGGCTTCACCAAAAAAAATTAATTTGATTCATGCTCACTATATTAAACAATACACTTATATTAAATTTAATTCATGTCTTGTTAAATATTTCATAATGAATTAGCTATTTGAGAGCACCACCTTAGACCAAACCATCATCATCAACATCTTCATCATCATCACCATCATCATCATCATGAAAATATTCATCATGGACTTGCAAAACCTTAGTTTCCAAAGTGTCTAGGAAGGTTCGGGCTGGGAACACTAGCCATACCCGCCCAGTGGATGATTTTCCAAAGTTGACCCCTGTGTGCAAAAATTGCACACTCCCACACTGAGCAAAACCCTAGTTTACAAGATGGACCTGCAAGGTGACACATGGGCCACCGGGCCGGAGGGGAGGGGCACCCCTAGCACTATCCCGGTGTGCTGAATACAATGGAGTCGACGGTTCATCGATCTGAGCCACGGTATTCATTCTATGGCTTGTCCCATCTCGCTTCCAGAAGGCCTTCAGGGACACCTGCTGGATACCTGCTGGGGGCATAGAACTCCAACCGTGCAACAAAACTGGGTTCTAAGGAGTCCTGCAGGTGTGTCTAGGCAGGTTCAGGCTGGGAACACTAGCCATACCCGCCTGGTGGATGATTTTCCAAAGTTGACCCCCATGTACAAAAATTGCACACTTCCACACTAAGCAAAACCCTAGTTTCCAAGATGGACCTGTAAGGTGACACATTAGCCACCAGGATGGAGGGGAAGGGTAGCACTAGCACTATCCCGATGTGATGAATCCAACGGAGTCGATGGTTCGTCGATCCGAGCCACGGTCGTCATTCTATGGCTCGTTCTGTCTCGCATCCAAAAGGCCTTCAGGGAAACTTGCTGGATACCTGCCAGGGGCATAGAACTCCAACCGTGCAACAAAACTAGGTTCCGGGGAGTCCTGCAGGTGTGTCTAGGTAGGTTCTGGCTGGGAACACTAGCCATACCTTCCCGGTGGATGAGTTTCCAAAGTTGATCCCCGTGTGCAAAAATTGCACACTCCCACACTGAGCAAAACCCTAGTTTCCAAGATGGACCTGTAAGGTGACACATGGGCCCCCAGGAAGGAGGGGATGGGCACCCCTAGAACTATTCCGATGTGCTGAATCCAACGGAGTTGACGGTTCGTCGATCCGAGCCACGGTCTTCATTCTATGGCTCATCCCGTTTTGCTACCAGAAGGCCTTAAGGGACACCTGCTGGATACCTACCGGGGGCATAGAATTTCAACCGTGCAACAAAACCGGGTTTCAGGGAGTCCTGCAAGTGTGTCTAGGCAGGTTCGGGCTAGGAACACTAGCCATACTTTCCCGGTGGATGATTTTCCAAAGTTGACCCCCATGTGCAAAAATTGCACACTCCCACACTGAGCAAAACCCTAGTTTACGAAATGAATGCACAATGAAGCCACTGGGCCATGGGGAGACGAGGGAGAGGGCTGCCTAGAGGTAATCGCACGCCAGGAGACCAATGGAGTCGACGGTTCATCGGTCCGACGTCCGATTTTCGATTTATGTCGAGTTGCAAGTCGCATGAAAATGTCATTCAGGGACACTTAGTGAATTTCCGCCCGGGAGCCAAAAAGAAAACGGAGCAGGAAGATTGCGTGCCATTGGCTCCTGCAAGTGTGTGTGGGCAATGTCAATGTGGGAACACTACCAACACTGGCTTGGGGGAGGGTTTTGCAGAGTTGACCCACTAATGCGAGATTGCATGCAATTAAACTGAGCAAAACCCTAGTTTACGAAATGAATGCACAATGAAGCCACTGGTCCATGGGGAGACGAGGGAGAGGCCCCCCTAGAAGTAATCGCATGCCAGGAGACCAACAGAGTTGACGATTTGTCGGTCCGACGTCTAGTTTCCTAGTTATGTCGAGTTGCAAGTCACATGAAAATGCTATTCAGGGACACTTGGTGAATTTTCGTCCGGGAGCCAAAAAGCAAATGGAGCAGGAAGATTGCGTGTCGTTGGCTCTTGCAAGTGTGTGTGGGAAATGCTGACGTGGGAACATTGCCAACACTGGCTCGAGGGAGGTTTTTGTAGAGTTGACCCACCAATGCGATATTGCATGCAATTAAACTGAGCAAAACCCTAGTTTATGAAATGAATGCACAATGAAGCCACAGGGCCATGGGGAGACGAGGGAGAGGGCCCCCTAGAGGTAATCGCACGCCAGGAGACCAACGGAGTCGACGGTTCGTCGGTCCAATGTTCGGTTTCTGATTTATGTCGAGTTGCAAGTCACATAAAAATGTCGTTCAGGAACACTTGGTGAATTTCCGTCCGGGAGCCAAAAAGCAAACGAAGTAGGAAGATTGCGTGCCGTTGGCTCCTGCAAGTGTGTGTGGGAAATGCCGACGTGAGAACACTGCCAACATTGGCTCGAGGGAGGTTTTTGCAGAGTTGACCCACCAATGCGAGATTGCATGCAATTAAACTGAGCAAAACCCTAGTTTATGAAATGAATGCACAATGAAGCCACTAGGCCATGGGGAGACGAGGGAGAAGGCCCCCTAGAGGTAATCACATGCCAGGAGACCAACGGAGTCAACGGTTCGTCGATCCAACGTTCAGTTTACGAGTTATGTCAAGTTGCAAGTCGCATAAAAATGTCGTTCAGGGACACTTGGTGAATTTCCGCCCGGGAGCCAAAAAGCAAACGGAGCAGGAAGATTGTGTGCCATTGGCTCCTGCAAGTGTGTGTGGGCAATCCCGACATGGTAACACTACCAACACTGGCTCGGGGGAGGGTTTTGTAGAGTTGACCCACCAATGCGAGATTGCATGCAATTAAACTGAGCAAAACCTTAGTTCACGAAATGAATACACAATGAAGCCACTGGGCCATGGGGAGACGAAAAAGAGGGCCCCCTAGAGGTAATTGCACGCCAGGAGACCAACGGAGTCAACGGTTCATCGGTCCGACATTCGGTTTCTGAGTTATGTCGAGCTGCAAGTCGCATGAAAATGTTGTTCAGGGACACTTGGTGAATTTTCGCCTGGGAGCCAGAAAGCAAACGGAGCAGGAAGATTGCGTGTCGTTGGCTCCTACAAGTGTGTGTGGGCAATGCCAACGTGAGAACACTGCCAACACTGGCTCGGGGGAGGGTTTTGCAGAGTTGACCCACCAATGCGAGATTGCATGTAATTAAACTGAGCAAAACCCTAGTTTACAAAATGAATGCACAATGAAGCCATTGGGCCATGGGGAGATAAGGGAGAGGGCCCCCTAGAGGTAATCGCACGCCAGGAGACCAACGGAGTCGACGGTTCGTTGGTCCGACGTCTGGTTTTCGAGTTATGTCGAGTTGCAAGTCGCATAAAAATGTTGTTCAGGGACACTTGGTGAATTTCCGTCCGGGAGCCAAAAAGAAAACGGAGCAGGAAGATTGTGTGTCGTTGGCTCCTGCAAGTGTGTGTGGGCAATGCCGACATGGGAACATTGCCAACACTGGCTCGGGGGAGGTTTTTCCAGAGTTGACCCACCAATGCGAGATTGCATGCAATTAAACTAAGCAAAACCCTAGTTTACGAAATGAATGCACAATGAAGCCACTGGGCCATGGGGAGACGAGGGAGAGGGCCCCCTAGAGGTAATCGCACGCCCGGAGACCAACGGATTCAACGGTTCATCGGTCCGACGTTCGGTTTCCGAGATATATCAAGCTACAAGTCGCATGAAAATGTCGTTCAGGGACACTTGGTGAATTTCCGCCCGGGAGCCAAAAAGAAAATGGAGCAGGAAGATTGCGTGCCGTTGGCTCCTGCAAGTGTGTGTGGGAAATGCCGACGTGGCAACACTGCCAACACTGGCTCAGAGGAGGGTTTTGCAGAGCTGACCCACCAATGCAAGATTGCATGCAATTAAACTGAGCAAAACCCTAGTTTACAAAATGAATGTACAATGAAGCTACGGGGCCATGGGGAGACGAGGGAGAGGCCCCCCTAGAGGTAATCGCATGCCAAGAGACCAATGGAGTCGACGGTTCATCGGTCCGATGTCCAGTTTCCGAGTTATGTCGAGTTGCAAGTCACATGAAAATGTCGTTCAGGGACACTTGGTGAATTTCCGCTCGGGATCCAAAAAGCAAACGGAGCAGGAAGATTGCATGCCGTTGGCTCCTGCAAGTGTGTGTGGGCAATTCCGACATAGGAACACTGCCAACACTGGCTCGGGGGAGGTTTTTACAGTGTTGACCCACCAATGCTAGATTGCATGCAATGAAATTGAGCAAAACCCTAGTTTACAAAATGAATGCACAATGAAGCCACGGGGCCATGGGGAGACGAGGGAGAGGCCCCCCTAGAGGTAATCGCACACCAGGGGACCAACGGAGTTGACAATTCGTCGGTCTGACGTCCGATTTCTAGGCTCTGTCGAGTTGCAAGTCGCATGAAAATGTTGTTCAGGGACAAGAGACACAACATTTTATCCCGGGAAACCCTCATGGGGAAGAAAACCTAGCAACCTTTCTTAGAATAATTATATGTTTAGAAATCAAGTACAATGAAACCATGAACAAACCCTGACCTTGAAGGGTTTTACCACATGAAAAAACCTTAATGACACATGACAACAAGAGTACTTATCTACATGAAGATGACCTCCAAGACATAAGGATAACCAAGCATATCCTTCCCAACCAACATTAGAAGGCACTTTATTTCTCGAATCTCGAGGTAACGTTTGATCCTTTCACCAATGTTGCTTCGAGCACTTGTATGTAGTTACTCATATGTAGTGTTGAATCTAATTGTACAATCAAATATTGGGCGTTGATGAAATGTGTAGCATGTATTGCACTTAGTTTTATTAAAATACACTTGAACATTGACTTAACTTGTAATTTAATCATCCAAACTCACAAATTTTAATTACACCTATCCAATTAGTGTGCATGAGTGAGTTCATTGAAACCTTGAAAAACATTGTATTGCATTTAGTTTGATTAAATTACACGAGCAAGAACTTTGACATAACTTGTAATGATCATCCAAAATCACAAATTTTAATTAGATACCAATTAGTGCACGCGTGTAGTGAGTTCGTTGAAACCTTTAAATATAATAGTTTGTTCTTTTGACATAGCGCATTCATGAGTAATAGATAATCCATACAAATAAACACATTAGATTGACACAAGAACACGTGGAAACCGAAAAACAAATACAAAGTGAAATGTATCATTCATTTATAAGTGAAATGTCAATGTGCATGTCTCCAAAAGTACATATATATCCAAAAGTATCCAAAAGTGCATGTCTCCAAAAGTACATGTATATCCAAAAGTATCCAAAAGTACATGTATCCAATGAAGTCAATGTACATGTCTCCAAAGGTACATGCACAATAAAGTCAATGTACATGTCTCCAAAAGTGAATGTATCGAAAAGTACATATATATACAAAAGTATCCAAAAGCACATGTGTCCAAAACTATCCAAAACTATCAAAGCCACATGTACATGTATCCAAATGTACATATATCCCATAAGACACATCAAAACTCAAGCTTCCTCTTGTTCTTTCCCGACGTTGATCCTCTAGGCACATCTCTAGGATCAGTGTGCGTCTCTGGATCCTACAAATTAAATATCAATTGTTAAATTCAACTAACTATGTACACTAATACATTAGCTCAACAATTATCAACTGGTGCATGGAAAGTGCATGAAACACTTGGTCACTGAAGGACATATCACCTCAACTGACGAAGGAGATTGCGTTGCTTGTGTAGCAGATGGAGCCGTTGGTTGAACATCCAGGATGGTCGAACTAGGGGGGCCAGGAACTGCTCCTGCTGGTGGTGGCTACAATGAAAAAATGTTGAAATAGTTAGAAATATATGAATAAACAATAGACAACAATAATAAACTATGTAAAGATAATGTTGAAATAGTTACATACCTGTGTGTGATCAGTTGCCATTGTAGATGTGACACTGACTGCTGCATCAACCATCGATGCGAGGTTTTCAGTAGACAACTTGGGTTCCTGATGCAGTAAACATGCAATTCAAACATTAACAAAAACGATTTATGCACTGGATTTCAAGTTAAACAACAAATATCATCGAAGGATATACACTACCATGGTGTGAGTAAGCCCATGGTCGTGGGTAGCTGGAGTCTTTCTAGGAGTAGAATGCCTCACATACACACGACCCTTGTTCACGAATGGCCTGGAGGGAGATACAAATCCAGGCAATGGTCTAGATGTTTCGGATGGTGCCTACAGTGAGCAAGTGTTCATGTAGTTAGACATGCATGATTCAACAAACAAACATGTATTTAAAAATGTCATTTTTAATTGTTTACCTGGAGCCTAGATGTTTCATGGGATGGTATGACCATGGGTGCTACCTCCACATTACCTAGCCCCAGTGAAGGATATGCCATCTGCAAGTTTAATAATTGTAAATATTAGACCGTAGATAGCATTAGTGAACTAAAATGTAAAGTATGTGGAAATTAACAAATTAACAAGTATTAAAAAACTGAAATTTTAAAATGTTTACCTCGGTGTGAGATACAGCAATAGGTGCTATATAAGATGGGCCTACCAAATGGGTAGCATCATGCCCCCCTGTAGAGTCTGGAACATCCGGCTCTGGCGTGTCGCTGCCGGCACAAAGCATCAACTGCAAGTTCACAAAATTAATATATTAGCTCAAACTATATAAATGTGTACAAAGACGAAAATAAATGAAGAATTTATTACAATTAACCATCAACATACCTCTCTCAAAAACCCACTGAAGGCAACATCTGAGGCAAGACCATAGCAGGGATGACCACATGATGTGCACTCGTGAGGATCAGTACTAGGATGGGGATGTGTCGATGGTCCTGCACTATTGGATGGTCCTACACTAGTGGATGGTCCTGATGGTCCTGCACTAGTTGATGGTCCTGCATGGTGACGAGCTGGTGTATGTACCACACCAGGGACAGATGTCCCTTCCTCACCCATATGTTGAACCATAGTGCCATGGTGAACAACCGCTCGTCCCAAACTCAAAAATGCATCCCGTGTCTGTGGAATAATACGATGTGCAGGTGGGACATCTGGCCCAGGCAACTGCCTGCGAGGTGTAGGGATATGGCGATCCTGGTCTCGAAGCCTCACATTGGGTCAGTTTTGGGGCATCGCCCCACTGATCCCTTGAAACTGCAAGATGTCAAAATAGTTTACGTGTTTATGTAACACGAACTCTGCGTACATCTTTCGAAGGAAATACAAGGGAATTTTCCTGTTGTTGTGTGGTGGCATATCAAAAACCATGTACCATCTGTCTATCCAGTTATCAACAAATGGTTGAAACGTGCATCACTCAATGGAGATATGTGGCCTGTTTGCATTTGGGATTTCCCCCATTCGAGGGTCCCTAAAAAATGCAAATATGAGCTCTTTGGATATTTTCAACTTTTTTATTGCATTGTAGTCTAGCCCATCAGCATATTGTTGTCTTTTTCTTTCTCTATATGATGTAATATCATATAGTACATTGCTAGACTGTGAAATGGTGTCAACAATTGCATCCAAGGTTTATGCAAGCGAACGGCGAATCCTGTCACCACCACTAAAAGCTGCACTAATGCCCCTCAAGTGGGCAAGCTCAATCAATATCTCGACATTGGTGTCCATAGCCGCAACTACAATAAAGACATCAATACGAAAATCATTAGAAACATATACATGGTATATAATGATGTCTCTTCAAAATTGAAAATGTATTAAATCAAACTCAAGTAAGCAATTTAATGGCATTCACTTACATACATTTAAAACTTAAAATTAAACATTTAACAATTAAAAAGTAAGTTTTGTTCAACTTCTTTCTAGAAGTTAAGGCACTTCTTAACCCTCATTGGTGACTTTTCCATGCAAACTTGGGTTAAACTTCTTAGAATTTAGGAGTGTTATTTTGACATGTTTTGGCCTTTACATCCATTGTAGAAAACAATATTTCCATCAACTTCATAAGCTAACATTAAATTTATTGATTTCAATATATTACGCCTTGTGGTTCGAGGGGAGGACAAAGTGGCATGGAATGAAATGGATATGTATGAGTTTGTCTTTCCAATATGACTACATATGTACTTGAGATGACTATCAATGATTAAGATGTTGAATAATCAACTAGAGATTGTGACTAGAATGACAATAACAACAATGTGAACTTTTCAAAACAGAGACAATTTCTCTCTACAAAATCAATCTCTACATTGTATGGCAAGTTCAGAAAATTAAATAAAAAACATAGTGATTTTCTATATGAAGTATTTCAGTTGAATCGACGGTCCCTAAGCATTGAGTAGATTGATCGAGGGTGTGGATAGGGCAAGCCCGAGAGACACTTTGTTAATGTGTTTTAGCATTTAGTCAAGGGTGCTTAACTAAGAGGCAATGTATAGCTACATACACTTCTAATGAAATTTTGATTATGTTCATGGACAAATGATTGTGATGAAATTTTGAGAAACCAAGTTACTAATTTTTTTTGCATTTTTTTATTCACGCTTGTGCATGCATTTCATCTTGTTATGGCCATTACCAAGGAAAATTATTTAATTAGTATCATGGGAAATGGCCTTTGAAGGTTGGAAATTTGGGTTTCATGTGGATGGATACCTAAGTAACCGGACACATCCAACAGGGTCCCCGTGTCGTGTGGGACACGGTTTTAGATGATGGTTGGTGGGATAGGGTAGTCATTAGCATCAAGATCATGGAGCCAATCATTTCTTTGTTGTAGTTTGCAGACACGGACCAGCCCATCCTAGGACATGTTTATGAGGGGTGGGATTCCATGATTGAGTCCATGAGGACCATTGTTATGGAGAATGAGTGTGCTGAGTATGAGACATCGACAAAGAACTTATGGTCCATCATACAGGGAATTATTATCTCCAGGTGGGATAAGAATTGCACACCTTTGCATTGCTTGGTCCACTCATTGAACCCCAGGTTCTATGCTTAGGATTGGCTCAGTGGTGGTTTGGGACCCTCATCCAGAGTCCCTCCTCACATGGATGGAGAGATATCAGAGGGGAGGAAGATAGCATTTAGACGGCTACTTCAGGATAGAGACCACCTTGAGGTGGTGGAGGAGGAATTTTATGAGTATTCTAGTGGCACTGGGAGATTTGGAGGATATGAGGTGGTTAGAGACATGGGGCTTAAGAAACCCCTTGTTTGGTGGACAACTCATGGGAAAAAATGCCCTCTTCTACAAAAGATAGCCTTGAGGGTCCTCTTTCATGTTACTTCATCCTCTTGTTGTGAGAGTAATTGGAGCACATATGGGAACTTGTATAGTGTGAAGAAGAGCAGGCTTGAGCAGTGCAAGGCAAAGACGATGGTGTATGTGCACTCCAACCTTCGTCTTATTTACAGGAAGAGGGAGGAGTGGGAGAAGGGAAAGACATGGATGTGGGATGTCCTTCCTGATGAGATGGGTTTGGACATCAGTATTGATTTGGCATTAGCCAACATGGATTTTAATGATCCAGTGCTAGAGCCGGTCACTTTTGATGAGGGGGATCATATGGAGGGGTCATCCTCCACACTAGCAGATGCAGTTAGTCAGATTGGCAGAGAGGAGGAGGAGAGGAGGAGGATCAGGGCAGTGATGAGTTTGTTGATTCAGGCATGGAGGAGGACTATTGAGTCATTGATAGATGGGATTCTTCCATCTTGATCCACTCATTTTTTGTATTTACTATTAGACTATTAGTCTATTAGTCTATTTGGCATTTTCCAGTGCCCAGTGGCATTCCGACATCTATGTAATACATTTTGATTTTGATGACTTAATGAGAAATATGGTTCCAAATCTCTGACATGCATCTATGTGCCTTAATGTCTCGCTATTATTTGTGATTGTGAATGACAAATGTGTTTTGATTTGTGATTGATCTAATTTCTATTGAATATTTGTAATTGTAAATGTTAAATTTTATTGGATCTATATGTCTATATTTTTAAATTTTAATATATATATATATATGTATATAAAACGTGTCCTACGTGTCCTAATTCTGGGGGTCACCGTGTCTCATGGGGACACTCATGTCCCGTGTCCTCGTGTCAGGTGACTTAGATGGATACATTGTAGAAAGGGGGGAGTTCTATTTCTTTCAATTTTTGGTTGGATTAAGAATTTTTGAGTTTTTGAAAAGGGATTCATTTTAATTATTCACTCATCTTGGTTGAGGGAGATGTGAATTTAATTAGAGATTGGGTTATTCCCAATTTTATCAATATTACAAAACTAGGTTGTTTTAAACAATAAAAAAATAGTAATTTAGGTTAAGAAATGACAAAAAAATGGTATGGGTGAATGAATTACCTGATTAGATGACAATCCACCGGTGAATTTTCCTGCCCTCCAACTAAATCAAGCTCCACCGATACTCCAGGGCACACAAACCGTCCTCGTCCAACCTCTATTTCGCATTTCTGATGCGTGAAGAGCGCCGCGAGTGGTCAGGGGTGGTCGGGACTGTGTTTTTAAATTGATTTTAGATTTCAATAACGCGTACGCATTTTGTAACTACATAACGCGTACGCATTTTGTAGTTTTGTAATGCGTACGCGTTATGGTTACCTATCCTACATGTCCAGTGACATGTCAGGCTCGGGTCTTACCATGGCAGGTGCTAAATATCATAAACGCGTTATGTTTTTATGTATCAGGAACAAATTTTGAAAAAGTAGCATTGCATCTAAAGTGACCCTCATCTTCTTGCACACACCCTACAAATTTTAGGTGATAAAAGATGTTTCTTGATGTGTGAGGTTAGGAGGGACTCTTATACCCTAGAAAAATCATCATGTGTTTCCCTCATGTTGGTATTCTATTACTATGATAGCAAGGCAGAAATTGTTAAGAGTACAAAATTATCCAATGGTGGATTGCTGGTGATGACCAATGAAGCAGTAAACTGATGGATAAAACACAAAAAAGTTGTTTTATACAAACGAGGTAAGCATTCCTATGCTCGTGATAGTTTTGTTGAAGTAAATTATAATAAGAAGAGATTGACTGGTCTGATCACTTAATTGTTAAGGTAGGGCCGACGTTGGCCTTGATCCCTTCCTAAGTAAATGTACTTGGTGTTGATCCGAATCTTGGGAGCTGAGAACCTAAAGGTTTGAATGTCGAGAGAGGAGGAGATTAAGCATGCAAATCTGTCATAAAATTCACATGAAAAACACTAATATTGCATGAGAATAAGCATGAACAAAAACATATGAAGTAAATGGGAGGTGAGGCTCAAAGATGAACCCCACCTCTCAAACTAGTTACCAATAATTCACTAAGATCTAATTAATCTCACAATGAACAATAGAAAATAGGAGAGAAACCAAATGAGTAACTTGTTATTATGAGAAGGCTTTCTAGGCCTTTATATAGCATTATTACAATGTGTCTTGAGGCCATACCATGGGAAAAAACTATGTGCTACCAAATACCATGGATATGAGAGGGTGGCCTCTCGATTTAATTCTTTCATGATAAATGGGAGAGGGTGGCCTCTCCATTTAATGCTTTTATGGCTTATACATACGAATTTAGACCATATGCCCCCTAAAATTTGGATCATTCCTCCCCCCCTTAGAAAATGATGGTCCCCATCATTTCATGCTAGAAAGAGATCCATGATTACAATGTGCTAGTTATCAATGAAGAGAAGGGTTTTGTGCGGTTGACCCATAACGGTGGGTTTTGTTGGGTTGACCCATAACCCTGGGTTTTGCAAGGGTGACCCATAACCATGATGGCAATGGTAAGCTTAATTCCAATGAAGAGAAGAGTTTTGTGTGGTTGACTTAGAACCATGGTTTTTGTGTGGTTGACCCATAACCATGGGTTTTATGTGGTTGACCCATAACCATGGTGGAAATGACAAGCTTGTTTCTAGTGAAGAGAAGAGTTTTGTGTGGTTAACCCATAACCGTGGGTTTTTTGTGGTTGACCCATAACCATGATTACAATATATAACTGTGGGTTTTGTGGGGTTGACCCATAACCACGCGTTTTGTGTGGTTAACCCATAACCATGGGTTTTGTGTGGTTGACCCATAATCGTGATTACAATACATAAATGTGGGTTTTGTGTGGTTTCCCCCATAACCGTGGGTTTTGTGTGGTTGACCCATAGCCATAGGTTTTGTGTGGTTAACCATAACCATGATTACAATAATATTTGAAAAATTGAAACTTCATGATCTTTGGTGTAGTTGATGTTTTGCTGCAAATCCATTCATAACTTCTAATGCATGTAGTGAAATTGAATTCCGTTGAAGACCCATTTGAGATCTCGAAGAGACCTTTCCATCCATATAACATATTTGCTTTGGAGTGCCTCAAATATTGAGAAAATGTTTGTTGAATCTTAAGAGACGTGTGCACATTATTTTGCAGACATATGTTGCTTCAATCAATGATACCTCTCAAACCAGAAATCCAAATGAAGAAAAAAATGAAATACCCATTTTAGCTGACAGAAAGATCTTTCCAATGAGCTATAGTAGAGCCTCTAAGACACTCTGTGAAGTCTGTAGAACATGTTTAAAGTTGTTGTACGTCCGACCGCATTATGTACAAACATGTGCTACTTCAAACAAGCATATCTCACAGACCAAGAAACGAAATGAAATTCCACGAAATACCCATTTGAGTTAACATAAATACCTTTCTAATGAGATATGGTAGAGCCTTTGAAACATTCTTTGGATTATGTGGCATCTGTTCAAAATTTTCTGAATGTGAGAGTGTTGAGTGTAGAGATTTCAAGGGTTTGTAGAGCAACATGGGTTGTTGTAGAGGTTGTGGAACCTCTGTTGAACCCGCATAATGCTTCAAACTCTTGTCTCGATGGAGAGCGCACCCTCTCTGATACCGTTGATCTAGATCTTGGGAGTTGAGACCCAGAAGGCTTGAATGCCAAGAGAGGAGGAGATTAAGCATGCAAATCTGTCATAAAAATCACATGGAAAACACTAATCTTGCATGAGAATAAGCATGAACAAAAACATATGAAGTGAATGGGAGGTGAGGCTCAAAGATGAGTCCCACTTCTAAAACTAATTACCAATAAGTCACTCATATCTAATTAATCTCACAATGAACAATAGAAAATAGGAGAGAAACCAAATGAGTAACTTGTTATGATGAGAAGGCTTGCTAGGTTTTATATAGCATTATTACAATGTGTCTTGAGGCCATACCATGGGCCAAAACTATGCCAAATACCATGGATATGAGAGGGTGGCCTCTCCATTTAATGATTTTATGATAAATGGGAGAGGGTGGCCTCTCCATTCAATGCTTTTATGGCTTAGACATCTGAATTTAGACCATATTCCCCCTAAAATTTAGATCAGGTGTACTAATGGTGTGGCAATGAGTCCTAAATGTGTTGAGGAGTCTCTATGCAGTAACTAGAGGGAGGGATGAATTTTTGATGATGTCAAACAACCCAATGTGGTGGGTTACCTGCTTAATGATGAATGTGTTGGGTGGGAAACTTATAGTATCAGGTTTGAAATTCTTCATTCACAGATGGGAACACTAAAATACCAGAATGCATGACTCTCCTTGATGTGATAAATAATTTGTTCTTAAGCATAGGGGAGACTAATGAGGAAAAGATTGATGATGACTCTCCTTGCTCAGTCCAAATTCAACCCATTTTGATGGAGGGGTAACCAAAGTACAATTACTGCTACCGTAACACTTAGAGTCAGTGTTTGCTAAAGTCAAAGAGAGCTAAGGTGAATGGGGAGATGTGTATTTTGTTGATGAGGACCAAGAACATAGTGTAACTAACTAGTATATGACGTAATCAAGACGAGACAAGATGATAAGCATTCAAGGCTTATGAATTCCCTTGATAATAGTATGAATGGGTAACTGTCTTTAGGTAGCATTCTTCAACGAATGGTGTAGGGTGAATTAGGGTTAGGAAAGGTTGATGGATTGAACATACTGTAGACTGGGCATCAGGTGTGAATGTCAAACTAGGGTAAGAAGAAAAGTCCATATAACAAGGTGATAGTGATAATGATGAAGGTGTTGATAGGTGGATAGTAAGTGACACAAGGTAACTATTCCAATCAAGGGTGTTAACACCCAAAAATTGTTCACTACCTCATCTCCCTAGTCACATAACCCGTTTGTCCATTTTTCCTACATGTTTAGCCTCCAAAACCCTAAAAACCCATCAAATGGTAACCAAAAGGGAAACAAAATCATTATTTCCCTCCTCAATTAATGAAATTCCTTAAAAAAAGGTCAAAACCCTCAAAAAAGGGTCCAAAATCCCAAAAAATAAATTCAAAAAGAGGGAAAAACTCCAAATGTCATTAGCCAATACTATTGGTTGCACAAAACCATGGGAAAATCGTAAATACCATTTTTCAAAACTATTAGTTTCCCAAAACCATGGTTCAACACTGCATTACCCAAAATCACTATAAAAAGGTGATGGAGGCCCCCCATTTCACATCCATTAATCACTCTTCACACCCTTATGCTGCCGAAATTCCTGTTGAGCTTTAGCCTATCACCTTGAGCTTATGTTCCACCATTACAGTTGAGTCTTGGCCACCACTTTAATCATTTGGAGAAGAGAAAGGAACTTTGGAGAACTGGTGCACTACTCTCGTACTGTTGCAAGAACTCCACCAACCTCACCATTGGAGGTAAAACCATTACAAACCCTTGTTTGCCCATAAATACAAAAAATATTCAAATTATATTACTAAGTTCCTCATATTGATTTACTTTTTACTTTTTTAGTTTAGATTTATTTTATGCACATGCCATACTTTAATAATTAGTTTTTACTCATTTCAAATATTATTGTTTACCCATTATTGAACTGTTACTAAGGGTTCCTGAATCCTTAGTAGGTGCTCTTTAGCACGAGCTGGGGTGAAAAATCCAGCTACAATTTGATGACTCCACTAGCTCGATTCCCTTACAATCTTCGTTATTTTTAGTTTGTACTTGTTATTTTGTTTGCATTTTACAGCTCCGGTCTACCCTTTGGACCCCATATTTACAGATCTATGCCCTACCTTCATTTTTTCTGGAATTTTGAGGGCAGTTTTGTAACGGATATAGCATTCATTCTATTAACCAAAAATATGGCATATAATATGTCAAATCAAACCCCCAGAAATTTCCGATCCAATGCCATTAGTATGGTCAAAATCGGATTCTCTAGTAAAAAGATATTATCTTTGCAGTATTTTTGTCCACGCGGAAAATTCCTAAAAAAATGCAGATTTGAAACGAAGATATCTTTGCTTCCTGGAATCGGTTTTGGCTGATTTTTTTTTCAGATCATTTATTTTTTCGAAAAGAATTCAGATCTGTATTCTGTTTTTAAAAATTCTACATAGAAAATTATAGAAATTAGTGTAATTTTCGATGCATCATTTGCATTTTGTTTTCTTGCCCTAACAACCATCTGTTTGCTTACATCCATCTTGCTAGCTGTAATTTTTTGTTATTTACTTGCTGCAGCATTTAAAATATTTTTATTTAGCATCTACATTTCAGCAAGTCCATTTATTTTACATAGCAGTTAATACTTTTTTTTTCAAAGTTTTAGTGATTGATTTTCCGGCTTGGCAATCTTGGGTACACACCACTTGTGCACACACTCGGTCACCATAATCAAAGTGAGCATTACAATCTACTTAACTCAACCAAATTTAACCCCACTTGGTGAACACAAAAAGAACTTTGTAGTTAGGTAGGATATTGGGGATAGGCATCCAAATAACACCCCTTTGTCATTTACAAATTTGAGACATAGTTTTTGTCCATTAGGGATCCAAAATCCCTTATTACTTATTGGTACGATTAACACTGATTTGTCGGAGGGTCTCTTCTTTAGGAGGGCAAGTAGCAAGACTGGTCCTGGAGGTCTGAGTGGAATACCACTCTCCACTTTGTACTAAATGACACCTACTCATTGCTCTCGCCGTACATACCATATTGGGTGTGTGACGGCCAAAGACCTGAAGCTATGAGACACCTTTCCAGATGTACCATGGACGAAGTAGCTTAGTTTCCATTCTTCTAGGGATCTTTTACTCGGAGTCCCTCTCGGTAGAAGGATATCCTTATCCATCTGGTTCTCCATTTCGTATTGCCTGACTACAGATTTCATCACCCTGCTAGGGATACAATTTGTGTGAGCTTTCATATCTTTTAGATAGGTGTTTGCTTTGTCCTATACCCCCATTGTATTAGTGAGTCTACCTTTTTATTCTTTAGGAGTGCTGCTTGTTGGCATTCTGAACATTTTTATTGCCGCTCCGCTTGTTGTAGCATAGCTGTTGCAGCAAGTGTTTTGAGCTTGTTATTGGTCTGCGAGCCACATTTTTTGAGAGCTCTCCTTTTGCACACACGGTTGCACTAGGATTTTTTAGCATTTGATCTCCCATAACCATTTAACACTTTTTACACCTATTACCATTGATTCACTGAGACACTCTCGGCACCTACGGGACCAGCCCCCGTAGTACGGTTCACTTGACACCACACGTCACAGACAAAAAAAATCGTCACCAAATACATATCCCGACAAACCTTATTTTACTTCTGATTCTGAGTTAGAGTTCTCCACTTACACAGCTCCATCTAGCCCCATGGATGGCACGACTTCCAACCCCTTTTTCGACGGTATTGTTGGTGGTGGACCCACCACTAGCCCAACTACCACTTCAGCATCCATCCCTAACATACCATCTATATGACCTACACCTAGCATCCTCGTCACTATGTCCATACCTATGGTTAGTGGATCTCTTACAACTACAGTCCCGTTCATGACTAGTAGCACACTTGGGGGCACTAGCCCTTCCTACACGATTCCACCACCTTTGACTAGATGACCCTCGATCCCCATCATGAATCATACAATTTCTCCCCACATTGGGGGCAGTGGCCCCACCATTGCAGCTACGACTAGCACTCACACCCCTGCGATCGTGTCACATCCTTCTACTAGTTTTCCATTCATGGATAGCCTCAACCTCCCTAATCTAGCTAGATTGACCAGCGATCCTATCCGACATGAACCCACATGGCCTCCCATGCCTACCAAAATCCCTTCGAACATCCCCAAGTTTGAAGGGAAGGCGAGAGAGGACCCTCAAAACCACATCATGTCCTTCCACTTGTGGTGTTCCTCCAAATCCATAGTGGTTGAATCCACATGCCTCTGCCTTTTACAACGGACCCTCACTGGCTCTGCAGCTAAGTGGTACATCGAACAACCTCATGGGACACATTCCACTTTTACATCCCTTGCTTCGAATTTCCTGCAGTTCTTTCAGTTACCAGTCTGTTATGACGTTGGTGTAGAGATCCTACTGTCTTGTAGACAGGACACCGCTACCCACATCACTGACCATATTCATGAGTGGTGTAAACGTCAAAGTTTATGAAAGATCAATTTAGATGACCACATCTTCCTAGATTGGTTTTTGAAATCTCTTATACCAGTTATTGCCAAGGATGTGGCATCGAAGAAGCTAGAAAGGTGGAAGAAGAAGCGGATAGAATTGCTAAACATGCCTTAGATGCAGAAACAAAACCAGCAGTGAGTAAAAAAACCTTGCTGCTCACCAGAGGTAAAGAAGAGTCATCGACAGACATGGAGAATGTAGTTAAGATGATGCAGAAGTTGTCCAATAAAATTGTAGATCTCGAGAAAGATAAGGCTGCGAGTACATCGAGGAAACCTTTCAAGCCATTTTACAAAAAAAGGGAAGACAGCGATAAACCTCATCCACCCATGAATACTTCCCCTATTTTAAACCTCAATGAAATAGGGATGGAAAACTTCTGCACCTTTCATCAAGAACCGCATTTGGAAAAGAGCTACCCACAATGGATTAACTCTATGAGTTTAGTCATGAACCAAATGCTGGATTCACAGATTCCAGATCAAGACGATCCTCTAAAGGAATCGAGCCCTGAATTAGAAGAACCACCTCCGGACACCACTATGGTTCTATGGGATTGGGTACCTTTAACTAAATTAGTAGAAGAAGATCCCATAGAAAGCTTTCTCTCTGCTGTGAACATTAATACTCGCAGTAAAGGCCCTATTACAGATCTTGTGCCAGACTCGACTCCTCCCAAGCCTAAAGTTTCAAAAGAACTACCTAGAAGACATATAGCAATCATTCCACCGCAACCTAAAGCTAGCCAAATAGCGGCCAAATAGCCAAACATTGACACCATAGTTCAACAACCGAAGGTCACAATGAATAAAATAGACAATCCGGCCAGAATTGGGAACGATTCTGATATAGGATATGACATTATTGAGGATATAAAGAAGGTCAAAGCAAATGTGTCAATATTCGATATGTGCAGTTTGCCTCAGCAACGAGATAAGTTGTTGCATGCTCTGCAACCCTAGCCCAGCACTCCATTAACGGATACTCAAGAAGATCCCGACATTAATGAGGCTAGTATCGGCGGGAAATCTAAATCTCAGACATTGCCATTCCTGTTGACCTTTGAAATTTTTAATCATAATGTTCACAACTGTCTGGTAGATTCTGGAGCATCTTCAAATGTCATGCCACTGTCAATTTGTAAAAAAATTAATGGGAAACCTGTTCCATCTCCGGCCCAAATTATTCAGTTAGATAGAACTACTGTCAAGGTTATTGGGGAAATGAAAGATTCCCTCATTAGATTATCAGCCGACTCTAGAGTCTGTCAGTTTATTGACATAATGGTAGTTGATATTCCTGAGGCCTATGGTTTGATCTTAAGTAGGGACTAGTCCACAAATCTGAATGGTTACTTTGCAACTGATTGGTCTCATCTGTGGTTGACTTATCAAAATAGACAGAATCAGATCAAAGTCCTGAGAGAACCACACATGAAACAAAATGTAACTCAACTAGAGGGAAAGAATGAAGCTATAACCTTCTCATCCTCGGTTCTGGGGAATTATTTCTTAGAAATTGATCCGGGTAACTATCAACCATAAGTCAGATGAATAGTACGATCTCCTTCATTTTTCTCAGACTAATGATGTTGAATGTAATACAATTAGTTTAGTCACTGACTTAGACCATAGAGATACTAATTTAGCTAAATCAAAAGATCTGTTTTGGACATTATACTTTGACGGTTCTAAAACTCTAGAAGGATCCGGAGCCTGTTGTTTTCTGATGGATCCAGGAAGAAATAAGTATTTTTTGTCCTATAGATTAGAATTTGATTGTACTAACAACACTGCAGAATATGAAGCTTTGGTACATGGATTAAAGAAGCCCATTGATTTAAATGTTAAATACCTGAAGGTTTTTGGCGACTCAGAAATAGTTGTGAGATAGGTAAGAGATACCATTCACTGTCTCTCACCTCATTTGAAAGGTTATCAGGCTGAGGTATGGGATTTAATTATGCATTTTGATGCTTTCAATATAAAGTCTATTCCTAGATTGCAAAATTCTACAGCTGATTTGTTAGCAACATCTGCTTCTAGATTGGTACCATCTAATAACAAATGCTCAATTGAATTAATTTTCAGGCCTTCCATCCCTGACAACATCACAAACTTCAGGGTTTTCGATGATGATGAATAGATTATCAGTTTTCTAACAAACGAAGACATTTTCCAAGGAGCTGTGCTAGATGAAGAAGAACACAATTCTGATTTGCTAAAGAATGATGCGAGTAAAGGAAATTTCATCCCCAGAGGGGTAAGGTCACTTGAAATGCTGTTTGACCTTCAAAGTAAATTCAAAATGCCAGCTAATACCAAAACTAACAGTTCATCAATGCAGCATGAGTTAGTTAATTTAGGTACCGAGGCTGAACCAAAATTTGTCAACCTTGGCAAATGTTGTTCACCGGGAGAAAGAGATAGGTTCATCAAACTGTTTAGGCAATATAAGGATGTTTTTGCATGGACCTATGAGGATCTAAAAACGTATGACGTCTGCATTATTCAACATGTTATACCAATGAAAGCGGGTGTCAAGCCATTTCAACAGCAATTAAGAAGGATGCATCCTACTTTGGAACCTCTGATTCAAAAGGAATTAAAGAAACTCCTGGACGCTAAAATAATCTTTAAGGTCCGGCATTCTGAGTGGGTTGCTAACTTAGTTCCCATAAGAAAGAATTCAGGAGAGATAAGACTATGTGTGGACTTCAGAAATTTAAATAGAGCTTCGGATAAAGACAACTATCCCATCCCTTCAATGGAACAAATTCTTCAAATGGTGTTGGGATCTGAGATATTTTCTCTTCTCGATGGTTTCTCTGGCTACAATCAAGTATTAGTAGCCGAAGAAGATCGTCTTAAAACTACTTTCCGCACTAAGTGGGGAACTTTCGCATATAGGAGGATGCCATTCGGCTTGATAAACGTAGCAGCTACATTCCAACGAGCAATGGATATCGCCTTCCGAGGATTGGGTGGGCAGTGTGTTGTTGTCTACCTAGATGATGTGACAGTTTTCTCAAAGAAAAGGGAAGATCATGTTGTCCATTTGAAGCATATTTTTTATTGCTATTAGAAATATGGTATTTCATTGAATCCCAAGAAGAGCGTGTTCGCTGTTCCCGAAGGTAAACTCTTGGGCCATATCATTTCAAAAAGAGGAGTGTCAATAGATCAAGAAAGAGTACAAGCTATCAATAGAATTCCAATGCCTCATAACAAAAAGTCTATGCAGTCCTTTATGGGCACTATCAATTTCGTCTGAAGATTTGTTCCAGATTTCGCGCAAATTGTTAAACCTTTACAACAAATGGTTAAACAAAGCATACAGTTCAATTGGACAGATTTAGAAAAGGATGCATTTAAAGACATTAAGGCAGCTATAGCTAAAGCTCCTTCCTTAAGAAGCCCAGATTTTGAGAAGGATTTTATCCTGTATACCTTTGCTTCGGATGACTCCCTCGCGGTTGTACTCATGCAAAAGGTGGAGATAGGGGACGCATACCCAATCTCGTTTATGAGCACTGATCTAAAAGGGGTTGAGCTAAACTATCTCATGGTTGACAAGCATGCATATGCTGTCTTCAAAGCAGTCAAACAGTTCAAACCATATATTCTTAAAAACAGAACTAAAGTTATAGTTCCCCACCCAGCTGTTAGATCCCTCTTCGTTCAAAAGGAACTAGGAGAAAGAAGGGGAAACTGGGTCACAGCTCTTCAAGAATATGATCTAGAATTTAAACCAGCCACTATCATCAAAGGACAAGGCCTATGCAAATTTCTTACAGGAAATTTGACTGATGAAGAACAACATTGGAAGAATGAAGTTGAGCTAAACTCAGTTGAAGTATGCCCTATCTTCACAGCTCCTCATTCATGGTATAGAGATCTGGTGCATTATTTGTAGCAAGGATACATGCCTGAGCACTGGAGCTCTAAGCAAAGAAGGGCGCTCCGTTTGAAATCAGCAGCTTATCAAATCATTGATGGGATACTTTTCAGAAAAAATTATGATGGAATTTTTCTTAGATGTCTAGAAAAGGAAGATGCAAGTAAATTTGTTAAAGAATTACATGATGGCCCCACGGGTGGACATTATTCAGGGGAGACAACAGCTCACAAGATACTTAGAGCTGGATTTTATTGGCCCACTCTATTCCGAGATGCCCATACGTAAGCACGAAACTGTGATATATGCCAAAGAAGTGCTGGGAAATTACCTAATGCAGCAGGACCCTTGCAGCCGGTTATTATCTCTGAAACTTTTGAACAATGGGGTATAGATGTTATTGGAGAGATAAATCCAAATTCTTCTTTGCAACATTGATACATCCTGACGGCTATCGACTACTTCACTAGATGGATGGAGGCTATTCCGTTGCGCAAGATCAATGAAGATACAGTCATCAGTTTCTTGAAAGAAAACATCATAACTAGGTTTGGGGTTCCAATTTCCCTTGTTTTTGATATTGCTCCCTACTTTTCGTCTTTTAAGATAAATGAATTTGTTTATGAATGGGGGATTAAGCTGCATTATTCATCCAATTATTACCCTCAAGGAAACAGATTAGCTGAATCTTCAAACAAAAACCTCATTCGAATTCTCAAGAAGATTGTGATAGAAAATCAGCGAAGTTGGCATATAGCTCTCCCAAACGCCTTATGGGCGGATAGGGTGACTCCAAATAATGCATTAGGGGTTTCCCCTTTCACTCTTGTCTATGGCAAGGAAGCCATCCTTCCCCCCAACATCTTGATTCCATCCTTACAGTTGTCCCAAGCCTCTCGAGGGTCTGGTAGCCAAGTCTTACAATCCAGGATCAATACCCTGCTTCAACTTGAAGAAGCCCGACAGAAAGCTAAAGACCGATTCCATCAACACCAAGACATAGTCAAGAGATGGTTCGATAAAAGGAATTCCGATAAAAGAAGTTTTGAAGTTGGGGATTTAGTCCTGAAATGGGATCATAATCATGAAGGCAAAGGGATGCACACGAAATTTCAACATTTATGGATAGGCCCTTACCAAATTTTGGCAAAGATAGGCCCATCCACTTATAAGTTGATAGACCTCGAGGGAGAAGAAGTAACCCTTCCTCTCAATGGCCTCGCCCTGAAACAATACTTTGCGTAGTCTCACTGAGGCTTTCTGTACATAAATAAATTTTTCTTTTATGTTGCTTTAGCCCTGTGTTTTCATTGTTTTCATCTATGTTGTTTCTTTTCTTGTCATTTGAACCTTTTGTACAAATTTTGTTTTCTGAAAGATCTTGCGGTTGGGTTTCTCATCAAGATAGATCTCTCGAAGAAATCTCACAACTCATGAATCCGAAACTACGCTCGAATGAAAGTTTATCTATGTATTGTGCTCTTGCTGAACATTCTTCAGAAGGAAGGAAGCCTATTCTGTTAGTCACACTAATCCTGTTTAAATAGCAGAGATCTATGACTATCTTTATTACTATCCTCGGGCTCCATCCACTCTCACACTTAAAGGCATCTCAAGAAGGTTATTGAAGTTGGACCTACGGAGAGTAGCACATCCCGAGGGCATAGGGTATTGAAATGACTCCATGCTGCAAATTTAATAGCCAAAATGGCTTATGATCAAGGGTCTCTTTTCTAGAGATTCTCGCCTCAATTGAAGCATGGCTGAGACAAAAGAAAAGCATGTAAGTTAAGAAAGTTGTCCAAAAGACTTGGCTCAAATTAGGCTCCTCTCCATCTGTGAGGCTTGATCAAATCAATAAAATCTCTCATTCACACAAAAGGACATTATGGATTGAGGAGCCAAAAAATCAAAGATCATGTCTAAAGAAAATATTTCTAGAAGGCTCAAACAGCAAAGCTATCAAAGGTATAAACATCCAAAAGGATGCAAGCAGCATGGGAATGAGGAACAAGAGCAATAATGTCCATGAGAAAGTGTTGCAAATCCTGTGGAGTCCGATAGCAGTAGCCATCTGCGAGATGAATCTTCTAAAAATGAACCCCATATGATTGGCCCTTTGAAAGTTTTAAAGATGTCTCTATCAAAGCTCCCCTTTCCCCAATGGCTAGCAGATAAAGTGACTTCTTCCTTCGCCGAGATTAAAGGCTCAGCTGAATATTGCATATAAGATGGATATCTTTTGAGAAGGTTTCGGATCATCGAGAGGAATTTTTTCAGAGATCTGTGTTCACTAGTGACTCGCCAATTGTTGTTGCAGCAACATCCCCCCCAAAAATTTTGTACATATTGGGGCCCCTCCTTTTAATTTTTCTAGAAAGACTGCCTAAAGAGGTTAATTCTCCTTTTAACTTAGTTTTGTTTTCAACTGAGGAATCTGCTTTAAAAGATTGAAGTTTTCTTCTAAGTTAAAAAATTCATGAAACTCTCCCGAAACTGCGGAAGCTATTCATGAAACTCTCTCGAAACTGCGGAAGCTATTCATGAAACTTTCCCGAAACTGCAGAAGCTATTCATGAAAATATCCCGAAACTGCGGAAGCTATTCACAAAACTCTCCCGAAACTGCGGAAGCTATTCACGAAACTCTCCTGAAACTACAGAAGCAATTTACATGTCTCTCTCAAAATTGCGGAAGAATTCATGATTCTCTCCTGACACCGCGGAAAGACTTAAAGTTACTCACTGAAATAGCGAAAACACTTAGTGTTTTTTGGAAGAACTTAAGTTTCTCTTCCGAAACTGCGGAAGAAGCTCAAGTTTCTCTCTCGAAACGGGGGAAGAACTCGGTGAACTCTCTCGAAACTGCGGAAGACTTAACGTTTCTCTTCCGAAACTGCGGAAGGACTCAAGTTTCTCTCCCGACACCGCGGAAGAACTTGAGATTTCCTCCCAAAATTGCGGAAGCTTTCGTCAAATGTTGGCCTAGTAATTTGTCGATAAGCTTGAACAAAGTTATTTCGTAAGTTGTGGAAGGATATTCCGAGTCTTTCAGAAACTGTGGGACGACTCGGAAAAACCATTCGCGATTTGCTTCCGAGAGACTGTATTTTGAAAAGACTCACAAAGCTCTCCCGAAACACCGAATCAATTCACCGTCTTGTTCCGCAATTGCGGACGAAACTCGTAAGTCCACCCCGCAACCGACGGTCGCGCTTAAATGCCGAGACAGCTTGAAATGACCGCACCGTACAAGGCATTAAAACCCCATTTTAATGACACCACCTACCCGTTTAAATGCCGCACATGTCTAGCCTTTTATAAGGATGGTGGGGGTTTCGTTGATCGCATTGTTAGTTTATCGTTCAAAGAACGCTGTTGAGAAGACCACGTCGGCTCGCTCCAGCTCAGCGCATCCACGACCGCGTCCACCTCACTCAACCACTGTCTCATCTCCAGGTAGGATTTTTAACCGCCATCTTTGTTTCATCTCCACATCGAGTTACTTTTGGGTTTTCTCGTTCATAACGTGGCCAATAGACATTGGTAGCATAGGTTGTTTTTTTTGTTTTTTTTTTATTACGGCCGCTGTGACCCCTTAGTTTTCTCTTTCCTACCAACTAAAAGCCGTAGCCATGACCATACGAGTTTTTCACCGGCCGCATTCCGATCATTTTCCTACCCTGATTCAAGCCTCATACTGGCCACACACCGTTTCACAAGTATTATTACTAATAGTAGTGGTCGGTTGAGATACTCAACCACTCACCTTTTTTGGCTCAGTTAATGAATGTGGAAAACAGTCCCTTGTTTCATTGTCTATTCATAGGATTTTTCCACTCCAGGCCAACCCACCATTGACCATTAGAGGTGCTACGATGAAGGGCACCCCCTCTCTAAGGACTAGGAGGGAAGCAGGTTTTTTTTTTCCCCACGTCATATGCTTACCTTTTCGGAAGCATTCCAAAATTTCCTGACAAGGCATTGTATCCCTAGAATAATCAAGTCTCAAGAACATATTTCGTTTTCTGAAATGATCTATTTTGCTTCCCCAGCATGCAGCTTTATAATTTTGTCTATATTTCTCATTAGCATGTTAAAATTGTCCTTCTCTATGTTACACTCTCATAACATGTTGCAAATTTTTATAATGATTCACATTTGGTTGCTAGCAGGGATAAGCCACAATGCCAAAAGGTGGTAGAAAGAAAACTAAAGTGATGGAACCAGAGCCAGTGCAACTAAGGACTGAAACTATGTTCCAAGACACTAAGTGTACCATCGACGTTCCTCCCGAGGCCCGTTGGGGAGATGTTTACCAGATGATCAGGGACCAGGATATCCCAGATGTATTATTGGAAGAAGAGCAAATCTACCTCAACATCAAAACTTCCGGCACAGCTAGGGATTCTACCCGCCCTGAATTGTTCCCATGCTCTGAAGTGATCGGGTGGATACTGGAACACGCCAACCCAGAGACAAGAGTGTTGCATGACAACAAGGGAGAGCCTTTTGCTTCATTTCATCCAGCATATATTGTTGTGGCCTACAAATTCTCACGTCCCAAACAAGCTCTAAGTGATGAATGGTTGGGTAAGATGAATAATATTGAGATGGCCAAAAAATTATTGGTCACAGGAAAACACCTAAGGAAGAGAGGTAATGATGAATATGATGTTCAGAACCTAAGACCTCCTTTTAGGTTAATCGCCCTGATGCTATGCAGAATTTTTCAGCATGCCCGATGGCACTGTATATAGGATACAGTGGGCCCCCATCATTCACTTCATAGCATTCAAAGGAACTATGTTTGACTAGGCTACTATCCTTTCGGACAGTTTGGCATCCACAGTGGCCGCTGTAAGAGAAGGTCTGGCCTTAAAAAAGTCAGAATTTTACATGTCTTCCTATTTCATTGACTGCATTTTGGCCAAACTCTCTTTCCCCAGACTAGGTTGCACATGGGATAAAGCCAACACCCCGGTCTACACTGCTTATAAAATAATGTGGGCTCAAAATTACAAAGCAAGCTATAAGCTCATCTGCGAAGAGTTTATGATGCCTATATATGAGAAGATTTTCAAGGAAGAGCCCAACTGTCTATCAGAAAATGCCATGGAGGTCCTGGAAAACTATGGCAATTTTTATTTCTCAGAGCAGGGAACCTACATCAGGATGTTTGGAGGTACCAAAGCGCCATACATTTTGCCAAAATACGCCACTGATTATGTAGTCCTCAAGGAAGCAGTCAGGCAAATTTTCCTTGATGGAATAGGAGGGGTGCTTAACAAACAACATAAGGCTTTTTTTCCTCCTTTGCCCTTCTGCATAGGAGCCTACAAATTCTCAGGGGTTGCATCAGCTGAGGAATTCGTTCAAGAGCTGAAAGCTTTCCACTTCGGTGAAATGATCTTCCATAGAAATGATAGGCGGAGCAAGGTTGCCGAGCATTGCAAAGAAGTTTATGCTCATTTTGAATATGCTCATTACTATGATGCCGAGGAAGAAGTGTTCAGAGGCATCAGCAACATGACTGAGTTGCAGATTTGTCGGCAAGGCAGTGGAGCAAGCTCTAGCTCTGCCCCAGCCCGAAAAGCCAGTCTGCAGAAAGAGAGAGAAGCAGTTGATGCCCTAGCCCACGAAGAACAAAGATTAGCTGAGGGAACAAGGCTGCAGAAAGAAGCTAAAGATGCAAGGTTGCAGAGAGAAGCTGAGGAAGCAAGGCTGCAACAAGAAGCAGAAGATGCAAGGCTGCAGAAAGAAGCTGAAGATGCAAAGCAAAGGGAAGAAAGTGAAAATCAGCAGCAAGATGAAGAAGAATAAAGAAGGCGTAAAGCTGAAGAGGAACAAAAGGCGGAAGAATAACTTAAGACCAATGAAGATGCCCAGGTAGGTGGCTCCGGCACCCAAGATATGGAAACAGACATACCTCAAGCAGGTGTTCCTAACAACCAAAATGTGGAGGTAGACACAGCTCAAGCAGGTGTCCCCGGCACCCAAAATGTGGGAACAGACGCGTCTCAAGTAGTACAGACCCCACCCATAGAAGCAGAAATACATGTAATAGATCTCCCAATCGTCCCTTACACTCCATCAGAAGATCATACTGTGTCCCAATGGGATGAATTTGTGTATGATAAGAAGAGGAAGGCAGTAGTCTTGAAATTGAAAGAGAGGATAAAGAGACTCTTCCAAGAAGATATTGTTACCCGACGGGAAACCATGGTGATGCAAAATACAAATAAGGCTCCCATAGCCATGGCATCTGTCGCTGTGTCAGCAACAAAAGCAACACATGACAATTTGGTCGATATGGTTAGAGAATTTGAGTCAACAAAGAGGAGAGCTCGCATGTTGCAACATACTATGGCTAATGAGCAAGCTTACAGGGATCTTGTAGTGAATAAATATAATCGTTTGTTTGTTGAGCACAAGGAATTGTCAGATAAGTATCGCCATTTAGAAGAAGAAAAGGAGCACCTGGCAGTCTAGATGATGGTTTTAGAAGCAGAAAAGAACGATTCTGAAGCTAGAGTTTCTCATCTGCAAGCAGATAAGCAAGCAATGGTTGTGCAATTAGAGTAGGCAGAGAGCAAAGCAATAGATATGTCTCCCTTTCATGAGTTGTCCTATGACATTCTGAGACAAATGCACGCCACACAGGAGCTGATTACTGAGGAAGTGTGCAGGCTCAAAGCCATGATGGTTAGATTGAAAGAAGTCAATGCAGAGGCCAATAGGCTTAAGGGAAAATATACTCTGGTTAAAACAAACATCCTGATCCAGATGGAATGGAGAGAAGGGAAGGTTGATTTCCCCAAGAATCTCCCATTCAAGTCTGTAGATGATTTTAAAGAAGATATAGCCCTTATTGAATTCTGCAGGAACTGTGGCCTTAAGCTAATGGCTAACATCCAAGGAACAATGGATAAAAGTAACAACCTTTATCAAAAAATCCATGAAGTGCATAATAAGTGCAAGATGAGTTTTCCTCAATCCCTCGAGGAGTTCCCAAGCAAAGAGCAATGTTTATCAGACTTGAAGGAAGAGCTAGGAATTCAAATAGAATATGTAAAGAAGATTGATGTCCTAGCCATTGATGATCTCCATCACTATATTGGGCTGTCATCAATATACAGTCATTTGCTTAAAGAAGACCACCAAGCAGCAGTTGCAGAAATTCAGGGTGTTGAAGTAGAACTTGGTAAGCATGTAACTTCCCAGAAGATCTTGCTCCCTTCCCTAGCCAATGTGGTTATCAGAGACACTGGTATCTGGTTCAGTTACATAGCAGAGGAGGAAAAGAAAGCAGCAACAGCAGTAGCAGCCAGTCCAAGTGCTTCTCTCCCAGCAGTAGCAGCCAGTCCAAGTGATTCTCTCCCAGCAGTAGCAGCCAGTCCAAGCCCTTCTCTCCCAGCAGGAGCTCCTTCCCAAGGGTGAACACGCTGATCCTAAGGCGTTGTTCCTATTTTTCATTTGGTCTCCCTATGTAGAAAGTGTAGAATCACTGGACAGCTGTCATTTTCTATTTTTGAGAAATTTTATGTTTTAAGAGAAGGGCCACGATTTGTTTATTATTGAGGAAAAGTCTAAAGAGGACATGTGTAAAAAGCCAGGTGGCAGCCCAAGAGGCATTTTGTAATGATATAAATAGAAGTTTAGGAAACAGTGTAAGGGACTTTTGGCAGGAAAATTATTTTCTTAACTTATACGAGCTATCTTGCACTTGCTTCAAGAAAATGACATTTGCCTAATAAGAGCCTGGAGAGGCCGTCTTTTGCCTAGAAATAGATGTTCGATGTATGTTGGATTATTCTTGTGACTTTCATATTCTACAGTGAGATCTTTCTTTGTTGTCTTGAATTATTTCTCTGTATTGAATAATCTTACTGTTTCTTGTGCAAATGATTTTTCTCCTACATGAATAATGGAATGCATTATATGTGAATTGGAAGCTATCTTCTAATATCTGTTGCTTTCTTGCTGTAGACATATCTTTATGATTTAATGGTTGTCTGTTGATCTTTAGATAACTCTTCCAGCACATTACTCATACTTATAATTTTGCTCCTTACAGGGATAGTTTAGGTTTATTTCGGTTTTAAATACAGATTTGTTTCGAGTTCTGCATTTATATTAAGTTAGCTTAGGCACTTGCATATCATTTTAAAATCATAAAATAAAAAAGAACAGTGGACCGGGCCATAACCGGTGTAATTGAAACAAATCTCCAAACCTAACGATTGCCAGAACCGCTAACCGGACGGATTCCCCACACCAAACAGTGGACAATCTAATTGGGATAGTCTACTGGGGAGAATCCCTTTCTGCTTGATGCTGCGATCTTCGGGGCATCAACACACCTGTGTTCTATCTGCGGGGCATGCGACCATTACACACACCATTGTACCCACCTGGAGTGACCTCACCAACTTTGGCATGATGATGCCCAACGACAAGGACATGCCACACCGCCAACACCTCCTAACCCCCCGCAACCTAATACACAACCCATGGTGCTACATAATCCCTTACCCACGCAAGGAGTAGTGAACACCCAACCATTGGCGCCCCCTCAAGGGGTTGCGGCACCACAACAACAAGTCACTTATGATGCACCTTCTAGTCAACCCATTGAATCAGGTACCGATCACCTTCTCATGATGTCATCGTCTGATGACAACCTTCAGACACGCCGAAATCAGTATGGTTCCACCATCGAAACCATTCCCGCCGACAAGGATGCTAATGCTGTTCCCATTGATCATTCATTACGCATACCTGCAACACTGTGCGATGGGGCCCCCAAAGCTCCCCGCTTCCCTTTGCGTCGCATAAATAACAACCCCAACGCGTGTGCTTCCCCCAATTATAATATCGTTGATGACTTAGCCCAATCCACTACTGTTATGTCAGCCCTCGAAGTTTTAAAAAACTATTCTGCACAGCGCAAAACATTGTTATCTATCATAGGTGCGATAGACCCTTCCGACTCACAGATGATGGCATTCGATTTAGACCAATCTGAACCACGCATTCCTTCCACATTATCATTTCAAGTTTATGTGTCAATCCAACATCTTGTTATCCATCGATGCATCATCGATGAGGGTGCCTCTACATGCGTTATGTCTACATTCGTGTGGAAGAAGCCCGAATATCCTACCCTCCAGCTATCCACGACTGCTTTACAAGCTTATGATGGTCATTGATCCCAACCACAAGGTCTCTTGTACAAAATTCCAATCCAATTAGTTGGTAAAACCGTCCTTATTGAAATTGAGGTAGTCAATGCACAACTCGACTACAACCTACTCCTAGGACAAAGTTACATGTATGCCATGAAGGCCGTTGCTTCATCAGTCTTCCGCATTATGATGTTCCCCCATGAGGGACAGATAGTAAAAGTCGACCAAGTCACATACTACGACCCAAATGTGCCCGCTACACCCAAAAATGTTCTCCCCATGGTTGAACAACCCATGTTTGGTGCACTCACCTCTTTGGTTTCCACCGTCGGCCCTGGACTTTACTCAAAGACTCCCATGTCCTCCATGTTTTGATCTTTACCACCTCCTCTACCAGCCGTAGAAATTTCTGACTTATGCACCATTTCATCAAATCAACCGGTCCCTAAACCACAATGACCATTGTTGCCTCAACCTCCCTCTGTGCCTAGCCATGTTGGAGCCACACCAATCCATACCATCCCATTCTTGTTCCCACCATCTGGAGTAGTAAGTGCACCTGTCATGGCCACACTTGTAACATACCCACCATCTATCCAAGGCAAGGAAGGGTACATGATGGAAATCTCTGGGGAATTTCATAAAACTCAGCCCACTCATTAGAATCATATGAATAAATCATTGTGTGCAGATGTAAGACAAATCAATTATGCACAACGGAATTAAACTATCCACACACATTACTCATGCATACAACATATCAATAGTCATCAAATTAATACAGTGCAGAAGTAAATACATAGACAAAAAAGCACTTATCTCCATTTTGCAACTGTCCCAAACAACTAGCTATGTCGCTGCAACGTTCCACCCAACCATAGGTCAGTTGTGTTCATCAATCTCTCAACACAACTGCCACCCCCGAGTTGGGCATGATTCTTACAAGGAAAAGGGGACATTCCAGCTCATTCACAACCAATTACTCATTTCATCTCAGCCAAGCCAGTCCATAGCCGGGTTTATTAGGCTACATTTGAACCCTGGAGGCTTACACTCAAGCTCAAGCCAAAGCAATGGATTTACCAACAGGATGGCCATGGGTTTGGGCTTTCCCCAAATCGTTTCCATCCAAAAATGAATTATGGGATGGGGAAAAACATTCGCAGGGAGGAAAACGTCTTCTCTCAAACTCTCTCAGCATTTAACAGCAAAAACGGTCCCTATGCAACCCCAATTCCATTCCCCTTCTTCCCCACTGGTATACAACATAAAAACGCCATTCTCCTAGCTGAGATTGAAGGAAAACACAGACACCCATGGTTGGAAAATGCCCTGGTAGCTCCAAACTCGTGAGGGAGGAAGATTGGTTGATGGATAATGGCTTGGGGGAGAAATTCATGGCTCTTTTCTTGCCCAAGAAGCAAAATGGGATTTCCCATGCAGGGTGGCTTTCCCATACTCGAATTTGGATAGCCATACCTCTCATTCCCTAAGGCATTAACTACCTCAACCAACTCTTGGGGAGAAATCAATTATTGGGTACAAAAGTCAACATGGGTAGTTGAGGGTTTGATGGGTTCTCTCATTGACACTTGGCTTGACTTGATTGGCTCCAAGGGTTTGAATATTTCCCTCCCAATTTCTTGTAAAATCATGCCCCCATCTCTTGTTGCATTGCATAGCTAGTTGTGGGTATTTTATAAAAAATGCATATTTACATGATGTTTGAATTTCCAACGTGCCTGGCTAGCACGCGAACCATACGCATCAATAAATCGATGGAGGGGCCTTGGCCTTGAGCTCCTCACCATGATTTTATAACAATATTACATCATTTACGTTTTAATGCAATAGGGTCAATATGGGGACGTTACATACCCCTCCCCTTGGAATAACACCATCCTCGGTGTTCCAATTCTTAGGAATAAATAACCACTTTACACATGCCTCAAAATTCACAACTGGTGGCAGGTTTGTCCTGTGTTTCATCTCTTGAATTTGAACTTTCAGGATCAAGTCTTTTGGCTTCCTCAAGCTGCTCTTGCTGGCTTTGATATTCCAGCTCCGCAGGTGGGCATTACTCCACAACAATCCCTTCCTTTTATTCACCTTCCAGTTGATCCACAAGTCTGGAATCTCATGGATGCCATCTTTCTTGTTGTCCTGGAAACTATTTGAGGAACATTTTCAACCAAATCAAATAGCTTTTGGTATGCTGCCATGATCAAAGTGCGCAATTGGCTCTCACTTTTCTCACTAGCAACACTCGGCTAGTACTAGCTGCACTCAATGGCTTTCAACATCTCACCTGTGGAACTCATCATGGAAATTCATGTTAGGACAAGCATAAAGCAATATTAACATTAGTCAATTATTTTCCCAATTGACTTGGAACATCCCTGCTTTACTCATGAGACTTCCACACATTTCATGCTTTCCCAACATACACATGAACTCATTCATGTTCATCCTTTCATAGGAAAATAACTAATTCAGCATTCACAATTCATTTCAAGAAATAAACATAATCAACTTCATCTATGACATGCACTCAACAATATTTTGTTTCTAAGATGCATTAGTCGAAAGGAAAGAGAAGAGTAAGAGTTTTCCCCTCTTAGTCTTTTTCCAATCTGGAGCTACACCATCACTTGTGGTTCTATGCTCCTTAGCCTCTTTCACTTCAATGTGAATGCTTGCTTTTCCCTTTCTTGGCTATGACACTTAGTGTCTAAGGTCTGTCTAATGCTTTTTAGCTAGGGAACCTTTCCCCATTGTTACTTACAAAACCTTTGGCTGCTAGAACCCACACATGTCCACTAACACCATCTTTCATTACTGCTCATATTGAGCTCTCTTTAGGACGATCACATGTCCACATGCATCCTCCAGATGATTTCATAGTCCTTGCTTCTAGCAATACCTACACTGAAACATTGAATCAATTCACATTTTTAGTGTATTTTCATAGGGTTTATCTCTAGACAAGATTTTAAGAAATCATAATTGAATCATGTACACACATATATTCATAATCAAGAAGCTGCAAGATAACCACATACTTATCTGTATTTGATGTCTTCACTTTATTCCACAGGCTCCTTCTTTTCTTTACAAGCATTGGATTTCCCGTGGATACAATAATAAATGTTGGGCCAGCACACAGGCTACTCCACAACCATTCAAATAGGCAATGCCAGGCCAGTACGTCGACTGGTTTTTATCAATTAATTAAGGAATGTTTGGCCAGCACGCCGGCTGCTCCACAACATCAAGTGGTTAATGTTCCCACCAACTATTCTCTGAATTTTATCGAGCATCAGTTACTCTCTGGATTTACCAAGAATTTTATAGTGCACAACCAGTTACTCTCTGGTTTTATCAAGAATTTCATAGTGCACAACCAGTTACTCTTTGGTTCACCAAGAATTTTATAGTTCTTTCAGGGTCCTTGCTTTCCTGCAATGACCAAAGTTTCCAACAAGAAACAATAGTGTATCAACTTAGCTGTTAGAAGACTTATACCTGAAATCTTCATTATTCCGAACAAGAAATAAATGAAAATGAATACTTATCTGTATTGTGCAGTTTTTTTTTTTGCTACTCCATAGGTTTCCTTCTCTGCTTTACAAGCCTTGGATCACTTGTGGGGTGGATGCTTGTCCAGCACACATGTTGCTCCATAACATCATCCAAATAGGCAATGCCAAGCTAGTATGCCGACTGGGTTTACCATGCATCCCAAAAATTAGTATGCTAATCCAGTACGCCGACTGGGTTTATCAAGCATTTCAAAAATTAGTATGCTAAGCTAGTATGCCGACTGAGTTTATCAAGCATTTCAAAAATCAGTATGCTAATCCAGTACACCGACTGGGTTTATCAAGCATTTCAAAAATCAGTATGTTAAGCCAGTACGCCGACTGGGTTTATAAAGCATTTCAAAAATCAGTATGCTAAGCCAGTACACCGACTGGGTTTATCAAGCATACAGCAACTATTTCCAAGCTAGTTCTTTGACTAGGTTTGTCAGGAAATAACACCCTTCACCAATACCTCCACACCATGCAAAATAACCAATGCCAAGCCAGTATACTGACTGGTTTTGTCAGGCATCCATTTAACAACATGCCAAGCCAATACACCGACTGGGTTTATTAGGCATACAACAACCATAGCCAAGCCAGTACACCGACTGGGTTTATCAGGAATAAGAACAACATAATATGACTAAGTGGCCCCTTCTCTTATGCAACCAGTGGTTCCCTCCATGTTGTGGGTAAAATGCACCTATAGTTCAGGGGAGAAACTACCAAATTACGGTGATAAAGATAGACTTACAAGCATTCTGCAAGTACAACAAATAAGTGAAGAGATTAGGGTTTAAAGATGTAGGCACCTCATTCAGAAGGTCGATCCTAGCTTTTCCTCCCTCGCTCTTCAATGCTTATCCAGTGTCGCAATGCCCAGACCTGCAAAACAACTTGATACCTTTCTCAAATACATTTGACTACATATATAATACTGATATTCATAATAGAAAAAGACATTAGATTATAAACAAACTGTAATCAAATCTAATACACATTAATAGGTCATATTTGGAAAGAGAAGAACGTCTGATCTTTATTAATGAATGAAAGCAAGTACATAAAGTTATACCTTCTTTCAAGCTTGGCACTTCACGAAACCTAGATTCAAGGTCTCCTGCTTCCGTTCTCCAAGGATCACAGCCTCTAAGCAATTGTACTAGGGTTTACCAAAATTGAAGCACAAGAGAGGGGGATGAGGGTCTCCATTCCTCCAGCATAACTTTGTAATTGGGCTTAGTCCTTTGACATGACCCTTCTACCCTCCTTATATAATCAATGAGGAAGAGGAAAAGAAGTTATAACCGCTCAAGAGGTTTCCAAACCAATTTAACTTGAATTTCGAGATTTTGACCAAAACAGGTGTGTACGCTACTCTACAGTATACAAAGTCGGGTACACATGGCAATGGGCGCTACTTTAAATGAGACAAAGTCGCGTACACACGCTACTATTTCAATAGTGGAGTCGCGCTCATATTGAAAAATGGCCAAAAACAGGCTTTTCTGCTCATTTTCAGGAGATGGTTTGGTCTGGAAAAATGTTCCTAAGAGTCATATACATCAAATGGGTCAAGAATGAGGTAATTTCAACCATTTTTAGTGTCCCAAATGACTCCTCCATACACAAATGTCCTATTGTGTGACTGAACTTGATCTCAAGAAGTGTCGTCATGCGACCAAGGGAAGCAAGTGTCGTCACGAACGGAGAGGTGTCATTTCAAGCTATAACAGATGCCCCCTAATGTATGAGGTTAGAGGGAGTACGGGAAATGATGGTCGAAATATATTATAAATAAAAAAGAGTTGAATCATGGAGGAACAGAGAAACCAAGAATCATAGGCTCAAATGAACTACCTGAAAGGAAAGGCAATGTCAGACAAACTTATCCATGGGGTAACTGTCCATGTTCAAATGGTGGAACATGACCTCCAAGAGGATACAATAATGATCCAAATACTGATGCATATATCATGGCCACTAAAATACAAGCGTGGATCCATGAGGAATATAAGTGTAAACATAGCCACATAAATACAAGGTGGATCTATGTAAAAACTGGAGAACATAGCCATAGAGAACAAGCTGGATCTATGTGTCATCAAGAGCCCAAAAAGAGTGTGGCTCAGTCTTGCGCAACTTGGGCGATAACATAAATAAGGTGATGTTATCGAGGATCCCAAGGTTTTCATCCAAAAACAACCACGGTACAAACCTATCCATGCGAATAAATGAGTTGATGTCGAACCTGGGAGGTATCGTTTGATTACCGGTCATTGATGTATACCGTTAACAAACGCGAGGGTGTCCACCACTAATGAAAATGGAACCCAAGGTACCTAGTACATTCAAACAAGTGCGAATAAGTGGTCTTGCCGTCGAACACTTGAAGAATCCATCGGATAGGAGACATTGATGTATTCCCATCTATCCAATAGCGAGGGAAACTGCCACTAATGACTGCAATCCCCGAGGTACTAACCGAAACTCTAAACTTTATTCCCAGAGTACAATGAGTTGAAGTCGATGGGAAGAAGTCCGTTGGAAGGGAGGCCTAAATGCATCCTCCATCATCCAACACGAGGGACACTCAAAAGGTATGAGCTGATTTGGAGTAGGACTAAACACATGATGAAACATACTGACACCAAGGAATGGCCGACACATGAGGCCAAGGCAACTGCAGAATGGCCGACACAGGTTGTATCCTTGAATAGTGAGCACGACACAAGAGTGACTTAGGCAGCTTTGAACACAAATTGACCATGATACAAATCTGCAATGTAGGAGACATTAACAGATTCTCCATATGATTGTAAGACTAACCAAACGAAGGAGTAGGAACTCTGAGATCAGGTTTACCCTAAGGCCAGCACTAGAACCCAACTTGTTTGATAGACTCAAAACAGGTGCTTTGTTCAAGGAGATAGTTGACTTGCTGCCATCATATTGAAAGATATGTTAACATTCTCCCCTTCCTTTTCCTTTTTCATTTTTTAACGAGCTTGACAAAGAACTAAAGCATGCTCGACGGTATTTTCATATTTAAGGAATCTGAAAAACCTAGAAGAAAACTCCATACACCTATCCGTGGATTTTATATCGAGCCCGGATTGGTCTGTGCTCGGCGGTGTTTTCTTGCTTATAGAGTTGAAAAACTTAAACAATCCTCTATACACCTATCCGTGGATTTTATATCGAGCCCGGATTGGTATGTGCTCGCTTGGTGTTTTCACATTTCGAGAGTTTGAAAACCCTAAAGACAACTCCAAAGGTCCTTTTTCGTAAAGTTAGTCTCCTTCCCCGAAAAAGTGTAAAATGATGGAAGAAGAACTCTTATAGCACATACAAGAGTATACCTAGAGTATACATTTTTCGTAAATTATCCACCAAGGCCCGGAAAAGGGGTAATTCTATAACTAAGTGGATGTTGGTTCAGTTATTTTAACAAGCCCGAAAAGACAACTATGCTCGGCAAACTTTTCCTATTTAAGGAGTCTGGAAAGGGCTTAAAAGAACTCCATAGGGATCTTTTCCATAAAGGTTTAACGAGTCCAGAAAAGTAAACTCATGACCTCCTTACTGTTTTTAACGAGCTCAAAGGAGATACAGAAAATGCTCACAACCTACTTACTGTTTTTAACGAGCTCGAAGTAAAAGAAGAATGCTCAAAACCTACTTACTGTTTTTAACGAGCTCGAAGTGAAGGCAAAAGAATGCTCGTAGCCTCCTTACTGTTTTGAAAGAGCTCGAAGGAAAGGTGGAAGACTGCTCGTAACCTACTTACTGTTTTTAACGAGCTCGAAGTAAAAGAAGAATGATTGAAACCTACTTACTGTTTTTAACGAGCTCGAAGTAAAAGAAGAATGCTCGAAACCTACTTACTGTTTTTAACGAGCTCGAAGGAAAAGAAGAATGCTCGAAATGGGAGGAGACGAGTGTCAGGGACATGCAAAACTAGCTCCAAGCGCATGGAACAAAGCTATGACTAATGCAAGGAACATGAGTAAGATAAGGACACTCAGGGTGTGTCTCCTCTAGGTAAAAGGTGTCAAATTGCAAAGAAAAAATGATACAGGGCTTAGCGGAAATGAGATTAGAGATGGAGGCTTATACAACAGTCTAAAAGCATGGAAGCCGGCTTCAAGCTCATTAGCGCAAGCAGGATCATAACATATGAATATGCAATTTGAACATAAAGATGGGAGCCTTATCAGGGATGGCCAGAAATAGATGAGGAAGAAAGATATGAGGCTTCTTCTCAAAGTTATGGTAAATCTAAAAAGGCTCCCGAGCCTATGAGAAAAACTCAGCATGGGCACCAGAATGGCATAAGGGTGCTGACTAGGGTGACCCATGTTAGGTAGGCTCTGCTGTCGGACTGGTGCACGATGCATACAGAGATGGCTAACACACCAATATCCAACAGGTTCGACCCTATGGCGAATTTGGATGGCAAAAGGTTCAAATGCAACATAACAGCGGGGAAGCCTAAACCTATATGCAAGGTTCCGAATATATCTGACATGGTTGCACAAGGTGTCGAAAAGGACCAGTAAGAAAGTATACATCTAGCTAAGAATCATGTCTCCAAGAAACATTAGTACCAGGATCATATCTAAAACATATGTAAGGAAAGACCCGATACAAGTCACTGTGGTAGAAATACTTTCAACATCACTATCATCAACAACAGGCATAAACAAGGCAGAGTTTTCAAATGAAGACTCTATGGTACCCAAGCCCGAGGACTTACAATCAACAAGATCAACTTCAGGATGAAGATCAAAGTTGAAGGACATGATGGAATCTGTAGAAACAAATTCATCATCACAGGAGTTGAAAATTCTAGAAGCAGAATCAAACTCAGCAGGAACACCGATTTGCAGATCTATAAGAGAGTACAAAGACTCAACAGTAGGAAGATCAGACTTTAAGGTCAAACCGGGGTTGAACATAACTACGATTGGATCAACATCCAAATGAATGGCAGACTGTACTATAGACTCTAGGAAAACTTCATCGGAAGGAAGTATATCATCCCAGATAGAACACATATCTAAATATTCATATGGAGGTGTCACTTGGTCAAAAGCTGGGACCAAGTCCCGAGAAGGTAAGCATGAATTCAGAAACTTCTTCTTAGTAGCATTTGAACTCAAGGAACAATATGCCACAACATTCCCATGTGACATAGTAGTGCCTAATGGCGAAGGACCTGACTAGTATATAGTTGGGTAATAAGGAGGATCAACGAATGCAAGCTGGTCGATAGTGACGATGCTTTTGTTATGAGGGAAATGCATCACACGAAAGATCGTAGACACCACAGCATGCATAGCATAAACGTAATCACGCCCGAGGATCATATCAAAGTCCATAGGGTCCTTTAAAACCATAAAATCAACTAAGACTGTTTTTCCACCCAAAGTAATAGGTGCCTGACGGAGAAATCCAAACGGTTCACTAGGTCTTTTATCGAAGGTCAACGGCCAATTAACAGCTAGAATAACATTATGGAAACCCAAATCTCTCCAAGCATAAGCGGATAAGATACTAACAGAATCACCTTCATCAATAATGCATCGATCAACCGTATGGTTCCCGATATCAACCTTTATCTGGAAAGGTGTCAAAGAAGGAAGACGAGGCTCGGCTAGACTATCCCAATCAAAGGAAACAATCCTAGGGCTTGGTATGGGTTCACATGGCACAACTGAAGTGCCCCCTTTTTCAGGAACATCCAAACTGGTAATGCAGAAGACTTCAATAGTAGGTACATCAATCTCCGAAGGACTGATGGGATTGGTCGAAGATTGCATCGATTCGATCACTTCACTCTCCGAAGGAAGAGTGGGGTCGACCAAAGATTGCATTGGTTCAACCACTTTATCAACCAAAGGTTGATCTGACTATAGGGAATCTATAGACAACTCAGGAACAGAGGTTCCTTCAGACATGGACCACACTCTTCGTGCCTCTGGAATGGCAGGCATCGGTCAGTAAGGTGATATCCCTTACAAAGTTTACAAGGGAACTTTGGTTTCTTTCATATAGGTTTAGAATCCTTTACAACGTCAGTACTCTCAGCATGGCTAGCATTGGCTGATAGCTTGCCCCCAGCATGACTCACAGAGGCTGGTTGCTCAGAAGCATCAGACTTTTGAACTAAGGACCACACTTTTTGCACTTCTGGAAGTACAGGGCACAAGTAAGTAAGGTGATCTCCCTCGCAAAACTTACAAGGGAACTTAAGCTTCTGTTTTTTGGGTTTGTCGACAATGTCAATTCCCTCAGCATGACTTGCAGTGGCTGATCTGGTGTCTCCAGTATGACTCACAGGAACTGGTGACTTGTCATTAATATGACTAGCAGTAATCAATGACGTGTCCTCAACATGACTGACAGTGGTTGAAGACAAACTTTCAGTATGATTTTCAGTGACTAAAAGTTTTCTCCCAGCATGACCTCCAGAGGCTAGGTAGGTGCCCCCTGCATGATTTGCAGAGGCAGGGTGCTTGCCCCCAGCATGAGTTACAGAGGCTGGGTTGCTGCCCCCTTGTTTTGGCATCTTCTTCCCATTCTTCCTCTGTCTATTCCTTTTAGACTGCTGGTTACTAGTATTGCTACTTTCGCCACATGAGGTAGAAGGAGGAGGAGAAGATGTTACTGGAAAAGGAGGCACAGGGTTGTGATGCTCTTGATTTGAGGTGCTCACAAAAGAAGTGTCAGGATCATGCAAGGCATTTGGAGTGGAAAACAACCAAACCGGAAGCCCAATAGTAAATCCAGGAAGATTTAGAGTAGCCATTAAGAGAGTACCAATGTTTCCAATGAATGGAACAGCACAAGGATCCCCCGGAACAGGGGTACCTTGATTGGCACTCGCCGGAATGCTAGACATAGTTTCTCACTCAAATGAACAAGAAGTTCTCTAAGGCAAACTAAAACAAGTAGCACAAAGAGCACACCACTAAAAAAGGTCCTAGGTAAATCAAACCAGGCAAACAGATGCCTTCCGGAGAAGACTCTGGGATGATGAGGGCCCATAACAGATCAACGAAGGAAGAAAGACAATTACCCGGGGTCCACAATACAATGACTAAGGGTGCAAGTGCTGGAATCACCCAATCGCCCTCCCAAAGACCTGCAAGGGATTTCCTCCCACGTCTGCCTTAGGTACAGCAGATATACCCTCTGTTGTCACCTGTGTATGAACCTAGAGTCAGATAATAAGGATACCACAACACCGAAAACTCCTGGCGGAACAGTCACCGGTCGAATCAGAAAGCATGGGCAGGGTAGCTAAGCCCGAAACTCGAAAGAGTCCCCAATACGCAATCTGATCTTGGCGTATGCTCGAACAGAAAGTAGGAGTATTCCCAACAATCTGATCTCGCAATGACCTACTGCATAGATCCCAGGCAAGTTTTGAGTGAGGTGGGTTTACCTGTGATAGTCTCACTACGATTTTTGCCCAATGTGTGATCTTGGGTGGTTTAAGGTGATTTAAACCCAAGATCCTAACCAAAACTAGTTGGTGTAGTGTAACCTAGAAAAGAAAATGTTGCTAGTTCATTTTATCAGAGTTCATTTTAAAAGTTACTTGCTTACTCAAAAAGGTAGTGGGTGTGTGAGAGTGGTTATAATAGAGATAGAGTACTGAAAATGAAATATTTACCACCAAACAAATCTTTTTCTTTTCAATGCAAGTCTTAAAATTCTGATCTAGAATGCATATGCAAATGCAGTTTTTTAATCTTTTGAATGCAAAAAAGGGTAAAAATAAAGTTTAAATGTACAAAAATAAACTCAAAACCTAAGAATGCAGCTACTCAAGCAACTAGGTATGCAAAAGAAAACTTGTTCTTTTTGATGCAAAGCACTCTAAAATCTTTTAAGCCACTTGCAAGGTACTCTATTCAGAAAATAAATCAAAATTCTTTATGCTTTTCAAAGGTAAGAAACAAAAACTGAAACTAACCTACTATCAAAGCAAAGCAAAGAAACTTTCAAGTTCTCTTTATGAAACAGTAAAAGCTACCAAATATGACTTTCAAATTCTTATTGATGTAAGCATGCCAACCATTGGGAAAAGAGTACAAAAACTACTTTTAGACCCAAACGAAGCAAATGACCTACAAAGAAGTATGGTTTGGTAAAGTCAGGTCTACACATAAACAATGCAAACAAGGTCTTGAACAACAGCCAAAACACCTGAGCTTTCACTACAAAAGAAAACTTAAAAGCATAAGGGAGGATAAAAAACCAATCTAAAAGAGAAATTTCACTCAAATAGATACAAACAGGGTCAAGAAGACTCAAGAGGTTTCAAATCTAGTGGAAATGGGGCAAGCAAGTTCAGTCAAACACAAATTAGGGTACAAAACACCAAACGGGTCCACAACCCCCCAACTTGGGTCAACAAGCCCCAAAAACTTTCCAAACAAGCCCAAATTGATCAAAAGAGGTTCAAATCATGAATGTAGGATCAGTACAAGGATGGGAGACCATTTATAGTGGTTTAAATCAGACCTAGGGTAATCAGGGACCCCAAAAAATGCATCCACAGCCCCTAGATTTGGGTCCACAACCCAAAAACTCAAAAAAATCAAACCCAGATTTTGAGCGCTACTGTGTATGAAGGAAACTAGCGCTCATAGCAGTATGGGCACTACTGTGCAAAGGAAAAGTAGCGTATGGGCGCTACTGTGTGGTACAAACAGTAGCGTACAAGTGGAAAAAGTTGGAAAAATGGGGTTAAAACCACCACACCTGGGTCCACAAGGGTTTGCAAGGGCTGGGAAGGGTCTGTAAGAGCCAAGGAGGGTCAAACAGAGCCTATTAACTGATCCTAATCAAGAAAATGAACAAATACCATCAAACAAAACTAAAGAAATGACCTTGGATACCCCTAAGCAGTTAGGATTTCCCCAACGGAGTCGCCATTCTGTTGTGGGGAAAATGCACCTATAGTTCAGGGGAGAAACTACCAACTTACGGTGATAAAGATAGACTTACAAGCATTCTGCAAGTACAACAAATAAGTGAAGAGATTAGGGTTTAAAGATGTAGGCACCTCATTCAGAAGGTCGATCCTAGCTTTGCCTCCCTCGCTCTTCAATGCTTATCCAGTGTCGCAATGCCCAGACCTGCAAAACAACTTGATACCTTTCTCAAATACATTTGACTACATATATAATACTGATATTCATAATAGAAAAAGACATTAGATTATAAACAAACTGTAATCAAATCTAATACACATTAATAGGTCATATTTGGAAAGAGAAGAACGTCTGATCTTTATTAATGAATGAAAGCAAGTACATAAAGTTATACCTTCTTTCAAGCTTGGCACTTCACGAAACCTAGATTCAAGGTCTCCTACTTTCGTTCTCCAAGGATCCCAGCCTCTAAGCAATTGTACTAGGGTTTACCAAAACTGAAGCACAAGAGAGGGGGATGAGGGTCTCCATTCCTCCAGCATAACTTTGTAATTGGGCTTAGTCCTCTCACATGACCCTTCTACCCTCCTTATATAATCAATGAGGAAGAGGAAAAGAAGTTATAACTGCTCAAGAGGTTTCCAAACCAACTTAACTTACTCGAATTTCGAGATTTTGACCAAAACAGGTGTGTACGCTACTCTACAGTATACAAAGTCGCGTACACATGGCAATGGGCGCTACTTTAAATGAGACAAAGTCGCGTACACACGCTACTATTTCAATAGTGGAGTCGCGCTCATATTGAAAAATGGCCAAAAACAGGCTTTTCTACTCATTTTCAGGAGATGGTTTGGCCTGGAAAAATGTTCCTAAGGGTCATATACATCAAATGGGTCAAGAATGAGGTAATTTCAACCATTTTTAGTGTCCCAAATGACTCCTCCATCCACAAATGTCCTGTTGTGTGACTGAACTTGATCTCAAGAAGTGTCATCATGCAACCAAGGGAAGCAAGTGTCGTCACGGATGGAGAGGTGTCATTTCAAGCTATAACACTCCAGGAACTCCATAGGTGACTCTCTTGACTGCAGGCTAGCATGGCCCCACAATAGCCACTCATACTACTCAAGGATGATACCCCTTTTCTACAACACCACTCCTTAGGCCTATCCATCTCTTCTAGTGTCCTTTAGTGTGAGCGTAGAAAGGTTACCACTTCCCATACAGTTCTCTAGCACCCTTTCTTCACTTTGCCTCTTAACGTGCAACACCAAATTGCATCTATGTAAGTTGGTAGCACAAGAAGGATAAGCAGGCTCATCAGTATTGTTGCTCTAAAATTGTAATCATATTTCATAACATTCACTATCAAGTATTGAAACACCAGGAATGCGTCCATTACCTTAGGGTGTAGTCAATATTGACAACCCTAACATAACCCATCACCCAAAAGGTATGCATCCCTTTCTGATGTGAGCCATGTAGGCCTTAATCACACTCAAGCAGTCTGGAATAATAATGAAACAATGAAACATGCTCTGCATATCAAATCTAATAACCAGACAAGTATATTCTTAGTTAGGGTTATAGAATACTCATTCGTTTCACAGATGTATCTTTTCTTCATTTGTGAAGAATGGGGGCTCCCTTCTCTGAGTCAACAGTCCTTCGGTTTTCCACCCCAATATTTTCATGTTCCATAACCCACACATTCCTTCTTGGCATAATTTTACTATCTCACTCACATGCTTTACCAACATGCAGTTTGGTTGAGACATTATCGATATTTACAATGGCGTTTTACCCGAAACCCATTTCCAAAGCATGGGATCCTTCCCATCTAGTTTGGCTTTTATAGGCCATCACACATGGTCTTCCTGCAATGTCTCATCCTGGCACACTTATCAAATAGCCAAATAGTCATCAATATTTAGCAATAAGCTTCAAATATGATTGTTCCATAGCCAATCAATAGCATTAATAATTAATTCAACATGAATTTACAATTCTGCCTCCTACAGAAATTGATTTGTTTAACCATGAGGCCACCTTCATATCGTTTGGCTCTTGTAAGTGGTATCACTCTGTCCATTATGGTTTTACCCTTGCTACCATACATGAACATCCACCTACAACATGTCCTCAAACAATGATTGGCAATTATAAGCAAATTTTCAAATCTGAAATCTACAAATCTGTTTTCCTACAGAAATTAGATTTGCAACCATGAGAACCTTCTCATAACCTTTGGCTTTTGCACATGGTAGATCCCGGTCTCTACTATGGACTTATCCTCATTTCCATACACAAGACCTTTCTACTTGAAATCTGAACTTTAATCAGCCAAACACATTATGAGTATCTATGCATATAGTCTTTTCATTGCTACAACAGTCACTAAAGTGATCTCAAAATTATAACACTCAATAATTCAAACACTTTCAACTGTTAACATTTTAAATGCAATTCTATATATGCATTATTATCATAATAAAATTGCAAGACACAATCACACTATCCATGCAATTTCTGTCCTTCCACAGAGCACTCTGATAGCCCATCATCATGTCTACCTTCTTCATGCAATCATTTCCCTGCAATCACAGCAACTCATGAAATGGTCTCAGGATTAACAATAGTTCACCATCTCATCTATTATCAAATTGCATTGAACATATATATATCACAACCATGCATTCTCACAATGCATCTCAACATGTGTACCTATACATGCATGCACATTTACATCACTCACATAATCTTTCAATTGTGCATTCACTCAATGTATAACCACAAGATTGTACCGAATAGTCTAATGCACATCCCTTCAATGCAACCCCGCATTAATCCATGAATATTATGCATTCCAACATATTATGGCCTAACCATGACTATCTCATATGGCATACACTTACAACAAGGCCATAAGTCATCACTTATTTTGGTTGTTAAACTCACAACCATCCTACCCAAATGGCATGATATAATTTCATATGAATGCATTAAGGTTTCTAAGAAACTATAGGGTGTAAGGCTCCTTGCTTTCACTTATCCATATCTCACCATACTTGGTAGGTTGACATTCACATTCAGGCACTCAATACCATATGCAAACCAAATTATCATAGTTTAAACATAGTTAAAGGGATCTCACCAAATCCTCTTTCAACATTCATGCAATTAAGCACAAATAGCCATCACCTGCATGGCTGTCATTAACATCGCTTGATGTTACCTGATCAGTTGGCCTCTTACCAAGGCTTCACAGTCTTTTTTCCAACCTCATGATCATAGATTTGTTGCACCATCCTTTCCTCGTAAGGTTGTTGGTCATGTGCAACAACATCATCCACATCCTTAGCCATGCTTCAGTTTTCTTTAGTCCTACAACCAATGCGAACGCAACTAATTATTAGCAACCACCATAATGATCTTAAGTGGCTCATTGCATATGTAAAACCTCACTATTTTACCAATATGCAATATCATATATATATATGCACAAACATTTTCACATGCACGGTGCAAAGTTTATTAATATGCCATCTAGTGCATAGTCATATCATCTATCTAATCTCTTGCATTTTCATAATGCTTCTATGGTATGATTCGTACAACCATTATCAATCAACATTACTGGTGATCGACCATAGGGAATACCATTAATGGGATATTGCATGTGTAACTTCACTACTTTCTACCCATATGCAACATCATGCTCATGCATAAGCAATTCACATGCACTATGCAATGACTCTTTAATCATGCCCACTAATTCATATGCATTACTCTCTTGTATTTCCAGCATCCCTATGCCATAATTTCCAGTATATAAAACTTGGGAATATAAATACAATAGCAAGAGAAGAGTTTAGGAATTCTCCCTTTCCAATTCCTCATCATGACATAGAGTTCCTCCTCCATATCATAGCTGATCCTTTTCTTGGCTTCCCTACCAAGCACACAAGGATTCATTAGCTATGACCTTCTCACGAATTAGCAATTCAATATATACATACGTGTATAACATTCATTCTTGTTATTTTCCAAACATGCAATTCTTATGCTATAAACAGAAATAGTTTAAGGTGAGGAATTTCCCTCTTATCAACATTGCTTTGCTTCCCCTATTGCTCTTCTGCAATGCATATTACAGTCAATTACTCTTAATAAGGCCTCCACAACCTTCTATGCAATCCCTGCTTCTCATCCCAAGCATAGAGAATGCATCCGACACTTTCAATGACTGTCTTCGGGGGTCAAGGGGTCTTGCCCCCTTGTGGCTTCCCTGCGCCACTGCAGGGTGGGTCGAGGGCAGCACCCTCGTTTTTTTTTTTTTTTTTTTTGTAAATCCTTCAATTTCGCGCAACCTAGCGCATGAGTTCGAATCCATTTTTCAACTTTTAGCACCTAAAGAATTTCCCGGGAAAATGGCTGAAATTGCTTGTTTTGGAGCAACTAATCGAGTTTTGCTGGTTGGCGGACTCATCTGTCTTTTCCACCGTTTCAGACCAACTCATTGATTTCTTCCGGTGCTGCGGATCAACTCGCCGAGTTCTTTCACCAAAAGACACTTAGAAAAATTTTCAAACCAATTTGCTGAGTCCTTCCGCTGGTGTGGACCAACTCGCCGAGTTCTTCCGTCGTTGCGGACCAACTTGTTGAGTTCTTCCGCCGAAAGACACTTAGAAATTTTTTTGAACCAATTCGCCGAGTCCTTCCGCCGTTGCATACCAACTTATTGAGTTCTTCCGTCATTGCGGACCAACTTGCCGAGTTCTTCTGCTGAATTCTTGACTAGTTCCCACCCGTGAGGTAAACCAAGAGTTGTCCTTTGTGGCAAAGCGGTTATCAATTTTACCTGAGTCATGGAGTGAGGGGCACTGCCCCAATATGCAAGCCTTAAGACAGCATTGGTGGCTGAGTGAATCCCCTGAACCGTTAGGAAGCCCAACATACCTGGGGTCCATATCTATTTTAAGCTAATAAATCGCAGATTTCCTCTGCCCATAACTGTTGCTGGTCACTTCTATGTCATTGCAGATCCATCTCTTGCCGATCACTTCTGCGCTATTGCAGATCCATCTATTTCTGATCACTTCCGTGCTGTTGTAGATCCATTTGTTTCCAATCCCTTCCGCGCCATTGTAAATCCATTTCTGAAAAAAAATAAAAAAATAAATAAAAATAAAAAATTGTTTTTCCACCATATCTCCCTTGTTTTAACTCTGTTTCCCTTGAAACTTCCCTGACACCCCTGCAATCCCATTCTGCATATTTCATTCTTGAAGACCCTATCACAAATTCCACTTACCAACGCCATAAATTCCACATTTGTCTATTTTTAGGGTTTTCCATAACTTCTTTGATTTTCACCCACTCGCCTTCAAATTTTACCACAGTGTTCATTTCATATTTATGTTTCTTTGTCCCTCTCTGCCAAATTTTCTCATTCTTTCACCCTGCTTCTGAAATCCCCCTTTTCTACTTTCCTGTCCCTTTGAAAGTGTCCAAAACCTAGTCAAACCCAAATTACCCATCAAATTTTTTCCCAAATCCAGATTTTCCTTTACTAAAACAGTTTCTATTTTTGTTTATCTACCCACTAAAAAAAAAAAAACTCTTGGTTATGGTTGTCAGCCGCGTAGGACCAAAAACCATGGAGGAAGTACTTGCAGCCATCCAAACCAAAATCCAGGATCTAGATGAAAAATTTCTCAGCCTCCATCTTCAACATTCAGCCATGAACAATAACCGACAACCAGAATATTTTGCAACCACTGCGTTCTCTTCTTCCAGTAATTTTCGTGGGTCGAATCTTGATTTTCCTTGCGTCAATGGTACTGATCCGACTGGATGGATATACCAGGAAGAACAATATTCCAATTTGCATAATACTTTTGATGTCCAGAAAGTTCCACTTGCATCCTTTCATTTGGAATAGGAAGCCCTTCAATGGTACCGATGGTACATCAAAGAAAATCACGAGCCAAACTGGACATATTTTTTCCAACTCCTTTTGCAATGATTTGGTCCTAGTGCTTTTGATGACTTCACAGGAGCACTCACTAAACTTCGCCAAATTGGCACAGTGAGAGAATATCAGAAAGAATTTGAGAAATTGACCAATCACACAGAAGGATTGTCTGATGAATTCTACAGTAGTTTTTTTATCAGTGGTCTCAAGGATGAAATCCGCTCAGAGGTCAAAATGTTCTGTCCCAACATAATGATGGAAGTCCTAGGGTTGGCTAAGCTGGCAGAGGACAAGATCGTAGCCCAACAATGCTCTAAACCCACCTTTGTTCCCTTCAGAAACATGGGTTCCCAACGGCCTACCATCACGCCAGCTCTTCGACCAACTCCTATCAAGCATTTGTCTGAACCAGAGATGCGGGCACGTCGATAAAAAGGGCTTTGTTATAATTGTGATGATAAATTCACTTGGAGACATAGATGTGTTGAGCAAAAGATCTATCTCTTGGATGTGGATTCTCTGCCTACCTCTGAACTTGGTGAAGAAGCTCCAGATACAATAGATGATCAGTTCGACATTCAACACTTACCTGTTGAATGTCGATGCCATGTTGATCCCTATCTGAGACAACATATGCACCGCATTGACACCTTTGATTTAGGGGGCATAATAGATTACCTCGACCCTAGGATAGGGGGCATGCTCAATCATTTTGAGCCTGCTCTGTCACATCTATCTCAACATTTCAATGATCCCATTTATCAACCCAATACATATGTGATCCACAATCACAAACCCCATGTACATAGCATGGGGGCAAGTCATTAACCCTGCTCACTTTTTCACATAAGTGATTTCAACCATGGGGGAAGGTCATTATTGTCCTTCTTCCTTGTGCCATCTAGAAGAGTATTGTTGTTTTTCTCCAAGAGAAGGGCCATCTGATCAATATTTTTTGTCATGCATGAGCTTTTAGGATGAAATCCCCTACCACAGTAAGAACACTTTGTCTTATCCTTGCCCTTTTCTTGTCTTTTCTTGAACCCGAGGGCTCATCTGATTGCTTGGTATTCTCCTTTTGCTTGGGATGATCAAACTTGGTCTTCTCTTTCTTTTTCTTTCCTTTACAATTCTTAGCCTTGGGCCCTCCAAAAAATAGGGATTTATATTTGGAGGATCTCATGGACCCCATCTGAACAAGATTGTTATGCTCTATTGTTAAGGACTCAATGAATGCATTCAAGGTAGGCATCTTCATATTCATAATGGTGAGTTTTCCCAAATGGAAAGTAGAGAAAACACTGAATAATATGCTCCTAGTTTCAAAAGTATTGAAAGAATCAACTGATCATATTTCTTCTCGACACCACATTGCTTCAACTGAAGCACCGAATGCTTGAACTTGGTGAAAAAATCATTGATGGTTTCGAAATTTCCAAGATTGAGGGAAATCAATTCATTCTCTAACTGATAAGCCCTCATATCATCCTACTTTCTAAAAGGAGTAGCAAGTTCTTCCCATACTTATTTTGGAGTCTTCAATCCATTGAGAAGGAAAATAATATCTTTCGAAATATTGAGACATAAGAAACCATAAGATTCATCAAGCTTATTGAAGAACTTGTACTTCTCTATAGCTGCATTAGGATCTGGTTTTGTTCCCATAGTAAATCTGTAGAGTCCTTTGGAGCGCATCACTATCTCTATATCATCCTTCCACTAAGGATAGTTGAAAGGAGTAAGGAGATTCTATGAACAAGAGTCCATCTCTGCTATAGCGAATGCAATAGGAGGCTATGAGAAACTTGTAGTCACAAACAAACAAACACTCTTTAGGTCGACAACCTGCACTTTTCAAGTTGCATCACACCCGGCATAGCCTATCAAGCAAGCTTGATAAGTCAGATGCACATTATCCAAGATTTATGTTGAAAACTTTCATCTTTTGGTGCAGTGTTGGAATATGTTTTAGCAAACTTGCTCAATCTTCATAAAAAAAACCCGTAGAAGAGTGTCCTTGTCCTTCCATGGATATGATACCATGAAATCCAAGCACAACAGATATATGAAACAAAGACAACAATTACTAGAAATGCATGTGGCAAATTGTGTGTCGAAACACTGATGCAAAAGGTTTGCAGCAGTTCATGCATTATCATTAACTCAGAAGATGATTACAATGTGTAACAATGGCTACAATAAGCCAAGCAATTCGAATCCTAGGGAGGTCATTTGAATTGAATGCATGAGAGTGGATTACTTGGCAGTTAACACCACTCGGCACATCAGTTAACCACTTAACTGCCATGTAACTAACTCTAACAAAATCTGAAGTTGTCTAACTGAATCCAGAAATCAACTGAATGCTCAAAATTAGGGGAGGGCACCTTTTTGAATTCAGTTAACTGAATATTAGGTGAAAATAACACCATATGAAGTCAAGCTAAGTAGGAGGGCGCCTTTCTCACTCTAGTTGGCTGAATATAATAATAAATGTTGTCATTTAGACTGAGTAGGGAACTTTAGTAATGAAAGTCACCTCAGTTGGCTCCCTGAATGAACCATTGATACTATGAAATGAGAACTCGACACAGTTCTCATTTTTCTCTCTCTTAATTTTAGTAGCTACTTTTACCTCCTTTTCAAAAAGGGTTGATACCAGTATCACACATTTTCATTTCGAGGCTTTTTTTGGGCCTTTGAATTATCTTTGTCATAAAATATATAGAATTTCCATTTTTAAGTGTGTTTTAAGAAATTTAACAAAATAACACACATTTATAAGCAATTTATAATAAAAAACATATACATGTTACAAATTTTTCTATAAAATAAGACATTTTTATGGACAAAATAAGACATTTTTATTGACAAAATTGTATAAAAAATCAGAAAATAAAGACATTTAAAACCATTTTCAATGAATTTTTAGAGAACTTTTTGTATAAAAATGATACTATTTCATATTATTTCGAAAAGTGACAATTCACATAAATTCAAGAAAAAATATACCCGTATATTTGTAAAAAACATATTAAAACTATTATATATAGAAATTTATTTCTAAAATAAAGTCTCAAAGTCAAAACATTACTAATATATCTTATAAAAAAATTGTCAAATTTAACATTTTCTTCAAGACATGAAACTAATCAACACTTTAAGTTATTAGGCACTTTTAGTCTCTTGTAATATTTATTGGAATGAGCATAGCTAACACATACATCTATCTTCATAGATTTTTGTATTACTTTGTGGTTTACAGCCTTTTTCTATTTCATCCATTAATAGAATTTGTGTTTTTTATATTACTATGTTCTTTGCAATATCTTTTTTTGTATATTTCCATTTTATATTTCTTCCTTAATTCTATGAAAACACTAGATCAAACATATCTTCCCTATACCATTGATTTTGATGAAAATGATACATTATAAACACGGGAAATATATTTAATCAATTGGAACACAGATGTCTAAGTGTTAAGATTCCATTGGAGGCCAAATATTTGTATTTTATCAATATTAAAAAGAAAAATATAGGATTATAGCAAGTGACTATAATCACAATCACATTAGAGAAAACAAATAATTGGTAGAAAGACACAAAGTCTAATTCGTGGCTTAAAAATTTAGACATGGAATATATCTATATATCTATGTAGAAAGGTTGAACACCCAAAACTTCACAAGGAGGGTTATCTTAATTGGCAATATAAAATATGTCTTTGCACCATTCTTAAAAAGATTTCTAGAAAGATAGAACACTTCAAACTTCACAATGAGGGTTATCTTAATTGCCACTATATGCCTATCTACCACTCTTATCAATTGTTTCTTCGAATATAATTTTATTGATTTTAATATAAGATATATAACAAAATTCTTAAACTATTGAAAACCTATTTACAAGATTGTGGAAATGAGGTATATATGTTTGTGAAAATATCATAACATTGAGCTAAAGAGATACTTATGTACAATACATATTATTTTAAATTCTAAGATTTATATTTAGAACCTTTTAGACTTTTTATAAAAAATCAAAATCATTATTAAACATTAATAACCTAAATCTTTCTATCTTTGGAATGATGGCAATAATCTAAATCTTTAAAATGAGGATAGTTATCAATATATACATATATTTGATAATTTTTTTAAATGTAGTTATACATTATTTATTTTAAAAAGAAAAAAAAAAAACTAGAAATAAATTGTCATTGTGCTTTAGTGGCATGTAAAAATTTCAAGTAACCATTAGATGAATTTAAAGTATTTTAAAATTTCATTGTAGTTGACCCACGGGGGCTTCACTCAATAAACCGCTATCATAGCACGTTCGTTCGTGGCATATGAAACAATACCCCTAATTTCACTAAATATTGGAAAATGCCTTCCAAAATCGTTTTTTAACCCCCTCCCAATATGCCTTCCCAGTTTAAAAAAACCCCTATTTTCACTAAATATTGTATGTATCAATTTTTTCATTATCGTTTTTTATACCCCTTTATATTTCTACATAGTATATTGATATGATACCCCTCTTATGACCCCACATGCATTCTACAATGCACCTTGCTTCTTTCGATGTATATTGTGGATACACATTATTTCACCCACAATGCAATTACTCAACCACATATCAATACGATTTGCAACATCTAATGGTCTAATGAAGAGATAGGAGATCACTTCTTGTATCTGACTAGAGCCAATGCACATAGTACAACATTTAGATTGCATGTTACAGTTCATCAATCGCTGACTAAGCCTGTTGTGGGCTAGGTATCCAAGCCCCCAGGGCCTGTAACAAGCTATAGGAGACTGACTAAACCTCCCAAGGCTGGTAATAGGCACGAGTGGTTGGGTATTCAAGCCCCCAAGGCCTATCAAGGGCCTATAACAGGCCATGGAGGCTTAGAGCCTCCCAAGGCTATTGGTAACAACTGGCTGAGTGCTATTGGTAACAATTGGCTGTCAATGACCATTGCCTCTCGACTATGATCGACTGGAAACCCACTTCACCACGAAACCCCCTGGCCTCAATAATGCCTCAAGACGTGATTTCCCTGCGTATTGGTAAGCTCGAGCCTTGCCTCAACCTGATTTCTCATCCGACCGTGATCCCACCATCTTCATTTGGAGGATATTTGTCAGCCCGCGCATATAAAAAAGACCCCAAAGTATTTTTGTATTGTTACATTAAATAAAAAAAACCCTTTTCCCCTTAATATATAAGCAATATAATTTTTAGGTTTTCATGAATATTTAATACTACAATATGAATGAACGTGGTATTATATTGCCTTCTAGTGAAGCCCCCATGAGTTGACCTAATCATTTATGTACCATCCTCCATTACTTTGCCATACATTTATGTATCATTCTCCAATACTTTGCCATATATCTACTACATGATCTTATTATAATATGTATCATCATCTATCACTTTGTCATATTATATATATTACATACTTATTAGTCCCTCTAATTTATATCTTTCATCTTTGTCTATTAATTTATATGAATATATTGAATAGGTATAAAATTGAATCAATTTTTGAAAAAAAAAAACTATAATTTGATATTTATATTAAATAAAAAATATATCATTTTACAATATTGCCAAAAATGTTATAGTCATTTCATAGCTAAATAGCTAAATGCAAAGAACATAATATACAATAAAATCCACCATTCAAACGACTATCACCAAGTTAGAATAGTACACGGCCTCGTATTAGTTTCAATGGGAAACACTGTTCCAATGGGAAACATTCTTCTTAAGCACGAATTTACTGGACAGATTCTTGTCTAAATGGACTTTTGCACGATACTCATATATAGGTCTTGGGTATCCCCTGCATGACACTGGCAATCAGAATTGAAGAGAATCAACATACAAATTGGTATAAATTTCAAAAGATTATTTTTTTCAAGTTGTATTTGCCGTATTAAAATGCATTTAGATCATTACAGTATTAAAATGCTTTTTAAATTTGTAATTACATCAAAGTGCTCTTTTGGCCACACTCATTGGCTCATTCTGGGCGCCCAAGGACCGCCCTCACAGGCTGTTCGATGCCCATCATCATGCCGCCAATGAGGGGTGGCCCTTGGGTGCCCAAGTGAGCGGCTCACTCTTTTGGCCACACTCATTAGCTCATTCTGGGTTCCCAAGGGCCGCCCTCACAGGCTGATCGATGCCCAGCATCGCGCCGCTAGTGAGGGGCGGCCCTTGGGCACCCAAGTGAGCGGCTCCGCTCACTTGGGCGCCCAAGGGCCGCCCCTCACTGGCGGCATGATGCTGGGCATCGAGCAGCCTGTGAGGGCATTCTTGTCTAAAGGGACTTTTGCACGATACTCATATATAGGTCCTGGCAATCCCCTGCATGACACTTGCAATCAAAATTGAAGAGAATCAACATACAAATTGGTATAAATTTCAAAAGATTATTTCTTTCAAGTTTTATTTGCCGTATTAAAATGCATTTAGATAATTACAGTATTAAAATGCTTTTTAAATTTGTAATCACGTTAAATTGCTCTTTTGGCCATACTCATTGGCTCATTCTGGGCGCCCAAGGGCCGCCCTCACTGGCTGCTCGATGCCCAGCATCGTGCCGCCAGAGAGGGGCGGCCCTTGGGCGCCCAACTGAGCGGATGCTTTGTATCATAGTAAACTAATGCTTTGTATCTCAATACGCGTTCTTCCCACAATGTCATAATCAGTGCAAACTTAGCATGTTCTTCCCCAGAAAAGAAAGGAAAATCCATACGTTTGCTCTTCAAACCTCTTGCCTCTCTTCTAAAATTGGTATGCATTCATTACACAAAAGGACGCGTCTCCTCTAAGTCCTTCTATTCCCACCGACTCCTCTACAGCCCATTGAAAACGATACGTGTCAATTCTTCTAATCTTATCTACCTCCATCTTTATGAATGCACTTAGTGAAGTTAGGAGGGACTGCTATGAACTCACTACGCCTCTTGTCTTATTAAGAGTTTACTAACTTTAGTTTGATTTTTGGTGGTGGTAGTTGGAAGAGTGATGTTGTTCCAAATTTGAATTTCATATTGGTTATCATTGTCTTGAATTTCCTTTCACCGAAATCAGAAATCCATAAAGGAATCATAAACACCGCTATGAATTCGCTTCCACATTGTTCCAAATTCGAATTTCTTACTGTTTATCTTTGTCTTAAAAATTCCTTTTACCGAGATTAGAAATCCATAAGGAAGTTATGAACGTTTCTTGGGGTTAGTCGACACATCCCTCACCTTGCGTCCAAAATACCCATGCATCAAACTCGTTCGCTAAGTGTTTTTAATGTTTATTTTGTTCATTGTAAAGATCTTGGAAAATGAAACTGTTATGCACCCAACACTTGTGGTGGTTGCCCCTTTAAGAGTAGTGACATTCTGATAATGGATTCAGTTAATCGAGTGCTGGCTGATACTTTGCTTTAAATGAACTGGGAATCTTTAGGTTGTTAAATTGGTTCATACCCCTAAGATCACAGATCATCCAGTTCGCTGATCTAGAACCCTTAAATCCCTCCTTTAGTTTCGTCTTCGAATTAATGATTAGCCTACTAAGAGAGATCACTTAACCAATATGAAGAACACGCTAAGTTTGCACTGATTGTGACATTGTGGGAAGAACGCAGATTGAGATACAAAGCATTAGTTTACTGTGATACAAAGCATCCACTCACTTGGGCGCCCAAGGGCCGCCCCTCACTGGCAGCGCGATGCTGGGCATCGAGCAGCCAGTGAGGGCGGCCCTTGGGCACCCAGAATGAGCCAATGAGTATGGACAAAAGATTAGTTTGACGTGATTACAAATTTAAAAAACATTTTAATACTGTAATTATCTAAATGCATTTCAATACAGCAAATAAAACTGGAAAGAAATAATCTTTTGAAATTTATACCAATTTGTATGTTGATTCTCTTCAATTCTAATTGCAAGTGTCATGCAGGGGATACCTAGGACCTGTATATGAGTATCGTGCAAAAGTCCCTTTAGAAACGAATGTGCCGAGCCGCTCACTTGGGTGCCCAAGGGCCGCCTCTCACTGGTGGCGCGATGCTAGGCATCGAGCAGCCTGTGAGGGCGGCCCTTGGGCGCCCAGAATGAGTGTGGCTAGAGGAGCAGTTTGCCATAAGATGTGTCATCTGTCTGCCAGAAATATGAGACTACTAATATGCTCAAAGATTTACATAACACTTCGAACAACCTTTATAATAAGCATTCCGATCTACTGCTAGGAGCACATTTCAAAAATGCAGTGAACCATGGTCAAAATTCGCTATGGCAAATGGGGCAGTTGGATAGCACCAGTGGACCTACTCTAAAGTTTATTAGTTGTTGTTACTACTCAACCAAGTCGGTAATGAAACTTTAGAATTTGAACGAAGGGATTAATAGTGCGCTCTTATGGGGATGCTAGCATGTTTCCATTTTGTCTACTGTTTTTAGAAACGTCATTTTATATATTGTTTTATAGCTCTTATCAATCATTTTTTGTTCAATATTTTGTTGGCAAAAATTTGTTTTATTAATTATTTTCTGGAGGTCTAGGCGCAGGATTTCTGAGTATCAGTTGCGGAGGAAAAGAAAATCACACGGCAGAAAACGGTATAGAATGGGTTACTGATGTTGTTTTCATCGATGTCAGTCAGACAGGAGACATAGGGGATGTCTATGCCTACGGTTCTTACTTGCAGACTCTACGGTTTTCAAGAAACCTCTCAAAAAGTCTTGCTATATAAGTTGCCTGTGACACCCGAAGATTATAGTTTGCCATTGGAAATTAGCTAATAAATTTGGATTGCAATGTTTTTGAATTTATTGTGGCAAGAATTTAGAAAACAATAATTTCAGTGGTGTAATTCATGCTCAATCAATTTTATATACTTATGTTTGACCCAAATCTCATTTTAATACTTTTAGGTTCAGATTTTCTTTCATAGTTTGTCTAATGGAAATGCTATATTTAATATAATATTATGAATCCAGTTCAAACTCTAATTAACCTTAGTGCATTATACATTCATGAAAAATCTCTCTTTGGTCTATTGCAATTACTTGGGAAACCCCTACCTACGTATGGATTTGAGGGGATGTAGCCCACATAAATTTTAATGCGATCACGTTCAATATTCACATAAAGGCCATGCTCATAGATTCGTCAATCTGTATTGTATAGTATAATCTTCATTCAATGCCTTCTCTCCACGTGACTCGGGCTTCAACATAAACCTTACGACCAAACTTAATTTCATTCTTCAAAGACAATAAAATAAAGTTTAAATGACTATCATTGTTTTAATTGTTAAAACATTCATTAAGCTATCTTGAAATGCTTGCATCTTCTTTGTCACCTTTTCAAAATTCCTAAAGCAAAACTTTATCATAACCTAAAGAGACCTATGTTTTGTTTTTTTAGATAATATATTTTAATGATAATCGAGTTCCGTTTAGTAGACAATGGAAAATTTTCTTTTATCTACAAGTTTTAATTTTATATACAATATAATTACATTAATATATATTATTTACAAAAAGTATATAATTTAAAAAAAAAAGTCTATTTATTTACAAAAAGCAAATTCTAACTTTATATTTACATACATATATAATATGTAAAACATAAGTTGGCCAAAAAAAAAAAGCTGGAATTAATATATGCTTCATTTTTAAACTTGTAATGTGGAAACAATAATTTTGATTAACTATAAAATTTAGTATTTTAACTTTTTTAAATTGATAATTTTCTTGTCATTTCAAATCTTGTATTTAAAATTTATAAAAATATAAAATGAGTTTTAACCTCTAAATAAGTTTTAAACTCTAAATAAGTTTTTGAATATTTATATTAATTATTTGTTCTTGTATGCTCTAATATATTATTTCGTTATGAATCGCATCATAATTTCTTTGTATTTTATGGTTAGAGTGGTGAAATTATTTATGAATTTTTTTGTTTGTTTGTTTAATATGCAAGTTTCAAAAACGTTGTAATTTATCTCTTGAAGAAATTTTTTTTTTCCAATTTAGGGGTTGATTTTAAAGTTTTTGTAAATAAGAGTTTGGGATGTTTAGGCCATGGCTCTATTTTTTACCAAAAAAAAATCGTGTATACTGGTATCAACACTTTTCTATTTGGGGGGTGTTTTTGGTGTTTTTTTGCAAAAATCATCATTTTCATGTCTAGAGTTCTTGTTTATAGTATAAAGTTCTTGTTTCATAGTATAAGTGGTTAATGATGGAGTAGTCCCATTTAATTGATATTGATGGCCCAGTTGACTCCTCGAATGAAGGAGGAGACCCAGTTCACTGAAACTGATGATATGTTGATGATGTAAGCACATAATTGAGACAAAATACTTAGGATAAGTGGAAAATTAAGCTGTGAAGCTCAAATAAATGATGTGTGGTTTGAAAATGCTCCAACACTTCAGTAGTCAATGCAATCAAATTCCTTGGCATATGTTACGATCAAGAATTCCCATTGAACACTCATACCTCCATGAGTACTCTACTCTCTATAATATTCTTCGTACCACCATCCCTACTGTTACTCCTAAAGTATGTACTAGACTATAAGATTACAGATTTTAGGCACCTCTAAGTTTCGGATTTGGATTTTAAGGTTGGTTATGTAATGGGTTAAGAGATTCTTATTGATAGAGAAAGCAGTCAACAACTGATAACATCAGATTCTGAAAATAACATTGGATGACCATACTAAAGGAATAATCATATCAAAGATGACCAAGGTTCAGAGCTTATTGATAATATAAGGGACTAATAGTTCATTCATATATTAATAGAAAAGAAAAAATATTCCAAACGCCAAATCATGAATACTAAATTAGAGTATGGGCATTCACAACCAACACATCATTATAAATTATTCCATAAAAAATATTAGTTTAAACAAAATGACAAAGTATTCAAATTTAAAGATAGCTAAACCTAGATCATAACATATAATATTTCATCTCCATATAACAAGTATCCAAAATAAAATTTACAAAAAATATGTCTTCATACTTTTAGTATATTGACTCTCGACCCTCATTAACTAACCCCCTCATAAAAACAAACCTTATCACTTTATAACCAAATCTAAATTCTAATCTAAATTCTAGAAGTATATATCTAGAAGTTATGGATCGAATGTTACAATTTATAGTTGCAAAATTAAATATAGAAAAAATGATTGTAAGCCTCTATTTGATCCATTCCTTGGACTTATCTATAGTCAATACTACAAGTAACTTCTTGTTGTAACTTTACAACTCGCCCAAGAAAAAATCGGTTAGCTTAAGAAACAACGAACCATTTCATTTAGGATCATACACAACAAGCTTCGGGCCTCTTAATGCAAAATCGCTACTACTATGATTGAAATTAATACCAATATTCTCTCTACACGTAGGTGAAGGACTTGGAGCTTTTCCAAAAATTGAGGCTAGAAAATTAAACGCATCAAGCTACCTCTGCCAAAAAAACCAAGCCATCCAAAGCATGATACTTATTCTGCAATCGAAGGAACTCTTTCTCTGAACCTCTAAGTCTTTTAATTATTTCTTCATTTTTCTTAGAGAGTTCTTCATTCCTTTGTTGTGATGTCTTTCTTCTGTCAAGTTCTTCTTGTGCCAATTGAATCAATTCCTCATAGTTTGCATTCAATTCCTATAAGTCCTTTCTCAACATATGATTTTCCTGCATGATTCTATCATTAGCTTCATTCAAATGCATGCTTTTTTCTTTATACTGCTAAATATTCTTTTAACTATTTCCAATATACATTATATTTTCAGTATCAACTTCTTCTAGAGGGACATCAACTGATTGATGAATTTCAACTTGAATTTTATGATCTCCTGAAGTCTCATCATTTTATTGAATCTCTTCTATCTTATCCTCATATTTGAAATCTAGAGGATCAAGAGATGTTTCATCCTTCATACCTTCTAATTCAGGTTCTTCCTTAATTATACATGTGCCTCCAAGAAGATCTGGAGATTCTTGCAAGCCTTCTTCAATTTTCCCTAAAACTCTAGATAGTAATTGCTCTGCCTTTTTGGATTCATTGTCTTCTTCATCAGAAGAATCCTAAATTTCAATTACCATATATTTCCTAAGCTTAGGATTTATAGCATCCTTAATATTAAGTCTTAATTTATTATTGGATTGAGTTTTAGGCCTTCTTCTAATAGGCTCAAGAAAGATAGTATTTCCAATCTTTTCGGGATTAGAGAAAGGGTCTTCAGACATACCTCACTTTAACCCTTTTAAGCTCTACTCCTTTACAATATCTGCAATTTTTTATTAGTATTAAGGGCTTCATTCATAAATATCATCACCACAGTACTATCCTCTGTTGTAGAATTCAACTCAGGCTGAAGATCTTCCCTATTACATTTAACCGTCTTTTGCAAATCCTCATTTTGTATTACAGGTTCATGCTTTGATTCGAACCTTTATTTCTTCTCTGCAACCTTTTCCTATACAATTTCTTCCCTTTGGTCACTACTGAGATATTGTTCAAGTGTTCTCTTTAAGGTTTTAGGATTTTCCCCCTTTTTATCTACAATTTTACCTTCATAATGGGAATCCCCTGTCTTTTCGAGCTTGAATCATGAACAAATTAAGAAGTGAGACCACATCCTGTCTTGTTTCTTCAATTCTTCAAGGACGAGCAATTTTACTAGAACATGATGAAAGAAGCTGTGGCTAGTTTGCTCTGGATGATTATGAACTATGGTGGCCATATTAGTTAGAATTTTTAAAAGATAATAGGGAAGTTTTAATTTCTGAATACCTACTATATGAACCAAGAATATCATATGATAGACGAAGACAGTGGAAAACCTTCCTTCACAGGTAATGTAATGCCGCAGAACACCTAGAATATCCCTCCATTCATGTTTTAAAAATTCCATGTGGATGCCCTTGCTCTAGTCAAGGTTTTTATGTTGAGGCATGAGAAACTGATTGTAATCGGTCTGAACCGGCTGCTTCTTAAGCCATTCTCAGCACATATACCAGTCATAGCAGCGATAAACTTTTCAAAATTTGAAGCTTGAAACAACTAAAGTCCACTTTCAAACCATTGAAGTTTAGAGAAAAATTCTCTTTAACTTCCACGTTGTATCCCTGAATTCTTTCACATAAGGATCACCAGTCGAACTGCTTTAGCTTCTGGGCACACTGAGGAATCTTTTTCACCCAATCGGTGTTCTCTAGTTCGAACTGATGTAACTTTCCACTCACCCTCTCCATCTCTGCAATAGTTAGCTCACAAAAATTGAGCAAGGAAATATTCACTGAAAAGTGTTCAACAAATAAACACTCCTTGTGATAAGGAAATGACCCAAATTGTCATGCATGAACACTCAGGAAACAATCCAGAATCCATTTCCGAGTTAGTTTAGGACAAAGCTATTATGATTTAAACTCGAATGAATTCACATCAAGTAATGCATGTAGTAGACATGTCTTAAGGCGCAATATTTAATAATAAAACCATTCATCAATACCATAACATGCAATAATTACTCGATAGCTGATAAAATTTAGCTTTATCATATCAAACCTTTTCTGGTAGTGCACATACAAAGAAGAGTTATGACTCTTCACTTCCAAAATGTTTAAAAATTTAAACCTTTCATATTTGGCATTTGAAACCTAGCCTTTGTGCTAGTTTTGAGACCTAAAGGGTTACCTCAAAGAATAAAGTTGCTCAAGAAATATTATTTAAGAATATATATCCAGGCTAAGACTATCAGTTAAACGAACAAAAAAATGCAATTTAAACAAAAAATCACTCTAAATATTGACAAAATAACTCAAAAAAGGGTAGCTTAAACTCAAAAAACAAAAGGATGAGAAGAAAAAAGGGTATGCCAATTTTGGGACTAACATCTGGCTTTGTTTGGGGATGGTATTTTCCTTGTGAGATACCAAGAATAGTAGACCAAGTGCCTCCAAAAAATGAACCTTATTCCTGCTAAAGCTACAATTGCCATAAAAAATCGAAAACTGGTAGTCTAAATGTAGATCCATTGGGATGGAGTCTTTATTGAACAAAAATGAAAACTAACTGGTATTTACAATGTAATTTAGGTCACCTAAAACCTTAATAAACATAAAAATGTTTGAGGACACGACCATTGATTGGGCCTGCGTATTCTTCTCCTTCCAGATTATGTACAACAGATGCATTATTTCCCAAGACTTTTACAACTCTAAAAGGACCAAACCACAAGTTGTCAAATTTTCCATATTTTTCTTTTTCATCCCTTCTTGCATCCCATATAAGAACCATGCCACTAGTAAGAAAACTAACTTCTTTGCTTTTTCTATCAAATATTGCCTTGAATTTATCTCTGTGTGCTTGAGATTTTATTTCCAATAGTTCTCTTTCTTGTTGTACTTCAACTAGCTGATATATTCTTCTCTAAATTTCATTAGGCTCTTCCATGTTATCCGACATAAAATTCATTACTAGCAAGCCTAATTGAACTGGAAAAACAACATCAACACCATAAACTAATTGAAAAGGAGATGTTCCAATAACTTTCTTAGTAGTTACTCGGTCTACCCAGAGAGCATATTTCAACTTAGTGTCCCATGCTTTTTTGTTTTCAGATAGCAACTTCTTAATGTTATTAACAAGGCTTTTATTGGTTGACTCTGCTAACCCATTACCCTGCGGGTAATAAGGTGTGGAATGCTTAAGCATTATATTATGCTTTTCACAAAAATGAACCATAAAAGAATATTTGAAAGCATGAGCATTATCTGTTAAAATCTTCAGAGGACAACAACCTACTCAAAATGTGTTCCTCTAGGAAAATTATAATAACCTTATCACTTGCATTCCTAGTAGGAATTGATTCTACCCATTCGGTAAAGAAATCATTATATGTTAAAATCCATTTATGCTGGCCAATTGAGTATAGATGAATTTCACCAATGAAATCTAATCCCCACTATTGAAAGGGTGCATCAATTACAATGGGTTTTAAGGGAAAAGAAATAAGCTTATGCTTACCTACAATCTTTTGGCATTCTTCACATGCTCTAACTTTAGTATAAACATCAGTAAACAATGATGGCCAATAATAGCATGTCCTCAAAATTTTAAAGGCAGTAGCTTTCCAATACCGATGTCCTCCACAAAATCCCTAGGGAAAATCTATTGTAATCTTTTCAACTTCTTCTTCATTAACACACATGATGAGCATGCCTCTAGGATCTTTCCAAAACAAAGTCTGCTCAACCATGCAATACTTCAAAGATCTCAATCTCAAGGATCTAAACTTCCTTTTGTCTAAACTTGGTGGATACTGCAGATGAAAAATAAAGTATACTATATATCCATACCAAGAAGAATATGCATACCTATCATAAACCTACTTTTTCTATTTTCATGTTGACAATTTTGTTTCTGCTGACTGATTAAAATACAATTCAAACCCAAGGATTCACAATTAGAATCTTCTAGAAGCTTAGAAAGTCTCTGTCCCTTAACCAATTTTGTTGGCTTAGTTTCCAGATCATACTCCATGATTTTTGCAATCCAACATCCCCTCTTCCCTTCACTATCGGACGGTACGAGAACTTCCTTAATATCAAAATTTGTCACATAAGCTATTACCTTCGAGTGCAAAATGTAAATTCTTAAGAACTTAAGTGCTTTAACAAAGGCATAAGCATGTTTCTCAATTATATTGTACTTGAGTTCTAAATCTCTCAGAGTCTTACTAATTGAGAAGTGTCCTCAAACACACAATTTTATTAATAAGGAAAAAATAATTACATGGACAAGTGAGGTCTCACATCAAACACTCTTAACCTCACTTAGAGATGAGAGCTAGTTTATATAGCTCACTCCTAAACTAAAAACTAGGAGGAAAACCAATCACATAATCACATGAGTATGATTACGTGTCCTTTACAAAACAAACCCTATCCCCATCCAAAAATGCTAAATAAACTAATTTATTCTCAAATTAAATCCGAGAAAATACCTAGACTTTACAAATTAGGATTAAGAGGTCTAACATCCCCCCTTTAATCCAAAAGTTCATATTTACAAATACCAAGTTCATCTATGAACTTAGAGAATTTTATTCTACCAAGTGGCTTGGTAAAAGTATCTAAATTTTGATCTTCAAATGGACAAAACTTAGGCATGATGATGTCCTTGACGACGAGAGATCCGATGAAGTGATAGTTGGTGTCAACATGCTTTGTTTTGGATGAAATGTTGAATTTTTGGCCATCTTTATTGTTGACTGACTATTGATCAATATAGTAGTCACTAAATTTTGTGTTACAACAAGATCCTATAATATCCTACGTAGCCAAACAATCTCACATGTTGCTTCCCAAGCTAATATGTACGCTGCTTCTGCTGAAGAATTTGCAACTGTAGGATTCTTTTTCAACTCCAAGACATTTTTGTTGAACCCAAATTCATTAAGTAACCAAAATTTGATGCACGATTATCAATGTCACCTGCAAAATATGCATATGAATATCCAACAAGTGTAAAATCTTTATTCTTATTGTAGAGAAGACCAAAGTCCTTTGTACCCTGGATATACCTTAGTACCTTTTTAGCTGAATTCCAATGAATTTCCCTTGGTTCCTGGATAAGCCTTAAAAGTAAACTGACTTAATATGACAAATTTGATCAAGTATTTGTCAAATAGATGAGGATTTCAATCAAGTTCCTGTAGTTTTTACCATCTACCAACTCCCCTCCTTCAAATTTTGAAAGTTTAAATTTTTGCTCCATAGGGGTTAGAGAAGGTTTACAATCTTCCATGTCAAATTTATTCAATAAATCAATGGCATACTTAGTTTAACTAAGGAAGATGTGGTTTGGATGTTGAGAGACTTCAACTCCAAGATAATAATGAAGTGTTCCCAAATATATCATCTTTAAACCTACTTGAAGTTCTCTTTTAACCTGTTTGATGTGGGCTTCATTATTTCCTGTTATGATTAAGTCATCAACATATAGTACAATAATCACAAAGTGTTTATCTTTCATCCAAAAATCCAAAGTATCATCAAACTCACTTTGTTGAAAACCAACTTTTCGAAGGTATTCATCAATTTTTACATACCATGCTCGAGGAGCTTGTTTCAAGCCATATAAATCATTTATGAGTTTTCAAACTTTATGTTCCTATCCTTCAACCTCAAATCCTTGGGGTTGAGACATGAAGACATCTTCTTTCAAATCACCATTCAAGAAGGAACTTTTGACATCCATTTGATCTAACTTCCAACCATTTTGTGCTTCCAAATTTATAACTCTTCTGATTGTATTCCACTTAGATGTTGGAGCAAATGTTTCATCATAATCAATGCCTTCTTGTTGATAAAAACCCTTAGCCAAAATTCTTGCTTTGTACTTATCAATTTCTCCATTGGACTTGTACTTAATTCTATAAACCCATTTACAACCTATGGGTTTAGCATTAGGTGGACAATCAACCAATTTCCAAGTTCAATTTTCAAGTACATAATCATATTCACTTAACATTGCTTTCTGTCATTCTTTGTGTTCCATTGCTTTGGAAAAAGTAGTAGGTTCAGCGGAAGCAACATTGGCTTCAGGTCGTGAAGAAATTTGTGATCATGAATTTGTTCATTTCATTTGGATGAAGATATTTGAGTAGCTATATATCCCATTTTGTTCTTTGATGTAGAGTAGACTATGTGTCTGAATCACCATTATTGTTTTCAAAAAGATGGTTTTGATAAACATAAACTGAACTGTTCTGTGAATCAGTTGAATAAGAACTTGGAGAATCTGAATTTGAAGCATCACTTTCAGAAGAATCCTTTTCATTACCAGAATAATCCTTCTAAGTTTCTTTATTAGAAGAATCAGAAAAATTATCAGATGAAGGAATGATCTCTGATGAAACAAGGTCTTTTTCAAACCACAAAGACTGCCTTGATTGTTTTTTCAACTTTCCTTTATTCTTAATGCTTTTCTTTTCCAAATGGCTAAGGAGACGATTTATCTCATCTGAATTTGCACTTTCTGTTTCATCAAATATTACATCCCTACTCACAATGAATTTCCATTAGAAAGCAATCAATACCCTTTCTTTTGATTAGAGTATCCAAAAAAGGTACATTTCATGCTTCGAGAGTCGATCTTGGTTCTTTTTCTTTTGGAACTAAGGCATAACAGACAAATCCAAATACTCGAAGATGTTTATCTTTAGGCTTATAACCGCACCAAGCTTCATATGGAGTAACACCATCCAAAGAAGTTGTGGGAGACCTATTTCTTAAATAGACTACAGTATGAACTGCTTCATCCCAGTAAGAGGAACTAAGGCCTTTAAACTACATCATTGATATCGTCATTCCCATTAAGGTTCGGTTCATTCATTCAGTAAATCCATTCTGCTGTGGAGTGTATGCATTTTTGAAATTTCTTTTGATTCTTTTGTCTTTACAATAATTCTAAAAATCATTGGAAGTGAACTCCCCTCCATTATATGTTCTTAGAGTTCCAATTTTCTCTTTAGCTTATCTTTCAACTAACTATTGAAATTCTTTGAACTTCTCAAATGCTTTAGAATTTTCTTTAAGAAAATATACCCATGTCATCTGAGTGAAATCATCTATAAAAAGAAAAAAATATCTACACCCTCTGAGAGAAGTCTCGATAGGTCCAAAAATATCATTGTGGACAAGTTGCAAACACTTGTTTGCTCGCCAAGATGAAGTAGGAAATACTTCCCGAATTTTTTTTCCATAGATCTATGCAAGCTTAACATATTGCATTTATCTTTTTAAAGGTGGGTATCCCTTTAACGATTCCACGCTTTTGAAGCTGAGAAAGACTGTCAAAATTTAAATGTCCATATCTAACATGCCATAATCTTATGTGAGTTTTTTCAGACTCTACTACAACTACAAAAACCTACTTCTGAGGTATGACTGTCCCTTTCATCCTAAGAAGATTTCCATGTTCATAACCCGTCATGATAGCCTTATAATTCTGTTTGATTTAGTTGATTTTAATCAACCCATCATCCATCACAATCGGATTATTAAGGATAGTAAGCTCTTCTTAAATGTTGGAACATACCAAACGTTGGATATCATCTTCTCTCTGATTTTATGAAGGTATACTTTCACACAACCTTTTCCCTAAGGTGTATGTGAAGTATCATTAGCTAGAAAAACTGAATTGAGCTTACATTCATTGAAAGACCAAAATAAATCTTTCTGAAATGTCATGTGTTTAGTAGCACCTGTATCTAAGAACCAAGCATATTCAAAGTCACCGTGGAAAGAATAATTAGAATCTATTAATGCTTCTGACTGTTGAATAGCAGTAAAGACAAACTCATAACCATTTTGATCTTCATCCTAATCATTAGTATTTGCATACTGCACTGAGTTTAAAGGTTGCTTAGACTTAGGCAGTTTATTATTTGTTGTTCTACAGTCCGCTGCAAGATGGCCAACTCTATTACACCTTTTACATGTGATTTGAATCATATCTCTTCCTCTTCCAAATTTATCATTACGATTTGGTGGTCTTTTGGATTGACTCCTTCTAAAATAATTTGATCCTTGTTGGAAATTTATCCTCAGAAATGATTGCTATTGCCTCTTCCTTGACTTCGTCCTTGGCCTTGGCCTCTACGAAAAGATTGATCTCGACCTCTACCTCTTCCTCTTGAGCTTTCTCCTTTACTTGAATTCGTAAAGAGAAGATCTTCACCTGCTTGTTTCTGTTTTCCAAAAGGTTTACTATGTCGAGTTAACATCTCACTAAAAGAGTCAAATGCGGCAGATGTAAACTTATCAATGATTTGTAATGTTTCAATGAAATGTTTATAGGATTATGTTAAGCCATTTATCAAAATCGGGATTAGAAAATTATCTTCAAGCTTACCATATCCACCCTTAATGATATCTAGGTGAATATTCTTCACTCTAGAAATGTATTCTAATACATCATCTCCATCTCCTAATCGTTGACTTAAAAGCTTCATTTGCAAATCTATTCTTTGAGAAGCAGGTGGAGTATCAAAAAGTTTACAGAATTGTTCCCTTGCAGACCAAGCTGAGGGAGAATTCTCAATATGAATGCTTAGATGATCAGCTACAGAAGAACAAATTAAGGCAAGAGCCTTTTCCTCTTGAAGTTCCCATTTAGCTAGAGGAGTGTCATTAGTGCGCTTATTTGAAGTCGAATCTGCATCACATATTCCACGCCATAACTCGTTATAAATTAACGTTTTTTTCATATGAACTTTCCAGGTCTTATAGTTCTTGGCTCCATCAAGTTTATCTGAATCGGTGATCAGATTCACTGTCTTCAACATAATTAAATGTTTGAAAGTTTGTAATTTGAAATATTGTAATATGCAAACAATGAGATGAAAATGATGCAATAAAATAACAAGGAAAAAAAATCACACGTACACTCCAGTCAAGAAAGAGTGCATTTTTAGGAGCTTAGCCTTTACCCTCTAAAAATCCTCGTCAAAAGAGAAAATGGGAGAGTTTTTCACTCAACTTCTCTTTACAATATCAACCTTGTATCTCCAATATTGCAATGATGTCAAACTTTAAAGAAAAGGACTTATTGATTTGCCCCCTTGAAGAGAGCTAAATAATTCAAAACTTCAATTACAATTTAAAATAGAGAAGTCCCCCCCTTATATGAAGTGAAAAAAGTTCAAACCTTCATTTTAAAACTTTTAATAAAGTAACCCCTTAGTGTAAAAAATAAATTTTCCCAAAGCTATATGTCAAGCTTTAAAACCTATATGTGAGGCAAATCTTCAACTTCAAGAAAGCTATATGTCAAGCTTTTAAAAACTCCACCATCTGGCAATATAATATAATAATATAATAATAACTCCACCTCCTACACTTCATGTATTTTAATGCCAAGATTAAAAAACATAGGATTTCTTTGCTTTTTTTAAATTGTGCATGTAAATTGACGTTTTGACTTTTGGGGTCATGCTATCAAAAATAAAAACGCTGAGGAGGTTCATGTCGTGGAGGAGATCGCTTGTATCAGTTTGTTGAGATATCTTCACATAGAAGCATTTTCTCAGAGAGAGATCTCATCAAGGCTTATCACTGTATAATTCTATTGAGGATTTGACTACCAGATCATTTAGATTTAAGGTAGATTACTTTCTTCTTGAACAGATTATAGTAGATCTAACCAAAATACTTCATATCAACAGATTTGCATATTATCTAGAAAGAAATACTACGCAAATACTTCCAGCGTAGAGGGATTTTGCAGATTTATTATTCAGAGCTCTCAGATCTCTAAACAAAAAGATAACCAGATCAATAATTTTACAGCTTTAATCGATATTTAAGAAAACTTAATAGCTCTATATCAGAAATTTGCTAGACTTGCAGAGATCTAAAGCAAATTTTTACAAATCGATACCTCGAAATGAATTAAAAACATGTTCAGTATTCACCATAGATTTAAAAAGAACTGCTGAATTAAAAGAACTATAGATCTATGCAACAGATCTATTATACAACATTAAACCTGACAATTAATAAATCTACACGACTAGTTCTTCCTTATTAATTTGACGACAAAATTTACCTCCCGAAGAACGTTGCCGTCACCATGTCGATGTTGTGAAGACTATCGCCCTTTCTCAATCCAACATCAATCCTTCAACCAGCAAACACTTCATCATGGCTTTGATATCAAATGATGAAGAAGTGTCTCATGCACACAATTTTATTAACAATGAAAAAACAATTACACAGAGAAGTGAGATTTCACATCAAACACTCTTAACCTCATTTAAAGATGAGAGCCAGTTTATATAGTTCACTCCTAAACTAAAAACTAAGAGAACCACCAATCACATAATCACATGATTATGATTAGGTATCATTTACAAAACAAACCCTATCTTCATCCAAAAATGCTAAATAAACTAATTTATTCTCAAATTAAATCCTACAAAATACTTAGACTTTAGAACTTAGGATTAAGAGTTATAACACTTACTAATAAAGATATAAGTTGTTCTAAACCTTCTGAATTCTTTTGTAATAATACAGACGCCACTGTATTTTCAGATGCAAATGAGAAAGCTAAAAATTCCTTGGAAAAATTAGGACTTACCAGCACTGGGGCTTCACCAAGAGCTTGTTTTAATCTTTCAAAAGACAGTTTTACTTTAGATGTCCATTTAACTTCTTGATCCTTTCTAAGCATCTTATTAATTTTCTTTAGGATTTCTACAAAATTAGAAATAAACCATCTCAAAAAGTTTACCTTCCCTATAAAAGACTAAATATCTTTCTTTTTATTTCTAGGTGTTGTCCGCCGAGATGCACACCGGCAGCATAAATATTTCGAAAGCTGTCTCCTCACTACAAGTGGGAGAAGTGTGGCCTTCGGGGAAACCAATGAGCTAGGTACTGTCACCTAAAACCCAGCTCCTCCATTTAGGCTAACTCCTAACGAAGCCAAGGGGGGTAGTCCCTACAAAGATTTTACTATGGCTCTTATATTTAAAATGTTTTTGGGTGTTGAGTGATGCAGATGAGTGTTTTTTAGGAGTTTTTTAAAATGATGATGATCACAGTTTGAGATGAAAAAAACACAACATAACAAGCAATCCACGTTGCGAAACATGATTATAAGATTTAAGAAACAACCACTTGATAGATAAAAGCAAGACAACCATGATAATTTAAATGCTCCAAATATATAAAAAACAAAAGAAAGTGATGACAAGGACCAGTACCTTATGGAGTCAAAGATAGTCTTGAGTGCTTGGGTTGCTCGATACAAGAGTTCAAAGTGGTAACGTTTGTGAGATCGTTGTGCAAATTATCTTGGTTGATTGAAACTTTTAATGATCTTTGATTATTAAGGCTAAGGATACTTCCAACCGATACACGAGGTACTGGAAGTCTGTCTGGAAAAGATAGTATCAAGTGCCTCCATTCAAGGACATGTCGGGCCACCCAGTGCTCTAGCTAGTTCACACAATGCTAATCAGCAAACTAGAGGCTGAACATGGAACCCCGGCGCCCCCAACTAGGAGATTACCCACTGAACTTATCTTATCGATCAACTCCAGATTGGTTGGTTGTGGGGTGAAAATTTTATTACGTTATCAAAAGTTAACAAATCCAACACCTTTCTGAGTACTAGCACAACCTTTTAGGGTTGGCAGAGCATACGAGTGTGGGATAGCAATGAAGATAAATTTTATTTGGGGGGGTGTGAGTTGGAAGATTTTATTATTAGAGCACACAATTCAACTCTCCGATAGAGAGCGCTCTTGACTTCGTCTTATGACGGAAGTTCAAGAGACTTTAACTACACTATATGCTTGATGCAAGGATATGCAGTGGGAATGCTCTCCAATAGAGAGTGCTCTTGACTTGTGTTATTGCAAGTTCAAGAGACTTTGGTTCTTTGTTAAAATAGAAGCAGTTTGTAAACAAGAACACATATGATAACTCAATAAGGTAAAAGATGAATAATGATATATCAAATGAAATGAACTACTTGCAAAAAGAAACTAGTGTTCTACCACAACAGAGACTAATCTAAAAAATGAAGTCAAAGTGACTTCTGCACACCACTCATGAAACTTCTAGCTTAGCCGGTCCTATGCAGTACACGGTGGGGAGGGATAAGCAACACACAATGTTAATTCAAAACTTTGGATAAAATCCCAAGAGGATTCTTAGTTCAAGACTTGAAATAAAACTTACTCTAAGTACTAAAATGAAAGTTACTCTAGAAACTTGAAACAAATCTAACTAAGCATACACAAGACACTCTTTCCCAAATGGGGAAGAAGAACCAAAATGTGGGAGGCCTTATCCCACTTAGCCTTTTTATTAATCAGTTACAAATGCCTTGATATTTTAAACCTTGTAAGGACTTTTAAGATAAATGAACTTTGGAAAGACTTGATACAAGCTCTAATTAAGATCAAATTACAAAGGATAACAAATAATCAATGGCTTTTGTTTTGGATCGTCCTTATGGTTTATTCCCTTCTCATTGGTTTAGATCTTCTTGCTTCAAAACTTCTCAAGGTTTTCTTCTTTTTCAAGTACCTACAAAAATGATTCACTTCAAGGCACCCATTAACATTATTTTAAAAAAATCGAATGAAAATGGAATTACTTAGATCTAAAAACTATCAACAAAATAAAAACTAAATAGAGATACAAGCCTTTTATCTTTTTTCTGAATGAGATCTAAAAGACTAAATGCAAGCAAAGAATAAACTAGATGCAAGAATTGATTAAGATTGATAATGCAAAAGTAAACTAAGATTTAACTAATAAGCATAAAATATGATATCTAACCACTAACTTTTGCAAAACATGAGATGAAATGCCTAAATGCTAACCCTTGATAAAGAAAAAGAACTAACTATTACTAACACTTAACAATATTAAATTTTTTTGTCTTTTGTGTTATGTTTAGGGCTCTTTTGGAGATGGTCGAGAGGGAGAAAAGGAGCAAACTAGGAGACAAAAAATGAAATGGATGAAGGAGTGGAAAGAGGAGGGAGCCTAAGGTGGACGAAAGGAAGACTAGAGCAAAGGTGAAGGCACAAAAAACAAGAGGAAAGAAGACCCTAAATGAGATGGACGAGAGGAGGAACTAAAGTAGGAAAACGAAAGCCAAAGGAAGAAGGGAAAATGAGAGGGTGAAGAAGAGTAAAATGAAATCTAGAGAGAAGGAAAGAGAAGAAAAAAGAAAGGACAAGGAGGCTAAGGTGAAGACCAAACAAACTAGAGAGTGATAGGCCAAAGCAAGTCAAGAAAATCAATCAAACACAAGGTGGGATCAACTTCCAAACAAGGTGATCACTAGAACCACTAGTCTCGAAAACCTTCTAGCTAGCTAGATGTCCACAAGGATGCTAATGGGGAAAGAGAAGCCACCACAAAATAATGTGGTCCTTGGGATGAAATCCCAAGGTTTCTATCTCAAGTCAAGACTTGGAAGTAGAATGCAGAAAGAAGATTAAACGTTTGAGTAACCAAGATTGATAGAAAAATGTTGTTGATGAAGGAAGAAGCAAGTCTCTTTTTCTGTGTTTCTTCTCTTGAGATGAGAAGAGCTTTGGAAAACTGCAAAAGAAATTTATTAGGTACTAAAAGCCACTGATGATCAAATATTAGCTTGATCCCCAAGCCATTCTCCACCTTGAACGAATCCTGCAAAACCCTCACAATCAAACAAGCAAAACCGAACAATATACTTCTAATATGTTAGAACATAGATTGAATAATGTAATGCTTGAAATAAAGGATGAGGTGAGAGAGATATCACCAAGACAATGTGAAAGAAAACCCCAAATATTCTTGCATGGATCTCCAAAGTCACTTCTTTATTCAAAAATTCAAACAAATATTACACTGAGAATTTGGCAGAGTGTTTATGCTCAAAAACTCCATCATAAGAGAGGAGGAATACCTCTCTTTTTATAACAAAATACAAGCACTAGAGTAACCTAAATCGAATTGACATCTATGAGAACCAATGGCACTAGTCATCAAATCGAATTTCAATCAAATCTCCATAAAAAATCCAATCACAAGTGGCTTGGAGTGGATATCTATTACATAACTCGAGTTTCATTGAATGGAGAGTGGGGGAGGTGACCTCCACCTAGGCAAGGCACCCCCCACTCCTTCTTGTTATCTCCACCAACACATAGTAATGTACATCCATCGAATATGAAGCCTCCACATGGATATGACGTGAGCTAAACAAGATATACGTGAGGTTAGGTATTAAATGCGTGAGACATTAGTGGGATATGACATGAGAACTAATAAAATCCAAGCCATGAGGTGGATACCTAACAAGGAGGGTGCTCACCTTCTCCATCTTGTTAACATCACCCTCCATAAAAGATGACAAGTGTGAATTCGAATTCCAAAGGAGATATAAGTGAGGTCAAGGATTTATTGCAATGAGGAATTAGTGGGATGTGAAGAGTTAAGAGGGAGATAACTCCAATTGTGTGGCCCTATCCTTTAGGGAGGTGCCTACCATAACATTAATGCACACCAACCACCCCTTTATCATATGCCAAGTGGAGGACATGAGGTCATAAGGAGATATTCGTGAGGTTAAAGCTTTAAGCATGAGATTTTCAAGGGATAAGGAGGCGTTATGTGGAGATAACTCATGTGAAGTGGCCCTATCCTTTACGGAGGCGCCTACCATAAGATTAAATGCAAAATACCAACCCACTTATTGCATGCCACATCACTAATTCAAAATTTGCATGAAGGAGGGTGAATTCTTTTGGAGTTAATCACTGATGCTGATTGTATACTTGACTGGATGATGATTGAGATGATTGGAATCTTCCTTAATGCCTTGTGCCATGTCATTTAGCCATTAAAATAATCTAAATTGGATTATTTTGGAGAGATTTGGAATTTTCACCAATTATTAATTTTTTCAATTTAATTAATTAATAACCCTCTTTATTGCTTTTTTTGAGGAATTATTAATTAAGTGGCCAAATAACGATCCGAAACTTAGGATGAAGGTGTCAAGGGTCTAAGTGTGAATTTTGGCTTAGGAATCAATCCTCCATTCATTGAAAAACACCCCCAGACGACTAACATATTACAAATTGAATTTTTCCATTTAAACTATGGAAAAATTAACTATTAAAAATAATTAAAAACCCAAATCCAACGTGTCAAGTAAAAAAATTTCGAACCGTGTTTTTATTGGACGGGGACCCTATAAAATGACCATATAAGACATACATGGTGTCTAGTAGGCTTATACACATCAGTTGGGCTCTAATAACCCCCCGTGGCTCAATTTTCAAAATCGGGCATTCCAGCTTTGGAGGAAGCGGGAGAAAACCTCATTGATTATAGCTCGGCTATAGGCAAAGTATAATTGACAAGGGAAAAAACTCCCTGGAATACCTTAGTTGCTTAACCAAGTCATGGGGGACCGAACCACTCAAAATTCCTACTAGCACACTTATTACAAACCCCGTGGGGCCATGGTCATATTGACTGAAAACAAAAACTGACTAGTCAAAACTGGCTAGGCACAAAGGATGGATCATCTGATACACTGGAACACAAACATTCATCATGTTTTTCAAATGGCATCTCTTCAGATAATCCAACTATGGTACAAACAAGTTGGTAACACTAGGAATGCATATTTTTTTAATAGTCTCCACACAAGCAGGATCAATCTTGATACCTTCAGCTAAAACTATATGACCAAGAAGTTTACTTAAGATAAACCGTACTTTCTTCTCTTGAGGAAAGTCTTTCGTAGATGCTTAAGATGCTCATCATCATATTTTGAAAATATAGTAATATCATCTACGTATCACCACAAACCTTTCCCTTTCGCCCACAAACGCTATATCCATAGCCCTCTGGAAAGTTTCCCCCATGTTCATGAGACAGAAATAAATATTTTCATACATGAATGTGCCCCATGGGGTGGTAGATGTTGTTTTTTATCTGTCACTTTCATGTACAACTATCTGGTTATATATAGAGAAGCCATTGATCATAGATATCCTTTGAGCACCCACAACTTTCTGCAAGATTGGATCTATTTTTGGCAGTGGATAGTTGTCTTTGAGAGAACACTTGTTTAAGTTCCTGAAGTCCACATGCAATCTTTTTTCTTATGTAAATATTGTGCATACACAATGTATGAATTCCTAGTGTGGGTATCAAGGCCAAGGCCCTACTATTGAATGCTCGGCTTTAAAAGGAAAGTATTTTATAGTTTGTGAGCCATGTGCTGGTAAAGCATGGTAAATTTTAAAAACATGTATATAGTTATAATGCAAATAAAATTCCAAGAGATGGCTATGTATGCAACTAAAAATGAGGGGGTTGTATGTATCCACTATGGAGAGGTGAGGGGTTGGGGGATTGAATCCTTCATTTCCAAATGTCCTCTTGAGAACCCATATTGACTAGATATGCTGACATTTAATTCTATTATAAGAGGTAGCTGAAAAAACATCCAATGAATTTAATGGAGCATAGGAAAACTCAGAAATTTGTATGGCTGGGTATGGGCTCAGTTTACTTGAACCATAAGTTAATTTCCTCATGGGAATTTGTTTTCCATTATCCCCATTCCATTATGGAACAACCAAACATCAATTCTCAACCTATTATGCATCCCCAAACAATGAAAAATGTATAAATCGCAACCAGGAAAGAAGACACAATTTAGAGTGTCAAAAGCGACCAAATTTTGATGTGAGAAGCAAAATCCAGTGGGGAATCCATAGACATAAACCCTAGGGAAATTTTGAGAGTGTCAAAGGCCTGAAAATCCATAGGAAGACTCAAATTTGGAACCCCGGAAGTTGAATTTCGTGATTGAGAGTCACGTGGCTAGAATTCAGAAAATCCAAGAGTGGATTGAATTGGGAGAGAGATCAAAGGTCGAAAATGCTTGATAAACCCAATGAAGTAAAGAATATCTAAATTTTGTGTAGCTTGGACCTTTATATGCCCACCCTGAAGAGCACTAGAGGGAAGGGGCGCATGAGGGACTATGTAGCAGAGAAGGGGACCTTCCTTGTGTTGGGTGTGGTAAGTATTGTGGGTGCCAAGGCTAACTGGGATCAATTGAGATTCTTGTAGCTCTATGGTTGAGCTCATTGGCTTAGCATTCTCCTTCCCTATCTTCCTGCATGCTTAACAAACCTGGATGTGTGTCGGCTTAGCATGAGTGATTGTGCATATGGGTGTGAGTGAGCCTGAGTATTTCCTCCTTAGGGGATACATAACCCAACTTGGGGGTGGTCTCTTAGATTAATTAATATAGGTTGGACAGAGACCTGTAGTTGGGTGGAACATTGTTCTTCCATAGCCAATTGCTCGGGAAATTTCAATTAAAAGATAAGTGTTCATTGTTGTTTCTAAGTATGCCAAATTTATGTATTATGAGTAACTGTTTATTTATGTCAGATTGAATGCGATGATCCAATTTGAACTGTTAAAATTGAGTGCATGTAAATAGCATAAAATGAGTTTATTCGTGTGCATGATTCTATTGTTATGCATGTCATGAGCTTGTTGCTATATGCATGTCATGTGTGCATTGTAGAGTTTAATTCTGTTGTGTAAGTTATTATGCATCTATGCACGCATTTAGGTATTAATGAATTTTATAATATGGCCTTAGGGGCTAATTTGAGCAGCCGGTATATCCTTCATGTTCCCTTAGCTGGTCAGATTGATGGGAGGGGATGTGACGATATCTTCTTCTTAAATGGTTACCGTTGACATTTTAAAATTTTTTTCTATTGCATTTTATTATGTTATTTAAATATATTGTGAGCATTATCAAGTCTAAAAGTAGTTGATGTTCTATTTTATAATTTGTTTAACATGTGTTCCAAGTCATTAAAATCAACCTCTCAAATTATATGTAAGTATGTGTATTGTTGTATCTATGAAAGTCATAGGAATTGCAAATCTATGCTTATTTTCTTATAGGTCAGGAAGCTAACATGCTTTATTCAAATGTTACTTATATTAATGATTTTCACTACTTATTTATGGTAATTATAAACTTTATTTTACACACACGCCACACTAAATGGAAAGAAAAAAAAAAAATTTCCTCTACAATTATGGATAATGCAGATGATTCAAAATTTCTCTCCTCTCCATGAAATAAGCTAATAAGAATAGTTCATTTCTTACTTTTGAAATAAGATCAATAAGGAAATGGTTGTCAATGTTTATTATTTCATGACATCTTTCTATTTTTATCAAATGTTAAGGAAATAGTTTGCCAATTTGACCATATTTGTCAAATAGAGGCCGTAGAAAGATAAGGAGAGAATGATTACAGAGGGAAAGGGATGGTGATGTCATCATTGATGTGAATTGGTGTTGCGTGTGTCATAATTATGGTTGCATATTTGAATATGGAGAGAGCATAAGAATAAATAGTAATATCAATAATGTTACTTTAATAGGTATGTGTATTACTTTTTAATTTTTTTGTAATAATTCCTTTAATGATATTGTATTGATTATAATAAATATATTTAATGAATGATTTGTTAATATTATAACTTTTTTTGTTGATGCAGAGTTATTGAAAATATTACTGCTTCTAAATTTAATTAGACTTCCTATGAGATCAACAAACATGAACAATTTATTCTCCATATACATCATAAGATCTCTAGCTTGATTGCAACTAAATGCCACCTTTTTAACTATACACTTAATTTTTTTTCTAGGATGAAGGCATCACTCTTCCAACTTGAACATATTTGTCAAATCCATGGTGTTGATGTAAATTGGTCTTACATCCATCATGGATGTATCTATTGGTGTATAGATCAATTTGGTACATTGAATATATATTCTAGATCAAGGGAATTATATATACATCTCAAATTCCTATATTCAAATAAGGATTTTAAATATGAAGTAAGGATGATAGATTTGAGTAGTGATGTTATATTTGAAACAAGGATGTTTAATTTGATTAAGGACTTTTAGTTTTAAATTTGAAATAAGGATCTTAAATTTCTAAGTCAAATTCTTACTCATGTTGTATAATTTTAAATAAGGAATTGTTAAACTAGAAATTGTCCTAGTGATTTGTTAGTTTTCACAATGTGACATTGTCTCTATATGGATTTGTTAAACTTGAACTGCATTGATATTAAATTTAATTTAACGATGCTAAAATGATTATTTGCTAAATTTCAAATTGTCCCAAGGATACTATCAAACTCAAACATAACTTGTTGATCTTAAATTTAATTTAAGGATGCTAAAATGATTATTTTCTAAATTTCAAATTGTCCCGAGGATACTATCAAAAGCAAACATAACTTGCAATATTATTGGAATGCCATAATGAGACATTACAGTCAAGTCATTCAATTTATTACTTTTACATAACATCAAAATATGGCATAATATTAAAGTTATCCATTTACATTATTAAAGTGATTAGAAAGAAACATAATATGACGTAATATTAAAGTGATAAAAAAGAAACATAACACATTTAAGTGATACTACTATTCAAACATACAAGTACTTTAAATAATTCAAGTACCTTTTTTGTACTTACTTTTTCTTGACAAGTTCTTAATAATTCAAGTATCTTTACGGTTCTTCACAAAATAAAGACATATTTTGAATGCCACAACCTTAGTAAAATTCAATTAGAATAATACTAACATCTCCTACTCATAATGTGATATAAAATTGCAAACAACCCAACTCTCACGATGTCTCAATTTTCAAGTCTACCTCTCAATGTATCAATGTGATATAACTATTAATGTACTTTTAAACCTAACATAAACCTTCATCATTATCCTATACATCAAAATAATTTATGAAAACAATAAAGAATATAGCATAACCTTGTGGAATGTGACATAAAATTACTCACATCTCCTTTTCATAGTTTGATACAAAATTGCAATCAACATAACAATCAAAATGTGTCATTTTTCAATTATGCCTCCCAATGTCACATGTGACATAACCATTAAGATACTTATTAATATAACATAAACCTTCATGAATATCCTAAAACATTATAACCATTTATGAATGTCAAAAAACAACATAACACATAGTTCTAATACTACTATTCAAACATACAAGTATTTTCAATGATTCAAGTACCTTTCTTGTACTTACTTTTACTTTTTCTTGACAAGTACCTAAATAATTCAGATATCTTTCCTATTCTTTAGAAAATAAAGACATTTATTTTCAATGTGACACAACCTCTTCATAAAATTCACTTAAAAAATACTAACATCTCCTTCTTATAATGTGATATAAAATTGCAATCAACCCAACTATCACAATGTCTCAATTTGCAAGTCTACTTCTCAATGTCTCATGTAACATGATCATTAAAATACTTTATAATCTCACATAAACCTTCATGAATATCCTAATACATCAAAACCATTTATGAAATCAATAAGAAATATAACACATAGTGATTCAGACATACAAGTACTTTAAATAAATAAGAAATACTAAAATTTATCCTAATATAACTAAGATATAACAAAATATTACTAAGAATGGATATTTACTATTATGAAAAAAAAAGCGTTGCAAATAATTTTTCTTGTGCTTACCAATTCAAAGAAATGTATTGACCATGTGCAACATAATATTTAATGAATGTGACGTAAAATTAGTATCATCTATCTTTCATAGTGTGACATAAAATCGTAATCATCCCGACTGTTAGAACGTATCATTTTTCCAAATGCGCCACTAATATAACCATTAAAATACTTATTAACCATTTATCATAACCATTTATGAACGTCTACAAACATAAATCTTCATGAACATTCTAATATATCATAACCATTTATGAACGTCTACAAACAAACAGAGAGCTGATACTGCATTTCAGATAAAAATAAATTTTATTTTTATTCATTTTTTATAACATATTTTTGAATATTATTTTTAATTTAATTTTATTAATTATTTACGCTATTAATCATTTTTATTGTTTTAGGCTTTTGCAGTCACACATGTTATCCATTGGTTAAAATTTCCTGTGGATTATCTTGAAATCATAATGGACAAATTTTTATTTATGATTAACTACTTATTTATATTATTAATAATTTATATTTTTTATTTGTATTATTAATAATTTGTATTTATTATTAATTATTTATTTTTTCTAATTTTATTGAATATTATATTTATTCATTATATTATTTTTATTATAATTTATACAATTTTTATATAATTATTGATATTAGTTTTATTATGATTTTATATAATTATTGATATTATTTTTATCATAATTGATATTAAAAATTAATATATATATAATTTTATTGAATATTAAATATTCTATTTGTTATTTGTTATTTATTAATGATATTATTTTTATTATGGTGATAAGTGTTTATTATGTAGTAGTTTAAATATTGGACGATTTTATCTTTTTTTTGGTCATTTTTTCTCAAAATCCAGTCGTAAATATTTTAATTATAAATATAAGGTTGATAAAATTGTATATTATTGGTGCTACAAGGATTTATGGGCATGCAGAATCTATTTCTACAATCAAAACTAGATTCTGAATAATAAAAAATTATGATTTGTCCATTTTCGAAATATCGGATTCCATTAAACATTTCCTAAAAATCAAAATCATCTCATAATTAGAGAAGTTCGCTTATTATTATTATTGATATTATTGTTAATTTTTGAAAGTGGTTATTTATTTATTATTATATAATAAATAAATATTTACTGATATTATTTTTATTATTGTTTATATTTTTATATAATTATTGATATTATATTTATTATGACTATATATTAAAAATCATTACCAATATTTTTATTATTTATTGTTTAATATTAAAAATATTTTTTATTGATTATTATTATGTTATTGGTTTTATTTATTATTTACTATCTTTTTTTTCCATCAGAAAAAAATCGTACTATTTCTATTCAGTTGAATCAAATAGTACAAAGATAGTTCGTGTATTGAAGATACAAGATATCAAGACAGGATCTTGTTCTCAAAATGAGCAACAGTTTAACTGCTATACAAAATTAAAATTGCCCATCAAAAAGATTTCACAAAATGATGTTCATCAACCCAAGTAGGGGAAACAACCTAAAAGAAAAATAAGTTACCCCTGTCAAGCAGACAGGCGTCCATCCATTCTTCCCAAAACAATATTCCTTCAGGACCAGCAAAAGCATCTTTTGAAAGTTGATCTGCATGAGAATTGTGAGTCCTGAAAATATGCTTGAATGAAATCTGATCCTGCTTTGCAATCTCATGACAAATTCGAACACACCAATTTTTTAGCTCAATAATATTCAGATTGTATTCATTTGAGGCCCATTTGATTATCACTCAGGAATCCCCAAAGACTTTGAGATTAACCAGTCCAAAGGAATTTGCCACTTTAAGAATAACCCAAAGGGCCAATAACTCCGCTTTCATATTGGTACCTCTGCCACCATTAAGACGAAGAGAAAAGTAATGATCTTCATTGATGTAAATGACACCACCAGTTGCACACATACCGTCTTGAGCAGCACCATCAAAGAATAATATCGGTTGAGTTACCACAAAGGAGAAAGAACTTTCACTCACACATTTCTTACCATGTTCCTCCTCAGGGTAAGTCTGTAACATATAAATAACAGACCTTACACAATGCACCGCCACAGGCATCTTGTTCTGAAAAATTGCTTCATTCCTTGTAAACCAGATAATCCAGGATATAAAAATAGGAAGGAAGAGTGGTTTTTTATAATCCCTAACCCAATTGAGCAAACCTGTGCCAAAGTCCAAATCTTCCCAGACTAAATCCAAGTTGAGTTCTTTACAGCACAGAGACCAAATTTCTTGCATAAAAGAGCACTTCACAAATAAATGACCAGCAGATTCAGAACTTAAATTACATAAACAACACCGGCTGGGTCCATTCCAGCCACATTTGAGGATATTATCCCATGTCTTAAGACTGCCATTGAGAACATGCCATAGGAAACATTTCACCTTCAGAGGGATAGACCATTTCCATATTTTCGAATACCACCACTGTCTTGGATAAATACAACGTTCCTGAATAATCTTGTCATAAGCAGATTTCGTAGAAACAAAACCTTCTTTTGGATTGCCTGCCCATAATAATTTATCAGGGTTTCCCGAAAGAGCAATACCAGCCGATCTCAGAGCCATAATATAATGATCCCATTCCTGTGTGTGTTCCGGGAGCTCCAACTCTAAAGCACTTAACCAACCATTACCTGATCGGTGAAAATGATCGATTTTTTGAACTTCATTTAAAGTTTTATACCCCATAATATTCAACAGAGTGATTAGATTATGTGACAGTCTAAAATTTTCCTCCATACCAAGAACAGGATCCACACCGATTAGAATACTGCAGCCATTACCTACCTGCCAGCAAATATCTTTGGCAATCCATTCATAGACTTTAAGAAAACCTCTCCAAACTGGAGACAACAAACCAGAGACCCTCTTGGGTTTCCTCAACCAGTTAATAAAATATGTTTTAATATATTTGAGATGGAGAACCTTCGACCAAAGAGTATTACTGAATAAACCTCGCCATAGACTCTTCAATCTAAGAACTTTGCTAAAAATATTGATGTCTTTGATACCCCATCCTCCGAACTTCTCCGGCCGATCAAGAACCTCCCATTTAACCATCACCAGTTTAGTACCATCGATATTACAAGACCAAAGAAATCTGAAATTAAGCATCCTGAGCCTATTTAGAATGTGGACTGGAATCTCTAAAAGAGATAACCAAAAAACTGGAATACTTGAAAGCACTGCTTTAACTAAAACAAGTCTACCACTAGCTAAGAGCAATCGGAAAGTCCAGTGATCAATTTTCTGTTTGAACTTGCTAATAATCCACCGCCAATCATTGACTTTATAAGAATTAGGTTTTAAAATAAAACCTAAATATTTCAAACCATTGGCAAGATCTTGACATTTATATGGTAAGATGGATTCAATTTCACATCTTCTCCCAACTTCCACATTATGTTGATAAAAACATGATTTTGAAATGCTAACGTTCATCCCAGAAACCTTGCAGAAAAATTTGATAATATTTGAAAAAACCTTCCATTCTATAATAGAATCAATGCCAGCAAGAAGAACATCATCAACAAAAAGGAGATGCGACAGGATGCATCCATCACCCATCTCGATACCTTTAATCAATCCCATCTTTTTGGCTTGTTGAACGAGCCTACTAAGACCATCAATGATCAGGAGAAATAGAAGGGGTGACAGAGGGCAGCCCTGTCTGATCCCTCTAGAACATTGAAAAAAAGAGGTGGGATTACCATTTACCAAAATAGCAATACATGGCGTTGAAACACAGGCCATTATCCAATTTAATACAAGGGGAGGAGTACCAATTTGTATCAGAATCAACCTGAGGAATGACCAATTGACACGGTCATATGCTTTCTCTAAATCCATCTTTAAAATCAGAGCTTTTAACTTCTTAGATTTGATAGTGTGTAGCATTTCTTGGGTAAGACCAATCAAATCATGAATTTGCCTATCCTTTAAGAACCCAAACTTTTCAGGAGTTATAAGAGTAGATAGAGCATTCTTCAATCTCTGTGCAATAATTTTTTAAACAAGTTTATAGATGAGGTTACATAGAACAATGGGACGATATTCCCCAAATGATACTGGTTTGTTACTTTTGGGAATTAAGGTAAGGAATGTTGAATTTAAAGCTCCAGAAATGAACCCATGAACCTTAGTAAATTCCACAAGGCGTTGAATGTCTTTCTCCATAATATCAAAAAAATGCACATAAAATTCCATTGGCCAACCATCAGGACCAGGGCTTTTCTCCGTGGCAAAATTTTTTAAAGTATGCTCAATTTCATCTAAACAAACCTCCTTCCCCACCGCCTCAGCTTCCCTTTCATCAAAACATCTAGGATAGAGTTTTGCCAATCTAATTTGGTCCAAAAGATCACAGCCACCTTCTTTGTAAATATTGCCAAAAAACCTCACAGCTTCAGAGCTCAAGGATTCCAAACCTTTTATAGAGTTCCCATATTCATCATTGATATCCCAAATCAATTTCAAATTCCTCCTCGCAGAAGCATAAGCATGAAAAAATTTTGTATTCCTGTCCCCATGACTGATCCACACCGCTCAGCTCTTCAATCTCCACTCCCTTTCTTCCATCAAGAGGATTTCCTCCTTTTTTTTCTCAAATAACTTTAGAACTTCAAAATCTCCCTGATTCAAAGAACCATCAAAATTCTGCATACAGGCATTTTGAATACTGTATTCCAAATCCTTCAGTTCTGCAGCATCAGTCTTCTTTCTAACCTTTATCCATTCAATAACCTCTTCTTTGAGCTTCGTCATTTTATGACAGAAATAATCAACAGGATTTAAATTCTCAATATCATAATTTAACCAGAAAGATTTCACCATCTCACAAAAATCATTCTCCAAAATCCATGAACTATTAAATTTAAACGGGTAACAAACCTTTTGTCCATAATCTTCAAATTGAAAAACAATAGGCTAGTGATCAGAGAACTTCACCTCATGAACCCATGTTCGAGACTTCTGAATGCTACTTAAAAAAGAAGACTTCACCAAAAAATGATTTAGTCTCTTGTGAACACCTGCATCACCCTGCCTACCATTTGTCCAAGTAGGAATTAATTTAGCTGGAACCATATCCACCAGATCAAACCGGCATAGATAATACATAAAATAGTCTTCCAACGGATCCATTCTGGCCCTAGATCCCCAGATCTCAGAGGCAGATTTTGTAAAATTCAAATCGCCAGCAATCACCAAATGGGATAAATTAAGAACCCCAGATGCAGCCAAGGCTTCCCAGAAATCCCTTCTGCCATCATAAGGAGCATAAAAATTGAGGATGTGAAACTGTATGTTCAAACCTAAACAAATTCGTTTCATCAGTAGACCCCACGGAGTAGAAAAAACTTTGAAGGAAAACAGAGTAGGGTTCCAAGCCACCGCCAAACCCCTAGAAAGGCCATTGGAGCCACAAGCTGCAACTTCCCAACTGGGAAGAAGGTCACCTAACTTAGAGATCGCCACCGAACTTAAACACATAGTTTCCTGAAGTAACACTATACCTGGACAAATAGCTGCATAAAGTTTAGAGAAGGCCTTTTCCCTAGCAACCTTCCCCAACCCCTGGACATTCAATGATAAAATGGACATTAAGAACCAGAGGCGTAGGGTATCTTTGCTCTAAGACCCTCATCTGACGAAGAAATAGAAACCCCAGACATCAAATGACCAGAAAGCCGAGGGGGGTTTGTATCAACACAATCAGTAGCCCTACTCCCCTCTCTCTTCTTTTTACCCCTTTGAATGGTAACATTTTGAAATTTAACAACATGAAGCGGAATTGCATCAGAACCTGCTAGTGGAGATTTGGAATAAGAAGGTACCGGGGTAAGGGTTTTTAAAACCCCATCAACTTTGAGCTCACAATTTATTATTTATTATCTATATTTATATTATCTAATTTTATTGAATATTGAATATTTTATTTATTATCTGCTATTTTTATTTATTAATGGTATAATTTTTACTAGGATGATAATTATTTATTATGCAGTAGTTTAAATATTAGACAATTTTACCTTTGTTTTTTAGTCCTTTTTTCCAAAATCTCGTTGTAAATGTTTTAATTCTAAATGTCAGTTGTTAAAATTGTATACTCATGGTGTCACAGGGGTTTCTAGCATGCATAATCTATTTCTGCAATCAAAACTAGATTTTGAACAATGAACAATTATGATTTGTCCATTTTCGAAATGTTGGATTTCGTCAAACATTTTGTGAAAGTCAAAATCATCTAATAGTTAGACAAGTTCATTTATTAAATTATTATTGGTATTATTGTTAATTTTTTAAAGTGGTTATTTATTTATTTATTATTATTATTTTCTTAAGGTCTGATAGATAAAATGGGACTGAGTGGACGTTAATCACCATCATCATTATCATTTATATAGTTATTTATTATTAACTTTGGATCTATAAATATTGAGAGGGATCAAATTCCTTGAAGTCAAGACCTTTTAAATCTCTTGCATGTGCTCAAATCCCTTGTATGTAAATCTTGGTTTAATCATAGCTCAACTCTCACATCACATAGCAAGAAGTATCCAAGTTTAATTTTTTAAAGTTTTAATTAATTGGAATATATATTTATTTGGTTTTGAACTTTAGGTTAGGGCCGACATTATAAAAAAATTTACTTAATATTTTATTCAAGTGCCACTTGCCATCTCCACATTGAACACAAAATTATAGTTCTCCATCATATTGGTTTTGAACTTTAAATTAGGGCCGACATTGTAAAATTTGTATATATTGAATACTTTATTATTTTATTCATGTGTCACATGTAAACTCCACATTGAGCATGAAATTGCACTTCTCCCTCATAGTGGGTTGTAGAAAATACCTCTCGACGCAATTGTTTTTATTTTCATTTTTCTTAATAATAATAATTTAATAATTCACCAATCATTGCATGTAGGTGGTTGTTAACTAACATAACCACATTTTTAAAAGTGGTTGATACACGTCAATGGACGATATTTGTCATCCTTTTTATAATGGCCCCAATCAACTTATATCAACCTCTTTTAAAAATGTAGTTGTACTAATGCATATATAAAAATTTAATTTAAATTTTTAATTATATAACTATAGTTAAATATTTTATTATATTTAAATGGTATAAATTTAATAATTACGTTGATAGACGTATTTTTTCCAAGGGGCGTTTTGAAAAGAACTGTAGCTTTTTGTTGTCCCTCCAACGAATGAAAAAATGCCATGCATTTTACAAATAAGAAATCGCCACGTTTCACTGACATAAGGTTAGATAAGGTTTTAATTGCGTGTTCCAGAAGTTTGTTTTCCTCCACTACAACTGACAAAATATCTTTCAAGATTGCAGGCCAAACGTTGTGGGCGATAGGTTCCCGCACTTGGGACTGGAACTAGGAATGCTTTGCAGGAAACACATATCGTCGGGATAAATCAAGTTCGAATTCCACATTTAAGCATCGTTCTTTCATAAGATGGCACAGGAGCTCGCAGGTAATGGTTTTGAACCTGTGGAGAAGCCCCCTCCCATCACCTCCAACTGCCACTTGAAGAAATCCACTCTGCTTCCAGTCAGCCTTCCCGCTTCTGAACGTTTAAAGGGTTATAACATCACCACCTTATAAATTGACAAAAGACCAACCTTCATATTTAGCTCCCTGTAGATGTGTTGTAAAGATAATGATGTGAATTTCGTTATTACTCTGTCCATTAACGGGCGCTGCAAATTTTCCATATTGAAATTTCCATTTTTGCTCTTGACATTGAGATTGCAGTCTTGTAGCAGGAAGAGCGCTCCACACTGAATATGGAGTCTCCTATCAAGTAGATTACAAAATATACATACGAATGCATTTTTCTTTCTATTTTTTAAATATCCATTTGTAGAATTTTTTCAAAGGATTAGATGTTATCCTTCAGATCCCTTTATTGTCTTCTAGGTTTTGAGCTCCTTTTGAGAAAATGATTTTTTAATAGAGTCAGTTGTGCCTAATGAAACGTATGGTTGAGTCTCAGATTTTTTTCTTACTTCCTTTTATGGATTGTTGAGCAGCAGTTCATTTTTTAGCAGATTGTTTTTTGCCGTGTTGTAGTTTTATAATTTTGGCACCCTTCTCGATATCTTTTGAATGCAACAAATTTGAAAGGAGTTTTTTTCTTTTACTTTTTCATCCAATCTGCAAGGAGCTAAGAACTCTGATTGCAGAAGAGAATTTGTGGACCATAAACAGTTTGAAAGATAGATCTACAGAGAACAGACTGAGCAGATATGTAAACTCTATATTGCCAGGTCTGATGGATCTACGGTTTATATCGCGGCCAAGTCGGGGTTGATATGTGTCAATATATATTGCGGTAGATTTGGGTGAAAACATGAAGTTGGGATATGCTTTTTGCTTGTTTTTTGACAAAAAAACTGCAATTTTTTTATGTTTTTCAACTTCAATCCCTTCAAACCCATATCTCTCTTAGGAATTTCACCTTGAAGTAAACATAAGAGTTTTAGAGAATTGTATTAGCTTCATACTCATATTTTTTTCAAATTATTTCATGGACATATAGTGGGACAAATTTGAGGTGCACCAATGACATATGCCTTAAAATTTTAGGTATGGATAATGAGTGACCTATGTGCCTCTCATTTGTTTTAGAGTTGGTTATTCATTTTAGGAAAACCAAATGTGTGCTCATAATCTACAAAGATTGCACTTGACAATGGACTATGTGTTGAGGATTTTCATACTTAAGCACTATTTTTTATTATTTATTGAAACAGCATATGTTTCAAAAGTGGTGCCTTTTTTACACCTGTTGGTGTCCTCGCATTTTCTTTCAAATGTGAATCCTATCAAAGAAAATAACACTACCCTTTTGAAGAGGACAGTGCAAGGAACATCACCATGATTTCTTTAATTTTTTGGTGTTGTCCTTGTGACGATATTAATTTTTCATTTAAGGTGATTTTGAGAACAATAAAATTCTTAAGGGATAATATTTAGAAAAAAATATTAATAAATAGAAATTATTAATAAAATGAATAAATTTTTATATCATTAGAAACTAGATTCACAAATGAATCCACTGGTACCAAGTCCGACAAACAATATTTAAAAATTGCAGAGGTTTCAATTTGTTGAAGCTGTAATTTCCATAAAACTGTAGGAGATCTTTTCAGGTTCGGTTCAACAAAACTCTCGGCCGAGAAAATATATTTCAAACTCTCGGCCTATAGTTTTGTTAAAACTCTCGGATGAGAGTTTTAAACTCCCGGGCTAGAGTTTTTTTTAAATATTGTACTCTGATTGGAAAAAACTCTCGGCCTAGAGTTTTATTAAACTCTCGTCCTAGAGTTTGATTTTATGAAACTCTCGTCCTAGAGTTTGCGTTGACTTTTTTTGTGTGTTGATATGCACGTGATTTTTTTACTCTCTGCTCCTCTCTCAAAAAAGTGTATCGCAACTTCGCATTTTCACCCATTTGTCTGTAGACACGGGTTTGAACTTGCAAGATATCCAAATGAAGTCCCAGTCAAAGTGTTTAAATTACTATTGGTAACTGTTGAAACAGGGCCCTTGCATGAAGTAGCACAAATATTGCTCTTTTCTATTCTCATGCGTATTCATAAGACCGCTGCATTCCTTGTAATTTCTTTTGGAAAGGAAATTTCTTCACAATATAGAGGCATCTTTCTTTGAATTTACAGTCTACTGTGGGCCGTGAAGTTGAAGCTTTCAGAGACATGTCCGTGTCCTTGTCTCCAACAATGCTACATGTCTTCGGCTAGTCTTATGTTTCAAAGTTGGTCTTCGTTAGTGCCCATGGGAGTTTTATGGTAGCTGGTATTTCTTCGTGGAATTTGTAGTTTCCTAAGCCTCTCTACAAGTAATCGTTCTTTTTATTTAATATTTTGGATCATTCACTAGTAACTGGTGAACTGTGATGATCAAACATTAGTAAATGGCAGTTTCCAAGACGGTCAGGGATTTGATTGGCTAATGAGCATCCAGTTCAAAGTCAATATCTGAGTCTACGTGAAGGTCTATATATTCATCTGAATTTATATTTCCCTCCATATTTTTGAATTATTTGTATTTGGGTTCATTGCAAATTTATAGTGGTGAAGTTCTTTGAGTTCTGAAACAAGGACCAAAAAATGAGATTTAGAGAGTGTGGACTGTGATGCTTCTTCGCTAGAAGAGAAATTCCCAAGACTACTCCCTAGTTTTTCCAGGTATGCAAGAGAATATTCTACTTTAAACTTCTTCCCTTTCAATCCATCTCTCAGTAGTACATTTGAATTTGATTTTAATTTTATTTTGGTAATGGGTTTTGGGTTTTTGGTTTTGTTGTTGTTGTGTAATAGCCGAAGCTACGAAGATGCAGAACTTGCAGAAGATTTTAGAGCCCCTAATTCGAGGAGTGGTAAGATGAAATTCCTCTTTTTATATTTGGGACATAGTGTTGAATTAATTGTTTTTTGTTAATACTTAATATACTTCCTGAGCATTGTAGATTATTCACTCTTAGTCAAAATTGTAGGGAATGAATATTGAGCCTTTAATTGAAACTTGATTAAATTCATTTTTCATTATCATTGGGATAGTAAACTTTTATGGATAGAAGAGGACATGTCCATTAAGTAATAATAACAATTTATGTTATTGTTGACTGATAAAGCTTGATGCATGGAATAGCCAGTAAATATAACATCATTCACATGATTTATCTTAATGTTGAAAATTGAACTCAGAGAGTGACTCGTTGAGGCCAAAGCTTTAAGAGTTTCACTAGAACTAGAAAACAAACTTGGAAAACATATTTACAACATAAATCCTTCAGAAGGAGAGATTTCCTTTTACTTTTGGGAATTTATAGTTGAAGGTTGTGATATTTTTTCGAATTTATATTCAAAATATTCTTGTGTTTCCATCCACCTACAAGTTGGACTCTTTGGGCTGCAAATAACCCATGAGTGATGAGCTTCAACTAATCTGAATTGTTGTTGGCAATCTTAGTCACGTTCCAAATCCTTAAAATAGCATGATAAACCATAATACATATAATGTATACCAAATGTGAATGTGGAGTACAACTCACAAAAATATAATAGAGATGAATTACACAACTCTTTATAAATTAGGAGAACCTCTTCCAAATAACCCCAATACATCCATATATCCAAATAATATGTTCATGTCTACATCAACGGCTACATTGACCTTTATTTATATTTAATATTACCCATTTCACATGTGGGCCCCACATTAATCTAATCCATATTACATGTACATTCAACCTCATTACTATACATTCAATCCCATACATGCCTCTCATATATGGGATTGAATGTATAGTACCCTCCTTCATAAATCTTTGTCCTTAAAGCTTTACAATTAAGGGTTTTGGATGTGATGAAACCAAGCAGGTAAGACTTCTTTATATTCTTGTTCTCTTGCTGCCACCCATGATGATATTCAACCAAATTCAATTTTTATTTTGTCTTAATCCTCAATAACTGCTAGTCACACTATTTTCTTTCCATTGATTCTATGCACTACCATTGTAACTTCTCCAATTTGTTGTAGTTATTGGTCTTTGTTAATATCCCATTGAATCATTTTTCTTTGATGCCATATTCCATGAATATTGTTGATTTTTCCATCTTCTTCATTGGTAGTGAGAATGTTGATATGTACCTTGTATTTCATGTCTACTTTCTTGGTGACTGAGAATGTCTATAAGGTTTGACCTTTGAAGGTTGTCCTTCATCTTCCACCCCTTTATCTGTAATCTTCTCTTCCTGTACAATGACATTCTCTATCCCTTGTGTTTGATCTTCATTACTTCTTTATTTCAAGATGAATTCCATCATATTTTACCTTGACATTCTCAAGTTGGATCTCAAATTATTTGACTATTTTCTAGTGATCTTCTTCAATCTTGTCTTCCTTCTCCTTTTGAAGTGGCAATGTGATTTCAACAATAACCACTGATACACCACTTACCTTCTCCCATATTACATAATTCATATCAAACACCAAACAGATGGTTTGTTTTTCATTCAGTGACTTTTTCCAAGTATTATTCCTATATGGTATATTCCATCATACATATTGCCATATGGGCTATCAAATTTGTCTCTAAATAGCTGCGGAATAGAGTCATTTCCGCCATAATTCATGACCAGTTCGATGTACCGGCTGGAATATATATACCTATATCATATGCAAAAATATCCCAGATATCCTTTGGTGAAAGTGTCTTCCCCAACCTTAAACATTTCTCCATCTATTATTGTCATAATCTGGTGAAGGTTGGAGCACTGCCACCAATGCTAGTAACTCTGAAATTTTCCAACATTTTGGTTTTGTGTGTCAAGATTTGGCACATCTTAAAGGATTTGTTAATTTGGAAAATGTTGGAACAATTTTTAGTAGCAAAAGTGTGTAAATTGATGGCCAGACTGCAAATATTTTGAGTAGCAAAAGTAGAAATTATGGAGATATTCTATTATTCAGAGATGATCAGAGATTTTAAAAGGAATGTGTAAGATGTGGAATGCAAAAAACTTTGGTGTTGCTTGAGCAGAAAGGAAAAGGATGAGTTTGAAAGGGAGCGTAAGGGAGAGAATTTTATCATAATTTCACCAAGGATCCCATTTGGCTCATAACTTTTGGCAGAGATTGAAAATGATACTCAATTGAATTGGAGGAATGGGTTTTAGAGACATAAAACTATGAATGGGACATCTGTTACCAAGACATGACTGGGAGCACAACAATCTACCGACAAAAGAAAGGTGAACCTTCAACAAATGCTAATTGTTCCTATTTTTTCCTATTCCTTGTTTGCTTCCTTGATATGCTTGTTGTTTTTTCAAATTGCAAACTCTGCTAATTCAATCAAAGATAAATGCAATTTTGGGTGAGCATTGACTTTTATTGAACATTGATTCTCACTGGTTCTTTTTGTAGGTTTATTCCAGGAGCTTCCTACTCAATGATATAAGTTATCTTATAACATTCTACTGATACAACCACTATCCTTGATAGCTTGAATGCCAATGGACCTTCTCAGTTTCTCATTATCTTGTTGCAGCTTTTGAATGTCCTTGTTTAGTCACTTTTAGATTTTGATTAGATTAATGAGGTGTCTTATAACATTCTATTGAGATAACCACCATCCTCCATAAGGAGGCAGCTTGGTATTGCATTGCTAAGATTCTATCCATTATGGGTGTTGTATTACAGTCATCATTTGTCAGTGTTTTTAGCACTGAATATTGGAGAAGTTAAACCTTGGTTCTTTGTTGTGATTGGTCTTCCTATTATGATGCAAGCATATACTTTCAAATTGATGGTATAAATTTTAAACTGATGGCATCAACACATGTATAAAGTTGGGGACTCTAATAAATATAGCTTTTTTCTAACTTTTAAATTGATGTCATCTAAGCATGTATAAAGTTGGGAAATGTAATAAATATAGTTTTTACTAGCAATAGCCACATTAATAATATTAATGTGTTTGAATACGTCGATAGGCGTTGGGCACATACTTTTCATATTAATGTTTTTTTCCTATAGTATGTGTCTCATTTATGCCTATCGGCATATTTGAACACATTAATATTATTAATGTGGTTGTTGCTAGTAACCGGTGGATGCATACACATATCTCTAAAATATTAATAAAATAATATTGTTTAAATAATTATAACATAATAATTAATTTAAAATATTATCAATTCATAAAATAGTATTAATAAAATGATATTATTTATTTAATTAGTAATATAATAATTAAAATTAATGTGATTTGTTATATTTTAATTAATTAATTATTAATTATATTATATTATATTATTATACGAATATAGTATTTAATTAAAATATTATAATCAAAGTAATAATTTATTATTATAATTTAATTCAAACTAATATTATTTAAATATTTATAATATAATTATTATTATTATTATTATAACTATATATTAGTAAAATAGTTATGATGCACTTTTATAGGAATATGGTATAATTAAAATATTATAACAACTTATTCATAAAATATTAATATTTAATTAATAATATTTATATTATATTATATTTTTTAATATTATAAAGATAATAATACTAAAATAATATTAATAATAATTAAATATATTAATTAATTAATTAATTGTAATATAATAATTAATTAAATAATAATAACATATAAATATAATGATATTACTTTTTAATATCATGATATTATAGTGTACTATTATAAGAATATAAAATTTAATTAAAATATTACAATCAAAGTAATAATAAAATAATATTTTATAATTTAAAATATTATTATTTAACTCTACTATTATAATATTATAGTATAAATTATTTAGTTGAAAACACTATTAAAATTATATTGATCAGTGTCGCAATGCGACAAAACTCTCAAGTTGAACGTCACGATCCAACATTTTCCTTGATAAATATCACAATGCAATATAGCCCCCGATGAATGTTGAATGTCAAACTACTAATGTGTCACATCTTGGGAATTGTCGGTGAATATCATTTTTAATCCTTAATAAATACCATAATGGGACATAACCATTTGTCATATTAGAGATATAACCCTTGATCAATGATCTTGGGAATTGTTAGTGTAATTCATTTTTAATCCTTAATTAATATCAGAATGGGACATAACCCTTTGTCATATTAGACATATAACCCTTGATCATTCTTGCAATGTGACATAACCCTTGTTAAACGTCGTAATGCAACATAAGACTTGATATACATCACAATGTGAGATCGCCTATTAAAATTATATTGATCAATGTCGCGATGCGACAAAAAACCTCAAGATGAACGTTGTAATGCATCATAACCCTTGATAAACATCACAATGCAACATAACCCTCGATGAACGTCGAATGCTAAACTATTAATGTGTCACATCTTGGGAATTGTCAGTGTATATAATTTTTAATACTTAATAAATATCAAAATGAGACATAACCCTTTGTCATATTAGGCATATAACCCTTGATCAATGTCACAATGTGACAAAACCCTTAATGGATGCCGCAATATAACATAACAATTGATATACATCACAATGTGGCATAGTAAATATAGTTATTATTATTATTATTATTTATGGTACAAATTTGAAATGGATGACATCAACACTTGCATAAAGTTGGGGATTCTAGGGTTGAGTCTTATTTTGCACATAAATATTTTTTTTTTGGGTGTGATATTTAAAAATAAATTTTGTTTTTATTTCATCTTTAAATTCTTAATTGTCATGTTATTTATAATGTAGATTACTAATTATTTGATATTTTTAGAATTTTATAAATGTTTAAAATAAGAGAAATTAACCCTTTAACTCCAGAATGAATATATTATATTTGAATAAATATTTTGTTTTATTATATTTATTTTTTTATAAATTTTAATAATAACATTAAAAAAATAGCTTATCTCCACATTGATATATTAAATTTTAATAAAACATTTTTTATCAAATATGAATTTACTCATTAAAAATCATGTCAAGCTTCTTTATAAATCTACCACTTCAAAAAAGGAAATCATGCGAGTATTAATGACTATAAAAATAATGTAGTTGATTTATAAACAAATAAAATAAGAAAGCTAAAGATTGCATGATTGAAGCTTTGATATTCTTTTTATAGGAAATAATTATTTTATTGATCAAAAATATCTTTTCAAAACTTGATAAATATCAAACAATTCATTAATAACACCAACATATTCTAATTTCGAAAATGGTCTCCATCACAAAAATGCCTTCTTCTGTATTTGTGACATGAATATCCATGTGCCTATTTGTGATGTACTCAAGGTACAAGGTCATGTCTACACCAAACTTTATTCCATCACTTTTTGTTTTTGTTTAAAATGCATTCTTCAGTATTTGGAACCTGAATATCCAGGTGCCTATTTGTGATTGATTTGTTATGTACTCAAGGTACAATGTCATGTTTACACCAAACTTTATTTCATCACTTTTTGTTTTTGTTTTTTTTTCGAAAATGGTCCCCATCACAAAAATGCCTTCTTCTGTATTTGTGACATGAATATCCATGTGCCTATTTGTGATGTACTCAAGGTACAAGGTCATGTCTACACCAAACTTTATTCCGTCACTTTTTGTTATTGTTTAAAATGCATTCTTCGGTATTTGGGCCCTGAATATCTAGGTGCCTATTTGTGATTAATTTATTATGTACTCAAGGTACAAGGTCATGTTTACACCAAACTTTATTCCATCACTTTTTGTTTTTTTTTTTTTTTTTTTTTTTTTTTTCTGAAAAAAAAAACACTAATTGAATTTTAATTTCAATTTTCAGCTTTCAACAACTTATCGAGTATTATTGCATATTCTTGAGCAATTGATAGTTTATCATTATAATTCCAATAATTTTTAACCACATTTAACAAAAAAAATAATATTAAATAAAATCTAAATCTTAACCTGTTTAACTACTCTCTTTCTCTCTCTATATATGTGTGTAAAATCAACAGTTTAGCTTATCGATAAAATATGTACAAGATTTTTTTTTAAAAAGTACAGTTTATCCATAAAATGACGAAGCATAACATACAAAATTGCAGTGTTTCACGGACCAACTATTCTTGAGATAATAACTTTACGTTTGTCTTTTATATGTCATCGCCACTAAATCCATGGAACGGGACCTCCAATAAAAGGTGAACGTACTAAGTTGTTTTATTGCTATAAGTGTCATGTACCGGTCACTATCATTGAGCACCATATGATAAGGGGTTATCATGAACTTGGTTACTAACTCTGAACACCACACAAAAATATCTTGAAGCAACTTGCTCCTGTGGAAGAGACAGGCCGCCCTTTGAACAGCAATCATGACAAAGAATAAAAAAAAAAATGTCAGGGTTGCCATCTGGCAGTGGTTGATAAGAATCTACAAATTTATATCATTAAGGATATGAATCTTACGATATTGGGATGTATGTCAGCAATCAGAAATTTGCACATATTTATGTTGAATTATTTATTAAACTTGACATGCAATATTTTTAGTGTAAATGATAAATTTTATCTTCAATATCGAAATGATAAATTTTATTTTCAATATGTTAGTATCAATGTGAAATTTCTTCTTATGTGGGACAGAGTGTGCTCCATTCCACAACTAGTAATTGAGTCTTAGAACCTCTATATGTGAAATTTAAACTTCTCTTTTCAATCCATATAGAATGTTAAATTTAAACTTTTCTTTTCATTTCACACCGTGTTTTGCCACACCGTGTTTTGCCAATAGAGTAACTTTAAAAATTTATATCTCTAGTTTTTTTTCCCAGTTGTCTAATATTCATTATTGAATCAAGATAAGAAATTACATTTTTAGTCATACAAAATGTTGTAAGCAATAAGCTAATCTTCCATGCAAAGGATCGAAAAAACAACAACTGCAATGTTTCTACAAACTATAGGTTGTATGAACACTACAGGCTATGACAACTCCACACTAAAAACTTTGTTAATCATAAAATCCCAACTACCAAATGACCACATACTTATAGCATACAAAAGGAAGACATATACTTATGCCGAGCCTTCAAAACCATTTTCACTATGCAAAGAGACACAAAATACTACTGGTAATAAAATCTAATCAGCTAAAAATCCACAACACGTTAAAAGAAATGAAACAAACCCCTAAAGATGAGGGCCTAAATATCGAATTTTTTTAAACAACAAAAATCCCTCCTCAATGATCAAAGCCTCCTTTGAAATCTTGTTGGCATCGATGTTAAATTTGCGAAGAATATGAAGATAATGTAAAAGTTGAAAGCGCTTTTGAAGCAAACGAACTCTCCTCTACCAACCGCAATAAGATTTAAGACTGATAAACTTGCCTTACCCAAATCCCACTCTACAATGGCTCAAGAATCACTTGCAACATGTAACATCAATACATCTTTTTATAGAAACAAATTTAAAAAGAACCTTAGAAAACCAACAAATCTCTCTTTACTTTAAGGTTTTCTTCTCATAAAATAACTCTTATTTAATATATATTTAATTGATAAAACATAAAGAGAATTAAACACTTTAAATTTTATATATATATATAAGTGTTGATTTATATAAAATATAAAGTAACTTTTATTTAATATATATTAAATTCATAAAACATGAAGAGAATTAAACACTTTAAATTATATATATATATATAAATAAGAGTTGATTTATAAAATATATGTCGAAGGAGAAATTGATAAATAAGTAATTTTCTTTAAATTTAATAATTAATAATTATACTTCAGCCAAATGATAATGATTTTTTTTAATTATAATAAAATTTAAAATTCATTACATTTAAAATGGGCAAAGTTGATAATCTCAATTGATTGGTAAATAACGTTGGATTTTGGTACTTTAAACTTATAATCGTTTGAGATTCTCGTGGATGAGCACTTACCATATCACACCACGAACAATGTAAAAGAACGAATTATATCGTACCTAATGATGTGGCAAGTATGATATCATAGGTAACACTACCAAATTCATATATTTACATGTCTATAATTGTTTGCCATCGCTATCGAAATGATAAAAAATAAAATTAAAATTAATTATGTAAAGTTCTCACGCATTACATACACATAATATATCACACTACACGGCATTACCCATTGGTGTCTGACCATGGTTGGAATTCTAATCGTAGTTGGTCAATTTTTATCTTTTTCGGAGTACAATCATTTGGGAGTACTTGGAACCTAGCTTCACACCCCTGCCGTGCGTGCCATTAAGATGATACTGCAATCCTAGTAGAGTTGTAGTAGTCAGTGGCCAATTATTATTGTTTGAAAGTGTGTGGAACTTAGTTTGGACTCATTGTTGAGATGACAATATCTTTGGAAAATATGTAGAACTTAGCTTAGACTGATCACCATCCCTCCATTGAGATGACAATTTTTGGATTTATCTAGAAACACGTGGTTGAAATTGAAATATTAAAATAAAATTATTAAATATATTTATTTAATAAAAATATAAAAATTAATTAAAAAAAGCACATATTTACGACTTCAATTTTTTTTATAGACATTCGAGTAAAACATGTCAAACAAAACCATATTCTTTTTTATTCTTTGTATTAAGATTGGAATTTGACAACTCATCATTTTGCTAATTAAATTATTATAAAATAAATATAAATAATAAAATGATTAAATTTGTATAGAAAATTTTGTTTTTAAATTCATTTTATTCCATACTACCATCAGTTAATTAGAAAGAAAACAATTTTGGAAACCTTTAAAATCTTTTGTTCCTATGTGTTTATATATTAAAGTTCAATGTTTCTTACAAACATGTTGAACTTTTACAATTTGAAAAATTCTTATTTTCACTTAATTATCCACTTTTTCCTATATTTTTAATATCTTTATTTATTTATTTTGGAGTAGTCTATTTATTTTATTAAGAATATTTGGACTATATCTTGTGGTGATATGACACAAATCTTATAACTCCTATAAAACCTTGCAAAGTAAATTAAATATACAAATCATATTTATTCAACCGCCATCTTTATATAAATCATTCTTATTTAAAGATTAATCTCACTTCACACATAATCAAATTTACACAAACTTAGACATAGAGTACGTATTCAAACTCCCAATACCATATTTAACCCCTAAACACATAACTATAAACCTTGTGATATAAATACATCTTTACCTTTATATACTAGACAATATATTGCTTCCATTGTTTAGAATATTAATTCTCAAAATATGTAATAACTAATAATCACTATCTTCATTAAAAATTAATAATTAAATTATGATATAAAAATATAAAACTTTATTTTTTAAAGTTTAGAAATTTTTTTATAATAATCCAACTTGAAAATATGTTTATAAATGATTTAACTTGAAAGTTAATAACATTTTTTAACCAAAACCAAATTTAAGTTTTAAAACTTTTATAAACATCATTCTACATTGAACTTGGGTTATCCTAAAAATCTCCATAAACCTTTAATAACAATGTTCCATCCAGTAACTTGGATGACTCAAATTTTTTATTGGTCAAAATGCTTTCCCAAAGGATATATATCGTTTGTTCTTTACCTCCCACAGATATACAGTTTATATTGTCCTCGCCTATATAATGATTGCATTTCTCATCCAGATTGTCAAAGAAACCATATCGTCGAAAGCATTTAATCTTTCGCCATGTCTGTGATAGGTCATATCCCCTCGAGCCACCCAGTGGTCCGGGAAGGCCGAAAATCAACGGTAATCCCAGCTCGTCCCTCACAGCCCCAGCAATGCAAACTCTGCCCTTCCGATTTGCAAATGCTCTGCTGCGATTACATTCAGAAAGGTCTTTTATACGACATGCCCTTCGCCGATCATGAGCACTTCGTTTCGGTGGTGGAGCTTCTGAAGAAGAGCCTCTCGGAATCCCTGGTCTACTTTTACCCGTTGGCGGGAAGGCTGCTCACTGATTCGGATGGCGTTGTGTATATCGACTGTAACGATGCCGGGGCAGATTTGATCGAAGCATCCGCGCCCGATGTCGGGATTCAAGAAATAATGGGGCCGGAGATCGGTCCGGTCGTTCGGCAATTGTTTGCGCGCGATGGCGCTAACAATCTTAACGGTCACTTTCATGCTCTTCGTAACCCTAAAATCCTAAGTTCCTTATGTCGGTTTTAATAGTACGACTCATTTTTAAGTTTTTAAATGGAACTCAAATAGTTAGCCTTAGTCCCAAATTCCAATCTTTCATATAGTAAATGTAAGTCTCTTTCCATTTATGGAAATTCTAAATTTATTTTGACCAAGGAACGAACTCACTTATTTTCTGTTTCTGTTTTTTCTGTTCTCATTCTTACTTTCTAATTTGGATTATGATCAGGTAACGAAGCTGAGAGATGGAGTCGCGATAGGCTTCACAATCAACCACGCAGTCGTAGACGGCACTTCACTCTGGCATTTCATAAACTCATGGGCGGATCTCTGCAGAGGACTGTCCACAATCTCTCACCTGCCTATTCACAGTCGATGTTTCGACATAAAAGGCTCCCGCATCGCTCTGAACCTGCCTAAAACACAAACGATCGACAAATTCTCCCCGCCTGGGCTGAGCGAAAAAATATATCACTTCAGCAAGGAGACGATATGGAGGCTAAAGGACAGAGCTAACCGGAATAAGTCAAATGACCAAATTATAATCTCGTCCTTCCAGGCACTCTCTGCCCACATATGGCAGGTCATCACACGGGCTCGTGGCCTGCCTCCCGACGAGGCGACGACCTTCAAGCTTGCACTAAACTGCCGACCGAGATTGATACCTCCGTTGCCTTATTCTTACTTCGGCAACGCCATCCAAATCGTTAGCACCACAGTCACGGCAGGAGAGCTCCTGGCCTGCGATATCTCTTCCGCAGCGTCGTTGCTGCACCGAATCATATGGCCACACCGAGATGAAAACATCAGGGCGGGGCTGCAAAAATATAAGCAGTGCCCGACTGTCCTGAAGCTGGATAGAACCATCCGCGATAACAGTATGATGATGGGAAGCTCTCCAAGATTTCCAATGTACGACAACGATTTCGGATGGGGAAGGCCGGTGTGCGTTAGAAGTGGGTGGGCAAACAAGTTTGATGGCAAAATGTCTGCATATCCGGAGAGGGAAGGAGGAGGCGGCGTGGATGTGGAGATTTGTCTTATGCCTCATTCCATGGCTGCATTGGAAACCGATCCAAAGTTTCTTTTTCCATGAACACTTCGCCTGATTATGTTGTTATAAGGGTTTATTTTGGGATAATATTAGCACAGTTATTTAATTTGTGGTTATGTAAAAAGTTAAGTGTCACAAATAAGTTATTTGTTACTTGTTCTTCATGTCTAGTTGTCTATGTCTAAGTCATGTCTATGTCTAAGCGACATGTCATCACTGTTTACAAAAAGCTAAACAACCAATGTTATTCGGAGGTTGTCATCACTGGCCTTCATCTAGTTAAACGGGTTGTTTACCAAATGGTAATTCCTAGCCAATGTTCATGATATGAGGAATAAAATACAGAGACCATCTCTTAAGTGTGGGTTAAATTGCAATGGCTATTCTTGTTAAACGGGTTGTTTACCAAATGGTAATTCCTAGCCAATGTTCTTAACCAATGTTCATGATATGAGGAATAAAATACAGAGACCATCTCTTATGTGTGGGTTAAATTGCAATGGCTATTCTTGTTGAGTTTTATACTTTTGTTTTTATTTTATATCTTAGTTTTTATGATGTTATGGAAGTTCAAATTTGGAAGGACAGGGTTGGTTTTTGCTTGTGCCAACACTCAATGGTATTTTGATTATAATCGATTTGGTTGATCATTTCATAATAGGAGATATGGCTCATTATTATTGTAAAAGTAAATGTTATGTATTGTGTGAATTCATGGAAGTGACAATAGGGATAAAGAGTTCCTAGCACAACATGGAAAATTTTTGGTGCTATGCCATTAATTCTTTTGTCAAATGGTCATGATAACAAGATGAATGAGATAAGAAGGCTCAAATTGAAAACAAATGGTCATGATAGCAAGCTAATAACACGATGAATAGTCATAATAACAAGATGATAGAAAGATTAATTCCTTTGTCAAAAGGTCAAGAGAGCATGATGAATGAGATTTGAAGACTCAAATGGGAGGTGCAAATATATAGGTGGAATTACTTCATGTTGGAATCCAAGTTGGGGTGCTCCCTAGCTTTCTAGGGGGTTAACATGTCCAATATACAATAGCTTCCATGGTTAACAAGATTGTGTCTAATTCAAAAATTCCAAAGAAGACCTTATGTCTTTCCCTTCCTTATTGCTATTATAGAGACCTTGGTGGATTTGATAGAAAATAATTTTGAAAGATTAATATTTTATTTTATTTTATTAATTCTATCATGTTTTTTTATGTTATTTTATTATTATGTAAATTTGTAAAACAATGTCCCTAGTATGTTTTTAATGTTAGAATCTATATAAACAAGTTTTCAGGTTTTTCATAGTTATTTAAATCAAAATTCTATATTTTTATGTTGTAATATTAAGTGATTATATCTCAATTTTTTCAACATAAATATAATTATTATTAAAAAAATTATATTATGTAATCTTTCTCCCCCACACAATTAATAAATTAAAAACAATTTTATTTTTAAATTTATAATATAATCTTATTAGTATTAATAATAATATAATAATATACTAAAATAAAATATTTAAATTAATCTTATGAAAAAACTAAAACTTTATACATTAATTTTGTTAAGTTTTTATATAGATGTTGGATGAGTTTTGGATTATTAATCTTCCAAGTGAGTTCAAAGTTTAATGTTTGTAAGATAAAGATTTCTTACATATATGGACTTGATTATTTAATTTATGGAGATATCTATAGTTTAATCTTCTTATTAATTCTATCTTTTAATGTTTGTAAGATAAAGATTTCTTACATATATGGACTTGATTATTTAATTTATGGAGACATCTATAATTTAATCTTCTTATTAAGTCTATCTTTTAATTCTAACATGTAACTTAACATTGTAACTTTTAAAAAGAAACATGTTTAGTACTATTAGATCCAGAAACAATATTACTTTTCTTAAAATTTATATGAGTCTAAAATTAATTTTAAATTTATAAATGAAATTATTTTTTTCAAATTTATATAAGTATATAAAATAATTTAAAAAAATATATATATGCAATTGTCAAATTTGCAATAGTTATTGCCTTTGTATTTTTTCCAAAAGATCAATAATTTGGTTTACAGACTTAAAAAAATAGGTTTTAATTTTGAAGATGGCTAATAAATAATTTTGAGAAAAGGTTCTAATTTTAATTATAGACAATAAATAATGTTAGGATAAGAATTTTTTAAATAAGTAATATTATTAAGGTTTACAAATCTATTTAGTGTAGTGTATAGTATTAATTTTTTTTGGAAAATTAAAAAATCTATCATAATTTAGTTGTCAAAACTCGCATAAGGATAGTCATCACTAGTTACTATTCACAAATGTAAGTTGATTCATCACCATTATTCAAAATAAAATTCAATTGTTTAATCTACATAACTGCCCAAATATATTTCTCGAGCCTCTCTAAAACTAACTTAAAGCTCCTCACTAGACCTAGCAACTACATGCATAAACTATATCATGGGAATTCATTGTATGAGTGCTTATGTGATTTATTTGGGTTGCACCATTCCTTTCTTCAAGACTTCAAATGAATTTTCATTTTCATTTTAGTTTCATAACTTCCAACAATTGTTCATGTGCTTATGTGCTTAATTCACTGTGCATAAATTTTGAGCCTTTGATTTGCATTTCATGCAAAAGGTTTCACCTCTACCAGAAATGCTCCAAAATATTGTATCTTCATTGAGTTGCATTTATGCTAGATTGAATTGGTTTATGGGTTTTTTCAAGACTAGGGATCTATTCTCTTGGTCACCATAATTTATGAGCAAGCAACCTTTGTGTAAATTTTTTGGCATGTTTTTTTTGCCAAATTTATTGTAAAGGGGTTATTGGTCTTGTTTTTTATATACCTTTTCACTTAAGTCTCCATTTCTCATACAATTTGAGTCATTGTAAAAAAGTATTATACTCTATTTTGAATGAGTGGTTGCACACCACCCTAATTTGCCTTTGAGATAGTTATTTTATCATGAGATCAATGAATATATGTTGATTTGTAACACCCCTAGTTCAGATTTATAACTGATACTACATTCTAAACATTTTTGCTATGAAGTATGTACATAGCATGTTTATTATTTTAATATAAAATTTCCAATTCGTTGTGTGGGGAGGAATATGTTGAAGAGGAGATCCATATATTAACCGAGCTTTGTGAGCGGGTAAGGTTTTCCTGTGTACCTTGTTTCCTTGTTCAGTTGTTTTCTAAACCTTATGTTAAAATCCAAAAACTCATGTTCCTAATCCAAACTCAAATGGGGGAGTGATTAATAATTAAATATTAATTAAACTTTGGGAAAACTTAATTAATTTTAATTAAGTAGTTAATGGAAATTAGGAGAGGGAAACGTGGTTCCTTTGGGATAGCCACGTGGGAACCCAAATGATGACACTCGTTATCCAGGAATGTTGAGGCAAAATCCTGGTGGGGTGGCAAATTCTTGGGGAGGAAAATTCAGTCACAGGCAGTGAAGTAAATCACTATGTGATTTTGAATGCAGAGAGGTGAAGAAAACTCCGTTTTTACAACTTGTACTGGCATTGTATTTCCTTTTGTTGAATTAACCAATCAATTGGCAATTTGTGCATGAAACCCCGAGTGGAATTCCGACACTTGCAGTGAAGTGTATCACTGTGTGTCTGTGAATGAGATCTGGTGGGTTAATTGCGGAATTGACAAGGAATTGGTTAGAAACTGTTGTTTTGGTTGTGCCTAGTAGATATTATTTCGTATTTCCCAGTTATTTCTACACTGTCCATGTGAGTGAGCTGAGGGGGTTGGTGAGTTATCTCTGGTTAATGTTTGGATCTCGGCTCGAGGGTGGACTTGGGAGCTGAAATAATACAAGCTGGACAAGTTCTACAGTTGGGTGGAGCGTGGCTCACACGCAGTCAGTTGTTCTTTCAGAAAAGAATTCTCAGATAAGTATATTCAGAATTCTAATTTTCTATAATTTATCTGTTAAATGATCATTTGAGAGAAATTAATGTTGATATTTTATGTTTTTGAATTTCTATTCTATTATATATTATTTCTCTGCAAATATGCTTTGAAAAATAATGTTTGTGGCATAACCATTAGTTAGAATTTATAGAATTGAATTAAATTCTGATAATAAGTTTCTTGTAGTTAAATGGTATTTTTCTACACATTTCCTTAATTCTGGAAATTGTCCTAGTTTTGAGGAATTGGTGAAAATTATTTAAACGGTGCTTTGGTCAAGAAATTGGGAAAGATAATGAGGAATTAATTGTTCAACTGTAAATTGGGACCTGATTATGGATGGTTTATAAATACCATGATCTGAGTTATAATTACCATTATTATTTTGATTTGGTTGATATTTTAGTTTAAAGAGATGGTTAGTTAACTAAAGAAAACCATGAATTGGTTGTATGGTTTACAAAACCATGGACTAGTTTAGTTAAGTAAAAATGTTGAAACTAATACGGAATGTTGAAGACATGTTTTAGTTATGTTATGGGTCTTAAAATAGACTTATGCTTCCACAAATGTGGGCATAATGTATTTATGCATGTGATTAATTTATAAATATGTTATTCTCTATAATAATAAAAATTTATGTGTGTTTTGTTTAGTCATTGTAATGCGAGAGGGAATTACAAGTTGGTATCAGAGTGCATGTTGCAGCTCTCAACCTCTGGAATCAAATTTATTTTCTTAAAAAGAGATATACATGTACACGAATATATGATGAAATTGATTTTTGAAACTGGTAATCATTGTTGGCTCAGATTGCTAGTGTTACAGGCCATTTAATTTGCATATTGTCAGTAAAGACAAGCAAATGGAGTTAAAGAGATGGCAGAGGATACTGTATTTTCTAATTTTGTTGAAGAAGTTGGTGAAGAACAACAAGGTAATGAATCCAATGGTCACCAAAGTGGGACATGGACCATGGATGTTGTGCAAACTTTGAGGAATTTGCAATTTGGAAACAATGTAATTTTGCAAAGTTTGGAACAAAAAAACCAAATCAATCAACAGTTAATGAAAAATTTGGTCCAACTGCAAAATCAAATGCATCAAGTGACTTCTAACTTGGAAAAAGGTGAAGATGTTGATGTATATGTAACTTCGAAATGTATTTCACCTATGTATTTCATCTATGTATATTGTACTCCTATAGAGATGTCTTATTCCTCTATAAAAAAGTGTCGTCATTTGTATTGACAAGTGTCGCAAGTGTCGTAACTTGCCGATGGGTTATTAGACCACCATGTGTGGGGTCGACCCTGATTAAGTTAACCATGGGTTATTAGGCTAAGCTAGACAAGTCGGCCCCATTAGTTTATTGGGCAGGAAACCTAACAAGTATAAATAGAGATCGGGAGATCTCTATTTGGACATCTCATTACTCACTTCTACATCACTCGGAAAGTGGCGCACATGTGAGGAGGAGGATCATCTGCTACGATAAGACTATCTCTTGTACTTGGGTTGTACTTTGGTTGTATTATTGCTCTATCTATCTTTGAGGAAGTTGTGGGGTTTTTCACCTTAGGTTTTCCTCATGGAAACTCTGTGTGTCTATTGTCTCTTATGTTTGCCTCTTATTGTGATTGACATGATTAACATGCTTGATATGATTGATATGTTGTACATACTATTATCTCAGTAAAGATCCTACAGTATATTGAATTAATGCTCAAAATTTAACATGGTATCAGAGCTTCCCTGAGAAGAAGACATTGTGCAGTAGTAGAAACTAGGGTTTCTTGTTTATTGGGTTTCTCTCCATAGATTTTGGAAAAGTAATATGATAGATTGACTCTCCTTAGCAAGGTGAATCTTTATGTCCAATCAGAATTCAATTCTAAGCACTTCAGTTTTTGATGCAGGGGCATCTTGTAGAGACATCCATGCGAGCATTTTGACACACGTTGCAGTTCAAGGTTGAATCAAGGGAACCTGAATCTAAGAAGGAGCTTACTCGAATATCTTGATAATAGTATGTTTTCAGTTATAGAACAGTAGTTAGAAATAATTGGCTAATTTGGCTCCCTGCGAGGAGACTAAGCCACCTAGATAGACTGTTACAAGATTTTAGGAAGTAGTTACTTAAAATTAGAAAGAAACCTTTCAGCTGGGCAAGTAGAGCTGGCGAATGGCATTTCTAGGCATCGATTTTGTAACTCCCAGTTAGATAGGAATTGGAAGAGTTTTTTATCATAATAAAAGAAAGAAAGCAATATGTGAAAGCTACTAATTAATAAAAGAAAAAAAATCGAGATTTGGGGAGAAGATGAAGTGATTTGTGTGAATGATTCAATTGTGAATGGAGGATTCTTCTCCTGCTTCCTTCATTTTCTAAGTGTCTATAACCATGTTTTGTTTGCATGTATGAAGGAGTTTTAGTCATCTGCCACCAGATCCCACGGATGACAGTCACACCAGGTTCATTTCGGTAGAACTGGGCATAATACCCTACCCTCTATCCAGGTAACGCCTGCAACGACCCAATGAAGTAGGACTGAGCCAAAATCCACCATCGAACACTTCTATTGTTAGAGAAATCGGAGGAATTAACATTTTCGCAGTCGCAGGTACAGGGGGTGATTCTCATAGGAACAAAACCAAATTGTTTTAAGGCTCCAACCATGGACGAGTCCCCAGATACGAGTGGGTGAATCTCTAGTGATAGACATTGAGGGATTCAACGATCTCATCTAACCTTGCATTGAAATTGAGACACAACCATCGAAAATCTAAAGGAGAGGGCATGACCCACTGTTGCGACCTGGGATATGGACAGAGTCATTTAATGAAGTAGCATGGAGTTGATTTGGGGACTGAACCTTAACAAGGGTGATTCAGATACAGAAATATGAGGCCATAGATAGTGTGCCCACCTTCAATAGAGCTGAGAAGACTCACATCGTTCGTGTAGGGATAAGCCCCCATAGGCTCACACCATTTTTTGGCACCAGTTTTGGCCCTACAAATTAGGGTTTCCACAAAAATATGAATTTCTAAAATCTGAAGACATGGCTGGAAGCTCCTTGGAAAAATCGAGGTTTAGAGCTTTGGATCAAGATTTTTGGCTAGGTAAATCTCTGGGAAACTCAAACCCTAATTTAGGGTCATCCCTAGTGAATCCGAGAAGACTAAAAGGCATTTATGAAGGGTGAAATTTTGCAGAACTCAAATTCTGAGTATACCAGGATGATCAACTCTTCAAGGTGCATCTTTCTATCCTTTCAGAAAGTTGAAATTCACATTTTGAATTTTTAGGGTTTCTCTAACAAACCCTAGTTCAGCTCCAGATCCAGATTTCTGCAAATCAAGTCGTAAGACCTAAATCTTTTCTATTTCCATTTGAAGTACTCTTTAAAGATGTCTCACCACACCAAGCTTGAGGATAAGCTTGAAGGGGCTGATAACTTCCAAGCCTGGAAGTATAGGATTGGGTTAATTGTGGAAGAAAATGAATTGGATACTTACATAAAGGAAGAGGTCCCTGTCCCAAAGGAAGAAGAGGCTAAGGCCTTACATAAGAAGAATTTGGTCAAGGAAAAGAGGATCATTGTTGATTCTATTAAAGAACACCTCATTCCACAAGTGTCATCTCTAAAGACACCCAAGGCTATGTTTGACTCTTTGATCAAGCTGTTTGAAGGGAAGAACATAAATCAGAAGATGACTCTGCGGAATCAATTGAAAGGGGTAAAGCTTCAGAATGGAGAGACCATTCAATCATATTTCTCCAAGGTCTCTCAGATCAAGGAACAACTTGAAGCTATGGATGAAATGGTGGAGAATGGTGAAATTGTCATGACCACTCTGAATGGCCTTCCTAGGTCATGGGATTCCTTTATTCAAGGGATTTGTGCAAGAAGGAAATTGATCTCCTTCAGTAGACTATGGGAGGAATGTTCACAAGAAGAGGCTAGGCTCGTAGCCTGAGAAGAAAAGATGGGAAGTGAAGACCAAGCTCTCGCAGCTCACACCAAAAGAAACAAGCCTAAGAAGGAGCACTCTCAGCATAAGAGATCCACTCACTATCATCAAAAGAATAAGAAGGATCTCAGATGCTTCACATGTAATGAGAAGGGTCACTTTGCTGTAGATTGTCCCAAGAACAAAAGGGACAACAACAACAACAACTTCAACAAGAAGAAGAAGAATGAAAAAAGGAAATATCATGCTCATGCTGCTGAGGATGATGAATCCCACAGGAATAAGACTAGAGCAAAAAGTGATGGCTCATCAAGTGAAGATGAATATGTTCTAATCTTTGCTCTCAGAGGTACTATCTCTCATGGTTGTAATGATTGGCTTATTGATAGTGGGGCTTCCAAACAATGACTATGTTTAAAGAATCTTTTGTAAATCTATCTGAACATGAGTCACCCCATAAGGTGAAACTTGGGGATGACTATCAATACCCTATCAAGGGAGGTGGTGAAGCCTCCTACAACCTAGACTCTGGGAAGTCTTTGAAGATGAAAGATGTTTTGTATGTACCCGGGCTCAAAAAAAACTTACTCTCCATATCTGCATTGGATGCAAAAGGCATGCAGGTTTCATTTGTAGATGGCCAAGTCCTAATGTGGCCAAAAGGTAAAACTATAGATGATGCAGTGGTGATTGGAGAGCAAGAGGGAGGATTGTATAAATTAAAGGGAAACCTGAACATGCCATGGTACATGAATCCATGGAGCCAAGTGAACTTTGGCATAGAATGCTTGCTTGTGTGCACTATAGAGCACTACCAATTGTGAGAAAAGTTGTAGAGAGTCTTACTAAAATCAAGACAAAGCATGAAAGTGTTTGCAAAGGATGTGCAAAAGGAAAGAACATAAAGAAAGCATTTCCAAGTAGTGAAAGCAAGGCAAAAGGAATTTTGGAAATCATCCACTCTGATGTATGCGGTCCGATGTCATCCAGTTCTCTGAGTGGGTATGTTTACTATGTCTCTTTCATTGATGACTTCTCCAAGAAGACTTGGGTTTACTTCTTGAAGAACAAGGATGAAGTGTTTGATAAGTTCAAGGAATTCAAAGCCTTGATGAAAAATCAAGCTGATAAGAAGATCAAGACCTTCAGATCTGACAATGGTGGAGAATTCACTTCAGGAGATTTCAAGAAGTTATGCAGTGATTCAAGAATTAAGAGGGAGTTGACTGCTCCTTACAATCCACAACAGAATGGAGCTGCAGAAAGGAAGAATCGAACAATCATGGAAGCAGCACGGGCAATGCTACATGACCAGGATCTGCCTATGCATCTATGGGCAGAAGCAGCTAGGACAGTTGTATATGTGCAGAATAGAACACCACGCAAAATATTGGACAACAAGACACCATAAGAGGTTTTCTCTGGTAAGAAACCTGAAGTCAGCCATCTCAAAATATTTGGTTGTCCAGTATACACTCATTTCCCAAAGGACAAGAGGACCAAGCTAGATCCTTCAGGAAATAAGGGTAGCTTTGTGGGTTACAATGAAAGCTCGAAGGCTTATAGAATATACTTTTCAGGGTTCAAGAAGATTGATGTCAGTAGGGATGTAACATTTGATGAAAACTCAGCATTCATCAAATCAAGGAAGACACATGTTGAAGATCATGAAGAACCAAAGGAATCCAGATTTAAAGACACTACCATGACTGAAGCAATTATAGATGCTGATCATGAAATTGAAGATCTGCAAGAACCTGTAGATCCACCTCCTGAGAAGGACTCTCACAAGAGGAAACCTGCATGGGCTAGAGAGCTCATTCAAGATGCAGAAAGATATGGCATTCTAGAAGAAGAACACAGATCAAAGAAGAGAACTAGATCACATACCAGCTATGTTGCTTTACTCTGTGATATTATGAACAAAGACCCTTCCAGTTATGAAGAGGCAACGGAAAAGAAAGAATGGAAGGATTCCATGGTCGAGGAATATTAGTCGATTATGAATAATGATGTTTGGGATGTGGTCGCAAGACCTGATGGGAAGTCTCTTGTGACTTCCAAATGGATCTACAAGATCAAGCATGCTGCAGATGGCACCATAGAGAAATACAAAGCGATATTTGTAGCTCGTGGCTTCTCCCAAAAAGAAGGAATCGACTATGAAGAAACTTTTTCTCCTGTAACAAGATACACTTCCATTAGATCAGTACTTGCTCTGGCTGTAGTAATGAAATGGAAGATACACGAGATGGATGTCAAGACTGCTTTATTGAATGGTGTAGTCGAGGAGGAAGTATATGTGGAGTAGCCACTTGGTTTCGAGACACATGACAGGAAGTCATATGTGTGCAGGTTGAAGAAAGCCTTATATGGATTGAAGCAAGCTCCTAGGACTTGGTATCGTAGGATAGACAACTTTCTATGTAGTTTGGGCTTTACCAAGAGTAAAGTGGATTCCAACCTTTACTACAAGGTTGAGGAAGGAAATCCTATGATACTATTGTTGTATGTAGATGATCTATTTGTAACAGGTAATGATAGTTTGATTGCCAATACCAAGAGGAAGCTTGTAGCCAAGTTTGAGATGAAGGACTTGGGGATAATGCATTATTTTCTAGGCATGGATGTGTGGCAGAGTACATATGGAATCTTCCTTGGACAAGGGAAGTATGCAATGGAGATCCTGAAGAGGTTCAGGATGATGGACTGCAAGGCCATGGCCACACCTATGGCATTGAACTTGAAGCTTTTGTGTGATGCTTCATCTGATTCGGTTGATGTCACAGTGTATCGTCAGATGATTGGGTCCTTGATGTACCTGATGAACAAGAGACCAGATATTTGCTTTGCGGTGAACACATTGAGCTAGTTCCTGACAGATCCCAGGGGTGTTCACCTAGTTGTTGTAAAGCATATTCTGAGGTACCTGAAGGGTATAGTTGATTATGGACTCAAGTATGATGCGAACCAAAATTTTAACCTGGAAGGTTATGTTGATTCGGACTGGGCGGGCAGTGCTACAGATAGGAAGAGCACATCTGGGTGCTGCTTCAGTATGGGATCAGGTGTGATCTCTTGGTTTAGCAGGAAACAGTCCTACATGGCAGTAAGTACAGCCGAAGCAAAGTATGTTGCAGCTTGTTTGGCTAGTTGTGAGGCAGTATGGCTTCGGAAGCTATTGTCTAAGTTATTTGATCTCCCGTTGGATGCTACTGGTATCTTTTGTGACAACCAGAGTTGTGTGAAGCTGTCTGAGAACCTGGTGTTCCATGACAGGTTGAAGCACATTGAGATCAAATATCACTATATCAGGGATATGGTGCAGAGAGGAGCAGTGAAGCTCCTGTATGTTGCGACGGGTGAGCAGGTTGCGGATGTGCTGAAGAAACCACTAGCCAAAGTGAAGTTCAAGTACTTCAGAGAGAGGCTTGGTGTTCTTCAGATTGACGTCACTTCGAGGAAGAAGTGATGGACACATTTGCTGGAGCCATTCCAAGCATGGTGAGAGGAGGACCCTTCCCATGGCTGTGGACATAAGCACTGGATGATGAGCATCAAGACGATGTTCTAGTTTCTACTCTGTATGATCAGCTGGATCATTTATATGTATGCATGTATGCATCATGTTGGATGATAGATATGATCAGTTGGATGATTTATATGTATGTATGTATGCATCATGTTGGATGCTGGATATGATCAGTTGGATCATGTGTATGTATCTGTAGATGTATCAGGAGGATACATTGTATGATCAGGTAGATCATGTATGTTGATATGTATCAGGTATGATCAGGTAGATCATGTGTTTGTATATGTATCAGGTGGATACATTGTATGATCAGGTAGATTATGTATGATGATATGTACCAGGTAGATACTGTGTATGCATCAGATGGATGCATTGTATGATCAAGATGATCATAGATGATGAGCTTTAGGATGTTGCTCCAGATGACATGCATCAAAACGATGCAGTGATGATGATCAGAATGATCATGTGTACATCAGGATGATGTATGGTGAGTATCATGATGATACTCTATGGCCGTGGAACAGGTTGTGTAGATGAGCATGTAAGTTGACCTGGGAGATCCTATAGGTCGAAGCTGTGTGCTCGTAATAGCCTGGGATGCTATTTCGAGGCATTGCTCTGAGAGGACATATAATAGCACCCTGGGAGATCCTATAGGTCAGAGCTGTGTGCCCGTAACAGCCTGGGATGCTCTTTTGAGTTTTTGTCCTATGGCATATAATAGCACCCTAGGAGATCCTATAGGTCGGAGCTGTGTTCTCGTAACAGCTTGGGATGCTCTTGTAAGGTTTTTCCATGACCACATATAATAGTGCCCTGGGAGATCCTATAGGTCGGAGCTGTGTGCCTGTAACAGCCTGGGATGCTCTTGTGAGGTTTTGTGGTGATCACATATAATAGCACCCTGGGAGATCCTATAGGTCGGATTTGTGTGCCCGTAATAGCCTGGGATGCTCTTGCGAGGTTTTGTGGTGGGGTCACATGTAATCTGTCCCTGTGAGATCCTATAGGTGGGAGTTGTGTGCCCGTAATATGCTGGGATTCTCTTGCGAGGTTTTGTGATGCATGTAATAAGTCCTGAGAATTCCACAGTATGGCCAGTGATGATGAAGACCTGCAGGTGGTGGGCCTACATCTAGTATGAAAAAGGACTGGCTCTGTAGAACTTTCTATGGTGACTAGATTCAAAGATTGATTGAGATAGCAGCAGCAGTGACGACGATGATGATTCGCTGATGATGATCCAGAGAAGAAGACTTGTGCTAGCAAATCTGTTTCGAGAAATACCTTCCTAGTTAAGAGGGAGTGTTGATGTATATGTAACCTCAGAATGTATTTCACCTATGTATTTCATCTATGTATATTGTACTCCTATAGAGATGTGTTATTCCTCTATAAGGAAGTGTCGTCATTTGTATTGACAAGTGTCGCAAGTGTCGTAACTTGCCAATGGGTTATTAGACCACCATGTGTGGGGTTGGCCCTGATTAAGTTAACCATGGGTTATTAGGCTAAGCTAGACAAGTTGGCCCCTTTAGTTTATTGGGCAGGACAGGACAAGTATAAATAGAGATCGAGAGATCTCTATTTGGACATCTCATTATGCACTTCTACATCACTCGGAAAGTGGTGCACATGTGAGAAGGAGGATCATCTGCTAGGAGAAGACTATCTCTTGTAATTGGGTTGTACTTTGGTTTTATTATTGCTCTATCTATATCTGAGGAAGTTGTGGGGTTTTTCACCTTAGGGTTTTCCCCATGGAAACTCTATGTGTCTATTGTCTCTTATGTTTGCCTCTTGTTGTGATTGACATGATTGACATGCTTGATATGATTGATATGATGTACATGTTATTCTCTCAGTAAAGATCCTAGAGTATATTGAATTAATGCTCAAAAATTAACAGAAGAGTCCATGAACAGAGACATGCTTGACAGGTATCACTTTTCTCAAGGAAAAGATGAGAATAGGAGGAGATTATATTTCCACCGTAAGTCCAATGAAAGTTATCATGGGACTAAGAGTAATAAGCAAGATAACTACCCTATAAAGCAGTGAACTTGAGAAAGCATGATGTGATGTTAGAAGCTGAGCTCATAAAATTAAAACCTCCAACCTTTGACAGACAGAAGACAGGTGATGCTGCAGAACTATGGCTTATGTAAATGAATAAGTATTTGCAATTACATAACTATTCAGAAAACCAAGAAGTGCGGATTGCAATATATAATTTGCAAGGAAATGCTTATAAATGGTGGAAACATCTCAAACACGTGGAAAGTTTAGATGAGAAGAAGATTTCATGGAGGAGATTCCAAAGAATTTTCAAGAAAGAATATCTATCATAGCATTTTTATGACAAAAAAAATACAGGATTTCTTTGAGCACGAATTGAGAAATATGTCCATGGAGGACTATGAAAACAGATTCTTGGAGCTATTGGGATACATTGAGTTTATTAAGGATGAAAAGGTGAAAATTCAGAGTTTTATCAATGGTTGTCCTATGTACTATAAATATAGATTGACTTATGATGAACCTCGCACTCTGAAAGATTGTTTCAAAAACGCTAGATGCTTGTATGAGCAAAGAAAAAATAGGCAGGAAGTGCAAAAGGTTTGGAAAGGTAAGTTGAAAGAGAAGCAAGATCAGAGGAAAAAGAGGTTTAAACCTCTGGATATAAATAAGGACAGTTACACTTCTTTTAAACCACCGATACCTAAAGGAGAATCCATGATGGATGAGTCTTCAGGGAAAAAAAATCAACCCAAGGGAAATGTTGGGGATGTGGTGGAGATCACTTCTTAAACAAATGTCCTAAAAGAAGAAATAAGGGAACCGGTGTGTATAATATGAAAGAAGCTTCTATTGTTGGCGATGTTGCTAGAAGTGTTCCTCACATTTATGCAACATTGGAAAATCGCCAAGATGATCATCAATCTTCTATGATCAAGATTGAGGTAAATTAAAAGATGTGCCTATTTCTATTTTAATTGATTCTGGAGCTTCTTATAGATATATTAATTTACTAACTTGATTGAAAGGTGTAAATTGATGACTCATGAATTGTCTAAGCCTAGAATTGTTCAGTTGGAAACTAGTATGAAGAGGAAGATCATAGCTATGGTCAAAAGTTGTTGTTTTGAAATGAATGGAAACCAAACCAGTGCATATTTAGACACCTTTCCTCTTGGATCCTATGATGTGTTGATCGGAATGAATTGGGTAGAGAAACACTTTGATGTTTAGGACTGCCACAATAAATTTGTTACATGTTTGAATGATGATGGAAGCAATAATGTAAAAATAAGAGGCCATTTGAGACCCATGTCCTTAAGATAGATTCCATTCTTACAAATAAAGAAATGCATCAGAAAAAAATGCCAGCTGTATGTGATTTATGTAGAAGAATTACCTACTGAAAAAGAAACAAGTTTGGATGAATATCCAGTGCTGAAGAATTTGAAGATGTATTTCAAGAAGTTCCTGGGTTACCACCCAGGAGGGATATCGACTTCACAATTGATTTGGTGCTTGGAACTATGACAGCATCAAAAGCACCATAAACCGTGCCAGCATCAAAAGCACCATACATAATGGGTACTCTGCAGTTAAAAGAATTGCAAATGCAACTTGAGGAGTTACTTAAGAAGGGGTATATACAACATAGTATATCACCTTGGGGTGCTCTAGTTATTTTTGTAAGAAAGAAGGATGGCACACTTAGATTATGTGTGGACTACAGGCAGTCAAACAAGGCCACAATTAAGAACATGTACCCTCTACCTAGAGTTGATGATCTTTTTTATCAGTTGAGAGGTGCGCGAATATTTTATAAGATAGATTTGAGATATGGATATCACCAGATACACATTAAAGATGAAGACATATGTAAAACCACTTTCAGAACTAGAAATGGGAATTATGAGTTTACAGTGCTTCCTTTTTGTTTGACGAATACTCTAGCTACATTCATGTGTTTAATGAATGGTGTATTCATGGAGTTTTTGGATAAGTTCATTATAATATTTTTCGATGATATACTTATATATTCCAAAACCGAGCAGGAGCATGAAGAACATCTCAAGATTACTTTGCAAATCTTGAGAGAAAATCAATTGTATGCCAAGCTTAGAAAATGCACTTTCTATCAGAGACAGTTGTTAGACTTGGGCCATATCATTTCTGAAGAAGGTGTGTCAATGGACCCAATTAAAGTAAAGGCTATTAAGGAATGGCCTACTCCTCGCAATGTTTCTAAGGTAAGATCATTCACGGGACTGGCTGCTTATTACAGAAAGTTTATAAAAGATTTCTAAAAAATAATCCATCTGATTACCGCTTTGAAAAATAAAGGTGTGCCTTTCATATGGAGTCAAAAATATGAAAACAGTTTCAAACTTCTAAAGCAATTGCTCACATGCGTGCCTATATTGAAAATTTCAGACCTGGATAAAAAGTTTTCGGTATGTACTAATGCATCACTTGAAGGAATTGGTGGAGTTCTAATACAGGAAGGACATGTGATTTGCTATGAGTCACGAAATTTAAAGGAGCATGAGATAAACTACGCTACTCATGACTTGGAGGTAGAATCCATTGTTCACGTACTTCGCATGTGGAGGCACTATCTTCTGGGAAGTAAGTTTGAGTTAAGAACTGATCAAAATAGTTTAAAGTATTTATTTGATCAGCCTCAGCTAAATGCCCGACAAGCAATATGGGTTGAATTCTTAAGTGAGTTCAATTTCGAAATCAAGTATTTAAAAGACAAAGAAAATCGAGTAGTTGATGCACTCAGCAGAAGGGGCCAGCTGATGCATGTTTTAGCCATCAGTACTTGGAATTCTAAATTACAAATTAGATTGCTTGAAGCATTGAAAAATCACAAAATTTATCTACAAGTGGCAAGACCATTGCAAGAAGGAAATAAATCATTAAATTTATGCAATTATGCATTGACAGAGGATGGTATTCTTCACTTTAAAGACATAATTTATGTACCTGATAATGAAGAGTTGAAAAAATTTAAATAATAATGAGTGAAATGAATAATGTACCATATGCAAAGCATCCTAAATATCATAAAACTCTAACAATAGTAAAGAAAAATTATTATTGGCCAAACATGAAAAAGGAACTGGCTAATTACATTGCACGTTGTTTAAAATGTCAAAGATTCAAGGCATAGCATCAATATCCAGCTGGTTTACTTCAACCTTTGTCTGTTCCAGAGTGGAAATGGGACACAGTAACTATTGATTTTATTACAGGTTTGGTGAGAGCCATGAGGAAACCTGATTCTATCATGTTCGTGGTTGATAAGTTAACCAAATTAGCCCATTTTATTCCAGTTCAATCAAATTTCAAGGCAGCTAAGATTGCAGAAAATTATATGAAAGAGGTTGCTAGGTTACATGGCATTCTGAAAGCCATTGTATCGGATCGAGATCCAAAATTTACCTCTAATTTTTGGAAAGGATTATTTAAGGAATTTGGGACTAAGATTACTTTTAGCACAACTTATCATCCCCAAACTGATTGGTAGACCGAACGTGTAAATCAAGTTATCGAAGACATGCTCAAGATGTATGTCATGGACAAACCAGGAAAATGGGAAGAGTATTTGAATTTGGTTGAATTCGCTTATAATAATGGCTATCAAGTATCTTTTAGAATGAGTCAGTTTGAAGCTTTATATGGTAGAAAATGTAATGTTCCAATCAATTGGGACAAACCGGTAGACAAATTAATCATTGGGCTTGAAATGCTTTAGGATATCGAGTGACAAGTAGTAAAGATAAAAAAAAAAAATTAAAGATGGCACAAGACCATCAAAAGATTTATGTACATAAAAGAAGAACACATAGAGAATTCCAGGTTGGGGACATGGTGTTCCTAAAGGTTAGAGGCAAGAAAAGTTCCTTGCGGATGGGAAACTGCAAGAAATTGGCTACTAGATTTTGTGTCCCATTTGAAGTTCTTTGTAGAGTTGGATCAGTAGCTTACGAGCTAGCACTACCTCCCACAATCAAAATACAAAATGTATTTCATGTTTCATTACTAAAAAAAAAGTATGTTTATGGTAATAATCATGTTCTTGATTAGTCTGTTCTTCAGGTGGAACCCGAAGGGAAATATAGGTTCAACCACTTTGCATATTGGATCGCAGAACAAGGTGCTCAGGAACAGATTCATCTGACATGTAAAATTCCAATGGACCCATTATAGCCCTGATGAGTCTACTTGGGAATTGGAATATATAATGCGGAAAGAGTATCCACATCTATTTTGAAATGTGTATATAATTAATGTAAATATTCCTGCAGTAATTATGTATTTTTTTATACAATGGTAAACACCGAGGATGGTGTAAACTCTAAGGGGAGGGGATTTGTAATACCCCTGGCCCAGATTTATAATTGATATTGTATTCTAAACATTTTTGCTATGAATTATGTAAATAACATGTTTATTATTTTAATATAAAATTTCCAGCTGGCTGCGTGGGGAGCAATACGCTGAAGAGGAGATACAGATATTAACCGAGATTTGTGAGCGGGTAAGGTTTGCCTGTGTACCTTGTCTCCTTATTCAGTTGTTTTCTAAACCTTATGTTAAAATCCCAAAACCCATGTTCCTAAGCCAAACTCAAATGGGGGAGTGATTAATAATTAAATATTATTAATTAAACTTTGGGAAAACTTAATTAATTTTAATTAAGTAGTTAATGGAAATTAGGAGAGGGAAATGTGGTTCCTTTGGGATAGCCATGTGGGAACCCAAATGATGATACTAATTTTCCAGGAATCCTGGGGAAAAATCCTAGCAGGGTGGCGAATTCCTGAGGAGGAAAATTCAGTCACGGGTAGTGAAGTGAATCATTGTGTGATTTTGAATGCAGAGAGGTGAAGAAAACTCTATTTTTACAACCTGCTTTACAACCCATTTTTACAAGCTATACTAGCATTGTCTTTCCTTTGGTTGAATTAACCAGTCAATTGGAAATTTGTGCATGAAACCCCGAGTGGAATTTCGACACTTGCGGTGAAGTGTATCGTTATGTGTCTGTGAAGGAGCTCTGGTGGGTTAATTGCGGAATTGTCAAGGAATTGGTTAGAAACTGTTGTTTTGGTTGTGCCTGGTAGAGATTATTTCATATCTCCGAGTTATTTCTATGTTGTCCCTGTGAGTGAGCTCAGGGGGTTGGTGAGTTATCTCTGGTTAATGTCTGGATCTCGGCTCAGGGGTGGACTTGGGAGATAAAATATGTTAATGTTTGAGCATTAATTCAATATACTCTAGGATCTTTACGGAGAGAATAACATATACAGTATATCAATGCATATCAATCATATCAAGCATGTCAATCATCACAAGAAGCAAACATAAGAGACAATAAACACACAGAGTTTCTGTGGGGAAAACCCTAAGGTGAAAAACCCCACAACTTCCTCAGAGATAGATAGAGCAATAGTACAACCAATGTACACGGAGATAGACTCCTCCTAGCAGCTGATCCTCCTCCTCACATGTGCACCACTTTCCGAGTGATGGAAGAGTGAGTTATGAAGTGATCAAAATAGAGATCGGGAGATCTCTATTTATACTTGTCTTGACTGCCCAATAAACTTACGGGGTCGACTTGTCTAGCTTAGTACAATAACCCAATGTTAACTTAATCAGGGCCGACCCCACACATGGTGGTCTAATAACTCATCGACAAGTTACGACACTTGTGACACTTGTCAATACAAATGACGACACTTCCGTATAGAGGAATAATAACATCTCTATAGGAGTACAATATGCATAGATGAAATATATGGTGAAATACATTCCGAAGTTACATATACATCAACACTCCCTCTTAACTAGGAAGGTATTTCTCGACACAGATATGCTAGCACAAATCTTCTTCTCTGGATCATCATCAGCGAATCATCATCCTCGAATCATCGTCATTGTCACTGCTACTGCTATCTCAATCAATCTCTAAATCTACTCGTCATAGGAAGTTCTATAGAGCTAGTCCTTTTTCATGTTGGATGTAGACCCACCATCTGTAGGTCTTCATCGTCACTAGCCATACTTTGGAATCATCATGACTTATTATGTGCATCAAAAAACCTTGCTGCAACATCCCAGGATTTTACGAGCACACAGCTCTACCTGTCGGATCTCCCAGGAGCACATTACATGTGACCCATCACAAAACCTGGCTGAAGAATCCCAGGCTGTTATGAGCACACAGCTTTACATGTCGGATCTCCCAGGAGCACATTACATGTGATCCCACCACAAAACCTAGTTGAATCATACCAGGTTGTTACGAGCACACAGCTCTACCTGTCATATCTCCTAGGATCACATTACATGTGGTCCACCACAAAACCTGGCTGAAGCATCCCAGGCTGTTACGAGCACACAACTCTACCTGTCGGATCTCCCAGGAGCATATTACATGTGGTCATGGCAAAAAATTGCAAGAGCATCCCAGGTTGTTACGAGCACACAACTCTACCTGTCGGATCTCTCAAGGACACATTACATGCCATAGGACAAAACCTCGCAAGAGAATTTTCTAGATCTCCCAGGGAACTATTATATGCTAGCGGAAAAACCTAGCAAGAGCATCTACAAATCTCCTAGAGCGTTATTATATGTCCTCCCAGAGCAATGCCTCGAAAGAGCATCTGAGGCCTTTTTCATCCTATCCATATCTCCCATGTCTACTTACATGCTCATCTGCACAACCTGTCCACGGCCATAGAGTATCCACCTGATACTCACCATACATCATCCTGATGTACACATGATCATCCTAATCATCATTACAGCATCATCCTAATGCATGTCATTTGAAGCAACATCCTGAAGCTTGTCATCCATGATCATCCTGATCATACAGTGCATCTACCTGATGCATACCAAGTATCTACCTGATCATACAACGTATCCACCTGATACATATATAGATACATGGTCCAAGCATCCAACATGATGCATACATACATAAATGATCCAACTGATCATATCCAGCATCCAACATGATGCATACATACATAAATGATCAAACTGATCATATCCAACATCCAGCATGATCCATACATACATAAATGATCCAACTGATCATATCCAACATCCAACATGATGCATACATACATAAATGATCCAACTGGTCATACATAGCAGAAACTAGAACATCATCCTGATGCTCATCATCCAGTGCTTATATCCATAGCCATGTGAAGGATCCTCCTTCCACCATGCTTGGAATGGATTCAGAAAGTGTCTCCATCACTTCTTCCTCAAAGTGTCGTCAATCTGAAGAACACCAAGTCTCTCTCTGAAGCACTCAAACTTCACTCTGGCTAGTGGCTTTGTCAACACATCTGCAATCTGCTCATCCGTTGCAACATCCAGGAGCTTCACTGCTCCCCTCTGCACTGTATCCCTGATATAGTGATATATGATCTCTATGTGTTTCAACTTGTCATGGAACACCGGTTTCTCAGACATCTTCACACAACTCTGGTTGTCACAAAATATATTAGTAGCCTCCAGCAGTAGATCAAATAACTCAGACAGAAGCTTCTGAAGCCATACTGCCTCACAACTAGCCGAACAAGCTGCAACATACTCTACCTTGGCTGTACTCAATGCTACACAGGACTGCTTCATGCTAAACGAAGAGATCACACCTGATCCCATACTGAAGTAGCACCCAGAAGTGCTCTTCCTATCTGCAGCACTGCCTGCCCAATCTGAATCAACATAACCTTATAGGTTAAACTTTTGATTCACATAATACTTGAGCCCATAATCAACTGTACCCTTCAAGTACCTCAGAATATGCTTTACAGCAACTAGGTGAACACTCCTCGGATCCGTTAGGAACTAGCTCAATGTGTTCACCGTAAAGCAAATATCTAGTCTCGTGTTCATCAGGTACATCAAGGACCCAATCATCTGACGATACATAGTGACATCAACCGGCTTAGATGAAGCATCACACAGAAGCTTTAGGTTTGATGCCATAGGTGTGGCCATGGCCTTGCGGTCCATCATCCCGAACCTCTTCAGGATCTCTACTGCATACTTCCCTTGTCCAAGGAAGATTCCATCTACAATCTGCCACACCTCAATACCTAGAAAATAGTGCATCATCCCCAAGTCCTTCATCTCGAACTCGGCAACAAGCTTCCTCTTTGTATCGGCAATCAATCTATTATCTCCTGTTACAAACAGGTCATCCACATATAGGGGTAGTATCACAGGATTTCCTTCCTCAACTTTATAGTAAAAGTTGGAATCCACTTTACTCTTGGTAAAGCCCAAACTAGATAGGAAACTATCCATCCTACCATACCAAGTCCTAGGAGCTTGCTTCAAGCCATACAAGGATTTCTTCAATCTGCACACATATGACTCCCTGTCATGTGTTTCAAAACCGAGTGGCTGCTCCTCATACACTTCCTCTTCAACTACACCATTCAAGAAAGCAGTCTTGACATCCATCTGGTGTATCTTCCATTTCATCACTACATCCAGAGAAAGTATTGATCTAATGGAATTGTACCTAGCTACAGGAGCAAAATTTTCTTCATAATCTATTCCCTCTTTCTGAGAGAAGCTAGGAGCTATGAATCTTTCCTTGTATTTCTCTATGCTGCCATCTGCAACATGCTTGATCTTGTAGATCCATTTGGAAGTCACAACAGACTTCCCTTCAGGTCTTGGGACAACATCCCAAACATCATTCTTCATTATTGATTGGTATTCTTCGACCATGGCATCATTCCATTCTTTATTTTGTGCTGCTTCTTGATAATTGGAAGGTTCTTTGTTCATGATATCACAGAGTAAAGCAACATAGCTAGTATGTGATCTAGTTCTCTTCTTTGCTCTGTGTTCTTCTTCTGGAATGCCATATCTTTCTACATATTGAATGAGATCTCTATCCCATGCAGGTCTTCTCTTGTGAGAGTTATTCTCATAGGGTGGATCTACATGTTCTTGTGGATCTTCAATTTCACGATCAACATCTGGAATTGCTTCAGTCATAGTAGTGTCTTGAAATCTAGTTTCCTTACGTTCTTCATGATCTTCAACAGGTGTCTTCCTTGATTTGATGAATGCTGAGTTTTCATCAAATGTCACATCCCTATTGACATCAATCTTCTTGAACCCTGGAAAGTATATTTTGTAAGCCTTCGAACTTTCACTGTAACCCACAAAGATACCCTTCTTTCCTGAAGGATCTAGGTTGGTCCTCTTTTCCTTTGGGACATGAGTGTATACTAGACAACCAAATATTCTGAGATGGCTGACTTCAGGTTTCTTACCAGAGAAGACCTCTTCTGGTGTTTTTTTGTCCAATATCTTGTGGGGTGTTCTGTTCTGTACATATACAGCTGTCCTAGCTGCTTCTGCCCATAGATGCATAGGTAGATCCTGGTCATGCAACATTGCCCTTGCTGCTTCCATGATTGTTCGATTCTTTCTATATGCAACTCCATTCTATTGTGGATTGTAAGGAGCAGTCAACTCCCTCTTAATCCCTGAATCACTGCATAGCTTCTTGAAGTCACCTGAAGTGAATTCTCCACCATTGTCGGATTTGAATGTTTTGATCTTCTTATCGGTTTGGTTCTCCATCAAGGTTTTGAATTCCTTGAACTTATCAAACACTTCATCTTTGTTCTTCAAGAAGTAAACCCAAGTCTTCCTGGAGAAGTCATCAATGAAAGAGACATAGTAAGCATACCCACTCAGAAAACTGGATGACATCGGACCACATACATCGGAGTGGATAATTTCCAAGATACTTTTTGCCTTGCTTTCATTGCTTGGAAATGCCTTCTTTATGTTCTTTCCTTTTGCACATCCTTTGCAAACACCTTCATGCTTGGTCTTGATTTCAAGAAGACCTTCTACAGCTTTACTTTCAATTGGTAATGCTCTGTAGTGCATATGTGCAAGTCTTCTATGGCAAAGTTCACTTGGATCCATGGAATCATGCACCATGACATGTTCAAGTTGTCCCTTGATTTTATACAATCCTCCCTCTTGCTCTCTAATCATCATTGCATCATCTATGGTCTTTCCCTTTGGCCACATTAGAACTTGGCCATCCACAAATGCAACCCTCATACCTTTTGCATCCAATGCAGATATGTAGAGTAGGTTTTTCTTGAGCCCAGGTACATAAAGAACTTCTTTCATATTCAAAGACTTTCCAGAGTCTAGGTTGTAGGAGGCTTCCCCACTTCCTTTGATAGGGTATTGATAATCATCCCCAAGTTTCACCTTATGGGGTGATTCATGTTCAGAGAGATTTACAAAGATTCTTTAAACCCAGTCATGTGTTTGGAAGCCCCACTGTTAATAAGCCAATAATTACAACCATGAGAAATAGTACTTGTGAGAGCTAAGATTAGAACATACTCTTCTTCGCTTGATGAGTCATCATCATCACTTTATGCTCTAGCCTTCTTCTTGGGAGGTTCATCATCCTCGACAGCATGAGCATGATACCTTCTTTTGATGCCCTTCTTCTTCTTGTTGAAGTTGTTGTTTTCCTTCTTATTCTTGGGACAATTTATAGCAATACATCCCTTTTCATTACAGGTGAAGCATATTCTCCTTTCTTTATGGTGATGTGAAGATTTCTTGAAGTGAGATGGCTCTCTCTTGGACTTCCCTTTCTTGGTGTGAGCTGTGAGAGCTTGATCTTCATTCTCCATCTTTTCTTCTCATGCCAAAAGCCTTGCTTCTTCTTGTGAGCATTCTTCCCGCAGTCTGTTGAATGATACCAACTTCTTTCTTGCACAGATTCCTTGGATAAAGGAATCCCATGACCTAGGTAGGCCATTCAGAGTGGTCATGACAACTTCACCATTCTCCACCATTTCATCCACTACTTCTAGCTGTTCCTTGATCTGAGAGACCCAAGAAAAATAAGATTGAATGGATTCTCCATTCTGAAGTTTTACCCCTTTCAATTGGTTCCGCAGACTCATCTTCTGATTTATGTTCTTCCCTTCAAATAGCTTGGATAGGGATTCAAACATCTCTTTGGGTGTTTTCAGAGATGACACATGGGGGATGAGATGGTCCTTGATAGAATCAACAATGATTCTCTTTGCCTTGACCAATTTCTTCTTGTGGAGGGATTTAGCCTCTTCTCCCTCTGGGACAGGGACCTCTTCGCTTATATATGAGTCCAACTCATTCTCTTTCAGGATTAACCCTATCCTATACTTCCAGGCTCGGAAGTTATCAACCCCTTCAAACTTGTCCTCAAGCTTGGTGTGGTGAGACATATTTAAAGATTACTTCAAATGGAAATAGAAAAGATTTAGGTCTTACCACTTTATTTGCTGAAAACTGGATCTGGTCCCAGATTAGGGTTTGTCAGAGAAACCCTAAAAATTCAAAATGTGAATTTCAACTTTCTGAAAGGAGAGAAAGATGCACCTTGATGAGCTGATTAGCTTGGTGTATTCAGAATTTGAGATATGCAAAGCTTCACCCTTCAGAAATGCCTTTTAGTCTTGTCAAGTTCATTAGGGAGGACCCTGAATTAGGGTTTGAGTTTCCCAGAGATTTACTTAGCCAAAAATCTCGATCCAAAGCTCTAAACTTCGATTTTTCCAAGGCGCTTCTAGCTATGTCTTCAGATTTCAAAAATTCCTATTTTTGTGGAAACCCTAATTTTTAGGGCCAAAACTGAAAGTGCTCAGAATTGAATTCTGATTGGACAGAAATATTCACCTTGATGAGGAGAGTCAATCTATCATATTGCTTTTCCAAAATCTGTGGAGAGAAACTCAATAAATAAGAAACCCTGGTTTCCACCAATGCACAATGTCTTCTTCTCAGGTTAGCTCTGATACCATGTTAATTTTTGAGCATTAATTCAATATGCTCTAGGATATTTATTGAGAGAATAACATGTACAGTATATCAATGCATATCAATCATAGAAAGCATGTCAATCATCACAAGAAGAAAACATAAGAGACAATAGACACACAGAGTTTCCGTGGGGAAAACCCTAAGGTGAAAAACCCCACAACTTCCTAAGAGATAGATAGAGAAATAGTACAACCAAAGTACACAGAGATAGACTCCTCCTAGCAGTTGATCCTCCTCCTCACATGTGCGCCACTTTCCGAGTGATGGAAGAGTGAGTTATGAAGTGATCCAAATAGAGATCGGGAGATCTCTATTTACACTTTTCCTGACTGCCCAATAAACTTATGGGGCCAACTTGTCTAGCTTAGTACAATAACCCAATGTTAACTTAATCAAGGCTGACCCCACACATGGTGGTCTAATAACCCATCGGCAAGTTATGACACTTGCGACACTTGTCAATACAAATGACAACACTTTCGTATAGAGGAATAATAACATCTCTACAGGAGTACAATATACATAGATGAATACATGGGTGAAATACATTCCGAAGTTACATATACATCAACAAAATAATACAGGATGGACAAGCTGTACGGTTGGGTGGAGTGTGTCTCACACGTAGGCAGTTGCTTGTTTCAGGACAGAATTCTTAGATAAGTATATTGGGAATTCTAATTTTCTATAATTTCTCCGTTAAATTATCATTTGAGAGAAATTAATCTTGATATTGTATGGTTTTGAATTTTTATTCTATTATATATTATTTCTCTGCAAATATGCTTTGAAAAATAATGTTTGTGGCACCTTTGTGCATAATAATTATATTTCTGGTGTAAATGAAATTTAAATAGATTTATAATTCTGGGTAAGTTTAATTTACCTTGAATAATTATCTCTTCAACCAATAAATTTTATAATATGCATCTTACTGGAGTTGATGTGTTAAAAGAATGGGAATTTATGTTTAGTATATGATTTTTACTATAAGAGAAGTGGGAATATAAGAAGAGTTAAGGTGCCTTGAGCAAACATTGCATTGTGGTAATTCCTAGCCAATGTTCATGATATGAGGAATAAAATACAAAGACCATCTCTTATGTGTGGGTTAAATTGCAATGGATATTCTTGTTGAGTTTTATGTTTTTGTTTTCATTTTATATCTTAGTTTATATGATGTTATGGAAGCTCAAATTTGGGAGGACAAGGTTGGGTTTTGGTTGGTATCTTGATTATAATTGACTTGGTTGATCATCTCATAATAGGAGATATGGTTCATTATCATTGTAAAAGTAAATGCTATGTATTGTGTGAATTCAAAGAGGTGACAATAGGGGTAAAGAGTTGCGAGCACAAGATGGAAAAAATTTGGTGCTATGCCATTAATTCTTTTGTCAAATGGTTATGATAACGAGATGAATGAGATAAGAAGGCTCACATTGAAAACAAATGGTCATGACATCAAGTTGAATGATAACAAGATGAATATTCATGGTAACAAGATGATAGAAAGATTAATTCCTTTGTCAAAAGGTCATGATAGCGGGATGAATGAGATTAAAAGACTCAAATGGGAGGTAACCACCTTAAAGCAAATACATAGGTGGAATTACTTTATGTTGGAATCCAAGTTGAGGTGCTCTCCAGCTTTCTAGGGGGTTAACAAGATTTTGGCCAATATACAATAGCTTCCATGGTTAACAAGATTATGACCAATTCACAAATTCCAAAGAAGATTCTATGTCTCTCTCTCCCTTATTGCTATTATGGAGACCTTCATAGACTTAGTAGAAAATATTTTTGAAAAACTAATATTTTTATTTTATTTTATTTTATCAATTCTATCATGTTATTTTACTATTATGTAAATTTGTAAAACAATGTACCTACCATGTTTTTAGTGTTAGAATCTACATAAACAAGTTATCATCTTTTTCATGGTTATTCAAATCAAAACTCTATATTCTTATGTTGCAATATTAAGTGGTTATATCTCAATTTGTTTTAACATAAATATCATTATTATTAAAAAAAATCAATTTTTTTAATCTTTCACGACACACAATTAATAAATTAAAAACACTTTTATTTTTACAATTTACAGTATAATATTAATAATAATAATAATAATAATAATATAATAATATACTAAAATAAAATATTGAAATTAATTCTATTTAAAAAATTAAAACTTTATACATCAATTATGTTGAGTTTTTATATAGATATTGGATGCGTAAATTGGATTAATATGTAATCTTCCTTTATTTATGAATAAATGAGTTCAAAGTTTAATGTTTGTATGATAAAGATTTCTTACGTAGACTATTTAATTTATGGAAATATCTATAGTTTAATCTTTTATTGATTTTCATTTTTCATTTTTTTTTTAACTTGTAACTTAAAAAAAACATCTATAGTACTATTAGATCCATAAACAATATTATTTTTCTTCATATTTATATATAAAATTAATTTTAGATTCATAAATGATATTACTTTTCTTCAAATTTATGTAAGTATATAAAAATAATTTTAAAATCTATATGAAATATGTTATATCTTTATATATATATATAGATATATATAATGTAATTGTCAAATTTGCAATAAATATAGTTAAGGCTTTATTGCTTTAGTATTTTTTCCAAAAGATTAATAATTTGGTTTACATTAAAAAATTTAGGTTTTAATTTTGAAGATGGCTAATAAATAATTTTGAGAAAAGGTTCTAATTTTAATTATAATAAGTTCAATAAATAATTTTAGGAGAAGAATTTTTTAAATAAGCAATATTATTAAGGTTTACAAATCTATTTAGTAGGGTGTATAGTATAATTTTTTAAATAAGCAATATTATTAAGGTTTACAAATCTATTTAGTAGGGTGTATAGTATAATTTTTTTCTTTCAAAAATTCAAATATCTATCATAACTTAGTTGTCAAAACTAGCATGAGGAAAGTTATCACTAGTTTCTATCCACAAATGCAAGTTGATTCATCACCATTATTCAAGAAAGATAAGCTCTTAGCTAATCAAAAGCAGTAGTTTTAGGTCTTACTACAAAACATAAATAATTATTATAAGGATAAAATTCGATTGTTTAATCAGCATAACTGCTTCTCACTAGACCTAGTAGCTACATGCATAAACTAGATTATGGGAATTCATTGTATCAGTGCTTGTTTGACTTATTTGGGTTGCACCATTCCTTTCTTCATGAGCTTCAAATGAATTTGAATTTTCATTTTAGTTTCATAACTTCCAGCAATTGTTCATGTGCTTAATTCACTCTGCATGAATTTTGATCCTTTTATTTTTATTTCATGCAAAAGGCTTCACATCTACCGGCAATGGATTGTTCCATGGTTTTTTTTGGAAGGGTGAGTATTTTCTTTACTTAAGCTCCAAAATATGTTATCTTCATTGAGTTGTATTTATGCTAGATTGAATTGGTTTATGGGTTTTTTCGATGGATGAGACTAGGGATCTATTCTCTTGGTGACCATAATTTACAACCAAGCAACCTTTCTTTAGATTTTTTGGCATGTTTTATTTGCCAAATTTATTGTAAAGGGGTTATTGGTATTGTTTTTTATATACCTTTTCACTGAAGTCTGCATGTCTCATAAAGTTTGAGGCATCACAAAAAGTAGTATGCTCTATTTCGAATGAGTGGTTGCACACCACCCTGGTTTGTCTTTGAGATAGTTACTTTCTCATGACATCAATGAATATATGTTGTGTAACGCCCCGTTTTGACATTTCTACCTAAACTATTATTATATGTTGTATATGCTCGATTACGAGACTTCGTCGGATTGACGATGCTGTGGACATGTTTTTTCCGATGTAAATATGTGTGTGTGTGTGTGTGTGATGTTGGTATTAGGATACGTAGTCATGTTAGATATGTATCATGTGTTAATTATATATGCAAGTTACTGAATGATGGGTATGTGGATACCGTTATAGTTATAATTTGAATAAATGAATGTTATGCTAGGTGCATAGCGAATAATGAATTGATTATTGTTGTTATGATTATGACAAAATGTGTGTGTACATATTGAGGATTTGTGCACGATATTCGAGATTGTATGTCGAGGACTGACTTACAGGTTAAAATGGCTAAGTGATAGCTGGATCCTACGAGGTGGGAGAGCCTCGGGGACATGGAATCCGAAAGATAAACAGTATGCAGGTGATGCATTATTTACTTTCGCATGATTATTAAGATGTTTATTATGATGTATGGGTGGGGTAGGGTTTCAGGAAACTCAACCGCCCAGATTGGTTATACGATGACAAACTGAGTACAAGTGCAACGCGGTTATTATGTCGGGTAGACATAGTCCCTTGTTCCATTAGGGGGGTGGAGGCTTTACCCACCGTTTATCCCCAAAACCTAGAGTCATGGGAGGGGTGTGCTGCGGCGCGCTCCCCAAGGTGTGTGATGATGACTGGTGGTTTCCTGCTGGGAAAGTTTGGTCAATGTAGTCGACACTTCTGCTTACGGGTTCTAGCTGGAATCGGTCATGAATTAACATTTCAGGGTAGTCCAGCAGAGGACAGGATAGGATGTGGAAGTTAGTGATGATGTAGGTAAATAGGTGTAGCTTGAAGTAGGGGTGAAAACAAGATCTAACTATATGTGTGTAAAACCCTTGATTGAGTATGTGTCGTAACTCAATAATGTATGAATTGTTGTAATTTAATAAAATGTCAGTTAGTAAAGGAATGTACCTCGCTAACTGTTTAAACCTGTCTCAGTAAACAATAAGTTTCGTGATTTTGATTGATGTGTGTGCGATTTATTACTGTTAGTGTACTTACGCGAGGTATGTAAGCAGTAGCTACGCTTACATAACTCGCCTACATATTTATAAGTTGCGTGAAATAAAAGTGAACTATAATGTTTAGGCATTAATTACATTGTTACTACTTACCTAAATAGGAGATTAAGTTAATACGTCGAGTTAGTAAATTTTGGATTAATAACTGAATAAGGTAATAGAGGAATTAGGTGGTAATAGAAGATGGTTTAGTAATAGTGTTAATTATTGTCGATTAATGTTGGTAACATTGATTAAGGTTAGTCATTGTTGATTAATGATTAATATTGTTGATTAATGTTAAATATTGTCGATTAATGTTAAGAATATTGATTAATGTAATTGTTGTTGATTAATGTTAATAATACTGAATAATAATGTTAAATATTGTCGATTAAGGTTAGTAATGTTGATTAATGTTAATCGTTATGAGTTAATGATTAATAGTGTTGATTAATAAACGAACTATGGATTAACCTAAGTAAGAACTAATGTAATTGATTAGTAATGCTTGATTGATTATTTATGAATTTAATTAGTCAAGGGTAAGGGTTAAAATGTTTAATGGTTATTGTAATATTAATTTAAGTAATAATAATCTCATAGGTTAATATCAATTACAAGGTAGTTAATTAATTAAAACATATGGATAAGAATTAATTTATTACTATTAATTTAATTATTGTCATGTCTAAGTTAATTAGAAAATAGGGTAAATATAAATACATATATTATGCAATTGATAAACAGGTGTCAAAATATACCTTTGGAGTTGTTTAATAGAAATTATAAATTAAATTATGAAACATTTAATTATGAGGTCATCAAGAGATGAATAGCAATTAATGGGGTAAAACGTGTGAGTGTGAAACACTTATGGTTGATGTCAAATTTTAATTATATAATATAACATTTTATTAATTACTAATTAAAATTTTGAAAAAGGAAAGAATGCTATAATATTTCCGAGAGGTTGTAGGTTGAGTGTTGGAAGATGAACCAACCCAAACTTAAATTTAATAATAAAATAATACAATCTTGTTTTATGAGTCAAATGTTGGGGCTCAAGGAGGAATGGGGGGTTGGATAAAATTAATGAAGAGGATAGGGGTAGTTATGATAGGAGGAGTCGGTGGAAGGAGGAGAAAGGGGAATAAGGTCGAGAGGAGGGGAAGGGGAAGGGGGTCTTCTTCACCTTGCATATTTTGGATAAGAGATGGAGCAGAGATGGGAGGAGAGAGCAGCAAAGAAAGGGGGTTCTTGTTGGAGAGGTTGCAGAAGGGAAATACTCGTTGGCTTGTACTCGGTTTGGGCTCGGGGGTCCAAAGGGGTACCTTTGGAGCTGGGTGGTCGGCGAGACCTCGCTAGTTGGCAGGGTGGCATACTTGTTTGGGCAGGTTGAGTTTCAAGGGTTTGGGAAGATATTGATTGCAGGACAGCAAGTAGGGAACAACAAGCAGGGAAACAAAAGACGCAACAACAAAAGGGGGATCTACCAGCTATTAAGAGGTATTTCTCATTCAGGTATACAATTAATTTCTAACCTTGTAAATCATTATTTCCATGTTATGTAAAATGAAGAAATTTAAGTGATGTAGTTTTGGCATTGTCATATATTATATGTTGTTATACCTGAAAGATAGTAACTGTTAGAAACCATGAAATAGCACCTACAGTTATTCAAACCTGTAAATGTAAACTTTACATTTTTACAGACATGAAACTTAAACATAACACACAAAAGAGAAACTGAAATTTGACACAGTTTGTAAACAAAGTTTAACGAGTAGTTTATTGATAAACTCAGAAAATCCTGGACCGGGGTCCTACATGTTGGTTCCTCTATTGTAAATGGGTACCTAACATGGCCTTGGTTTTTGGGACCCATATCGAGGATTGTTGTCCTTGATGGTTCTATGGTACCTCTCATTCTGCAACTTTGAGTAGCGGATTGTATGCTACTTGTGCTGATGGTTTTAGAGTGTCACTAGGCATTTTACTCCATATCATGACCAACCATGTTTTGCAGTCATTTGGAGCTAGACACTTTATTTACAGTACATGTCATCCTACACCTTTAAGTAATGGATTGTTTGCCACTCATGTAGTCTATAGTCTTAAAGTGTCACCAAGGGTTTGTTTCTGTGGATTGTACTTCCTTATTTTGCAATCTCTTGGAGCTCACCACTTTGGAGTGTTTCTTGTTCAGTTTGTTTGGAATCTTTGCCACTTTTAGATCATACCTCCATATTTTCGTCATAGTTTGTGACATCCACTGCCATCATCATGTCCACCTAGTTAAGCATTGTTGGGGGGGTGGTATGCAATGCTTCCTCGAGTGATTTTTTATTCACCATTTTGGCCTCTTCCACTGTTATAAATGGAAGATATTCTCTTTTACTTGCATGAGATATCAATATATTGTTTTGGCTTTGTTTCTAATGAGGCTCAGTCATGATCTAGATAAATCTCGGATTTCTACATGGTGTATAATATTTTTTTTTTTGAAAAATCGAAAAACTATCATTACTCAATTGTCAAAAGTGGCATGAGGATAATCATCACTAGTTTCTATCCGCAAATGCAAGTTGACTCATCACCATTATTAAACTAAGACGATCTTTTAGCTAATCAAAAGCAATTTTAGGTCTAAGTTACTACAAAACATAAATAACTATCATAAGGATAATAATTATCAATATTTTTTAATTCACTATGTTATTGTTTAGTGGACATTTTATCTAATTAAAAAGATTTATATTGGTTTGGAGACACTTAAACATATAACTAAAATTAGTAAACATGGTTAAAATTTCATCATGATTCAAATTTCATGCATGTTGAAACTTTTAATCAAAAATTTAACTTCCTCTATTATCATATTCCAACAAAGAAGAGAAGCTACATTAGTGCTATAATGTTTTCAATATCTTATTGTCAAATTCCCACAAGGGAAGAGAAGCTACAAGTTTAGTAAACTGAGAAGCTACAAGTTTAGTAAACTGCTAAATCTAGTGCTATAATTATTTTAATATCTTATAATTTAGATTATATTTAAATTGCTTTTATAATTTTTTTAATATCTTATAATTTAGATTATATTTAAATTGCTTTTCATTGTGTTGTATTATTTGATTTTTGGGATTTTAAATATTAAGAGATTAATTTTCAATTTTTCTTTAAACATATATTGCATTTTAAAAAAAAAAATATTGTTTTTTTAATAAATAAACCTTATAATTGTAAATACAAATTATTGATGTAAAAACATAATCGATGTATTACTAATCACAATTACTTAAAAGTAACTTAATCCAACCAACAATATATAGAGAAACTAAATTTAAATGTTGGTCCATGAAAAGTATCTTTGGTTACCTACTTATTTTTTTTTAGAGTCGCTTCCCATGTGCCTTCAATTGGGTGTATCTTAGGAATTTATGCATTTTGTGGAAATCTTAAGTTATAGCTTGGGATGGTGTGGGTTGACTAGATTTTGTCACTAAGTTTTATAGTTACATATATGAAAAGAAGAGAAGATTGGATATGTGAAAAGTGTTTAAAAAAAATTTACCATTTAAAGAACAATTATAATTAAGCACTTCGATTATAATTATAAAACACTATCTTTATGATGTATTTTAGTTAAATTTGTGCATATGTGATATATAATTTTTTATATTAAAATTAACTTGCTTAGTATAATGATATTATAGAAAATTGTTATTACTCATTCATATGTAATGTATTCATATTTATTATTCTTGTGTGAAATATGGTTCCACCTATTAATATAGCACATTTTGTTGAAGAATTAAGGATAAATTTCTATAAAAATATTGATCATTCTTACTGGATTTTGGTAACAATTTTGTTGTACTTAAGTACAAGTCATAATTTTTCATGTGAAATCCCAAAAAGCATAGAATATTTTAAATGTATCAAATCAAATAAAACTTAAATTCTTTAGAAACCAAATCTCACACCAATGAAATTTCAAAACCATACTCAAATTTTCCATTAAAAAACATTTAAAATTTTGAAAGAAACACTTCTTTTAATATATTCACATCTACTCTTCCCTTCTTAGTTGGCAAAATAAAATTAAGATTTCAATTTTATTTTTACAACTTTTACCTCCATTGTTTTATGAAAAAATAAATTCAAAATAATTTTGTTTGCTTTTAATATATTTTATTCATACATTGTATTAATATATTATTATTGAAATATATATAAATAATTAATTTAAAAATCTTATTATATATATATATATATATATATATATATATATTCCTTATATTTTTAAGTTTTATCTGTATTTAAAATAAAAATAATATTAAATAAAATTCAAGTCATAACACGTTTAAATTATTTTATTAATTTATATACAGAAAATAAATTTTAAAAATGATCTTAAATAAAATCCTAGTCATAACACGTTTAAATTACATTATCAAATTTAGATATGGAAAAGAAATTGAAAACAAGTACAGTTTATCGATAAAAAGACGAAGCATAACATACAAAAAGATAGCAGTATTTCACGGACCAACTATTCTTGATGTAAGTTTACGTTGTCTTTTATATGTCATTGCCACTAAATCCATGGAACGGGAGCTCCAATAAAAGGTTGTTTGACAAATAAAAAGTGGACGTACTAAGTTGTTTTATTGCTAGAAGTGCCATGTAACGGTCATGGTCATGAACTTGGTCACTAACTTTCAACACCATACAAGATATCATGAAGCAAGTTGCCCCTTTGGAAGATTCCGGCCGCCCTTTGAAAGAATAAAAATGGTATATGAAGACTTAGTTTGAAACATAGTAGTATAATTAGGTTGATTGGACTTTTCTGTACGGAAATTTGGAGAGTTTCAAAATGGTCAAATATTTCTCATAGTACACTCAAGTTAATGTTAATGTTAGTTTTACATTTAAAAAGTTTAAAACTTTAAATTTTATAATATATATTTTGTTTTGAAATTTAGTTAATATATTTTGTTTTAGAATTTAGTTATAAATAGTAGATTAGTTTTTATAATATAAATAAAAAGTTTAGTAACTAGTTATGATATTAAATATTAAATTTTAGTTATGATAATATTTTCCAAATATTTTACTAGAAATTTGTTTTATTGTTTTATAATTTAGTTTTGGTATTTTAATTATTTAATATTTTTATAATTAAGTTTATAAATGTTTTATTAGTTTTCGTTCGAAGACATTTATATTTCAAGTTGCTTTTAATTAATAATAAAAATGAATGTTACATGTATGATCTATATTTTCAAAATTTATAGATTTTAAAAAATATGTTTTTTTAATCTACAAGAAACCTATTCTTGTATTTTTTTCAAGAACTGTATATCAAGACTTAGATAGGAAGGTTGCCATCTAATAAGAATCTTAAAATTTGAATCATTAAGGTGATGAATCTTAGGATACCCCAATTATGATATTCGGGTGTATGTCAGTGATGAGAAATTTGCACATCTTAAATGCTAAATTATATATTCAATTTGACATAAACTTGTTCTCTTAAATATAAATAATAAATAATAATTTTATTTTCAATAGGATAGTATCAATGTTACTTATTAGTGGGATTTTCAATAGGATAGTATCAATGTAAACTAGCACAAGCACTTAACTTGTGGTTGGTGAACATCGATAGGTCACAAGTTAAGTGCCATGAACAAGTTATTTGTTACGTGTTCTCTATGCTTAGTTGTAATCATTTTTTGTCTATGACTCAGCTACATGTTACCTTCTTTATTTAAATAGGTTGTTTGTCACTACTTGTTATCCATGCATGAGTTACGAGTTATCCATGCATCAACTACCATTACTAATGGCACTACGGCTGTCACTATACAACCTGCTATCCTTCTGCTTCTTACCCAATTCCTCCATAAACCTCTGTAATCAAATCATCTTTTTACTAATCTCTATAGCAGCAACATACTCTGCTTCTGTTGTTGAAAGTGCAACAAGCTTTTGCAGTTTCGAAATCCAACTTACTGTTGTTCCACCTACAGTAAACACATACCCTGTGGTATTCCTCTTACTATCCTTATCACTTTCCATATCTGCATCAACATATCCCTATAGAACAATGTCTGAACCTCCAAAACACAATGCATGAGTGGCAGTGCCTCTCATATACCCGAGAATCCGTTGTATTGTCTTCCAATGTTCTTTACATGGATTGTTCATATATCTACGCACAACTTCCACTGCATGTGCAATACTTGGTCTTGTGCACAGCATGTCATACATCAAGCTGCCAACTGCTGATGAATATGGAATCTTGGACATGTAATATATCTCTTCTTGTGTCTTGGGACACATTTCCTTACTTAGTTTGTAATGGCTAGCCAAACGTGTACTAACTAGTTTTTCATTCTGCATTCTGAACCTCTCCAACACCTTTTGTATGTACTCACCCTCAGACGATGTCAATTTGTGATTTTTTTTGTCTCTTGTTATTCTCATACCAAGGATTTTCTTTGCAGCACCCAAATCCTTCATCACAAATGAATTAGCTAACTTCCTTCTGAGCACATTTATATCCTGCATGATATACCCTGTAACAAGCATGTCATCCACATACAACAACAAGATAATATATCTTCCATTATCTAGCCTCTTGAAATAAACATAGTGGTCATAATGACATCTACTATAACCTTGTTATGTGATAAACCTGTCAAATTTTAAATACCACTGCCTTGGAGCTTGGATCAATCCATACAAGCTCTTTTTCAACCTGCATACCAAATTTTCCTTCCCTTTGACCTCATACCCTTGTGGTTGCTGCATATATATATCTTCCTCCAAATCCCTATGGAGAAAGGTTTTTTTTACATCTAATTGTTCAAGATGAAAATCTTCTACTGCCACTAGACTTAAAATAGTCCTAATTGAAGTTATCTTAACAACAGGAGAAAATATTTCATCAAAATCTATACCTTTCTTCTGTGTAAACCCCTTTACAACAAGTCTGGCCTTATACCTCTTCTTACCTCCATCTTCTTCCTTCAATCTATAAACCCATTTGTTCTGCAATGCTCTTTTACTAGCAGGCAATTGAACCAGATCATCAAATTTCAAGGTGTTTGAACCAGAGAAAGAGTTACTTACAGCCATGAGCAAGCTATTCCATCTTTCTGGCAATGAACACAAGATTAGAAGAGCCCTAAACTCATCATCAAATTTAACACTTACAGAACTTAGTTGATTTGTAACCATATTAAATTCATTTAAATGATCAGTAACAGATCAACTATCTGACATGTTCATATTAAATAAACGCTTCATTATAAATACCTTATTGGATACCGAGGGTTTTTCATACAGCTTACCCAATGCACTCATCAGACCCTCTGTTGTCTTTTCTTTTGAGATATTAAAAGCCACCGATGAAGCCAGGCTCAGCCGTATTGTTCCCAATGCATTTCTATCAAGAACCTCCCATTCTTCGTCCTTTATAGTCTCTAGCTATTTTGATTTTCCTTCCAATGGTAGGAATAAATACTTCTAGTACAAATAGTCCTCTATTTTCATCTTCCATAACTGGTAGTTTTGGCCATTAAACTTCTCAAGCTTAAAATTTCCTTCTTCTGCCATTGCTCCCACTCGAACCAGGAACCTTAGTTTCCTTCGAGTTTATTTTCCAAATAGACCTTTGCCTCTGATACCAATTTTTAGAAAAACAAGATTGCAAAGCAATAACAATAAACAAGATGCAAATATAAATACACATTACAAGAGAGACACCAATATAACGTGGTTCAACCAAGATGGGCTACGTCCACACAGAAATTGCTAGTCCTTATTATTATACCATCCAACAAATGAAGGGATACAACCCGCAGCACATCCACTGCAACTTCTTCTTCACTCTCTCTCAGTCTCTCTTGCATGATCTCATAGATCTTAATATGCTACAATACATTACCCAGCTGTATTACAATGTCTTCCTTTTAAAGGGGAAACACCATGGGAAAATACCACAGGCTACCCAAAACCATGGGCCCGTAATTTGTTGGCACAAAAACAACCCATAACAAAAATTTCTTCCGGGGGCATTGGTTGTTGGTTGTGGAGCCTGATCTTCCAGATTCAGAGATTTTATTCAGTCGTGTTTGTACCCCAGGCTTACTGTACACTCGTTCCCCCACTTTGGGGTTCAGGATTGTTTTCACCAACAGTTTATGAGCCCATGGTTTTGGGTAACCCGTGGTATTTTCCCATTGTATTTCGCCTATAAAAGAAAGACATTGTAACACGGCTAGGGTTAATGTATTAGGTATTATGCATTGTAAAGATATATGGGATCGTAAAGAGAGACTGTAAGAAAGTGAAGAGGAAGTGCAGCGGATGTGCTGCAGGTTGTATCCCTTCATTTGTTGGATGGTATAATAATAAGGACTAGCATTTTTAGTGTGGACGTAGCCCATCTTGGCTGAACCACGATATATTGGTGTCTCTTTTGTAATGTGTTTGTCTAATTTGTATTTGCATCTTGTTTATTGTTATTTCTTTGTGATCCTGTTTTTCTAACAATTGGTATCAGAGCCAAAGTTTTATTTCGAGTGGGAGCAATGAAGGAAGAAGGAAAGTTTAAGTTCGAGAAATTTAATGGCTAAAACTACTAGCTATGGAAGATGCAAATGGAGGACTATCTGTACCAGAAGGATCTACTGCTACCATTGGGAGGAAGAGCAAAGCAGCCGGTGACTATGAAGGACGAAGAATGGGAGGTTCTTGATAGAAAGGCATTGGGAACAATACGGCTGTCCATAGCTTCGTCGGTGGCTTTCAATATCTCAAAAGAAAATACAACGAAGGGTTTGATGAGTGCACTGGGTAAGATCTATGAAAAACCCTTGGCCTCCAACAAGGTATTTCTAATGAAGCATTTATTTAATATGAAGATGTCTTAAGGTGGATCTGTTGCTGATCATTTAAATTAATTTAATACGGTTACAAATCAACTAAGTTCTGTAAGCGTGAACTTTGATGATGAGGTTAGGGCTCTTCTAATCTTGTGTTCATTTTCAGAAAGCTGGAATGGCTTGGTCATGGTTGTAAGTAACTCTGTCTCTGGTTCAAACAACTTGATATTTGATGATGTTGTTAACGTTATTCTTAGCAAGGAAATGCAAAGAAAAAGCACAGGTGAGACATCAGGTAATGCGTTGACCATGGAGAGTAGGGGAAGACAAAGGGATAAAGGAAAGGGCCAAGATAATCGTGGCAAGTATAAAATGGGAAGATCCAAGTCCAGACTGGGAAAAATAGAGTGTTGGAACTGTGGAAAGAAAGGACATCTGAAGAAAGACTGTAGATCTCTAAAGAAGAAAGGAGATGGACAGCAGGAAACTACCCAGAAAGCAAATGTAGCAGGTGATGTGTTACAAGATGCTTTGATTGGTTATTGAAAGATGTAAGGCATATTCCTGCTATGAAAATAAATCTGATCTCAATAGGGTAGTTGGGAGATGGCGACTGTCTATCTACATTTGGAAAAACGTGGTGGAAGATCACTAAAGGATCAATGGTGATAGCAAAAGGAAACAAGGTAGGTACGTTGTATTTATGTCCCCATAATACTGATTGTTTTATATCTTTAGCTTCCACAAGAACAAATACAGCATTGTGGCATCATAGGGTTGGCCACATGAGTGAGAAGGGGATGTAGATTCTCCACTCAAGAAGTCGCTGCCAGATTTGATGCAGGTAAGTTTGGAATTTTGTGAGAACTGTGTTTATGGAAAACAGAAGAGAGTCAGATTTCTCAGGGTTGGGAAACAGAAGAAAAATAAAAAGTTAGAGCTTGTGCATACATATTTAAGGGGACCTGCTCAAGTACAATCTCTTGGTAGCTCTCATTATTATGTTACATTTATTGATGATGCAACTAGAAAAACTTGGGTTTATTGCATTAGGCATAAATCTGACGTGTTTTCTACTTTTAAGAAGTAGAAAGCTTTGGTTGAGAATGAGACAAGAAAAAAGGTTGAAATGTCTTAGATCTGATAATGGAGGTGAGTACTGCGGCAAGGAATTTGATAGTTATTGTTCTCACCATGGGATTCGTAGAGAGAAGATGGTCCTAGGAACACCACAAGAAAATGGTGTGTCAGAAAGGATGAATAGAACTATCATGGAGCATGCAAGGTTGCAAGGTGTATGAGATTGCATGCAAGGTTGCCCTTATAGTTTTGGGCAGATGCTGTAAATAATGTTATTTATTTAATAAATAGAGGGCCTTCAAGTGCTTTGGATGGTGGTATTTCAGTGGATTCATGGACATGTAAAATGGTAAACTACTCATTTCTGAGAACATTTGGTTGTGAATCCTTTGTCCATATTGATAAAGAAAATAGAATAAAGCTTGAAGCTAAATCCAAGAAATGTACCTTTATTGGATATGGGGTTGATGATTTTGGTTATCACTTATGGGATTATGAAAATAACAAAATCATTAGGAGTAGAAATGTGATATTCAATGAAAAGGTCGTGTACAAAGATCAGTTGTAGGGAAAGAAACAGGAAAAGGAAAACACAGAGTACACATTACTTGATGAAATTGAAGAAAATGAAATTCCAAAGGTGCCAGAAAATCAAGAATAGCTGTAAGTACCTGAAACTCCTGCAAGTGTAAGAAGATCTACCAGGTTAAGTAGACTCCCTGAACGATACTCTCCTTCAATGTATTATTTATTGATGACTAATGCTAGTGAACCATAAGGTTATGAAGAAGCAATGCAGGTGGAAACTAGAAAGAAGTGGGAGCAAGGCATGAATGAGGAGATGGACTCATTGGTAGGAAACCAGACTTGGGATTTGGTTCAGTTGTCTGTTGGTAAAAGAGCATTGCAGAACAAATGGATTTACAAGTTGAAGGAAGAAGAAGGAGGTAAGAAGCAGTATAAGGCCAGAATTGTTGAAAAGGGGTTTGCATAGAAGAAAGGTGTAGATTTTGATGAAATATTTTCTCCTGTTTATAAGATTACTTCAATTAGGACTATTTTAAGTGTAGTGGCGGTAGAAGATTTGCATCTTGAATAGTTAGATGTAAAAACAACCTTTCTCCATGGGGATATGGAGGAAGAGATATATATGCAGCATCCAAAAGGGTATGAGGTCAAAGGGAAGGAGGATGTAGTATGTAAGTTGAAGAAGAGCTTGTATGGCTTGAAGCAAGCTCCAAGGCAGTGGTATTTAAAATTTGACAGGTTTATGACAGAACAATGTTATAGTAGATGTTATTCTGACCACTGTGTTTATTTCAAGAGGCTAGATAATGAAAGATATATTATCTTGTTATTGAATGTGGATGACATGCTTGTTGAAGGGTCAAAAATGCATGATATAAATGTGCTCAAAAGGAAGTTAGCAAATTCATTTGCGATGAAGGATTTGGGTGCTGCAAAGCAAATCCTTGGTATGAGAATAACAAGAGATAGGAAAAATCGCAAATTGACATTGTCTCAGAGTGAATACATATAAAAGGTGTTGGAGAGGTTCAGAATGCAGAATGCAAAACTAGTTAGTACACCTTTGGCCAACCATTTCAATATAAGTAAGGAAATGTGTCCCAAGACACAGGAAGAGACAGATTACATGTCCAAGATTCCCTATTCCAGTAGTTGGCAGCTTGATATATGCCATGGTGTACATAAGGCCAGATATAACACATGTAGTGGGAGTTGTGAGCATATATATGAACAATCCAGGTAAAGAACATTGGAAGGCAGTATAGTGGATTCTCAGGTATTTGAGAGGTACTATCACTCAGGCATTATGCTTTGGAGGTTCAAACACTATTCTACAGGGATATGTTGATGCAGATATGGCAAGTGATAAGGATAGCAGGAGGAGCACCATAGGGTATGTGTTTACAGTAGGTGGAACAATAGTAAGCTGGATTTTGAAACTGCAAAAGGTTGTTGCACTTTCAACAACGGAAGCATAGTATGTTGTTGTTACAGAGGCTAGTAAAGAGATGATTTGGTTGCAGAGGTGTATGGAGGAATTGGGTAAGAAGAAGAAGGATAGAAGGTTATATAGTGACAGCCAGAGTGCCATTCATCTTGCAAAGAAATCAACATTCAATTCCAGGACTAAACATATATATCTCAAGTACCATTTCATACGCTTTGTTTTAGATGATGAACTGTTGAAGCTGGAAAAGATACATACTAGCCATAATCCTGTAGACATGTTGACAAAGGTAGTGACCAGAGAGAAACTGAGTTCTTCCTCGGTTTCAGTTGGCCTTCTAGCATGAATGTGAAGATGATAAATTTTCCAAGTCCAAGTCCAGCAAGTGCAACAACGGTGGAGTTGTTGTGATCAGTCTCCATGTGGGATATTGTTGGTTGTGGATCCTGATCTTCCAGATTCAGAGATGTTATTCAGTCCTATTTTTACCCCAGGCTTAGTGCACACTCGTTCCCCCACTTTGGGGTTCGGGGCCATTTTCGCCAACAGTTTACGGGCCCATGATTTTGGATAACCCGTTGTATTTTCCCATTGTATTTACCCTATAAAAGAAAGACATTGTAACACATCTAGGGTTGATGTATTAGGTATTATGCATTGTAAATATTTCTGAGATCGTAAAGAGAGATTGTGAGAAAGTGAAGAGGAAGTGAAACGGATATGCTGCAGGTTGTATCCCTTCATTTACTAGATGGTATAATAATAAGGATTGGAAATTTTAGTGTGGATGTAGCCCATCTTGGGTGAACCACGATATATTGGTGTCTCTCTTGTAATGTGTTTGTGTAATTTGTATTTGCATCTTATTGATTGTTATTTCTCTGCAATGATGTTTTTTAAACACTGGCCCTCGGCCCCCCCAGCCAGGGGGTGTACCACCCCCCTGGACCTCTCGTAGCACGTGCCAGGATCATAACCAAACCTGGGGTACAAACACGACTGAAACAACATAATATATGAGACTGGAAGATTAGGCTCCACAACCAACACATGGCACTATCTATCCAAGTCTTTGGAATTGGGGGTTTGGACATGGTCATGGGAGGAGTCTTGAAGCTCAGGACTGAAAGGAATGTTACATTCATTCAGGGATAACAAGGTTTCATCCACCAAGAACATATACCATTTTGAGGGTATCATTGGCCTATTGAGGATGATTATGCCAACATGGTATCATTAGCATATGATTGTTTCCTTGAACCAGCATAGATCCATCTTAAACATATATCTATCAATCACTGAGAGGCATCTAATTTCTCGAGGTATTATTTTTTTAATGAGTTTTTATCTGGTTTTAATTTTTTGTTTTATGAGCAGATATGGATTTTTAATTGGTTTTCACTTTTTATTTTATGAGTTGACATAACTTTTTTTAATTACCTTTTTATTTTGGTTACATAACGCGACGTCGTTATGCTACATTACATTACAAATATCCCCCATACTAAGTTGTAAGCACCTCGCTACTCTTGGTGCAATAAACACATATGACATTGCAAGCAGATACTTCACCTTCAAATGATCATATTTGCTTGAGAACTATGTATAGGTCTTGAGCCATAAACCAATGTAAAGGAATGAGACATTGAAATTAGGCCTAAAATATAACTTTTGAAGCTCAAGGGAAACCAATAATACCTTGAACTACCACACATGACCTCTATGTAGGAAATTTGTCCTATGAGTGGTGATATATCACTATTAGAAGGTTATGAGTACTAAGGATGGGTCATGGGGAACTTGCTTTTCCTCAATATGTATTATGTATTAGGAATGTAGATTATTCTACCCTTTATAAGTTAGACTATAAGGTGTTAACCCCATATAGATGTGAACTTTAGAAAACATAAATGCTACTTAGTTGACAAGGACACCAATAAGACTATAGCTCTTGGTGTGGACAATCATGGATTGTATGGACTATTCAACATTGGACAGGTCATGGAGCATGCAATGGTAAGAACAAGTACGTCAAATATAACTACTCTCTGACATCGATTATATGGGAACCTAATCTTAACCTACCTTTCTCATATGGCTTGAGGTAATATGGTAGGACTTCTTGATATCCAAGCACAAATATAGGGTGTTTTTGGAGCTTGTTAAATGTGAAAGAAACATAGAGCACCATTTGATGAAGGACAAGTCTGGGGAGAAAACATAGTCATTTAATTGGTTCATGTAAACATTTGTGGACCAATGGACATGGAATCCAACACTAGTGTTCGGTATTTCTTTCTTTTTATTGACGACTATAGTAGGAAAATGTGCATGTATTTCCTTATTTTTATTGAGGACTACAATAGGAAAATGTGGGTGTATTTTATGAAATTGAAAGATAAAGTGTTTAATTAATTTCAAATGTTTCAAGAAAAAAGAGTTAGAATGCCACCTTAGCACTTGTGTCTGATGATAATGAATAATTTTGTTTCAAATAATTCAATAACATTTGCAATAAGCATAAAAAAATACAGTTCACTACACCCTACACTCCATAATAGAATGGTGTGGTTGAGAGGTGGAACCATGCTATTAAATAGATGATCATGTGTAAGATGGAGAACATGTATGTTCCAAATAGGTTTTGGGATGAGGAATTGCTTACAATATTATATCTATTAAATAGATCTCTAATGATGGTGGTGAAGTAGAACACCGAAAAGGAAGCATGGTCTAGGAGGAAGCCTAAATTCATTCATCCTAGGGTATTTAGATATATTTTCCATGCCTAGATTCTAGATGAGAAAAGAACCAAGTTAGAACCTAAGAGAGAGAAATTGATGATCATAGGGGACAAAGACATATATAAATCTTATAGGATGGTTTATGTCAACACCAATCAGTTGATATTTAATAGATATGTCATAGTTGATGAAGAAGTTCAACCTTTCAAAGCTTCTTTAGATTTCAAAATTACCATGGAGAAACCAGTTGTGGTGAAGGATACAAGTGTCAAGATTCAAGAAGCTCCACCCAAAATGGCGAAATATTTTGAGGATGTGAAGTCTACGATAATTTTCGATCCAGACAATGCAAATTATCATTCGTATGAAACGGGTAGAGGTAAGACAAGTCATGGTGACAATACTGACTTCGATGAGGAGGGACCCAAGAATAGGCCATAGTGGTGGCTCAACAAGTCACTATGGATATTCGTGTGGGAGAAATGATTAATGGAATATCAGTAAGGGGAAAGAGAAAACATAAAACAAACATGGTAAAATTTGTTTTCATGGCCAATGTTCATGGATTTAATGAGCCATAGGTGTTTGAGGAGAGAATAGGGAAAATTGAATGGAAGGCCATGGAAACCAAACATAAGATTCTAATGAAAAATAAAACTTGAAATCTCATATAGATTCCACTAGGGAAGATACCCATTGGTTGCAAATGGGTGCACAAAGTCAAGCAAAAAGAAAATGGCACACTTGACAAGCATAAGGCATAATTGGTTGCAAAAGGGTTCTCTAACTGAGAGGGCATTGACTATGGAGAGCCCTTTTCTCCTATGTAAAAGATAAGCATAATTCGATTAATTATATCCATGGTAGCACAATTAGTTGGAATGTCCATCAAATGGATATGGAAAATTCCTTCCTCAATGTAGATTTGGAGGAACAAGTGTACACGAGTTAGTCTACAAGTAGCCAGTGGGGATCTTGAAATATATTATATCCACTACGCCTGATTTGAGGTATGATATGAGCTTCATTTCCATATTCATGACAATGTTGAATATATAATATTGGAATGCAACAAAGAGTGTGTTCAAGTATGTGAAAGGGACACTTGAATTTTACAAGTTGGGCAGTAGAAGCAAAGACCCTGAGATATGAGGGTATAAAGATTCATAATGGTTAGGTTGTGGTTGATAGAAAATCAACTTTTGAATATGTATTTCAAGTTATCTTGGTTTGTTTATGTGTTCAATTTCCATGATAATTTGTACATTCAATTTTGCATAGCTCGTATAATTTTAACAAATCATAATTCACATTTTAATATTGGTAAATTTCAATTTTTATATAACCTTTAACTCCATAAATTACCTACAATCCCTATAACCTTTAACTTTTAACCTAGAATCCTTATAACCTTAACCCCTAAACACCTAGAATCACTTATGCACTTAGGGATTATGGTTTAGAAGAGGGCCTAAAGGACTTTATGGGGGAGGGGCTCTAGGAATAAACCGACATATAGAGATTTATTGGGAAATAAATGAACTAAATGTTACCCACCGAACAAAGCATTGTTCAACATAAGCACATACGCATTCCTAGTGCGTGCGTGCATCTCCTGAACATTCAATCTTACAAATAACCCGTGCTCTTCTCCCGCATTTTTTCTCTCATGTATCGCATATTTTTCGCTCTTTTCACGCACAGTTCAACAATCACTTGCATTTTGGATTGAATTCACACACCTTTTGGTTTTTCTTTTACAATTTGGATTGAATACACACTAGTTGGACTATATTTGGCTCTTTGGATTGAATACACAACAGTTGGACTCTATTTGGCTCTTTGGATTGAATACACAACAGTTGGACTCTATTTGGCTCTTTGGATTGAATACACAACAGTTGGAATATATTTGTCTCTTTGGATTGAATTATCATGCTGCTTTGACACACTTGAACTCTTCTTACATATAATGGATACATCAAAAGAGCATTTTACATTTCAAGCAAAGAGAAATCCTTGAGGTATGGTGACAATGTTTTCTTATGAAATGTATTTTAGTCTTCATTCACTTTGTTTGAATTGTATGTATTTCAGTTTTTCCTCATTAATTGTATGCTAAATTTATGCTAGTCTTCTTAATCTTCAACATAGAAAATAAAAAGATCTTACCACAAAAAAACTACAACATGCACCAAGCAATTCTTTCAACCTTTCATAAAGATAATAAAAAAAACTTACTTGCATCACCACCAATAACTTTTCATAATCACATAACTCCATCAAATACACAAACATTTGTTTAATTGCTCATGATTTCACTACAACAACTCACACAAACACCAAAAGAATCAAATTCTTAATCTTTAGGGGTAGTTTTCCCTCATCCAAAACATGAAAATGAAGTGAGTAGGAGATTCTCCTTTTGTAGGAATTGTGCTCCTACTAACATCCCATACCACCATCCAATACCATCTACTAACACAAACTATTGTCAAAAAAGCATGTGCTAAGTGCCAAGCTACCAAAAAGAGGCTCATTGTACATTGTTTCAATATGACAAGAAAACATCTAAAATTGAGGTCCTAGAGATGATGTTGTTGTTATATATAGGGAATTCTCAATAGCTTTTAATATTATAAGAAAATATTATCACTAGATGTTGTTGTACATAATCAATTGCTACATCGAGTTTTAATAATCATGCACATCGAATTTCCTCATTTCATAATTGAAAAATAATATCTTATTTGTTATTTATTCTTGCAGGGGTGATATTTTTGTTTTGTTAAAAAATGTATTGAATATGGGCAACATACGTAATAATAAAATAAATTGTAGAAGGAAGGAGCCTCCCCCTGAAAAGGTCCATGAGATAAGAGAAAAGGCTAGGTTGTACATGGAAAACTGTAGATATCAAAATGTTATTTCCTTAGATCCATCAACAAGCATTGATGAAGTGGTTGAAGTCAATCAAATCTTGGTTGATGCTGAGTATGAAGGGATTGATGTTGAACAAGTTGTTAATTGGAAACCTCCCCAAGAAGAGCACACACATGTCGAACATACTCCCTTGCAGGACCAAATTGTGAACAAAGTGTCACAACAAATCGGTGATGAGACTCGTACTTCGTTTTGACTCCCTTGCCTCGACTATCAAGCGGACGATGAAGAAATCCCAGACATATTCATGTGGATGAAAGTTCATTTTCAGGAATTGAATGTAAGTTTCCCAAACATGTTAACACCCAAAAAGTGCCCACTAGCTCATTTCCTTATTCACATGACCCATTTGTCCACTTTTTCACTATTTGAACCTCTAAAGCCATCAAAAGGTCACCAAAAGACCTTAATACACCCGTTTTTCCACTCAAAATGAATATTTTTCCTCAAAAAGCATAAAAAACCCTCAAAAAGGGTCCAGAATTCCCAAAAATATTAAAAAGGGAATAAAAATATTCAAAATATTCAAAAAAATAAAAAGGAGGGAAAAGGTACCTAAACCATGTTGGTCAATACCATTGGTTTCCTCAAAACCATAATGGTATTCCCCACCACCAAAAACTATAAAAAGGTGGTAGGGGCTCCTCACTTTCCATCCATCCATCATCCTATCCTCATGCTGTCAAAATCTCTCATGAGTTCTTGACCATTGAAGCAATCTTGGAGAAGAGACCATTGGAGCTTCGAGCTACTCAGCTTAGAACTGCTCAACACCACAACATCCTCACCATTTGAGGTATCATAATACAAAATTTTATTTTTTATTTTATTTCTTGTTCTTGTTCTTAAATCTTTTCAAGTTTATTATGATATGCACATGCTAGTTTAGTTTTAGATCCAGATTTATAATTTTTTTTGGTTTCAATCTTTGAAACTGCTATCACTTGTTGATAGGTGCCCATAGCACTCAAGCTTGGTTGCAAAGCCAAGCCAACAGTTTTTGGCGACTCCGCTAGCTTCGAAGTCTTAGATCTCACTTTTTGCTTTAGATCTTAGTTTTTGTTATTTTTAATCAGTTTAATTCATAGATCTGCCAACCTAGATAGCTGATCCATTGTTGTTCTAGATCTTGGTCCCTTCTATTGCCATTAACAGCCCGAAATTTCTATTTTTGGGTTCGTTTTTCGGCGTCTGTTTTTCGGCTTTCGCCTCGCGGTTTTTTTCCCGACAGTCGCGCGGCTCATCACAACCTCGCGGCTTTTTTCCACATGGCATGCCGCGGCTTCGCGGCCATTTTACGCGCTGCACATCGCGGCTTTGCGGCCATTTTACGTGCTGCACATCGCGGCTTTGCGGCCATTTGCCGCATTGCACATTGCGACTGTGTGACCAAAACCCGCACTACACATCGCGGCTTCGCGTCCGTAACCCACGCTGCCCATCGCAGCTGTTTTCCCGAAACCCGCAATGCAAGTTTTTTCAATTCGGCCAATTTTTTGAAAATTATTTTTTGTTGTATTTTCTGCCCATTTAACATATTTTACAGTATTAAATTCCCTGCATTTTTACAGCCACATCAAATCTTTTACTACTTAGAATGCTTCTTTAAAAGTCTTTTTACAAAATTTTCAAAAATTGAAAGAGAGATTTTTCTGCATTTTATCTAGATCAAGGTTTTACTGTTTATTTGCTTGATACTTTGCCCAAGCAATTTTGAAGAGATCCATTTATTTCTTGAAGTATTCATGTTATTTGCTTTCCTTCAAATTATTTCAAAGATCCATTATTTTTGAATAGTTTTTTTTCAAGCATTTACATTTCAAAAACGCCTTTATTTTTTGCAAAACTGGAAGCGTCTTTTCTTTCATTTGTAAAATCACCCAAGCGAGGCAAATCAATTTCAGTTTAAATACCACACTTGCACCCACTCTGCCACATAATTTAAACTGAGCCTTAAAATTTATCTTAAACTCAACAAACTTTTAACCCCACTTGGGGAGCACTTAAAAGAATTTTGTAGTTACGTAGAATTGAGGGGATAGGTGTTCCAATAACACCCCTCAGTTATTACATTTGAGACATAGTGGTTGTCCTCTACGGTACCAAAATCCCTTATAATTTTGACACGGTTATCAACCAATTTATCGGGAAGGCGTCTCCCTTAGGAGGGTTGAAGTAGCCAGACTAGTTCCAGAAGTTTGAGTGGAATACCGCAATCCATTCAGTAACCAAAGGATACCTTTCGAAGTTCTTGGTGTACACCCCCTAGTGTATAGCGGCGATAGAACCAAAATGCAGATTCACCCAACCGAAATTGTCATGAACGGGGTATCCTAGTTGCCACTCTTTAGGATTGTCTACCCGGTGTCCCTTCTGGTAGGGGGATATCTAGTTGTTGGTTCAACACTCTATATTGTCTGACTTGGATTTCATCACCTTGAAGAGGATATCCTTTTTTGACTCACAATACTTCTAGTTAGGTGTTTGCATGATACATTACCCACCTTTGGTCTAGTAACACCTCTTTTTTCTAGGAACTGTTTGACTTTTGGTATTCTGACCAATTTTGTTGCATCCCTCCACTTATTATAGCACAACTGCTATAATAAGTGCTTTTTGAGGTTGATTTTTGTCCTGAGAGCCTTTATTTTTTCACTCCCCTTTTGCACTCATTGTTGCATTAGGGTTTCAAGTTTTTTACATCACCACCTTACACTGAAATTTTTAAAAAACATATATTTCTCACCATTGAGAATTTAAGACGATCTCGTCGTCTTCAGGGTGAACCCCCTCAGTTCAGTCTACTTGGCTCTACACGTCACTAACGTAGAACCTTATCCCTTGACTCGACATGTCATCGGCCAAACATACAGTCATCCGATTCTGACACGCCTCACTTCACATCTGATTCTGAGGCTGAATCCGAAAACCCTACTAAATTATCACCAACCAACCTCATGGTTGGACCACAATACAACCCACTTATTACCATTACTATTGGAGATACATCCTCAAACCCTTCTACTACTGTGCCATCCATGGTAACAACAACCCCTCTAGGCATGCCTAATATGGGGGACACTCCACCTTTAGGTATGCCCAACAAAGGACTACCTCCTATTATGGGTATGCCAAACATAGGAATCACACCACCTGTCATTACCACAATCCAGATCCCAGGAATTCCTGGCACTATTCCTAACCCTGATGTAACCCATGTTGCACTTGGAAACACTGGCCCATACCAAACCACAACGGTTGGAGGACACATACCTTCAATACCTAGCATACCTTTAGGGGCTACTGGACCACTACATAATTCCACCATTAATAGTTATGTCCCAATCCCTATACCACACCCATCTGCTAGTTTACCTTACATGTCTAGTCTGAACTTACTAGACTTAGCCAGGCTAACCAACGATCCTATCAGGCACAACCCTACATGGCCACCCATGCCTACAAATCTCCCCTTGGACATCCCCAAGTTTGAAGGAAAACCTGGGGAGGACCCCCAAAACCACATAATGTCTTTTCACCTATGGTGTTCATCTAACTCCATAGTGGATGACTCCATTCGATTAAGACTATTGCAACGAACGTTCACTGGCTCTGCAGCCAAGTGGTACATTGAACAACCACATGGGACCCACCATACTTTTACGTCTCTCACCTCCACTTTCCTTCAGTTTTTTTAGCTACCTGTACGCTACGATGCAGGAGTTGAAATACTGTTGTCTTGTAGACAAAACACAGCTACCCACATCACCGACCACATCCATGAGTGGTGCAAGCATCGTAGCCTCTGTAAGATTAAACTAGATGACCATATATTTTTGGACTGGTTCCTTAAATCACTCCTACCCCTCATAGCAAAAGACGTCGCTTCCGAACGATCTCAGTCAGAGGAAGAGGCTATCCTAAAAGCTCAACAATTCGACCTAATTTATGCCCAATCAGGCTATTTCTACACTATCATACCAGACGCCCCACGGGGCGATTCTTCACACGGTGATGCTCTAGGGGCATCACGTGCCGCTTATGGTATTATCGGCCAAGTCACACCACAAATTAAACCTTTTAGCATGGTGAGCACTATAAATGCCCCAGACCTCTCTAGGGCTACATCTAATTCTGGAGCGACAACTTTGTACGCTCCAACGAATCAAACTCATCACACTCATGGACCCTCTTGTCCACAACATTGCTATGGGCAAGTTCCATCGACATATGTACCACCCACATACTATAACCAACCGGCCACCCAGAACCCAATTCATTTCCCGGCCCCAACATCAAAACAACCAACGCAACCAGGGTGGACAACAAAACTGTGGAAGAGGACATAACCATGGCAACAACCAACAACATAATCAAGGTCCACCACCTCCCAATCCTCCAAATAATAACAATGTGGCTCCTCCCAACCAGAATCCTGATCGTCATCCCAAGCAGCCAAAAAACAATAATCTGAGAACAAACCACCCATGTTCTATATGTGGAGTCTATGGACACTATACTCATAACTGCCCCCATTTAGAGAAAGCACATCAACTTTGGAAGGATTAACAATCCTAATGCTTGCGCAACATCCAATTATAACGTCGTGGAAGACCTAGCACAATCCCCCGCTGCTATATCTGCTTTAGAGGTACTGAAAACATGCCCTGCAAAACGAAAACTACATGATGGCTTTCGACTTAGACCAAGCCAAACCTCGATTTCCATCAAATGTAGCTTTCCAAGTATCAGTAAACATTCGAAACCTTGTTGTGCATCGATGTATCATCGATGAAGGAGCTTCTACTTGCGTTATGTCCACCCTTGTGTGGTAGAAGCTTGGCTCCCCCACTTTACAACCATCCACCATGGCATTACGAGCTTACGACGGATGCTCAGCTCAACCACAAGGACTCTTAGCAAACATACCCATAGAACTAGGCGGAAAATTAGTTCTTATCGACATCGAAGTGATCAATGCCCAGCTCGACTACAACCTCCTTCTTGGACGTAGTTATATGTACAAAATGAAAGCAGTGGCTTCATCTGTTTTTCGCCTCATGATGTTCCCACATGAAGGACGTGTTATCAAGATCGATCAAATCACATATTATGATCCTAACGCCCCCACAGCTCCTCAAAATGTACTACCAATGATTGAACAAACCGTTCAAAACGTGCCAACATCATTTGTGTCGTCAATTGGTCCTGGAATCTACACCGAGTCACATATGACTTCCACATTTCCATCGATCTCACCACCATCACCGATAACAAAAACATCGGATTTTTGCACCCTGTCGCACACCACATAGAAACCTTCGTCACTACCACAAACACCCACAGTTCCTACTCATACTGGCACAACGCCAATTCACACTATCCCGTTCTTGTTCCCATTTTCTGGAGTTGTCAGTTCGCCAGTAATGGCTACACTCAACCTTCCTGGCTTAACATTAGGGATATCTGTATGGTACTTACCTGCTCCGATTCCCCTGCTGAATCCGACTGTTATTTTACAACTGGTACAACCTATCCCTACTACCAGCCACCCACCCCCTCTGGTCACTCATCTGCAAAAGAGACCACCCCCAATAGTGACTGCGGCATCAACATCCAGAAATGACCCGCCTCCGTTACAAAACATAGGGGGTAGAGGCCCACCAACATATAACACTGGACTCATAACTCGCACCCCCCCAGCAACCCCTAAGGTAGCTAAAAACCCTCCAACTATTCTCATTCCCCCTAAGTGCTCGTTGTGTGACGACGTAGGCCATGCCACTCATCAATGTCCACAATTACCGGCACTCCAAGAACACATGAATATGTTGGATGATGACACCAGAATTCTAGTAGTAAGACTTGAGCCACCTCCTCATCCTCGCGACAAAACACTCCGCACTAACCATCCTTGTGCGATATGCGGCATTTATGGCCATTATTCACACCACTGCCCTGATCTCCCAGATTATAGAGTAGCGTTGTACGAGTTGAATAACGTCGACTTAGAGATATCTCCTCCCCTCATTGAGGAGATCTACCCTCCAAAATCATCTTCTTTGGAAGAAATCAATACCATCTATATGATTTCAACCACATACAAACTAGAACCCATTGATTTATGGTCTGATTACTTCCATACTGATGAGCAAATTTTAGAAACATTCACTGCACCGGACTACCCTTGGGACGATATGCATCATCGCTCATACTTCCTCCCTGAGGCGTCTACATCCACCGCAGCAAACCAGCTATCAGTCAAATCGAAAGATTTCCTACCAACTAAGGTTGATTGGTTCAAGGACCCCATCCCAGCACCAGATGCATTCGAAGAAGGGAACATGTCCAACATTTCCCCTATTATACAAATCAACATTTCCACCACACCTGGAAAACCTGAGCTCATCTCGCTAGGTGCATCATGCACTCAAGCGGAAACTCGGGCATACAAGAAACTTTTCCAAGAGTTTCGTGATGTCTTCGCCTAGTCTTACACTGAGATGCCTGGCCTCGATACCAAAATTGTGGAACATCACATTGACACTTGGCCCAATGTGCCTCCTATCTGACAAAAACAATGACCCATTCACCCGTCCAAGCTCCCAGCTGTTAAAGCTGAGATTGAAAAACTCCAAAAAGCAGGATTCATATATCCTATTGCCTACACCACCTGGGTTTCAAACCCAGTGCCAGTAAACAAAAAAGTGGGCACCATACGCGTTTGTACTGATTTCCGAGACCTCAACCTCGCTTGTCCCAAAGACAACTTCCCCACACCTTTCATTGACCAACTAATCGATGAATGTGTAGGACATGAGGTCCTTTCTTTTATGGATGGTTTCTCCGGATATAACCAAATAAAAATCCGTAAAGAAGAGCAATATAAGACAGCTTTCACCACCCCATGGGGCACCTTCACCTATCGCGTCATGCCTTTTGGCCTCAAGAATGCTGGAGCCACCTTCCAACGCACCATGACTTATTGCTTCCACGATCTCCACAAGATCATAAAAGTTTATCTGGATGACCTCACCACTCGATCCAAAAAGCAATCTGACCATTTAGACGACCTTAGACAAGTTTTCATGCGTTGTCAAAAATACAACATCCCCTTGAACCCTCTCAAGTGTGTCTTTTGCGTTACATCAAGTCGCCTGCTGGGGTTTGTTTTCTCAAAGAAAGGCATCACTATAGACCCCTTAAAATTCCAAACCATTTTAGAATTACCATCACCCCGCACATTAAGACAACTTCAAAGCCTTCAAGGGAGGTCCAACTTCCTTCGTCGTTTTGTCCCTGACTATGCCACAATGGTCCACGGTTTCCTACAACTCCTACGTCTACATACCCGTTTCATATGGGACCAACAAGCAGAGACAGCTTTCACCGACTTAAAGAAAGCACTCACAAACGCCCCATTGATTTCTCCTCCAGATTTCACAAAAGATTTCACCCTCTATGTTTCAGCATCTGAGCATGCCGTATCTGGAGTTCTTGTACAAGAAGATACTGCTCACCAAGAGCATGTCATCAACTATGTCAGCCATAACTTGTCCAACCCACCCCTCCGCTACCCACATGAAGAAAAGATGGCCCTCGCCGTCATCTTTTCGGTACAAAAGCTACAACATTATATTCTCCTGAGCCACACCACAGTCGTAGCCAATTCCAATCCCATGGTTTACCTCTTGACGCGTCACCTTCTTCAAGGCTGCCTAGCTAAATGGGTGATTATCCTACAAGAGTACGACCTAACTTTCAAGACCCCAAAGAGCGCCAAGGCCCTAGCATTCGCTCAACTCATCACAGACCTCCCATCCTCTTCGTCATCACCCGCTATCCAAACGGATCTCATTGACGACCACATTTTCATCATTTCGTTTGACAACCCATGGCACGGAGACATCTTAATCTACCTCCGCACACAAAAATTTTGACCCCACATCGATCGTGATGAACGCCGTCGTATACGACACCATGCCCCCCGATACCTCTTATTAGGCGATGTACTTTATCGACGCGGCGTCGATACCATCTTATGACGCTGCCTATCTCATAACGAGGTAGAACAAGTCCTTAATGATTGCCATAGCGGTGCCTGCGGAGGCCACTTCTCTAGTATGGCTACCACCCAAAAGATCATCCGCGCAGGTTACTTTTGGACTTCATTATTTACTGATTGCATCACCGCAGTCAAACATTGTCAAAACTGCCAACTTTTTTCCCCCAAAGCAAGAACCCCACCCGCCCCCCTTGATCCAGTCGTCACTATCGGACCATTCTGCAAATGGGCCATCGACTTCCTCGATTGCAATCCCACGTCAGTCGACGGTCACAAACACATTATTGTGGCCGTAGATTATTTCACCAAGTGGGGGGAAGTCATGCCAACTTACAATTGCAAGGCCGACACCGCAGCACGATTTTTTCTCAACCATGTTATCGCTCGTTTTGGAGTGCCAAAGCAACTCGTCTCAGACCACGACTCTCACTTCAAAGATGCCGTATGGAGAGAATTATCAACCTTACTGAAATTTGAACACCATTTATCCTCCACCTACTACCCCCAAGGAAGCGACCAAGTCGAAGCGATCAACAAAATTTTGAAAACCATCCTCCAATGCACTGTAGACAAACACAAATCAAATTGGCACCACATGCTCTTCCCGACACTATGGGCATACCACACGTCAACCAAAACTGCCACCGGTTTTACTCCTTTCCATTTAGTTCATGGTGTTGAATCTGTCCTCCCCATCGAGTGCCAGATTCCAGCCCTACATATGGCCGTTGAACTCCTACCGGACACTTCCCCAATTAAGCAATGCTTACTACTCCTGGAACAGGCCGACGAATATCGACGCACAGCCCTTCAAACCATGGAAGCAGCCAAGAACCGATCCAAACTGAGTTACGACAAACATGTCCACCCATGAACTTTTACTAAAGGGGACCTTGTCCTCACCTATGATCAAGCTCATGACAAGACCGAGAAAGGAAAGTTTGTGTCCATGTGGCAAGGCCCATACATTATACACACTTGCCTCGGATAGGGGGCATACATTCTGACCGATTCAGAAGGAAACCCCTTACGCAACCCACGCAATGGGTTGTACCTCAAGCATTTTTACCCATAGAAAATCTGATGGACACCATCGTCCATTATTGTATAGTATTATTTTGTTTTTCACAAAAAATTCAAAAAACCTAAATATTTGTTTTCTCTGCATGACCACAGATGGATCCTGTTCCACTCTACTACGTCAGTTTCGCTGATGGTGCAAGCCGTTGGTCCCCCAATCTGGCCTCTGCAGCTTGGGTAATATACTCCCCTTCACATGAGTTGATCCAGATCGACGGAGTGTGTATAGGTGCCGCCACCAACAACCAAGCTGAATACGATGCCGTGACCCGTCTCTTGGCCGCAGCTCTCCAAATGAGCATACATCACCTCAACGTTTTCTTGGACTCACAACTCCTTGTTTCCCAGCTCAACAATGATTACCAGGTACGCGATCCCTGTCTTTTCATAAAATTCTTGCGCACTAAACATATGGTTCGACAGTTTGAATCCATTTCATTCACACATGTCCCAAGGAATCTCAATAGTGTAGCAGACCATATGGCTAACAACATTCTTGACTGGCACACCAATCAAACCATATAGTAAACACAAATGCACCTCCACGGGCATATATATAAAAATACAAAAATGAATCCACGTGCATAACACGTGCCTCCACGGGCATATACAAAAATCAAAATGTTGCATCCGCGTGCATAACATGTGCCTCCACGGGCATACGGAAAATCAAACATGCCTCCACGGGCAAACAAAAAGACAATGAATGCATCCATGTGCATATACGACTATATACCAAATCATATATATATATATACATCATAATATAGTCAAAACATCTCATAGGTGCCCTCAGCACCCAATATACAAAAAATACATCAGCCGTACAAAAAGGGACTTCCCCATATGCTCATCAGCATTTGGGGGCATGTTGGCCCGGTTTTACAACCAGGCTTAGTGCTATGGGCACCTGCTAACTAGTAGCAGCAGTTTCAATGGAAATAAATAACAATAAACTAATTAAACAAGACTATTCATGGATCTAAGCAAAGATATTAAGCAAATAACAAAGATAATTTAAAATCAAGAACAAGAACATATAAGAATAATAAATTTGTATTGAAAGAATGGGGCAAGCAAGTGCTTGCGGAATCAATACCTCTAATGGTGAGGTTGAATGGCTCCAAGGATGAGCAACTCCAATCTCCAATGGTCTCTTCTCCAATGTGGTTTGCAATGGCTAAAATGCTCAGGGGAGATTTCAGCAGCATAAGGGTGAGATAATGGATGGATGTGAAATGAGGAGCCCCTACCACCTTTTTATAGGTTTTGGTGGTGGGAAATACCATTTGTGGTTTTGTGGAAACCAAATGGTATTGACCAACATGGTTTAGGTACTTTTCCCTCCTTTTTCCTTTTTTGAATAAAAATAATATTTTAATTCCCTTTTTAATATTTTTGGGAATTTGGACCCTTTTTGAGGGTTTTTTATGATTTTCTTGGAAAAATAATCTTTTTTAATGGAAAAAGGGGTGTACTAAGGTCTTTTGGTGACCTTTGTTGGTTTCAGAGGCTGAGATGGTGGAAAAGTGGACAAATGGGTCATGTGAGTAAGGGAATGAGCTAGTGAGCACTTTTTAGGTGTTAACAGATTGCCCCCTGATGTGTGAGGGCAGGAGCTCATCGTATGGCCGATAGACATCATAGTTCTTTTGTCCTTTTTTCTGGGGTTTAGGGGAGAGAAGAGACCGGTTGGAGACTGGAGCCACGGCCCTTGGAAGCTGCAAAAACAAAAATATTACATGGCCTCAATATGAATGAGGTATAATCTCTGATAAAGGACGAGGCAGGCATTCCCATGCTCGTATCAAGACATATACAAAACAATTAGTCCCAAGAAGGGGGATCTAATACGGAAAGAAATATAGTGGTACATCATAATGGTCCAGAGGGGACATTATTGTGGGATATACTCATGATCATGGCTGATATCAATAACTGATACACTGGAATAACTGTTGAACTGCTCAAACTGAAGGTGTTCAACATCTGTATGGACTCAATGACTGTGAGCCATATCTGGGAAGTATTTGTATCTGTATACTCGAGGGAGTATAAAACTGGGGTATATCTGAATACTGTCGCCATACGCAACCCGGATATCTATAGAAAAAATGTAACTGGTTGTATCCATAGGTAGACTCTCAAATGTGGAGGAGTCAGGTGGTATCCGGGGTCTTCGACTAATAACTGAACGGACCAATACCCTGTGCGAGTCTCAACGATGCGATCAAGGTGTTGAAGTCGAGCATGTGAGAAACAACCATTTGGAGAGGCAGTAAGGATTCCTCTCGAAATGATTCGTAGGCACTCATCATAGATGGTAATGAGTCCAAGACACAGGGACCTCTAGGTCTATCCTCTGGAATTAATGTGGTTGTCGTCGACAGAGGGAGACCAGCAACTAACAAGGCAATGATGTTTCCTTGATAGGAGCACGAGGTGTAGAACTGAAGTGATGTAGTACTGATGGTAGAACTGACATACTTGTGGGGATGGGAAATAACTGGGCCAAAAAATGGGTAGACTCAAACTTCCTTTGTTCAGAGCATGATGACATGGTTGACCTGGCAGCATATGGAACTGACTAGTAGGTGCAGGGATCATAGCTTTTTGGGGACTGAAGGGTATGTATTGACTCTGGGGGGAGGACGAGCTGATAGGTGTCGTCGAGGAGTTATCAAGGTGGCATACTGCAGAATACTCTGAACAAAGGCGACCAAAATGGGGAAGCTGCCTAATGAGTAGATGTGATCTGTCATGGCGCCAAGAGGCACCGTTGATTCCTTCTTCGTAGTTTTAATGAGCTCCAAGAAGGGATAAAAGTGTGCTCTGAAATAGTACGGTCCTGTGGATTTTGTGAGCCCAGGACGGCTCATGCTCATGGTTGCTTTCATGTTTAGAGAGTCTGAAAACGGTAAGTGGACTCTATTGGTGTTTCTTTTTCGTAAGTTTAGTCTCCAAGGCCCGAAAAAGCATAAAATGATGCGAATGGAGAACTCTTCTAGCCGATGTGACTAGAGTATACCTTTTTCGTAATTAGTCTACAAGGTCCGAAAAAGGGGTAAACTTATACCAGGTAGACGCCCTTTCAGATACGTTTAGCGAGCATGAAAGGAAGCAAGATTGCTCGGCGATCTTTTCATTGTTTTAGGAGTCAGAAAAGAGCTTAATAGAAACTCCCTAAGTGCCTTTTTCGTAAAAGGGGTTGCTCGGCCCGAAAAAGGGATAAACTTATACCGACCAAAAATGGATTGATGAGGGCGAGGAAAGGTCTCAAGCATCGTCATCTGTGCGGAAAACTGGATCCGGTGACATAAGGATTGTCGGAAACGGAGAACGACCGATGTGGCACGCAAACCGAGGTAATAAGGGGGCGTGGAAAAAATGCCCGAAAAAACTAAAGGTGAGAGCGAGAAATGATCTGGAGCATCATCACGAGCGCGGAAAACTGAATCCGGCGATATAAGGCACGTCTAAAATAGAGAACGGCCGATGTGGCACGCAAACCGAGGTGACGAGGGGGCATGGAAAAAATGCCCGAAAAATCTAAAGGTGAGAGCAAGAAATGATCTCAAGCATCATCACGAGCGCGGAAAACTGAATCCGGCGATATAAGGCACGTCTAAAACAGAGAACGGCCGATGTGGCACGCAAACCGAGGTGACGAGGGGGCGTGGAAAAAATGCCCGAAAAATCTAAAGGTGAGAGCGAGAAATGATCTCAAGCATCATCACGAGCGCGGAAAACTGAATCCGGCGATATAAGGCACGTCTAAAACAGAGAACGGCCGATGTGGCACGCAAACCGAGGTGACGAGGGGGCGTGGAAAAAATGCCCGAAAAATCTAAAGGTGAGAGCGAGAAATGATCTCAAGCATCATCACGAGCGCGGAAAACTGAATCCGGCGATATAAGGCACGTCTAAAACAGAGAATGGCCGATGTGGCACGCAAACCGAGGTGACGAGGGGGCGTGGAAAAAATGCCCAAAAAATCTAAAGGTGAGAGCGAGAAATGATCTCAAGCATCATCACGAGCGCGGAAAACTGAATCCGGCGATATAAGGCACGTCTAAAACGGAGAACGGTCGATGTGGCACGCAAACCGAGGCCACGAGAGAGGCTAAAAAATGGTCAAAAAATGGATCCCGTGAAAACGGGAAACGGAAGGAACCTCTATGAATTTCTCGCTGTGTTGATCCCAATGGTACCAACGGTTTGAGAAATGGACTTCGTATGATACCGCAATGGCTGTTGGAAAATTGGTAGATTTTCTATAAATAGGACGTGGGGCCCAAATGACTTGTCATTGTTACGTGCGAGTTTGATAGTGCTGTCAGAGCTATTTCTTGATTTCCGGGAGATTTCACTGTTGGTTTTCGATTTAGCGAGTTGCAGGTAACTCTATTCGCCTTAGCCTTGTCAATTATGTCTTTTTCGTTTGGCGATGGGCCCCCGAAGGCCGCGAAATTCCACGTTGACTCTCCAACGTGGAACCGCGCGGGTTTCGGGGCTGAACCCGCGATGAACCACGCGGGTTTTAGGCTTACAGTCGCGATGTTCATCGCGACTGTGAGGTCGGAACCCGCGATGTTCATCGCGAGTTCATGGGAGATAGTCGCGATGTTCATCGCGACTGTCCGGCCAGAAACCCGCGATGTTCATCGCGGGTTTTTGCATGGATCCCGCGATGGTCATCGCGGCTTTTTGTGGAAAAGCCGCGATGGGCATCGCGGCTTTTTGTGTAAAAGCCGCGATGGGATTTTTCTAAATTTTTGTGCTGGGGCTAAAAATTGCTTGTGTTTTCCTGGCAGGATGTTGCGGAGACCTCAGTCCGTGTGGCGGGAGAGGGAGATCGATGGTGATCTCATGCTGAGGATTGAGACTGATGCAGGGGTGAGACAGACCCTGGCTATGAGTGGACTCTTGAAGTTCGCTCAGATCCCTCCTATACGTTCAGTGAGACGGCTCCTGAACAAGCTCGTGCAGTGGTGGGTGCCGGCAGAAGGTGCCTTCATTATTGGTGGTGAGAGGTTCGAGATCACTCTCACGGATGTATATTTTTTGACTGGGTTGCCTCGCTTGGGTGAGGTGGGTGATATTTTGCCGAGGTTGCCTCCGGGTGTAGATATGGAGGACCTATTACAGACTTTTTGTGTGGATGATGCTGTTTTGGTAAACAGCTCTATTAGTCTGAGATTCCTACGTGAGTGGGATATGCGAGCTGTTGGTGCCTGCGTTCTGCGGGTATTGGGTGCTGCTGCACCACATCGTATGTCTGGGGGGTAGACGATGATGGTGGATTCCGTTCTACAGGGTACTTATTATGCCTGGGCGCAGATGTTCCTGGTTGGTGTCCGGAGAGATCTGGACAAGGCCATTAGAGAGGGAGGCGAGTTTTGTTATGCCTCGTTTTTATGCTGTTTTTTCTTCGAGCGGGTGCCGACCTTGCGGCCACGGGTACCCGTTCGTGCTGGTCTTCCGAGTGAGCCTCGTATGATGAGGTGGGGGCAGATGATGCCCCGTGCCGGCGGTGGTGTCCGCGGCTACTTCACGGAGGATTTCTATCAGCAGTGGGAGCAGATGCCTCTGGTGATTGAGGACTATCCCTACGCCGGCATGGACTACCGAGGTGACCCAGAGATGCCTCGTGCCCCAGGACAGGCCTGGAGCTTAGACGGTATGTTTTGTGTTTTATTTGATGTTATATCATATGTTGTTTGGTTTATCATGATGATTTTGTTGTATAGTATCTAATGGCTTACTTGCTTTGTGTAGATGTGGGTCCAGTGCCACCACCTGACTATGTGGCTCGGCAGGGGCGGGCGATGGTGGTCGCTCATCCACCTGTACCTGTACCTCCTCCGCGTGGTGGAGGATATGCAGCTCGTGGGTGAGGGGTTGGCCCTCATGATGACGCCATCGATGGTGTCCGACGGACCTTTGCCCGGATCTTAGCTGGGCTCCCCGAGGATGGTTGGAGAGACCTGGATCAGGATACTTTGCAGGGATGTCTCGGTGCGCCGCCTGAGTGGCAGTCGCTTTTGTTGAGGACAGCAGTGTTCGTGGCGAGGCACGGGGGTGGTGGACGAGATGCTCCGGCAGGGCCGGCTCAGGGGAGGATACGTCTGAGGGACGATCCAGCGGGGCCAGCAGAGCGGCGAGTTCGGGGTCGTCATGACCCGGCGGGGCCGGCGGAGGAGGAGTCAGAGGAGGAGCCGGAGGATCCTAGGGATCCAGATGAGTAGATATATTGTATCTGCCCCCAAATGCTGATGAGCATATGGGGAAGCATTTTTTGTATGACAGATGTATTTTTTGTATATCGGGTGCTGAGGGCACTTATGACATGTGGACTATTTGATTTATATATAGATGTGGATATATTTGGATATATTGTTTTGTATGCACGTGGATGCACCTTTGTCTTTTGTATATGCCAGTGGAGTCGCCAAAAACTGTTGGCCCGGTTTTGCAACCAGGCTTAGTGCTATGGGCACCTGCTAACTAGTAGCAGCAGTTTCAATGGAAATAAATAACAATAAACTAATTAAACAAGACTATTCATGGATCTAAGCAAAGATATTAAGCAAATAACAAAGATAATTTAAAATCAAGAACAAGAACATATAAGAATAATAAATTTGTATTGAAAGAATGGGGCAAGCAAGTGCTTGCGGAATCAATACCTCTAATGGTGGGGTTGAATGGCTCCAAGGATGAGCAACTCCAATCTCCAATGGTCTCTTCTCCAATGTGGTTTGCAATGGCTAAAATGCTCAGGGGAGATTTCAGCAGCATAAGGATGAGATAATGGATGGATGTGAAATGAGGAGCCCCTACCACCTTTTTATAGGTTTTGGTGGTGGGAAATACCATTTGTGGTTTTGTGGAAACCAAATGGTATTGACCAACATGGTTTAGGTACTTTTCCCTCCTTTTTCCTTTTTTGAATAAAAATAATATTTTAATTCCCTTTTTAATATTTTTGGGAATTTGGACCCTTTTTGAGGGTTTTTTATGATTTTCTTGGAAAAATAATCTTTTTTAATGGAAAAAGGGGTGTACTAAGGTCTTTTGGTGACCTTTGTTGGTTTCAGAGGCTGAGATGGTGGAAAAGTGGACAAATGGGTCATGTGAGTAAGGGAATGAGCTAGTGAGCACTTTTTAGGTGTTAACAGGGAAGATGCAAAATCATCTAATCATCACGGTCTCCAGGCTCCTCTGGTGCCTCCTCCGCTGGCCCCACCGAATCATGCCGAGGCCGAACTCTCCTCTCCGCCGGCCCCACTGGATCACCTCGTAAACGAATCCTCCCCTCCGTCGGCCCTGACGGATCATGCCAACCCCCATCTCTCCACTCAACCGCCAACAATGCTGCTCTAAGTAAAATTGAGCGCCACTCATGAGGTGCATCAAAACATCGCTCGACGATGTCCCGATCCAAATCCCTCCACCCATCCTCTGGAAATTCTTCTAGGATCATATCTAGTGTCTCTCGGAAACCCTCCACAGCATCATCTTGAGGCCCAGCTCCTCGACCGCGAGTCCCAAATCCTCAAGCATGCGGAGGAGGTACCGCCACAGGAGGTGGAATGATCACCATCGCCCATCCCCTACAAGCCACATAGTCAGCCGGTGGTGCAGGACCAACATCTACACAATCACACAAATGAACAATCATATAGATATCTAACTATAATCATAACAAACACATCTAAAAAACATGATATAGTAGAGAACAAAACACAAAACATACCATCTAAACCCCAAGCCTGTCCTTGGGCTCGAGGCATCCCTGGATCTTCTCGATAATCCATACCAGCATATGGATAGTCCTCAATCAGCAGGGGGTTCTGCTCCCACTGCTCATACATCTCCTGTGAAAAGAATCCGCAGATACCACCACCACCACGGGGCATCATCTGCCCCCATCGCACCATGCGCAGCTTGCTCACCAAACCGTCTCGAACCGATACCTGTGGCCGCAAAGTTGGTACCCGCTCAAAGAAAAAATAGCACAAAAAGGAAGCATAGCAGAACTCTCCCCTCTCCCGACTGACCTTGTCCAGATCTCTCCGGGAACCAACCAAAAAATCTGACCCCATGCATAGTAGGTCCCCCTCAGCATAGAATCCACCATCATCGTTTGTCCCCCCGATGTGGCGCCGCGGCACCCAGCACCCGCAGAACACAAGCCCCAACAGCCCGCATGTCCCACTCCCGCAATGATCTCAGACTCAAAGTGATGTTCTGCACAATCGCCCCAGCCACACAGAAGGTCTCCAGGAGATCCTCCATGTCCACACCCGTCGGGATCCTCGGCAGAAGATCCCCCACCTCCCCTAAGCGAGGCAACCCGATAAGGAAATATACATCAGTAAGGGTGATCTATAACCTCTCACCCCCAACCATAAAGGCACCCTCTGCAGGAACCCACAAACTCACCAATTTGTTTAGTAGCGGCCCTACTAAACGCATCGGTGGAATCTGAGCGAACTTCAGGATTCCACTCAAAGCTAGAGCCTGCAGGACCCCTTGATCAATCTGAATCCGAATCATCAAATCCTCCTCCATCTCTCGCTCTCTCCATGACACCAATGATCGCCTCAACATCCTGCCAAAAAACAAAGAAATTTTTTAGAACCAGAAACTTTTTTTGAAAAAATTCCATCACAGCTTTTCCATCAAAAGCCACGATGATCATCGTGGCCTCCATCCAAAAACCCGCGATGAACATCACGGGTATTGACCACACAGTCGCGATGAACATCGTGACTACCAGCCCGACAGCCGCAATGAACATCGCGACTGTCAGCCCCGAACCTGCGATGAACATCGTGGCTGTCAGCCCCGAACCCGCGATGTTCATCGCAGAAACAGACTCGAAACCCGCGATATTCCACGTTGGAAGGCCAACATGGAATTTCGTGGCATTTGGGGGCCCGCCTCTAACCAAAAAAGACATAATTAAAAAGGCTAAGGAAAAGAGGGTTACCCGAAACTCGCGAAATCGAAAAACAATGGTCAAATCTCCCAAACATCAAGAAAGAGATCTGATTGCTCTGCCAAACTCACATGTAACAATGACACGTCATATGGTCCCCACACCCTATTTATAGAAAGTTCACCATTTTTCAAACAACTATTGCGGTGTCATACGACGTCCGTTCCTCAAACCATTGGAATCAGCACAGTAAGAAATTCATGATAGTTCTTTCCTTTTCCTGTTTTCACCAGGTCCTTTTTTGACCATTTTTTCATGCCCTCGTTGCCTCGGTTTGCATGCCACATCGGCCGTTCTCCGTTTTTAGCAAGTCTTATATCGCTGGATTCAGTATTCCGTGCTCGTGATGATGCTTGAGATCATTTCTCGCTCTCACGCCCCGATTTTTCGGGCATTTTTTCCTGTGCCCCCTCGTCACCTCGGTGTGCATGCCACATCGACCATTCTCCATTTTTGACGAGTCTTATATCGCCGGATTCAGTTTTCCACACTTGTGATGATGCTTGAGGTCATTTCTCTCTCTCATGCCCAGATTTTTTGGGCATTTTTTCTCATGCCCCCTCGTTGCCTCAATTTACGTGCCACATTGGCCGTTGCCCCTTTTTTGACAATCTTTATGTCACCAGATTTAGTATTCCGCACTCATGATGATGCTTGAGACCTTTTCTCGCTCTCATCAATCCCTTTTTTGTTCGGAATAATTTTACCCCTTTTTTGGGCCGAGCAATCCCTTTTACGAAAAAGGCACTTAGGGAGTTTTTGTTAAGCTCTTTTCTGACTCCTAAAACAATGAAAAGATCGTCGAGCAACCTTGCTTCCTTTCATGCTCTCTAAACGTATCTGGAAGGGCGTCTACCTAGTATAAGTTTACCCCTTTTCCGGACCTTGTAGACTAATTATGAAAAAGGAATACTCTAGTCACATCGGCTAGAAGAGTTCTCCATTTGCATCATTTTATGCTTTTTCAAGCCTTGGAGACTAACTCGCGAAAACGAACACCAATGGAGTCGACTTACCGCTTTCAGACTCTCTAAACATGAAAGCAAACACGAGCAATCACCATCCTAGGCTCGTAAAAACCCACAAGACGGTACTCATAACCACTGCAGAGTCTTCTTATCGTTTTCAAACTCCTTAAAAATGAAAGCACCCATGAGCACGAATAGTCCTGGGCTCACAAAATCCACAGGACAGTACCATTTCAGAGCACACTTGTATCCCTTCTTGGAGCTCATTAAAACTACGAAGAAGGACCCAATGGTGCTTCTCGGTGCCACAACAGATCACGTCTAATCATATGGTAGCTTCCCCCATTTTGGTCGCCTTTGTTCAGAGTATTCTGCAGTATGTCACCCTGAGAATCCCTCGACAACACCCATCAGCTCGTCCCCCCCCCCCCAGAGTTAATACATACCCTTCGGTCCTTAAAATCTATGATCCCCGCATCTACAAGTCAGTTCCCTACCCTGCCAGGTAAACCATGTCATCATGCTCTGAACAAAGGAAGTTTGAGTCTACCCACTATATGACCCTAGTTACTTCCCATCCCCACAAGTATGTCAGTCCTACCATCAGCACTACCACACTTCAGTTCTACACCTCGCGCTCTTATCAAGGAAACATCATTGCCTTGTTAGTTGCTGGTCTCCCTCTGTCGACGACAACCAAACTTATTCCAAAGGATAGACCTAGAGGTCCTTGTGTCTTGGACTCATCACCATTTATGATGAGTGCCTATGAATCATTTCAAGAAGAGTCCTCAGTGCCTCTCCAAATCGTTGTTTCTCACATGCTCGACGTCAACACCTTGATCGCATCGTTGAGACTCACATAGGGTATTGGTCCGTTCAGTTGTTTGTTGAAGACCCCGGATACCACCTGAATCTTCCACATTTGAGAGTCTACCTATGGAAACAATCAATTACATTTTTTCTATAGATATCCAAGTTGCGCATGGTGACAGTATTCCGATGTACCCTAGTTTTATACTCCCTCGAGTATACAGTTACATGTACTTCTCAGAGATGACTCACAGTAATTGAGTCCCCACAGATGTTGCACACCTTCAGGTTCAGCAGTTCATCAACCCTTCTAAGACCTTATTTAGAACGGTTGTCGCTTCATTCCAGTGTATTAGTTATTGAGATCAGTCATGTTATGATCATGAGTACATCCCAACATAATGTCCCCTTTGGACAATTATGATGCACCAACAGATTTTTTATGTCTTATTTAGGTCCCCCTTCTTGGGACTAATTGTTATGTATATGTCTTGATACGAGCATGGGTATGCCCGCCTCGTCCATTATCAGAGATTATTCCTCATTCATATTGAGGCCATGTAATATTTTTTTGTTTTTGCAGCTTCCAAGGGCCGTGGACCCAGTCTCCAATCGATCTCTTCTCTTCCCCAAACCCCAGAAAAAAAAAAAAGGACTATGATGTCTATCGGCCATACGATGAGCTCCTGCCCTCACACATCAAGGGGCAATCTATTAACACCCAAAAAGTGCTCACTAGCTCATTTCCTTATTCACATGACCCATTTGTCCACTTTTTCACCATTTGAGCCTCTAAAGCCATCAAAAGGTCACCAAAAGACCTTAATACACCCCCTTTTCCACTCAAAATGAATATTTTTCCTCAAAAAGCATAAAAAACCCTAAAAAAGGGTCCAGAATTCCCAAAAATATTAAAAAGCTAATAAAAATATTCAAAATATTCAAAAAAGGAAAAATGAGGGAAAAGATACCTAAACCATGTTGGTCACTACCATTGGTTTCCTCAAAACCATAATGGTATTCCCCACCACCAAAAACTATAAAAAGGTGGTAGGGGCTCCTCACTTTCCATCCATCCATCATCCTATCCTCATGCTGTCAAAATCTCTCATGAGTTCTTGACCATTGAAGCAATCTTGGAGAAGATACCATTGGAGCTTGGAGCTACTCACCTTGGAACTGCTCAACACCACAACATCCTCACCATTTGAGGTATCATAATACAAAATTTATTTTTTATTTTATTTCTTGTTCTTGTTCTTAAATCTTTTCAAGTTTATTATGATATGCACATGCTAGTTTAGTTTTAGATCCAGATTTATAATTGTTTTTTGCTTTCAATCTTTGAAACTGCTATCACTTGTTGATAGTTGCCCATATCACTCAAGCTTGGTTGCAAAACCAAGCCAACAAAACACACTATTGATTTCCATTGTAACAAGATCATCAAAGAATTTTTTGAATCCAAAACCGATGCATCAAAATTTCAATTGTTTCTGGCTTTGTTAAAATCACATTGTCTAGCTCATGTTAGGATCAATTTAGGCATAAAGGTAGTTATAAGTTCAGAGGCAAATAATCATGTTGTTAGAAATCTACAGTCTTCATTTAATTTGATTGGAAAAACTTCTCATGCAAAATATTTTAATATGGCCTGTCGTGTGCTGTCAGAATCAATTGTAGACAAATCCACAAGGCAACGCCGCCTGTTATCACACAGATGTAAAATATTTAAAGTAAATAGAAAGACTCTTCAAAAGTATTATGTTATTTTAGAAAAACTTGAGACCCCAGGCCAAAAATATTGTTGGGCCTTTGTTGGTAGGTTACCTCATTCAAACGAGAAGCTTATTGATGTTGTTAAAGAACTAGTACAAAAGTTTTGGCATTATAACACTAGACCGTCATCGAATCAAAGAGATGTGTTAAAGTTGAGAAAAGGTGTTAAGGGGTGTGAACCCCATGTCAAGCACTTACTTGACACGGCCCAAACAAAACTCTATGAGAGGTTCAAGAATGAGCACACACAATTGAACTTGGGCCAAAGGTCCTTTGAAAAATGCAAACCATGGTATGTTAGAATTTGCATTGATCGCAACACATGTTGTTGTAGATACCATGTAGAATTTGAGTACTATTATGATACATATAGACATATATTTTTTTATTTGCATACTAACATTGTGCAGGACTTCCCATCATTACAACCACCAAATGCATCCAAAGAATTTATACATAGCATAATGTGTCCAAGACCTGAAGGACAAAAATATTCTGAAAGATCATGTTTATATGGGACATGTTCCAGGTGCAATGGATTTTCATTATTGATTTGTTGCATCCATGAAATTGAGGAGCACAAATTTGGCAGCATGTTAATAGAAATGCAAAACTTCAAGTACATAACATATCAAGTAGATAGTGTGAATGAAAGCAAAAAAATTGCATTGGTGAAGTCACATGTAATCTACGTTTGCATACATTCATACTGTACATGTTGAATTTATACATATATATTCATATTGCAAATTTCACGTTGTATTAATGCCCTTGGTTTTGTGGTGCTAGGTACAAATTTTCGATTTCATGAAGGAATTCTACAAAAAGACCGAACAGTATGTACAACATGTCCATGTAGCATGAAGGTAGGATGAACAGTACAAATAGTGCAGGGACACCTTTCCCACTAGCACAAGATTGTTGGTTGTGGACTTTACTAAAAACTACACCGTGCAGACACATAATGAGATTCAAATACAATACTACCATTCAGACCAAGTTAGCATAATGATCCATATCACATATAGGCATGCACCAGAGTGCAGCAATGACATGAGGATAATATTGAAAGAGACCAATTTCTACATCAGTGATGACAGGTGCCATGAATTGCATTATGTGCAGCATTGCTTCCAAATTTTCTATGATCAGCTGAAGGAGAGAGGTATATAGATGGATCAACATTGGATATGGTCAGATGGTTGTGCAGGCCAGTTAAAAAATGCGCGTGTATTCCAGTGGTTGAATATTTTGCACAAGACTTATGATGAGTTGCATATATGGAACTATTTTGAGACTGGGCATGGAAAGGGAGAGCATGATGGGGATGGAGAATGTCTCAAAACTTCCCCATGAAAGGAGGATATGAGGTGCATGACAAACCCTCATATTCAGGATGCAGAATCCATAGTTCAATGGTGCTCTACAAAAATTTGAGATCGAACCACGAAGCATCACAAAACAATAGGTAGAGGACATGTTGTCAAAAATTTATGGCATGTGGTTGATATTGATCGATAACGTTCTTATAGTTGTAGTACTATACAAGGAACTCGTGGATTTCATCCAGTTCAAAGCACAAACAACCCCTTATTTGAAATATGGACGCGAAAACTTGCTTTCTTTTGTGGGCCTTATACCAGTTGTGAGTGGGATGATTGTGAATCAATGGATTGGGTTGATGAATGGGATCATGGATCACTTGTAGTGGACCCACGTGCAGTTGTTGAAACAATCTAGTTAGAGGAAGGCCAATATTCTATTTCTAATGAATATGATCATATATCTGATCTTGTACAGCCAGGTAAACATTTATGCATTCATATCCCAGTTCCCTCCTTGTTTTTTTAATTATCAAAGTTATCAAACCACTACTTGTTGGAATATGACCATAAAATGCATTTTTGTAGGACACATCTATGCATTTGTCACCCTGACAGACAGTGCAATTGGCACGAATTATTGGTTGGCATGATGCATCCTGGGGAAGAAAAACCTCCTCGCATCATTAACCAATAGTGAAGGAATTACCTTTTCGACTGGATTGATGGTTGTTCAGGGAGAAAATCTTATAGTAGATGGAAAGGGACCAAAGAGAAATGAATACACATACATGGATTATAGGCCAGGCTCACAGGTGTATCACTTTACGCACTTGATCATTGGTACAAAGATCCAACTACAAACAATGTCAACGAAGTCATCAAACAAGGTATGCTACTTACTACCTCATGCAGAGCAGGAGAGGTTGTTTGAGACAATAAAAAACAGAGAGGATCCAGAAGGCCTAATTGATTGAGGTACATAGTATAGTCATGTGATTGCTTATTCATGCATGTCTAATGTTATTCATGTTAGATAGTTTATTTGATAAAATTATCTTATATCGTTTATTTGATATTTGAGTTATGTTTAAGTTACTATTACAATACATTGATGTTTTAGACCATTATATGTTTTACACCAATCACTCCAATTCAAGTTTCCATCCCTTTAGGAAAACTTCACATGCATAAACAAGATTGAAAACTCATCTTATATTAGAACGTTTACAAATATTCAATAGAAATTAGAATCAATACACATTAATGATTACACAAATTTCTCATTCACAAATCACAATGAGACACATAGATGCATTGAAATTTGATAGGTATTGGGCAATAGCTCAAGATGTCAGAACCATATTTCTCATTAATTCATCAAAATCAAAATTAATTACATAGATATATTAAATGTATTACCAAATATACTAATATTAAATACAAAAAGGGGTGGATCAAGATGGAAGAATATCATATGTCAATAGTCCTCCTCCATGCCTGAATCAACAAAATCATCATTGCCTTGATCCTCCTCCTCCTCCCCTTCCTTCTCCTTCTCCTCTCTGCATATATAACAATATGCATCTGCTGGTTGGAGGATGACCCCTCCATATGATCACCATCATCATAGCCTCCAAATATCCCAGTGTAAGTGGAAAACTCTACAAATCCCTCCTCTACCTCATAAAGTAAGTCTCTATCCTAAAATAGTTGTCTAAGTGCTATCTTCATCCCATGTGCAATCTCTCCATCCATGTGAGGAGGGACTCTGTGTGAGGGCCTTGGTCCACCAATGAGCCAATAAGTCTGCCAATCCATGTCACATCTAAAGCAATGGATTTCAGTGCTAAATTCAAGGAATGGACAATGCAAGGTGTCCAAAAAACCTGTAAGAGAAATAAAAGCATGTATAAATGACTCTACAACTCAAATGAGTCAAAGCCACCTAGATGAATCATGAATCTTGTGATAAATTCAAACAATGATCAAATTAGAAAGGAACGGTGTCCAAAATGAGCATATCTGTCAATATTTAGCTTTCACAATCATGCCAACAACCTTGCAAACAGGTGCATTGTTCGTGATGATTTGTACACAAGAATAAACACCTACTTCTTCAATGGTTTATACAATCCATATCAAACCATTCGCAGGATAATCCATGGCTCTATACTCACATTATCTATGACTCTTGAATAACCCTCAACAACGTCCTCCATCAAGGCATCATACCTCTCTAATGAATAAGTAGAATGTGCATGGATGAAGTCAATCTCATCATCACACCTCTCTTCCGCTATATAATTGGAAGTCTCATGGGTGGAAGAAACAAATGATATAAATATCTTGGGTGGTACAATCACCCCTACATGCTCCTAAGCCACTAGATTGATAATGTTAACATTCACCTTGATCATAAGAGGAAATACTAACAAACTGAAATATCTCATAATCACACTATATGGGTTGGAAGCTAGATCTACATGTTCCCTCTAAGAAATAGAACCTAATGTAGCTTAAATGCCCTGATATAGCCCTAGAACTCCTAATGTGGACCTACAACATTGGAGACCTAATCTAGAATACTTATCTAGCCCTATAGATGCAACCTAGCCCTAGAGAGCTAATCTAGCTTATAGACCCTGATCTAGCCCTAGAAACCAGACAAAAACAAATCTATCCCTAGAAATCCTAATGTGGACATACAACCCTAGAGACCTAATCTATAATACTTATCTAGCCCTAGAGACGTAACCTAGCCCCGGAGACCTAATCTAGCCCTATAGAACCTAATCAAGCTTATAGACTTTGATCTAGCCCTAGAAACCAGACAAAAGCAAATCTATCCCTGGAAAGCCTAATGTGGACCTACAACCATGGAGACCTAATCTAAAATACTTATCTAGCCCTAGAGACATAACCTAGCCCCAGAGACCTAATCTATCCCTATAGAACCTAATCTAGCTTATTGACCCCCTTTTGAAAAATTGGAATGGCCTTCAATGAGAAAAAACCTAGTTCCAGAGATGGCACAATAGCACTATTTCCGAGCATTTGAGACATGCTATGGGGTGTCCCCCAACTAGAACTCGGTGTCTTGAATCCACTGGAATTGACAGCTTCGCGATCGAAGTCATGTTTTTGGTGCTACAGGCATTTGGTCAGGCACCCTGTGGCCATTCAGGGACACTTTGAAGATTTGCTCTGGGGGGCACAGAACCCAAACATGCAAGTGGATTTGGTTTCCGTCATCTCCCACATGTGCACATGGACATTGTGGACGTGTTCACGATGGCCACGACACCTAGGAGCCTTCGGATTAGAATTGACCCCCTTGAGCAAAATTGGAATGGCCTTCACTAAGCAAAACCCTAGTTCCATAGATGGCACAATAGCATTGATTCTGGGTGTTCGAGGCACGGTTTGGGGGGACACCCACCTAGAATCCGGCATCCTGAATCCACCAGAATTGACGGATTCATGATTAGAGTCACAGGTCTAGTGCTATGGGCGTTTTGGTCAGGCACCCCATGGCCATTTAGGGACACTTTGAGGATTTGCTCCACGAGAACGAAACCCAAAACAGTGAGAGGATTTGGATTCTGTCATATCCCACACATGCACATGGCCATTTTGGATGTGTTCACGATGGCCAGGCATGCCTGGGATCCTTCGGATGAGAATTGACCCCCTTGAGAAAAATTGGAATGGCCTTCACTGAGAAAAACCCTAGTTCTCGAGATGGCACAATAGCACTATTTCCGGGCATTTGAGGCACGGTGTGGGGGGTCCCATAGCTACAAACTAGCATCTCGAATCCATCGTAATTGACGGTTTCACGATTGGAGTCACGACTTTGGTGCTACAGGCATTTTGGTCAGGCACCCTATGGCCATTCAAGGACACTTTGAGGATTTGCTCCGGGGGCATGGAACCCAAACCAGCGAATGGAATTGGGTTCTTTCAGCTCCCACACCTACATATGGCCTTTTTGGAATTTTTCACGATGGCCACGCACACCCAGGAGCATTCAAATCATAAATGAACCCCTTGAGCAAGATTCCCATGGTCTTCACTGAGCAAAACACTAGTTTCGGAGATGGCACAATAGCACCATTTTCAAGATTTGGAGGCACGGTGTGGGGGGGCGCTAGATGAAACCCGATGTCCTGAATCCATTTGAATTGACGGATTAGTGATAGGAGTCATGGTTTTGGTGCTACATGTATTTTTTCCAGCAATCCCGTGGTCATTAAGGGAGACTTTGAGGATTTGCTCTGGGGGCACGGAACCCAAACCGGAGAGCGGAACGAGGTTCTGTCAATTCCCACACGTGCATATGGCCATCGTGGATGTGTTCAGGATGACCACGCTCGCCCAAGAGCCTTCGGATCATAAATGACCCCCTTGAGAAAGATTGGGATGGCCTTCTGCAATCTAGGGTTTGTTTATTATGTATGTGCATGATCTTATGTGTGTATGTATGTGTAGATATTTGTATATGTGCATCTTGTTTATGTTGTCCATTTTGTTTCTCTATGTGGGAATATAAGAGGATTAGGTTAACCAATGAGAATTTTTAAGCCTCGTATACAAGTCATGAATCTATACATGGTAAATGTAGTAAACTTAAAAGTTATTCCTTAAATGCACAAACTTTATAGCGATCAAGGGCAATAAGGGAGCTTTAAAATACCATGTAGGACATGTCTTAGGGTTCTTTGACTCCCAAGTGTTGATACATACTTCATTAGGAGAACATGTATGCAACTACATTACCTTCAAGAAGAAGAACATGTATGCAACTATATTACCTTCAAGAAGAAGAACATGTATGCAACTATTACTATGGTTTCCTTTGTCCTCACATCAAATTTTAACACAATTGCATTTATAAGTTTGAATATGCCTCACCCTAACCCTAATTCTAATTAACTTACTTGATGATCCACTACTATTGGTCTCAATAGAAATAATAGAGCTCAATTGTACCCAAGTGATGCACTGCTATCATTGTGCCTGTTGAATTGCTTCTTATAAATGTCTTTTGGAGCCACCGAGTAAAAAACTACTTGAAATACATATTTGTGGAATTAAATATGACATTCAATATTTGGTCTTAAAATTTTCACATGTAAGTGGAAGAATTTTCAAAATGACTGCTACGAAGTGTTCTTTGATCTAACTCTTTTTTATTATAAAAAAGAGAATGAACATTGCAAAAGCCAATGAGAAGAGAATGGAAATTAGAAAAGTTTATTTCTTCAAATAGGTTATTGCATTTTGTTATATATGAGCACATATCTAAGCATATTATGCATATCACATGCCAATATATAGACTCTTGAACGATCATACAAAAGAAACCACATATGTATAGTGCAATCCATAGCATCACACAAGAGCAATCTCTCCAACAATATCCAAGATTATGAAATTGCATTGCATTGTGCAAAAATTCCATTACCTCTCACTAACCCAAACCCTAGTTAATGAAATAGTGAAACCGGGAGAGACTCAGGCCATGGACGCATGTGAGGGAGGCACCCCTAGCATTATTCCGATGTCTTGATTCCAACGGAGTCAAAGGCCAGTCGATCCGTTCAACGGTCATTTTTTATGGCCCGTCGAAACTCACCTCCTATAGGATTTCAAGGGACACTCGAGATGGTTACCCTGTGTTTCTTAGTTCTTGAGTGTGCACTCTCATTTAATTTACGTAATGGTTCAAGTCATCTTGGTCAAAATTTTGTTGGGGGTTTTGATTTTCTTAAGCATTTTGGTTTTGTTGAGGGTTTTCAATGGTTCCAAGATTTTTGTTTTCTTGTGTTCCACCGGACTCCATGTTAACATTTTTTTCATTCATTGTATAGGTTTAGACTTTGCAATTGAAAATTTCTTAATTATTTTACTAATTTGGGAATTATTTTAATAAACAAAAAAAAATCAATAAAATGACAAAAATCAATTATCTTACCTATCCAATACAATGCATTTGATGATCACTTGGTGGATGGATTGAGGGAGTTTCTGAGTGAAATAGGTGAATGTAACGGCATCTTGCTCCGCGTACGCATTGGGTGAGTGAGGCTTGACCGATTAGAAGAAATGGAATGTGTTCTGCCCTCTTTTTATTTTATTTTACTTAACAAGTGTATGTGCGCACTAAAAATGTGCACGTGTAGCATCGTGCACATGCCTCAGTTCGGTACCGAACCTAACAGCGTGTGCGCGATTCCTTAGGTTCGCGCGTGCCTGCGTTTTATCCCCACTAGGACATCCTTGTTGCAATGGATTTGGGGAGCATGTTTGTGCACCCACCCCCAAATAAAAATACATGAATTGAAATAAAATTGTTGGTACTTTCTAGTTCAAAAAATTGTTCCTAGTAAACGCTTCTTAATGTTGTCATGCCAAACTTAATCACAATCATTATTATCTAAACTCATAAATGGTTGGTTTGTACTTACAGTTACAATTTTGATCTCCTCTATTCCATATTTAATTTAAAAATTGGAGTGCCTAAATTATTTACAATTCTTTCAATTTAGATAATATGAATTGATTTATGTTTCTTAAAGACATTAAAATTGAAAGTAAAAAATTTTAAATTAATTACAAAAATTAATCACTCATTCATTAAAAAAAAAAATCATATAAAATTTACTTGGAAATAATTTTTTAAAATGAATTTTGAAATTTAAAATCTCTTCCTTCTCAAATAAAACACACTTTGCACTCTTCCACAAATAGTAGAACCCCAATATTTGAAATTAATTTTTTTTTCCACACTGTTTTGTTAATAAATTAATTTTAAATTTTAAATCTCTCTTTACTTTATTGCTTTCTTCTTATACAATAACTTTTTATTTAATTATATTAAATTGATAAAATAAGGAGAAGATTAAACATTATACAAGGGTGGGTTCATAAAGTACATCAATAAAGAGAAATTGATAGGTTAGATACTTTTCAAAACCCTCAAATTGCAACACTGTTTTTTTACTTATAAAGATAAAATTAAAAATTATAATAAACTAAATTATTATTATACTCAAATTATAATAAACTAAATTAAATTATTATTATAATGAAATATTTTATATTTTATGAATTTATGTTAATTATTTTTAATTTTTAAAATTATAATAATCTAAATGATTGTTATACTGAAATATTTTATATTTTATGAATTTGTGTTAATTATTTTTAATTTTTAAAATTATAATAATTTGAAATTCATTTCATTTAGAATGGGTAAAGTTGAAAATCATAAAAAACAAAGCTATTCTCGTGTTCAAATGTTGGCAAATAATGTTGGATTTTGGTACTTAAAAAACAAATCATTTGAGATTCTCGTGGTTGAGCACTAACTATAGTCCTTTGTTTGTGATACCGTAGGGAACACTAACTATAGTCCTTTGTTTAGATGTCTAAATATGTTTTCCATCACTTACGAAATTATCGAAGTGCAAAATAAAATAATCATGTGAAATTCTCATGCTTACATACACTTAATATATCACACAATACGACATTACCCATTGGTGCGAGACCATGGTTGGAATTCTAATCCTACTTGGTCAATTTTTCATTTTTATCATTTGGGAGTACAATCTTATTTGACAAGTATCATCATTTGGGAGTACTTGGGAACCTAGCTTGAGACTCCCTGCCGTGCCATTATCGTTTGAAAAAGTGTGGAACTTAGTTTGAACTCATTATCATCCTGCCAAGTGAGATGACATTTTTTGGATTTATCTATAAACACGTGATTGGAATGTTAATAGTAAAATTATTAACTAGCAATTGTCCTAGAAGATGCAATGGAACATCGAAAGGTGAAAAAAAAGTTAGTAAAGTAGACGTGACGAAGTGAAAAAAGAGAGTATATATCTTTTCTAAATAGTCACTAGTATGAGTTGGGATCCAACCCATGATGATCTTCCACGCAATGTCATGCAACTTGATGACTCTTTGTTTATGCTTACGACTAAGACCATCATGTTTGTTTTATCATGGACTTTCAATTATATTTTTGGGTTGGTTTAAACATATGGGCACCTTGGTAGATGGCCCATTTAATTTTGAGATTGGGGTTATTTGACAAAAAAGTGGAGCATGGAGATTAATATTTATAAGGGGGGAGTAACTTATTTGTTTTACAATAAATGAGAGTGGGGTCTAACAATAACGGTGTATTATGTACACGTTGGTTATTGCTAAAAATTGAGATGGAAATAGGTTTAAACATCACATAAGTAACAAGAGACTCTAAATTCATTGTGGAGTGGGAAAACTTCAAGCTGAATAATCTATTGCATGTCCTTCTAATGGGTAGAATAAAGAGGGTAGAGCTCATTGCATTGTTCTCACCTTCCTACATGTCTATGAGGAGTTCAATGAAAACATCACCCTAATGAGGCTCTTAAAAAAATATGGACATAACTTTCCAACCATGACCCAAAAGAGGGTAGAGTTCATTTCATTGTTCTGACCTTGCTACATGTCTATAAGGAGTTTAATGAAACATCACCCTAATGAGGCTCTTAAAAAAATATGGACATAACTTTCCACCCATGACCCATTTTATCCATGTTTAATCTCACTACAACACACTTTCTGAAGAAAGGAAGCATCGAAAAAAAAATAATGTTACTTTTCTATTTGATTTTTTTGTAAAACTAAAATATAGTTGAAATTTTTTAATATAAATTTGTAATGAAGACACTTGGTAGATAATCAAAATTCTCAATTCTCAATTCTCGCTCAAGTTGAAGCATACTATGCTATTTTGAGAGTAACAAGATGGCACATGCATATGTATTTTTTATTTCTCTATGATATATTATTAAAATGTTTGTTTTTTCTTGGAAAAAAATCATTTTTGTGATGGCTCTTATGTGATCTTCATTTTTATCATTCTTTAGTTATGTTTTCCACTTAATGTTTAATGACCTATTTTTTTAATGGTTAAAAAATACATTTTCTTTATCCTTTATTTTTAGATTATAAACTTTTGACAAAAATTAGTGATGTTTAAATCAACTCCCTTCAACTCTTTTTTTCCATTCATTCAAAGGTACCACAACTACTTTGGTCTAAAGTCCTATAGGTTATCATCAATAACCTATTACAACATTGATATCCTACCACCTTGCTAAAAGACCTCCTACTAACACATAAGAAAACCATCCACCAACAGTTTTGAACTTGGGACTACTAAATCCCAAAAGACCAAAAGAGCATAGTCTTTTCCATCCAGCTATAAGCTAAAACCCTCCCCCAACTTTACCCTTAGTCATTCAGACTCTATAAGACCTTCCCAAATAAGACCTTATAATGACCAACTTTAACTTTAGCAATAAAATTCCCTACTTTAACTTTAGCTATGTTGCCTTTATAAAAACACTTCTTAAACAATTTTTTTTAATGAAATTATAAAAAGTAGGGATCACCCAACATATTATATGTTTCATCTAAAATGACCCAAAATTTTTATTATATTATATTATAATTTTTATCCTACTTGTCACCACACTAGATGTACAAATTAAATGCCCTAATCCTAATTTTATACAAATCGACATGCCCACATCTCTCTCTATCTATAATAATAAAAATAAAATGACTATGATTAAGTACGATTAAAAAGTTTATATGACATTTATTAAAAATTAATTTTTTAATCATTATTAAATAAAGGGTAAATTAATAAATATAAAATTGATTTACCTTTTTTTTTTTAAATATTTATTTACTGTTTTATTTTTTATTTTCATATGTATAAAGTTTGTCTATAGCTAAATTTCAAAAATCCAAATAACTAATTAAATAAAAAGATAGGACTAAGCTTCTAAGCTTACATAATTTTTCTAATTTTTTAACTTGTCAAAACTATGGTGAGCTTTGTACTCTTATCTCTAAGCTTTTTGAGCATAAAAATAATTTCTTACATCAAACAAAATAATTTCTTCAGGTCCAATAGACCAAAGTTGATTATCATCATCATCATCAACCAATCTTGTACAAAAATATTTTGCTTACTTCTACTTAGTAGCTTCCTTAAAATTCTTTGTACATTCATACCCAGATAACCTTTACAATTATATTTATTATTGCTAAGAGAAAATCAGTTACATTTCTGGTTTTAATATCTTTCTTGTAATCATTTATGCTTTTAACTCCGTATATCACTTGATATTAGACTATTACAATCATAATTATTAACATCTTAATTTAAAATTAAAATTAAACCATTTATATTATTAATCTCTAAAAAAAATAAATTAAATAATTCAGACTTCTAACTCTGTATAGATATCCTCCATTTATGGGTGTGATATGTCTCAAAAACAATTGAGCGTACCTTATTTTGTGCCTCAATCCAACAACAACTTGATTCCTTTTTCACACCCCTATCTTTCATCAAAGTTCTCACCTTTGCTACCTCATCCCAGTTTCCAGCTACTGCATAAAATGTAGTTTTTATTCTTGTACAATGTCAGCTTATATCTCTTTTTTTAATCTAAAAAGCCAACATTTTGTAGCCTACTGCCTCTATTTCCAAGCACAAAAGATGGTATATGCTAATCATCCTCCAATAAAAAATATAAGGCTGAAAATTACCATGCCTGAAAGAGTAATCTTAAAACCAAAAACAAGAGCTAAGTTTGCAATTCGAGACACAACAAGGATGCTGAAAAATTAACTTTTTATGCAAGAGCATGATTCGAGACACAACAAGAATGTTGAAAATTTAACTTTTTATATAGGAACATGAAGGCCACAAATACAAGAAAGAACTAATATCTTTAGTTTTTCCACATAATGGCTGAAAATACAATTTTCAAACATGAACCTGAGAGATGGAAATTACTATTTGAAGGATAAAGTAAACCTGCACTATAGAGCAATTTGAAAACTAAAAGGGGTTGAGAATACAAATTCAAAACCCCCCAAAAAGCATTAAAATTTGACCTTTTATGCAAGTACAAGAGGGTTGAAATTCCAAATTTTTTTTTTCACAGAAAAATATAACTTACTATTAATATACGAAATAGTAAATGTTGCCAACAGTCAGGAACAAACCATACATCTCCACACTGTCCTGCAGAACATGTGTCGTATGAAAACATCATGGCCACAAAGCCAACAGCCACAAAGGAAACCCATAATCAAGATCCATGTGATCATACATAAAAAACAAGAACCCCTCCCGTAGGAGAAACAGGTTCCACGTCCTCTAGAAACCAACCATGAGTCTCAAATAAAGTTCTCAATAGATACCAACAGCCATTGCTGCCAATCCAAAAAAGAAATAATAGTCCAGTATGCTAAAATAACCAAAACATAAACATATAGAACCGTACAATATATCCGCACATAGGAATATAACAAAAATCCAACAAGGAGTTGGAAGCATCCCCTATGTGATATCTGCACATAGAAAAAACTAACAGCGAACATAAGTATATCATCCCATAAAGGAAAAAACAAAACAGCAATATAAAGTGACTATGTAAGAAACAAAGGAGTCGAGAAAATCAAGACCAATGAAGATGATGTGAACCCTGTGAAAATAAAGTGTCCTCCCGCCAATCCTGCCACATAATGACCCCAAACTCAGCGGAAAGAGCCTTTTTAGAGAGCCTGTCCGCCACCATGTTAACCTCCCTGTAGACATGGTCGAAGTGTATGTGAAGAAAATCCCTCACTAGCAACCGAACCGCATCCATCCAGTGCTTAAGTAGCAAATTATTAAGTGAGGTTTTTCCCCTAGCCCAGGATATAATGGAAAGAGAGTCGCCAAAAACCACTAGATGGGTGATGTTCCGCAGGTGGGCCCAGTAAAGTAGTAACCAAAGGGCACATAGCTCACTCCTGGTATTGGAACCACCGCCCAGATTCAGCCAGAGATGGATGGAGACAGAATTAGTAATGTGTATAACAGCCCCAGCACCGCCCCTCCCAGGAGCGCTAACAGCAGCACCGTCAAAGAAGCCACACGGGTAGGTCAGAACCGGAGGGGCAAAACGAGAGTTCCTATCCAGATTAGCACAGCCCCTTCTCCTATCATGGATTGTGAGAAATTCCCGGTGTGCGGCAAGTGTTTTAGAACCAAGCCCAGCCAAGAAAGGGGCACGGTTCTCAAAAATTTTCCGGTTCCGAGCCTTCCAAACCTCCCAAATCATAAAGTAAGGGAGCTCGCTAACCCCGGGTACATGCTGGGCCCAATTAACAAGACAGTCACTAAGGGAGCATTAGTTCCAAGGAAATGAAATGCCAGATCTGTTCGCAATAAAAGACCAGAGATATTTAATGAAAGTACAGGAGGAGAAAAGATGATCAACCGTCTCCCCCTCAGAGCAGCATAAGGTACACCAGCCAGGGCCACAAAAACCACGCCGACAGAGGTTGTCCCATGTAAGTATCCGGTTGTGTAGCGCTAACCAAATGAAACATTTAATCTTGAGAGGCACAACCAGTTTCCAAATAGTTTTATCCCACCAATTTACCAGGACCTGTGACTCCGCAAATAAAGCTTCATATTCCATTTTCGCAGAGACCCTTCCACCAGCCACGTCCCATGACCACACGAGCCTGTCAACGCCATCTGAAAGTCGCAGATTGGATTGGTACAAATACTTGATAAAATCCTCCCATTCGAGCCTCAACGAACCCGCAAGGCCCATCTGGGAAGCCGAGATCCATCTAGGGCGACCGTCCCCACCCCAACCAGCAGCATGAGCTAAAGTGTAGTAACCATTTGAAGAGAGGAACGTTCGCAGTTCCACCGAAAGTGAGTGCCTCAAAGGCCCCCCGATGAAAGGATCAAGGCCCAATTTAATATCACGCCCATTGCCAGGCAACCACGCTATCCAGTGTGCAATAACCCTGTAAGCGCCCAGCAAACCGTTCCAAATGTTTGAGACGCCCACAGTTGCAGGGCGATTAAGACGAAGCCATCTAGAAACCGGAATATTACGCAGATATTTGGCACGAATGACCCTTCCCCAGGTCGATTGATCAAAGAGTACACGCCAGAGACTTTTTGCATGAAGGGCCATAACAAACATATCAATATCCTTTATGTTCCAACCACCCAGATGCCAGGGGCGTGCCAATACCTTCCAATTCATTAGATGTATTCTTTCCGGATTACCTCCACCTGACCAAAGGAAACTAAAGATCTTCCTTCTAATAAGATTCAGAATGGTTCGAGGAATTTTGCACAGGGAGAACCAATATACTCCTAAATTCTGCAAGACAGCTTTTACCAGGGTAAGCCTGCCACCCAAAGATAAAAGTCGAAAGCTCCAGTGTTCCAATCTCAATTCAAATCTTTTTATGAGCCAAGACCAGTCATTAATCAAGTAGTTTGAAGGTTTGATGAAGAAGCCCAAGTATTTTGTACCATTTTCGATATCTTTGAAGTTTAGAGGCAGAATGTTGTAGATCGACTGCTGAACATCCTCTGCCAGAGAATGTTTCAAGAAGAAAGATTTAATAAAGCTGATAACCATGCCTGTAACCCTGCAGAACAAATCAAGAATCTGTTTATACGTCGCCCATTCGGCTAGACTTCCCTTGCCAAAAAGCAGGACATCGTCCACAAACAAGGAGTGAGTGACAGGAATATCCCGGGTTACTTTAATGCCAACAATCCTACCTTCATGGCGAGCTTTTATAATGGATAGACTTAGCCCCTCAATGACCCAAAGAAATAGTAGAGGAGAAAGAGGACATCCCTGCCGGAGGCCCCGAGATGCTTTGAAAAAATCTGTGGGAATACCGTTGATTAGGATAGCATAGTTGACAGAGTTAATACAAGCCATAATCCATTTCATAGTCCTCCATGGAAGGCCAATCTGGATAAGAATAAGTCTCAGGAAATTCCAATCCACCTTGTCATATGCTTTCACCAAATCCAATTGTAGAACAAGGGCATCCTTCCGTCTCTGCTTGATAGTGTGGAAGATTTCCTGTGACACCCCCACAGCGTCATGAATCTGCCGCCCACTAAGGAAACCATACTGTTCCTTTGAAATATGCCTGGATAGCACCGGTTTGATCCTTTCAGCAATAATTTTAGCAATAATCTTATAGACTATATTGCATAGCGCAATAGGTCTGTAGTCATCATAACTGTTCGGATGGGAAGTCTTTGGTATGAGAGCCAAAAAGGTAGAGTTTATTGCTCCCGAGATCATGCCAAGCTTCCGAGATTCTTCCACAACCATTCGGAGTTCATCCCCCATGATATCAAAATTTTGTATGAAGATCTCCACCGTCCATCCATCCGAACCCGGAGATTTGTCTTTGGCGATCCTCCTCAGGGTTTTCTCCACTTCTTCCAGGGAGACTTCCAGGAAAGTATTATCACCCTCAACCTCATTGAACATACGAGGGTATTCTTTAATAAGTTTAAATTGTTCAGCCAGATTAGTATCTTTTGGATCACGATAATATTCCTGGAAATGTGAAACAGCTTCATTCATCGGGTTCTCCTCCCCCCAGATTCTCCGACCCAGATGGTCATTCAAATCCCAGATTGAGTTTTGTATCCGACGGGAGTCGGCGAACCGATGAAAAAATTTCGTATTCATGTCACCCGCCTTGAGCCAGGTTGCTCTGCTCTTCAATCGCCAGGCTTCTTCTTGCATCAAAAGAATTTTCATTTTCTGGCTTTCCAAGGTTGAGAGGTTGGCGAGCTCACTCATATTAAGTTCATAATCAACACCTCTGTTCATCAGGTATTCCACTTCAAGTTCAATCTGTGATAGTTCCTTTCCCATTTGAGCTTTTTTCTTCTTTTCCCACTTTATTGTGAAATCTTTTATTGCCTTGAGTTTCACCGCCATCTTATCCATGGCCGATCTTTCCCCCGATACATCCGTCTGCTTCCACATATTTCTCACACCCAAACAGTATTCCTCCTCAGAAAGCCACGTAGAATTGAATTTGAAGGGGTAGGTTTTGTGCCAGGGGTCATCATCAATTTGCAACACAATAGGGAGATGGTCGCTGATTTTTATTTGATGCATCCAGGATCTATAGTTCTGAAGGCTTGAAAGTAAAGAATCCGATATTAGGAATCGGTCAATACGCTTCTGGATCATCTGGTCCCCTGTTCTGCCATTAGACCATGTTGGTGCCAACGGTCTAGGAGCCACATCCACCAAAGAAAAGTCCTTGAAGAGATTTGAGAAAAAAGGTCCCAGAGGGTCCCTCCTTGCCAAAACCCCCCATACCTCGCCATCGGCCCAGGTAAAGTTTAAGTCACCGGCTATTATTAGATTTTCTAGATTTAGTAAGTTTCCAGTTCTAGCCAGATTCCAGAATGACTCCCGGTCACAATACGGGCCATAACAATTAATGATGTTTATATTTTTCTCCGACCCCCTTAAGTTCCCAGAAAGCAATATGCCTAGTGAGACCTGTGAAGGACTTAACTTCAATACCAGAGGATTCCAAGCCACTAAAAGGCCACCCGAGAGGCCAACTGCGTCCACTGAGCAGCACATCCAACCCGGCTTGACTTTGTTAATGAAAATACGAGCTTTTTCACCACAAACCATCGTTTCCTGTAGCAGTATCAAATCAGGTTTGACAATTTCAAGCACACGTTTGAGGGCCAATTGTTTGGGTAGGCCCCCCACCCCTCTGATATTCAGGGAAAGGAAAATCATTTTCTAACCCTCGCAAGGGCTTTCAATCCTCTAAGAGCCCGGGAGTCAGAAGTTTTGGGGGTGTGTGTCGTGTTCCGGTCATTCTCCATCCCCTCCAGAATGACCTTTTTATTTTTTCGGGCACTTCTTGTTTTCAGTGGTGAGAGTTCCAGGGCGAGTCCACCCCTATGTGCCCCTTTATGTGTGATTACGTCTCCAGAAGATTCGGGTAAGGTTGCAGGATCCAAGTTACTTACCCCCCCATCCAGCACAGGAGTCTCCAAAGTTATGGATTCCGGGCCCCCCGTTGCCGAAAGGTCCTTAAATTCCACCACCACATCCGATTCACGGGTCTCCAAAACAATGATGTCTTGCTCACCACATGTCGAAAGTTCATTATTTGCCACCACCCGGTTTTTGAAATATGTAGGTATGGCCGATTTTTTTACCATATCTGAATATGATGGTATGAGCGGCTGTTTCTCACCCATCCCAGCCGGCAAATTGCAACTCTCATTGACACGTTCCATCACAGGCAAAGACTCCATCAACAAACCACCGGACACCGATATCCCACATTCCTTGGCATCAGGGGCCATATCAGCGCAAAACCCCGAAGCCTCACAGAGTTTCTCCTCATCCTGAGTAGGGACTAGCAGTGTATTTATACCCGGGGAGACAGAAACGGTGATAGGTTCGGGAGGCAAAATGTTTGGAAAGGTTTTCTCCTGACACAGGTTGTTCATCTTGATCAAAAGCTCAGTCTCAGACTCCGGGTCTTCACTTTCTGAAATTTCATTTGTTGTCTGACCCCTCCCGGATGAGTTGGAATCATAGTGGATGTGGCTCATGTAATTCCCATTATTTCCATTGTTCAAATCTAAAGAATTAATAAACGATATGTCCAAATCATTTAAAGACCGGAAAAACATAGGGTCCTCTAGTTCCAACTTACGGATGATCGACGAGTCAGGATCAAGAGGGTTGAGCACTCTGTTGGAGAAGCCGTCGAGGGCACCCGTTCCATCCATGTCGATATCGCTGCTATCATCTGAAGACCACATTGGTCCCCCATCAGTGGCATGACTAGAAGACGCCGGAGCCGTGCACTGTCGCCATAGGTGTCCCACGGCCTTACAATTAGAGCAGCGAAATGGGATGCCCCAGTAGTCTACTATCTGTATCAGCTGACGACCCCTCCAGTTAATGTGTAGCACATCAATGAGCCCGATTGATATATCAACTTCCACCAACAGGCGCCCCATCTTTCTATCAAAACCATTGAGGTGAGCCTCCTCCACATGCAAGAACCTCCCGAGTCGGTTACCAATGGCCTCGAAGGCTCCTCGGTTCCAAAAGACTAGTGGAAGGCCAGGCAGGAGTACCCATAGATGTCGTAAACGCACCGTAGCTGTATCTGGACTAAAATCCGTTTGCCATTTTTGCAACATCAAGCTTCCCGAGCCATAGAGCCACAAACCCTCCAATATGCGTTTGCAGTGAGCCTCCTCCCGAAATTTAAAACCATACCACCCGCATGGCATAGCAAATACCTGTGGAGTGTAGTCTAAAATGGGACCCCATATCCCCTCAATCCACTTAACCACATTCCGCCGGTTCATTGCATGATAGGAAAATTTACCAACGAGCCCTGTCATGTTGAAATCAACTATCTCCTCTACGCCAATGTTGCGGCCGACCGTCATCCATGCTTCCCCAGGCCTGCAAAAATATTTGCCCAAACGCCTTCCATATGCGCGGGAAGAGGACCCTATCTTTCCACGACCATCCCGACCCTGACGAAATCTATTGTTGCCGACAGATGGGTCTGAGCCCGAAGTATCACCAGGTGTCGCACCTGTGCCCAGGTGTCGCTTATTAGCCAACCCTTGAGGCGCCATCTGTCGGCCAATGTGTTTTGACGCCCGCAACTCCTGCAGTTGATTTTTGAAAAAAGCATCCAGCTGCAACAGTCCAGCCTCCTCAAGTTGGGATTCCGTTATGTTCATGTCGTTTTCCGAGCTTGGAAAGGTTGCCATCCCCGTATCGTTCATATGGGCAGCAATGCGGCCACAAAACTCCAGTTACCCGGGCCAAAAAACGGGGCTTTACCAGCGAAAACCCCCGAATCTACTGACGAGGGTTTGCAATGATAAAAAACTCCACAGTCAGCCAATAATTATAGAATATTTGCTTATATTTCGGAGGACCACACTGTTGTCTGCTGACAACAAATTTTTTCTCAAACCGGACCGGAAAAGTCCCGAGTCCGGCACCACTCCACAGTGAAAAAGAAAGCCCCACCGCTATGCCGCAAAGTATTCCTAAAACAGTGTAAGTAACAGGATGCTTACCCGGAAAGCACTCTCGCGGTTTCCAACAAGTACCAAACACATTATGCATTTAACCAACGGCAGTGTGTGTTCTTTACCGTCTGAGGTGGTCCACGTTAAACCACAGGTATCCCGTGACCCTTCAGGAATTTTAGCCGCACAGTCTGGTGAGATCCGGACCTGTCATCGACTTCGCCGTGAAACCCTCCTCCATCTTCATCACCGTGAACTCCTCAAATCGCCAGAAACCCTCGCTTCCAGAAACCCTTCGCTTCACTACTGCGTCATTTCAAATCGTTTCCGAGGACCCTGAAATTCCAATTTAAGATGTGCATGAAATAATAATTTTGTTTTTGTTGTGAGTGCTTAGAATACCAGCTCAAGCTTGAGCATAAGAGCTGGAAATGCATCTTAAGCAAGCAAAAAGTTATACAACTTGACGAGAACCCGACATTGTTCGTTTTTTTGGGGTTCAGTTTTAGTAGTTGTACTACAATTTTTTTTTTACAACTGGGTTTTTTCAAATTATACAAAAAAATACATTTAGTAACTAGTTATAATGAAAATTTACATATATTTTCGATTTTTTTAAACATTTAGAAGCTACTTAGAATGAAAAATAATACATTTTTGAAGTTTTTTCTTTAAACTTTTCTCTTACTTAAGCAATTTTTATAAGCAATTGTTTTTAAAAAAAGAGAGAAAATAAAGACATTTCAAGCCATTTTTAACCCATTTTCAAATATTTTATGTATAAAAATGATATTGTTTAACAGTATTTTAAAAAAGGTGATGATTAACAAAAACTTAACAAAAATTATATCATATATTTGTAATTAACATATTAAAACCATAATATTTATTCTCAAAATAAAGTCTTAAAGTCAAAACATTGCAAAAATATCTTATTAAAAAAATGTCAAATTTGACATTTTCATTAACTATTTGAAACTAATAAAAAATATTATGCACGTTGAAATATTTATCAAAGCAGAGATTTTCTCCCGCTTGGCTCTCTTTCTAGACCTCAATATGCTTTTAATAAATTTTAAAAATTATATCAAATCAATAAAATTTTAAAGAAAAAACAAATATAGAAATATGTAATTCAAAATTATTACTTAACACTATAAAAATATATCAAAGTGGTTTAAAAATATATGAAAAATGTTTAAAATATATAAAAATACTTTAAATATATATAAAAATACTTTAAATATATTAAATGGCATAAGCATACTTCGAAATTTCATGGATTTATATGTATATGGAGAGAGATACTGGGGTAATCGAGAATCGCGCCACCCCTTAGCCACCATACCACTTAGTGGTGTCTAGGGGGTGGTGCGATTCTCAAAATCACTAGAAGGTGGTGCGATTCTTGAAATCACCCCCTAATACCTCTCATCACCCCCTAATACCTCTCATGGAATGGTGGCTAGGGGGTAGCGCGATTCTCGGAATCACACCCCAATACCTCTCCCCGTATGCATGGAAACCATGAAACAATTCAAACTTCAACTTACTAAAACCTTCAAATATTTAAAAGAACGCTTATATGGTTTGACTTTTCATTATAAAGTCATGCCTTTATTTGTTTGGTTTTGTAATATGGTTCGGTTTTTCTTTTTTAATTATTTGTTTTTACGTTTCGTTATATAACTTTTTTTCATTTTTATAATGTTTTTTTTTTTTGGTTTTGTAATACGGTTTGGTTTTTAGTTTTTTAATTGTTTGTTTTTCTATTTTTAATGTTATGTTATATAAGCTTTTTTTTATATTTTTTTTTTATAAAGTTGGTCTCCGTGGGCGTTTTTTTTTGTAAGTAAGATGTGAAGCCTTTTATTAATCAAAAAAATTTGGAACATAGTTGTACAACATTAGTTGGTAATCCCGTAATGGGCCAATCGAAAGATGACTTTCCTTGACAACTTCTTAGTTAAACTAGTTTAAAACTCTGATACACTCCCTTCCAAGAGAGTACTATCCTTGCATTGACAATTTAGGATCTTTTTTCTTTTTCCTGACTTCAATTTATCTTGATGACTGATCAAGCGCCGACAGGATGGGAGTTATGGTCAGCTGATGCTAGGAGCACTCTGGAATGCCCTGAGAGCGTGTTAATTCTGCTTCTTTGTCACTATCTAAGTTATCAGATTCGTGTGGGCGCTTGTGGCCACCCATGGAGGAAGCTCTCACTAATTCCATATCCATTGTCTCGCCAAGAGTGGGAGGTTCTCTGTGGTCCCCCTGTGGATTTTCCGTATTAGTGACTTGCTGGTCTACTGCATGGGGCGAGTTCGGCACAGGAGTCGAGGAGGGTGGAGCTCTCGGTGAGACATCTTATGTATCCAAGGTGGGTTGCTTCCTTTGATTCTTTCCTTCATGCCATCCATGCTGTCGCCTTTTCATGGAGTGAACTAGTGAAGTAGTGCAGGCTTCTTGCAGGTGCCCTGGTTGCTGACAGGATCTGCATTCGAAGGCTGTGTTTTCGTAATCAAGGGGCTAAACGAAGGGACATAACCCACCATCCCATTCGATGTAAATCTTGTCAGGAAGTCCTTTGATCAGATCCAACTCCACACAAATGCGTGCAAATAAGGCTAACCCCTTCGATGTTCTGTTTGTGTCCTCTTTGATAAACTTCCCTAAGGAGTCACCGATGCTTTCAAAGGATTATGGATACCAAAACTGCGAGGGAGGTTCGGGAGTCTTACCCATACCGGAGTAGTCATTGGTGTAGTTATTAAGGGGTTAAAATCAGGGTGCCATTTACTCATATACAACCCCGAGTTTCCCCAGAACCAAGGTCCTCCTTCTATGATTTGGTCGCTATGAATCTTCGTTTCAAAATTGACAATGAAGTATCCTTTGGAACACATGAAGAGATCTAGATCTGTCCCCTACATTTGCTTGAGAGAGTCTCTCAAATTTATGGATGAGGACCACAGTACACTGAACCTACAGATGATGGTCATATTCCTTAACCTGTCACACTTAAACGCCGAGGTTAAGTCCACCTTGGCTGTAGGAATCTCCTATTGATGCTCTACTATGAAATACGGGCCTGAGAGAACCCTTGGATTTGGTTTGGAGGTTGTAGATTCCTTGGCTTTCACTACTTCTGTAAATGTGCATCTCTTAGAGGAGGAGGGTTCTGTTGCTCCTTTTGTTTTTCCGTCTCCTCCCCATAGCCCTGACCCAATTTAAATCGACGCATCCTTGTTGATGTCGCATTCCTCTAGTTGGGCATTCAGCAAAAAGAGGCGTCCCTTGAAGTAGAGATCGTGGGTGTTCCTGTTTATACCCTTCCATTCTCTTAGCTTGTCCATGATGAGGGCCACTTGGTTCATACGATTCAGGAGGAGGCATCTTTAAGTTCCAAACAAAAGCTTGACAAAAATCGGGAAGCATTGGCCCTTTTCGCTAATATCCCCTGTTGTCTTGATCCTCTAAGGGTTTCCACAGAGCAGGCCTCTGTTCGATTGAGTTGCAGCTTCTAGGTGAGCTCATTGAGAAGAGAAGATGGTGTTGGTCCTGGCACAAGTGGGGCAATATTTGTGTAATTCAAGTTTCAGAACTATGAAGTTAAGTGCAGTTCAGTTGAAGACTTTTTGGTGCAAGTCAGTTTTGAGGAGTTGCGATGTGAGCGCATTGCAATATCAGCATGATGGGAACCGCGCAGTTGAGGACCAGTTCTGCGAAGTACGAAGTGCCAGTAGGGCACCTGTTTTGGGTAAAGAACGAAGGTAAGGTCGGCTAAATGAAAGAGACCTATTTTTGGTTAAGAAACTCCATGATTACTAAGTAGGTGGGTAAGGAGTAAGGGGGAAGGAAAGAGACCGGTCACACGCGCGGAGCAAGCACGATGTGAACCGACCGTATAAGGTCGTTAGAGAAGGAACGACCAGGATAAAGTGACAGTCGGCATGTGGTTGAAAGGGTAGGCTGGAAGCGACGTGACCACGCACAGAGGATGGCCACGATAGAAGAGTCGCTATCAACACCTAACAGTTCGATTAGGGGAAAATCGCGATAGTTTTAGGAAACCTTAGGGTTTTTTTACTGTGTATTGTAAAGACATGACCTACGGGCATGATCTATAGAAAGGCACCATTTTGTAAGGGAAAGGGTTAATGTTGAAATGTAATTGTTGAATTTGAGTGATACTGTGTTGTATTGCTGAAAGCCATTGTAAAGGCTCTGCAAGATGTGTGCACAGAGACCTATTGAGAGAGAAGAGATTCTGCAGCTGAGTGCGCAGACTGGAACTATTGTACCCTTCCCAAAAGACTAATACAACAACAATTACTATGGACGTAGCTCCCATCTTGGGGGTGAACCACGTTAAATTCCTGTGTTGTGTGATTGTTTACATGTTTGCATCTGTTATTTGCTTACAATGAATACTTAAGATCTTGCTTATCAGTTTATGTGTTACTTTTATATGTATTTGCCATGAGGAATGAGATGGGAATAATATTTTAAGTTTCACATATGTGGATGAATGCTAGACGCATAGTATGTCTAAGTCTGTGAATGTATAAGTCGGTTGGATAGATGCTTGAGTCAGTGGAGTTTGCACAGTACAACTCTCGTGAAGTGCAGCACCAGAAGTGCACAGTATTTTAGGTTCCGTCATATTGCATAAGCCATAAAATAACCTAAGACAATTGATAAATGGGTAAAACACTAAGGATAGCTTGTTGAAGCCGGTTGATCCTAGAGAGGAAGCATAGTTGTTAGGTGCACTATCCTGTTATCGAACTTTCGTTGAACCACGCAGTCTTTGGATGTGCGAGTTGCACAAGCCTCCCAGATTGTAGGAGTATTGACCACAAAAGGGTTAAGCTCCGCGCAGTCCTCAGTTCACAGCATGAGCCTTGCAACGCGCTGCTCATCAATCTGTTTAAGAACTCATCACATAGTTGTGGAAACCTGATTCCGTAAATCCCCCATTAGTTCTCCTCGAGTGAGATCTCAATCTGCTCGCAGATTGTTTCCGAAAGGGACAGTGAAAAGGGGTTTATTTGGTTCCTTGAACTGCGAAGAACCTGGGTCTTTATAGAAAACCTTAAGATAGTTATGTAAGCCAACAAATGGTTCTGTTTCCACGCTAAGAATCCGTGATGAGTTGTTGCGCTTGAAAGAAGTGATGTGCTCGGAAGAAAAGGTTCCATTGATTACAGAAATCTTGCATCCGGACAAGAAATAAATATGGGCTTGGTGTGACAAGACAGAAAGAGACTTCGCAAGGAAGGAGAATAGAAATACGCATCTCTCCAACATATATTTACCCATGGAAATATATTCATGAAATTTTATGGGCATCTTTTGGAAACGAGTTGCACGAGTAGTTGTCAAGGCTCACAAAGCACAAGAACTGTTTCATGCCAGAAACACCGATCAAGAGGACCCCAGAGCTCATTGCGAGGCTCAAAGCATTAGATAGTTCATTCTCGAGAGCAGTTGACTTTTGGGTTGACAGTATCCTGGAAGGCTTCATGATAGAATTCATTGTGGACACCTTGAATTCCTACAGCACAGCCGAAGCAGAGTTTTTCAAAGGTTTCAGAGGTATGTACCTCAACAATTTGAGTTTATACATTAAAATGCTTTTAGCTGAGAAAGGTGTTTTAAAAATGCAATAAATATTCCTAGAAGTTTTGAGTCTGTAATGGTTAATAGCATCTTTAGTGATTCTAACGAAGAAACACATAATTTGAGAAGTGGAAAAAAATATAAGTATACTACTAAGAAGACCTTCGGAGAACATGGATTCCGCGTAGACATTAATTTACAAACTGTGCATGCTAGCCAGACCACACCTCTATCAGCCACCTATCAGCCTATTACTCCGCAAAATCCACTAGTTGCAAGTACCATGCATCCTATTTCTCATCTTTCGTCAGTACAAAACGCTCCAATTGTTAATATTCCTGATCCTCAGAGCGTCAATCCTAGTAACACTGCGAGAGTGAGCACTCAGATCATCCTGACTCGGACCATTCTGAATCCGACTATCCCATATCAAAACATTCTGCACAAGAAAAACTTTACTTTTTCTGCTCAAAACCCTTCGCAGAACACTACACCACCTAGGAGAAGGATGACTAATGATATTAAGCTACCGATATTCAAAGGAACGGGTCTAGAAGACCCTGAACATGGTTTCTATGTGAAGCTGTATGGAGTGTTAAGCAAGTTTAGGATGATGCTGTGAAGCAAGCACAGCTCATCACCACATTTAAAGATGGAGCCTTGAATTGGTTCATGAAGTATTCTGTTGGACATCAGATAACCTTAGTAGAAATTAAGGCTGCTCTATTGAGCGAGTTCAAGAAACTGAAGTCAGAATCCCAATGTATAACAAAACTAAAGGAAATAAAGAAAAAACATAATGAGACAGCGTTGTTTCCCCATATCAGACTGTTGTTGATGCAGCAGAAAGTAGCTTCGCATGCAGAATCCTTGGAGATCACGATGAAACTAGAAGCTTCACCAATTAGAGAGACTAGCACTGGGATGTCTCAGATTCAGACCCAGTTAGATACCCTAACATTATAGCTTCAGGATATGAAGAAGGGAAAACAAGAGAGACAAGAAGTATTTTGTACATGATGTAAAAAAGAAGGGAACACTAGAGAGCATTGTCCTTTATTTCAAGAGTACCTTAACAATGGAGCCCTGAATCCACTAAATCAGAATCAAGCGTCGTGGTGTGAAATCTGTAAAACATGAGGCCACAGGCTTGAAGACTGTTATCTGATACAGAATTATGTGCGCACCCCTAAGAATATATATTGCAACTTCTGTAAGTGATTTGGACATGATGAATCCAACTGTAGAGCATACGAGCTCATGTAGGAAAGGAAGTACGAGCATATGCGTGATAACGGACTATACAGAGTACAAGAACAAACAGCACCGAAGCAAGATAATGCGCAATATGACCAAGGCGCATATAGAGGCCATGGAGGATTCCACGGAAGAGGAAGAAACACTGGTCCAGGAAAAGGAAGGGGAAGAGGCCAGATGATCTTTTACAACTATGGCCAGGCAGCTCACTTATCCATGGACTATACCAATGAATGTACTACTTGTAATTATTGCAAATCTTTTGATCATGTTATTGAAGTCTTCCCAGTGCTAGCAGCAGAGATGCAGAAAAGAAAACAAGATGTCACTAACCAAAACATTCATTTGATCGCAACAGAGAGAAGGCCTGCAGATCCAAGTATTAATGTAGTGACGCGAAGTGGCGCTACCATAGGGAGGGATAGAGGAGCAAAAGCCTCAACTTCTCGAGATTTTGAAACTAAGCAAACTCCTCTTGAAACAATCTGGATCAGAAAATCTATTGGGAACACACCTGCTTTCAACTTACAGAAAAACAAACAAGTATTTGAAGAAGCACGAGACACTTTCAAAGAGTCACCACCCAAGTCACCAAGAATCCCGTTGCATAGTGAAATACCACAAATAGAGGATATGCCAGCCACTTACAACAAAAAATGCCATGCAGCAGAGACAGAAACCTTCGTTGCGCAGTTCCTAAGAGTTTCCTAGATCTTGGAGTAGAAAGTGTGGCATTTTCTGACGATTTTTCTGATTTCAAGACTTAACTTGGCACCACAATCTTTGCAAAATTCGAGGACTCCTGTATCCATGTCTAATTTGTCAGCAGTCTTAGCACACAGGTTTTAGGGAAATCCGAATCTCCCTTTCCTCCATTCAAATTGATCCTTTATTTCTACCACATGAAGTGCATATTTATGCTTCATCTTTAGCGCCTCAACCTCAATAGCTGCCATCCTGGTTATCATCTCCTTCATCCTGCAGACCTCTTCTGAAATCAACACTAGCGATTGATGAGTCTTTTCTTGCACGTCGCAGGCTTGTTTGTAGAATGTAGCTAGATCCTACTTCTTCTCATTTGCTTCCTTGAGTTGTTCTAATAGCTCTGCCTTTTCTTCCATCAACCTTTCAAACTGAGGCTTGAAAAATTCAATTTGTTGAATGATGTTGGCTTCATGAATTTCCAATTCTATTACGTGGGCCTTTAAGTCTTTTTGCTCACCTTCTGCGATTGACAGCTATATTTCTAATGTATTATTTTCATTCTCGAGCTGCTAGATTTTCAAAGTTGCTTCTTCTTTCTCTTCATGCAACTCTTTGTATTTCAACTTTAATTCATTCCCTGCTAACACTTCTTTCTTCAAGTTATCCCTTACCTTGAAACATAGCTCTCTGTACCTTTTAACATTTTCAACCAGGAAATCAACATTGTCTTTGCTTGCTTGGGCCGAAGCCACAGAGCATGACGCTGTGAACACAGAATCAATGTCAGTCCCTTGGACAAGTGTGGTTTCTAATACTCTGACTTCCTATAGGTCTTCTCTAATCTGTATTTTCTTCTCTGATCTGTCAACAATAACCTTTTTCCTTTTATGAAAATAAAAAGAATCCAAGTTGGCCACTTGGCGCTGCTTTCTGGGGTTGTATGGGGTAAGTGCTAACTCTTTGGGGGTGACAACCCCTTCATTAGCTATCCCTGGTTAGTTTAATGTTTCCAAATCTAAGTCCATGGCCCATGGGCTGGACATGCCTTGTTCCACGGCTTTCTGAGCTTCTTCCTTTGCTTTCCTCTCTACCAGCTCTACTGCTTCTCGCTCTGCTTGTAACCTTTCGACCTCTTCTCGTATGGTTCTCTCAGCCTCTTCTTGCTACAATTTGGGAGCTGGTTCTTGCAGGATTCTCTCTTCTTCTTCTCTCGGAGCTTTTGCTTCTTGTTCCTGCTGAACTCTAGCAGCTTCTGCATCTTGATGTTGCTTGTCTACTTGCTCCTTTTGGAGTCTCTCTTCTTCTTCCTTTTCCTTCCTCTTTGTCTCTTCTGATTGAGATGCAGCTGCCTCCTGCTCTTTCTGTATCAACCTAATTGGTTTAGGGATGGAACTTGTTCCGCTTTTATCATGGTAACATTTTCCCAATTCAGTCAAGTTCCTAGCACTTTGGAAAAATTCTTCTTCTTTGTCCCAAAGATGTGTGTACTCATAGGAAGTTTTGACATAAACACAATGCTTAACAACCCTGCCACTAGGATCATGTCTTCTAAAGGGTTTTGTGCCAAAATGAAAGACCTCTAAGCCTTGAGCAAATTTTTCACCATATTTTTCCTTCAGGAGACTATATGCACCGATGGTGAAGGACATCGGTGGATACATACCTTTCTTCCTCTTCGTGAGGATCTTGCTAACATCACCAGTGTCGAAGAGTTGCCTTAGATCCTCTTTATGTACTACAAAATTTGTGACACATCGAGGCAACAAAAAGGGAGGTTGAGATCCTCCACTCATTCGGATATAGGTGCCCTCAGTGGAGAAGTAATAATCCCCAAACTCCTCTATGATGGGCATGGCATTTTCGGACAGTAATTTCGGCTCTTCTATAAAAATGAGATGATACATGAGCATGATGAGTTTCTCACAAATCTATTTGTAGTAATTTGAGTATTTGCTTTCCCATGTGGGCTAATAGGATACAAAGAGAGGAGACACTTTTTTGCTCCACATGCAACCCAAATCCGAGAAGGGGTGTTTGCTTAACAAGTAATCCATCAAATAAGAAGACATGATGAAATCAACTTTCTTCTAGGTCAGTCCTCCTTGGGCAACGGCTAAATGCGAGACCATACTGTCTAAAATTATGTCGGCCCAATTGAGTATTGTACCAGACATGGCCACATGGACCATTACTGGCACCCATCCAAGCTTGAAGACTTTGCCATTCGGCGTGCCAAAAATCCAACTTAGCATTAAGGCAATGCGTCTATAAGGAGTCCTTAGCAGAGCACTTTCATATTCATTGGTGTTTCTTTTCCTGATTTGTCTTTCAATTATCATCATCTTTCTGGAAGACTCCAGAGGGTCTATAGTTTGCTTAGCTTTCCACTCATCATCCAGCCAAGTCCTTTCCTGGGGAAACTTGTAAGTAGTCATGATGTGTTTAGGTGCGAAAGATGCTAGATTCATCTTGGTCTTGTCATTAATAAACCTTGTATCATAACTAACATGAGGAATAAACCTTGTACCTTCTAGGGATGCTTCAGGGTACTTCTGATCATTGATGAACCTATATAAGTCACCCCATTGAAATTCTGGGGCAGAGCTTCCTGGGGCTACCCTGGTGACAGCTTGTGTGTCGCTAAACATGGTTTCGAGCGATGTGTCTAAAAAAATTTCCACGTCCGAATCTGATTCTGCAAGCTTAGCCTTCTTCCTGGTAGACCTCCTATGCATGTCAAACCTACAATGAAGAGGGTAGCACAAATGAGGAGTTTGATGAATTCTCAAGCAACCATTGCTAGCGAATAAATCACATCTTAATATCTATAATGTTAAGCATAAATTGAGCATGCAATAGTGTTGGATTTCAAATTAAAATGATCTTTCAAAGACAACAATGACAAGGAATAACTTCTAAACAAAAACACCCATGCAATAACTCAAAATGTAATCCACACAATGCCGAACACTGCTAATCAGTTTTGATGATGCTAAATTTAGTTATCTCAGTGCCACTAGTTCTTTTGAAACATACATAATTACGTAAAGTGCTATTATGGTGGGATAAGGAGAATTCCCGAACATTCTATGGATTTAACATAGGGGATTTATCATCGAGAGCATGACTTATTACCACAATGGTGAGTGCAATATGGTATTCCTCGACATTAACAAATCTTCCCACGTGTGCTACAGAGTAGAATGTGTGCTACAAAGCTAGTAGCACTATCAATGGCTTTAAAGCAATCTGTGATAAGGATTTTTCCTAGGCTCAACTTTTATCAATAAAACAAACGCCGAGAGGAAGCCTTTTCTATAATACTGAGAAAAACAACAGTCGAAAGGCTGAATTGTATATGCGCAGAAGGCAGTTTTTCTGGGTCATTATTCGATGGGAGAATACACATAAAACCTTGTGATCTAATGGCCTTAAGGGAGGTCTTCCCATTAGGAAAAGGAGTTCTCTTACATCACACGAAAAAAATGGGTAATATGAGTTCTAGACGAGGACCACCACTAAATCTTTTAAAGGGGAAAAGAAAAAAAAAGAACTTCAGACGGAGTTTCCTTTCGGATAAAAACAAGGGGAGGAAAAAGCACCTACCTATCAGTCTTGGAATGGCTCTCGGTGGTTGATGCGCGTGCCCAGGTGAGTGACAGTTTGAAAACTCCCAATGGCGAATGGCGAACGCTTTCTCTCCTCGACAACAGTGGAATGAACGAAACCCCATTCTATGCATATATATAGCATGAGCATTAAATCCCCACGGGGTGGTTTAATGGAGGTTTCAATGGGCACGAGGCTTAATGCAAGAGGTACTAAATCCGCACGGGGTGGAAATAAAAAATTCACCAACTTAACTTTCATGCTTACTCAAAATCTGGGCTACGCAGAAGGTGGCGACTTTAGGGCTAACTCCTGCGATCAAAAGCTGTTCCCGAGGATTGAAGCGAGGGTCCACCATTTTAAGGTTAAAAACAACGCAACAGGAGGCAACTTTAGCCATAGAACCTACGACCAAAAGGTGCGATGAAGAGGGTGAGGCACACAAAAAGGCGGCAATTTTAATGCCAAACTTTGCGCAATGGGTGGAAATTTTAGCTCTAAAATATGCGACGATCGACGCGAAGCTAAGGTTTGGATTTTGGCGCAAAAACGTCCAAGTTAGTGTTAAAAGTTGCGCAAAGGCGGGTAAACTAGAGTTAAAAATTGCGATGAACTCGGGTGAAAAGATAAAAATATTGCTTTTGATTGGAAAATTTAAGGCTAAATAATGCGCCACAGATGGCCAAAATAAGGTTAGAATTTGCGCAATTGTTGCAAAGTTTATCATTTAAAACTGTGACCAAGAACTTCACAGATAAATTTTTCCTTCGAATTTTTTTTTTTTAAATTGGAAGAAGAGAAAGAAGAAAACTTGCAAATTTGATCAACCAAGCTTCAAAAAACTAAAGAACTTCTTCAAAAATAGAAGGAGGGGCCCCAATGTTTACAAAATTTTGGGGGGGTGTTGCAGCAACAACAATTGCCGATTCACTGGCGAACATAGATCTCTGAAACAATTTCTTCTTATGATAAAAAAGACTCTTAAACTTCTAGCTCCAGGCATAACAAAATGCCCTCATAGTTCAACTTCTATGAATGCACTGATCCCTTTATCACAATGGTCACTTGGGAAAGGGGAACTTAGACTTAGAATTCCTTATAACTCTCTCAAGGCCAGAGTGTGGAGTTCATTTTGAAGATCTATCTTTCATGTGTTTAACTAAAAGAGGACTCCACATGATCGTAACAATATCTCACAGGTATATTCGTTTGTTCCTCATTCCCATGCTATCTGCATCCTTTTGGATGTTTCTTTAATTGATGACTTTTTCCATTTGAGCCTTCCAGAAATAACTTTCAATACTTTGATTGGGGTTCTTCAATCCATAATGTCCTTTTGTGTGAGCAAGAGATTTTATTTGATTATCAAGCTTCACGGACGGAGAAGAACTTTACTGAGCTAAATTATTTAAACAACTTCCTCGATTGAACACTTTTGCTTCTCTCAGCCATGCTTTAATTGAGGCGAGAATTTCTAGAAAATAGACTCATTGATGTAAGCCCTTTGGGATTTTATTTGTACCCTGGGATCATTTTAAATACCATACACCTGTGAGACATGCTTCCTTTCCATGGGTCCATCTTAGATAAATCCCTGAGACAGGCATTAATGTTAAAGTGAATGGAGCCTCAAGATAGTGAGAAGGAAATGCTAAGTCTCTATTATTTAACCGGGGTTACTTTGACCAAACAGAAAAGGATCTCTTCATTCTTAAAGGCCACTCAATGACAGAAAAGTCACGGAGATAATTTCCTTTATAAGTGGACTTCTGCCTTGTAGGATTCTTTATATTTGCTCGGAGTCTTGTCTCATTGCAAAGCCAAGAGTTCTGCTAGGTTTTATTAAAGAAAGAATAAAGAAAACTTGAGCAGAGAGCAAGGTAAAAATCAAACCAAATTACTTAAACTGCACACAAAAAGAAAAACAAGAAAACAAGAAACAACAACGTTTATTTATGCACAAAATACTCTAAGAGACTATGCAAAATACTGCTTTAAAGTGAGGCCATTGAGAAGGAGAATTACTTCCTCTCCTTGTAGGTCTTTCAGCTTATAAGTCGATGAGCCAAGCTTTTCATAAATTTGATAAGGGCCAACCCATAGATGTTGAAACTTTGTGTGCATTCCCTTACCATCATGTGGATGGTCCCATTTCAAAACTAAATCACCTACTTCAAAATCCCTCTTGCCATACTTTCGCTTATCAAACCACCTTTTAACTATGTCTTGATGTTGGTGGAACTGGTCTTTAGCTTTAAGCCTAGATTCTTCAAGTTTCAGCAGGGTATCAATTCTTAATTGTAGGATTTGACTACCAAACCCTCAATAGGCTTGGGCCAACTACAAGAATGGGAGTAAAATATTCGGAGGGAGGATGGATTCTTTACCGTAGACTAGAGTGAATGGGGAAACTCCTAAGGCATTCTTTGGGGTGACTCTATCTTCCCATAGAGCATTCGACAGGGCTATATGCAAACTTCTTTAATTTTATATTACATTTTTCTTAAGAATTCCAATGAGATTCTTATTGGTAGACTCAGCTAAACCATTTCCTTGGGGATAATAATTGGTCGAATAATGTAGTTTAATTCCTTTCTCATAAGCAAATTCATTTATCTTCAAAGACGAAAAATAAGTTGCATTATCAAAGACTAGGGAAATTGGAACCCCAAACCTGGTTATGATGTTTTCTTCCAAGAATCCGATAACTGCAGCTTAGTTTATTTTGCGCAATAGAATAGATTCTTCCCATCTTGTAAAATAGTCCGTAGCTGTCAGGATATACCGATGCTGCAATGATGAATTGGGGTTTAACTCACCAATAGCATCTATGCCCCACTGCTTGAATGGTTCAGATATGATGACTGGATTTAGGGGTCCTGCTGCTTTTGGCAATTTCCCAACATTTCTTTGACATACATCACAATTCTAGGCATAGGCATGAGCATCTCTGAATAAGGTTGGCCAATAATACCCAACTCTAAGAATTTTATGTGTTGTGGTATATCCATAATAATGTCCCCTAGCAGGGATATCGTGCAATTCCTTGACCACACTATCAACATCTTCTTTCTCTAAGCATTTAAGGAAAATCCAATCATAATTTCTTCTAAAGAGTATCCCATCAATAATTTGATAGGCTACTGATTTGAGATGTACTGCTCTCTTTTGCTTAGAATTCTAGTGTCCCGGAAAATATCCTTGCTGCAAATAATGCACTAGGTCCCTATACCAAGATTTAGGAGCTGTAAAAATAGGACATACCTCAGCCATATTAAGCTCCACTTCATTTTCCCAGTTCATCTCTTCATCAACTGGATGCTCAGTGAGTAACTTGCATAGCCCTTGACCCTTGATAATGGTGTCGGGTTTGAATTCTAAATCATACTCTTGAAGAGCTGTGACCCAATTCCCTCTCCATTCTCCCAATTCCTTCTGAACGAATAGAGATCTGACAGTGGGGTGAGGGACTATGACTTTAGTCTTGTTCTTTAAAATACAAGGACTGAATTGCTTTACTGCTTTGGATATAACATACACTTGCTTGTCTACAATAGGATAGTTCAATTCAGCACCCTGTAGACCAGTGCTCATGAAATAGATTGGGTATTCGTCTCCTGATTCCACCTTTTGAGTGAGCACAACTGCGAGAGAGTCATCTGAAGCAAAGGTGTACATAATGAAATCTTTATCAAAATCTGGATATCTTAAAGAAGGTGCATTAGCTATAGCAGCTTTGATTTCCTTAAACGCCACATTCTCCAAGTCAGTCCACTTGAACTGTACACTCTGCTTTATCATTTGCTGCAAAGGTTTAATGGTCTGAAGGAAATCGAAAATGAACCTTTGAACAAAATTAATAGTGCCCATAAATGATTGCATAGATTTCTTGCTTTGGGGGATGGGAATCTGATTGATAGCTTGGACCCTCTCTTGATCTATTGAGATTCCCTTTTTTGAAATGATGTGACCCAAAATTTTTCCTTCGAGAACGGAAAAAACACTTTTCTTGGGATTTAAAGAAATACCATATTTCCTGCAGCGGTAAAAAATCCGCTTCAGGTGAAAAACATGATCTTCTCTCTTCTTTGAGAAAACTGTCACATCATCTAGATAGACTAAAACACAATGACCACCTAATCCTCGAAAGAGAATGTCCATTACTCGCTGAAAAGTGGCTCCTTCGTTTATCAAACCAAAAGGCATCCTTCGGTATGCGAATGTTCCCCACTTTGTACGAAAAGTGGTTTTGAGCCGGTCTTCTTCTACTACTAGCACTTGATTGTAACTAGAAAAACCATCCAGTGGAGAGAAAATATCTGATCCTGAGACCATCTGCAATATTTGCTCCAATGGGGGCACAAGATAGTTGTCTTTATTAAATCCTACAAAATACTTAGACTTTAGAACTTAGGATTAAAAGTTATAACACTTACTAATAAAGATATAAGTTGTTCTAAGCCTTCTGAATTCTTTTGTAATAATATAGAAGCCACTGTATTTTCAGATGCAAATGAGAAAGTTAAAAATTCCTTGGAAAAATCAGGACTTACTAGCACTGGGGCTTCAACAAGAGCTTGTTCGAATCTTTCAAAAGACAGTTTTACATTAGATGTCCATTTAACTTCTTGATCCTTTCTGAGCATCTTATTAATTTTCTTTAGGATTTCTACAAAATTAGAAATAAACCATCTCAAAAAGTTTACCTTCCCTATAAAAGACTAAATATCTTTCTTTTTATTTCTAGGTGTTGTCCGCCGAGATGCACACCGGCAGCATAAATGTTTCGAAAGCTGTCTCCTCAGTACAAGTGGGAGAAGTGTGGCCTTTGGGGCAAGCAATGAGCTAGGTACTATCACCTAAAACCCAGCTCCTCCGTTTAGGCTAACTCCTAACGAAGCCAAGGGGGGTAGTCCCTACAAAGAGTTTACTATGGCTCTTATATTTAAAATGTTTTTGGGTGTTGAGTGATGCAGATGAGTGTTTTTTAGGAGTTTTTTAAAATGATGATGATCACAGTTTGAGATGAAAAAAACACAAGATAACAAGCAATCCACATTGCGAAACATGATTATAAGATTTAAGAAACAACCACTTGATAGATTAAAGCAAGACAACCATGATAATGTAAATGCTCCAAATATATAAAAAGCAAAAGAAAGTGATGACAAGGACCAGTGCGTTATGGAGTTGAAGATAGTCTTGAGTGCTTGGGTTGCTCAATACAAGAGTTCAAAGTGGTAATGTTTGTGAGATTGTTGTGCAAATTATCTTGGTTGATTGAAAGTTTTAATGATCTTTGATTATTAAGGCTAAGGATACTTCCAATCGATACACGAGGTACTGGAAGTCTGTCCAGAAAAGATAGTATCAAGTGCCTCCGTTCAAGGACATGTCGGGCCACCTAGTGCTCTAGCTAGGTCGCGCAATGCTAACCAGCAAACAAGAGGATGAAAATTCAACCCCGGCGCCCCCAACTAGGAGATTACCCACTGAACTTATCTTATTGATCAACTCCAGATTAGTTGGTTGTGGGGTGAAAATTTTATTATGTTATCAAAAGTTAACAAATCCAACACCTTTCTGAGTACTAGCCTAACCTTTTAGGGTTGGCAGAGCATATGGGTGTTGGATAGCAATGAAGATAAATTTTATTTGGGGGAGTGTGAGCTGGAAGATTTTATTATTAGAGCACACAATTCAACTCTCCGATAGAAAGCGCTCTTGACTTCGCCTTACGATGGAAGTTCAAGAGACTTTAACTACACTATATGCTTGATGCAAGGATATGTAGTGGGAATGCTCTCTGATAGAGAGTGCTCTTGACTTGTGTTATTGCAAGTTCAAGAGACTTTGGTTCTTTGTTAAAATAGAAGCAGTTTGTAAACAAGAACACATATGATAACTCAATAAGATAAAATATGAATAATGATATATCAAATGAAATGAATTACTTGCAAAAAGAAACTAGTGTTCTACCACAACAGAGACTAATCTAACAAATGAAGTCAAAGTGACTTTTGCACACTGCTCATAAAACTTCCATCTTAGTCGGTCCTACGCAGCAAACGGTGGGGAGGGAGAAGCAACACGCAGTGTTAATGCAGCAATTTGGATAAAATCCCAAGAGGCTTCTTAGTTCAAGACTTGAAATAAAACTTACTCTAAGTACTAAAATGAAAGTTACTCTAGAAACTTGAAACAAATCTAACTAGGCATACACAAGACACTCTTCCCCAAATGGGGAAGAAGAACCAAAATGTGGGAGGCCTTATCCCACTTAGCCTTTTTATTAATTAGTTACAAATGCCTTGGGATTTTAACCCTTGTAAGGACTTTTAAGATAAATGAACTTTGGAAAGACTTGATACAAGCTCTAATTAAGATCAAATTACAAAGGATAACAAATAATCAATGGCTTTTGTTTTGGATCGTCCTTATGGTTTATTCCCTTCTCATTGGTTTAGATCTTCTTGATTCAAAACTGCTCAAGGTTCTCTTCTTTTTCAAGTACCTATACAAATGATTCACTTCAAGGCACCCATTAGCGTTATTTTAAAAAAATCGAATGAAAATGGAATTACTTAGATCTAAAAACTATCAACAAAATAAAAACTAAATAGAGATACAAGCTTTTTATCTTTTTTTTGAATGAGATCTAAAAGACTAAATGCAAGTAAAGAATAAACTAGATGCAAGAATTGATTAAGACTGATAATGCAAAAGTAAACTAAGATTTAACTAATATGCATAAAATATGATATCCAACTACTAACTTTTGCAAAACATGAGATGAAATGCCTAAATGCTAACCCTTGATAAAGAAAAAGCACTAACTAGTACTAACACTTAACAATATTAAAGTTTTTTGTCTTTTGTGTTATGTTTAGGGCTCTTTTGGAGATGGACGAGAAGGAGAAAAGGAGCAAACTAGGAGACAAAAAATGAAATGGATGAAGGAGGGAGCCTAAGGTGGACGAAAGGGAGACTAGAGAAAAGGTGAAGGCACAAAAAACAAGAGGAAAGAAGGCCCTAAATGAGATGGACGAGAGGAGGAACTAAAGTAGGAAAACGAAAGCCAAAGGAAGAAGGGAAAACAAGAGGGTGAAGAAGAGTAAAACGAAATCTAGAGAGAAGGAAAGAGAAGAAAAAAGAAAGGACAAGGAGGCTAAGGTGAAGACCAAACAAACTAGAGAGTGATAGGCCAAAGCAAGTCAAGAAAATCAATCAAACACAAGGTGGGATCAACCTCCGAACAAGGTGATCACTAGAACCACTAGTCCCGAAAACCTTCTAGCTAGCTAGATGTCCGCAAGGATGCTAATGGGGAAAGAGAAGCCACCACAAAATAATGTGGTCCTTGGGATGAAATCCCAAGGTTGCTATCTCAAGTCAAGACTTGGAAGTAGAATGCAGAAAGAAGATTAAACGTTTGAGTAACCAAGATTGATAGAAAAATGTTGTTGATGAAGGAAGAAGCAAGTCTCCTTTTTTGTGTTTCTTCTCTTGAGATGAGAAGAGCTTTGGAAAACTACAAAAGAAATTGATTAGGTACTAAAAGGCACTGATAAGCAAAGATTAGCTTGATCTCCAAGCCATTCTCCACCTTGAACGAATCCTGCAAAACCCTCACAATCAAACAAGCAAAACCGAACAATATACTTCTAATATGTTAGAACATAGATTGAATAATGTAATGCTTGAAATAAAGGATGAGGTGAGAAAGATATCACCAAGACAATGTGAAAGACAACCCCAAATACTCTTGCATGGATCTCCAAAGTCACTTCTTTATTCAAAAATTTAAACAAATATTACACTGAGAATTTGGCAGAGTGTTTATGCTCAAAATCTCCATCATAAGAGAGGAGGAATACCTCTCTTTTTATAACAAAATACAAGCACTAGAGTAACCTAAATCGAATTGACATCTATGAGAGCCAATGGAACTAGTCATCAAATCGAATTTCAATCAAATCTCCATCAAAAATCCAATCACAAGTGGCTTGGTGTGGATATCTATTACATAACTCGAGTTTCATTGAATGGAGAGTGGGGAGGTGACCTCCACCTAGGCAAGGCGCCCCCCACTCCTTCTTGTTATCTCCACCAACACATAGTAATGTACATCCATCGAATATGAATCCTCCACATGGATATGACGTGAGCTAAACAAGATATACATGAGGTTAGGTATTAAATGCATGAGACATTAGTGGGATATGACATGAGAACTAATAAAAGCCAAGCCATGAGGTGGATACCTAACAAGGAGGGCGCTCACCTTCTCCATCTTGTTAACATCACCCTCCATAAAAGATGACAAGTGTGAATTCGAATTCCAAAGGAGATATGAGTGAGGGTTAAGGCTTTATTGCAATGAGGAATTAGTGGGATGTGAAGAGTAAAGAGGGAGATAACTCCAATTGTGTGGCCCTATCCTTTAGGGAGGCGCCTACAATAACATTAATGCACACCAACCACCCCTTTATCATATGCCAAGTGGAGGACATGAGGTCATAAGGAGATATTCGTGAGATTAAAGCTTTATGCATGAGATTTCCAAGGGATAAGGAGGAGTTATGTGGAGATAACTCATGTCAGGTGGCCCTATCCTTTAGGGAGGCGCCTACCATAAGCTTAAATGCAAAATACCAACCCACTTATTGCATGTCACATCACTAATTCAAAATTTGCATGAAGGAGGGTGAATTCTTTTGGAGTTAATCACTGATGCTGACTGTATACTGGACTGGATGATGATTGAGATGATTGGAATCTTCCTCAATGCCTTGTGCCATGTCATTTAGCCACTAAAATAATCCAAATTAGATTATTTTGGAGAGATTTGGAATTTTCTCCAATTATTAATTTTTTCAATTTAATTAATTAATAACCCTCTTTATTGCCTTTTTTGAGGAATTATTAATTAAGCGGCCAAATAACAATCCAAAACTTAGGATGAAGGTGTCAAGGGTCTAAGTGTGAATTTTGGCTTAGGAATCAAGCCTCCATTCCACTGAAAAACACCCCCGGACGACTGACATATTACAAATTGAATTTTTCCATTTAAACTATGGAAAAATTAACTATTAAAAATAATTAAAAACCCAAATCCAACGCGTCCAGTAAAAAAATTTCGGATGTGTCCAGTAAAAAATTTTTGGACCATGTTTTTATTGGACGGGGACCCTATAAAATGACCATATAAGACATACATGGTGTCTAGTAGACTTATACACATCAGTTGGGCTCTAATAACCCCCCGTGGCTCAATTTTCAAAATCGGGCATTCCAGCTTTGGAGGAAGCGGGAGAAAACCTCATTGATTATAGCTCGGCTATAGGCAAAGTATAATTGACAAGGGAAAAAACTCCCTGGAATACCTTAGTTGCTTAACCAAGTCATGGGGGACTGAACCACTCAAAATTCCTACTAGCACACTTATTACAAACTCCGTGGGGCCATGGTCATTTTGATTGAAAACAAAAACTGACTAGTCAAAATTGGCTAGGCACAAAGGATGGATCATCCGATACACTGGAACACAAACATTCATCATATTTTTCAAATGGCGTCTCTTCAGATAATCCAACTATGGTACAAACAAGTTGGTAACACTAGGAATGCATATTTTTTGAATAGTCTCCACACAAGCAGGATCAATCTTGATACCTTCAGCTAAAACTATATGACCAAGAAGTTTACTTAAGATAAACTGTACTTTCTTCTCTTGAGGAAATTCTTTCGTAGATGCTTAAGATGCTCATCATCATATTTTGAAAATATAGTAATATCATCTACGTATCACCACAAACCTTTCCCTTTCGCCCACAAACGCTATATCCATAGCCCTCTGGAAAGTTTCTCCCACGTTCATGAAACTGAAATAAATCTTTTCATACATGAATGTGCCCCATGGGGTGGTAGATGTTGTTTTTTATCTGTCACTTTCATGTACAACTATATGGTTATATCTGGAGAAGCCATTGATCATAGATATCCTTTGAGAACCCACAACTTTCTGCAAGATTGGATCTATTTTTGGCAGTGGATAGTTGTCTTTGAGAGAACACTTGCTTAAGTTCCTGAAGTCCACATGCAATCTTTTTTCTTATGTAAATATTGTGCATACACAATGTATGAATTCCTAGTGTGGATATCAAGGCCAAGGCCCTGCTATTGAATGCTCGGCTTTAAAAGGAAAGTATTTTATAGTTTGTGAGCCATGTGCTGGTAAACCATGGTAAACTTTAAAAACATGAATATAGTTATAATGAAAATAAAATTCCTAGAGATGGCTATGGATGCAACTAAAAATGAGGGGGTTGTATGTATCCACTATGAAGAGGTGAGGGGTTGGAGGATTGAATCCTTCATTTCCAAATGTCCTCTTGAGAACCCATATTGACTAGATATGCTGACATTTAATTATATTGTAAGAGGTAGCTGAAAAAACATCCAATGAATTTAATGGAGCATGGGAAAACTCAAAAATTTGTATGGCTGGGTATGGGCTCAGTTTACTTGAACTAGAAGTTAATTTCCTCATGGGAATTTGTTTTCCATTATCCCCATTCCATTATGGAACAACCAAACATCAATTGTCAACCTATTATGCATTCCCAAACAATGAAAAATGTATAAATTGCAACCAGGAAAGAAGACACAATTTAGAGTGTCAAAAGCGACCAAATTTTGATGTGAGAAGCAAAATCCAGTGGGGAATCCATAGACATAAACCCTAGGGAAAATTTGAGAGTGTCAAAGGCCTGAAAATCCATAGGAAGACTCAAATTTGGAACCCCGGAAGTTGAATTTCGTGATTGAGAGTCACGTGGCTAGAATTCGGAAAATCCAAGAGTGGATTGAATCGGGAGAGAGATCAAAGGTCGGAAATTCTTGATAAACCCAATGAAGGAAAGAATATCTAAATTTTGTGTAGCTTGGACCTTTATATGCCCACCCTGAAGATCACTAGAGGGAAGGGGCGCATGAGGGATTGTGTAGCAGAGAAGGGGACCTTCCTTGTGTTGGGTGTGGTAAGTATTGTGGGTGCCAAGGCTAACTGGGATCAATTGAGATTCTTGTAGCTCTATGGTTGAGCTCATTGGCTTAGCATTCTCCTTCCCTATCTTCCTGCATGCTTAACAAACCCAGATGTGTGTCGGCTTAGCATGAGTGATTGTGCATATCGGTCTGAGTGAGCTTGAGTATTTCCTCTTTAGGGGATACATAACCCAACTTGGGGGTGGTCTCTTAGATGAATTAATATAGGTTGGACAGAGACCTGTAGTTGGGTGGAACATTGTTCTTCCATAGCCAATTGCTTGGAAAATTTCAATTAAAAGATAAGTGTTCATTGTTGTTTCTAAGTATGCCAAATTTATGTATTATGAGTAACTGTTTATTTATGTCAGATTGAATGCGATGATCCAATTTGAACTGTTAAAATTGAGTGCATGTAAATAGCATAAAATGAGTTTATTTGTGTGCATGATTCTATTGTTATGCATGTCATGAGCTTGTTGCTATATGCATGTCGTGTGTGCATTGTGGAGTTTAATTCTATTGTGTAAGTTATTATGCATTTATGCACGCATTTAGGTATTAATGAATTTTATAATATGGCCTTAGGGGCTAATTTGAGCACCCGGTATATCCTTCATGTTCCCTCAGCTGGTCAGATTGATGAGAGAGGATGTGACGATATCTTCTTCTTAAATGGTGACAGTTGACATTTTTCAATTTTTTTCTATTTCATTTTATTATGTTATTTAAATATATTGTGAGCATTATCAAATCTAAAAGTAGTTGATGTTCTATGTTATAATTTGTTTAATATGTGTTCCAAGTCATTGAAATCAACCTCTCAAATTATATGTAAGTATGTGTATTGCTGTATCTATGAAAGTCATAGGAATTGCAAATCTATGCTTATTTTCTTATAGGTCAAGAAGCTAACATGCTTTATTCAAATGTTACTTATATTAATGATTTTGACTACTTATTTATGGTAATTATAAACTTTATTTTACACAGACGCCACACTAAATGGAAAGAAAAAAAATTGTTTTTCTCTACAATTATGGATAATGCAGATGATTCAAAATTTCTCTCCTCTCCATGAAATAAGTTAATAAGAATAGTTCATTTCTTACTTTTGAAATAAGATCAATAAGGAAATTGTTGTCAATGTTTCTTATTTCATGACATCTTTCTATTTTTATCAAATGTTAAGGAAATAGTTTGCCAATTTGACCATATTTGTCAAATAGAGGCCGTAGAAAGATAAGGAGAGAATGATTACAAAGGCAAAGGGATGGTGATGTCATCATTGATGTGAATTGGTGTTGCGTGTATCATAATTATGGTTGCAAATTTGAATATGGAGAGAGCAAAAGAATAAATAGTAATATCAATAATGTTACTTTAATAGGTATGTGTATTACTTTTTAATTTTTTGTAATAATTCCTTTAATGATATTGTATTGATTATAATAAATATATTTAATGAATGATTTGTTAATACTATAATTTTTTTGTTGATGCAGAGTTATTGAAAATACTATTGCTTCTAAATTTAATTAGGCTTCCTATGAGATCAACAAACATGAACAATTTATTCTTCATATACATCATAAGATCTCTAGCTTGACTGCAACTAAATGCCACCTTTTTAACTATACTCTTAATTTTTTTTCTAGGATGAAGGCATCACTCTTCCAACTTGAACATATTTGTCAAATCCATGGTGTTGATGTAAATTGGTCTTACATCCATTATGGATGTATCTATTAATGTATAGATCAATTTGGTACATTGAATATATATTGTAGATTAAGGGAATTATATATACATCTCAAATTCCTATATTCAAATAAGGATTTTAAATATGAAGTAAGGATGATAGATTTGAGTAGTGATGTTATATTTGAAGCAAGGATGTTTAATTTGATTAAGGACTTTTAGTTTCAAATTTGAAATAAGGATCTTAAATTTCTAAGTCAGATTCTTACTCATGTTGTATAATTTTAAATAAGGAATTGTTAAACTAGAAATTGTCCTAGTGATTTGTTAGTTTTCACAATGTGACATTATCTCTATATGGATTTGTTAAACTTGAACTGCGTTGATCTTAACTTTAATTTAAGGATGCTAAAATGATTATTTGTTAAATTTCAAATTGTCCCAAGGATACTATCAAACTCAAACATAACTTGTTGATCTTAAATTTAATTTAAGGATGCTAAAATGATTATTTGCTAAATTTCAAATTGTCCCAAGGATACTATCAAAATCAAACATAACTTGCAATATTATTGGAATGCCATAATGAGACATTACACTCAAGTCATTTAATTTATTACTTTTACGTAACATCAAAATATGGCATAATATTAAAGTTATCCATTTACATTATTAAAGTGATTAGAAAGAAACATAATATGACGTAATATTAAAGTGATAAAAAAGAAACATAACACATTTAAGTGATACTACTATTCAAACATACAAGTACTTTAAATAATTCAAGTACCTTTCTTGTACTTACTTTTTCTTGACAAGTTCTTAATAATTCAAGTATCTTTACAGTTCTTCACAAAATAAAGACATTTTTTGCATGCCACAACCTTAGTAAAATTCAATTAGAATAATACTAACATCTTCTACTCATAATGTGATATAAAATTGCAAACAACCCAACTCTCACAATGTCTCAATTTTCAAGTCTACTTCTCAATGTATCAATGTGATATAACTATTAATGTACTTTTAAACCTGACATAAACCTTCATCATTATCCTATACATCAAAAGAATTTATGAAAAAAATAAAGAATATAGCATAACCTTGTGGAATGTGACATAAAATTACTCACATCTCCTTTTCATAGTTTGACACAAAATTGCAATCAACATAGCAATCAAAATGTATCATTTTTCAATTATTCCTCCCAATGTCACATTTGATATAACCATTAAGATACTTATTAACATAACATAAACCTTTATGAATATCCTAAAACATTATAACCATTTATGAATGTCAAAAAACAACGTAACACATAGTTCTGATACTACTATTCAAACATACAAGTATTTTCAATGATTCAAGTACCTTTCTTGTACTTACTTTTACTTTTTCTTGACAAGTAACTAAATAATTCAAATATCTTTCCTATTCTTTAGAAAATAAAGACATTTATTTTCCATGTGACACAACCTCTTAGTAAAATTCACTTAAAAAATACTAACATCTCACCTCTTAGTAAAATGTGATATAAAATTGCAATCAACCCAACTATCACAATGTCTCAATTTGCAAGTCTACATCTCAATCTCAATGTCACATGTGACATAATTATTAAAATACTTTATAATTTGACATAAACCTTCATGAATATCCTAATACATCAAAACCATTTATGAAATCAATAAGAAATATAACGCATAGTGATACTACTATTCAGGCATACAAATACTTTAAATAAATAAGAAATACTAAAATTTATCCTAATATAACTAAGATATAACAAAATATTACTAAGAATGGATATTTACTATTATGAAAAAAAAGCGTTGCAAATAATTTTTCTTGTGCTTACCAATTCAAAGAAATGTATTGACCATGTGCAACATAATATTTAATGAATGTGATGTAAAATTACTATCATCTATCTTTCATAGTGTGACATAAAATCGTATCATTTTTCCAAATGCGCCACTAACATAACCATTAAAATACTTATTAACTTGACATAAATCTTCATGAACATTCTAGTATATCATAACCATTTATGAACGTCTACAAACAAACAGAGAGCTGATACTGCATTTCATATAAAAATAAATTTTATTTTTATTCATTTTTTATAATATTTTTATAATTATTTATCCTATTAATCATTTTTATTGTTTTAGGCTTTTGCAGTCACACATGTTATCCATTGGTTAAAATCTGCCTCTGTGGATTATCTTGAAATCATAATGGACAATTTTTTTTATTTATTATTAACTACTTATTTATATTATTAATAATTTATATTTTTTATTTGTATTATTAATAATTTGTATTTATTAATAATTATTTATTTTTTCTAATTTTATTGAATATTGCATTTATTCATTATATTTTATATAATTATTGATATTATTTTTATTATGATTTATATTTTTATATAATTATTGATATTATTTTTTATCATGATTGATATTAAAAATCATTATATATATATATATATATATAAAAGCTAATTTTATTGAATATTAAATATTTTATTTGTTATTTGTTATTTATTAATGATATTATTTTTATTATGGTGATAAATGTTTATTATGCAGTAGTTTAAATATTAGATGATTTTATCTTTTTTTGTTATTTTTTTCCCAAAATCCAGTCCTAAATATTTTAATTATAAATATAAATTGTTAAAATTGTATATTATTGGTGCTACAAGGATTTATGGGCACGCAGAATCTATTTCTACAATCAAAACTAGATTCTGAATAATAAAAAATTATGATTTGTCCATTTTCAAAATATCGGATTCCATTAAACATTTTCTAAAAATCAAAATCATCTCATAATTAGAGAAGTTTGTTTATTATTATTATTGGTATTATTTTTAATTTTTGAAAGTGGTTATTTATTTATTTATTATTATATAATAAATAAATATTTATTGATATTATTTTTATTATTGTTTATATTTTTATATAATTATTGATATTATATTTATTATGACTATATATTAAAAATCATTACCAACATTTTTATTATTTATTGTTTAATATTAAAAATATTTTTTTATTGATTATTATTATGTTATTGGTTTTATTTATTATTTATTATCTATATTTATATTATCTAATTTTATTGAATATTGAATATTTTATTTATTATTTGTTATTTGTTATTTATTAATGTTATAATTTTTATTAGAATGATAATTATTTATTATGCATTAGTTTAAATATTAGACAATTTTACCTTTGTCTTTTAGTCTTTCTTTTCAAAATCTCGTCGTAAATGTTTTAATTCTAAATGTAAGTTGTTAAAATTGTATATTCATGGTGTCACAGAGGTTTCTAGGCACGCAGAATCTATTTCTACAATCAAAATTAGATTTTGAACAATGAAAAATTATGATTTGACCATTTTCGAAATGTTGGATTCCGTCAAACATTTTGTGAAAGTCAAAATCATCTAATAGTTAGACAAGTTCGTTTATTAAATTATTATTGGTATTATTGTTAATTTTTTACAGTGGTTATTTATTTATTTATTTATTATTATTTTCTTAAGGTCTGATAGATAAAATGGGACTGAGTGGACGTTAATCACCATCATCATTATCATTTATATATTTATTTATTATTAACTTTGGATCTATAAATGTTGAGAGGGATCAAATTCCTTGAAGTGAAGACCTTTTAAATCTCTTGCATGTGCTCAAATCCCTTGTATGTAAATCTTGGTTTAATCATAGCTCAACTCTCACATCACATAGCAAGAAGTATCCAAGTTTATTTTTTTTAAGTTTTAATTAATTGGAATATATATTTATTTGGTTTTGAACTTTAGGTTAGGGCCGACATTATAAAAAAAATTACTTAATATTTTATTCAAGTGCCACGTGCCATCTCCACATTGAACACAAAATTATAGTTCTCCGTCATATTGGTTTTGAACTTTAAATTAGGGTCGACATTGCAAAATTTGTATATATTGAATACTTTATGATTTTATTCATGTGTCACATGTAAACTCCACATTGAGCATGAAATTGCACTTCTCCCTCATAGTGGGTTGTAGAAAACACCTCTCGACGCAATTGTTTTTATTTTCATTTTTCTTAATAATAATAATTTAATAATTCACCAATCATTGCATGTAGGTGGTTGTTAACTAACATAACCACATTTTTAAAAATGGTTGATACACGATATTTGTCACCCTTTTTATAATGGCCCCAATCAACTTATATCAACCTCTTTTAAAAATGTAGTTATACTAATGCATATATAAAAATTCAATTTAAATTTTTAATTATATAATTATAGTTAAATATTTAATTATATTTAAATGGTATAAACTTAATAATTACGTCGATAGACGTTTTTTTCCGAGGGGCATTTTGAAAAGAACTATAGCTTTTCGTCGTCCCTCCAACGAATGAAAAAATGGCATGCATTTTACAAATAAGAAATCGCCACGTTTGACTGACATAAGGTTAGATAAGGTTTTAATTGCATGTTCCAGAAGTTTGTTTTCCTCCACTACAACTAACAAAATATCTTTCAGGGTTGCAGGCCAAACGTTGTGGGCGACAGGTTCCTGCACTTGGGACTGGAACTAGGATTGCTTTGCAAGAAACACATAGCGTCGAGATAAATCAAGTTCGAATTCCACATTTAAGCATCGTTCTTTCATAAGATGGCACAGGAGCTCGCAGGTAATGGTTTTGAAACTGTGGCGAAGCCCCCTCCCATCACCTCCAACTGCCACTTGAAGAAATCCACTCTGCTTCCAGTCAGCCCTCCCGCTTATGAACATTTAAAGGGTTATAACATCACCACCTTATAAATTGACAAAAGACCAACCTTCATATTTAGCTCCCCGTAAATGTGTTGTAAAGATAATGATGTGAATTTCATTATTATTCTGTCCATTAATGGTAACTGCAAATTTTCCATATTGAAATTTCCATTTTCGCACATTGAGATTGCAGTCTTGTAGCAGGAAGAGCGCTCCACACTGAATATGGAATCTCCTATCTAGTAGATTACAAAATATACATACGAATGCGTTTTTCTTTCTGTTTTTTAAATATCCATTTGTAATATTTTTTCAAAGGATTAGATGTTATCCTTCAGATCCCTTTATTGTCTTCTAGGTTTTGAGCTCCTTTTGAGAAAATGATTTTTTAATAGAGTCAGTTGTGCCTAATGAAACGTATGGTTGAGTCTCAGATTTTTTTCTTACTTCTTTTTATGGATTGTTGAGCGGCAGTTCATTTTTTAGCAGACTGTTTTTTGCCGTGTTGTAGTTTTATAGTTTTGGCACCCTTCTCGATATCTTTTGAATGCAACAAATTTGAAAGGAGTGTTTTTCTTTTACTTTTTCATCCAGTCTGCAAGGAGCTAAGAAATCTGATTGTAGAAGGGAATTTGTGGACCATAAACAGTTTGAAAGATAGATCTACAGAGAACAGACCGAGCAGATACGTAAACTCTATATTGCCAGGTCTGATGGATCTACGATTTATATCGTGGCCAAGTTGGGGTTGATATGTGTCAATATATATTGCAGTAGATTTGGGTGAAAACATGAAGTTGGGATACACTTTTTGCTTGTTTTTTGACAAAAAAACTGCAATTTTTTATGTTTCTCAACTTCAATCCCTTCAAACCCATATCTCTCTTAGGAATTTCACTTTGAAGTAAACATAAGAGTTTTAGAGAATTGTATTAGCTTCGTACTCATATTTTTTTCAAATTATTTCATGGACATATAGTGCGACAAATTTGAGGTGCACCAACGACATATGCCTTAAAATTTTAGGTATGGATAATGAGTGACCTATGTGCCCCTTATTTGTTTTCGAGTTGGTTATTCATTTTAGGAAAACCAAATGTATGCTCATAATCTACAAAGATTGCACTTGACAATGGACTATGTGTTGAGGATTTTCATACTTAAGCACTATTTTTTATTATTTATCGAAATAGCATATGTTTCAAAAGTGGTGCCTTTTTTACACATGTTGGTGTCCTCGCATTTTCTTTCAAATGCGAATCCTATCAAAGAAAATAACACTACCCTTTTGAAGAGCACAGTGCAAGGAAAATCACCATGATTTCTCTAATTTTTCGGTGTTGTCCTTGTGACGATATTAATTTTTCATTTCAGGTGATTTTGAGAACAATAAAATTCTTAAGGGATAAGCTTTAGAAAAAAAATATTAATAAATAGAAATTATTAATAAAATGAATAAATTTTTATATCATTAGAAACTAGATTCACAAATGAATCCACTGGTACCAAGTTCGACAAACAATCTTTAAAAATTGCAGAGGTTTCAATTTGTTGAAGTTGTAATTTCCATAAAACTGTAGGAGATCTTTGCAGGTTCGGTTGACCAAAACTCTCGGCCGAGAAAATATATTTCAAACTCTCGGCCTATAGTTTTCTAAAAACTCTCGGATGAGAGTTTTAAACTCCCGAGCTAGAGTTTTTTTTAAATATTGTACTCTGATTGGACAAAACTCTCGGCCTGTAGTTTTATTAAACTCTCATCCTAGAGTTTGATTTTATGAAATTCTCATCCTAGAGTTTGCGTTGACTTTTTTTGTGTGTTGATATGCACGTGACTTTTTTACTCTCTGCTCCTCTCTCAAAAAAGTGTATCACAAATTCGCATTTTCACCCATTTTTCTGTAGACACGGGTTTGAACTTGCAAGATATCCAAATGAAGTCCCAGTCAAAGTGTTTAAATTACTATTGGTAACTGTTGAAACAGGGCCCTTGCATGAAGTAGCACAAATATTGCTCTTTTCTATTCTCATGCGTATTCATAAGACCGCTGCATTCCTTGTAATTTCTTTTGGAAAGGAAATTTCTTCACAATATCGAGGCATCTTTCTTTGAATTTACAGTCTACTGTGGGCCGTGAAGTTGAATCTTCGAGAGACATGTCCGTTTCCTTGTCTCCAACAATGCTACAGGTCTTCGACTGGTCTTATGTTTCAAAGTTGGTCTTCGTTAGTGCCCATGGGAGTTTTATGGTAGCTGGGATTTCTTTGTGGAATTTGTAGTTTCCTAAGCCTCTCTACAAGTAATCGTTCTTTTTATTTAATATTTTGGATCATTCTCTAGTAACTGGTGAACTGTGATGATCAAACATTAGTAAATGGCAATTTCCAAAATGCTTGGGAATTTGATTGGCTAATGAGCATCCAGTTCAAAGTCAACATTTGAGTCTGCGTGAAGGTCTATATATTCATCTGAATTTATATTTCCCTCCATCTTTTTTAATTATTTGTATTTGGGTTCATCGCAAATTTATAGTGGTGAAGTTCTTTGAGGTCTGAAACAAGGACCAAAAAATGAGATTTAGAGAGTGTGGATTGTGATGTTTCTTCGCTAGAAGAGAAATTCCCAAGACTTCTCTCTAGTTTTTCCAGGTATGCAAGAGAATATTCTACTTTTAACTTCTTCCCTTTCAATCCATCTCTCAATAGTACATTTGGATTTGATTTTAATTTTATTTTGGTAATGGGTTTTGGGTTTTGTTGTTGTAGTGTAATAGCTGAAGCTACGAAGATGCAGAACTTGCAGAATATTTTAGAGCCCCTAATTCGACGAGTGGTAAGATGAAATTCCTCTTTTATATTTGGGACATAGTGTTGAATTAATTTTTTTTTGTTAATACTTAATATACTTCTTGAGCATTGTAGATTATTCACTCTTAGTCAAAATTGTAGGGAATGAAACTTGAACCTTTAATTGAAACTTGAGCCTTTTTTATTATCACTGGGATAGTAAAATCTTATGGATAGAAGAGGACATGTCCATTAAGTAATAATAACAATTTATGTTATTGTTGACTGATAAAGCTTGATGCATGGAATAGCTAGTAAATATAACATCATTCACATGATTTATCTTAATGTTGAAAACTGAACTCAGAGAGTGACTCGTTGAGGCCAAAGCTTTAAGAGTTTCACTAGAACTAGAAAACAAACTTGGAAAACATATTTACAACATAAATCCTTCAGAAGGAGAGCTTTTCTTTTACTTTTGGGAATTTATATTTGAAGGCTGTGATATTTTTTGGAATTTATATTCAAAATCTTCTTGTGTTTCCATCCACCTACAAGTTGGACTCTTTGGGCTGCAAATAACCCATGAGTGATGAGCTTCAACTAATCTGAATTGTTGTTGGCAATCTTAATCACGTTCCAAATCCTTAAAATAGCATGATAAACCATAATACATATAATGTATACCAAATGTGAATGTGGAGTACAACTTACAAAAATATATTAGAGATGAGTTACACAACTCTTTATAAATTAGGAGAACCTCTTCCAAATAACCCCAATACATCCATATATCCAAATAATATGTTCATGTCTACATTAACGGCTTCATTGACCTTTATTTATATTTAATATTACCCATTTCACATGTGGGCCCCACATTAGTCTAATCCCTATTACATGTACATTCAACCTCATTACTATACATTCAATCCCATATATGCCTCTCATATATGGGATTGAATGTATAGTACCCTCCTTCATAAATCTTTGTCCTTAAAGCTTTACAATTAAGGGTTTTGGATGTGATGAAACCAAGCAGGTAGGACTTCTTTATATTCTTGTTCTCTTGCTTCCACCCATGATGATCTTCAACCAAATTCAATTTTTATTTTGTCTTAATCCTCAATAACTGCTAGTCACACTATTTTCTTTCCATTGATTCTATGCGCTGCCATTGTAACTTCTCCAATTTGTTGTAGTTATTTGTCTTTGTTAATATCCCATTGAATCATTTTTCTTTGATGCCATATTCCATGAATATTGTTGATTTTTCCATCTTCTTCATTGGTAATGAGAATGTTGATATGTACCTTGTATTTCATGTCTACTTTCTTGGCGACTGAGAATGTCTATAAGGTTTGACCTTTGAAGGTTGTCCTTCATCTTCCACCCCTTTATCCGTAATCTTCTTTTCCTGTACACTGACATTCTCTATCCCTTGTGTTTGATCTTCATTACTTCTTTCTTTCAAGATGAATTCCATCATATTTTACCTTGACATTCTCAAGTTGGAGCTCAAATTATTTGACTATTTTCTAGTGATCTTCTTCAATCTTGTCTTCCTTCTCCTTTTGAAGTTGCAATGTGATGTCAACAATAACCACTGATACACCACTTACCTTCTACCATATTACATAATTCATATCAAACACCAAACGGATGGTTTGTTTTTCATTCAGTGACTTTTTCCAAGTATTATTCCTATATGGTATATTCCATCATACATATTGCCATATGGGCTATCAAATTTGTCTCTAAATAGCTGCGGAATAGAGTCATTTCCGCCATAATTCAGGACCAGTTTGATGTACCGACTGGAATATACATATCTATATCATATGGAAAAATATCCCAGATATCCTTTGGTGAAAGTGTCTTCCCCAACCTTAAACATTTCTCCATCTATTATTGTCATAATCTGGTGAAGGTTGGAGCACTGCCACCAATGCTAGTAACTCTGAAATTTTCCAACATTTTGGTTTTGTGTGTCAATATTTGGCACATCTTAAAGGATTTGTTAATTTAGAAAATGTTGGAACAATTTTTAGTAGCAAAAGTGCAGAAATTGATGGCCAGAATGCAAATATTTTGAATAGCAAAAGTAGAAATTATGGAGATATTCTATTATTGAAAGATGATCAGAGATTTTAAAAGGAAAGTGTAAGATGTGAAATGCAAAAAACTTTGGTGTTGCTTGAGCAAAAAGGACAATGATGAGTTTGAAAGGGAGTGTAAGGGAGAGCATTTTATCATAATTTCACCAAGGATCCCATTTGGCTCATAACTTTTGGCAGAGATTGAAAATGATACTCAATTGAATTGGAGGAATGGGTTTTAGAGACATAAAACTATGAATGGGACATGTGTTACCAAGACATGACTGGGAGCACAACAATATACCGACAAAAGAAAGGTGAACCTTCAACAAATGCTATTTGTTCCTATTTTTTCCTATTCCTTGTTTGCTTCCTTGATATGCTTGTCGTTTTTTCAAATTGCAAATTCTACTAATTCAATCAAAGATAAATGCAATTTTGGGCGAGCATTTACTTTTATTGAACATTGATTCTCATTGGTTCTTTTTGTAGGTTTATTCCAGGAGCTGCCTACTCAATGATATAAGTTATCTTATAACATTCTACTGATACAACCACCATCCTTGATAGCTTGAATGCCAATGGATCTTCACAGTTTCTCTTTATCTTGTTGCAGCTTTTGAATGTCCTTGTTTAGTCACTTTTAGATTTTGATTAGCTTAATGAGGTGTCTTATAACATTCTATTGAGATAACCACCATCCTCGATAAGGAGGCAGCTTGGTATTGCACTGCTAAGATTCTATCCATTATGGGTGTTGTATTACAGTCATCATTTGTCAGTGTTCTTAGCACTGAATATTGGAGAAGTTAAACCTTGGTTCTTTGTTGTGATTGGTCTTCCTATTATGATGCAAGCATATACTTTCAAATTGATGGTATAAATTTTAAACTGATGGCATCAACACATGTATAAAGTTGGGGACTATAATAAATATGGCTTTTTTCTAACTTTTAAATTGATGTCATTTAAGCATGTATAAAGTTGGGAAATGTAATAAATATAGTTTTTACTAGCAACAGCCACATTAATAATATTAATGTGTTTGAATATGCCGATAGGCGTTGGGCACATACTTTTCATATTAATGTTTTTTTCCTATAGTATGTGTCCCATTTATGCCTATCGATGTATTTGAACACATTAATATTATTAATGTGGTTGTTGCTAGTAACGAGTGGATGCATACACATATCTCTAAAATATTAATAAAATAATATTGTTTAAATAATTATAACATAAAAATTAATTAAAAATATTATCAATTCATAAAATAGTATTAATAAAATGATATTATTTATTTAATTAGTAATATAATAATTAAAATTAATGTCATTTGTTATATTTTAATTAATTAATTATTAATTATATTATATTATATTATTATACGAATATAGTATTTAATTAAAATATTATAATCAAAGTAATAATTTATTATTATAATTTAATTCAAACTAATATTATTTAAATATTTATAATATAATAATAATTATTATTATTATTATAACAATAGATTAGTAAAACAATTATGATGCACTTTTATAGGAATATGGTATAGTTAAAATATTATAATAACTTATTCATAAAATATTTATATTATATTATATTTTTTAATATTATAAAGATAATAATACTAATAATAATTAAATATACTAATTAGTTAATTAATTGTAATATAATAATTAATTAAATAATAATAACGTATAAGTATAATGATATTACTTTTTAATATCATGATATTGTATTGTACTATTATAAGAATATAAAATTTAATTAAAATATTACAATCAAAGTAATAATAAAATAATATTTTATAATTTAAAATATTATTATTTAACTCTACTATTATAATATTATAGTATAAATTATTTAGTTGAAAACACTATTAAAATTATATTGATCAATGTCGCAATGCAACAAAACTCTCAAGCTGAACGTTACGATCCAACATAATCCTTGATAAACATCACAATGCAATATAGCCCCCGATGAACATTGACTGTCAAACTATTAATGTGTCACATCTTGGGAATTGTCGATGAATATCACTTTTAATCCTTAATAAATACCAGAATGGAACATAACCATTTGTCATATTAGAGATATAACCCTTAATCAATGATCTTGGGAATTGTTAGTGTAATTAATTTTTAATCCTTAATTAATATCAGAATGGGACATAACCCTTTGTGATATTAGACATATAACCCTTGATCATTGTTGCAATGTGACATAACCCTTGTTAAACGTCATAATGCAACATAAGACTTGATATACATCACAATGTGAGATAGCCTATTAAAATTATATTGATCAATGTCACGATGCGACAAAAAAACTTAAGATGAACGTTGTAATGCATCATAACCCTCGATGAATGTCGAATGTCAAACTATTAATGTGTCACATCTTGGGAATTGTCGGTGTATATAATTTTTAATACTTAATAAATATCAAAATGAGACATAACCCTTTGTCATATTAGGCATATAACCCTTGATTAATGTCACAATGTGACAAAACCCTTAATGGATGCCGCAATACAACATAACAATTGATATACATCACAATGTGGCATAGTAAATATAGTTTTTATTATTATTATTTATGGTACAAATTTCAAATGGATGACATCTACACTTGCATAAAGTTGGGGATTCTAGGGTTGAGTTTTATTTTGCACATAAATATTTTTTTTTTAGTGTGATATTTAAAAATAAATTTTGTTTTTATTTCATCTTTAAATTCTTAATTGTCATGTTATTTATAATGTAGATTACTAATTATTTGGTATTTTTAGAATTTTATAAATGTTTAAAATAAGAGAAATTAACCCTTTAACTCCACAATGAATATATTATATTTGAATAAATATTTTGTTTTATTATATTTATTTTTTTTATAAATTTTAATAATAACATAAAAAAAGTTTATCTCCACATTGATATATTAAATTTTAATAAAACATTTTTCATCAAATATGAACTTATTAAAAATCATGTCAAGCTTCTTAATAAATCTACCACTTCAAAAAGGAAATCATGCGAGTATTAATGACTATAAAAATAATGTAGTTGATTTATAAACAAATAAAATAAGAAAGCTAAAGATTGCAAGATTGAAGCTTTGATATTCTTTTTATAGATTATAATTATTTTACTGATCAAAAATATCTTTTCAAAACTTCATAAATATCAAACAATTCATTAATTACACCAACATATTCTAATTTCAAAAATGGTCTCCATCACAAAAATGCCTTCTTCTGTATTTGTGACATGAATATCCATGTACCTATTTGTGATGTACTCAAGGTACAAGGTCATGTCTACACCAAACTTTATTCCATCACTTTTTGTTTTTGTTTAAAATGCCTTCTTCGATATTTGGGACCTGAATATCCAGGTACCTATTTGTGATTGATTTGATATGTACTCAAGGTACAATGTCATGTTTACACCAAACTTTATTCCATCACTTTTTGTTTTTGTGTTTTTCTGAAAAAAAAAAAAACTAATTGAATTTTAATTTTAATTTTCAGCTTTTTCACCCTTCAACAACAACTTATCGAGTATTATTGCACATTTTTGAACAATTACTAGTTTATATTTATAATTCCAATAATTTTTAACCACATTTAACATAAAAATAATATTAAATAAAATCTAAATCTTAACCTGTTTAACTACTCTGTTAATATATATATATATATGTCAAATCAACAGTTTAGCTTATCGATAAAATATGTACAATAATTTTTTAAAAAAAGTACAGTTTATCCATAAAATGACGAAGCATAACATACAAAATTGCAGTGTTTCACGGACCAACTATTCTTGATATAATAACTTTACGTTTGTCTTTTATATGTCATCGCCACTAAATCCATGGAACGGGACCTCCAATAAAAGGTGAACGTACTAAGTTGTTTTATTGCTATAAGTGTCATGTACCGGTCACTATCATTGAGCACCATATGATAAGGGGTTATCATGAACTTGGTTACTAACTCTGAACACCACACAAAAATATCTTGAAGCAACTTGCTCCTGTGAAAGAGACAGGCCGCCCTTTGAACAGCAATCATGACACAGAATAAAAAAAATAGATGTCAGGGTTGCCATCTGGCAGTGGTTGATAAGAATCTACAAATTTGTATCATTAAGGATATGAATCTTACGATATTGGGATGTATGTCAGCAATCAGAAATTTGCACAGGTTTATGTTGAATTATTTATTAAACTTGACATGCAATATTTTTAGTGTAAATGATAAATTTTATCTTCAATATCGAAATGATAAGTTATATTTTCAATATGTTAGTATCAATGTGAAATTTCCTCTTATGTGGGACACAGTGTGCTCCATTCCACAACTAGTAATTGAGTCTTAGAACCTCTATATGTGAAATTTAAACTTCTCTTTTCAATCCATATAGCATGTCAAATTTAAACTTTTCTTTTCATTGCACACCGTGTTTTGCCAATAAAGTAACTTTAAAAATTTATATCTCTAGTTTTTTTTTCCAGTTGTCTAATATTAATTATTGAATCAAGATAAGAAATTGCATTTTTAGTCATACAAAATGTTGTAAACAATAAGCTAATCTTCCATGCAAAGGATCGAAAAAACAACAACTGCAATGGTTCTACAAACTATAGGTTGTGTGAACGCTATAAGCTATGACAACTCCACACTAAAAACTTTTTTAATCATAAAATCTCAACTAGCAAATGACCACATACCTATAGCATACAAAAGGAAGACATATACTTATGGCGAGCCTTCAAAACCATTTTCACTATGCGAAGAGACACAAAATACTGCTGATAATAAAATCTAATGAGCTAAAAATCCACAACAGGTTAAAAGAAATGAAGCAAACCCTTAGAGATGAGGGCCTAAATATCGGATTTCTTTAAACAACAAAATCCCTCCTCAATGATCAAAGCCTCCTTTGAAATCCTGTTGGCATCAATGTTAAATTTGCGAAGAATATGAAGATAATGTAAGAGTTGAAAGCGCTTTTGAAGCAAACGAACTGTCCTCTACCAACCGCAATAAGATTTAAGACTGATAGACTTGCCTTACCCAAATCCCACTCTACAATGGCTCAAGAATCACTCGCAACATGCAACATCAATACATCTTTTTATAGAAACAAATTTAAAAAGAACTTTAGAAAACCAACAAATCTCTCCTTACTTTAAGGTTTTCTTCTCATAAAATAACTCTTATTTAATATATATTTAATTGATAAAAGATAAAGAGAATTAAACACTTTAAATTATATATATATATATATATAAGTATTGATTTATATAAAATATAAAGTAACTTTTATTTAATATATATTAAATTCATAAAACATGAAAAGAATTAAACACTTTAAATTATATATATATATATATATATATATATAAGAGTTGATTTATAAAATATATGTCGAAGGAGAAATTGATAAATAAGTAATTTTCTACACTTTAAATTTAGTAATTAATAATTATACTTCAGCCCAATGATAATGATTTTTTTTAATTATAATAAAATTTAAAATTCATTACATTTAAAATGGGCAAAGTTGATAATCTCAATTGATTGGTAAATAACGTTGGATTTTGGTACTTTAAACTTATAATCGTTTGATATTCTCGTGGATGAGCACTTACCATATCACACCAAGAACAATGTAAAAGAACGAATTATATCGTACCTAATGATGTGGCAAGTATGATATCATAGGTAACACTACCATATTCATATATTTACATGTCTATAATTGTTTGCCATCGCTATCGAAATGATAAAAATTAAAATTAAAATTAATTATGTGAAGTTCTCACGCATTACGTACACATAATATATCACACTACACGGCATTACCCATTGGTGTGAGACCATGGTTGGAATTCTAATCGTAGTTGGTCAATTTTTATCTTTTTGGGAGTACAATCTTATTTGGCGAGTATCATCATTTGGGAGTACTTGGAACCTAGCTTCACACCCCTGCCGTGCGTGCCATTAAGATGATACTGCAATCCTAGTAGAATTGTAGTAGTCAGTGGCCAATTATTATTCTTTGAAAGTGTGTGGAACTTAGTTTGGACTCATTGTTGAGATGACAATATCTTTGGAAAATATGTAGAACTTAGCTTGGACTGATCACCATCCCTCCATTGAGATGACAATTTTTGGATTTATCTAGAAACACGTGGTTGAAATTGAAATATTAAAATAAAATTATTAAATAAATTTATTTAATAAAAATATAAGAAATAATTAGAAAAAGCACATATTTACGACTCCAATTTCTTTATAGAAATTGGGGTAAAACATGTCAAACAAAACCACATTCTTTTTTATTCTTTGTATTAAGATTGAAATTTGACAGCTCATCATTTTGCTAATTAAATTATTATTAGATAAATATAAATAATAAAATGATTATTTGTATAGAAAATTTCGTTTTTAAATTCATTTTATTCCATACCATCAGTTAATTAGAAAGAAAACAATTTTGGAAACCTTTAAAATCTTTTGTTACTATGTGTTTATATATTAAAGTTCAATGTTTCTTACAAACATGTTGAACCTTTTACAATTTGAAAAACTCTTATTTTCACTTAATTATCCACTTTTTCCTATATTTTTAATATCTTTATTTATTTATTTTGGAGTAGTCTATTTATTTTATTAAGAATATTTAGACTACATTTTGTGGTGACATGACACAAATCTTATAACTCTTGTAAAATCTTGCAAAGTAAAATATAAAATCATATTTAATCACAAATCATACTTATTCAACTGCCACCTTCATATAAATCATACTTATTTAAAGACTAATCTGACTTTACACATAATCAAATTTACACAAACTTAGACATAGAGTACCTATTCAAACTCCCAATACTATATTCAACCCCTAAACACATAACTATAAACCTTGTGATATAAATACATCTTTACCTTTATATGCTAGACAATATATTGCTTCCATTTTTTAGAATATTAATTCTCAAAATATGTAATAACTAATAATCACTATCTTCATTACAAATTAATAATTAAATTATGATATAAAAATATAAAACTTTATTTTTTAAAATTTAAATTTTTTTTTATAATAATCCAACTTGAAAATATGTTTATAAATGATTTAACTTGAAAGTTAATGACATTTTTGAACCAAAACCAAATTTTAAGTTTTAAAACTTTTATAAACATCATTCTACATTGAACATGGGTTATCCTAAAAATCTCCATAAACCTTTAATAACAATGTTCCATCCACTAACTTGGATGACTCAAATTTTTTATTGGTCAAAATGCTTTCCCAAACGATATATATCGTTTGTTCTTTACCTCCCACAGATATACAGTTTATATTGTCCTCGCCTATATAATGATTGCATTTCTCATCCAGATTGTCAAAGTAACCATATCGTCGAAAGCATTTAATCTTTCGCCATGTCTGTGATAGGTCATATCCCCTCGAGCCACCCAGTGGTCCGGGAAGGCCGAAAATCAACGGTAACCCCAGCTCGTCCCTCACAGCCCCAGCAATGCAAACTCTGCCCTTCCGATTTGCAGATGCTCTGCTGCGATTACATTCAGAAAGGTCTTTTATACGACCTGCCCTCCGTCGATCAGCACTTCGTTTCGGTGGTGGAGCTTCTGAAGAAGAGCCTCTCGGAATCCCTGGTCTACTTTTACCCGTTGGCGGGAAGGCTGCTCACTGATTCGGATGGCGTTGTGTATATCGACTGTAACGATGCCGGGGCAGATTTGGTCGAAGCATCCGCGCCCGATGTCGGGATTCAAGAAATAATGGGGCCGGAGATCGGTCCGGTCGTTCGGCAATTGTTTGCGCTCGATGGCGCTAACAATCTTAACGGTCATTTTCTGCCTTTGCTGGTGGTCCAGGTGAGTTCATGCTCTTCGTAACCCTAAAATCCTAAGTTCCTTACGTCGGTTTTAATAGTACCACTCATTTTTAAGTTATTACAATCTTTCATGCAGGCAATATAAGTCTCTTTCCATTTATGGAAATTCTAAATTTACTTTGACCGAGGAACTAACTCACTCACTGATTTTATGTTTCTGTTTTTTCTGTTAATTTGGATTATGATCAGGTAACGAAGCTGAGAGATGGAGTCGCGATAGGCTTCACAGTCAACCACGCAGTCGTAGACGGCACTTCACTGGCATTTCATAAACTCATGGGCGGATCTCTGCAGAGGACTGTCCACAATCTCTCACCTGCCTATTCACAGTCGATGTTTCGACATAAAAGGCTCCCGCATCGCTCTGAACCTGCCTAAAACACAAACGATCGACAAATTCTCCCCGCCTGGGCTGAGCGAAAAAATATATCACTTCAGCAAGGAGACGATCTCGAGGCTAAAGGACAGAGCTAACCGGAATAAGTCAAATGACCAAATTATAATCTCGTCCTTCCAGGCACTCTCTGCCCACATATGGCAGGTCATCACACGGGCTCGTGGCCTGCCTCCCGACGAGGCGACGACCTTCAAGCTTGCACTGAACTGCCGACCGAGATTGATACCTCCGTTGCCTTATTCTTACTTCGGCAACGCCATCCAAATCGTTAGCACCACAGTCACGGCAGGAGAGCTCCTGGCCTGCGATATCTCTTCCGCAGCGTCGTTGCTGCACCGAATCATATGGCCACACCGAGATGAAAACATCAGGGCGGGGCTGCGAAAATATAAGCAGTGCCCGACTGTCCTGAAGCTGGATAGAACCATCCGCGATAACAGTGTGATGATGGGAAGCTCTCCAAGATTTCCAATGTACGACAACGATTTCGGATGGGGAAGGCCGGTGTGCGTTAGAAGTGGGTGGGCAAACAAGTTTGATGGCAAAATGTCTGCATATCCGGAGAGGGAAGGAGGAGGCGGCGTGGATGTGGAGATTTGTCTTATGCCTCATTCCATGGCTGCATTGGAAACCGATCCAAAGTTTCTCTTTCCATGGATACTTCGCTTGATTATGTTGTTGTAAGGGTTTATTTTGGGATAATATTAGCATAGTTATTTAATTTGTGGTTATGTAACAAGTTGAGTGTCACAAATAAGTTATTTGTTACTTGTTCTTTATGTTTAGTTGTCTATGCCTAAGTCATGTTAGTCATGTCTATGTCTAAGCTACTTGTCATTACTGGCCTTCATCTAGTTAAACGAGTTGTTTACCAAAAGCTATTTGTCCACGCATCAGTTAAGAGTTATCCATTAATCAGCTATCAGCCATGCATCAACTTCCAGTTATTTTTTATAACTTTTTTTTTATAATAATTGTAAAATCAATACTTGTGTCATCCTCTTACAATCTAGTAAAAAGAGAGGTACTAATCCACCCAAAATTTTAAGATATAAACACTTATTAAAATAACTAATATTAGTCTAAAATAAGCTCAAAATACTCTTCCAAATAATGTCATGCAACCAATTTCATGTATATATCAGCATAGATCTATCTTAAACCCTGATCTATAGATAATTTTTTCAGGTCTATTTTTTTTTAATCTTAAATCTTTTACACATTAAGAAAAAAATTATCCTTCAAAAAATTGAATCCCACTCTTTTAATTTTCTAAATGCTTTTTATTTTTGATAAGTTATGAATACAAATTTGACAACATCTACCCCATACTAGATTGTAAGCACCTTGATTCACTCAATAATGATGTTTTTTAGAAATTAATAATAAATTAATTTCCAATATAATTCTAAAGTATAATCACTATGGTTTTAAAAGTACATCTCAGCCAGAGTCGCTGATGATGTTTTTTAGAAATTGATAATAAATTAATCTCCAATATAATTATAAGGTATAGTCACTATGGTTTTAAAAGTACATCTAAGCTAGAGCAACAGTGCGCTAAGGGTTTTGGGATGAGAAATGCTAATTCAAACCATCATCGCTCGTGCTCTGTGTTAAAAAATTAATGTCGACGTAATTTAAAGAAAATGGGGCCTCCTCATAATGACATAGTTTTGGATATCATGTTAATTTTTTGTAATTGTTTAATGGAACGTGGTATTTTGAAAATAGATAAATTATAATTTTTCATTATTCAAAATCTAATTTTGATTGTATAAATGGATTAAACATATCCAAAAACTTATGTAACATAGAGTATATAATTTTAAAAACTTATATTTAGAATTCAAAATTTTCCAATCATATTTAAAAAAAAATGATTGGAAAAAAATATAAACTTATTTAATCTTTAGATTAGTACCTATTAAAATATGTATTAATACTTCATAAAAGCACTAGGAAAAGGCTAAAAAACATGCATTAAAAAGTGACAAGTAAAGGATTCACTTTTCAAGTATTAGTCAAGGGAAGGATTCAACAGCTTGCATTCTAGTAATTAAGAGATGATCAATGTTAAATAATCTTGTTAACTAGCTTTTTTATTTTCAATTAGCATAGCCACTTAACTTGTGGATCGTAAACACGAATAAGTTACAAGTTAAGTGTTATGAACAAATTCGCTATTACTTGTTCTCCATACTTGTTGTGATCATCTACTACCTATGCATGAGCTACTAGTTATCCATGCATTAGTTACCAGTTATTTTTTATATTTCCTTCTTTTATAATTGTTTATTCCAAATTTTGAATGATGCACATAAAATCAATATCCATGTAAATATATATAGTTGTTTCTATTTCCAAATTGATATCTAAAAAATGTAAGGTAATTTCTCCTCCATAAATTTGATTCAAAATTTTGGTCTTGTTGCACACATAAGTAAAGGGTTAATGGTTTGAATCTCCCAATAGCAAGTGTTAGCATTTCTCCACTTGAAAAAAGAATAAATGAAGGGTTAATGATGATAAATGGTGGAGCTCATCTTACAAGCCCTCAAGCCCTCTTAAGAACATCTTTAGTATTAATTTTATGGTTTAAGAACATAAAAACATATTTAGTATTAATTTCATAATTTAAGAACAGAAGAATATATTTAATATTTATTTTATAGTTTAAGAACGTAAAAACATATTTAGTATTAATTTTATGATTTAAGAATATAAAAACATATTTAGTATTAATTTTATGATTTTTACTATAAGAGAAGTGGGAATATAAGAAGAGTTAAGGTGCCTTGTGGTAGTTCCTAACCAATGTTCATGATATGAGGAATAAAATACAGAGACCATCTCTTATGTGTGGGTTAAATTGAAATGGCTATTCTTGTTGAGTTTTATACTTTTGTTTTTATTTTATATCTTAGTTTTTATGATGTTATGGAAGTTCAAATTTGGGAGGACAGGGTTGGGTTTTGCTTGTGCCAACACTCAATGGTATTTTGATTATAATCGACTTGATTGATAATTTCATAATAGGAGATATGGCTCATTATTATTGTAAAAGTAAATATTATGTATTGTGTGAATTCATGGAGGTGACAATAGGGATAAAGAGTTTCGAGCACAACATGGAAAAATTTTGGTGCTATGTCATTAATTCTTTTGTCAAATGGTCATGATAGCAAGCTGATAACACGATGAATAGTCATAATATGAATAGTCATAATAACAAGATGATAGAAAGATTAATTCCTTTGTCAAAAGGTCATGAGAGCATGATGAATGAGATTAGAAGACTCAAATGGGAGGTGCAAATACATAGGTGGAATTACTTCATATTGGAATCCAAGTTGGGGTGCTCCCTAACTTTCTAGGGGGTTAACAAGATTTTGGCCAATATACAATAGCTTCCATGATTAACAAGATTGTGTCCAATTCACAAATTCCAAAGAAGACCTTATGTCTTTCCCTTCCTTATTGCTATCGTGGCATGAACATTTTAAGATGTATTGTTTATGAAGGAGCCTATACCTCTTTAATTTCTCTTTCAATCTGGAGAGCTTTGGGCTCCCCTGAGCTCGATCCCTCGACCACGTTTAAAAAGCCTTTGATGGCAGATCTTTCAAACCTCATTCAATTATACCAAGTCTCCCAGTTTAATTGGGGGGTTTATACTGTCACGATATAAGTCAAAGTAGTCGACGCTTCTCTTTATTATAACCCTCTCTTGGAACGTAGCTGGATGTACGCGATGAAGGTAGTAATGTCTTCGGTTTTTCGCTTAATAAAATGAAAAAGTAGCACCTCCATACTGTAATTGGCTATTGGTCGTCGGCTGACTTAAATTGACTACGTGGGACAGAGGTTTTCTCAGTAGACTGTAAATGCCCCTTCCTGTGAGTATCTGTAGGAATGATTGTTCCGTCTCCACAACCTTAGCCACTATTGCCTCTATACCACTTATGCATACCGCTTATGCTTACCACCCACTTATCTACGAAGAAGCCAAAAGCCTTCCAACCAAGTAACAACACATAACCTTATATATTATTTTCTAAACCTTTCATAACCCAGTAACGATGGATATCTCAGGCACTTTTACCACATATATACCAATCCAAGTCCTTTTCCACAAAGCTTTCAATTTCCTATTATGGAGACCTTGGTGGATTTGATAGAAAATATTTTTGAAATATTAATATTTTATTTTATTTTATTAATTCTATCATATCTTTTTATGTTATTTTATTATTATCTAAATTTGTAAAACAGTATCCCTACTATGTTTTTAATGTTAGAATCTATATAAACAAGTTTTCAAGTTTTTCATGGTTATTTAAATCAAAACTCTATATTTTTATGTTGCAATATTAAGTGATTATATCTCAATTTTTTAACATAAATATAATTATTATTAAAAAAATTATATTGTGTAATCTTTCTCCCACACAAAATTAATAAATTAAAAACAATTTTATTTTTAAATTTATAATATAATTTTATTAGTAATAATATAATAAAATAATAAAATAAAATATTTAAATTAATTTTATTTAAAAAACTAAAACTTTATACATTAATTTTGTTGAGTTTTTATATAGATGTTGGATGAGTTTTGGATTATTAATCTTCCAAATGAGTTCAAAGTTTAATGTTTGTAAGACAAAGATTTCTTATATATATGGACTTGATTATTTAATTTATGGAGACCTCTATAGTTTAATCTTCTTATTGATTCTATCTTTTAATTCTAACATGTAACTTTTAACATCGTAACTTTTAAAAAAGAAACATGTTTAGTACTATTAGATCCATAAATAATATTACTTTTCTTAAAATTTATATCAGTATAAAATTAATTTTAGATTCATAAATGATATTTTTTTTCAAATTTATATAAGTATATAAAATAATTTTAAAATATATATAAAATATATTCTCTTTTTTAATATATATATAATGCAATTGTCAAATTTGCAATAGTTATTGCCTTCGTAATTTTTCCAAAAGATCAATAATTTGGTTTACAGATTAAAAATATTAGGTTTTAATTTTGAAGATGGCTAGTAAATAATTTTGATAAAAGGTTGTAATTTTAATTATAAACAATAAATACTTTTAGGATAATAATTTTTTAAATAAGTAATATTATTAAGGTTTACAAATTTATTTAGTGTAGTGTATAGTATTAATCTTTTTGGAAAATTAAATTTTTTTTTATAATTTGGTTGTCAAACCTCACATGAAGATAGTCATCACTAGTTACTATTCACAAATGTAAGTTGATTCATCACCATTATTAAAAAAAAAAAATATTGTTTAATCTACATAACTACCCAAATATGTTTCTCGAACCTCTCTAAAATTAGCTTAAAGCTCGTCACTAGAACTAGCAACTACATGATATGGTTGGAATTCATTGTATGAGTGCTTATGTGATTTATTTGGGTTGCACCATTCCTTTTTTCGTGAGCTTCAAATGAATTTGAATTTTCATTTTAGTTTCATAACTTACAACAATTGTTCATGTGCTTATGTGCTTAATTCACTGTGCATAAATTTTGAGCCTTTGATTTTCATTTCATGCAAGAGGTTTCACCTCTACCGGCAATGCATTATTCCATGAAACGTTTTTGGAAGGACGAGTCTTTCCTTTACTTAAGCTCCAAAATATTGTATCTTCATTGAGTCGTATTTATGCTAAGATTGAATTGGTTTATGGGTTTTTTCGAGACTAGGGATCTATTCTCTTGGTCACCATAATTTACGAGCAAGCAACCTTTGTGTAAATTTTTTGGCATGTTTTTTTTTGCCAAATTTATTGTAAAGGGGTTATTGGTCTTGTTTTTTATATACCTTTTCACTTAAGTCTCCATTTCTCATACAGTTTGAGGCATTGCAAAAAGTATTATAGTCTATTTTCGAATGAGTGGTTGCACACCACCCTAATTTTCCTTTGAGATAGTTACTTTCTCGTGAGATCAATGAATATATGTTGATTTGTAATACCCCTGGTTCAGATTTATAACTGATACTACATTCTAAACATTTTTGCTATGAAGTATGTACATAGCATGTTTATTATTTTAATATAAAATTTTCAACTCGTTGCGTGCGGAGGAATATGTTGAAGAGGAGATCCATATATTAACCGAGGTTTGTGAGCGGGTAAGGTTTACCTGTGTACCTTGTTTCCTTGTTCAGTTGTTTTCTAAATCTTATGTTAAAATCCAAAAACCCATGTTCCTAAGCCAAACTCAAATGGGGGAGTGATTAATAATTAAATATTATTAATTAAACTTTGGGAAAACTTAATTAATTTTAATTAAGTAGTTAATGGAAATTAGGAGAAGGAAACATGGTTCCTCTGGGATAGCCACATGGGAACCCAAATGATGACACTCGTTTTCCAGGAATGTTGAGGCGAAATCCTGGTGGGGTGGCAAATTCCTAGGGAGGAAAATTCAGTCATGGGCAGTGAAGTAAATAACTGTGTGATTTTGAATGCAGAGAGGTGAAGAAAACTCTGTTTTTACAACTTGTACTGGCATTGTATTTCCTTTTGTTGAATTAACCAATCAATTGGCAATTTGTGCATGAAACCCCAAGTGGATTCCGACACTTGCAGTGAAGTGTATCGCTGTGTGTTTGTGAATGAGATCTGGTGGGTTAATTGCGGAATTGACAAGGAATTGGTTAGAAATTGTTGTTTTGGTTGTGCCTAGAAGAGATTATTTCGTATTTCCCAGTTATTTCTACATTGTCCATGTGAGTGAGCTGAGGGGGTTGGTGAGTTATCTCTGGTTAATGTTTGGATCTCGACTCGGGGGTGGACTTGGGAGTTGAAATAATACAAGTTGGATAAGTTCTATGGTTGGGTGGAGCGTGGCTCACACACAGTCAGTTGCTTGTTTCAGGAAAGAATTCTCAGATAAGTATATTCAGAATTCTAATTTTCTATAATTTCTCTGTTAAATGATCATTTGAGAGAAATTAATGCTGATATTTTATGTTTTTGAATTTGTATTCTATTATATATTATTTCTCTGCAAATATGCTTTGAAAAATAATGTTTGTGGCATAACCATTAGTTAGAATTTATAGAATTGAATTAAATTCTGATAATAACTTTCCTGTAGTTAAATGGTATTTTTCTACACATTTCCTTAATTCTAGAAATTGTCCTAGTTTTGAGGAATTGGTGAAAATTATTAAAACGGTGCTTTGGTAAAGAAATTGGGAAAGATAATGAGGAATTAATTGTTCAACTGTAAATCGGGACCTGATTATGCATGGTTTATAAATACCATGCTCTGAGTTATAATTACCATTATTATTTTGATTTGGTTGTTATTTTAGTTTAAAGAGATGGTTAGTTAACTAAACAAAACCATGAAATGGTTGTGTGATTGACAAAACCATGGACTAGTTTAGTTAAGTAAAAATGTTGAAATTAATACTGAATGTTGAAGACATGTTTTAGTTATGTTATGGGTCTTAAAATGGACTTATGCTTCCACAAATGTGTGCATAATGTATTTATGCATGTGATTAATTTATAAATATGTTATTCTCTATAATAATAAAAATTCATGTGTGTTTTGTTTAGTCATTGTAACGCGAGAGGGAATTACAAGTTGGTATCAGAGCGCATGTTGAAGCTCTCAACCTCTGGAATCAAATTTATTTTCTTAAAAAGAGATATACATGTACAAGAATATATGATGAAATTGATTTTTGAAACTAGTAATCATTGTTGGCTCAGATTGCTAGTATTATAGGCCATTTAATTTTCATATTGTCAATAAAGACAAGCAAACTGAGTTAAAGAGATGGCAGAGGATACTATATTTTCTAATTTTGTTGAAGAAGTTGGTGAAGAATAACAAGGTAATGAATCCAATGGTCACAAAAGTGGGACATGGACCATGGATGTTGTGCAAACTTTAAGGAATTCGCAATTTGGAAACAATGTAATTTTGCAAAGTTTGGAACAACAGAACCAAATCAATCAACAGTTAATGAAAAATTTGGTCCAGCTGCAAAATCAAATGCATCAAGTGACTTCTAACTTGAAAAAGGTGAAGATGTTGATGTATATGTAACTTCGGAATGTATTTCACCTATGTATTTCATCTATGTATATTGTACTCCTATAGAGATGTGTTATTCCTCTATAAGGACGTGTCGTCATTTGCATTGACAAGTGTCGCAAGTGTCATAACTTGTTGATGGGTTATTAGACAACCATATGTGGGGTCAGCCCTGATTAAGTTAACCATGGGTTATTGGGCTAAGCTAGACAAGTCAGCCCCTTTAGTTTATTGGGCAGGATAGGACAAGTATAAATAGAGATCAAGAGATCTCTATTTGGACATCTCATTACTCACTTCTACATCACTCGAAAAGTGGCGCACATGTGAGGAGGAGGATCATCTGCTAGGAGAAGACTATCTCTTGTACTTGGGTTGTACTTTGGTTGTGTTATTGTTCTATCTATATCTGAGGCAGTTGTGGGGTTTTTCACCTTAGGTTTTTCCCCACGGAAACTCTTTGTGTCTATTGTCTCTTATGTTTGCCTCTTGTTGTGATTGACATGGTTGACATGCTTGATATGATTGATATGATGTACATGCTATTCTCTCATTAAAGATCCTAGAGTATATTGAATTAATGCTCAAAATTTAACATGGTATTAGAGCTTCCCTGAGAAGAAGACATTGCGCAGTAGCGGAAACTAGGGTTTCTTGTTTATTGGGTTTCTCTCCATAGATTTTGGAAAAGTAATATGATAGATTGACTCTCCTCATCAAGGTGAATCTTTATGTCCAATCAGAATTCAATTCTGAGCACTTTTAGTTTTGGCCCTAAACATTAGGGTTTCCACAAAAATAGGAATTTCTAAAATATGAAGACATAGCTGGAATCTCCTTGGAAACATCGAATTTAAGAGCTTTGGATCAAGATTTTTGGCTGGGTAAATCTTCAGGAAACTCAAACCCTAATTCATGGTCCTCCCTAGTGAATACGGGAAGACTAAAAGGAATTTATGAAGGGTGAAACTTTGCAGAACTCAAATTCTGAGTATACCAGGATGATCAGATCATCAAGGTGCATCTTTCTATCCTTTCAGAAAGTTGAAATTCACATTTTGAATTTTTAGGGTTTCTCTGACAAACCCTAGTTCAGCTCTAGATCCGGATTTCTGCAAATCAAGTGGTAAGACCTAAATCTTTAGTATTTCCATTTGAAGTACTCTTTAAAGATGTCTCACCACACCAAGCTTGAGGATAAGCTTGAAAGGGATGATAACTTCTGAGCCTGGAAGTATAGGATTGGGTTAATCCTGAAAGAAAATGAATTGGATACTTACATAAGGGAAGAGGTCCCTGTCCCAGAGGAAGAAGAGGCTAAGGCCTTACATAAGAAAAATTTGATCCAGGAAAAGAGGATCATTGCTGATTCTATTAAAGACCACCTCATTCCACATGTGTCATCTCTAAAGACACCCAAGGCTATGTTTGACTCTTTGACCAAGCTGTTTGAAGGGAAGAACATAAATCAGAAGATGACTCTGTGAAATCAATTGAAAGGGGTAACGCTTCAGAATGGAGAGACCATTTAATCCTATTTCTCCAAGGTCTCTCAGATCAAGGAACAACTTGAAGCTGTGGATGAAATGGTGGAGAATGGTGAAATTGTCATGACCACTCTAAATGGCCTTCCTAGGTCATGGGATTCCTTTATTCAAGGGATTTGTGCAAGAAGGAAATTGATCTCCTTCAGTAGACTGTGGGAGAAATGTTCACAAGAAGAGGCTAGGCTCATAGCCCGAGAAGAAAAGATGGGAAGTGAAGACCAAGCTCTTTCAGCTCACACCAAGAGAAGCAAGCCTAAGAAGGAGCACTCTTAGCACAAGAGATCCACTCACTATCATCAAAAGAATAAGAAGGATCTAAGATGCTTCACATGTAATGAGAAGGGTCACTTTGTTGCAGATTGTCCCAAGAACCAAAGGGACAACAACAACAACAACTTCAACAAGAAGAAGAAGAAGAAGAATAACAAAAGGAAATATCATGCTCATGCTGTCGAGGATGATGAATCCCCCAGGAAGAAGGATAGAGTAGAAAGTGATGACTCTTCAAGCGAAGATGAATATGTTCTAATCTTTGCTCTCACAGGTACTATCTCTCATGGTTGTAATGATTGGCTTATTGATAGTGGGGCTTCCAAACACATGATTGGGTTTAAAGAATATTTTGTAAATCTATCTAAACATGAGTCACCCCATAAGGTGAAACTTGGGCATGACTATCAATACCCTATCAAGGGAAGTGGTGAAGCCTCCTACAACCTAGAATCTGGGAAGTCTTTGAAGATGAAAGATGTTTTGTATGTACCTGGGATCAAGAAAAACTTACTCTCCATATCTGCATTGGATGCAAAAGGAATGTGGGTTGCATTTTTAGATGGCCAAGTCCTAATGTGGCCAAAAGGTAAAACTATAGATGATGTAGTGGTGATTGGAGAGCAAGAGGGAGGATTGTATAAATTAAAGGGACAACCTGAACATGCTATGGTACATGAATCTATGGAGCCAAGTGAACTTTGGCATAGAAGGCTTTCTCATGTGCACTATAGAGCACTACCAATTGCAAGCAAAGCTGTAGAGGGTCTTCCTGAAATCAAGACAAAGCATGAAGGTGTTTGCAAAGGATTTGCAAAAGGAAAGAACATAAAGAAAGCATTTCCAAGCAGTGAAAGCAAGGAAAAAGGAATCTTGGAAATCATCCACTCTGATGTATGATGTCCGATGTCATCCAGTTCTCTGAGTGGGTATGTTTACTATGTCTCTTTCATTGATGACTTCTCCAAGAAGACTTGGGTTTACTTCTTAAAGAACAAGGATGAAGTGTTTGATAAGTTCAAGGAATTCAAAGCCATGATGGAAAATAAAAATGATAAGAAGATCAAGACCTTTAGATTCGACAATGGAGGAGAATACACTTCAGGAGATTTCAAGAAATTATGCAGTGATTCGGGGATTAAGAGGGATTTGACTGCTCCTTATAATCCACAACATAATGGAGTTGCAGAAAGGAAGAATCGAACAATCATGGAAGCAGCACAGGCAATGCTACATGACCAGGATCTGCCTATGCATCTATGGGAAGAAGCAGCTAGGACAGTTGTATATGTGCAGAACAGAACACCACACAAGATATTGGATAACAAGAGACTAGAAGAGGTTTCCTCTGGTAAGAAACCTGAACTCAGCCATCTCAGAATATTTGGTTGTCTAGTATACACTCATGTCCCAAAGGAAAAGAGGACCAAGCTAGATCCTTCGTGAAATAAGGGTATCTTTGTGGGTTACATTGAAAGCTTGAAGGCTTACAAAATATACTTTCCAGGGTTCAAGAAGATTGATGTCAGCGGGGATGTAACATTTGATGAAAACTCAGCATTCATCAAATCAAGGAAGACACCTATTGAAGATCATGAAGAACCAAAGGAAACCAGATTTCAAGACACTACCATGACTGAAGCAATTCCAGATGCTGATCGTGAAATTGAAGATCCGCAAGAACTTGTAGATCCACCTCGTGAGAAGGAATCTCATAAGAGGAAACCTGCATGGGCTAGAGAGCTCATTCAAGATGCAGAAAGATATGGCATTCCAGAAGAAGAACACAGAGCAAAGAAGAGAACTAGATCACATACCAGCTATGTTGCTTTTCTCTGTGATATTATGAACAAAGAACCTTCCAGTTATGAAGACGCAGTGGAAAATATCAAGCATGCTGCAGATGGCAGCATAGAGAAATACATGTGAGATTTGTAGCTTGTGGCTTCTCCCAGAAAGAAGGAATCGACTATGAAGAAACTTTTTCTCCTGTAGCCAGATACACTTCCATTAGATCAGTACATGCTCTGGCTGCAGTAATGAAATGGAAGATACACCAGATGGATTTCAAGACTGTTTTCTTGAATGGTGTAGTCGAGGAGGAAGCATATGTGGAGCAGCCACTTGGTTTCGAGACACATGACAGGAAGTCATATGTGTGCAGGTTGAAGAAATCCTTGTATGGCTTGAAGCAAGATCCTAGGACTTGGTATGGTAGGATAGACAACTTTCTATCCAGTTTGGGCTTTACCAAGAGTAAAGCGGATTCCAACCTTTACTACAAGGTTGAGGAAGGAAATCCTATGATACTATTGTTGTATGTAGATGATATGTTTGTAATAGGTAATGATAGTTTGATTGATGATACCAAGAGGAAGCTTACAGCCGAGTTCGAGATGAAGATCTTGGGGACAATGTACTATTTTCTAGGCATGGAAGTGTGGTAGAGTACAGATGGAATCTTCCTTGGACAAGGGAAGTATGCAGTGGAGATCCTAAAGAGGTTTGGGATGATGGACTACAAGGCCATGGCCACACCTATGGCATCGAACCTGAAGCTTCTGTGTGATGCTTCATCTGATCTAGTTGATGTCACAGTGTATCATCAAATGATTGGGTCCTTGATGTACCTGAAGAACATGAGACCAGATATTTGCTTTGCGGTGAACACATTGAGCCAACTCCTGACGGATCCCAGAGGTGTTCACCTAGTTGCTGTAAAGCATATTTTGAGGTACCTGAAGGGTACAGTTGATTATGGGCTCAAGTATGATGCGAACCAAAAGTTTAACCTGGAAGGTTATGTTGATTCGAACTGGGTGGGTAGTGCTGCAAATAGGAAGAGCACATCTGGGTGTTTCTTCAGTATGGGATCAAGTGTGATCTCTTGGTTTAGCAGGAAGCGTTCTTGCGTAACACTGAGTACAACTGAAGCAGAGTATGTTGCAGCTTTTGGCTAGTTGTGAGACAGTATAGTTCCGAAAGCTATTGTCTGAGTTATTTGATCTCCTGTTGGATGCTACTGGTATCTTTTATGACAACCAGAGTTGTGTGAAGCTATCTAAGAACCTGGTGTTCCATGATAGGTAGAAGCACATTGAGATCAAATATCACTATATCAGGGATATGGTGCAGAGAGGAGCAGTGAAGCTCCTATATGTTGCGATGGATGAGCAAGTTGTGGATGTGCTGACGAAACCACTAGCCAGAGTGAAGTTTGAGTACTTCAGAGAGAGGCTTGGTGTTCTTCAGATTGACGACACTTCGAGGAAGAAGTGATGGACACATTTGTTGGAGCCATTCCAAGCATGGTGAGAGAAGGATCCTTCCCATGGCTGTGTATATAAGCGTTGGGTGATGAGCATTAGGACGATGCTCTAGTTTCTGCTCTGTATTATCAAATGGATCATTTATATGTATGTATGTATGCATCATGTTGGATGCTGGATATGATCAGTTAGATCATTTATATGTATGTATGTATGCATCATGTTGGATTCTGGATATGATCAGTTGGATCATTTATATGTATGTATGTATGCATCATGTTGGATGCTAGATATGATCAGTTGGATCATGTGTATGTATTTGTAGATGTATCAGGAGGATACATTGTATGATCAGGTAGATCATGTATGTTGATATGTATCATGTATGATCAGGTGGATCATGTGTTTGTATATGTATCAAGTGGATACATTGTATGATCAGGTAGATCATGTATGATGATATGTATCAGGAAGATATTGTGTATGCATCAGATGGATGCATTGTATGATCAGGATGATCATAAATGATGAGCTTCAGGATGTTGCTCTAGATGACATGCATTAGGACGATGCAGTGATGATGATCAGGATGATCATGTGTACATCATGATGATGTATGGTGTTAATCATGATGATACTTTGTGGCTGTGGAACAGGTTGTGCAGATGAGCATGTAAGTTGACCTGGGAGATCCTATAGGTTGGAGTTGTGTGCCCGTAACAACTTGGGATGATCTTTAGAGGCATTGCTCTGAGAGGACATATAATAGCACCCTGGGAGATCCTATAGGTCAGAGATGTGTGCCCGTAACAGCCTGGGATTCTCTTGCGAGGTTTTTCCATGACCACATATAATAGCGCCCTAGGAGATCCTATAGGTCGGAGCTATGTGCCCGTAACATCCTGGGATGCTCTTGCGAGGTTTTGTGGTGACCACATATAATAGTGCCCTGGGAGATCCTATAGGTCGGAGTTGTGTGCCTGTAATAGCCTGGGATGCTCTTGCGAGGTTTTGTAGTGGGGTCACATGTAATCTGTCCCTAGGAGATATTATATGTCAGAGTTGTGTGCCCGTAATAGCCTGGGATGCTCTTGTGAGGTTTTGTGACGCACGTAATAAGTCCTAAGAATTCCACAGTATGGCCAGTGATGATGAAGACCTGCAGGTGGTGGGCCTACATCCAGTATGAAAAAGGATTGGCTCTGTAGAACTTCCTATGACGATTAGATTCATAGATTGATTGAGATAGTAGCAGCAGTGATGATGACGATGATTCGTTGATGATGATCCAGAGAAGAAGACTTGTGCTAGTAGATCTATGTCAAGAAATACCTTCCTAGTTAAGAGGGAGTTTTGATGTATATGTAACTTTGGAATGTATTTCACATATGTATTTCATCTATGTATATTGTACTCCTATAGATATGTGTTATTCCTCTATAAGGAAGTGTCGTCATTTGTATTGAAAAGTGTCGCAAGTGTCGTAACTTGCCGATGGGTTATTAGATCACCATGTGTGGGGTCGGCCTTGATTAAGTTAACCATGGGTTATTAGGCTAAGCTAGACAAGTCGGCCCCATTAGTTTATTGGGCAGGACAGGACAAGTATAAATAGAGATCGAGAGATCTCTATTTGGACATCTCATTACTCACTTCTACATCACTCGGAAAGTGGCGCACATGTGAGGAGGAGGATCATCTGCTAAGAGAAGACTATCTCTTGTACTTGTGTTGTACTTTGGTTGTATTATTTCTCTATCTATCTCTGAGGAAGTTGTGGGGTTTTTCACGTTAGGGTTTTCCCCATGGAAACTTTGTGTGTCTATTGTCTCTTATGTTTGCCTCTTGTTGTGATTGACATGATTGATATGCTGTACATGCTATTCTCTCAGTAAAGATCCTAGAGTATATTGAATTAATGCTCAAAAATTAATAGAAGAGTCCATGAATGGAAACATCCCTGACAGGTATCACTTTTCTCAAGGAAAAGATGATAATATGAGGAGATTATATTTCCACCGTAAGTCGAATGAAATTTCTCGTGGGACTAAGAGTAATAAGCAAGATAACTACCCTATAAAGCAACGAACTTGAGAAATCATGATGTGATGTTAGAAGGTGAGCTCATAAAATTAAAACCTCCAACCTTTGAAGGACAGAAGACAGATGATGCTGCAGAACTATGGCTTATGGAAATGAATAAGTATTTGCAATTACATAACTACTCAGAAAACCAAGAAGCGCGGATTGCAATATATAATTTGCAAGGAAAGGCTTATAAATGGTGGAAACATCTCAAACAAGTGGAAAGTTTAGATGAGAAGAAGATTTCATGGAGGAGATTCCAAAGAATTTTCAAGAAAGAATATCTATCATAGCATTTTTATGACAAAAAAAATACAGGATTTCTTTGAGAATGAATTGAGAAATAGGTCCATGGAGGACTATGAAAAGAGATTCTTGGAGCTATTGGGATACATTGAGTTTATTAAGGATGAAAAGGTGAAAATACAGAGTTTTATTAGTGGCTTTCCTACATACTATAAAGATAGATTGACTTATGATGAACCTCGCACTCTGAAAGATTGTTTCAAAAAAGCTAGATGCTTGTATGAGCAAAGAAAAAATAGGCAGGAAGTGCAAAAGGTTTGGAAAGGTAAGCTGAAAGAGAAGCAAGATCAGAGGAAAAACGGGTTGAAGCCTCTGGATATAAATAAGGACAGTTACACTTCTTTCAAACCACCGATATCGAAAGGAGAATCCATGATGGGTGAGTCTTCAGGGAAAAATAAATCAACCCAAGGGAAGTGTTGGGGATGTGGTGGAGATCACTTCTTAAACAAATGTCCTAAAAGAAGAAATAAGGTTACCGGTGTGTATAATATGAAAGAAGCTTCTACTGTTGGCGATGTTGCTAGAAGTGTTCCTTACATCTATGCAGCATTGGAAAATCCCCAAGATGATCATCAATCTTCTATGATCGATATTGAAGGTAAATTAAAAGATGTGCCTATTTCTATTTTAATTGATTCTGGGGCTTCTTATAGATATATTAATTTACTAACTTGATTGAAAGGTGTAAATTGGTGACTCATGAATTGTCTAAGCCTAGAATTGTTCAGTTGGAAACTAGTATGAAGAGGAAGATCATAGCTATGGTCAAAAGTTGTTGTTTTGAAATGAATGGAAACCAAACCAATGCATATTTGGACACCATTCCTCTTGTATCCTATGATGTGTTGATCAGAATGAATTGGTTAGAGAAACACATTGTTGTTTTGGACTACCACAATAAAGTTATTACATGTTTGAATGATGATGGAAGCAATAATGTACAAATAAGAGGCCTTCCGAGACCCATATCCTTAAGATAGATTCCATCCTTAGAAATGAAGAAACGCATCAGAAAAAAATGCCAGCTGTATGTGATTCATGTAGAAGAATTGCCTACTGAAAAAGAAACAAGTTTGGATGAATATCCAGTGCTGAAAGAATTTGAAGATGTATTTCAAGAAGTTCCTAGGTTACCACCCAGGATGGATATCGACTTCACAATCAATTTGGTGCCTAGAACTGTGCCATCATCAAAAGCACCATACATAATGGGTACTCCGCAGTTAGAAGAATTGCAAATGCAACTTGAGGAGTTACTTAAGAAGGGGTATATACAACATAGTATATCACCTTAGGGTGCTCCAGTTATTTTTGTAAGAAAGAAGGATGGCACACTTAGATTATGTGTGGACTACAGGCAGTTAAACAAGGCCACAATTAAGAACATGTACCCTCTACCTAGAATTGATGATCTTTTTGATCAGTTGAGAGGTGCACGAATATTTTATAAGATAGATTTGAGATATGGATATCACCAGATACACATTAAAGATGAAGACATATGTAAAACCACTTTCAGAACTAGATATGGGCATTATGAGTTTACAGTGCTTCCTTTTCATTTGACGAATACTCTAGCTACATCCATGTGTTTAATGAATGGTATATTCATGGAGTTTTTGGATAGGTTCATTATAGTATTTTTGGATGATATACTTATATATTCCAAAACCGAGCAAGAGCATGAAGAACATCTCAAGATTACTTTGCAAATCTTGAGAGAAAATCAATTGTATGACAAGCTTAGAAAATGCACTTTCTATCAGAGACAGTTGTTAGAATTGGGCCATATCATTTCTGAAGAAGGAGTGTCAATGGACCCAGTTAAAGTAAAGGCTATTATGGAATGGCCTACTCCTCGCAATGTTTCTGAGGTAAGATCATTCATGGGACTGGCTAGTTATTATAGAAAGTTTATAAAAGATTTCTCAAAAATAATCCATCTGATTACCTCTTTGAAAAAGAAAGGTGTACCTTTCATATGGAGTCAGAAATGTGAAAACAGTTTCAAACTTCTAAAGCAATTGCTCACATGCATGCCTATATTGAAAATTTCAGACCTAGATAAAGAATTTTCGGTATGTACTGATGCATCACTTGAAGGAATCAGTGGAGTTCTAATGCAGGAAGGACATGTGATTTGCTATGAGTCACAAAATTTAAAGGAGAATGAGAAAAACTATGCTACTCATGACTTGGAGGTAGCAGCCATTGTTCACGCACTTCACATGTGGAGGCACTATCTTCTGGGAAGTAAGTTTGAGTTAAGAACTGATCAAAATAGTTGAAAGTATTTATTTGATCAGCCTCAACTAAATGCCCGACAAGTAATATGGGTTGAATTCTTAAGTGAGTTCAGTTTCGAAATCAAGTATTTAAAAGGAAAATAAAATCGAGTAGTTGATGCACTCAGCAGAAGGGGCCGGCTGATGCATGTTTTAGCCATCAGTACTTGGAATTCTAAATTACAAATTAGATTGCTTGAAGCATTGAAAAATGAAAAAAAATATCTACAAGTGGCAAGAGCATTGCAATAAGGAAATAAATCATTAAAGTTATGCAATTATGCATTGACAGAGGATGGTATTCTTCACTTTAAAGACATAATTTATGTACCTAATAATGAAGAGTTGAAAAAATTTAAATAATAATGAGTGAAATGAATAATGTACCATATGCAGGGCATCCTAAATATCAGAAAACTCTAACAGCAGTAAAGAAAAATTATTATTGGCCAAACATGAAAAAGGAAGTGGCTAATTACATTGCACGTTGTTTAAAATGTCAAAGAGTCAAGGCATAGCATCAATATCCAGCTGGTTTACTTCAACCTTTGTCTATTCTAGAGTGGAAATGGGACACAGTAACTATTGATTTTATTACAGGTTTGGCGAGAGCCACGAGGAAACATGATTCTATAATGGTAGTGGTTGATAAGTTAACCAAATCATCCCATTTTATTCCAGTTCAATCAAATTTCAAGGCAGCTGAGATTGCAAAATTTATATGAAAGAGGTTGCTAGGTTACATGGCATTCTGAAAGCCATTGTATCGGATCAAGATCCAAAATTTACTTCTAATTTTTGGAAAGGATTATTTAAGGAGTTTGGGACTAAGCTTAATTTTAGCACAACTTATCATCCCCAAACTGATCGATAGACCGAACGTGTAAATCAATTTATCGAAGACATGCTCAGGATGTATGTCATGGACAAACCAGGAAAATGGGAAGAGTATTTGTATTTGGTTGAATTCGCTTATAATAATGGCTATCAAGTATCTTTTAGAATGAGTCCGTTTGAAGCTTTATATGGTAGAAAATGTAATGTTCCAATCAATTGGGATAAACCGGTAGACAAGTTAATCATTGGGCCTGAAATGATTCAGGATATCGAGTGACAAGTAGTAAAGATAAAAAAAATAAAATTAAAGATGGCACAAGACCATCAAAAGATTTATGCAGATAAAAGAAGAACACATAGAGAATTCCAGGTTGGGGACATGGTGTTCCTAAAGGTTAGAGGGAAGAAAAGTTCCTTGCAGATGGGAAACTGCAAGAAATTGGCTACTAGATTTTATGTCCCATTTGAAGTTCTTTGTAGAGTTGGATCAGTAGCTTAAGAGCTAGCACCACGGGGGCTTCACTAGAAGGCAATATTATACCACGTTCATTCATATTGCAGTATTAAATATTCATGAAAACCTAAAAATTATATTGCTTATATATTAAGGGGCAAAGGGTTTTTATTATTTAATGTAACAATACAAAAATACTTTGGGGTATTTTTTATATGGTTGGTCTGACAAATATCCACCAAATGGAGATGGTGGGATCACGGCCGGATGAGAAATCAGGTTGAGGCAAGGCTCGGGCTTACCAGTACGCAGAGAAATCGCGTCTTGATACATGCTTGAGGCCAGGGGTTTCATGGTGATGTGGGTTTCGAGTTGATCATAGTTGAGAGACAGTGTTCATTGACAACCAATTGTTACCAATAGCAGTCAACCAGTTTTTACCAATAGCCTTGGGAGGCTCTAAGCCTCTAGGGCCTGCTATAGGTCCTCGATAGGCCTTGGGGGCTTGAATACCCAACCACTCGTTCCTATTACAGGCCTTGGGAGGTTTAGTCATCCTCCTAGAGCTTGTTATAGGCCCTAGGGGCTTGGATACCTAGTCCACGACATGCTTAGTCAACGATTGGGGAACTGGAATATGCAATCTAAATGTTGTATTATGTGCATTAGCTCTAGTGACATACAAGAAGTGATCTCCTATCTCTTCATTAGACCATTAGATGTTGCAAATCATAATGATATGTGGTTGAGTAATTGCATTGTGGGTGAAGTAATGTACATCCACAATATACATTGAAAGAAGCAAGGTGCATTGTAGAATGCATGTGGGGTGTGAGGCACCTGCAACAATTACTTAATGAAAATATGCGAAATAGCAGAAAGGACAGAACTCAGAATCACTTTATATTGATCACGGGCCACTTCGAGGGGGCAACCTCCTTTGAGCAAGCTCAATACAAATAACTTCACGGTGCCTTCATAGGTCTCAACACACACTTATATACTAATTCTAGGCACCAATACTATGGGTCGAAACCGTGGGCCGTTACAAACTATGGATCAACAATACTACGGGCGACTTACAAAGCATATGCGCCAACAACAATAACACAAACTATTGATCAACAAATACTACGGGACGACTTACAAAGCATATGCGTCCAATAACAACATACTAACAAAGTAAAGACATGGGTTCCTAACATCCCCTCCCCCTTGAAAAAAAGCTTTGTCCTCAAAGCTTTAGATGTGGAAATTGTTGTTGAATCTGAAGGAGTGGTTCCCATGTAGCATCCTCTGGTTGCATGCTGTGCCACTGAATTAAGACCTCTGTGATAGAGCGAGAGCGAAGCCGACGCGTGCGCCGATTGAGGATGGCCTCTGGCTCCAAAAGGATGGATCCTTCATTATCCAGTTCGGGTAAAATCGTTTGGCCGCTGATGTTGGTGCCAAGAACTTTCTTCAGACAAGAGACATGAAATACTGGATGAATGCGGGAAGAAGGAGGAAATTCCAATTTATAAGCGACGGACCCAATCTTCTGAAGAATCCGATATGGCCCATAGAACTTTGGAGCGAGCTTATGACGTCCTTTGAGTTTCAAGGAGGATTGTTTGTACGGCTGGAGACGAAGAAAAACCATATCACCGACTTGAAAGGTGCGCTCTGAACGGTGCTGATCAGCTTGTTACTTCATGCGATTCCTTGCCATGTGAAGATTGTCCCGCAAAATGAGAAGAATCTGATCTCGGTTGCGAAGGACCCTGTCAACTTCCTGAACTGGTGAACTGGTGGGGGTGTATGGAAGAAGAGCTGGAGGTGCCTGACCATAGACTGCTTCATATGGGGTCATTTTGGAGGCAATGTGGTAAGAGGTATTGTACCACCATTCAGCGAGAGGAAGCCACTTTGCCCACTGATGTTGTTGTTCTGAGGTGAAGCAACGAAGATAAGTTTCCAAGCATTTATTAACAATTTCAGTCTAACCATCTGTTTGTGGGTGATACCCTGAACTCATCTTCAGTTTGGTGCCAGTGTGACGAAATAGTTTTGTCCAAAAATGACTAGTGAAAGTCGCATCACGATTTGAGACAATGGAAGAAGGGATGCCATGAAGACGAAAGATCTGGTCCATAAAAATTTGAGCGACGGAGGAGGTTGTATAGGGATGGCTGAGAGCACAAAAATGACTATATTTGGAGAGACGATCAACCACAACGAGAATCACTATCTTTCCGCCAGATTTAGGGATCCCTTCGATGAAATCCATAGAAATATCTGTCCAAATCCGTGTAGGTATGGGCAAGGGTTCAAGCAATCCTGGAAGGAGTGTTGTTTCACCCTTATTGCGCTGGCAGGTATCACATTCGGCCACCATCTGTTGAATTGTCCTTTTCATGCCCTGCCAAAAGAAGTTACACCGTGCTCGCTCATATGTTTTGAGGAACCCAGAGTGCCCGGCTGATGGAGAAGCATGGAGTTCATAGAAGACAGCCTGTTGAAGAGCTGTGCTCTGGGGAAGCACCAGACGGCCCTTGTATCGCAGAGAAGCACCATCCCAAGAGTAATGTGGGACCACCGAAGGATTGTTGGTCAAGCGCTGGATGATCTGAGATAAGGAAGAGTCATTGACATAACCCTGTTGAATAGATTGCAACCAATTTGGAACAGGCATAGAAATAGCTGAAAGAGAACCTTGGGCATCAAATGTACGAGAAAGAGCATCTGCCACAATATTGTCTTTACCCTTCTTGTAAGTGATATCATAGTCATAACCCATGAGTTTGCTAACCCATTTCTGTTGTGCCGGGGAGGAGACACGCTGGTCCAAGAAATATTTCAAACTCTGGTGATCAGTCTTGATGCATAAATGATTCCCTAATAGGTATGGACGCCACTTCTGTACTGCATGCAAAATAGCCATCATTTCCTTCTCATAGGTAGAGGCAGCTAAATTCTTACTGGAAAGGGATTTGCTGGTGAATGCAATGGGGTGTTCATCTTGAAGGAGAACAACACCAAGTCCATTGCCGCAAGCATGACTCTCAATCGTGAAGGGCTTGGAAAAATCGGGCATAGCTAGCACAGGTGTAGTACACATAGCTTGTTTTAGTTTGTCAAATGCACACTGAGCAGCAGGTGTCCATGTAAAAGCATCTTTTTTCAATAGGGCAGTTAATGGAGCTGCAATCTTCCCATAATCCTTGACAAACTTGCGGTAGTAGCCAGTCAACCCCAAAAAACCACGAAGGCTCTTGAGTGTCTGAGGATGTGGCCAATTGTTCATGGCATCGATTTTGGCAGGATCCACGCGAACCCCTTGTGCTGAGATAATGTGCCCGAGATACTCAACTTCCTTTTGTCCAAAAACACATTTAGACTGCTTGGCATGGAGATGATGGTCAGAGAAAAGTTGCATGACAAGATCCAGATGCTGGAGATGTTCATCCCATGTTTTACTGTAGATGAGGATATCATCAAAGAATACCAGAATGAATTTCCGCAAGTAGGGTCGAAATATTTTATTCATTAAGGCCTGGAATGTGGAAGGAGCATTAGTGAGGCCAAAGGGCATGACCAAAAACTCATAATGGACATCATGTGTGCGGAAAGCTGTTTTAGGAATATCCTCCTCATGAACCCGAATTTGATGATACCCAGAATGAAGATCCAACTTGGAGAAAAAGTGAGCCCCATGAAGCTCATCAAGAAGCTCATCAACAACAGGAATTGGAAACTTATCCTTGATGGTGAGGTGATTAAGTGCTCGGAAGTCAATGCAGAGGCGCCATGACCCATCTTTTTTGCGGACAAGAATAACTAGAGAAGAAAAGGAACTAGTGCTTGGGCGAATACTACCTTGCTTCAATAAGTCCCACACGAGCATTTCAATCTCTGTTTTTTGGTGAAATGGGTAGCGATAGGGCCTGATGTTGGGAGGAATGCTGCCAGGAAGGAGCTGAATACGATGGTCTTCTGGCCTGGAAGGTGGTAATCCCACTGGTTCAGCAAAGACACCTGTATATCGATTCAGAATTTGTTGTAGATCCAAAGGAGTAGTGGAGACCGCGGATGGTTGCATCTGGATGGAACTGATCTGAGCGATGACACCATGTGAACTCTTCTTGAGGAGTTTCTCCATGCGATGTGAACTGATGATGCTGAGAGAACCTGGTTGTAATCCTGTAAATGTGTGTTTGTGTCCATTGAGGGAAAACTACATCCAAAGTTCGGCAAAATCCCATAAGATAGGGCCGAGTGTGCGTAGCCATTGAGCGCCCAAAACCACATCACATCCGCCTAAGGGCAAGGCAAACATGTCAGAGCGCAGGATATAATCTCCCATAGAGATACGCACATTTCGACACTTCCCTTTGCAAGGTAAGGTGCCCCCATTGGCAATCATGACTTGAAAGTTGGAGCAAGGATGGATAAAACAATCAGCTTGTTTGGCGATCCGAGGGTCGATGAAATTATGAGTGCTACCAGAATCAATGAGGATTGTAAGAGGAAGCTTCTTGAAGTAACCCCTGACCCGCATTATTTGGGGGGTGGTGATTCCAGCTAAACCATGGAGAGATATCTCTGGCTGGTCATCCTGAGACGGAGGGTCAATAGGCGGTTCCTGAATGTCGACCGGAGCATCCAGTGTTTCTGGATCTTCGTCACCCATTTCAGAGGCTGGAGGAGACTCCACATCCAGGAGATAGAGCTTTTGCTGAACACATCGATGTCCCCGAGTGAATTTCTCATCACAATTATAGCAAAGCCCCTTTTCTCTGCGTGCTTGCATCTCTGCTTCAGATAAACGCTTGATAGGAGTTGGTCGAGGAGCCTGCGGTATAGGTGGTCGCTGAGAACCCATATTTCTGAAGGGAACAAAAGTGGGCTTGGAGCGTTGCTGGGCTGCAATCTTGTCTTCTGCCAACTTAGCCAACCCGAGTGCTTCCATCATTGTGTTGGGACAGAAAATTTTGACCTCAGAGCGAATGGCATCCTTTAGACCACTAATAAAACAACTCCGGTAAAATTCATCAGTCAATCCTTCGGTGTGGTTGGCTAGATTCTCAAATTCGGTTTGATACTCTCTCACAGTGCCAGTTTGGAGAAGTTTAGTGAGGGCTCCTGTGAAGTCATCAAAAGCACTAGGGCCAAATCGTTGCAAAAGGAGCTGACAAAAGTCTGGCCAGTTGGGCTCTGGATGAGCCTTGATGTACCAACGGTACCATTGAAGAGCTTCCTGTTCCAAATGAAAGGATGCCAACGGAACTTTGTTGACATCAAAAGTATTATGCAGACTGAAATACTGTTCTGCACGATAGATCCATCCAGTTGGATCGGTACCATTGAAGCGAGGAAAATCAAGCTTCGGACCACAGAAATTGCTGGAAGAAGAGAACCCATTGTCTACTGAAGACTCGGACTGTCGTTTATTGTTCATGGCTGAATGTTCAAGATGGAGACCGAGAAAGTTTTCATCCAGATCCTGGAGTTTGGCTTGGATGGCTGCAAGTGCTTCCTCCATGGTTTTTGCTCCTGCACGGGTGACAACCATAACCGGGATTTTTTTTTTTTCTTCTGATTGGGTAGGAAAACAAAAACAGGAACTACTTCAGTAAGGGAAAATTTGGATTTGGGAAAAAATCAGAATGGTAATTGGGGTTTGACTAGGTTTTGGACACTGTTGGATAGACAGGGAGGCAAAAATGAGGATTTCAGAAGCGGGGTGAAAGAATGGGAAAATTGGGCAGAGGGGAACAAAGAAGCAGAATTCAGAAAGGAACTCTGTGGTAAAATTTGAGGGTGATTGGGTGAAATCTGAGGAAGTTATGGCAAACCCTAAAAATAGACAAATGTGGGATTTCGGGTTGTAGGAAGGGGAACTGAGGATAGGGTCCTTAGGGATGAAATATGCAGAATGGAATGACAGGGGTTCCCTGAAAATTTCAAGGGAAACAGAGGTAAAACAAGGGAGATTTTTTTTTTTTTTTTTTTTTTTTTTTTCAGACTGGAGCGGCTACGGCTCGGTGTTTTTTTTTTTTTTTTTTTTTTTTTTTTACAGACTGGAGCGGCTACGGCTCCGAAGGAATCTGGAACAACGCCGACCTACTGGATCTGGAACGGCTTACAAAATGCATCTGAAACGGCGCAGCAGTGATCGACAATAGTTCAACTGAAAGTAGATATGGACCCCAGGTATGTGCAGCTTCCTAACAGTTCAGGGTTTTCACTCGGCCACCAATGCTGTCTGACGGCTTGCGTATTGGGGCAATACCCCTCACTCCACGGCTCAGGTAAAACTGATAACCGCTTTGCCACAAACGACAGCTCTTGGTTTACCTCACGGGTGGGAACTAGTCAATCAGGTAGGGGTCGTTGCCCTTTTTGCTGGCAGGTCCTCTCAATGGGCCAGCTACTTCGGGGTTCCTGTGGTACTCCTCACAATGAGTTTTAGGGATTATGCCCAAGTACTTCCCACAGTTAAGCGGATAGGGATTATTCCCAAATCCGAACCTGCAACAGATGCGAAAAAAATTTTGGCAGAAATTTCACCCAGCGAGCCCAAGAAAGTGCTCTGATACCAGATGTGAGGCACCTGCAACAATTACTTAATGAAAATATGCGAAATAGCAGAAAGGACAGAACTCAGAATCACTTTATATCGATCACAGGCCACTTCGAGGGGGCAACCTCCTTTGAGCAAGCTCAATACAAATAACTTCATGATGCCTTCATAGGTCTCAACACACACTTATATACTAATTCTAGGCGCCAATACTATGGGTCGAAACCATGGGCCGTTACAAACTATGGATCAACAATACTACGGGCGACTTACATAGCATATGCGCCAACAACAATAACACAAACTATTGATCAACAAATACTACGGGACGACTTACAAAGCATATGCGTCCAATAACAACATACTAACAAAGTAAAGACATGGGTTCCTAACATGGGGTCATAAGATGGGTATCATATCAATATACTAGGTAGAATTAGAAAGGGGTATAAAAAATGTTAATAAAAAACTTGATACATACAATATCTAGTGAAAACAAGGGTTTTTTAAAATTGGGAAGGCATATTGGGAGGGGGTTTAAAAAAAATGATTTTGGAAGGTAATTTCCAATATTTAGTGAAATTAGGGGTATTGTTTCATATGCCACGAACAAACATGCTATGATAGCGGTTTATTGAGTGAAGCCCCCGTGGCTAGCACTACCTCCCACAATCAAAATACACAATGTATTTCATGTTTCATTACTGAAAAAAGTATGTTTATGACAATATTCATGTTCTTGATTGGTCCGTTCTTTAGGTGGAACCCGAAGGGAAATACAGGTTCAACCACTTTGCATATTGGATCGCAGAACAAGGTGCTCAAGAATAGAGTCATCGGATAGGTAAAATTCCAATGGACCCATTATAGCCCTGATGAGTCTACTTGGGAATTGGAATATATAATGCGGAAAGAGTATCCGCATCTATTTTGAAATGTGTATATAATTAATGTAAATATTCCTGCAGTAATTATGTATTTTTTTATACAATGGTAAATACCGAGGACGGTGTAAACTCTAAGGGGAGGGGATTTGTAATACCCCTGGCCCATATTTATAACTAATACTGCATTCTAAACATTTTTGCTATGAAGTATGTACATAACATGTTTATTATTTTAATATAAAATTTCCAGCTGGCTGCGTGGGGAGCAATACGCTGAAGAGGAGATACAGATATTAACCGAGGTTTGTGAGGGGGTAAGGTTTCCCTGTGTACCTTGTCTCCTTATTCAGTTGTTTTCTAAACCTTATGTTAAAATCCCAAAACCCATGTTCCTAAGCCAAACTCAAATGGGGGAGGGATTAATAATTAAATATTATTAATTAAACTTTGGGAAAACTTAATTAATTTTAATTAAGTAGTTAATGGAATTAGGAGAGGGAAATGTGGTTCCTTTGGGATAGCCACATGGGAACCCAAATGATGATACTCGTTTTCCAGGAATCTTGGGGCAAAATCCTGGCGGGGTGGTGAATTCCCGGGGAGGAAATTCAGTCATGGGCAGTGAAGTGAGTCATTGTGTGTTTTTGACTGCATATAGGTGAAGAAAACTCTATTTTTACAACCTACTTTACAACCCATTTTTACAACCTGTACTAGCATTGTCTTTCCTTCGGTTGAATTAACCAATCAATTGGCAATTTGTGCATGAAACCTCGAGTGGAATTCCAACACTTGTAGTGAAGTGTATCGTTGTGTGTCTGTGAAGGAGCTCTGGTGGGTTAATTGCGGAATTGACAAGGAATTGGTTAGAAACTATTGTTTTGGTTGTGCCTGGTAGAGATTATTTCATATTTCCTAGTTATTTCTACGTTGTCCCTGTGAGTGAGTTGAGGGGGTTGGTGAGTTATCTCTGGTTAATGTCTGGATCTCAGCTCCAGGTGGACTTGGGAGCTGAAATAATACAGGCTGGACAAGTTGTACGGTTGGGTGGAGGGTGTCTCATACTCAGGCAGTTGCTTGTTTCAAGACAGAATTCTCAGATAAGTATATTGGGAATTTTAATTTTCTATAATTTCTCCGTTAAATTATCATTTGAGAGAAATTAATGCTGATATTTTATGGTTTTGAATTTGTATTCTATTGTATATTATTTCTTTGCAAATATGCTTTGAAAAATCATGTTTGTGGCACTTCTGTGCATAGTAATTATATTTCCGGTGTAAATTAAATTTAAATGGATTTATAATTCTGGGTAAGTTTAATTTACCTTGAATAATTATTTCTTCAACCAATAAATTTTATAATATGCATCTTACTGGAGTTGATGCGTTAAAAGAATGGGAATTTATGTTTAGTATATGATTTTTACAATAAGAGAAGTGGGAATATAAGAAGAGTTAAGGTGCCTTGAGCAAACATTGCATTGTGGTAATTCCTAGCCAATGTTCATTATATGAGGAATAAAATGCAAAGACCATCTCTTATGTGTGGGTTAAATTGCAATGGCTATTCTTGTTGATTTTTATGTTTTTGTTTTCATTTTATATCTTAGTTTTTATGATGTTATGGAAGCTCAAATTTGGGAGGACAAGGTTGGGTTTTGGTTGGTATCTTGATTATAATTGACTTGGTTGATCATCTCATAATAGGAGATATGGTTCATTATCATTGTAAAAGTAAATGTTATGTATTGTGTGAATTCACAGAGGTGACAATAGGGGTAAAGAGTTGCGAGCACAAGATGGAAAAAATTTGGTGCTATGCCATTAATTCTTTTGTCAAATGGTCATGATAACAAGATGAATGAGATAAGAAGGCTCAAATTGAAAACAAATGGTCATGACATCAAGTTTAATGATAACAAGATGAATAGTCATGGTAACAAGATGATAGAAATATTAATTCCTTTGTCAAAAGGTCATGATAATGGGATGAATGAGATTAAAAGACTCAAATGGGAGGTAACCACCTTAATGCAAATACATAGGTGGAATTACTTCATGTTGGAATCCAAGTCGAGGTGCTCTCCAGCTTTCTAGGGGGTTAACAAGATTTTGGCCAATATACAATAGCTTCCATGGTTAACAAGATTATGTCCAATTCACAAATTCCAAAGAAGATTCTATGTCTCTCTCCCTTATTTCTATTATGGAGACCTTGGTGGACTTAGTAGAAAATATTTTTGAAAAACTAATATTTTTATTTTATCAATTCTACCATGTTATTTTACTATTATGTAAATTTGTAAAACAATGTGCCTACCATGTTTTTAGTGTTAGAATATACATAAACAAGTTTTCATCTTGTTCATGGTTATTCAAATCAAAACTCTATATTCTTATGTTGCAATATTAAGTGGTTATATCTCAATTTGTTTTAGGGTGATTCCATAAAGATGGGTAACTCTTTTTGGCCATATATGACGGTGAAAAACAGAAATTTTACCCATGTATTAAATTGAAGCCCTCGAAACTCATACTTGCCACATGAATTTTGACATGCGGTTGAAAAATGAAATGTAAAGAATTATGTTGGCTTTCCAATGATATTTTTTGTGAAATATACCAATGCCATATATCGTGTGGGATTGTCATTTAATGAAACGTGTGTACTTAAAAATTTGAAGAGCAATTAACAAGTAGTTTGTGTGCGTCCACAATAAATTAATGTTAAATAATAATTTTAAAAAATGAAATATGTGAACATGATCTAGACAGAGTGCACTGGGGCTTACATATTTTTCTTTTAATTTTTCTCGAAAAATTATATTTATTATTATTTTTCGAAACTTACCAATGAATATTTAAGTCGCATTTTGCACACATGTGTGTGCGTGCACGAAAAATTTTGATTTTTTACATAATTTGCAAAACTAAAAATACCCTTTTAAAGAGGACGCGTTTATCTGGGGCTTGTGTATTTTTTCAAATTTTTTGGATGTGTATTTTGAATGTTGTGGATTTATCTTTGAGCTCAATCGAAGTTGTCAACGTGGTTTTTTAGGGCAAGTTTTAGTAGAAAATTAAAAACAACAGACATATGAAGATAAAAATTCGTAAATTTTATATATCTAGATAGAGGATTCATTGACGAATCCAATGGTATCAAGTCCTATCATTAATGAGCATTTAATGCCACAGTTTAATTCTTTGAAAGGTAGACAAACATTCCATTCTGCTGAGAAAGGGGCTCTCGGCCTGTATTTTAAGCTCTCGATCGAGCTATTTGCTCAATCGAGCTTTTTTAAAAACCTCGATCGAGGGCTTAACAGAAACTCGATCGAGGGTTTAACGATACCTCGATCGAGGGTTTAAAAAGACCTCGATCGAGATGTTATTAAACCCTTGATCAAGGTATTTGCTCGATCGAGCGTCTGTCAAAAAGGCTCGATCGAGGGTTTGTCTGTGTAAAAAAAATATATAAAGCAGCCGAGGCGAAATTGCGAAAGGAGTTGGCAACAATTAATGTTTCCAACTACCCTTCCCTCCAAAAAACAACAACGAACCTGTATATAACTAACAAAGAAGGATTCACAAAAAACAATTTACCTCATTTCTAGTTTATTTTTCCATTAGAGATTTAACAATTTGATCTTGTTGAATTAGAGATTTGTGAATTTGATCTTGTTGAATTAGAGATTTGTCATTTTCATATTGCTGAATTAGACCTCATTAGACATGTAAAATATCTTTGTAGGCATAATTCAAGATTTCATACTAACATTTTGTTGTTTGTTATAATAATTTGAAAAAAAATTTGTTTGTTTTCATTGTAGATTGATTCATGTAAGATTTCTTTGTAGGCATATTTCAAGATTTCATACTAACATATTATTGTTTCTTATAACATTTTGAAAAAAAATTGTTTGTTTTCATTGTAGATTGATGGGCAATAAAAAAAAAGACAAAGAAAACACGTTAGACAACAAAATGCCAATGAAGAACGTGAGTACAATAGAGAACGAATGAGACAACAAAGAGCAAGGTTGAGAGAAGAAGAAAATGCACATTTGGTGCAACAAATTCCAATGGAGGAAAACCAAGGTAAATTATTGAATTACATGCTATCATAATTTAAATATCATGCTACATAATTTACAAAATTAGTAACAATTTTCCAATAATTCTAACTAAATTTCATAATTTAATTTGTTTCATATTTATTTGTAATTATATTCTTATTTATTTCATCAATTTGTTATTTAAATTTCAAAGTTTGCAACAATTTTTATGTTAAATGAACAATTTTCTAGTGACTTTAAACCAAAGTTAAATTAGAACAATTTTCAAATAAAACATGTAAATTTATATTCTATTTTCATGTTAAGATATGAACATATTTTTAACTATTTTCAAATTATTTCAAAGTTGCTAACAATTTTCAAATTATGCTTCAAAGTTGCTTTAAAACAATTTTCAAATTATTTCAAAGTTTGCTAACATTTTTCAATTTTATTGTCCAACAACTTTCAAATGAAATGTACACTTAGATTCTATTTTCAAGTTAAAATGAATGTACATATTAACTATTTTGAAATTTCTAAACTTTATTAACAAGTTTCAATGTTATTAGAATAATTTTCAAATTAAATGTACACTTAGACACTATATTTTCAAGTTAAATTGTACATATTTAACTAATTGCAATTTTTTATGTTACTAACAATTTTAAGTTAAACGTAATTTTAATTCTTGTTTTGTTAGAAAATTCGATTTCAAAACAAATGAATGAATATTTTGAAATTTACATATTTGATAGTTATGTATTAGTTAGAATTTATTCAATTTGAAAACAAATGAATGAATATTTTCATAGTTATGGTGGTTGGCAATATTTTCATAGTAATGAATATTTGAATACAAATGAATGTTCAAAGAGCTATTTAATTATAATGTTTACTTTAAAAAAAAATTCATCTATCACATATATTTTTATTTGCATAATATGACATATTACCATGATAAGATTAATGATTAGAACCATATATTTTGTTAGGACAAATTGGAAATAATTAAATTTGCAATGTTTGCAACCTTGCATTGATATGTGAAGCATTATTAATAAAAAATCATTAAATTGCAATTTATGATAAAATTACAATTTCTATTTAAATGTCTATTGTTGAAATTGCAAAATCATCAAATAATGAAAATGTTATTTTGCATTAAAATTTATGAATTTCCCCTCAATCATATCACTACAATGTTTTTAATTAAATATCGTATTCGTCTCTAAATCAATGTTTTTTTCCCCACATTTAGAGTATAATAGGTATGTTATGATGGGTAGAAAACCAATCTCAAATTATTATTTCACGTATATACAACACGGGATGAATGATCTTGTCCTTGAAATGTTAGGGTAGAAGTGTTGTAATCATTTATTCTTTGCATAGTGATTTGCAACTTGTATTTTAAATATTTATTTATTTATAAATTATACCATAAAGTTAAAATAACATTTTTCTTGTAATGTAAAAGTAAAATGGACATAAATTGCATAAAGAAAATTTTTCCACAATTATATAATGTGATGATTGTAAATGATATTAATTTTTATGCCCACAATAATTTTTATCAAGTTATTAATAATTATCTTGACTTAAATATATATAGTTGATTTTCAAGTTACTAGCAATTTTAAAGTTAAATGTACAAGTTACTACCAATTTTGCATCTGTTGCAAGTTCGGATCTGGGAATAATCCCTGTCCGCTTAATTGTGGGAAGTACTTGGGCATAAGACCTAAAACTCATTGTGAGGAGTACCACAGGAACCCCAAAGTAGCTGGCCCATTGAGAGGACCTACCAGCGAAAAGGGAAATGACCCCTACCTGATTGACTAGTTTCCACCCGTGAGGTAAACCAAGAGCTGTCATTTGTGGCCAACCGGTTATCATTTTTACCTGAGCCGTGGAATGAGGGGTACTGCCCCAATATGCAAGCCGCCAGACAACATTGGTGGCCGACTGAAACACCTTAACTGTTAGGAAGCCGAACATACCTGGGGTCCATATCTATTTTCAGCTGAACTGTTGTCGATCACTTCCGCGCCATTTCAGATCCAACATCGGCATTGCAATGTTTGTTCGGGGCTCGTATGATGCAGAGGGGACACCACCGTACGGGAGCACATCCATCCCAGAGTCTGGACTGTGGAGCGTGGTGAGATGCTAAGATCCTAGTGGGCGGCCTTCACTAACACCTCGGGGTTTTGGTGTAACGGTTCGTATCACTTGAGTAATTTGAAATTTCAAGTTACTAGCAATTTCAAGTTACTTAAGCAATTTCAAATTTCAATTTACTAGCAATTTCGATTTTTACTTAGAAAAATTCTCAAGTTAAATGTATTAGTTGGAAAATTCAATTCACATGCAATTTTCAATTTTTCAATTTTTCAATTTCCACATCAAATTTCAAGTTACTGGCTATTTTAAAGTTCAATGCACAACTATGAAGTAACCAATTTTTAGTTTGTTAATTTACATGTTACGCAAGGAGAGATTATGGTCAGACATCACATCATGGTGATCAAGAATCACATGACCTTGTGCCCCCTCATGATCCTTATCAGCCATCACATGACACCTTTCCCTCTCACATTGAAAATATAATTGAGAGTTGCAGTGGGGTTGGAAGGGATGGAAATTTTCTAGAGGATTTTGCTGTTGTTTCTACACAAGAAGAGATTGGGAACTCGATCCTTGGTCGGAGAGTTAGAGAGCATGTCAATAACATAATCAAGTCATATTTTGAACAACATTCAATGATGGAACAAGTTCAAATCCTACATGGGTTGATAAAACACAAAAAATTGAAACGTGCCACAAAGTTGTTGAGTTTTCAAGATGTTAAAACAAAAAAGACATGCCAGAATGCAATAGAAAATGTAAGAACTGTATTATCTTCATTTGAAAAATCAAGAAACAATGATACCCGAGCTGCTCGTAAATCAATTACAATGGCTGTTGTGGCACAAAGCACCTCAAGAAATCGAATGGTATCAACAATGGCATCATTGCTTAATGTTTCAAAAAGAACATTGCTCAAATATACTAAATTTAGGGTCTAGATAGATGAAAGTGATGAAGCTGCTTGTTGGGCCTTATTTGTAGGGAACCCTATTGAGATAGGATGGCAGCAGGCATTAGAGAGAAGGTGATAAAGTTTTGGGATAGTCATTCTCATGCTATTCTAGATCAAAAGCATGTCCTGCGACAACGTTTATCTAGAGGCATTTATCAGGAGCACTATAAGCATGTGATGGAGATGACGAGAGTTGCACTTTACGAGAAATTCCAAGAAACCAATCCTGGTGTTCAAATATCATTTAGCATGTTCAACAAATTGAAACCGTGGTATATTAGGCCGAATACGATTCGCGACACTTGTTGTTGTCGGTACCACATTGAATTTCAACTATACTATGACACATTTCTGGATTTTTGCAAAAGGCATTGGAACGGTGTACTAGCTCCTCACACAGTGCGAGATTTTATTTGTATGATACTATGCAATAGGAATCCTGAACACATGTTTTTCAATAAGAGGAGTGTAGGTGGGAGAAAATGCCATGAATGCGGTGATTTGACATTGTTCCATAGGAAATTTTCTATCGATCCAACACACCATGGATTGTCAGATATCATTGTTAGGTGGAAGAGGTACGAGTACGTCACCATGAATCCAACACCTTCTTCATCTGTGCCATCCAAGAGGATCGACTTGCTCAATGATGAGATTCCTGTTTCAGATTTCATGGAGAAGTTTCAAAGTCAGAATTATAAATACATAAAGCACTCCCATAGGTCCAGGTGGCAAGCTTCAGAATTCAAACATTCCCGTGAGGTATTTGAGCCGGGCACAATCGTATCAGTGGTAGACTTTGCGGAGAACTACACCTTTGCTCCTCAGAGAGAGATACAGAGTGAGTACTATCACTCTGACCAGGTGTCTATCTTCGTACATGTGTTGTATAGACATGCTCAGGAAAACATTGATGGTAGGGATAGCACTCCCTAGTCACGTGAAGTGATCAAGGAGTACCATTTTTATGTTAGTGATGATCGTGAGCATGAAACATTGTTCGTTCAACACTGCTTTGGGTTGATTTATGATTCATTCAGGAAGAGAGGCATATCATTTACTGAACACTGGATTTGGTCAGATGGGTGTGCGGGGCAATTCCAATCAGCACGCTCATTTTATTGGTTGAGCCGCCTGCACAAACAGACAGGAATCCGACACACCTGGAGCTTTTTTGAGACAGGGCATGGCAAGGGTGAACATGATGGCGCAGGTGCATGTGTGAAACAAGCACTTCGGAGGTACTAGATGAGTCATGGTGCAACCCGACTCAAATGCTCCACTAAAGTAGTTGATTGGTACACACATCATTTGGGACATCATGGTCATGAACAAGCAAGGCCGGTGTGCAGGTAATAAATTCCAAACTCAATTAATAAGCTAATAACACTCAATATCAACATTTCTGAAAGAACACATGTACTCGATAGGAATTTACATATGAAAAATTGAATTCCATGCAGGTTCTTCTGGGATGTTTCCCTTGGAGATGTTAATAGATCGATTCCATGGTATTGTGACACCATCCCTGGTACAAGGGAATTGCATTATGTTCGAAGTAAAGATATGGGGGACATATTTTCCATTGAAATGAGGAAGTATGCCTACTTTTGTGATTTTTGCATTGATGCAAATGGATGTGGGCTTGATCATTGTGAAAATGATTTATATGTCAAACCATGGAAATATGTATCTCTTAATCCAAAGGGCCCACATCCAAATCCAACATGGCAAGAGATGCACATTGAAGAGGCAATGGTCTCATTAGATCATGATCGAGTTTCCAATATGGTTAGGGAAGGTACAAGAGTCTTCATTAAGTTAATTAGTTCATTATATCTTACACATATACAAATTTTGTAGAAATTTGCACGTAGGATATTTGAATAATATTTGTAATGTATCTTGCAGGTGATGTATTCGTTGTCATTGCACCCCTCCACAACCAAGAAAATGTTGCATACTATTTGATGCGGTGCACGCAAATAAAGAGTAGATTGATGCGACCCTACCAAGATGGGGACTTCACATACCAGGTTGGAGACATGGTTCTAATGGGACACTTTTTTGAAAAAGTGAAAAAACAGGGTGCTCACATTATTTACAGAGATTTTATGCCTGGATATATATCATGTCAATACAATCATTTGGTGGTTGCAGCTCAGATACCTATAACAGAAATCAAGGTGAAGAGAGGTGATCCAAAGAGATGGAAGATGACAGAAGCTAACCATGATCGTATTATGGAGACTTGCATTCCTATAACCCATTGGCCATATGAATGAGTTACATGTATGCCACTTGCATCATTGGCATAGTTTTCATGTTGTCTTGTGTAATATTTTTTTGGAGATTTTTGTGGAGGTTGTTTTATAAATGTATTTCTGTATCTATGCTTAATGTCAAGAATACAAATACCATATGGGAGGCTTTTGTGAAATTTGGGTCATGGTGCTCCAATCTGAATACACTTGAACATGTACATGTTCTAATTTTAGATTTTGATTTCAAATACAATTGTAATGTAATTGAGAATTTAAAATACATCTATACAATGTGGAATGGTGAAATTTAAATTTTGAATTGTACAATGTATTCTAATTTTAAATTTGGATTCCAAACTTGCAAAATTTTATACATTATAATTTCCAGGTTAAACCAAAATCAATAAACCTATGTATTTTAGGTTTTAGGTCACTAAATAATTGCTTCAACTAAGTAAAATTCATGATGGCCAAAACTTAATTTCTATTTTCGTATTTATAAGAATGGAAATCATGTGAAATGAGTTTGGGTAGCTTGAAAACACATAACTATCATAAGTACCTTGAAAACACAAGAAAAAAGGAATTCAGAGATAATTACCGTGGTTAGCATGCAATGCATGCCCACTTAATTCAATTTAGGAGTATGATGATTACGTCATACATTGTTTATGCAATTGAGATTCCCCACACCTTCAGGGAAATTTATATGGCTCTAGACTTTATCCTTAAACCTCTAGAGTCTTCTATGTCCCTTGTATTCATATGTGACAATGCTCTATATAATAGATACTCAATGTTGTCACCTACCTTGAACTTGAATTTGGTGATCGATTACCATTTTGTGCAACATTCTTTAATATATGAATTTAGAAAATTTTGGGCATTATAATTATTGTTTGGACCACACATTCTTGTATTGATAACCTAGAATTTTTTCTATTTAGGACTATTGTGTTTCCCTTGATTGTTCATAGTCTATCATTGAAGCTTCAACCAGAGGTCTCATACATACCCATGTGTGGTATATATGTGACTCTTCCTTAGCTATATTTTTTGTGATGTGACCGCAATCAATCCATAGTTTTTAATTTTTCTTACTAAGGGAAATGAAGGGCACCAAAAAACTCCTTCAATTTGGTTTCCTTCCAAAGCAATTGATTAATAATTAGATTGACCTTGCTAGTAGAATTTTTACAATCATGGGTGACATTTAGTTATGGTGATTTGGTGGTTGAAAATCCCTTTGCTTGACACTTGTTATAATTCACATAATGAATGTTCATCCATATCATCAAAATGATTTGTAAGGTTTTGTCATAAGTAGTTAGGAAGCATAGTCTCGCAAAAGATTATTTTGTTTGTTGATGTAAGCATTCATTAACTTTACATACTTGCATTCAATTTAAAAAGTTATTTTGTACATGTTGATGTGAACATTCAACATACAAGCATAGTACATGGAAAGGTAATAACTTGTACATGCCTTCATATATGCAACTTACCTAGTTGGATCAAATAGTGTCATTATCTCCATTTGTCATCAAAACATAAATCATATGAAATAGTTGTACAAGCATAGTTTCTACCATAGTTTTACAAGCATTTGCTATCAACATATTTCCATTTCTTATATTAACTAAGTGGTTATGCCCATTTCCAAGAAAACAAACCATACATTTATGACTTTAGATTAGAGCACACACTTAAAAGAAAATAACACAAAGATTACCTACATACTATATAGCTTGTAATTATATAATTTTGTCTCAAGGGATATTTCACACTCTCAATGGACAAAAACATTCATATATACAACAACACATTGAATTTTCAATTGAAATTACACATTAAATTTTCCATGTAATTGAATTGGAATGTGGAAACTGTAAGTGAATTGGAATGTGGAAACTGTAAGTGAATTGTAATGTGTAGACAACATAATGCAAAATGTCAATTTCAATTTTCAATTTCAAATGTATTTTAATTTTAATTTTTGATTTCAAATACAAAATTGAGAATTTAAAATACATCTATATACAATGTAAAATTGTAAAATTTAAATTTCAGATTGTACAATGTATCATAATTTAAAATTTTTATTTCAAATGCAATTGTAATGTAATTGAAATTGAACTTGTACATTGGAACAACACATTGTATTCTCAATTGAAATTACACATTAAATTTGAGATTTTAATTTTAAATTGTAATTGAATTGGAATCTGGAAACTGTAAGTGAATTGTAATGTGTAGAAAACATAATGCAAAATGTCAATTTCAATTTTCAATTTCAAATGTATTCTAATTTTAAATTTTGATTTCAAATACAAAATTGAGAATTCAAAATACATCTATATACAAGGTAAAATTGTAAAATTTAAATTTTAGATTGTACAATGTATCATAATTTAAAAAATTTATTTCAAATACAATTGTAATGTAATTGAAATTGAACTTGTAAATTAGAACAACACATTGTATTCTCAATTGAAATTACACATTAAATTTGAGATTTTAATTTTAAATTGTAATTGAATTGGAATGTGTAAATTGTAATTGAATTGTAATGTGTAGACAACATAATGTAAATACACTTGATAATTTGAATTATTAATTTCAAATGTATTCTAATCTTACATTTCAATTTCATTTCTGCAATTGTAATGTAGTTAAAAACGAGCTTTTAAATTGCAATTGAATTGGAATTGAAATTACACATTAAATTGGAAATTTTACATTGTAATTGAATTGAAATTGTAACTTCAATTTTAAAACGTATTCAAATCTAAATTTTGGAAGATGTGAACTCTAATGTAGTCGAAATTTGTATTTTAAATTGAACTAAATTGTAACTACACATTAAATTTGCATTTGAAACGACAAAACATAAATTTGTAACTGTAATAACTATGTCCAGATCTAATATAAAAAACAATCGATTTCAAATCATATACAAAATACACATGAAAACATCAATATGATAAAATAGACAAAATATCCAAATGTCCATATCCAAAGTCCATATATGATAAAATTCCATGTATAAATGATATGAATCCATATCCAAAACATGATAACGTATATATAGATCATCCAAAACATGAAAATATATAAAATATGAAAATATCCAAAACATGGAAATGTATAGATCATCAACTCATCGGCCACTACCCCGACGAGGCCTGTGATCGTCCCTCTGACTTCCCTCCTGTGCAACAGCCCGCTGCTATCTCTGAGACTCTAAACCCTCAAGGAATTGTGCCATATCCGTCGTCTCAATGGTGATATCTGGGATCTGGGTAGGAATACAGGTAGATGGCCCTTCATCAGGATAATGTACTCGAGGTACATCCCAACTATGTGTGAAATCCATTGCAGCATTGACACCCACCTGTTGCAATGCCTATGTAATATGCCATTACATGTAATAAGTTAGATTCATTAAAAATTAAAACTAAATTTAACATAATTTAAAAGCTATCCGTAAAAAATTGAAACATAAAGTACAAAAATCAATTACTAAATGTGACTAAATAACGTGAATTGGAACATAAATTAAAACTCACATGTGTCTCTGGACTCGGCTCGTCAGAACCTTCGCGGTCCTCATGTCCATATTCAGGATCTACTGCCTTTCCATTGCCCTGTACAATTTGAAATTCATTTGAAGTTAAGATCTACAACATAAATCTCGAAAATTAATAAATAAAACACAAATTATTTAAAATGAGAAATAATATTCAAACACAAATTAAATTGGAACATAAATTATAACTTACCCCAACTGGTGGACCAATAGATGGCTCGCTAGAAAAGAGTTGATCCATGAATGGGGTCCTCTGCATGGATCAATAGAATACAACACCCTTAAGTATTATTGACCATTCAATTTGCGACATTGATATGATGTAACATGAAGAACATATATACATAATTGTATAAAAGTATACCTGTCGTGTAGTGACACATCTACGATATAACTGAAAGTATGCATCTCACGTTGACTCGGCATACCGTAGTAGGGTCTCGCGATCGAAACTCCTGAGCATGTCACTAGAGACATGCTCTATATTTGGCTCTGTAGGTGGAGGGGGTAGTCAAGATGCCTCTCCATGCGCAGCAACAGTAACACTGCCCAAGGCAGTGAACAACGAGTCTGCAAGGTCAGCTCTAGCCTCTGCAGCAAGCTAGGATGATTGTGCCACATCCCCCGACCTGATAACCGCCCTGTCTGGAAGCAGTATCAACCTCGGAGTGGGTGGCATGAAAGCAGGGTCTCTCCAAGCTCCAGGACATTGGTAGGAGCGTCCCCTACCAGCCCCATAGAACTGGGACCCTGTGCTAGTGTAATCAGGGTGCATGTCTAAAACAAACTCTACATAAACATGTTTGTAAAGTACAATGGGACATGGTCATGGTGGGGGAACATGCCAAATAAAGCACCCTTGATGTCATGCCCTCTTATGACGACTTTGACATCCTCCCATTTGTGGATCCCAATGACACCATCTCTCCTCCTCTGGCATGAATGTCACCAAATGTCACTGAGAGGTCCTACCCTCCTGTAGAGGGTCAACATCTCATCAATTGATGATAACATCATCGAAAAAGATCGCCGTGTGGGAGAATCCTCCCTCAAAGTGCTCACACATGAGCTCACCCACTCTCACTGGGAAATGATGTCGGTGAGAGTGATCTGTGCAACCTCATCATCGTACGATCCCCCTGATGGGGCACCTGTGATCCAAACCAAAACAAAAATGTTACTAAAAATTTATATTATAACTTGCAGCTAAAATTCAATGCATTATATACTAAAAATTTACTGAAAATGTGCTAACAAAAAATACGCACCTGATGCACTCGTGTCTTATTGCATATCCTCCTCTTGGGGATCCACACGTATGTCGTCGGGATGAACTGACACACTATCTCTCCTGCTGCCGCCACCAGTGGCAGCCAACCCCGGCCTGGCATCACTCCTCGGTGAATGGGAGTGTTGCCGATGGCCGCCCTGTCGGGCGACGTCAGATCCTCTCGTTCTTCGCAGAGCACGAAGCACTGAATCTCTCTCTTCAGAACTATTTGCATCACATTTCAATTTCTAATTCTAATTTTCTTTCAAATTCTATTCCAAATTTCACATTTCAATTTCAAATTTTCTCATTTCAATTTCAAGTTCTATTCCAAATTTCACATTTCAATTTCAAATTCTATTCCAAATTTCACATTTCAATTTCAATTTTTCTCATTTCAATTTCAAGTTCTATTCCAAATTTCACATTTCAATTTCAAATTCTATTCCAAATTTCACATTTCAATTTCAAATTTTCTCATTTCAATTTCAAGTTCTATTCCAAATTTCACATTTCAATTTCAAATTCAAATTCAATTCAAATTTCAAATTCTATTCCAAATTTCACATTTCAATTTCAAATTCAAATTCTATTCCAAATTTCACATTTCAATTTCAAATTCAAATTCAATTCAAATTTAAAATTCTATTTCAAATTCAAATTCAATTCAAATTCAAATTTCAATTTCAATTTCAAATTTCAAATGCAATTCCAAATTCAATTTCAATTCCAATTCAAATTCAAGGCCACCACTGGACTAGAGTTTGCTCCTATTGATCCTCAACCATCGAGTGAAAGGAAGGTTCCTAGAATAAAATAGCCCCACTCATGTCGATGATACAAGTACTAAGGAAATCAATGCTTAATTGAATGAGCATTTACCCTGCTGCGAGAATAATGAGGAGGAAGGAATACAACCGCGTCCTTGTCCAGAGGATGCAATCTAATAGAAGTAGTGCATTGAAGCCAGGGATAATCTGTGACTTGATGGACAAAATATAACTATAATGAAAGAAATTAAGGATCAAAGTGGTGACAAGGCTATACATGAGGAAGGAAAGACGGGATCGGCATGCAAATTTCCTAGCTTATTCGACGTCCTAAAGCTTTTACGGTGCTTAGTTTTGGAATTCCTATGTAAGGAATATCGGGAAACCTCTTGGAAGGTCGTCATGGCTCCTAGGGGGAATAAGGATACGAAGAGAGGAAGGAAGGTTAAGGAAGAAAATCCCTCAAGGGTGACTCAGGAGCAAAGGCGGGTTTGTCAAGTGGCTTGTTTCTTACGAGAAAGAATCCCCCAAACTATCTGCGGGGATATAGAGAAGGTCGAGAAGAATTTATCGGAACAAGTTAAATCCCTCAAGATTGAGGAAGTTAGAGAGGAGGTGACAGAATGGGTGCAAGACCCGAGGATAACTGTTGGTAGGATGGCATCCTATGGCAGGCTCATGGAGACCTACTGGGTTACGAAGGGGCTTCTCTCTCATGTCCTCATGGAACGAGCGAAGTTGTGAACAAGGAAATTGGTGACAAGGAGCTAGTGCAGGCTTGGAAAGAACATAATAGAGATTGTCAACTAATGTACAAGAAAATCGACATAATGGCTAGCAAGATGGGGATACATTTATATCGACCCCCTCCTCTGGGATCTGGTGATCTGGTATTACCTCTGCGGGTATGACTGGTTTGGTGAAGATCACGGGCAAGGGAGGCCCGGTTGTGGCGGACGACACCTCCGGAGATGGGGCATGTGCGGGAGAAGGCAATATTAAGGAGTTGCGAGGGCCACGTCCTTCCATCGATGCGAGTTCATCAAAGGTCGTCTGAATAGCTCCTATGGTTCCTCAATCTTTTTGTAATTTGGGTCGGGTTTATCTGTGTCTTGGTTGTTCCTTGGCTAATAGTAGTATAGGTTTCAGTTTAAGGAATCGTTGTATGAAGAACAAATGGCAGTTTGCATGTGTCTATAGTAAATTCATCATTTTTTTCAAGTTGATGTATGGTGGGGGAAGGGAAGTTATTGACCATCTAATTGTTGTGCTATCTAAACACTAACAAAGCCCAATGTAATGAAGCCATGTACTCTTTTTGATATAATAATATGATATTTTATTAAAAAAACAAAACTAGATTAATATCATTTTTATTTATAATGAGAATTAAAAAATATTATAAATATAATTTTTAATTATTATAATATTATTATTATTATTAAAATCTAGATAAATTAGGATAAGGTGCACTCTTAATGCAATTTTTTACAATGCTATTATTAAAAAATTAAAAAATAAGAATAAATCACATAAAAGAAATTCTTAACATTGAGTGAGTTTTTTGGTATTTATTACATCTTAAAATAAAAAGCCACAAGTGCTTAGTCCATGCTATTTTTGCTAAGTGCATAGATAGTGTAGAGATACCATGCTTAAAGTTTCTGTTGAAGCTTTAAGTGATATGAGGACATATTTCACATGTTAAAAAAAAATAACCATGAAAAATATATGAAAAATAGAATATAATCGTAATGAACTCGTAGTGATATGTATCAAATTTTTAAATTTCAACATAATTTTTAAATTTTAACATAAGATAACATGTATATAATTATGTAAAGAATTAAAAAAAATGTTATTATTTTATGTTTAGTTTTTTATTTTACTAATTTCATTTAAAGAAATGTTATTGTTTTTATGATTAATTTTTTTCATTAATTTCATCTATATATAATAGTTTTTTTACTAATTACATTTAAAGAAATGTTATTGTTTTTATGATTAATTTTTTTCATAAATTTCATCTATATATAATAAGTAAAAGATCTCAATATTATATATGATTGACACAAAATATCAAACCTAGACATGGATGGAATATTTACGTCAAATAGAAGTCATAATATAATAGTTAATCATAAAAATCATATAATCAACACATAGACCATATTTAATTATGACACAAAATATCCAACCTAGACATGGATGGAATATTTACGTCAAATAAAATTCATAATATCATAGTTAATCATAAAAATCATATAATCATCAACACATAGACCATATTTAATTATAATTAATTGTGATTAATTATAATAACTCTTAACAATATTTTACCATAGTCTATTCGTAAGCAATCATTATTAAATATAATGAACTTTAATTAAAGTAATTATTTGAAATATAAACCATTATAGTTTATTATAAATTTAAATTATTTCTTATTTTATTTTAATAATAATAATTTAATTTACTATATGTTAATTTTTTTATGATATTTTATTGTCTACAAGAGAATTTCTCTCCACAATATGTCTTTATTTTATTTTTATTTTTATAAATAATTATTGATAGTTTTTTTAGTAATGTAAACAATATTAATATTATCATTTTATAATTCCTATTTTAATATTAATAATGTTATGTTAATATATCCATGAGCTTGTTAGGTAATATGAGCTTGTTCTAAGAGGACTTATAGTCATCCATTGCCAATTTTCAAACAACATTTCTATAAGTTTTATTTGTCTAGCCATTTTTATAATTTTTACATTTTAGAAATGTCAATATTTTTAAAAAGGTGTTTTTATTGTTGAATTGTAGTTTGTATTCCACAAATATGCTGGAAAAATCTAATCCAAACACATGTAGTCTAATCCAGCAAAATGCATTTGTAGTGGCTTATATCATTCAGAGACATCATCTAATGAAGTTAGGCCACCTGATGTTGGAAATTTTTCCAAGCTATCCATTATGGTTCTAGGCCAATTTATCGTCATTGATGCTCACATTGTGGACATAATTTTCATGGCCTGAGAGGGGATCCTATTTAGGACAATTTGGCAAGTTGGTTATGGTTATGGTTATGATTAATAATATATGATTATATATTATTAATATTCATTTTTTGATTTTTTATATTATATTATTAATATTAAATATTATTTTTTAAAAATAAATTAAGTAAAAATTAATAAACAATATATGATTATATATATTATTAATATTCATTTTTTAATTTTTTATATTATAATATTAATATTAATATATGATTTTTTTTTTCAATCTTCTTTGCGTTCTCGGAGGATTGAAAAACAATTGGCAGTATTTTTGCTTGCAAATTCATATACCAAATAATTTTTAAACAAATAAATGCAAAATAAATTTAAAATCCTAAAAGTATTTCAAATTTAAAATAGTTTTGGTTTTTGTTTTGAAATGGTTTTTTGTTTTAGGTTTAAATGTTTTTTTTTTCAATCCTCTTGGCGTTCTCGGAGGATTGAAAAAAAATGGGCAGCATTTCTGCTTGTAAAATCACATTTTAAAATAAAACCGGTAGCATTTATGGGGTGAAATGCTACCGGTTGATATAAAAACAAAATTAAATTAAATAATTTAAACAAATAAGTGACAAATATCTAAAACCCTAAATCTATTTCAAATTTGGTTTTTGTTTTGGTTTGAAATGGGTTTATGTTTTGGTTTGAAATAGGTTTTTGTTTTAGTTAAATCAAATGTTTTTTTTTCAATAAGTTTGGTTTCAATGTCGGTTTTCAGTTTCAATGGTGGTTTAGTTTCAATGCCTACATCCTAACCATTTCTACAAAACTAAATTAAACCTAGATTTGATAAAAATACACAAATTTATACATAAAATACGAAATATATATATATTTTTTAAATAACAAAACAAATGGTAGATTTCTACCCACCTAGTCTAAGAGATGACATGATGGCGTTACTATGGGGAGGTGGCGTCACTGTGGCGTCATTGTGGGTTGGGCGTGTGCTCGGTCGAGGTCCCTGGTCGTTGTTCTCTGTCTTTGTCAAGCCACTGCACGAAAACAGGGCCGGTTGCGCCCTATTTTGTTTTTTCTTCTCTGTCGCATTCCCTCAATCGAGGGTCTGTCAACCCACTGCACAACCGCATGGACTGTTTTTTTTTTTTCCCGGACGGATCGAACAAACCCTCGATCGAGGGTCTAACTAAACCCTCGATCGAGGGTTTGGTTAGACCCTCGATCGAGGGTTGAAAACATCCTCGATCGAGGTATGTTAAAGCCCTCGATCGAGGGCTTGAAATTACCTCCATCGAGGGTCCGAAAAAAGAATTTTTACCTTGCAATCTGCCAAACATAGTGAACCACATTCGTGGATTCACCCTTTAACATAAATATAATTATTATTAAAGAAAATCATATTATGTAATCTTTCACCACACACAATTAATAAATTAAAAACACTTTTATTTTTACAATTTATAGTATAATATTATTAGTATTAATAATAATATACTAAAATAAAATATTAAAATTAATTTTATTTAAAAAACTAAAACTTCATACATCAATTCTGTTGAGTTTTTATATAGATATTGGATGAGTAAATTGGATTAATATGTAATCTTCCTTTATTTATGAATAAATGAGTTCAAGGTTTAATGTTTGAATGATAAAGATTTCTTACATATTTGGATTTGACTATTTAATTTATGGAGATATCTATAGTTTAATCTTTTGGTTCTTTTTCTTTTTTCTTTTCTTTTCTTTTTTTTCTTTTCCTTTTCTTTCTTTCTTCTTTTTTCTTTTTTCTTTCTTTCTTTCTTTTTTTTCTTTTTTTTTTTTTTTTTTTTTTTTTTATCGGACGGATCGAACAAACCCTTGATCAAGAGTTTAACGAAACCCTCGATCGAGGGTTTAAAACATACTCGATCGAGGACTTGAAATTACCTCGATCGACTGTCCGAAAAACAAATTTTTACCTTGCGATCTGCCAAAAATAGTGAACCACATTCGTGGATTCAGCCTTTAACATAAATATAATTATTATTAAAAAAAATCATTTTATGTAATCTTTCACCACACACAATTAATAAATTAAAAACACTTTTATTTTTACAATTTATAGTATAATATTATTAGTATTAATAATAATATACTAAAATAAAATATTAAAATTAATTTTATTTAAAAAACTAAAACTTTATACATCAATTATGTTGAGTTTTTGTATAGATATTGGATGAGTAAATTGGATTAATATGTAATCTTCCTTTATTTATGAATAAATGAGTTCAAGGTTTAATGTTTGTATGATAAAGATTTCTTACATATATGGATTTGACTATTTAATTTATGGAAATATCTATAGTTTAATCTTTTTTATTGATTTTAACTTTTCATTTTTATTCTAACTTGTCATTTAAAAAACATGTGTAGTAATATTAGATCCACAAACAATATTATTTTTCTTCAAATTTATATATAAAATTAATTTTAGATTCATAAATGATATTACTTTTCTTAAAATTTATATAAATATAATCTTAAAATCTATATAAAATATGTTATATCTTTCTTAGCATATATATATATATATATAATAATAAAATCTATTATAATGTAATTGTCAAATTTGCAATAAAGACAGTTAAGGCTTTATTGCTTTAGTATTTTTTCCAAAAGATTAAAATTTGGTTTACATTAAAAAATTTAGGTAACTATCTTTATTGCTTTAGTATTTTTTCCAAAAGATTAATAATTTGGTTTACATTAAAAAATTTAGGTTTTAATTTTGAAGATGGCTAGTAAATAATTTTGAGAAAAGGTTTTAATTTTAATTATAAGTTCAATAAATAATTTTAGGAGAAGAATTTTTTAAATAAGCAATATTATTAAGATTCACAAATCTTTTTAGTGGGGTGTATAGTATAATTTTTTTTTTTCAAAAATTCAAATATTTATCATAATTTAGTTGTCAAAACTAGCATGAGGATAGTCATCACTAGTTTCTATCCACAAATGCAAGTTGACTCATCACCGTTATTCAAGAAAGATAAGCTCTTAGTTAATCAAAAGCAGTAGTTTTAGGTCTTACTACAAAACATAAATAATTATTATAAGGATAAAATTCGATTGTTTAATCAACATAACTACTTCTCACTATACCTAGCAGCTACATGCATAAACTAGATTATGGGAATTCATTGTATCAGTGCTTGTTTGATAAATATTTGGGTTGCACCATTCCTTTCTTCATGAGCTTCAAATGAATTTGAATTTTCATTTTAGTTTCATAGCTTCTAGCAATTGTTCATGTGCTTAATTCACCGTGCATGAATTTTGAACCTTTGATTTTCATTTCATGCAAAAGGCTTCACATCTATTGGCAATGCATTGTTCCATGGTTTTTTTTGGAAGGGCGAGTATTTCCTTTACTTAAGCTCCAAAATATGTTATCTTCATTGAGTCGTATTTATGCTAGATTGAATTGGTTTATGGGTTTTTTCGATGGATGAGACTAGGGATCTATTCTCTTGGCGACCATAATTTACAAGCAAGCAACCTTTCTTTAGATTTTCTGGCATGTTTGTTTTGCCAAATTTATTGTAAAGGGGTTATTGGTATTGTTTTTTATATAGCTTTTCACTGAATTCTCCATGTCTCATAAAGTTTGAGGCATCACAAAAAGTAGTATGCTCTATTTCGAACGAGTGGTTGCACATCACCCTGATTTGTCTTTGACATAGTTACTTTCTCATGAGATCAATGAATATATGTTGGTTCCTCTTTTGTAAATGGGTACCTAACATGGCCTTGGTTTTTGGGACCCATATCGAGGATTGTTGTCCTTGATGGTTTTATGGTACCTCTCATTCTGCAACTTTGAGTAGCGGATTGTATGCTACTTGTGTTGATGGTTTTAGAGTACATCACTAGGAATTTTACTCCATAACATGACCAACCATGTTTTGTAGTCATTTGGAGCTAGACACTTTATTTACAGTACATGTCATTCTGCACCTTTAAGTAATGGATTGTGTGCCACTCATGTAGTCTATAGTCTTAAAGTGTCACCAAGTGTTTGTTTCTGTGGATTGTACTTCCTTGTTTTGCAATCTCTTGGAGCTCACCACTTTGGAGTGTTTCTTGTTCAGTTTGTTTGGAATCTTTTCCACTTTTAGCTCATACCTCCATATTTTCGCCATCATTTGTGACATCCACTGCCATCATCATGTCCACCTAGTTAAGCATTGTTGGGGGGTGGTATGCAATGCTTCCTCAAGTGATTTTTTATTCACCATTTTGGTCTCTTCCACTGTTATAAATGGAAGATATTCTCTTTTATTTGCATGAGATATCAATATATTGTTTTGGCTCTGTTTGTAATGAGGCTCAGTGATGATCTAGATTAATCTCGGATTTCTACATGGTGTATAATATTATTTTTTTTTCAAAAATTGAAAAACTATCATAACTCAATTGTCAAAAGTGGCATGAGGATAGTCATCACTAGTTTCTATCCGCAAATGCAAGTTGACTCATCACCATTATTCAAGTAAGATGAGCTCTTAGCTAATCAAAAGCAGTTTTAGGTCCAAGTTACTACAAAACATAAATAACTATCATAAAAATAATAATTATCAATATTTTTTAATTCACTATGTTATTGTTTAATGGACATTTTGTCTAATTAAAAAGATTTATATTGGTTTGGAAACACTTAAACATATAACTAAAATTATTAAACATGGTTAAAATTTCATCATGATTCAAATTTCATACATGTTGAAACTTTTTAATCAAAAATTTAACTTCCTATATTATCATATTCCAACAAGGAAGAGAAGCTACATTAGTGCTATAATGTTTTCAATATCTTATTGTCAAATTCCCACAAGGGAAGAGAAGCTACAAGTTTAGTAAACTGCTAAATCTAGTGCTATAATTATTTTTAATATCTTATAATTTAGATTATATTTAAATTGCTTTTCATTGTATTGTATTATTTGATTTTTGGGATTTTAAATATTAAGAGATTAATTTTCAATTTTTCTTTAAACATATATTGCATCTTTTAAGAAAAAAATATTGTCTTTTTAATAAATAAATCTTATAATTGCAAATACAAATTATTGATATAAAAACATAATCGATGTATTACTAATCACAATTACTTAAAAGTAACTTAATCCAACCAACATTATATAGAGAAACTAAATTTAAATGTTGGTCCATGAAAAGTATCTTTGGTTACCTACTTATTTTTTTAGAGTCGCTTCCCATGTGCCCTCAATTGGGTGTATCTTAGGAATTTATGCATTTTGTGGAAATCTTAGGTTATAGCTTGGGATGATGTGGGTTGACTAGATTTTGTCACTAAGTTTTATAGTTACATATATGAAAAGAAGAGAAGATGGATATGTAAAAAGTGTTTAAAAAAATTTCGCTAAATTTTTTTAAAGAACAATTACAATTAAGCACTTTGATTGTAATTATGAAACACTATCTTTATTATGTATTTTAGTTAAATTTGTACATATGTGATATGTAATTTTTCATAATAAAATTAATTTGCTTAGTATAATGACATTATAGAAAATTGTTATTACTCATTCATATGTAATGTATTCATATTTATTATTATTTATTATTCTTGTGTGAAATGTGTTTCCACCTATTAATATAGCACATTTTGTTGAAGAATTAAGGATAAATTTCTATAAAAATGTTGACCATTCTTACTGGATTTTGGTAACAATTTTATTGTACTTAAGTACAGGTCATAATTTTTCATGTGAAATCCCAAAAAGCATAGAATATTTTAAATGTATCAAATTAAATAAAACTTAAATTCTTCACGAACCAAATCTCACACCAATGAAATTTCAAAACCATACTCAAATTTTCCATTAAAAAACATTTAAAAATTTGAATGAAACACTTCTTTTAATATATTCACATCTACTCTTCCCTTCTTAGTTGGCAAAATAAAATTAAGATTTCAATTTTATTTTTACAACTTTTACATCCATTATTTTATGAAAAAATAAATTCAAAATAATTTTGTTTATTTTTAATATATTTTATTCATATATTGTAGTAATATATTATTATTTAAATATATATAAATAATTAATTTAAATGTAATTTAAAAATTTTATTAACTATATATATATATATATTCATTCCCTACATTTTTAAGTTTTATCTATATTTAAAATAAAAATAATATTAAATAAAATTCAAGTCATAACACGTTTAAATTATTTTATTAATTTATATACAGAAAATAAATTTTAAAAATGATCTTAAATAAAATCCAAGTCATAACACGTTTAAATTACATTATCAAATTTAGATATGGAAAAGAAATTGAAAACAAGTACAGTTTATCGATAAAAAGACGAAGCATAACATACAAAAAGATAGCAGTATTTCACGGACCAACTATTCTTGATGTAAGTTTACGTTGTCTTTTATATGTCATTGCCACTAAATCCATGGAACGGGAGCTCCAATAAAAGGTTGTAAGACAAATAAAAAGTGGACGTAGTAAGTTGTTTTATTGCTAGAAGTGCCATGTAACGGTCATGGTCATGAACTTGGTCACTAACTCTCAACACCATACAAGATATCATGAAGCAAGTTGCCCCTTTGGAAGAGACCGGCCGCCCTTTGAAAGAATAAAAATGGTATATGAAGACTTAGTTTGAAACATAGTAGTATATTTAGGTTGATTCGACTTTTTTGTACGGAAATTTGGAGAGTTTCAAAATCGTTGAATATTTTTCATAGTACACTCAAGTTAATGTTAATGTTAATGTTAATGTTAGTTTTACATTTAAAAAGTTTAAAGCTTTAAACTTTATAATATATATTTTGTTTTGGAATTTAGTTAATATATTTTGTTTTAGAATTTAGTTATAAATAGTGGATTAGTTTTTATAATATTTTGTAATATAGTATATTTAGGTTGATTGGACTTTTCTGTACGGAAATTTGGAGAGTTTCAAAAGCGTCAAATATTTCTCATAATACACTCAAGTTAATGTTAATGTTAGTTTTACATTTAAAAAGTTTAAAACTTTAAATTTTATAATATATATTTTGTTTTGGAATTTAGTTAATATATTTTATTTTAAAATTTAGTTATAAATAGTAGATTAGTTTTTATAATATAAATAAAAAGTTTAGTAACTAATTATGATATTAAATATTAAATTTTAGTTATGATAATATTTTCCAAATATTTTACTAGAAATTTGTTTTATTGTTTTATAATTTAGTTTTGGTATTTTAATTATTTAATATTTTTATAATTAAGTTTATAAATGTTTTATTAGTTTTCGTTTTAAGAAATTTATATTTCAAGTTGCTTTTAATTAATATTAAAAATGAATGTTATATATATGATCTATATTTTCAAAATTTATAAATTTTAAAAAATATGTTTTTTTAATCTACAAGAAACCTATTCTTGTATTTTTTTCAAAAGGTGTATATGAAGACTTAGATAGGAAGGTTGCCATCTAATAAGAATCTTAAAATTTGAATCATTAAGGTGATGAATCTTAAGATATTGGGGTGTATGTCCCCAATTACAATATTCGGGTGTATGTCAGCGATGAGAAATTTGCACATCTTAAATGCTAAATTATATATTCAATTTGACATAAACTTGTTCTCTTAAATATAAATAATAAATAATAATTTTATTTTCAATAGGATAGTATCAATGTTACTTATTAGTGGGATTTTAAATAGGATATTATCAATGTAAACTAGCACAAGCACTTAACTTGTGGTTGGTGAACATCGATAGGTCACAAGTTAAGTGCCATGAACAAGTTATTTGTTACGTGTTCTTTATGCTTAGTTGTAATCATTTTTTGTCTATGACTCAGCTACATGTTACCTTCTTTACTTAAATAGGTTGTTTGTCACTACTTGTTATCCATGCATGAGTTATGAGTTATCCATGCATCAACTACCATTACTAATGGCACTATGGATATCACTATACAACCTCTATCCTTCTGCTTTTTACCCAATTCCTCCATAAACCTCTGCAACCAAATCATCTCTTTACTAACCTCTATAGCAGTAACATACTCTGCTTCTGTTGTTGAAAGTGCAACAAGCTTTTGCAGTTTCGAAATCCAACTTACTGTTGTTCCACCTACAGTAAACACATACCCTGTGGTGTTCCTCTTACTATCCTTATCACTTTCCATATCTGCATCAACATATCCCTATAGAACAATCTCTGAACCTCCAAAACATAATGCATGAGTGGCAGTACCTCTCATATACCCGAGAATCCGTTGTATTGTCTTCCAATGTTCTTTACATGGATTGTTCATATATTTGCGCACAACTCCCACTACATGTGCAATACCTGGTCTTGTGCACGCCATGTCATACATCAAGCTGCCAACTGCTGATGAATATGGAATCTTGGACATGTAATATATCTCTTCTTCTGTCTTGGGACACATTTCCTTACTTAGTTTGTAATGGCTAACCAAACATGTACTAACTAGTTTTTCATTCTGCATTCTGAACCTCTCCAACACCTTTTGTATGTACTCATCCTCAGATGATGTCAATTTGTGATTTTTTCTGTCTCTTGTTATTCTCATACCAAGGATTTTCTTTGCAGCACCCAAATCTTTCATCGCAAATGAATTAGCTAACTTCCTTCTGAGCATATTTATATCCTGCAACAAGCATGTCATCCACATACAACAACAAGATAATATATCTTCCATTATCTAGCGTCTTGAAATAAACATAGTGCTCATAATGACATCTACTATAACCTTGTTCTGTGATAAACCTGTCAAATTTTAAATACCACTTCCTTGGAGCTTGGTTCAATCCATACAAGCTCTTTTTCAACCTGCATACCAAATTTTCCTTCCCTTTGACCTCATACCCTTGTGGTTGCTGCATATATATATCTTCCTCCAAATCTCTATGGAGAAAGGTTGTTTTTACATCTAACTGTTCAAGATGCAAATCTTCTACTGCCACTAGACTTAAAATAGTCCTAATTGAAGTCATCTTAACAACAGGAGAAAATATTTCATCAAAATATATACCTTTCTTCTGTGCAAACCCCTTTACAACAAGTCTGACCTTATACCTCTTCTTACCTCCATCTTCTTCCTTCAATCTATAAACCCATTTGTTCTGCAATGCTCTTTTACCAGTAGGCAACTGAACCAAATTCCAAGTCTTGTTTCCTACCAATGAGTCCATCTCCTCATTCATGCCTTGCTCCCACTTCTTTCTAGTTTCCACCTGCATTGCTTCTTCATAACATTCTGGTTCACCAAAATCAGTCATCAATAAATAATACATTGAAGGATAGTATCGTTCAGGGAGTCTACTTAACCTGATAGATCTTCTTACAGTTGCAAAAGTTTCAGGTACTTGATGTTGTTCTTGATTTTATGGCACCTTTGGAACTTCATTTTCTTTAATTTCATCAAGTACTGTGTACTATGTGTTTTTCTTTTCATGTTTCTTTTCATGCCACTGATCTTTATACATGACCTTTTCATTGAATATCACATCTCTACTCCTAATGATTTTTTTATTTTCATAATCCCATAAGCGATAACCAAAATCATCAACCCCATATTCAATAAAGGTACATTTCTTAGATTTAGCTTCAAGCTTTGTTCTATTTTCTTTATCAATATGGACAAATGCTTCACAACCAAAAGTTCTCAGAAATGAGTAGTTTACATTTTTACCTGTCCATGCCTCCTATGGAATACCATCATCCAAAGCACTTGAAGGCCCTCTGTTTATTAAGTAAACAACAGTATCTACAACATCTGCCCAAAACTATAAGGGAAACCCCGCATGCAATCTCATACACCTTGCACGCTCCATGATCATTCTATTCATCATTTCTAACAGACCATTTTCTTGTGGTGTTCCTGGGACTGTCTTCTCTCTACGAATCATATGGTATGAACAGTAACTATCAAACTCCTTGCCTAAGTACTCACCTCCATTATTAGATATAAGACACTTCAACCTTTTTCTTGTCTCATTCTCAACGAAATTTTTCCACTTCTTAAAAATAGCAAACACATCATATTTATGTCTAATGCAATAAACCCATGTTTTTTTAGTTGCATCATCAATAAATGTAACATAATAATGAGAGCCACCAAGAGATTGTACCTAAGATGGTCCCCATGCATCTGTATGCACAAGCTCTAACTTTTCATTCTTCTTCCGTTTCCCAGCCCTGAGAAATATGACTCTCTTTTGTTTTCTATAAACACAGTTCTCACATAATTCCAAATCTACCTACTTCAAATCCGGCAACAACTTCCTTGAGTGGAGAATATGTATCCCCTTCTCATTCATGTGGCCAAGCCTATGATGCCACAATGTTGTATTGGTTTTTGTGGAAGCTAAAGAGGTAGAATGGTCAGTAATATGAGGACATGAATACAACATACCTATATTGTCTCATTTTTCTATCACTATTGATCCTTTAGTGATTTTCCACCACGTTTCTCCAAACATAGATAAACAATCACCATCTCCCAACTGCCCTATTGAGATCAGATTTCTTTTCATAGCAGGAATATGTCTTACATATTTCAACAGCCATTGAATTCCATTCTTTAATTTTATCCATACCTAACCCATTCCAACAATTTTACATGGCTCATCATCACCCAATAAAACATGTCCAAAATTCCCTAGAACATAATCATGAAAGTATTTCCTATGGGGTGTAGCATGACATGAATCCCCTAAATCTATTACCCAGTAATCACTAGTATTATTTAATGCAAGAATCAAAGCATATTGTAACACATCACCTGCTACATTTGCTTCCTAAGTAGTCTCATGTTGTCGATCTCCTTTGTTCTTTAGAGACCTGTAGTCTTTTTTCATATGTCATTTCCTTCCATAGTTCCAGCACTCTATCTTTCCCAGTCTGTACTTGGATCTACCCTTTTTAGACTTGTTGCGATCACATTGGCTCTTTCCTCTCTCTCTTTGTCTTCCCCTACTCTCCAAGGTCAACGCATTACCTGATGTCTCACCTATGCTTTTTCTTCGCATTTCCTCGCTAAGAATAAATCCAACAACATCATCAAATTTCAAGGTGTTTGAACTAGAGACAGAGTTACTTACACCCATGACCAAGCCATTCCAGCTTTCTGGCAATGAACACAAGATTAGAAGAGCCCTAAACTCATCATAAAATTTCACACTTACAGAACTTGGTTGATTTGTAACCATATTAAATTCATTTAAATTATCAGTAACAGATCCACTGTCTGACATGTTCATATTAAATGAACGCTTCATTATAAATACCTTGTTGGACACCAAGGGTTTTTCATACAGCTTAACCAATGCACTCATCATACCGTCTGTTATCTTTTGTTTTGAGATATTGAAAGCCACCGATGAATCTAGGCTTAGCCGTATTGTTCCCAATGCATTTCTATCAAGAACCTCCCATTCTTCATCCTTCATAGTCTCCAACTGTTTTGATTTTCCTTCCAATGGTAGGAATAAATACTTCTGGTACAAATAGTCCTCCATTTTCATCTTCCATAACTGGTAGTTTTGGCCATTAAACTTCTCAACCTTAAAATTTCCTTCTTCCTCCATTGCTCCCACTCGAACCAAGAACCCTAGTTTCCTTCGAGTTTATTTTCCAAATAGACCTTTGGCTCTGATACCAATTTTTAGAAAAACAAGATCGCAGAGCAATAACAATAAACAAGATGCAAATATAAATTACGCAAACACATTACAAAAGAGACACCAATATAACGTGGTTCAACCAAAATGGGATATGTCCACACATAAATTGCTAGTCCTTATTATTATACCATCCAACAAATGAAGGGATACAACCCGCAGCACATCCACTGCAACTTCTTCTTCACTCTCTCTCAGTCTCTCTTACATGATCTCATAGATCTTAATATGCTACAATACATTACCCAGTTGTATTACAATGTCTTCCTTTTAAAGGGGAAACACCATGGGAAAATACCGCAGGCTACCCAAAACCATGAGCCCGTAATTTGTTGGCGCAAAAACAACCCATAACAAAAATTTCTTCCGGGGGCATTGGTTGTTGGTTGTGGAGCCTGATCTTCTAGATTCAGAGATGTTATTCATTTATGTTTGTACCCCAGGCTTACTGTACACTCGTTCCCCCGTGTTGGGGTTCGGGATTGTTTTCACCAACAGTTTACGGGCCCATGGTTTTCAGTAACGCGTGGTATTTTTCCATTGTATTTCCCCTATAAAAGAAAGACATTGTAACACGGCTAGGGTTGATGTATTAGGTATTATGGATTGTAAAGATATCTAGGATCGTAAAGAGAGACTGTGAGAAAGTGAAGAAGAAGTGCAGCGGATGTGCTGCAAGTTGTATCCCTTCATTTGTTGGATGGTATAATAATAAGGACTGGCATTTTTAGTGTGGACGTAGCCCATCTTGGCTGAACCATGATATATTGGTGTCTCTTTTGTAATGTGTTTGTGTAATTTGTATTTGCATCTTGTTTATTGTTATTTCTCTGTGATCCTATTTTTCTAACAATTGGTATCAGAGCCAAAGGTTTATTTGGAAGATAAACCAGCAGGAAACTAGGGTTTCTGGTTCGAGTGGGAGCAATGGAGGAAGAAAGAAAGTTTAAGGTCGAGAAATTTAATGGCTAAAACTACCAGTTATGGAAGATGCAAATGGAGGACTATCTGTACCAGAAGGATCTATTCCTACCATTGGGAGGAAGAGCAAAGCAGCCGGTGACTATGAAGGACGAAGAATGGGAGGTTCTTGACAGAAAGGCATTGGGAACAATACAGCTATCCTTGGCTTCGTCGGTGGCTTTCAATATCTCAAAAGAAAATACAACGAAGGGTTTTATGAGGGCACTGGGTAAGCTCTATGAAAAACCCTCGGCCTCCAACAAGGTATTTCTAATGAAGCATTTATTTAATATGAAGATGTCTTAAAGTGGATCTGTTGTTGATCATTTAAATTAATTTAATACGGTTATAAATCAACTAAGTTAAGTAAGCGTGAACTTTAATGATGAGGTTAGGGCTCTTCTAATCTTGTGTTCATTTCCAGAAAGCTGGAATCGCTTGGTCATGGTTATAAGTAACTCTGTCTCTGGTTCAAACACCTTGATATTTGATGATGTTGTTAGTATTATTCTTAGCAAGGAAATGCGAAGAAAAAACACAGGTGAGACATCAGGTAATGCATTGACCATGGAGAGTAGGGGAAGATAAAGGGATAAAGGAAAGAGCCAAGATAATCGTGGCAATTATAAAATGTGAAGATCCAAGCCCAAACTGGGAAAAATGGAGTACTGAAACTGTAGAAAGAAATGACATCTGAAGAAAGACTGCAGATCTCTAAAGAAGAAAGGAGATGGACAGCAGGAAACTACCCAGAAAGCAAATGTAGCAGGTGATATGTTACAAGATGCTTTGATTCTTGCATTAGATAATACTAGTGATTATTGGGTAGTAGATTCAGGGGCTTCATGTCATGCTACACCCCATAGGAAATATTTTCATGATTATGTTCCAAGTGATTTTGGACATGTTTTATTGGGTGATGATGAGCCATGTAAAATTGTTGGAATATGTAAGGTATGGATAAAATTTAAGAATGGAACTGATTGGTTATTGAAAGATGTAAGGCATATTCCTGCTATGAAAAGAAATCTAATCTCAACAGGGCAGTTGGGAGATGGAGAATGTCTATCTAAGTTTGGAAAAATGTGGTGGAAGATCACTAAAGGATCAATGGTGATGGCAAAAGGAAACAGGGTAGGTACATTGTATTTATGTCCCCATAATACTGATCATTTTATATCTTTAGCTTCCACAAGAACAGATACAGCATTGTGGAATCATAGGGTTGGCCACATGAGTGAGAAGGGGATGCAGATTATCCACTCAAGGAAGTCGCTGCCAGATTTGATGCAGGTAAGTTTGGAATTTTGTGAGAACTGTGTTTATGGAAAACAGAAGAGAGTCAGATTTCTTGGGGTTGGGAAATAGAAGAAAAATGAAAAGTTAGAGCTTGTGCATACATATTTAAGGGGACCCTCTCAAGTACAATCTCTTGGTAGTTCTCATTATTATGTTACATTTATTGATGATGCAACTAGAAAAACTTGGGTTTATTGCATTAGACATAAATCTGATGTGTTTTCTACTTTTAAGAAGTGGAAATCTTTGGTTGAGAATGAGACAGGAAAAAGTTTGCAGTGTCTCAGATCTGATAATGGAGGTGAGTATTGCGGCAAGGAGTTTAATAGTTATTGTTCTCACCATGTGATTCGTAGATAGAACATGGTCCTAGGAACACCACAAGAAAATTGTGTGTTAGAAAGGATGAATAGAATGATCATGGAGCATGCAAGGTGTATGAGATTGCATGCAGGGTTGCCCTTACAGTTTTGGGCAGATGCTGTAAATACTGTTGTTTATTTAATAAATAGAGGGCCTTCAAGTGCTTTGGATGGTGGTATTTCAGAGGAGGCATGGACATGTAAAAAGGTAAACTACTCATTTCTGAGAACATTTGGTTGTGAAGCCTTTGTCCATATTGATAAAGAAAATAGAACAAAGCTTGAAGCTAAATCCTAGAAATGTACCTTTATTGGATATGGGGTTGAGGATTTTGGTTATCAATTATGGGATTATGAAAATAACAAAATCATTAGGAGTAGAGATGTGATATTCAATGAAAAGGTCATAACAAAGATCAGTTATAGGGAAAGAAACAGAAAAATGAAAACATAGAGTACACATTACTTGATGAAATTGAAGAAAATGAAGTTCCATAGGTGCCAAAAAATCAAGAATAGCAGCAAGTACCTGAAACTCCTGCAAGTGTGAGAAGATCTACCAGGTTAAGTAGACTCCCTGAATGATACTCTCCTTCAATGTATTATTTATTGATGACTAATGCTGGTGAACTAGAATGTTATGAAGAAGCAATGCAGGTGGAAACTAGAAAGAAGTGGGAGCAAGGCATGAATGAGGAGATGGACTCATTGGTAGGAAACCAGACTTGGGATTTGGTTCAGTTTCCTACTGGTAAAAGAGCATTGCATAACAAATGGATTTACAAGTTGAAGGAAGAAGGAGGAGGTAAGAAGCAGTACAAGTCCATACTTGTTGAAAATGGGTTTGCATAGAAGAAAGGTATAGATATTGATGAAATATTTTCTTCTGTTTATAAGATTACTTCAATTAGGACTATTTTAAATCTAGTGGCAGTAGAAGATTTGCATCTTGAATAGTAGAGGAAGAGATATATATGCAGTAGCCAAAAGGGTATGAGGTCAAAGGGAAGGAGGATCTAGTATGCAAGTTGAAGAAGAGCTTGTATGGCTTGAAGCAAGCTCCAAGGCAATGGTATTTAAAATTTGACAGGTTTATGATAGAACAATGTTATAGTAGATGTTATTCTGACCACTATGTTTATTTCAAGAGGCTAGATAATGAAATATATATTATCTTGTTATTGAATGTGGATGACATACTTGTTGCAGGGTCAAACATGCATGATATAAATGTGCGCAAAAGGAAGTTAGCAAATTCATTTGCGATGAAGGATTTGGGTGCTGCAAAGCAAATCCTTGGTATGAGAATAACAAGAGACAGAAAAAATCGCAAATTGATATTGTCTCAGAATGAGTACATACAAAAGGTGTTGGAGAGGTTCAGAATGCAGAATGCAAAACTAGTTAGTATACCTTTGGCCATCCATTTCAATATAAGTAAGGAAATGTGTCCCAAGACACAGGAAGAGACAAATTACATGTCCAAGATTCCCTATTCCAGCAGTTGGCAACTTGATATATGCCATGGTATACATAAGACCAGATATTGCACATGTAGTGGGAGTTGTGAGCATATATATGAACAATCCAGGTAAAGAACATTGGAAGGCAGTACAGTGGATTCTCAGGTTTTTGAGAGGTACTACCACTCAGGCATTATGTTTTGGAGGTTCAGACACTGTTCTACAGGGATATGTTGATGCAGATATGGCAGGTGATAAGGATAGCAGGAGGAGCACCACAGGGTATGTGTTTACACTAGGTGGAACAATAGTAAGCTGGATTTCGAAACTGCAAAAGGTTGTTGCACTTTCAACAACGGAAGCATAGTATGTTGTTGTTACAGAGGCTATTAAAGAGATGATTTGGTTACAAAGGTGTATGGAGGAATTGGGTAAGAAGCAGAAGGATAGCAGGTTATATAGTGATAGCCAGAGTGCCATTCATCTTACAAAGAACTCAACATTCCATTCCAGGACTAAACATATACAACTCAAGTACCATTTCATACGCTTTGTTTTGGAAGATGAACTGTTGAAGCTAGAAAAGATACATACTAGCCATAATCCTGTAGACATGTTGACAAAGGTAGTGACTAGAGAGAAACTGAGTTCTTCCTCGGTTTCAGTTGGCCTTCTAGCATGAAGGTGAAGATGATAAATTTTCCAAGTCCAAGTCCATCAAGTGCAACAACGGTGGAGTTGTTGTGATCAGTCTCCAAGTGGGATATTGTTGGTTGTAGAGCCTGATCTTCCAGATTCAGAAATGTTATTCAGTCGTGTTTGTACCCCAGGCTTATTGCACACTCATTCCCCCACTTTGGGGTTCGGGGCCATTTTCACCAACAGTTTACGAGCCCATGATTTTGGATAACCCATGGTATTTTTCCATTGTATTTCCCCTATAAATGAAAGACATTGTAACACGTCTAGGGTTGATGTATTAGGTATTATGCATTGTAAATATTTCTAAGATCGTAAAGAGATACTGTGAGAAAGTGAAGAGGAAGTGCAGTGGATGTGCTGCAGGTTGTATCCCTTCATTTGCTGGATGGTATAATAATAAATATTGGAAATTTTAGTGTGGACGTAGCCCATCTTGGGTGAACCACGATATATTGGTGTCTCTCTTGTAATGTGTTTGTGTAATTTGTATTTGCATCTTGTTGATTGTTATTGCTTTGCGATGATGTTTTTTAAACACTGGCCCCCGGGCCCCCCAGCCGGGGGGGTGCACCACCCCCCCGAACCCTCCGTAGCACGTGCCAGGATCATAACCAAACCTGGGGTACAAACACGACTGAAACAACATAATCTATGAGACTAGAAGATTAGGCTCCACAACCAACACATGGCACTATCTATCCAAGTCTTTGGAATTGGGGGTTTGGACATGGTCATGGGAGGAGTCTTGAAGCTTAGGACTGAAAGGAATGTTACATTCATCTAGGGATAACAAGGTTTCCTCCACCAAAAACATATACCATTTTGAGGGTATCATTGGCCTATTGAGGATGATTATGCCAACATGGTATCATTAGCATATGATTGTTTCCTTGAACCAACATAGATCCATCTTAAACATATATATATCAATCACTGAGAGGCATCCAATTTCTCGAGGTATTATTTTTTTAATGAGTTTTTATCTGGTTTTAATTTTTTGTTTTATGAGAAGATATGGATTTTTAATTGGTTTTCACTTTTTATTTTATGAGTCGACATGACTTTTTTTAATTACCTTTTATTTTGGTTACATAACGCGACGTCGTTACGCTACATTACATTACAAATATCCCCATACTAAGTTGTAAGCACCTCGCTACTCTCGGTGCAATAAACACATATGACATTGCAAGCAGATACTTCACCTTCAAATGATCATATTTGCTTGAGAACTATGTATAGGTCTTGAGCCATAAACCAATGTAAAGGAATGAGACATTGAAATTAGGCCTAAAATATAACTTTTGAAGCTCAAGGGAAACCAATAATACCTTGAACTACCACACATGACCTCTATGTAGGAAATTTGTTCTATGAGTGCTGATATATCACTATTAGAAGGTTATGAGTACTAAGGATGGGTCATGGGGAACTTGCTTTTCCTCAATATGTATTATGTATTAGGAATGTAGATTATTCTACCCTTGATAAGTTAGACTATAAGGTGTTAACCCCATATAGATGTGAAATTTAGAAAACATAAATGCTACTTAGTTGACAGGAGACCAACAAGACTATAACTCTTGGTGTGGACAATCATGGATTGTATGGACTATTCAACATTGGATAGGTCATGGAGCATGCAATGGTAAGCACAAGTACATCAAATATAACTACTCTTTGACATCGATTATATGGGAACCTAATCTTAACCTACCTTTCTCATATGGATTGAGGTAATATGGTAGAAGGACTTCTTGATATCCAAGCACAAATATAGGTTGTTTTTGGAGCTTGTTAAATGAGAAAGAAACATAGAGCACCATTTGAGGAAGGACCAGTCCGATGAGAAAACATAGTCATTTAATTGGTTCATGTAAACATGTGTGGGCCAATGGACATGGAATCCAACACTAGTGTTCAGTATTTCTTTCTTTTTATTGACGACTATAGTAGGAACTGTGCCTGACAGGAATTTTGCCTGACAGGAACTGTTCCTAACAGGAATTTTTCCTGACAGGAACTGTGCCTAATAGGAATTGTGCCTGACAGAAATTTTGCCTGACAGGAACTGTGCCTGACAGGAACTGTGCCCCACAGGAACTGTGCCTGACGGGAACTTTTCCCAACAGGAACTATGCCTGATAGGAACTGTGCCTGACAGGAAATTTTCCCAACAGAAACTGTGCCTGACAGGAACTATGCCTGATAGGAACTTTTCCCAACAGGAATTGTGCCTGACAGGAACTTTTCCCAACAGGAACTGTGCCCGACAGGAACTTTTCCCAACAGGAACTATGCCCCACAGGAACTGTGCCCGACAGGAACTTTGCCCAATAGGAACTGTGCCTGATAGGAACTGTGCATGACAAGAAATTTTCCCAATAGGAACTGTGCCTGACAGGAACTTACAGGAAGTGGCATCGGCCTTGTTGTCACTGCAGTAGAGAAACGGATGCTCTGAGTACCCTTGTTCCACAAGAAATTTTCTTGTACCCAAAACAAATTCCCTGTTGCCGATGGGCTTTCCATGTTGTTCAAGAATTGTCTGAATAGCGTTACTGAATGCTCCATATGCTTTTTTTGGATCACCTGTAGGGAAGGCATCGACAGATGTCTGATTAGTTTGGCATCCACTCAACAGAATTCCCATGTCCTCATGTATACACTGAAGCTCCTCATGATCATGTACATGTTGGCTTTTATTCACTCCCCTTTCGGCCTCCAGGACAGAGATTTGGTGTTAACAAGCCTCTTAACTTTGGAGTTGGCCTTCTCATCGAAAAGCTAAAATAGAGCGATTTTGATTTTCACTTCCTTGATTTCTGCTTCGCCGGTGTTTTCTCTTAAGACGTCCAATAACGAGCCCAAGGGAAAGAACTTTCTCTTTAAAGAACACGGCGTTAATGTTTATGGAGCTCTCAATGATCTGGGATGACCAGGTCCAATTTGCTCCTTCTCTTTGTCAATTAGGTCCCCGCTATGACAGGAGTCTGAAACCATGGTGAAACATGCCCCAGAGGCACCTTATTCACTATAAACCTGAAGTCCTCATCTTCATGCATCCAAATGACAATTCAGTACTAAATCTAATCAAGTAAATTAATTGAAACCTTAATTCAGATAAGATAAAAACACTAGATTGGTAATAGGAGGGGGGTCTAGGGTTCTACCTGTAAGAAGATTGAAATCGCATGGATGATACACTCGACGTAGCCTGAGGAGTCATGCATGCGAGCGAGAGTGCCATGGCCGCTGTAGTGAAAGAAGAGGAGGTCTCCAGATTTGGCACGGCGAACCATGGCGAGGAGAGCCTCACGAATATTTTCTCCTGTCGGCTTAGTATACGTTTAATGGCTGTCAATAAGGATATCAATATCACATTTTCTAAAGCGGAAGCGATGAATGAGTGTGCCTTGCATCCTCATAACGTCTAGTAACCCTAGGTAGGTCTAATAACCCTTAAAAAACTAACTCAGGGCCGACCCCACTAGGTAGGTCTAATAACCCTAGTTACAACATCCTGATGGGGGAATAAACATATCCGAATATACAATAGGATCTCTACGAAGGAATGCAACATCTTTGAAATAATAAAGTACAAGTAGAATATTCTTAGAAGTTACAATATTTCAACATAGAATCCTCTTCAAGCTTGTTGATTGTGAACATAGAGTGTCTTGAGCTTCCTTAATTGCCTTGAACAGTGATTTTGAAGTATCCTGTTGTATGGGAGACAAGAAGATGGGAAGCGAAAATGCAGGATTTTGGGTATAAAAGCATTTTGCCTAATTTTTGCACAGACAAAACACACGCACGCTATGTATGGACAAAAAGCACTAGTGTTATGGACAAACAAAACGTGCTCGCGTTTCAGGAATATTAAAAATAATCGTAGGCATTTAATATGTTTGGTGCACAGCTAAATAACGCCTACTTGCACAAAATGAGAGAGCTTTTCTTCATGCAAAAATGCTAGCATTATTGTAATCATCAAAACGTTATTCAATAGTCTATTTAATAGTTTCAATGGGTTAGGGGGTTAAATAGAGAGTTGGTGTTAGGGGATTAGGGATTAGAGATGGGGGGTGGTTAGTTAGGGGTAAGGGGCTAGGAGGGGGGTTGGCGAGAGGGAGAGAGAGAGAGAGAGAGAGAGAGAGAGAGAGAGAGAGAGAAGGGGGGGGGGGGAGAGAGAGGTGTAGAAGCCAGGAAGAAAGAGTGAGAGAGAGGGGGTTAGTTAGGGGTAAGGGGCTAGGAGGGGGGTTAGAGAGGGGTAGAGAGAGACTGAGAGAGGGGGTTAGTAATGGTTGTTAATATTAAATATGCTAAGACAGAAAATAGCAGCATCACATTCCATTTCACAATAATAGCATATACAGGATCACTGAAGAAACAACAAGCACAGCATAAACACAAGAGACACAGATTTATCCTGGGAAACCCTCATGGGGTAGAAAACCCAGCAAAGCTTCCTCAATATAGATGACCAGCAATATACAAAGATGCAAACCAAAGACATGATCTCCTCCTCCACCATAGCATACCTCTCCTCCACAAGTGCGCCTCTCTTAAGTGAGTGAGTGTGTGTGTCAAATGAGGAATACACCTCCTCTATTTATACACTACTCCGACTTGTCTTTTACACAAAACATGTAGGCTCGTATTTAACCAACGGGTTAAATACCCCACTACAACTGATTGGGCCGATCCCTCTAGGGTGGTCTAATAACCCTTTGACCCACATAACACATACAGGGCCAACCCCCACTAGGGAAGTCTAATAACCCAAGTTACCACATTCCGACGGAGGAATAAGCATCTTCGAATATACAATAAGATCTTCACGGAGGAATGAATCATCTCCAGAATAATAAAGTACAAATATAATATTATTTGAAGTTACAATATCTCAACAATGGTTGGGGGGGAATGAGAGAGATAGAGAGAGAGAGGAGAGGGTGTTAGTTGTAGGGAGTGTGAAAGAGAGATGGGAGGTGTGGTTAGAGGTAGGTGGAGGTGTAGGGAAGAGAGAGGGACTGAGAGAGCCAGGGTTAGTAAGGGATAGGGAGAGGAGGGGAGAAAGATATAGAGGAGGGGGTTCTGGGCTATGGGGAGTAGCAAAGAGATAGAAATAGTATGATGGTTAGAGATGGGGGATAGGTTAGGCAGAGGGAGAGGGGGTTTACAAAGAGAGAGAGACGTGTAAAACCAGGGAAGAGAGATTGATGACAATGATGACGAGGATGATGATGAAGACGACGATGATGATGATAATGATGATGAATATCATGATGAAGATGATGATGATGTTGAATATGGTGATGATGATAATGAAGATTATGATGATGATCATAATGATGATGACGTTAAAGATGATGGTGGTGATAAAGACGATGAAGATGATGGTGATGACAACCACAATGAAGATGATGATGAATGATGATGATGATGATGAATATGGAGATGACGACAATGATGATGATGATGATGATGATGAATATGGAGATGACGATGATGTTGATGAAGATGGTGATGAGGGTGATGATGATGAAAATGATGATGAATATGACGATGAGGATGATGAAGATGAAGATGATGGTGATGGTGATGATAATGATGATGATGATGGTGATGATGATTGATGATTGATGATTGATCATCATCATCATCAATCATCATCATCATCATCATCTCCATCTTCATCATCATCATCATCATCATCATCATCATCATGTAGCGGTAGGGGAAGGGGGATTAGGAGAGAGAGAGAGAGAGAGAGAGAGAGAGGGTATTAGTTGTAGCGAGTGAGAAAGAGAGATGGGAGGTGTGGTTAGAGGTAGGTGGAGGTGTAGGGAAGAGAGAGAGACTGAGTGAGCCCAGGTGGAGTTTTCGCAGCCACCTTTTGGTTGGGCTTCCTTAGAAGCCATCAAACAAGCCCTTGGATTCGCTGAAACAATCCAGCAGCAAAATTTCAAAATGTAAAACCATCCAACGAAGTGCTAGTTTGGCATGCATTTATAAAGAAATAATTACATTGTTGGGGAACCTTTTTTTTTTTTCCAGCAGAAAAATCACCTTCCTACTATTCTGAAGGAATCAAGGAAGGCTTGAAATACAATCATTACACTAGGGCTCAACAAGAGCATCATGTCACTTACAAGAATTGAACCTGGGTGGGAAGGGAAACAATCTTTCCTCCCAACCACCCAAGATACAACCAATGGACTAACATTGTTGGGGAACCTTAAGCAAATTGACGCCACTCACGCTGTATCCCACGCCAGGGTGCAGCGCTGGCAACCAAATTAACTGCAAACACAAAAGTGACGGAGGTTAAAATCACAAAAGAATATTAACCCAGATGAGAAAGGTACAAACCCAAAATACCATGAAATCTGAAATCTGAAACAAGAAATATATTGAAATCCAAAGAGTAAAACACATATTCAAATCAGGAAACTAAATTAGCTAGTCACACAACCTTCAACAAAAAAAGCCACGCAACCTTCATGGCTCTCATGTCTACACTCAGCTGCAGTTCACGATGAATTAATTTGACAAATGAAATTTATCATTTATGGTTTTACAAGTATGAAATTTGAACTACATATCACCATATCAACTAACCACATGCTTTCTGGTCAACACCATATCAACTAGCTTGTGAACATGGATAGGTCACAAGCTAAGTGCTACAAATGAATTATTTTTTCTTCATGCTAGTTACAAGAATTGCATATTAACAAACTCTCCTTATGTTAAGGAAGGATGAGTTATCCATGCATTAATTCAGAGTTATCCATAAAATCAAGTCTAATCCATCCCAAATTCTAAAATAAAAACACTTATAAATATTGTAAAAATAAAACCATAAAGATAGAACCATAAAATATGTTGCAAATAGTGTAGTTTTGCAATTAGCAATGTTCTTTAATTTGGATATATGGAGAACATTAGTTTGATTTTTTTTTGGCTCTTAATAACAGCGATGACTGTGATCGCTGTTATAGCAGTTTGTTTCTGCACATCAATGCAGCAGTTCATAAAAGGAAAATAAAACCATTTGGCAAGGACAAGATGGATTTACCTAGCCACGGCCATGGACAATCTTATAAGCCTTTGAACTCGAACCCTTGGCAATCTCAATGCTTTGGAAACCCTGCTCAACCAAATGATTATGGTCACAATTCCTTCCACAAATCCTCAGCAGGCCTTCTGTGATTCAATGGTTCAGGCTGGCAGTAGCTGGTGGAGTCTCCACAGATGTGGCCCGGACCACCCCACGGATATTTACTACTCAATTTGCCCTTCGACGCTGGGATACCGTCGTCATAATAAGATTTTCAAACGTGACTTGGGCCTTCCCGAATAAGGTTTCAATACAGGATAACCAGAATGGTCACATCGAGATTTACATCTTAATAAGATTATCAGTATTAATAAGATTTTCAGACGTGACTTCGACCTTCAGTTAGTTAGTTTGTGTGAGGTTTAGTCTTTATCAAATTAGTTGTTGAAAGTTTATGATTTTACCATTCATTGGGTGATCTATTCAAATTTAGACTAACATGCAGGGCTACATGATCTATAAAAACCATACTTAAATAATAATAAAAATTATGATTTTATCTTCTCACTGAATGATCCATTCAAATTTAGATGACGTTTAGTCTTTATCAAATTAGTTGTTGAAAGTTTATGATTTTACCATTCATTGGGTGATCTATTCAAATTTAAACTAACATACACGGGTACATGACCTATAAAAACCATACTTAAATAATAATAAATATTATGATTTTATCTTCTGAGTGAATGATCCATTCAAATTTAGATTAACATGAGACATTAACATAACCCATGAAAACCATACTTAAATACTTTCTTTAAGATTTAAACCCTATATTTACAATGTATTAAAAATTATCATATACTTGGTATGTATTAAAAATATATACCTACTTTTTTCAGATTTGAATATGTAATATTGTATGAGGTTTTTTTAATCGTTGGAACCATTCAAATTTTTTAATGTGAATATTTGAAAAAGTTATAAAAATATCTAAAAAATTAATTTGTAAAATGTTGAAAAAAATTATTTAATTAGTTTATAATTTAAAATAAATTTTAAAATGTTGATTAAAATTATTTAATTAGTTTATAATTTAAATTCATTTTAATAATACTGATCTTTTATTTATTCTAAATGTATATGTATCTAAATTTACAAAATAGTGTTTTTTTAAATTTCAAACATAAATATAATTTTTAATTGAAATTTTGTTATATTGTAAATACAAATATTTTAGAATAAAAAAAATGCTTTATAGTTTAAAAAGCATAGATAAGTATTAAGATTCTCGGACTCTTGAAAACAAATTACAATATAATAAATGTTAAATGATTATATTAAAACCTAATAAAATTTTACAAATTTTGATATGTAAAACAAAATAATTTTAAGCTATATTGCAAATTAATAAAGAAAACCAATTAATGTAAACCCATAATTAGAAGCTGTTATTTCTAACATTTTTCTTTTTTTCATAATAAGAGGAAACGCTATTAAATAAAATTTTAAATTTTGATTTCATTTAACAGTATAAAAACGTAACTTAAAACAATTGTTTTTTCCAACCCATATATAAACATAAATATAATTTCAAACCCAACACTTGACACATATATTGGAAACAACAAAATCTTGCCACACAAAAAAACAAGCTGACAATTTGATGTCTAAAACTATATTATTTAAGCAAAAGCTTTATATCACATAAATGTTTTAGTTGCATACAAAAAGCATAGCTGACATCGAAAAACCATATATAAGCAGGCTATCAGATAATGCAAAACCACTGGATCTCTCACTAACTGTAAACAAAAAAAACTATATATTCGGAGTCTTTCATAGCCATAAACAACTCGCTCTCTATCTGCAAACTATGGAGTTAAACCTGCGATTACTTGTAATATGCATATTTGTCATTCAGAATCTTGGTAATCTCCTCGCACAGAACTTGCCAGTCATCACTTTCTCTTCGATTACAGTCTGGATGGTACACAACTATAGCTTTTTTCAGAGCAGCCTTCACATTTTCTTGACTTCCTAATTGAGGCAAAACCTGCTTGGTCACATCCGGATGAGGGAAATTCTCATAGATATACTTCAAGAAGGATCCTGCACTTTTATCCTTCTCCGCCTAAACTGCACATATCTTTTCCTTCATTCTTTCAGCAATGGCTTTGCGTTTTTCTGCGTTTTCTCTCTTCTCCTTCTCCACGACTCCCTCTTGGTGTTTTCTCACTGCTTCAGAAGAACACATGTACCAATCAGAACTTGCTATCCGTCCAGACATTATGGCAAGAGCAATTCTGACGCTCTGCAAGTGATAGGGGTGGGCTTCCTGCTCCATTTTCAGAACACAGGAATACGATTTCCCAATCCTGCTCAATGCAATAGCCTCGTTCTCCAACTGCTTTTCTTTTGTAACACGAAGAGAATGCTTGAAATAATCAATAGCTTCCCATATTATCTCCATATCTCCTCTCATAGCCTTCTCCAGTAGTTCTTCTCCTTGAATACGCGACTGTATCGATTCACACAGCGTTTGGTAATTGAAAACCTCCTTCTTCAAATCTCTTACTTGTTTCACCAGTTCCTTATCGCCCACGGGAGCTGCACGCAAAAGACTTTCAGCCCATTCAAGCGGCCCATAGCAGTCCGGAGTTGCGTTCAAACATTTCTTGTATCCTCCACTCTCAGAGCTGCCACTCGATAATTCTGTATTCATCAGGTATTGAACGCCCCGTTGCAATATAAACTGTGCATGAATTTTGTAGAGCATAACAGCCATTCTTCTCCTTCCTTGCCAATCCGTTCCAGAGCATGCGGCCACTGTCTCACAGAGAACTCTCATGACAGGCTCGAAACGGGTCGAGTGAGTATAAAGCTGATCAGAGGACCACTCAACAATCTTGGAAAGAGTTTCTTCGATCTGAGTTCGCCACGGCCATTGTTTAATGGCCATGCTTCCATAATGCAAAGCCTTGAAATAAAATTCTAGGCATTTTGTCAACCGGAATTTTGCAGCAGAGGCTTCTCCTTTCCCTCTTTTGGCAGTAATTAGTTCTTCTTGATAAAGTGCCCATTCGGTCTTTCCCCACAACCAGTTTAAGGCACCAAGGTTCTTATAACAAGAAGCTCCATCGTCCGATGTTCGACTGACACCGAGAGCTTCTTCATATAGTTCCTGAGCTTTCTGTAGATTGTAACGTACCAGAGAAGGCCCAAGATTTCCTTTTGATACTTTGACGTATAGCTCGTTTCCTTTCTGTCTCAGAAGCTCGCACGATGATCGTGATCCATTGTTGCACGAATTCGAAGGCTTCATTTTCTCTGAAATAACTGGGAAATTATCTCAAACTGGACTGAGCCGAATTCAAACCACGTAACAGTAAGTGAGGCTGTGCAGATATATTAGGTTAGACCTATTGATTTTTGTGAAGCCGAATGCAGAGTATGCAAAAATGGAAGAGTCTAACTGTTCGCCGATTTTGACCCTGGAGTTTTCCATCTCCGGCGATCGTCCGAGTCCCGGCCCCCGAGGTCCCTACCGCCGTTCACTAGTTCTGTCGCGCGCCGTTCACACAACGACGATCGATCTCAGCCCTTCAAGCGATGGCTGCGAACTCCTGAGCATCGGTTTCCTCAGCAATCGTGGCAGCTTCCACAGTCAATGCAACCAGCACGCACAGCTCCACTAAATTCAAATTTCAAACATTGCCCGCCCAATTACAATTACTGAGTTCAAATTTGAAACTTCGGCATGGGCGGATGCATGGATGCCATGGAAATTGGCATGCATTATCTTCGGACGGCGTCAGTGGTCACCTTGGGAATTGGAGAAGTGCTGGCCCGTTGGTACGACCCTGTTTACGATCGACGCCGGTCTACGGAAGCGGTAAACGGAAAGGAGTCAGAAAACGGAGGAATCTAAACCTCGACCGCCGGAGAAACCAAACTCCGGGGTCAAAATCGTCGAAGGGTTAGACTCTTCCTGTCTGTCATAGGTCATATCCCCTCGAGCCACCTAGTGGTCCGGGAAGGCCGAAAATCAACGGTAACCCCAGCTCGTCCCTCACAGCCCCAGCAATGCAAACTCTGCCCTTCCGATTTGCAAATGCTCTGCTGCGATTACATTCAGAAAGGTCTTTTATACGACATGCCCTTCGCCGATCATGAGCACTTCGTTTCGGTGGTGGAGCTTCTGAAGAAGAGCCTCTCGGAATCCCTGGTCTACATTTACCCGTTGGCGGGAAGGATGCTCACTGATTCGGATGGCGTTGTGTATATCGACTGTAACGATGCCGGGGTAGACTTGATCGAAGCATCCGCGCCCGATGTCGGGATTCAAGAAATAATGGGGCCGGAGATCGGTCCGGTCGTTCGGCAATTGTTTGCGCTCGATGGCGCTAACAATCTTAACGGTCATTTTCTGCATTTGCTGGTGGTCCAGGTGAGTTCATGCTCTTCGTAACCCTAAAATCCTAAGTTCCTTAGGTCGGTTTTAATAGTACCACTCATTTTTAAGTTATTACAATCTTTCATGCAGGCAATGTAAGTCTCTTTCCATTTATGGAAATTCTAAATTTACTTTGACCGAGGAACTAACTCACTGATTTTATGTTTCTGTTTTTTCTGTTAATTTGGATTATGATCAGGTAACGAAGCTGAGAGATGGAGTCGCGATAGGCTTCACAGTCAACCACGCAGTCGTAGATGGCACTTCACTCTGGCATTTCATAAACTCATGGGCGGATCTCTGCAGAGGACTGTCCACAATCTCTCACCTGCCTATTCACAGTCGATGTTTCGACATAAAAGGCTCCCGCATCGCTCTGAACCTGCCTAAAACACAAACGATCCACAAATTCTCCCCGCCTGGGCTGAGCGAAAAAATATATCACTCTTAGCCTCCGCACATGGAGGTAAAAAGGGCGCCCAGGGGGGCGCCCTTAGCTGACATCAGCTGGGCTAAAAATGCCCTTTTGCGCACATGCAACTGGAAAGCGGAGGCGAAGGCGGGGGGCGGGGTAAGTTTAAAACCGTAAGCTGAAAACGCGGCTGGTTCAAAACGTGCTGTCCGAACTGGTTCAAAACGTAGCCTGTAAGCTAAGAACGCTGTCCAAAATGGTTCAAAACGTAACCTCAGCTGTCAGTTTTGTTCAAAACGTAACCTCAGCTGTCAGTTTTGTACTGCAGCTGTCAAATTTTGTCAGAGAGCATCGATGCCTGAAGGCAAGCCCAGGCTGTAGGGGGGTCTGCTAGAAATGCCCGAAATTTGAGCTTAGTGGCGCCCTCGAGCGCGCTCGAGGGCATTTTTTCCCTCCATGTGCGGAGGCTATCTGATTCACTTCAGCAAGGAGACGATCTCGAGGCTAAAGGACAGAGCTAACCGGAATAAGTCAAATGACCAAATTATAATCTCGTCCTTCCAGGCACTCTCTGCCCACATATGGCAGGTCATCACACGGGCTCGTGGCCTGCCTCCCGACGAGGCGACGACCTTCAAGCTTGCACTGAACTGCCGACCGAGATTGATACCTCCGTTGCCTTATTCTTACTTCGGCAACGCCATCCAAATCGTTAGCACCACAGTCACGGCAGGAGAGCTCCTGGCCTGCGATATCTCTTCCGCAGCGTCGTTGCTGCACCGAATCATATGGCCACACCTAGATGAAAACATCAGGGCGGGGCTGCAAAAATATAAGCAGTGCCCGACTGTCCCGAAGCTGGATAGAACCATCCGCGATAACAGTGTGATGATGGGAAGCTCTCCAAGATTTCCAATGTACGACAACGATTTCGGATGGGGAAGGCCGGTGTGCGTTAGAAGTGGGTGGGCAAACAAGTTTGATAGCAAAATGTCTGCATATCCGGAGAGTGAAGGAGGAGGCGGCGTGGATGTGGAGATTTGTCTGATGCCTCATTCCATGGCTGCGTTGGAAACCGATCCAAAGTTTCTTTTGCCATGAACACTTAGTAAGCTGAACTAGCTGATCTAATATTGGCTGAAGTATAAGTTTTTATTTTGGGATAATGTTAATATAGTTATTTAACTTGTGGTTAGGTTACAAGTTAAGTGCCACAAATAAGTTATTTACTTGTTCTCCAGGTTAGTTGTTTATGTCTAAGTCATGTTTAGACCTAAACCCCGTCTTATTACTTGCATTTATTTAGTTAAACTGGTTGTCTACCAAAAGCCATTTATCCATGCATCAATTAAGAGTTAAGAGTTAGCCATTAATCAACTACCAATTATAAATGCATCAACTTCCACTTATTTTTTATAATCTTTTTTTCTTTTATGCCCAAAAACTTATATGACAGAGAATATATAATTTCAAAAACTTATATTTAAAATTCAAAACTTTCTAACCAAATTTTTTAAAAAATTGATTGAGAAAAAGATAACTTATTTAATCTTTAGACTACTACCTACTAAAATATTTATTAATACTTCATAAGAGCATAGGGAAAGGACTCAAGAACATGCATTAAAAAGCTATAAGTAAAGGATTCATATGCTTCAACTTTCAAGTAACTAACTAGTAATTAAGAGATGATCATTGTTAATTAGTTTTTTTATTTCTAAATAAATTACAAGTTAAGCGTTATGAACAAGTTATCTATTATTTGTTCTTCATACTTAGCTGTAATCATACATTGCTTATGCATGAGATACTAGTTATCCATACATCAATTTATTTTTATATTTCCCTTTTTTTTATAATTGTTTATTTCCTATTGATGTAAATATATATAGTTATTTCTATTTCCAAATTGCTATTTAAAAAATATGAATGTAATTTCTCCTCCATAAATTTGATTTAAAATTTTAGTCTTGGTGCACACAAAAGTGAAAGGTTAATAATTTCAATGTCAAAATAGCAAGTATTAGAAATTCTCCACTTGAAAAAAAAAAGTAAAAGGTTAATGATAATAAATGTAGGAACCTATCCTAAGAGCAAGGCTTTTAATAACATTATGGTTTAAGAACACAAGCGAACATATTTGTATTAATTTTATGATTTAAGAATATAAAAACATATTTAGTATTAATTTTATGATTTTTACCAAGAAGGCTCTTAATAACATTATGGTTTAAAAACACAAGCCTACATATTTGTATTAATTTTATGATTTAAGAATATAAAAACATATTTAGTATTAATTTTATGTTTGTTACTATAAGAAAATTGGGAACATAAAAGAGTTAAGGTGCCTTGAGCAAACATTGCATTGTGGTAATTCGTGGGTAATTCCTAGCCAATGTTCCTAACCAATGTTCATGATATGAGGAATAAAATGAAAAGACCATATTTTATGTGTGGGTTAAATTGCAATGGCTATTCTGGTTGAGTTTTATGTTTTTGTTTTTATTTTATATCTTAGTTTTTATGATGTTGTGGAAGCTAAAATTTGGGAGGACATGGTTGAGTTTTGCTTGTGTCCAGGTATCTTGATTATACTACACTTGGTTGATCATCTCATAATAGGATATATGGCTCATTATTATTGTAAAAGTAAATGTTGTGTATTGTGTGAATTCCCAGAGGTGACAATAGGGGTAAAGATGTAAAAACCCTAAAAAATGTAAAATTAATTTTTATTTTTTTGTTTATAATATAAAAATCGAAATATCTAAGTAAGCCCAAGAACCTTGTGGGTAAGTTAGTTGACAACTTGGAATAAACTTCTTTGAGAAGCATGTACCTTCTTTTAAGTATCACATAGAGGTCTATATGTGTATGTATTTATCTAAATGTTCATGTTTCGTCTTATTGAAATGTTTTGACCTAACCTGTCTAAAGAGAGTAACTATACTTTTACCATCAAGTTTGTGAATTCAAAACGTGCAGATAGAGTGCATAAAGATGTTTATTGTTATTTTAAACTTGTCCTAAGGTAACAAATTTAGCTGGATGTGATTGAAAACTTGAAGTTCACCAAGGTTCTTCGTGCATTTTTTCGATTCTTACTTAGCTTTACAAAGCTAATGCATGTAAAAACTCCTATCTTGCACAGGTTACAGATATTCAACTCTATCCTACTCTAAGGGAAAACAACTTATATGAAAAGGTCATCTTAAGAGTGTTAACCTTGCTAACCAAGCCTTAAGGAAGACTTAAATCCAAGGATAGAATTTAGAGCAATAAAAGATGAGATATTAAAGTAATGGTAAAAACAATGGTTTTTGGATCGTGACGAAGGCATGTCAAAACTATACAAAGGTGGGTTTCAAAAAGGTAATCACATTACCCAGCTAGCTCATTAATGAGCACCACGTGATCACATGCTTGATTGTACAGACAAACCCTTCTCGAGGGTTCCAAACATCAAATGGATTGAGAGTGGTGAGGAGGAGAGGAGGTCGGGTCTCTTCCTTCGGTCGCCATGGCTGTTCTGGCCTTCCTGCATAACCTCACACTCTGATACATGCGTTTCCCTTTGGGTCATGGAGTGGTGGCACAACTCTATACCTAGCTCATTTATCTACAGGCGTCGTCCATGAACAAGAAGAAAGGATTGAAGGTAAGGTTTCTCAATACCAGTAAAAAATCTCTTTAAGATTTCAGCTTACAAAATTTATAAGACTTATGCTCAAAAGTTGTGATATTTGACAGGGTTTTGACTCCAGGTTGCTCGGCTGGTAGGAGGGCGACAAAAAAAAATGCTATAAAGAAGACAACCTGTTGACTCCTTTGTCTAAGTAAGTCTTGGTCAAGCTCGTCGAGGCCTTGGTGGACTTCAACGTTGAATGCTATGCTTGTTTTAAGTTTGTAGTTAGGTTGATAAATGGTTGAAACTTCTAGAACTTCCTAGAACAAATCAACGTTTGTCCGAAACATGGAGAATATGTAAATTTTTAAAGGTTTTCGGTCCTCCATCGTTTACGATGCAGAGTTGACCTAAATGTAAAAGAATTTCAGGTGAAACATGGTTTTATTCCTGCAGTTGAATGTTTTAAAACCAGACTTGGGGTTTCACCCAAATGTCAATGATATGGTTTTTGTTTTGGACTCAGTCCTCTAAAATGCTTCTGATAAACGTAAATACTTAGCTCTTAAATGCTTCTGATAAATGTAAATACTTAGCTTACAATGATACGTTTTTAATCTATAGATCCGAGTCTCCATAAATGGCATAGGAGTTGGGTAATCGTTTTTTATAAGGTTTTCAAATATGGATTTTTCATTGTACTAATCTCAGAAGTTTAAATGCTGCATGTTTAGTAAAAGAATCGGACCAAAAAGGAAAGTTAATGATTGTTTTCAAATGGCAGAGTAAAAATTTGAATGTCTGACATTTGCTTCTTAGTTTAAAAAGGAAGTAAAAGAAGCTGTAGTTTTAACCTCATGGCCAAGGCTATTCTTCCTAAGGTTTTGACTCTATGGGTTAAAATCCATCTATTCTGATTCGTTTTCAAAAACTACGGTATGCGTGATATGTTTGAAAATATTTTTTTTTTTTTAAACCAGTATAGAATCTTCGTTCAGTCTAGGGTTAAAAAAAGAAAAGAAATCGAACTTGTTGGAAAATGTATGGGAAACCAACTCCCAACGCCGAATGATTTACCAATATATATATATATATATATATATATATATATATATTTAACGAAGACTGAAAATTAATAAGATACATTTTAAAATTTTGTATGGTTTCCCTTAGGATGTGTAAATAGTTCTGAGAGGAAAGAATTACCAAAAGGAAAGTCAAAATGACCCAATGAAGGTTTTTAGGGTTAACATGCTAAGTTATTATTTTAAATAGCAAGTCTTTATCATTTAATTAGCATAGCAAGTCTTTATCATTGGATTTGCAGATCCCAAGGTTTAATTAGAAAATAAAATAGAAGTGTAAAAAAAAAATTTGGACTTCATTAAAGATAAACCCTAACTAAGAATTTGAATTAAATTAAATTCAAGGAACTACGCTAAGATAATAACCACCTAAATCTCATAATTCTAGTCCAAATTTTGATTAAATTTTTTTTCAATATGATCTGAAGCTATTCAATATATATATATATACAAAAAAATAAACTAAATATCTACACCTATATGCATAAATTGGGGGCGAACTCTGAGGAGAGTTTTCAATGTTTATGCTAATTATTACGGGTTATAAGGAAAACAACAACAATTATTTTAGAAACAGAAACTAGTTTTCACGTGTTAATTGGAATTTAAGCATTACTCTAATTTATGGAAAGCATAGATAACCAGAAATTCAATAAAGCTAACCTTCTGGTTATAATAAGTACTACAGTTCCATGAACAACGCAATCAGGTCATTATGAAATAAAATATAGAAAAGGAACCTGACACCAATGTTAGAAAACCAAGAATGGCTTCATTGTTCCACCCAACCAATTCTTGGAGCAATCAAGCTTCAGAACCCCCGAGCTCGTCTACTGAAATACCTGAACAAAAATCCACAATGCGCCATCAATCCCTGTCCAATGCTAGCCTCCTGCTGCTCATGGACTTACTATTTGTAGTATTTTCCTAGCTCTTAGCAATTTATGAGCCTCCTGCTCTCCAGCACTCATCTGGGAGTGGAGGCCTAATTTTAAGGGATGATTCCTCCTGCATCTTTAACAGTACTTGACACTTGTATTTTTCCTCAAGTAGTTCAACAGACACTCTTCAATAGCTAGGTCCATCCTTGTCTCCTGTTTTATTATATTAAATAATCATAAAAGTAATATTCTTAATACAACTGTTTTATTTGTGACTTCTGAGTCAAAATTAACAAAATAATTATAATTGTTTTTAATATTCTTTATCTTGCAGAAATAATAAAATATTTATTATTTTGGGGGTGTTACATAAACCTCCCCTTAGAAGGTAACACCGTCCTTAGTGTTACGTTATTTTTTTATTCTTCCATATGATCTTCTTGGAACCAGTTTGGAAATGCCTCCTGCATATCGCTCTCTAGTTCCCAACTAGCTTCTTCTGGACTAAGGTGCTCCCATTGCACCTTGACTTTTCTGATGATACAGTTCCAGACAGTGATTTCTCTCCTGTCGAGAATGTGTACCGGCCCCACCTAGAACTCTCCTTCCGGTTCCACCTGGATTACATTCCAATCAATTACATGTGAGACATCATGTACGTATCTCTTCAATATAGACACATGAAACACATTATGTACTTTAATGTTAGGTGGTAATGCTAATTGATATGCAACAGGACCTATTCTTGCCAAAATTTCGAATGGCCCACAATACCTGGGTTCCAATTTTGAATAATTGCCCAATCTTAAGGAGCTTTTCTTAGGCTTTAGCTTTATATATACGTGATCACCCACCTGGAACTCTCTAGGAGTTCGTTTTAGATCAGCATAACTTTTCTTCATGTCTTGGGAAGCCTTTAAATTCTACTGTACCTGTTGCATGGTTAGTTCCATTTCCCTTAAAATTTCGGGTCCTAGCATTAACCTATCTACGAGGCTGCTCCAAGTTATCAGAGTGTTGCACCTACATCCATACAAAACTTCAAATGGACTCATACCTGCAAAACCTTGGAAATTATTATTGTAAGCAAATTCAACCAAATGCAAGTGGTCTTCCCATTTACCAGGTTTGTTCATGACATACATTCTCAGCATGCCCTCCAAAGTTTGGTTTACCCTTTCCGTCTGCCAATCTATTTGTGGGTGGTATGCAGTGCTTAAATTTAACTGGGTTCCCAATCCTTTGAACAAAGCCTTCCAGAAATTACCTGTAAATTTTGCGTCTCTGTCCGAGACTATTACCTTCGGAATGCCGTGCAGCCTGAATATCTCCTTCATAAAAATATCTGCAATGTTAACAGCTTTATATGTAGACTTCACGGGGATAAAGTGAGTAGCTCTGCTTAATTTGTCTACTACAACCATGATTGAATCATGCTGTCTGAAATTTTTTGGTAAGCCGGTTATAAAATCCATGCTAATTGTCTCCCATTTCCATTTTGGAATGGGTAGTGGCTGCAATAACTCGGCTGGATGTTGATGTTCATCATTGACTTGCTGGCATTCTAAACAGCGTGCTAAGTATTATGCTATTTCCTTTTTCATGTTTGGCCAGTAAAAATCCTTCTTAGCCATGGTAATCATCTTTTGATACCCTGGTTGCCCTGAATAGGGTTGTTTATGTAATTCATTTAAAACAATTAACTTAATTTCTGCAGAATTGGGTATGTAAAGTCTGCTTTTAAACAATAGTAAACCTCTTTCGTTAATACGAAAATTAGTCATTAACTGATTACTTTCATTTTCAACAGTTTTCTTTTTTAAAATCTGGTATTCTTTATCAAAATTTTCCACATTTAAATTTTTTTTTTCCATATTAGATTTGTAATTACTGCTTGCATACAGCAAGTTTGCATGACAACTTAAAGTGTCTGCAACTTTGTTTTCTTTACCCTTTATATGTTTTATTTCAAAGTCGTATTCGCTTAAAAAGGACAGCCACCTGGCTTGTCTAGCGTTTAAATTCTGTTGGTCAAATAAATATTTTAAGCTTGCGTTATTTGACATAAGTAAAAATCTTCTTCCGATTAAGTAGTGTCACCACATTTTTAAGGCATGAATAATTGCAGCAAGTTCCAAATCATGAGTAGCATAGTTTTTCTCATGATCTTTTAATTTTTGAGATTCATAGGCTATAACATGGTTGTCTTGAGTTAAGACTCCACCTAATCCTTCGTTGCATGCATCAGTGCATACGACGAAATCTTTTCACGGATCGAAAATTGTAACATACCCTTTTTGCTGGAAAACATTTTGTGTTAGCAAACCTTATTATAACTTTTATTGTAAAGTTTTATGTTGGACAAGTGTCCAAGGATGACTATAATTTGCACAATATATTATTATTTAATAAATAAAATAGGAGACAAACACCTAAGAGGACTATTGAAAGAGTGGTTACTGATCCACTAGGTGGAATGGAATCTGGGGTAGAAGGCAATGGACAAGTGGCAACATCATGATGCAACTAACTAGCTGTTGGTATGGGACAAATCCCTTGAAATGTGGTCATAGTGCCCTGAAAGATGGGACTGGAGCTTGAGGCTCATTTATTCCAAACTGACCACTAAAAGACCTAGGCAGTCTATATAATAGCCATCAAATATTGAACTGAGGTTCATCACTTTTCCTGACGAGGAAATTTACCTTGGGGTTTTGCTGTGTTTTCACCCAAGAGATTTGATAAGGGGATATGCTATGTTGTTGATCATGTTGTGAGTCTTCCAAACTCTTATTGAGTTCAGGAGGTTGATGCTGAGTGGAGAAGGCATTTTATTTCAGGAGGTTGATGCTAAGTGGAGAAGGAATTTTTGAGTGCCTTGCTTCTACACAGATTCCACCCACTTATTGGATCAGTAATCAGGCTCGGGGGTTCACTAGAAGCCAGCAATTGAGCTGCTTCTTGTGAAACAGGTTGGGAGGAACAGGCCTCCTTGGGTGTTTGTCGGCCCTATCATCATTTACAGGTTCTATTGTATTATCTATTTGTATATTTTAAAGTTTTGTTGTTTATTTAAAATTTTACTATTTATTTTATAAATTTATTTTAATTTCCTGAGTAAATTAATCATTCTGTATAAATTAGATTTGAATGAATGAAATAGTCTCTGCATTTTTCCCCATGCAAAAAGGAACAACATCGTACTCTAGTACAGAGACAGATTAAGGTAGATAGATATGATAGGCAAAATTGCCAAGATGATGGAAGTACCATTCTGTATATTCTGTTAATTTATCTACTGACAGCAGTTAGTATTATTTCTGCATTTCTTTACATTACTATACTTACTTCTATATTTTACTTCATCAAATAGAAAATTATTGTCTTAAAAGATTATTACTGTTCTTTATAATTATTATTGAGATCATTAATGAAAACAGAATTTAAAAATGGTTGCTTAATCTCAGCATAACAGAACTGATATGTCATTTCAAGTTTCAATTTAGGGTTTATAGTTTTCCATTTATTTTCTTCTCAAAGTTTACCATAACTACTATTATTTCCATTAATGCACACACAGAACAGATAAGCAAACAAAAGTCTCTTATCACAAACACTAGTTAATGCCGAAAACGTATCAACGAGCATCATCATTTTATACATTTTAAGCATATCCAAAACCCTAACCCTTGACATGTTTTTAGATCGAAAACACAAACATTTCATACAAATCGACGATGCTGCATATAAGTCGAAGCCTATTATGTATTACAAACATATAACCATTGTTTAAAAAGACAGTAGCAACATTTCCACTTTTCTCACATAGCATACGATTCTCTTCCCATCGTTTAAACATTTCTTAAGATCACAGTCCATAAAGAAAATGATAGCACAGGTGTGTTAAAACCTAGTTGCACAACCATTATCGTATCACATCAAAATTTGAAAAGAGAGGTCTGTTGACACATAAACTCTTTCATGTTATAAATCAACAAGTTACAGGTTTCGTTCATGGGCCAAGCCCCAAAACAACAAACACAAAACAGTCACGGCATCATAAGTTTAGCAAATATTCTTCTTATTTCAACAGAGTTTGAAAACCCTTTTAACGGAGGAACATTGCACAGTCCAAAACTTAGAACCCAATACGGTATAGTAACCCTATAAACTATTACATCGACTCTGCAAACCAAGAAGTATCCAAACACAGGCGTAACACGAAACAACACAGATTTCAAACCACAATTTCCAGAACATGTGTTACAACTTCAAACGTTTGCCATGAATCTGCCAAGAGAACCTATGGAGGGTTTTCCATCAGGGCTTACCATTTTATTCGTGCGCCATCCATTGCCATCAAAGAAAACCAACACTGTAAAATACACAACGATGGCACTACCTGCCACATGACTGCAAGAAGTTAGCAACGAGTCCCAGCAAATGTTGTTAAACCAAAAACGTATTACATAAACTTGGCATGAGATGACTTACCCTCATTGTGACAGACGGGTGGAATGCTTCCAATTTCTCCAACCAACGCCACAAGGCTGCTTGCAACTAAACCATAACCAAGCTCGGAGTCAAAAACCTCACCACAAACCTAAACTATCATGTCACTAAAGCCACAGGGCTTCATCGCTATACACTCAGTAAACTCAAGCAATTTATATAGTAGGTTCACAATAAAAATTATAGAGATTGGAGACACAGTGCCATCCACAACCACCCAGGGTCGAGCCCTACTAACCAGTGGCCTCTCGGCCTCTTCCCCAAACGAAAAACACAAAATGAATGCATGAAGGAAACAATAAATGTTATGCTAAGACTGTCTTAGGGTTTTCACATCTCAACGATCTAGACATAAGATCAACGATCAATACTTAGCCAGCAAACCCACGATAGTACCAAGGCAGAGATACGACCAAGCAACAATCAATAACATCATTTAATAACCAACACAGTTGGATGCCATATCATCCAGGGCTGAGCTTACAGCTCGGTGAACTATCACCATTCTTACTACTATTATCACGTCGAGCCAGCAAAATGTAGGAGCCATCGGAGCAAACCACTACCATCACATAGGATTTCATTTAATGCCGAGAATCACGTATCAATTGCCAGACCCTCAACTGCAACAAAATTAAATTCGTGACAGCGCCAAGTCAGGGTTACAGTGTGTTCTTGGGATTTTATCACTATTGCATTGCAACTGCAATACAACACGTATATAGTTTCAAACCATAGGATATTACCATGTCATAGTTTTAAACCATCACATTATAAAGTTACAACCATGATATAAATCGTAGAGTTGTGTGCATAGCATATTAAACCATGGGTTTATGCATATCATGTTTCCATTACATTTCTCATAGCAATTTATATATTGCAAAACCAAACCATAGATTGTATTTACAACCACGATATTAATCAAATCCAAACTCTATTATATCATATAATATCTATGATTCCTAGGTTAAGTCCCTAGTTGCATAGAGCACACACACTTCAAATTTAAGGGTTAGAATTAGCATTACGTAGTATGTACATAATGTAAATTAGAATGCTAAGACTCACAAGCATATTATGCACTCAATAGAATATAATGCTAAGTTCTAAGTTTGCATATGGTTAAACATCGTAACTCTATTAACTATTCCATAGAGTGTTATGACATTTTAATAGATGTCACTAATACATAAACAAACTATCATCTTAATTCATGTAGTAACACAATCAAATAGCATTATAAAAGTATATATATTCTAATCATATGAACTATGTTATGAAGGCTTTTGAGGACCATTGTTACCACAACTTTAGATCCCTTATTGTTCAAAACCTGACATATCGATAACATTATTACATGCTTGTTTCAACTTTTATATTGTAGAGTTTTACATGACGATTATATCAGTCATTTCTCTAATGAATAGCAATATCGATTTCAACAGAAGTATAGTGCAAAAAATATCCCTAGCTACATTACAAGTGTTAGGATCAAAATAATACAGATTTATTAATAAAGTTGGAAGCTTCATACCATCACTATCTTCATGCATAGGCAGTATTTATACATCTATCTTAAGACAGAGACAGCTAGCTGAAAAGTAAAACACCTCTCGAAGTACTGGAATTATTATTACCTTTCCTGCAAATCTGTGAAAGAAAGAATCTAATGCTTTAGCTATCAAAGCTAAGTAAACCCAAGGGCACCCTATAGGAACCCCTTTAGAAATATGCAAACAATTCATCAGTATTGTTACCAGATCGTTACACATATCGAAATAAACATTGTTCTGTCGCATCTTATTTACAACCAAGTATCTTTTTATGTTTAAAAATAAATACGACAATTTTATGAAGTTGTTATTATCTATTATTTAATTAATTATCATTCCGCAGATAGCATTTCTCTTATGATCTAGGCTATATCAAAAAAATTTAATTTTTACGATTTTTGGGATGTTACAGAAATTTTTAAAATAGGAGCCGTAGTTAGAAAATGTTATAGTTTATTAAAACTTTCCATACATTTTTCGTTCCAATCAAATCTTTTTCCTTTCTTTTGTAGCGAGGTTATGGGGTAAGCTATTTTCGAAAATCCTTCTATGAATCTCCGATAGTATCCCGTCATCCCCATAAAAGATCTTATATCGGTTCCATTTTTAGGGATTGGCCATTCCATGATAGCTTTAATTTTATCGGGGTCGACCGAGCTTCCGTCTTTAGACACTACGTGTCCGAGATAATGAATTCTGTCTTTATAAAAGTCACACTTGATAAACTTAGCAACCAGCTTTTGTTCTCTTAAAATTTTCAGTAATGTTCTTAAATGGTCTTCGTGTTCCTGTTCATTCTTCGAATAAATCAAGATGTCATCAATGAAGACAATGACAAATTTATCCAAATAATCGTTAAAAATGTTATTCATTAGACTCATGAAAGCTGTAGGTGCGTTTGTTAAGCCAAATGGCATTACAACGAACTGATAATGACTGTTGGGTCCAAGAAATGCCCCTTTTTGGCTACCTCTATTACACCTTTTTGCCCTAATTCCATCCTATTTTCATGAGCTATATCCATGTCTTTCCAGATCAATCTATAACATTGACAGGTATAATTTGCTATTACTTTATTTGTTTTTATTCCTAAGACTGTTAAAGATTATGGATCTTAGTCCTTGGTTTATACTAATTTATGTGACTTTATTTAGCCAAGGTCTGAAAGCACAGGTGTATCAGCCCAGCAATGCTAGCTGTGACTCTTCAACGTCAGTTCCTCATATTCTAAGGGACAGTGCATCCTCCACGCGAGTTGTAACAGATTTCCACTGTAACAGATCCCATTGAAGAAGAGCTTAGTTGCAACAGACAGGTGGCATTCCAGCTATAAAGTATGTTGATCCAATTGCCATCGGGACAGCAACATCCTTCGGTATTAACAACACTATTCAACACACTGTATCAGTTAGTTGTAACTGCGCAGCATGAAGATCATAGATCTTCATTGCTGCACTATTTTTGTGGATCTGAAACTGTCTTTCTTTTTGTATAAATTCCAGAAGGCTCTCGTAGCCTAGGGTTGGACTATCATTACTTGTGTAAGCTGTAACAGAGCATTGAAGCTCATGATCTTCCATTAATAATATGAGAGCAGAATTCTTCACTTCTGAGTTTTAATTAGCTGTGACTCTTGGCGTCTTTGTTAGAAGGCCAGGGCCCGCCTTCTCACAGAGATAGCCGATTTAAGTAGGTAGAATAGTTTAAATTCATTTATGTTGTGTGGTGTGGAAATTTGCAGGTATTGTTGATAGTTGTAACAGATAATAGTTTAAATTCATTTCTGTTGTGCGGTGTGGAATGTTTCAGACATTGCTGATAGCTGTAACAGAGATTAGCTTCCTTGCTGGTATTTTATAATTGCATCTTGAATAGTTGTAGCAGAGTGGTGTGACATTCGACTGTGTAGGACAATTCAATTAATTGCATGTGTGTTTTAATCAGCTGTAACAACCAAGCTCGATCCCAATCAATTTGTAGTTATTTATGCTTTCTAGGACTTCCATTAATCATTAATAGAGTTCAAGCTTGATTTCAATTCTGGTTGCTGTTGTATCTTTAATTGCATACATAGATTAGACAGATAATGATAGAGTTACAATAGTCACTGGATAGATCATTTTGGTGAAGGTTGAATGCTGTTGTTTGATGATCTTAAGGATTTAACTTCTTGCAAAAGTAATCTCGTTTCATTTCATCATTAGATCATTAACTTTATGGATTGATTCTGTAAGAAGGATTGTTTCAATTGGGATTTGTAGATGTGTGAATTAGATTAGTTGCTTAGGGAATGAGCTGGTTGAGCATCTAGGTAGGATCATTACTTACATTCATTAATCAACTACTTAATATGTTTATGCATAGATTGTGCTTATTACCTTTGAAATAAAAGACCTTCCTGGGTTTGACAATTTATATTGATCATTCTGTGTGTTAGCTTTAATTAACTGACATATAGACTGCCCAACATTTTGGCGCCATTGTCGGGGATGGTAATAGATAGCCAAAGTTAATAGTTGGTTTCATTTGATTTTACTTTAGTTCAATATTTTTACGGCATGCATGAATACAAGAAAAACAAATTGGGAACCCCCTTTGAATACTAACATCGCAGGTGGAAGAGGTCGAGGTCGTAATGCAGGTCAGGGGAGACACACTTATATTGACGAGATAATTGATAGAGCTGATTCTTCCACTAGACCACAGTGAAACTCTACAGGCAGGGGAAATTTTGTTCCTCCTAATCTTGAACATTCAGCATCCACAGTGGAGAATACAATGGGACCTTCAACTCCTGTTGCAGAAAGTAAACCTCCTGAAGATAAGGGAAGTGTTGTAGGTGCACCAGATAGAGAGGAGATTTATCATATTGACGGAACTAGAGTTACTAAAGAGGTGTGGTTGGATACTTGCAGAATAACAGAGGAAGAAAGAAGGCAAAAAGAAGAGAGGAGAAAAGAGGAAGAAGCTAAGGAAGAGGAAGAATGCATAAAAGAGACTATTGAATTTTGGACCAGAACCATGGCTGGTAGAGAACAGGGGGGTGAGAATGAACATGAGGACCGCTGGGAGGAAGAAGGAGAAAATAATCAGCCTGGTAATACTGTGGCTACATTAGAATTCCCTATCCTTCAGACACCTGGAGCAGCTCCTATGAAGAATATCTCACCATCAGTCCTCCCTAATTTCCATGGTAAGTCCTCTGAGGATCCTGATGAGTTTCTTTTTGAGTTTGATATTCTCTGTCACAGCTATGATTACACCTCCAGTGCTTAGAAGATGAAGCTATTCCCAGCCACCTTGAAAGGAAATGCTCTACACTGGTTCATGAGTTTGGGTCGTGAGACCATTACTACTTGGGACCAAATGAAGAACACCTTCCTTTCTAAATATCAAGAATATTGCAGAACTAGAGATAGAAAGGAAGAGTTGTTAAAAATGGCTCAAAAGGATGAAGAGAGTTTGGAATACTTTGTGGAGAGATTACTATACAATTTGCAAATATATGGTCATGCTGAGATTGGCAAGGATGTGCTCAAGATCATCTTGCTAAGAGGAATTAGGGAAGATTTCCTTGACATGTTGAATCTGCTTGGTAAAGGGGATATCTCGAAGGAACCTTTTGAAAAAATTGTTGAATTATGCCGAAGGTACTCCAGGGGATCTTCCAGAACCAGCAAAACAAGACAAGGATCGAGATCAGGATGTTTTCACTAGGACTTAGAAGTCAGCTAGTGGAGGTGCCACTCAAGCAGAAATAGGAAACCTACTAGAGAACTTTAAAATAGATATGATGAGTTCCCTATCCTCAGAGCTGGATGCCATGAAGGAAAAACAGAAACAAGTAATAGAAGGTCTTACACTTGGAGTATTCTGTCCCAAATGTAGAAAGAAGCATCCACTGAAGGAGTGCCCGTTGGACAAAGCAGAGGTATGTAGGATATGTGAACTCGAGCATGAAACTAAAGAGTGTCCTTCATTACCTAAGGTTAAAGCAGTCCTACAGGCGTCTATTCCTGATGTAGAGCTAGCATACTTTATGGCACAAAAGAAACCATGGCAGCCTAGAAACCAAGGTATGAATCCAGATCCAACATTTTTTCTGCATAATATGAATGGAATGAACAACATGCATAATATGAATACACAATTCCCTTCACATTTTTCCAACAACCAGTGGCATCCATCTCAGAACCAAATGCAAAATCCTAATTCATGGAAACCTTGGCCACAGCAGTCAAACCAAGCTCCTTGGAATTCCAACTGGAGGATCCCTTACCAAGGAAATAACTTTCCCCATCACCAGACTCAGTATCAACAATACCCTTCTCAACAGTATCAGCACCAGTAGTATCAGGAACCACAACTCCCTTTCCAGAACAATGCCTCACCCATGAATGCACCACTTCGACCCCAGCCACCTGCACAACCTAACCTGAACCCAAACAATAAAGCAGTCCATCAGTTTGAGACTGCCAACATGCCTGCATACTCCATTAATAATATTCCCTGCAATGATATACAATTACGATCAGGGAGGGTAGTGGAGCCTGTTATCACTGAGGATCTGTCATCCCCAGTGACTGAAACTGGAGTAAATCAACACTATTCAGCAAGCCCCATTATTGAGGATGCTGATACTCCTACTAAAGCAGCAGCTGAGATTCAGAAAGCAACACACAATCTGCCACAACCTACACAGTTGAACAGAGAACCACCATATCCTGAATGATTGCTGCTGCAGAAGACAGTGGAATAGCCCCAATTTGATCTCGTGGGAGAGTTGAAGAATTTATATGTTAAAATTCCACTATTACAGGCCCTTCATGATGTGCCTATTTATGCTAAGACAGTTAAAGATTTGTGTGTTAAGAAACTAGGAAGAAGGCCCAAGGATCCTCCCACTGTCCACGTGTTGGGAAAACTGTCAGAATTAATAATGGGAAAGGCCCCTGTGGCAAAGTATGATGACCCTGGGAACTCGACTGTTACAGTGCACATAGGGAACACACGGATTCCAAATGTCTTGGTGGATTTGGGTGCAGCTATTAATGTTATGACCATAGAAACTGTGAAGGAATTGGGACTCACTAATCTTCGGCCAACCCCTACTGTTTTGGAACTTGCTGATAGATCAACGATTAAGCCTGAAGGAATTCTAGATGACCTTGTAATCTCAGTGGACTCGTGAGAATACCCTGCATACTTTTTGGTGTTACAGCCAAAATCTCAGTTGGGGGGACACCCACTGATCCTGGGAAGACCATGGTTGGCCACAGCTGATGCCTGTATCAGCTGTCGGTCAGGTTCTATGACCATTTCAGACGGGACTGAGATCAAGAATCTTACCCTATACCCTCCAGCTCGACCAAGCACAGAAGATGATACTCCATTGTGGATAGATTTGGAGGAGGAAGAGGGAGTTCTGCCACTATTAACCATAGGGAGAACCTTGACATTTAAAGATGAAACAAAGGATGATGCCATTAATAGTTTCATCAGTGAGCCCACATCAATCAATAAGAATGTTTATCAGATCTTGGATAGTACTTTAGCTGCAATAGAACAAGAAAAATTTACAGAAGAAACTCTGATCGGTGATGACAATGTGATTCCAGTACTTAAGAATTCGAAGATTGTTCCAGTGGAAGTTGAGCTAGGAAAAACATTGAATATTAATCCTAATCTGGCACCTAGCGAGCTGGAACAGCTAGTCACCCTACTGAAACAATGTAGGGGAGATTTTGCTTGGGATTACACAGATATGAAGGGAATTCCCTCTCATCTATGCACTCATCACATCTATATTAAAAGTGACTCTAATCCTGTATGCCAACCCCAACGAAGGATGAACCCGAACCTGAGAGACATAGTGAAAGAGGAAATACAGAAACTGTTGGAAGCTGGATTCATATATCCAATTTCAGATAGTGAGTGGGTTTCTCCACTTGTGATCGTGCCAAAGAAAAATGGGAAATGGAGGGTCTGTATGGATTACAGAGAGTTGAACAATAGAAAGACCATTTCCCCTTACCTTTCATCGACCAGGTCCTTGATACCTTGTCTGGGAAGAAGTATTTCTCTTTTCTGGATGGCTTTAGTGGCTACAACTAGATTCAGATTGCTCCAGAAGATCAGGACAAAACCACTTTCACTTGTCCCTGGGGGACTTTTGCATACCGAGTACTTCCTTTTGGGTTGTGCAACACACCAGCTACATTTCAGAGGGCAGTGATTGGAATCTTTTCAGAAATGGCGAACGATTGCATGGAAATATTTATGGATGACTTTACTCCATATGGTGACAGCTATGAAGAAGCACTGGAGAACTTAGAAAAGGTGTTGAAACGATGTGAGCAAAGTCAGCTCTCTTTGAGCACTGAAAAGTGCCACATGATGATGAGTGAAGGCATAGTGCTAGGGCACTTCATCTCTTCTGCTAGTATCTAGGTAGACCCATCTAAAATCAAGGTAATCGAAAACATACCAACTCCTGGAACTCAGAAGGATGTGCGTAGCTTCTTGGGGCATGATGGTTATTACAGAAGATTCATAGAAATTTTTTCCAAACTGGCTTCTCCTTTGTTAACTTTGTTAATGAAGGATGCACAATTTATCTGGAATGATGCATGCCAAACAACATTCACTAAGCTAAAAAGGAGGCTGTCCACAACACCCATCTTAAGAGGACCCAATTGGGCTCTTCCTTTCCATATTTCTTCAGATGCTTCAGACACTGCCATTGGAGTAGTTTTGGGATAGCAGGAAGGTAATGCTCCTTATGCTATTTATTATATTAGTAAAAATCTGTCTCCTGCTGAACTGAATTATATTGTCACAGAAAAAGAATTTCTTTCCATTGTTTATGCCATCAATAAGTTTAGGCATTATATTACTGGATATTCTACTTTTGTTCACACTGATCATTTTTCCATCAAGTATTTAATGAATAAACCAATCACAAATGCTAGAGTTACTAGATGGTTGTTACTGCTATAGGAATTTGATATCACAATTATTGATAGACCAGGAAAGGAAAATGTTGTTGCAGATTTCTTATCTCGACTTACTAACAGTGATGACAATTTACCAGTCGAAGATTCCTTCCCTGACGAACATTTGTTCGCAGTATCAGCTCATTCCCCATGCTATGCAGATATTGCTAACTTTTTGGCTGCAGGCAAGCTTCCAGCACATCTGTCGAAGAGAAAGAAAATCATACAGTAGAGTGCTAGGTACTGCTGGATTGATGGCCATCTTTTCTACACTGGGCTTGATTTAGAAATCAGAAAATGTGTTAGAGAGGATGAAATCTTCAACATTCTTAAAGCTTTCCATGATGAGCCCTTTGGGGGACATTTTGCTGACAAGAGGACAGGTCATAAATTTTTGAGAATGGGCTATTTATGGCCTACATTATTCAGGGATGCAAAGAAGTATGTTCAGGCATGTGATAGCTGCAAGAGGATGGGCCAACCCAACAGATTAGATGAGATTCCTTTACAGCCACAGCTTGTGGTTGAACCATTTGATAGTTGGGCTCTATATTTTGTAGGGCCTATCAACCCTCCCTCAAAGAAGAAAGTTCATATCTTGGTTTGCACATACTATATGACTAAATGGGTGGAAGCTGTAGCTTTGGTTAAGGCTAATGATCAGGGTGTGATTGATTTCCTGTATGCATGAATTTTTACTCGCTTTGGAGTACCCAAGGAGATAATTACAGACGGTGGACCACAGTTTGTATCTCACAAGTTGGAAGCACTGTTGCAGAAATTTCATAATCAGCACAGAATAACCTCACCATATCATCCACAGGCCAATGGGCAGGTGAAGAGCACAAACAAGGTTATTGAGGCTATTTTGACAAAAACAGTGAATAGCCATCGTAAAGATTGGGCTGAAAGACTTCCAGAGGCACTGTGGGCCTATCGTACTACTTGGCGTAACACCACTAGTTTTTCCCCATATGATCTAGTATATGGCAAGAATGTTGTTTTCCCAATTGAATTTGAAATCAGAACTTTGAAAACAACTATTGAAGCAAATATGGATTTATCAGAGGCTCAAAGGAATCAACTGAATCAACTCAATGAATTGGATGAGAAACGTAAAGCTGTAGTGCATCATACAACTTTAATCCAACAACAGTGCTCTAGATAGCATGACAGATTTATAAAGAAAAGAGTCTTCCAGGAAGGAGACTGGGCCTTGTTGTATGATTCATGGTTTAAGAGGGATTTTAAAAGCAAATTGCGTAGCTGTTGGTTAGGATCCTATCAGATAGATTGGGTATTTGATAATGGAACAGTCTGATTGATCACCATTGATGAGAACAAAGTACCATTATTCGCAAATGGTCATCGGCTACGACTGTATCACAGACCGATCTCAAGGGAGGCTTTTATTTCACAAGTTGCATCTGATCCAGAGTATCAGTTAACGTCAGGACAGGGATTTTTCAACCCTGTGAATTCCTAAAAGTTGCAGTTTCCACACATATTTTTGTACATAAAAAATCGGTTTTTCATTCATTATGTATTTGATCTATTTTTAATTTTTCTTGCACTTGATCGGTTTGTTTTAAAGAACTGTGTGCAGGAACTTATTGGAGGAGTAGCAGCTGTGACTGGGCCAGATGACTGCAGACACCCTATATTTGTTCCTTATCTAATAAAGCTCTTTGAAGAAGATGGATATTTCATGGTCTTTCACAAATAAAATTTGCTTATACTACAGTTGGACGCAGTTGTGACTCCGCTACATTTTCCCATTCTACCAAATTCGCAGCAGCGACTCCGCCACATTTTCCCATTCTACCAAATTCGCAGCTGCGACTCCGCCACATTTGCCCATTCTGCCAAATTCGCAGTTGCGACTCCACCACATTTGCCCGTTCTGCCAAATTCACAGCTGCGACTCCGCCACTTTTGTCCATTCCGCTAAATATAGCAGTTGAGACTCTGCGACCTTTGTCCATTCTGCTAAATCTAGCACCGCTGCTCCATTCCTTCCACTTCATTAAAGCTCCTTCCGTACAACTGCGACTCCACCATTTTTCATTTATTTTTCTAGATTTCGCAGCTGATTCTCCGCCAGTTTGTCTGCTCTTCGATTAATGATGCCAATAACGATGTGACTAGGTGTCAGTTTTGGAACTTGCTCCACATGGTCCAACCATGATCCACCACGAAGGACAATTCGGATGCCTTGAGTAGCTATCAGCCTGGGTGGCAAGGGCCACGTACTTCGGCACATGTGCATTTACATCCACCCAGACGACGACCGGCCGCAATGATTAATTCATGGCTTAAATTCATAAACGCAAGGCACAGGTCCTATCTTTTACATGATTTGGCAGAGAATTAATATGGTAAGAACGATTATGTCCTATCATAACCCTCGATCAATGAACCGAATTGAATCACACTTTAAAGATTAAGTTAAAGGTCATAATTGTGAATTTTTTTTCCGTCACCTTACCTGATTTTGCACCTGTTACTCCTATCTGCCAACCTCGTCGCTTCCATAGAACGTTCATTCTATCATAGACTAGCCTGAAACCTGATTCTTGAACCCCAACGACCCTTTGCATTTTCGTAAGTTGCAACTCTCCATTTCTAAACCAGAAATTGTTGAGGTCTGAACCTTGAGGAGAGGTTAAAATGGGAAATCCAGTTAGACATGAACCTGTGAATACAGACGTTGTGCATGCCAATGAAGAGGTTCTCAATATTTTTATAGCAGCAGGTTGGATGGAGTATTTCGAATGGTTGAATGGTTTTCACACCGAAACCGCTTTGCAATTTGCCCTCATCCTGACTGATACGCATGTCGAGGTTAGAGGACTACACGTGGATGTTACAGAATAAATCATAGCTGAGGTTACTGGTTTGCACATGGTGGGAAAGAAGTCATTTGGGAGGAAAGTGCATAATGCGAATGCAGTGAGGGAATTTCTGTCAGTAGGAGAACAGGTTATTCCAAAGCTCCGTGGGCTGGAACTGGCATCCTTACCACCACCCTGGAATCAAGTTGCAGTCTTTGTGAAGAGATATATTTCTTTTGGAGGTAGGTACCAAGTTGTTTCATTCTCTGAACTTCCCTTACTATCTCATTTATGACATGGTATCTTAGTAAATATACCATTCTATCTGTTTAAAGCCCTACAAACCATGGCTGGCTATGCAAGAACTGCCCATCACCCAATTTCCTCCCTCACTAATCATGGTTTAATTAAATTATTGGTCCTAAGAGCCATTGCAAGTCGTCATTTAACTTGGGAGCAATTTTTGGCTGGGGACGCACCAATCAGACAACCTGTATTAGAAGAGGGAGGCGCTGGTGAGGATAGTGAGGACTGGAGTTCCTCAAACCCAGTTGGGGGGGAGGTTGGAGTAATAGAAAGTTAGGCCAATAATGAAGGGGAAGTAAGTAAAGAAGAGGCTGGAGTAGCAGAAAACCCTATAATTGAAGGAAGTGTGATGGAAACCTTGGAGCAGAAGGTAGAAAAATTGGAATCTGTAATTGCAGAGTCAAGTACTCAATTGAAAGAAGCTGAAACTGGAGCAGCTATTGAAGCTGCGACAGTTGAAGCTGTAATTGCAGAAGTAGGGATTCAGAAGGAAGGATATCGGCCAAAAACAGTAGCAGAAGGGACTGTGGAAGTATTGTAAGTGGAGTCCTCTTCAGAAATAAGGGGCACCATTATTGAAGAAGAAGAAACCAAGGTGAACACCCTTGTGTCAAAGAAACGAAGAATAGAATCAAGAAACATGGGTCATACACCCATGGCAGCAAAGAGGAAGAAGAGTCGGACTGTCAAAGCATCAGTAGCAGCAAGTGGTGAGGAACACCCAGTGGGATTGATGAGGAAAAGAAGAACTTGGTCAGCAGCAGCAGCAAAAGCAGCTGTGATAGTGGCGGCAGCAGAAGTAACTGTAATGGCAGCAGAATTAACAGGGACAGCAACAGAAGCTGATACAGTGAATGTTGTTGGGGGTAGTAATGGAACACCCCTATCAGAGATGACAAGAGCAGTTAAAGGGAATAGGGGGTCACCTGCATTAGAAGAAGCACATACAGTAGGGGCAGATATAGAGATTCCTATTTTGAACACCAAATTGCCTACTGCTACACAGGAAAAACCCCTCTAGGGAAGAACCCCAAATCGAAAACCTCCTGTTTGAAAACGAATTATTAAAGGAGGAAGTGCAGGCATTAAGAAAGGAGATGGAAAAGTGGAAGGAAGAAGCTGGAAGACAAGCAGAGAAAAATTTGGATACATTAGAAAACGCTGCAAATTTGCTGGAAAACCCATCTTTTGCATTTGAAAATGAGAAGTATGGGGATACTGTTTGCCCAGAATGTGAAGATATATTTGCTTCAGCAGGACACAGAGTTGTTGTGTTGGGACTTGCATCCCAGAGTCATGTACAGATAAAGGAGGTGGAAGAAGGAATGCCAGGGATCGAATTGATAGAGGAGAATGATCCAAGAATGGAAGAAATCATTGATTTGAATTTAGGGGATGAAATGGTATAGTCCCAACCATCAGGGGATACTGAGCTCCTTCAGGACCAGTCTTACCAGTCAGAAAGATCTGATAAAAACTAGAAACAATCTTAGCAGTTTAAAGAAACGGAGGAACAGGGGACTGTTACACAAGAACCAGTACCCTTGAGAATGTTTAAATCTGCAACTCAGATAGAAACATTTGATGTGGAGAATCAGGAGAGAAACACTGCTACACAAGAACCAGTGTTTCCAAAATATTTTCTACAGTGGCAACACAAACTGAGATGGCTAAGATTGAAATGAAAGACTTGGGTGTTGTTACACAAGAACCAGCAACCCTAAAAATACTAACTGAGACTATAACACTGACCGAGGAAGCTGAGATGGATATGGATATGAAGAATGTTGTTACACAAGAACCAGCATCCTTAGACCCCATGGCTGATACTGCACCACATGCACAGACCATTGCAATCCCAATAGAAGATGAAGTTGTCACAGTGCTGAGGCAAGACAAGGAAGTCATTCATCTAGATTCTGATGATGAAAAGGAGGTAGAAGACAGAAAGATTCAACGACTAGAGAAGAAAATTCTCTGGTTAAACCTTGAACTAGATAAATGGCTCAAATGGATTGAACAGTTCAAAGAAGGTATGATCCCTCTCTAGGAGGATAGGAATGTCATTAAAGGACTAAGAGAAAAATGGGCTGAGGAGCTATTCTTCTAGAAACTTCGGTGGGAGAAACTCCAAGAAAAAATGGAAGGTTTGAAGAAGCTTGAGTCCCTACAGCAGGACAAAAACCAAATTTATAATCTTTCTATAGAATTGATGAGTTGTAGAGCTCCATCCCCCTCTTATCCTATCTTCCTCTATGAGAAGACAACCTTATTTAAATTGAAGGCTCTCAAAGATGGAAGATCATTTGAGTTGGAAACAGCTGATCAATTTCTGGAGACTTTTCTGAAGAGTGACTTTGAGGATCAACATTTGTTATGTGAGTTATATTTGCATGATAGAGCTTGCTATATTACTGTTCCATCTGACCCTTTACCTGTTCTTGGGGATGTTCAGCTGAGGGCATTTGCCTCCTTTGTCATTAACCATGTAAGATGGAAGGATGCCTTCCAAACCATCCTCAGGAATGAGGAGAATTATACTCTCTGGATTAGGGAGGAACCTCAGAATCCACCAACATTCATGGCCAGTCATGCTAAATCCCTCAGGGTTCCTTCAATTGCTCAATATTTTGAGAGCCTGCGAGATAAAATCCTTACTACATGTTTCCCAATGATTCTTAATATGTAGCAGGATGCCCTGGAAGGCAGTGAATATAGATGGCTATACTCATCCTCATCTCCAAAGGAAATGGATCCATATGGCTTCAAAAATTTCATGCAAGCCTTCACTAGGGTGCCTAGATATGTGCAGTGCATGCAGAGGTGTGGACCTTGGTGGATTGGTTTAAGATTTAAGTTCCCCCTCATTTGGTTTTCTATAAGAAATTCTTATAGAATCATTTATGCTCTAACATTAGAAGAAGAAGAGAGTTGGTGGGAGCATTGGGTATACTGCTATGGGTTTGTCCCTCGAGGGGAGGCACCATAATTTGCTTATAACATCACCAATCTCCACAGATTTCACTCAGATTCAGATTCAGACTAAAGGAGGTTGTTGCATGAGGACATGCAATTGGATAGTTGGGGGGAGATGTTGGGTCCAGGAAATGCCCCTTTTTGGCTACCTCTATTACACCTTTTTTCCCTAATTCCATCCTATTTTCATGAGCTATATCCATGTCTTTCCAGATCAATCTATAACATTGACGGGTATAATTTGCTATTACTTTATTTGTTTTTATGCCTAAGACTGTTAAAGATTATTGATCTTAGTCCTTGGTTTATACTAATTTATGTGACTTTATTTAGCCAAGGTCTAAAAGCGTAGGTGTATCATCCCAGCAGTGCTAGCCGTGACTCTTCAACGTCAGTTCCTCATATTCTAAGGGACAACACATCCTCCACATGAGCTATAACAGATTTCCACTATAACAGATCCCATTGAAGAAGAGATTAGCTGCAACAGATAGGTGGCATTCCAGCTATCAAGTCTGTTGATCCAATTGCCATTGGGACAGCAACATCCTTCGGTATTAACATCACTATTCAACACGCTATATCAGTTAGCTGTAACTGCGTAGCATGAAGATAATAGATCTTCATTGCTGTGCTATTTTTGTGGATTTGAATCTGTCTTTCTTTTTGTATAAATTCCAGAAGGCTCTTGTAGCCTGGGGTTGGACAATCATTACTTGTGTAAGTTGTAACAGAGCATTGAAGCTCATGATCTTCCATTAATAATATGAGAGCAGAATTCTTCACTTCCGAGTTTTAATTAGCTGTGACTCTCGGCGTCTCTGTTAGAAGGCCAGGGCCTGCCTTCTCACAGAGATAGCCGATTTAAGTAGGTAGAATAGTTTAAATTCATTTATGTTGTGTGGTGTGGAAAGTTGCAGACATTGCTGATAGATGTAACAGAGAATAGTTTAAATTTATTTCTATTTTGTGGTGTGGAATGTTGCAGACATTGCTGATAGCTGTAATAGAGATTAGCTTCCTTGTTGGTAGTTTATAATTGCATCTTGAATAGCTGTAGCAGAGTGGTGTGACAGTCGGCTGTGTAGGACAATTCAATTAATTGCATGTGTGTTTTAATCAGCTGTAACAGCCAAGTTCGATCCCAATAAATTTGTAGTTATTTATGCTTTCTAGGACTTCCAGTAATCATCAGTAGAGTTCAAGAATTGTATTTCAATTCCGGTTGCTGTTGTAACTTTAATTGCATACATAGATTAGACAGATAATGATAGAGTTACAGTAGTCACTGGATAGATCATTTTGGTAAAGGTTGAATGCTGTAGTTTGATGATCTTAATGATTTAACTTCTTGCAAAAGTAATCTTGTTTCATTTCATCATTAGATCATTAACTTTCTGGATTGATTCTGTAAGAAGGATTGTTTCAATTGGGATTTGTAGATGTGTGAATTAGATTAGTTGCTTAGGGAATGAGCTGGCTAAGCATCTAAGTAGGATCATTACTTACATTCATTAATCAACTGCTTAATCTGTTTATGCATAAATTGTGCTTAAATAAAAGACCTTCCTGGGTTTGACAATTTATATTGATCATTCTGTGTGTTAGCTTTAATTAACTAACATATAGAGTGCCCAACAATGACCATAATGAGTGCGGAAGGCTGTTTTAAAAATGTATTCATCCTTGATCCGTACCTGATGGTAACCATATCTTAAATCTATTTTTGAGAAAACAGTCGCCCCTTGGAGTTGATCGAATAGATCGTCAATCCGAGGCAAGGGGTATCGGTTCTTTATAGTCATTTTATTTAATTTCCTGTAGTCTATGCATAACCTTAAGGTTCCATCTTTTTTCTTCACAAACAAAACTGGCGCTCCCCAAGGGGAAACACTGGGCCGAACATATTTCTTATCTAAAAGTTCTTATAACTGAGTTTTTAACTCCGTGAGTTCAATTGCATTCATTCTGTAAGGAGCCTTAGATGTCGATACTGCTCTGTGTTAAGATTTAATATGCTAAGACAGAAAATAGCAGCATTACATTCCATTTCACAATAATAGCATATACAGGATCACTGAAGAAACAACAAGCACATCATAAACACAAGAGACACAGATTTATCCTGGGAAACCCTCATGGGGTAGAAAACCCAGTAAAGCTTCCTCAATATAGATGACCAGCAATATACAAAGATGTAACCCTGAGCATAAGCTCCTCCTTCTCCATAGCAGACCTCAACTCCACAAGTGCGCCACTCTCAAGTGAGTGAGTGTATGTCAAATGAGGAATACACCTCCTCTATTTATACACTACTTCGACTTATCTTTTACACAAGACATGTAGGCTCGTATTTAACCAATGGGTTAAATACCCCACTACAACTAACTGGGCTGACCCCTCTAGGGTGGTCTAATAACCCTTTGACCCACATAACACATACAGGGATGACCCCCACTAGGGAAGTCTAATAACCCAAGTTACCACATTCCGACGGAGGAAAAAACATCTTCGGATATACAATAAGATCTTCAAGGAGGAATGAAACATCTCCAGAATAATAAAGTACAAATATAATATTCTTTGAAGTTACAATATCTCAACACTCCCCCTTAACGAGAAGGATATTATAACAACATCTACATGAGCAAGGAGTCATCAACTTCATACATGATACATCTATAAATCATTGGAAGCTTTCTCAACATCATCAGTAACTCAAGCAGTTACTGGAATATCTTCAATACTGGAACATCAACATCTTTAGTACTGAGTCTTTATCTTCTGCAGCACTCGAACAGCTATAACAACATCAACATCTGGATCCTCACGATCATCAGCATCGTCATCATACGATCATCAGTATCGGGATCATCTCTATCTACAGCATCTGGATCATCTCAATCTACAATATCTGGATCATCTCGATCTACAGCATCTGGATCTTCTCGATCTACAGCATCTGGATCATCTCGATCTATAGCATCTGGATCATCTCGATCTATAGTATCTGGATCATCTCGATCTACAATATCTGGATCATCTCGATCTACAACATCTGGATCATCTGTATTAGTATCCACACCAATACATTTATCATCAAAACATGTATTCTTACTAATACATATATCATCAAAAACGTGTATTCTCACTAATACATCTATCATCAAAAGCATGTATTCTCACTAATACATCTATTATCAAAAGCATGTATTCTCACTAATACATCTATCATCAAAAGCATGTATTCTCACTAATACATCTATTATCAAAAGCATGTATTCTCACTAATACATCTATCATCAAAAGCATGTATTCTCACTAATACATCTATTATCAATACATAGCAGCATACCCTGCAACACACACGATCCAATTACGGGATTATCAATCCCTCTCACCTTAGGACATAGGTCCAAGGATGATACAATCCTAATCCACTTACGGGATGATCAGTCCCTCTCAGTTTAATACATCTCACCATGTCTAGGGACGATGCAATCCCAATCTGTTTACAGGATGATTAGTCCTTATCACTTTAAGACACCTCACCATGTCTAAGGACGAGGCAATCCCAATCTATTTATAGGATGATTAGTCCTTATCACTTTAAGACATCTCACCATGTCTAGGGACGAGGCAATCCCAATCTATTTACAGGATGATTAGTCCTTATCACTTTAAGACATCTCACCATGTCTAGGGACGAGGCAATCCCAATCTATTTACAGGATGATTAGTCCTTATCACTTTAAGACATCTCACAATGTCTAGGGACAAGGCAATCCCAATCTACTTACAGGATGATTAATCCACTCAATCTCATTTAGGGCTATCCTTCCTTTCGGAATTACTGGATTTACTGTCCAAGGATGATTTAATCCACTCAATTCATTTAGGACTATCCTTCCTTTCGGAATTACTGGATTTACTGTCCAAGGATGATTTAATCCACTCAATTCATTTAGGACTATCCTTCCTTTCGGAATTACTGGATTTACTGTCCAAGGATGATTTAATCCACTCAATTCATTTAGGACTATCCTTCCTTTCGGAATTACTGGATTTACTGTCCAAGGATGATTTAATCCACTCAATTCATTTAGGACTATCCTTCCTTTCGGAATTACTGGATTTACTGTCCAAGGATGATTTAATCCACTCAATTCATTTAGGACTATCCTTCCTTTCGGAATTAATGGATTTACTGTCCAAGGATGATTTAATCCACTCAATTCATTTAGGACTATCCTTCCTTTCGGAATTACTGGATTTACTGTCCAAGGATGATTTAATCCACTCAATTCATTTAGGACTATCCTTCCTTTCGGAATTACTGGATTTACTGTCCAAGGATGATTTAATCCACTCAATGCATTTAGGACTATCCTTCCTTTTGGAATTACTGGATTTACTGTCCAAGGATGATTTAATATACTCAATTCATTTAGGACTATCCTTCCTTTCGGAATTACTGGATTTACTGTCCAAGGATGATTTAATCCACTCAATTCATTTAGGACTATCCTTCCTTTCGGAATTACTGGATTTACTGTCCAAGGATGATTTAATCCACTCAATTCATTTAGGACTATCCCTCCTTTCGGAATTACTGGATTTACTGTCCAAGGATGATTTAATCCACTCAATTCATTTAGGACTATCCTTCCTTTCAGAATTACTGGATTTACTGTCCAAGGATGATTTAATCCACTCAATTCATTTAGGACTATCCTTCCTTTCGGAATTACTGGATTTACTGTCCAAGGATGATTTAATCCACAACCGTACATTTAGGACCACGTCCAAGGATGACTCAATCCTCAACCGTACATTTAGGACCACGTCCAAGGATGACTCAATCCTCAACCGTACATTTAGGACCACGTCCAAGGATGACTCAATCCTCAACTATACATTTAGGACCACGTCCAAGGATGACTCAATCCTCAACCGTACATTTAGGACCACGTCCAAGGATGACTTAATCCTCAACCGTACATTTAGGACCACGTCCAAGGATGACTTAATCCTCAACTGTCCACTAAGGACTTCATTCTCGGAGACATATGTCTACGGCTCACTTTAGGACCGAAGTCCAGGGATGATCCAATCCCCACATGTCCACCAAGGACTTCATTCTCGAAGACATACGTCTACGGATCTCTTTAGGACTGAAGTCTAGGGATGATCCAATCTCCACATGTCCACCAAGGACTTCATTCTAGAAGACATACGTCTACGGCTCTCTTTAGGACTGAAGTCGAGGGATGATCCAATCCCCACATGTCCACCAAGGACTTCATTCTCGAAGACATACATCTACGGCTCTCTTTAGGACTGAAGTCCAGGGATGATCCAATCCCCTCATGTCCATCAATCTGTGCCATCTCTCGTTAGATGGGTCTGCTGATATAAACCTCAACATCATTCGAACTCTGTGGTGAGTTTCTTCTTGTATCCATGTCATATGTGTATAGAAACCATATTCAACCTTGTAGCAAAGGTTGACATCCACATCACTTATGGTGATCATTAAGCTCATCAATTCATTATCGATCCTGGGAACCCATACAGAACCTGATTCACACTTCTTCTTTAATTACACTATTAAGAGAATGGTCTTATCTATCCACTTGGAGCAAACATCTTGTCATGATTCTCTTCCTCTTTCTAAGAGAATCTTCTAGCCATGAGCCTTCTATATTTTGTTTTTTTTGTAAATCTTCTTGTTTGAACATCCATCACTCTTTCGGTGTTCATCATTCTTCATGATCTTTCCTACAAAACAAAATTAAGTATATGATTAGTAACACTTCATAATCATGAAATCATTTTGACATGATAACCTATTATGCATACAGATATCATTTACATAGTTGTGCAACTATCTTGACCAATACTTTGGCACAACACTTTCCCATATCCTGTATGCATACAGTGGCTATCTAGATGCCTTCCATCTCTACCAAAACATACTATCGAGAGTGTGCACAACTCTCAGTATGTCAGCAAAGAGGTTTCATTCTAGACAAGCAACAATGGAATGTTTGTCCAACTTACCAATCATATGCATATTAGTAGTATACTATTCAATGCTCTATGAATGTTTACACTCAGCATGAATACAAATATGCATATAATCTATTTATTATTTCAAATAACAACTCAAATACTTATCTTTTATGTTTGTGTGATTGCCTCCCGCTTGATCTTCTAAATGTCTTTTGAACTTCTATTCATTTTGTACCACTTTGCATGCTCAAGTGTGCACTAGTGTTATCCTCATGATCTCATACACAAACATACATTCATTAGTATATTATAAATATTATCAAAACATTATAATTCTAAATAATCTTGAATATGCATAGTGATGATCATAGATAATAAACATTAGTATTCAAGATATCATCAATCAAGATAAAAGACATAATATTCATAAACCCTTGATTACTAGCTTTATGAATAAGCATAACCAATCATACCAAGTATACTTATATAAGGGATCCTAACACAAGGTAAGATTCTATCTTGACATAAGAAAACATACCTGGATTAGTATACTTGCTTAGTTATGTGCAACATACCTAAACAATCTCTTCATTGATTTAGAGATCCTGAGCTAGAACCTGCATGTCTCATAGGTTAAGCATAATATAACAAAGTCATACATACCTCGTAAGTAGAACAAAGATTATGGATGAGTCTTTGTCTTCATGTTGTCATGGTGATGTACCTGTATCTTGTTAGCAGACAACATCAACCTCACACAACACCATAATGCATTAGTACAATCATATAGCCCTAATCAATGAATGTCTTTGATCATTCACATGTATTCATACTGATACTAGGGTGATAAGACAATTTTAACATTAATCAAGATTGTACTAATAAATAATATGAAGACAAACACATCATGAACTTAATCAAGAATCAAATTTCAAGACATACCTGAACCTCCTTAAGTCATACCTGTCGAGACTTCTTGCAGTCTTCTTATGTAAGGCCTTAGCCTCAACTCCCCCTGAAACTTGATCTTGGGATTGATTAGGGTTTGCTAGAGAAACCCTAAGAATTCAATCTTTGACTTTCACACTTTTGAATGGATGGAAGGATGTGTCTTGTTGAGCTGATCAAACTAGCATACTTCAATTTTGAGATCTCCAAAATTTGACCCCTCAAAAATTGCCTTCGAAACTTCTGGAGCTTCTGGATAGGAACCCGAACTAGGGTTTTATGAATCCCACCCTTCTATCCAATCAAAAGGTTCGATCCAAGACTCTAAACTCTTATTTTTCTGAGGAGCTTCCAACCGTGGTTATAGACTTAAAAAATTTCAACTTTTGCTGAAGCCCTAATTTTCCATCTTTCTGATCAAAATCCCAAACAAGGGTTTGATCAAGCCCAGTCTTCTTCTCAACCAAAAAATTCGATCTTGGTCTCTAAATTTCAATTTTCCTGAGTAGCATTCAACCGTGGATTCCGATTCCAAAAATTCTAACTTTCTCCAAAACCCTAAATTCCGGAAGCCATGAATAAAGGTGCTCCAAAAATAATTCTGTTTTGACAGAAATATGTACCTGATTGTTTCTTCTATAACTCCTAAATTTTCGCTCCACAGGGTCTGAAAACGTTTTTTGTAGTAACCTAACCTATCATCTTTCCATCCTGACAGGTCTGACCTCAATTGGATTCTCTGAGAGAGAGTTATGCCAAATGTCGCAATGTGACCTGTTTTGGGACAATACAGGAGAGCGAATTTGTACGACGTGCCACGTGTCACTGTTTGTACTTCGGCCTCTAAAAACTTTTTTGAGATAGCTCGTCCTGTTATCTTTCCATCCTGACAGGTCTGACCTCAATTGGACTCTTTGAGAGAGATTTATGCTACGTGTCGCAACGTGACCTGTTTATGGGATAATACAGGAGAGCAAACTTGTACGGCGTTCCACGTGTCACTGGTTCAACTTCGGCCTCTGAAAACGTTTCCTGAGATAGTACAGTCTGTTTACTACCTGTCACTTTTTACGAAATGTTATTTGGAGCTTCCTAGCCCAAGTTATGACCTTTTTTCCAAGGTCACCTGATTTTGACTGAGATCTGGAAGAGGCAGAAACCCTAACTTGTACTGATCATAACTTACAAAGTACAACGAATCTGAGGTTTCCCTTTGGACACAAGATACCTGGGGATGTTATATCCGACCTGTAAACGTTTCAGATCCTGACCCTTCCCAGAAATGGATTTATAGCGAAAGTTCCACGATGACTGGTTTTTTCTATGTAAAACCCTAACTTTCAAATTGTCGTAAGTAAAGCAAGTGTCATAAGTGCCATACCTTGCCTTCCTTCAGGTTAGCTCTGATACCATGTTAATATTTAATATGTTAAGACAGAAAATAGCAGCATTACATTCCATTTCACAATAATAGCATATACAGGATCACTGAAGAAACAACAAGCACAGCATAAACACAAGAGACACAGATTTATCCTGGGAAACCCTCATTAGGTAGAAAACCCAGTAAAGCTTCCTCAATATAGATGACCAGCAATATACAAAGATGTAACCCTGAGCATAAGCTCCTCCTTCTCCATAGCAGACTTCTCCTCCACAAGTGCGCCACTCTCAAGTGAGTGAGTGTGTGTCAAATGAGGAATACACCTCCTCTATTTATACACTACTCTGACATATCTTTTACACAAGTACACGTAGGCTCATATTTAACCAATGGGTTAAATACCCCACTACAACTAACTGGGCCGACCCCTCTAGGGCGTTCTAATAACCCTTTGACCCACATAACACATACAAGGCCGACCCCCACTAGGGAAGTCTAATAACCCAAGTTACCACATTCCGACGGAGGAATAAACATCTCCGGATATACAATAAGATCTTCAAGGAGGAATGAAACATCTCCAGAATAATAAAGTACAAATATAATATTCTTTGAAGTTACAATATCTCAATACTCTGGGTATTAGATCAATTGTGAAATCTATATCCCTTTTTGGAGGTAGTTCCTGGATTTCTTCCGGAAATATGTCTTTAAAATCTTGTAAAATTTGTATATCATCTAAATTTAATTTACTTTCAGATTCTCTGCTATCCATTATATAAATAGAAAAACCCTTACATCCCTTTCTTACATATCTTTTTAATTGTTAAGCTAATATTTGTTTAAGAGTGGTTTTTCTAGGAATTCCTGTCACCTTAACTATATTTCCTGATTTATCTGTGCAAGTGAAAGTTTTATCAAGACAATTTAATATGAATTTCTGCTCCTCTAACCAGTCCATTCCAATCAAAAAATCATAAGAACCTAAAGGCAGAATATTCAGGTTTGCACTTGTATTTAACTCATTCATAAAAAATTCACAATTTTTAACCCGACCAGTGACCTTGCGTTTAGTACCTGTAGCTAATTGTACCAACTATGATTTTTCAAAATTTCCAGGTACTAGATTACATAATTCCACAATTCTGGGTGCTACATAACTTAAACTTGCACTCGGATCAATCAATATAGAGATAGGATGATTCTTTAACATACCTGGAATTTCAACCATGGATGTTTGGTGATCTGCCTATCGGTTTTCTAGGGAATCATTGATTCTAGGCATGCTCCTCGCCTTATCTCCAACTGTGATGGCTTTTTGCATAGAGTGAACTTTATTAAAAGTTTTGTTTCTTTTACGGAAATCCTTAAAATAATGTGGGTCACCACATTCCCAACACTTTAATGGATCTTTCTGAGCAGCATGCTTATTAAAGGGTTCTCTTTCTTTTATAGCAGGAGGTTGGGGTTTGTAATTTTTGTGGTTGTTACCCTGATATCCCCTGTAATTGTTTCCAGTATTTTGATCAAATTTATGATTAGTGTTTCTTTGGAAGTTATCCCTTTTCTTCACATTCTAGCTCGGCATACTTTCTCTTCTGTTTTTGCTCTATTCGTAACAGTAGTTTTCCTTCCTCATGGTTTCTTGTAATGTTTTTGGGTTATCAAATTCAATTCGTTCCTTGAATGGGGTAGGTAAACAGCTGAGGAAACACTGTATTTTTGGCTTTTTATCAACTATATAAGGCACATAACGGAGTAGACTCAGAAATTTACTGCTGAGCTCTTTCATATTCATGGCTCCTAATTCAACTCATAGAATTCCTTTTCCTTTTCTTCATAAAACTACTCTAAAAGGTATTTCTCCTTAAATAACCTTTTAAAAGTTTTCCAATTCACTCCCCGCTCGTTTATGCCTTTAACTTTCTTAATATCCTACCACCATATATCAGCTTTTCCACTTAGGTTGTATATCGCCATTTTTTCCTTAAGTTCATCAGAATAGTTGTATATCTGAAAGTATTTCTTCATGCCTGATAACCAATTTGTTCATCAGAATAGTTGTATATCTGAAAGTATTTCTTCACCTTTTTCAATTTCGCCATTAAACATGGGGGGTTTGATTTTCTTAAATTACCCTGAAATTTCCTCATATGGTCTGTACTTCCTCTTACCTTTATGCTGGTCATTTCTTTCACTGGAATCTTCATGTTCTTGCTTTAATGATTCATCATTGGATGTTTCATTCCTATGGCTGGAAAAATCCAACTTTCTTCCCTTTTGTTTAGGGGGTGTAGTTGCCTTCCCTTCCTTATGCTTATCCTTCTCATTGCTATGTATCTTGGCTAGTAAGATAGTATTTAGTTCCTCTTGAGCCTTCATTATCCGTTCATTTTCCTCCCTAAATTTTTTCAACTCTGCTCTTAATTCCTCAACATTATCTCTGCTTTCATTCAGCTGCACCCAAAGTCTACTTCGTCGAGTACCTTCCGGTGGGGGTGTCTCTTCAGGCATCCCAAACTCTGCCATTTCTTTCTGGATAGCACAGTTTGATTCCTAATACCTAAAATTAGTAAAAGTACAAAACAAATACAAAATATAACATTAGTTTAAATTTTTTAACAATAGCAGAAATGATTTGAGCCATCTTAGGCCAAGTGCTGTAACACAGCTCTGATACCATATGTAAAAACCCTCAAAAATGTAATTTTTTTTTTGTTTGTTTATAATATAAAACTGGAAAATTCTAAGCAAGCCCAAGAACCTTGTGGGTAAGTTAGTTGAAAACTTGGAATAAACTTCTTTGAGAAGCATACCTTCTTTTAAGTATCACATAGACCTAGATGAAAACATGAAGTTGGGAAATAGTTTGGCTTGTTTTTTACAAAAAAAACTGCTGATTTTTATGTTTTGCAACTTCGGCCTCTTCAAACCCATATCTTCCTTAGGAATTTCAACTTGAAGTAAAAACAAAGGTTTTACAGAATTGAATTAGCTTTCAACTTGTATTTTTTTTTATTTTTTTCATGTACATATCATGGGACAAATTTGCTGTCAACCAATGGCATAGACTTGAAAAGCTTAGGTATGGATAATGAGGGACCTGTGTTGACGACATTTTTTTGATAGATGGTTATTCATTTTAGGGAAAAAAATTGTATGCTCATAATCTACACACAATAAACTTGATCCTGGACTATATTTCAATATTTTTAAGACTTGTGAACTATTTTTTATTATTTATCGAAATAGCGTATGTTCAAAAAATGGTGCATTATCGACACATGTTTTTGTCTTCACATTTTCTTTCAAATGTTACTCTTATCAAACAAACTAAAACAAACCCATTGAGGAGGACACTTCAAGGAACATCCCTGTATTTTTTTAAATTTTTTTGGCTTCGTCATTGTGATGATATTGAATTTTCATTGTGATGATATTGAATTTTCATTGTGACTGATTTTTCAGTCACTTAATTTTTTAATGATAAAGTTTAGTAAAAAAATAGAAAAAAAAAGGTAATCCTAAATGAAATTGAAAAAAACTGATATTACTTGAAAGTATATTGAATGATGAATCTACTGGTATAAACTCCGACATGTAATTCTCATTTTTTGCAGTGGTCCGACCTTGTTAAAGTGACGCATTTTTGAATTCTATAGAAATGGTGCTAGAATTGTTGACTAGAAACTCTCGGGTGAGAAAATGTCTTCTAAACTCTCGGCCTAGACTTTAGTTCAAACTCTCATCCAAGAGTTTTTTTTAAAATACAGCGCAGCGATTGGTTCAAACTTTCAGCCTAGAGTTTTTTGAACTCTTGGCCTAGAGTTTCAGTTTGACTTTTTTTCGCATGATCATCCGCCCGCGCTCCATTTTTTTCACTCCGTTTGTCACCAAAGTGTTTCCTAGGTTTGTGATTTCACCCACCTATATGTGTATGTATTTATCTAAATGTTCATGTTTCGTCTTGATGAAATGTTTTGACCTAACCTGTCTGAAGAGACTAACTATACTTTTACCATCAAGTTTGTGAATTCAAAACTTGCAGATAGAGTGCATAAAGATGTTTATTGTTATTTTAAACTCATTCTAAGGTAACAAAATTAGATGGATGTGATTGAAAACTTGAAGTTCACCAAGGTTCTTCGTGCATTTTTTTGAGTCTTACTTAGCTTTACAAAGCTAATGCATGAAAAAACTCCTACCTTGCACATGTTACAGAGATTTGACTCTATTCTACTCTAAGGGAAAACAACTTATATGAAAAGGTCATATTAAGAGTGTTAACCTTGCTAACCAAGCCTTAAGGAAGACTTAAATCCAAGGATAGAATTTAGCGCAATAAAAGATGAGATATTAAAGTAATGGTAAAAACAATGGTTTTTGGATCATGGCGAAGGCATGTCAAAACTATACAAATGTGGGTTTCAAAAAGGTAATCACATTACCCAACTGGCTCATGAATGAGCACCACGTGATCACATGCTTGATTGTATAGACAAACCCTTCTCAAGGGTTCCAAACATCAAATGGATTGAGAGTGGTGAGGAAGAGAGGAGGTCGGGCCTCTTCCTTCGGCCTCCATGGCTGTTCTGGCCTTCCTACATAACCTCACACTCTGATACATGCGTTTCCCTTTGGGTGATGGCGTGGTGGCACAAATCTATACCTGGATCGTTTATCTACCAGCATCGTCCATGAACAAGAAGAAAGGATTGAAGGTAAGGTTTCTCAATACCAGTAAAAAAATTCTCTTTAAGCTTTCAGTTTACGAAATTTATAAGACTTATGCTCAAAAGTTGTGATATTTGACAGGGTTTTGACTCCACGTTGCCCGGCTGGTAGGAGGGCGTAAAAAAAAAATGGTATAAAGAAGACAACCTGTTGACTCCTTTGTCCAAGTAATTCTTGGTCAAGCTCGTCGAGGCCTTGGTGGACTTCAACGTTGAATGCTATGCTTGTTTTAAGTTTGTAGTTAGGTTGAGAAATGGTTGAAACTTCAAGAACTTCCTGGAACAAATCGACGTCTGTCCGAAACATGGAGAATATGTAAATTTTTAAAGGTTTTCGGTCCTCCATCGTTTACGATGTAGAGTTGACCTAAATGTAAAAGAATTTTTGGTGAAACGGGGTTTTATTCTTGCAGTTGCATGTTTTAAAACCAAACTTGGGGTTTCACCCAAATGTAAACGATACGGTTTTTGTTTTGGACTCAGTCCTCTAAAATGCTTCTGATAAATGTAAATACTTAGCTCTAAAATACTTATGATAAATGTAAATACTTAGCTTACAATGATACATTTTTAATCTATAGATCCGAATCTCCAGAAATGGCATAGGAGTTGGGTAATCATTTTTTATAAGGTTTTCAAATCTGGATTTTTCATTATACTAATCTCAGAAGTTTAAATGCTGCATGTTTAGTAAAAGAATTGGACTAAAAAGGAAAGTTAATGATTGTTTTCAAATGGCAGAGTAAAAATTTGAATGTTTGACATTTGCTTCTTAGTTTAAAAAGGAAGTAAAAGAAGCTGTAGTTTTAACCTCACGGCCGAGGTTGTTCTTCCTAAGGTTTTGACTCTATGGGTTAAAATCCATCTATTCTGATTCGTTTTAAAAAACTAGGGTATGCGTGATTAGCAGATCTTTATCATCTGATTAGCAGGTCTTTATCATTGGATTTGTAGATCCCAAGGTTTAATTAGAAAATAAAATAGAAGTCTAAAAAAAATAATTTGGATTTCATTAAAGATAAACCCTAACTAAGAATTTGAATTAAATTACATTCAAGGAAGTATGCTAAGATAATAACCACCTAAATGTCAGAATTCTAGTCCAAATTTAGATTAAAAAAAATTACATATGATCCGAAGCTATTAAATATATATATATATATATATATATATATATATACATATATATATATATATATATATATACATATATATATATATATATATACATATATATATATATATATATACATATATATATATATATATATATACATATATATATATATATATATATATATATATATATATATAATAAACTAAAGATCTACACCTATGTGGATAAATTGGGGGTGAACTCTGAGGAGAGTTTTCAACGTTTATTCTAATTATTACGGGTTATAAGGAAAACAACAACAATTATTTTAGAAATAAAAACTAGTTTTCATGTGTTAATTGGAATTTAAGCATTACTCTAATTTACAGAAAGCATAGATAACCAGGAATTCAATAAAGCTAACCTTTTGGTTATAATAAGTACTACAGTTCCATGAACAACGCAATCAGATCATTATGAAATAAAATATAGAAAAGGAACCTGACACCAATGCTGGAAAACCAAGAATGGCTTCGCTGTTCCACCCAACCAATTCCCGTAGCAGTCAAGCTCCAGAACCCCTGAGCTTTTCTGCTGAACTACCTGAACAAAAATCCACAATGCGCCATCTCTTGCATTGAAATTTTCAATCCCTATCCAATGCTAGCCTCTTGCTGCTCATGGACTTACTATTTGTAGTATTTGCCTAAGTCTTGGCCATTTATGAGCCTCCTGCTCTTCAGCACTCATCTGGGAGTGGAGGCCTGATTTTTAGGGATGATGCCTCCTGCATCTTTAACAGTACTTGACACTTGTCTTTTTCCTCAAGATGTTCAACAGACACTCTTCAATAGCTAGGTCCATCCTTGTATCCTGTTTTATTATATTAAATAATCATAAAAGTAATATTCTTAATACAACTGTTTTATTTTTGACTTCTCAGTAAAAAATAACAAAATAATTATAATTGTTTTTAATATTCTTTCGCTTGCAGAAATAATAAAATATTTATTATTTTGGGGGTGTTACAAAAGAGTTGCGAGCACAAAATGGAAATAATTCGGTACTATGCCATTAATTCTTTTGTTAAATGGTTATGATAACAATATGAATGAGATAAGAAGGCTCAAATTGAAAACAAATGATCATGATAACAAGATGAATAGTCATGATAACAAGAAGATAGAAAGATCAATTCCTTTGTCAAAAGGTCATGATAGCAAGATGAATGAGATTAGAAGACTCAAATGGGAGGTAACCACCTTCATGCAAATACATAGGTGGAATTACCTCATGTTGGAATCCAAGTTTGAGTTCTCTCTAGCTTTCCAAGTTTGGGTGCTCTCTAGCTTTATAGGGTGTTAACAAGATTTTGGCCATATACAATACCTTCCACAGTTAACAAGATTGTGTCCAATTCCCAAATTCCAAAAAAGATCCTATATCTCTCCCTCCCTCAATGTATTTTCATGTTATTTTACTATTATGTAAATTTGTAAAACAATGTATCTACCATGTTTTTAGTGTTAGAATTCACATAAGCAAGTTTTCAGTTTTTTCATATATTATTTTCCTATTATGTAAATTTGTAAAACAATGTGCCTACCATGTTTTTAGTGTTAGAATCTACATAAACAAGTTTTCAACTTTGTCATGGCTATTCAAATCAAAACTCTAGATTTTATGTTGCAATATTAAGTGATAATATCTTAATTTTTTTAATATAAATATAATTATTATTAATAAAATTATATTTTGTAATCATTCTCCCACATATAAATGAATTAAAACACTTCTATTTTTATAATTTAAAGTATAATCTTATTAGTATTAATAATAATATAATAATATACTCAAACAAAATATTTAAATTAATTTTATTTAAAAAATAAAAACTTTATACATTAATTTTGTTGAGTTTTTATATAGATATTGGATGAGTTTTGGATTAATATATAATCTTCCTTTATTTATGAATAAATGAGTTCAAAGGTTAATGTTGGTAAGATGAATATTTCTTACATATATGGATGACTATTTAATTTATGGAGATATCTATAGTTTAATTTTTTTATTGATTCTAAATTTTTATTTTTATTTTAAATTTAAAAAACTAAAACTTTATATATTAATTTTGTTGAGTTTTTATATAAATATTGGATGAGTCTTGGATTAATATGTAATCTTCTTTTATTTATTAATAAATGAGTTCAAAGATTAATGTTTGTAAGATAAAGACTTCTTACATGGATAAATATTTAATTTATGGAGATATCTATAGTTTATGGATGACTATTTAATTTATGTAGATATTTATAGTTTAATCTTCTTATTCATTCTAAATTTTAATTTTTATTCTAACTTGTAATTTAAAAAAAATAACATGTTTATTAGATGGATAAACAATATTACTTTTTTTCAAATTTATATGAATATATAAAATTAATTTTAGATTCATAAATGATATTACTTTTCTTCAAATTTATATAATTATATAAAATTAATTTTAAAATATATATAAAATATATTATCTTTCTTTATATATATATGTGTGTACACGTGTCAAATTTGCAATAAGGATAATTTTTGCCTTTGTATTTTTTCCAAAGATTCAATAATTTGCTCTACATATTAAACAATTTAGGTTTTAATTTTGAAGATTGTTAATAAATAATTTTAGGAGAATAATTTTTTAAATAAGCATTATTATTAAGATTCACAAATCTATTTAGTGTGGTGTATAGTATAATTTTTTTTTCCCGAAAATTAGTAAACCTATTATAATTTAGTTGTCAAAACTAGTATGAGGATAGTCATTACTAGTTGCTATACATAAATACAAGTTGACTGATCACCATTATTCAAGAAATACAAGCTCTTAGCTAATGAAAAACAATAATTTTAGGTCTTACTACAAAACATAAATAATTATTATATAACCATAAAATTCGATTATTTAATCAACATAACTGCTCAAATATGTTTCTCAAGGCTTTCTCTAAAACTAGCTTAGAGCTTCTCACTAGACCTAGCAGCTACATGCATCAACTAGATTATGGGAATTCATTGTCTGAGTGCTTGTGTGATTTATTTGGGTTGCACCATTCCTTTCTTCATGAGCTTCGAATGAATTTGGATTTTATTTTAGTTTCATAACTTCCAGTTCATGTGCTTAATTGACTCTGCATAAATTTTGAGCCTTTGATTTTCATTTCATGCAAAAGGCTTCACATCTACCAGCAATGCATTGTTCCATGAAAAGTTTTTGGAATGATGTGTCTTTCCTTTACTTAAGCTCCAAAATATTTTAACTTCATTAAGTCATATTTATGCTAGATTGAATTGGCTTATGGGTTTTTTCGATGGATGAGACTAGGGATCAATTCTCTTGGCCACCGTAATTTACAAGCAAGCAACATTTCTGTAGATTTTTTGGCATGTGCTTTTTGCCAAATTTATTGTAAAGGGGTTATTGGTCAGGTTTTTTATATACCTTTTCACTTAAGTCTTCATTTCTCATACAATTTCAGGCATTGCAAAAAGTATTCTCCTCTATTTCGTATTTCGAGTGAGTGGTTGAAGACCACCTTAATTTGTTTTTGAGATAGTTAATTTCTCATGAGATCAATAAATATATGTTGATTCCTCTGTTGTAAATGGATAACTAACATGGATTTTTTTGTTGGGATTCATATCGAGGATTGTTGTCCTTGATGGTTTTATGGTACCTCTCATTCTGCAACTTTGAGTAACGGATTGTATGCTACTTGTGTTGATGTTTTAGAGTGTCACTAGGAATTTTACTCCATAACATGACCAACTATTTTTGCACTCGAAATTTGGAGCTAGCCACTTTATTTCTGGTACATGTCATTATGCACCTTTAAGTAATGGATTGTGTGCCACTCATGTAGTCTATAGTCTTAGAGTGTCACCAAGTGTTTGTTTCTGTGGATTGTACTTCCTTGTTTTGCAATCTCTTGGAGCTCACCACTTTGGAGTGTTTCTTGTTCAGTTTGTTTGGAATCTTTGCCACTTTTAGCTCATACCTCCATATTTTTTCCATCATTTGTGATATCCATTTTCATCATCGTGTCCCCCTAGTTTAGCATTGTGGCTGGGTAGTATGCAATGCTTCCTCAAGTGATTTTTTATTCACCATTTTGATCGAAATCAACGGTCTTTGCTGTGATAGTTGTACACAGTTCATTGATTATGTTGTCTCGATAGTTGTAGCAGCTAATGACACATGCACTTCGTCCAGATGGATTGTTTTCCATATGGACACTCCATATATGATGTTTTATTGATTGCAAATGAGTACCTAGTCGGGCCTTTTGTGGTAAGACTCAATTTTAGAGGATCAGTTCATTTTGGGGGGATGGTGTGCATTCAATTCTCATTTCCTTGGCAGTTTGAAATGTGAATTTTTAGCATTGGTGGTTGACTCCCTTTTGGAGAGTATTTTTTATCATATGAGTTTTTCTCCTTTTCTCCACTTATGTGAGTTTGTACATGGGTACCTTATTAATGCCTGTTTTCGGGACCCATTTTTTTTTCTTTGTTTACTCTCTATGTTTTGCTTAGGGTGGGTGTTGGTGTTTTCCAATAAAACCAACTATTGATAGTTGTAAGATGACATAGGTATCCTTATCTGCCCATCTATTCTTAGCTAATGTTAGGCCTCTTCCATTCTTATAAATGGAACATATTCTCTTTTATTTGCATGAGATATCAATATTTTTTTTTGGCTCTATTTCTAATGAGGCTTAGTCACGATATGGATTAAATTATCTCAGATTTCTACATGGTGTATAGTATTATGTTTTTTCAAAAATTGAAAAACTATCGTAACTCAATTGTCAAAAGTGGCATGAGGATAGTCATCACTAGTTGCTATCTGAAAATGCGAGTCGACTCATCACCATTATTCAAGTAGGACGAGCTCTTTTTTAATCAGAAGCAGTTTTAGGTCTAAGTTACTGCAAAACATAAATAATTATCATAAAGATAATAATTATCAATATTTTTTAATTCACTATGTTATTGTTTAGTAGACATTTGTCTAGTTAAGAAGAGTTATATTGGTTTGGAGACACTTAAATATATAACTAAAATTAGTAAACATAGTTAAAATTTCATCATGATTCAAATTTCATGCATGTTGAAACTTTTTAATCAAAATTTTAACTTCCTCTATTATCATATTCCAACAAAGAAGAAAAGCTACAAGTTTAGTAAAATCCTATTGATTTTAGTGCTATAATTTTTTTCAATATCTTATTATCAAATTCCCACAAGAACGAGTTCAGTTACAAGTTTAGTAAAATGCTAAATCTAGTGCTATAATTATTTTTAATATCTTATGATTTAAATTTTATTTAAATTGCTATAATTATTTTTAATATCTTATAATATAGATTCTATAATTATTTTTAATATCTTATAATTTAGATTCTATTTAAAGTGTTATAATGATTTTTAATATCTTATAATTTAGATTCTATTTAAAGTGTTATATTTATTTTTAATATCTTATAATTTAGATTCTATTTAAAGTGCAATTTATTGTGTTATATTATTTGTTTTTTAAGATTTTAAATATTAAGAAATTGATTTTCAATTTTTCTTTAATCATACATTGTTATACTAAGCAAAAAAGTAAAGCATCTTTTAAGAAAAAAATATTGTCCTTTTAACTAATAATATTGTAATTGTAAATACAAATTATTGATGTGAAAACATAGTAGATATATTACTTCAAAGTAACTTAATCCAACGAGTATTACATTGAGAAAGTAAATTAAAATGTTGGCCCATGAATAGTGTCTTTTGTTACCCACGCTTATTTTTTTCCATAATCTTTTCCCATGTGCCCTCAGTTGGGTGTATCAGTGGAAAAATGTACTTTGTGGAAATCTTAAGTTCCAGCTTGGGATGACGTAGGTTGACTAGATTTTGTCACTAAGTTTTATAGTTATATATAATTATATGAAAAGGAAAATTGGATATTGAAAAGTGTTTAAATTTTTTTCATTAAAATTTTGTTTTAGAGAATAATTATAATTAAACATTTTGATTATAATTATGAAACATTTTGTCTTAGATTGTTCATTATTATGTATTTTGGTTAAATTTGTATTTATGTGATATATCATTTTTCATACTATATTAACTTGCTCCAAGGTATGCTGGTTTTCCTAGTTAAGGGTTTCCAGGGTAAATCTCTAAATACTATGTGTGAATGTTGTGATGTAATATCTGTTTTGCTTAAAAGAATTTGCATGCTTTGCTTCTCTACACAAGTTTGAAACTTACAATTCATACATAATGCATTCACATTTATTATTATTTATTATTCTTGTGTGCAATGAGAAGTTTTGTGAAATTGAACCATCACTAATTTGGAAAAAGAAACATATCTAGATTCAACTAACTAACTGTAGACAAGTGAAATATGGTTCCACCTATTAATATAGCACATTTTGTTAAAGAATTAAGGATAAATTTCTATAAAAAAATTGACCATTCTTATTAGATTTTGGTAAGAATTTTCTTGTACTTTAAGTACAAGCTATCATTTTTCATGTGAAATCTCAAGAGAAATCAAATATTTTAAATGTATCAAATCAAATAAAACTTAAATTCTTTACCAACCAAATTCTCACACCAATGAAATTTCAAACCATACTCAAATTTTCCATTAAAAAGTATTTAATAATTTGGAAGTATGAAATCATTTTTCATGTGAAATCCCAAAAAGAAATGCAATATTTTAAATGCACCAAATCAAATAAAACTTAAATTCTTCACCAACCAAATTCTCACACCAATAAAATTTCAAAACCATACTCAAATTTTCCATTAAAAATATTTAACAATTTGAAAAAAACCATTTTTTTAAATATATTTACCTCTATTCTTCCCTTCTTAAATGGCAAAATAAAATTAAGATTTTAAATTTTTTTTACAACTTTTACATCCGGTGTTTTATGAAAAGTTCAACATAATTTTGTTTACTTTTAATATATTTTATTCATATATATATATATATATATATATATATATATATATATATATATATATATATATATATATTTTAAATTTTTTATTATATATAATATATATTCCTTACCCTTATAAAACTTTTAAGTTTTATAGGTTATTTGATTAATTTATATAAAAAAAAAATGATATTAAATAAAATCCAAGTCATAACACGTTTAAATTACATTATTAAATTTAGATATGGAAAAGACATTGAAAACAAATACAGTTTATCGATAAAAAGACGAAATAGCAGTATTTCACGGACCAACTATTCGTGATGTAACTTTACGTTTGTCTTTTATATGTCATTGCCACTAAATCCATGGAACGGGAAATCCAATAAAAGGTTGTAATGCAAATAAAAAGTGGACGTACTAAGTTGTTTTATTGCTAGAAGTGCCATGTAACGGTCCCCATCGTTGAGCACTAGATGACAAGGGGTGGTCATGAACTTGGTCACTAACTCTAAACACCACACAAGATATCTTGAAGCAAGTTGCCCCTCTGGAAGAGAGGGGCTGCCCTTTGAAAGAATAAAAACGGTATATGGAGACTTAGTTTGAAGGAATAAAAACAGTGTATGAATACTTAGATATGAAGGTTGCCACCTAAGCATACGTTGATAAGAATCCAAAAATTTGAATCATTAAGGAGATGAATCTTACGATATTGGGGTGTATGTCATCAATGAGAAATTTGCACATATTAAATGCTAAATTATATATTCAATTTGACATAGACTTGTTTTTTAAATATAAATAATAATTTTATTTTCAATAAGATAACATTAATGTTATTTATTAGTGGGATTTTCAATAGGATAATATTAATGTAAACTAGCATAACCACTTAACTTGTGGTTGGTGAACCACAAGTTAAGTGCTATGAACGAGTTATTTGTTACTTGTTCTCTATGCTTAGTTGTAATCACGTTTTGTCTATGACTCGGCTACATGTTACCTTCTTTAGTTAGATGTGTTGTTTGTCACTACTTGTTATCCATGCATGAGTTATGAGTTATTCATGCATCAACTACCAATTGCTTTTTATATATATTTATTTTATAATTGTTTATTTTGAATTTTGAATGACGCCCATAAAATCAATCTGAACATTACACTTGTCACGTCCTCCTTCAATCTAAGAAAAACATAGATGGTAGTCCACCCCAAATTCTAAGATATAAACACCTATCGGTGTAATTAATAACCCATTAATTTTATATTCACAAAGATGGGTAGATTGTGTTTTTTTAAATAAGAAATCTATGATTGTTTTCCATAATTCAAAGTCCTTGAATAAAAACATTTATAACATATTTTCAATATAAATACAAATAAAATGTAAACCAAGATACACTATTAAAAAAATATTATTAATATTATATAGTAAGTATAACTAAATTAAAATGGGGAGGCAAGTGCGGGGATCCTCATTGATCCCAAAGGGAATGTAGTGTTAACCTTCGCATGCGGTTTAGGGACAACAAATAACAACCAAGTAGAGAGATATGCTCTATACCTGGGACAGAATCAAACTGTTTCCCTTGGAATCCAATCGCTCGTTGTTATAGGAGACTCCCTTATGATCATCTTTCAAACTAGACATAAGCAGGATATTGTGGATCAAGTCGCGGGAAGGCTACACAAGCACATCATTGGTATTCTTGTTCGAATCTTGAGCACTCAGTTCTTTCATGTTCGAAGGGAAAACAATGCATTAGTTGTTAGCTTGCAATTGAAACATCCCTTTTACCAGGGAAAATTTTAGGGGCAAAATTTAGCCCATGGGCTAATTTTCGATGTTTTTTTTCAAAAAAATATTTGCCATTTATTTATTTATTTCCAATATGATTCGCTCAAATTCCATAGTATTAATTTTTTAATCTAAAAATCACCAAAATTCTCCCAAAACTATATAAAACCCTTACAAATTTGAATATTTTTTAAAAAATATCGCCAAACATTTTATGGTTGGGACTTTGATAATTAGTAAGATTTGCCAAGGTTTCTACACTTTAAGAAAATTATGGATCCTTAAAATTTTCCCTTCCTTTTACCTCGTGGGGGCATACAAAAAATGGGGGCCAACGTGTAACATATTGGATCCCTTAAGGTTTCATTTCTATAACCACATGGAACATCACACTAATGATCAATATCATGTGTCTTCATTCATTAATGCACAGAGCCATCAGATCAATCTTTGTTTAATGTGCCAACGGGTGAATTCATGAAGATGGATGTCTATTTCGTGACAATCGGGGGGTGGAGAACCATAGCGAAAGTTATTCGGCCGAATAACTTATGTTATTCGACCGAATAACATAATTTACTCGTCCAAATAAAGTTAAATTTGTTCGGTCGAACAACCATTCACGGTCGACTGTTAAAAATAATGACGACTCAGAAGTGCACGCGAGGCATAGCCGACCAAGAAAGTTTCCGGTGATTTTTTTTGGAATGTTATTCGAACGAATAATGGTTTGGCCGAATAATTATTCGTCTGAACAATTATTTGGCCGAACAATTATTTGGCCGAACAATTTTTCGGCCGAATAATTGTTCAACCGAATAAATGTTTTAAATATAAGGCCGGCTGCGGTTGTTTTCTTACATTCTTCCGCCGAACATTTGCGAGCCCTACTCCTGTGAGATTTGCAGGCCCTACTGCTGCGACCTTGTGGCCACCTTTCTGCTGTCACCTGGCCTGGCCTTGCGACCACCCTGCTACTGCTGCTGCAACCTGGATGCCACCCTGTTGCTGCTGCTGCAACCTAACTGCCACCCATCTACTTCTATTGTAACCTTGCCGCCACCCTGCTGCTGCTACCTAGCCGCCACTCTGCTACTGCGACCTGGCCGCCACCCTGTTGCTTCTACCTGGCCTTGTGGCCACCCTGCTGTTGCGACCTGTCTGCCACCCTGTAGTTGCGACCTACCCTTGCGGCCACCCCATTCTTCTTCCTATTGGCCGTGATGCTGGATGTAGAGATCGATGACGTTGGAAATCTGTATTTCTCTCCATTTCTCTAGGTAGGTTGGACAATTTGACCTAAACTACTAAATCATGTCATATATGCATAATCAATTACATTGGAAAAAGAAAGAAGAATGCATATTGGAATGTTGAAGATAAGATGAGACAATCTGAATATTTATTTACTTTTTTTATATAGCATAGGTTTGATTGAAAATATTCGAAATATTCGAACCTGAATATATCCAGACAATGTGTATAATAGAAAATCTATGTATTGCGAAGCTGTAAATTGGGATGAACGAATTGGTTCCAAAAAATCATTGTCAATGAAGTCGTTATTGTTTACTCCCTTTCTAACAGTTTCTCCTAACTCAATTTCTTTCTGTAGTGCCCCTAGACTACTGTAGACATTGAGGGCACCTACTGAGTCACCCTGCTGTTTGAAACATTAATAAAATAACCCTATGATTTTATTTTGAGTATATTTATGATTATGATTGATTGATATATGTGCATTTGGGTAGTTATTGTGAATGGACGATTTCATGTTGTTTAACGATTAACTTTGATATGAAAATTGTACACATGAATAATGCTTAACGACTAGCTGTATGGTGATTATATATTTGGCGACGAAATGTATATTTGATAAGATGAATGAGCAGTTTGAATAAATCATAAATGTTTAACAATGCTAGAGTTAGAAACCAGATGATGATTGTTGAGAACAGTGCTACTGATAATTTGTTGTGAGAAGTGTGGGTAGAAACAAGTGAGACGGTTCACCAATGGACACACAAAGGAACATGGAGGGTCGTAGAGTACGGGTAAATCACACACAGGGGAAGCGACGACGATGTCAACTTCCGACAAGAATACCACGCATGAGCAGATAAGCATTGATCCGCTTGCTCAAGAGGAATGCGTGAGGACGTACGAGGTGGGCCACGACGGAGCTGGTCACGTACGAGTTGAGGGGCGCGCAGTGAGAACGGACTCACTCCTCAGCGCCATTAGTCCCTAGATAGCATGTAGACGGAGGATGGATGGTAACGGTTCCTAAAATCCCTACAAAAGTTCCCGCAAGTCAAAACGGAAAGATGGTGGCAGAAGGGCCCGACGATGCGGTACCCTGTCGAGAACGGAAAGAATGGATGCAAGGACCCAACGATGAGGTACCATGCCAAGGAATGGAAACCATGGATGACTGGACCCGACGGAGTGGTGCCATGTCAAGGAATTAAAATTAAGGAACTAGGAGCCCAACGGCGCGGCACCGTGATCCTAGTGAGTTTGATTGTTAGATTAAACTGCATAAAAACTTAGGAGAATAACTCTAGATTATTACTTAGCAAATGCATAACAGTAGCTTAGACATTTGCACATGAATAGTTATTTTGTTGAGCATTTAAATTAATAGAAATTATTATTTAGGAGCAAAATAGATTAGACACCTAGTCAACTAAAAGCTAGGAGTTGATTAAAATATCTGGGGGACAAACTAGAGCAAACTTAGGGATGTAGGTGCACTGCCCAGAGAAACTGACACTTGGATGGGTGAGTGTTTTAATTAATTAAATAATTAAAAATATTTAATTATGCATGAAGCGACATGTGTCGCAGGAGATTTCCCTTTATAAGGAAGGCTTAAGGAATGGGTAAGGGCCCATGATTTGGACGATTGTCGTACTTTTTGAATGCCTCAAAGACTTGCTGATATCTAAGGGTTTGGCTGAGAAATCCTGGTGGGAGGGGAAGCCCAAGCTGGATTTCTGAAAAACGTGTGTGAGCTCTACGACCCAAAGCTCGGGGGAGGCCATGCGACTGAAAGCATGAGCCTATGGTTGGGTGGCGAAGCTAACGGTTGCTTCGCCTATGGTTAAACGAGCTTTGCTGGTTATGGTTATGGTTTGTTTTAGCTTTGCTAGATTATTCATTTATTTAGTTTATTTATCCAGTCATTATGCTTCTAATCTCTTTTGTAGCAAGTGGTTGAGTTTCAGTTTAAACAGCAAAGACCCTAGAGGAGGGGCTCTACATTTGGTATCAGAGCCGGTCGAGCCTTGAGGGCACCGGACTCATAATTTTACAGGTGTTCGTCGGTGGACTCGTGGTGATCACCGGAGAGCTTGGAAATTCGATTTTCGCAAGAATACACATTCGACCAGAGCAGCAAATACTACAGGTTCTTATTTACTATAATATTTCATATTTTATTTTTCTGTGTCGAGAAATCGTTTTTGACATCTATGAATTTTTATATTCTGCCATGGTATTGAAAAAAAAAAAAATAGTTTACTTTTCTGTATCTTATTATAATTTTAGAGATCTAGAAAATTCTCATTCCTATGGCAATATTTGAAGACGAATACGTATTAATCTTGTTTATGTAGATCTCTGTTTTATTGGATGAATGAAATCAGGGTAGTAGAATGCGTCTCTGTCAATATGGATAAATGAAATCGATCTCTGTTCTACCTTCTAATTTATAGATCTACTATTCAATTAATTTCTGTGTGCATTGGGCGAAAGAATTTTCTGTATATATTATATGGATCGAATTTTATAGATATGCCATTGAGTGAATTTCTGTGTAGTCTACATGCTGGAATTGATCATATCATTATGCATGCGGTAAAGGAAGTTATTATATACTAAGCGAATTGAATTTTATAGATTTGCCTCTCAATTAAATTCTGTGTAAATTACATTGTGGAAGTCAACCTTATTTTTACTGTGAAAGAAATTAGCTTACACTCAGATAGATTCGACCTAAGTTTTGAATTTGACTTAATAATTCACATCTTGACGGTACCCTGCACATCACGCCTTATTCAGTATTCGCGCACCGGTTTTTCTGTTTGGTTAAGCTCTTATGCCAACATTCTGTCTGGTCCTCAAGATAGTATTGGTTTCACACCTCTATCAAGGCTTTACGCCTTCAACCTTTCGCGTGGATCCTTGCTTGTCTCTGCAAGCGTTTTCTTTTACTCATAATTCTGTCTCCAAGTCCAATGATAGTCGATCTGAATGCATTACAATCCACCCCCTCTGCGCTGGTCATGAAAGACACCCACCGCCTTACTCAGTGATAATTAAGGAAATCAAAGTTTGCTGTCGACCAGCTCATACTGAGAATAGGAAGTCCGCTGAATCACACTGCCACTTGTCAAACCATTAAAACTTGTTGTCGAGTTGTGTGTTTTCTTTCGTCATTTTCTAATTCGTCATAGCAGAAGCATTTAGTTCGACAACTATTCATAATGTATCCTAGAAGTGATTAATTAAACAGATTTGTGGCTGCCCCAAGAAGGGGATAAACCCAGATTGGAAGGAAAAGATCCGATCCCATGATCGCAATACCTTTATTTACACTACTCTGCATAATACTATCTTTGCATTTATTCGAATTCAATTTCCAGATTTGAAAGAAAGATCCAATCTCCATGACCGCTGGACTTGTTATTGAAAGATCCTGTTTATTCGTTTCTTTTTGTATAAAAAAATAAAATTTCAGATCCTTTGCTACCCATGCGATTTATTCTCTTCCAACAATCGACGCAATCTTATCTCTGCCGAATATATTTGAAGATCAAACGATTTCATCTCCGCTAAATGACCATTCTGGATATCAATGATCCACCTCTGTCATTAATCCTTTTTCAGGGATCGACACTATCTTAACTCTGTTGTATAACTTTGAAAATCAAACGATTCAGTCTGTGCAATTAACCATCCTGGAGATCAATGCGAATTAAGCTCGGTATTTAATCAATCTGAAGATTAAATTCAATTTTATTATTCCTAATTATTCCTTCTGGAGATCGATGCAATCTTAAACTGGTTGAGTACCCATTCTGGAGATTCAAATATGTTTTTCCTCTGATATTATCTTACTTATGTTGATATAAATCCTGCTTATAAAACAATTCCATTTGTTATATTCTGATTTCCAAGGGATGGTTATCGCATCTTCCCTGGGGTCTATTTGTTTCTATTACAGAGTAGATCTGATAATAGTTTTTACTTTGCAGCGAAGGATAACCGCTTTCCATCTGGTCTTTGTTTGCTGTACATGATGTATGTCAGATTAAAAAAAAAAATGGTTAAAACCCATTCCCTGTATTTTGTCTGTACTTCTTTAAAGATAAGAGAAGGTTATGTTCGGGTTGGGAACTTCCTTCTCAGTTGTTATTTGGATGCTGCATATGGTACTCGGTGGTAGAGGTATTCCTTGCATAATTCTGCAAACATTTGTCAGGTATGTTGCTAACAGATACATATATCTTAAACACTTTATGGTAAAAGCTATATTCATGGAGACGCTCGTTAGGAGTGTGCTGGAGATATCTTTATGCCCTAATTACTCTGTGTAAAGGTTAGATCCCTGTAACGGGGTAATTTCTCAGTGGTAAAGGCTAGATCCGTGTAACACTTGATAGGTGTATATTGGCAGACGTCCATCGATTTTTATCGCATAAGCACACCCTAGTTAGGGATTGATCATAGTGTGATCATTATTTTAAAATTCGTGTTCTGTAATTTCTCCGTCTTCAGTATTGAGAATGACCTCTAATAAAGTCTTATTAATCTCATTTTACCTTAGTACGGTAGTTCGGCTGGAAAACACCTTGGCAAATCCGTCTATAGTAGGATATAAACAGCAGGTTTATAAGAGAATCAGTTGACTGGAAATGCCTTGGCAAATCCGCCTACAACAGGTTTACATGAGAAGGTACGTTCGCCTGTTAATCTTTGTTAATTTTTTTTTTAGATCTCAGTAAACATATGATTTTGCTTGGTAGTCTAAGCTACGTAGAACCTTGTTGCCATTTTTTTTTAAATTACATATGCTGAGTGCTGTCAACGCATCCCTTGTGATGTTATCAATATTTGATATCTGTAGGTTATTAATCCATATGACAATTATTACATATGTCGAATTTGATCAACCCATTCTTTAGGATGTTAAATGAACCATGCATGTTATTATTTTTATTATGAAATCGTATAGATTCTGGTCTATCTCAGTTTGTATATATATATATTGATATGTGAAATCGTATGAGTCCGTGTGATTTAAATTATTGTTTGCACACTGTTTAATAGCGCCTTAAGGAAGTTTTATTGGAGGAGCTAATAAATATCGGACATAAAATGGTAACCCTTTCCCCTGGCTAATGGTTATGTAAGAGTTAGTTAAATCTCGGTCCCCTTGTTAGCTCGCTAAGCAACAGATTTTCCGCTTACTTCGCCTTTACCTTAAGTGAATAGCTAGCTGGATCTCCAGCAATGGAGTAAGTGCATGTGTTTGTTTCGACGTGTCTCAATCACTCTTATGTAGCACGTGTTCACATGTAATCTTTTATTAACCGGTCATTCACTGTTATTAAAAAAAAATAAGCATAACTACGGATTCAACCCGAGTGGTTTTAGCAATTTTCTTATGCACAGGCTGGTACTTTTTAATTGAACTTAGTTGAGGTAACGTGTAGCTTTAAACCCAATAGTGCTTACTTGATTATTGGTCTATCATAAAATTTTATTTATTAGATATCTTTTGTTCGTATATTTGGTTGTATGTATTATGGCATTGAATGATGGAGAAAATAGATATGCTTCTGCAAGGTGTATGAATTTGTCTAGATATAAGGAGATGGGAAGGTAAGTAGGTGGCTACCATAACTTTTCCTATCAAATATAAAATAGAGTTTGAGTATGTGATCGCCGATACTATGAACCCTGTACCTTTTTGTTACATACACTCAATGTCCAGAATCATAAATATTGCATAACCAATGCTCTGTGATCTGCTTTACTTTTGATATATTATCTCAACTTCAAATCAAATCGATCTTTACGCATTATACTTGTGTCAATCCACCTGTTGGTTGAATCTGATCCGAGTTCTGGTATCCACAATTCTTTTATTTTATTCCATTACCCTCCACCGTGCCAATTTAAGTATTGCCTCTCTTTATCAAATTCTGAATCAAATCAAACTCGAATGATACCCTTAATCCAAGAACTCAGCCACAAGATTGATCTAACTCAAGGCCTCTATGCCGGTATTTTCCCTGCATAGATCTCTATAAGAATTTGCGCCGATTTGGCTAGCTTCTCGGTTAATTTAACTATTCAGCATCTTTTGTGTCCTGCACTTAATTAACTGAACTTATCATAGGATGCCATATGCGTACATCTCGGGTTTATACTATGGTAGTTTTAGTTTGTACTTTTACCATATGATAACACAGAGTAGGGTAGAGTTTGGCCTACATATATTACACATTACCTTATAAACTGTAATTTATTATATTCCAACGGAGAACATCCTTCCGAGATATTGGACCAGTCGATACCTTTTATATTCTATATTGTAATTAGAGATGCATCTTACTCCTTGGATTTATGCCTTTCACGGATTTGATATAGTGATCTTTGAAAATGTATATTTAATAAACCCTTGTATTGTCTTTGAATAGAAAAGAATGTATAATTCCTTTATTGGATCTAGATGCTAATCAATTGAATCTATATTTTTGATGTTATATATAATTCTGGAAAAAGAATAAGGATACAGTTTAATGCATTTTTATAGTTTTCCTAGAATGGAAAAGAATATATACATAGATATCATTTAATGAATTTAGTTGTCGTTCTTGAAATTATATCTTTAAACAAAGTATATATGTAGTTCCTTTAAAATAGAATATGGATATGCACATTCTTTAAAAAAATTTATATACTATCCTTTGAACATGTATTTTCAAGAGATATTATTTGCTAAAGGGTGTAGTTTAAAATATATTTTAATCGCATAATGCGTATAAGGAATGTAAATTGTAAATGTTGGTTTATTGATGTTCAAGAGATATTACGGGTTAAATTATTTAGTTAAAAAGATAAATAGAGTGTTTAATTATATATATATTTTAAGTGATGATAGGAATTAGTGAAAAGAGATTATTAAGTATAAATTTATAATTTATATTATAATGATTTGGACTAAGTGAAAAGATATTACATTATATTCCACAAGTCATATTTTAACTTATACTTCGTCATATGGTAACATGAATCGAATGAAAAGGGGGAAGGCATTTGAGATAGCTAGAAGTATGAGAAAAATTAATGACTTGTTTTAACTCATAATTCTTTCATGGAGGAATATGGAAGGTTAAAGGGCTATTATACTTACAATGTAACTTATCGTGGGATTGGGATATTTTAGAAAGGGTTAAGTTGTAGCTGCGTGAAGAGGCTTTACATTTGGTATATAACCCATATCCTTACTATGGGATGGATACTTTATATAGAATATATGAATATATAGAGCATGAAAAGGAACTATGGAATAAGAAAATATGCATATAGTTATGCACATTTTTTTTTTTAGATGATAATGGTATAAGAATTGTGATGAATAAAATATACGAATACATATGCATACTCTAAATTGGGTTAGTAGTAAGGTATTATGTGACGGAGCATACGTATGAGTATATGTTAGGTGGCTAATGAATGAATTTGACTTGTTGATAAAAACATCAGTAAATGACCCTTAATTACATGGCCTTTATCACGATGGTAGATCAAGGAAGCAAAGGAGAGACATAAATATTTTAAAAAATATAAAAAAAATATAAAAAAAAAAAATTTAGCAACAACGACAAGTCTTACATGACAAGCCTTACATGATGAGACACTACACTACATTTGGCCATGGTTAGCCCTTGATAAAAATACGACTAACCTGAGATGGAACTCGACGAGGTTAAGAAAACCCACGGTGTGCAACTTGATGAATCTGCTGAACTGGTCCTATGACAACATGAACAATGAAATGAGGTTAGAATGTCATAAGCTCATTGATCAAGACATGATATTATTGAAGAAAGGTCTAGAAGCTAAAGTTTAATATGTTCGATTAAGTCGCTAAATACTGATGCTTAGAATCTCGTCAAATTGAGAAACAACATTAATAAAAACAGTTGGGGCTTTAAATGTAGTCTTTTGGGAGTTGGATTTTGGAATATTTGATAATCACTCTTGATTTGTTAGCCTGTGATTATAACTTACCATCAGTATTTTACCCCATATGGCATGCTGTTTACCTTTTTGTATTGGGGGAAAGGATAGCCCATAGATGGAATTCTTGTTTAGATTTGTTATGCGAAAGGATGATTGAATAAACTATGGTATGGTTATGGATGCAACATAACTGGTAAATCAGTTGGACATCATGGATGTTTGCAGATAATAGTAGAGATGGGAAAACTATGTTGGAATTGACAACTATTAAATGTATTATTGGATTTGCATTACGCGAAATTACAATTAAGTTCCAGAGGATGTATCGGAACTATGTTGGACGAAATAGAAAACTAATAATAAGAACCACTAGTGCTTATAGCCATGATTATTGGAGAAAAATAGAATAGAATGACAGAAGATGAGAATAGGAAATTAAAAGTTAAGCCTAGTGTCGTAAGGGTGAGAACAAAATTTAAACTTTGGGACGAAGTTCTATACATGAGGGGGTGTATGTAATGCCCCTAAAATGACTATGGACTTCAAGAGCACCTGTTGAGTGACCCGGCGGAACAGACTTCAATAAAGTGGCGCTTCGAGTTAGGATGTGTCTTAATAAGGGAGAATCACCTGATGATGTGCATGACTATAGTTGATAAATGAATTAATGAATTGAATTATATGTGTGGACTGGGATAATTGATTGATCAGTTCTTGCTTAAATGCTTAGCCTTGATTGGTTAAGTCAAAGTATTGTACGACAGCTACAGTCCTAGCTTTGTGACTTGGGAAGACGCAACTGAGATGCGTCATAGCTTTCCGCATTTATTCTGAACTTCGGGACGAAGTTCTAAATAAGTAGGGGTGTATGTAGTGCCCCTAGACTACTGTAGACATTGAGGGCACCTACTGAGTCACCCTGCTGTTTGAAACATTAATAAAATAACCCTATGATTTTATTTTGAGTATATTTATGATTATGATTGATTGATATATGTGCATTTGGGTAGTTATTGTGAATGGACGATTTCATGTTGTTTAACGATTAACTTTGATATGAAAATTGTACACATGAATAATGCTTAACGACTAGCTGTATGGTGATTATATATTTGGCGACGAAATGTATATTTGATAAGATGAATGAGCAGTTTGAATAAATCATAAATGTTTAACAATGCTAGAGTTAGAAACCAGATGATGATTGTTGAGAACAGTGCTACTGATAATTTGTTGTGAGAAGTGTGGGTAGAAACAAGTGAGACGGTTCACCAATGGACACACAAAGGAACATGGAGGGTCGTAGAGTACGGGTAAATCACACACAGGGGAAGCGACGACGATGTCAACTTCCGACAAGAATACCACGCATGAGCAGATAAGCATTGATCCGCTTGCTCAAGAGGAATGCGTGAGGACGTACGAGGTGGGCCACGACGGAGCTGGTCACGTACGAGTTGAGGGGCGCGCAGTGAGAACGGACTCACTCCTCAGCGCCATTAGTCCCTAGATAGCATGTAGACGGAGGATGGATGGTAACGGTTCCTAAAATCCCTACAAAAGTTCCCGCAAGTCAAAACGGAAAGATGGTGGCAGAAGGGCCCGACGATGCGGTACCCTGTCGAGAACGGAAAGAATGGATGCAAGGACCCAACGATGAGGTACCATGCCAAGGAATGGAAACCATGGATGACTGGACCCGACGGAGTGGTGCCATGTCAAGGAATTAAAATTAAGGAACTAGGAGCCCAACGGCGCGGCACCGTGATCCTAGTGAGTTTGATTGTTAGATTAAACTGCATAAAAACTTAGGAGAATAACTCTAGATTATTACTTAGCAAATGCATAACAATAGCTTAGACATTTGCACATGAATAGTTATTTTGTTGAGCATTTAAATTAATAGAAATTATTATTTAGGAGCAAAATAGATTAGACACCTAGTCAACTAAAAGCTAGGAGTTGATTAAAATATCTGGGGGACAAACTAGAGCAAACTTAGGGATGTAGGTGCACTGCCCAGAGAAACTGACACTTGGATGGGTGAGTGTTTTAATTAATTAAATAATTAAAAATATTTAATTATGCATGAAGCGACATGTGTCGCAGGAGATTTCCCTTTATAAGGAAGGCTTAAGGAATGGGTAAGGGCCCATGATTTGGACGATTGTCGTAATTTTTGAATGCCTCAAAGACTTGCTGATATCTAAGGGTTTGGCTGAGAAATCCTGGTGGGAGGGGAAGCCCAAGCTGGATTTCTGAAAAACGTGTGTGAGCTCTACGACCCAAAGCTCGGGGGAGGCCATGCGACTGAAAGCATGAGCCTATGGTTGGGTGGCGAAGCTAACGGTTGCTTCGCCTATGGTTAAACGAGCTTTGCTGGTTATGGTTATGGTTTGTTTTAGCTTTGCTAGATTATTCATTTATTTAGTTTATTTATCCAGTCATTATGCTTCTAATCTCTTTTGTAGCAAGTGGTTGAGTTTCAGTTTAAACAGCAAAGACCCTAGAGGAGGGGCTCTACACTTTCAATGAATTAGTCTTAATATCAGTAAACTATAAATATTGTTGCTCTGCTTATTCCTGGAATTGCATGACCTGATTAGAAATCAGTTGTTGCGTTGTTATGTTGAAAGCAATCTGTTTAGTCAAACTTGAAATCTTTGGCATTGTGGTTGTACGAGAAGGCATACGTAATGTATCTAAATAATGATTACTATTTATGATTTGTTTCTCCCATGACTTAATCTAATCATCCTTCAGATGGATGTTACAAAGGTGTGAATCCACGAAGCTGGTTCACGATTTTTGGCAAGCAGAACCCCAAAAAATTGTTTTTCATACCCTCCATCGAGGTATTTTCAAGCCCTCGATCGAGGTTTAAAAACCTCGATCGAGGGTTTTAAAATACTCGATCGAGGGCTTGAAAATACCTCGAGCGAGGTATTTCAAATACCTCGATCAAGGGCCTAAAAACAGGCCGAGAGCCCTTTTCACTGTAGAAAGAAAGTTTTGTCTTCCTTTCAGAGGCTTAAACTATGTCATTAAATGCACATTAAGGGGACGACTTGATACCATTGGATTCGTCAATGAATCCTCTATCCATATACATAAAATTTATGAATTTTGATCTCCGTATGTCTTTTGTTTTTAAATTTCTACTAAAACTTGCCCTAAAAAACCCTATCGACAACTTCAATTAAGCTCAAAGATAAATCAACAACATTCAAAATACACATCCAAAAAATTTGAAAAAATACACAAGCACTAGATAAGTGCGTCCTCCTCAAAAGGGTATTTTTAGTTTTGCAAATTATGTAAACAATCAAAAGAATTGGTGCACACACACACATGTGTGCAAAATGCGACTGAAATATTCATTGGTCAGTTTCAAAAAATAATAATAAATATAATTTTTCGAGAAAAATTAAAAGAAAAATATGTAAGCACTAGTGCATCTTGTCTAGATCATGTTCACATATTTCATTTTTTAAAATTATTACTTTAACATTAAATTATTGTGAACACACACAAACCACTTGTTAATTGCTCTTCAAAGTTTTAAGTACACACGTTTCATTAAATGAAAATTTGACACGATAAATGACATTGGTATATTTCGAAAAAAATATCATTGGAAATTCAACATAATTCTCTACATTTTGTTTTTTAACCGCATGTCGAAATTCATGTGGCAAATATGAGTTTCGAGGGATTCAATTTAATACATGGGTAAAATTTCTGTTTTTCATCGCCATATTTGGCCAAAAATAGTTACTCATATTCATGGAATCACATGGAGTTATATCAATAAATAGTGAATAACAAGCAAGAAGGTTAAAATAGTTTAGGCTCGACTTTCTGTTAAACAAATGGAACCGACAGTGTTGAGCAAAGAGACCTATGTTATCATGGTTGGGTTCGTTTGGGATCTGACTAGGATCCAAACCCCCACCAAATGGAACTTCAAAACTAGGAACAACTATGGTACTGATAGGAATTATAGAACCAATAATGCTCTTGCTTCTGTAGAAGATCCAGACCTAGAACATTTCTGCTCCCGAAATAAAATCCAGAACTAGGAGCGTTACCTTGTAACTAATCCTCTTTCTGTCACTATTTACTTTTATTCTTAACTTCGTGCATTTAGTTAAGCCACCACCGATTCATAATATCTTCCCTCCTCATAACTCATTTACTTTTATATTTTCTAGTCCACCCTAGCGTCCTTTCCTCTTTTCTTTCCTTTTTCTTGTTTTTATTTATTTTCCTTTTTTATCTCCTTGTTTCTGCACATGTTTCTAAAGATGCATACACCTTTGTAAGCTTTTTTATGAGTGGGTTACATCTAACAGACTCCCTAGCATATTCCAGAATCTTCCTTCCGTAGTAACTGTTCTAGTCATCTATATATATGACGATTGTAATGCTATAATAAGGGGTTAGAGATGGTTGCCATTGTTTTTGTTGTGAATTGAGAGTCGTTCACTTTATCACGAGTTCAGTGTTGGAGTTGTGTTGTATTATCCATTATACTAATGCAAACCAAGGTTTTCAATCCTATATACTACATAACTATAACTGAAAGGATAAAAGTTCATAACCAGTAAATATTATTTTTAAGATTCGAATAGCCTACCGACATTTCCATTTTTCATGCCATTTCTTAATTTTAAAAACTTATAAAGTGTTCCAAACTACTTACCCACCTGCAAGCATTTCTAGAACATCCTGTAAATTTGTCCAGAACACAAATTTTGTATCTACCAAATTGGATATTCCATCCACACCAAATCTCACTTTTAAAATACTTCATATGCTTGACCCATTGACTCCTTCAATCCCAACTATTCTATTGTCAGAGGCTTATACAATTTATCCTTCAATTCTTCTTTATGTTCATTTAGTTCTTTTATTACAACATGGATTCCTTCAAATTTATTTCCCATGGATTTCCCTTCCAAATATTTTGTCCCACCTTTACGTAGACTTAAATGTAACTCATCTGTTGTAGTATTCAACAAAGCATGCATATTAAATTCATTATCATTTTGCTTCTATATAAAAACAAAAAAGTTGACTCAAACCTATATGTTAGAATACCATCTCTGCTTTAAGTGTTGCAACATATTCCTAAATCTATTGAAAATGAACTTGTGTTCCCACTTCCAAATAAGGAAGACTCATTGTTGCAGATGAAAAACACTTGGAATCCTTTGTTACCACTACATAGGGGTCTATAATTATGAAACTTTTTGTCTATGTGTGTGCAATTTTCCTTCTTGGACTTAAGCTAGAATGTCGTGCAGTATCTTCTACCTTGGAGTAGGTAATCGATAAATGACATGTTGGACTTATGGACTTATGGAAAGGGAGTAAAGAATAACGATTTTCATGCTTATAGTGCACAGAACACCTTCTCAAAACTTCATTAGTAGTTATGATAGATGCACCATTTCTGTCTTGATCTTTATTTACTTCATAGTTTTATAAATAAAGATTAATACAAATTAAAGAATGATTGAAAGTAAATCTATTTTTGTTGTAATACTCTATTAATAATCATTGAATACTCTATTAATAATCATCATTGAACACACATTCATAAGTAAAGTTGTTTCATAAGTAAATCATAACAACACTTACTCACAATCTTTATCTTGTCTTATATAACATAACATCTTTCTTTGGGAGATTAGGTTAAATGTTTGGAATGTTTAAATATCAAAACATGTAAAAATTGAATATGTTATGAGTTGATAGTTGTGTAAATGTAGACATCTTATCAAATGGAAAGAGAGGGATCTTCGAGGCAAAAGCATATAAGGTCTACTGGTACAACGACATATGCTAAGGGGAGGTCATTGCGGTCATCAGGAATTGGTTTCTCGACTGATAATCAAAGGTTGACGGCTTCACCTCAGGATTCAATCTTGTTGTATAGTTCACATTCATCTGATCACTAGTTAGGCCAAAGGGGCACAGATGATTCCCTCGTATCTTCTATGGGAGAACATTGATATAGACCTTCTGTTGGTATGAACATTTATGTTTTAACACATGTATCAATTGTAAATTTGTGAGTGTTCAAAAAGTTTGTATGTTTACACACAATTGTGTTTGTATTTGAAGCAGAGCAAGGTTCAGAAGATGCTCGTAATTATACACAGAGGGATGAAGCTTGAGCAAGGAGGGCATATGTTGAACTAGATGTGGGTTATACACCCATAACAACTTATCCATTGGATATATCTGAAGAGCTTCCACGGGAAAGTGGTATTCAACAAATGACCCTTGAAAGATGTAGATCTCACTATGACAAGTTGCAACATGATTTTTCTATTTTAGATCTCCGTCCAGAGAGCAAACAAAGTCCAGAGGCTATTTTGCGGTCATTGCAAAAATTCATTGAGGTATATGAGGGTCTCAGACCAACTACATACGGTTTTTTTGAATTGATGCGGAGGAGAAGGGCACACGTGATGGGTCCGGAAAAGTGGGTTGTTGTGAAGGAGAGAGTGACCAAAGAACATGCCAATTCAATGCTTAACTTCAAAGAATGCCCAAAGAGAAAAATGTTGAAAGTGCAATATTTCAAGCACCCTAAACTTGCACATCTATTATATGATTGGTTCCTTGCAGCCTATGGTAGGTTGCCATGGAATGATGAGGTTCCTAATTATTTCGCCAGATTTTTTATGTAGAGTTTTTTTTAATATGAATCTAGACTATACCGATATTCATTGTAGCTTTTATGGAGTCGGAAAGGGGAGAATATATGATCGAAAATGCACTCTTAGAGATCCCACAACTCTTCGATCTCCACCCCAGATATCTCTCCCAACTAGGCTTGTGGATTTAAAAACGGAGATGGATCCCACATCCCAACTTGGGACAGCTGCAAGGGATTCTGTTGCTGAAGGTTTAACGTCGGCATTTGTAGGAGTTTATGTGGGACTGGTTCGAGAGAGGGCTCGAGCAACTATTCGTCAAAAGTTTGTTTACAAAACAAATAATGAAGTAGATTTAATGAGCATTGAATATCTTAGGACTTATGCTAAGGTTTGTCGTGATACAACTTCAGATGTCTTATCCCATGCCACACAGAGTATAGGAGAGGTCTTTTGTTTATGTACATACAATATATTTAATTGTTTTATTAATTTTGAATTGAACTTTTTGTTATATCATATCTATGACATTATGTATTTTTTGATATATAGTAATAAATACGTTACGTAAATGTTTATTGATTGCAGTTTTCTAGAATGTTGAATGAACATGATTTTCGACTCTCCACTAGTGAAAATGTAGAAGAGCATCTTAGAGAGGTATATTTATTATTTATAGATTTATATTTATGTTTGAAAGATATTGTATGTTTTTTAGAATTTTAAGTAATCTATGTATATTATTGTTAATGTGAACTCCTTTTGAAATTGAAAAGGGTTTTATCCATGCAGGTTCATTTAGGTTCCAACTTTTTTGATGATTTTCCATCTCTTGTAAGCTCATGTTTTCAATTTTTTTGTTTTGGTTTTAAGTGAATTGCTTAATTTTAGTTTATTTTACTTGCACAATGTTTTATTTATTAACAAAATTTAAATTTTAGGAAACATGAGAAAATATGGACATTGGTGGTGAGTATATTGGTTCTTTGATGGACGTGGACATTGGCACTAAGGTAATTTTGTTTATAATTGAACTATTATTTTCAATTTTATTTTTATAAGTTTAATATTTTAGCTTTTGAATTTAGTTTAAAATTGTTTAAATAAGTTATGAGATTCATAATTTTCTTTTATACATGTTGTAGGTTGGGACTTGGCGAGACAAAGGGAAGACCACATTGAAGGATATTGGTGGACTTTGATTTAGAGAATGATTTTTATTGGTCCTTTTTTGTTTTCTCATACTACCATATTTCATATATCTGCATGTTGATACATATATTGTAGTTGTTTTGGACATTCAAGAACTTTACTTTTGGATTATATATGTACATTGAACTTACATATTCTATATTTGTTTTGAATGATCTAACTTTTGGGGGGGCTAATTACATAGCATAATTTGTGTGGTAAATGCTTAGAATATTATTTTGCATGATGTTCATGAATGTATGTATTATTAAATTTTTATGTACAAGTTACAATTTTCTTTCATAATAATAGTCAATCTTATATATAGTTTAATGTTCAATCTTGAAATGGTTTTAGGATATTGGTTTAAAGCTCTAGAGTATATGTAATGTTCAAATTAATCCATGTATTTAGTACACATATTTTACTTTTTAAAGTACATGTATGTTACATATACACATGTTTCGTAAATATGATCTCAATTGCTCTACGTGTAGCTTTGGTATCTTTCGTCCTGGATTTTCAAAAAAATTGTATTGCATCACTTATATTTTCTATCACATTATGTTTCAATTTCGACTCTTTTGTCGCCTTGTGAATACCCAATAATGATGTAGCACCTCTTAACTTCTTGGACACTAATAAACATATCAAAATTTGCTCTTGTCCTGCTGTTGAATATTGTTTGAGAATATCATCATAAATTTGCATAGCACGATATCGTGCAACATGTGTGTCTATTTTTTCTCCATATTTGTCACAATCAATGTCTTCTAACATTTCATCATCAATGGTGAAAGCACCTATACATTCGGTTAAATTTGATTTAACATATATCCAAAAATACAATTCATTATAAAAAAATGAATTTGGAAAATGCACAATATATACATACCAGGTCCAATTTCTTGTTCTTGAACTTGATCTTCAATATTGACTTCATAAACATTAGCATACAAATCCCTATTTACATCTTCAACAATGGTCTATTCAGCTTCAATTTGTTCTTGTACTAGATTTTCAATATCCATTTCATCAACATTATCATGTAAATCTATATTTACATCTTCAATAATTGTCTCTTCCTTTTGTGGAACCCATGCTATTTGGCATGATATCCGAGTCTTTCTCTTTCCCTATGAGCATCATCATCACGTTTATGATCACTTTCACTTTGGCGGTTTTTCTTATTTCCCATGATTGTTTAATCTGTAGAGGTTAAATTAAAGAATCATCACTTTATAGTAAAAAAATAAAAAATTAAGATTTAAAAACAGTTACTAATTTATTTTTTTTGAGACTTTCAACCATTTATAAAAACATGAAGAGAAATTTACTTCACCTTATAAAAATCTTGTAAGAGTCCTTTGAAGAAAAAATCCTTGAAAATAAATATCCTTTGAAGAAAAACTCCTTAGAAAGAAATCTACTTTGAAGAAAAAAACCTTGGAAAGAAATAAGAACTCCTTAGAAAGAAATTTCTTTTGAAAAAACCCTTTGGAAAGAAATAAGAACTCCTTGGAAAGAAATCTCCTTTAAAAAAACCCCTTGGGAAGAAATAAAAACTCATTGGAAAGAAATCTCCTTTGAAAAAACCCCTTGGAAAGAAATAAGAACTCCTTGGAATGAAATATACTTTGAAAAAACCCCTTGGAAATAAATCTCTTTTGAAAAAACCCCTTCAAAAATATTTTAGAAAGACCTCTACGAAAAAAAGATATGCAAAATAATGACTCGTTTAAATTTATTTTTACAATCTCAAATAATTTATTTATTTATTTTTTTTTTTTTTTTCTGGCCGACATAAATTTTTTGCGTTTTGTTTTTCGGCCGAACAACCCTTATTAAATTTAACGGTTTTCCAACGGAAAACAATTATTCGGCCGAATATTATCTGATACCTGAAAACTTCACTGTTTTCAGGCTTCTCTATTTTTGGAAGGGAAAAACCATCTATTACAGTGCAAATCGACTGTCGGACTTGATACCATTAGTTTATTCATTGAATCTACTCTCCATTGGTATAGATTTTGTTGTGTTTAGGTGAGATTTGATAATTGTAATTTTTTTTTTGTTAACATGTGTCCAATTTGGTTTCATTGCTTTCAAAATGCGGTGAAATGAACAATCCATAACTTTAAAAATACACCATAAAAAAATGGAAAAAAATGTGGGGTTGTTAATTGGAGTGTCTACTTCAAAAGGGTATTTTTAGATGTTTTATTTTTAGTGTAAATTGGGATAAATGTCCCGTAAAAAAAAACATGTTGAAAATCGACAAGCTTTCCCCATTGATCGAATTCAAAACAATATAATAATTAATAAATAGATCCATTGGTTACAAAATTATAGTCATTCATTAGTACATTTTGTGTACATTGTCGTAGCATATTTTGTTTTTACAAAACACAAGTTTAACAATGATTTTAGGCCCGTAAAAAAACATGAATATTTTTTAGTCCTTTCATTTTATAACATATTATCAAACATTTTCCAAATTTACATATCAAATATCGATAAAAAAATTTGAAAATTATTGAATAGAAAGATAGCATAATTCTCTAAAAGTTTTTTTTTTACTGAAAAGTGAAATTCTAAACAAAAATATCACTTTTGTTCGCCCAAAGTTGAAAAACATGAAAAAATCAGATTTATTTTCTCATAAGACCCCCCAAAATAGACACCCATCTTCATGGATTCACCCTTTACCCATCTCCCGTTTGGAAAATTCAACGACAAGCTTGTGCATGTGGAGGGTTCTAAGCTTCTTGTGTAATGCAGCTTCTCAATTACGCTCGGCTAATCCATTTTGTATTAAATGATGGCCAATACATGGAGGTTCCTCTAGGAAACCTTGCCATGAGGACAATCTGTGATATAATGTTAAATGATACCTCCTCTCTATGCACCGTCATTTCTCATTTTCAAGAACATATTTTTAGGGGGAGAGGTTTGGCATGTGTACCTGTTTGGAGATGGTGTTGCATAATGAAAAGGATATAGACACCTTCCCTTGCGCCATAGGGGAGTCGCTTCTTGTTGCAAATAGTGTTGGGTGTGAGGAAGACACTTTTCACGTATTAATATATTGGTTTGGGTTCAAGATCAACCTTGTATTTAATTTGGAAATCCTGGGATTTAGTAACTTCGAAGGAGATCGACGCCTTCCCCTGTGCATTGGGGGAGACACCTCTTGTTGCAGACTATGTCAGGAGCGAGGAGGATATTATGCAAGACATAATTTGTAGGTTGAGTTCTGGACCGACCCTCTCTTTAATTTGGAAAGATTGGGAATCCAAAAATTTTGGGGATTTGTTTTGTTGGGTAATTATGTAACTTGCAACGGATCTTGAGAAAAAATTGCAAGAGATCTATAATGGGATAAGAGATGCTCACACAAACATACAAAATATTCATGGTCATTTGTGTTATATGAACTCGCAGATAGAAGGTTTGATTGAAGTTACTCATCAAATAATAGCCCATATACCTACCTTGTATACATGTTTGGAAGATGTTGAGCTGGTTGTTTACCAACTTTGAACTCATACGTCTTGTTTAGATTCTCATCTTGTTATTGTGGAAGTGAATGTCTATGTTTGTGATGCTCAAGCAGATACAATTTTGACCACCCTGGAAAGACATCAGGATCTTTTAGCGGGGAAGCAATCCATAATTTTTTACAATTTCAAAAGCAAGGATAATGAAGGCACCAAGGTCCATCATTCCACACATGCAACATTGAATATTTCCATCTCAGATGATCATGTTCATGAAAATGCATATGACCAGGTTATGGATAATGGACATAGCTCCACCTAATTTCAGTTTTTTTATGTTTATCTTTTTCCAACTACTGATAGGACAATATGCTAAAATCTACAGTGGTATTGTAGTAGCTAGTCATATGGGATTTGTTTAAAACTTTGGATGACTATATATGGATTTGATAGCACTTTCAAAAATTCTATTCGTATTTTTTGAACCGCTATGATGTAAATTTTTTATGTTGATTTTATTCAGTTGTTTATAATACAAATTACTTGTTCTAGTTTAAAAAAAGTATAACTAGATTAACAACTAGCCAAATAAAAATACATTAATTGAAATAAAATTGTTGGTACTTTCTAGTTCAAAAAATTGTTCCTAGTAAAAGCTTCTTGATGTTGTAATGCGAAACTTAATCCCAATCATTATTATCGAAACTCATGAATGGTTTTTTTTTGTAATGCTACAACTATGTATTAAAAAAGAGAACCAAAAAGTACATTTCTTTCTACAAGCTTAGGCAGTCTGAGGTAGTGAAACCACCACCCAAGGCGCTAAAAAATGCTAAAGAGACTATTATCTTTACAAAAAGAGCATGTACAAGGAGACTAGGCAGAGTGAGAGTCCCAACATTGTTCATACATAGTGATAGTGATTAACTAGAAAAATAACAAACTATGTAGCAGATTAAAACAAAAAAATGAAAATCACATAGTGAGCCCAGTACCACCATGGCCATCCTAGGAGCTTTCTTCTGCATGAGGAGAGTTTGGATTTTCTTCCAAAATTGGGAAGCTGCATAAGAAACCGGCGCCCCAGACTTGAGGGTGGGAGCTTGGGAGACAGGGGCTCAGCTTTGCGAAGAGGGGAGACGCTACCATATTCATGTTCACATACTCGCTTGTACTCTAGAGGCCCGATGCTGGACGATATGGGGAAGGAAGTAAAATTTCAAGGAGCATCCAGTGTGGCCATGGCGACAGACGGTTCACCCTCAGCTGCAGCAGAGACCTCAATATTCCTTGAAACACCAACGACAGTAGAGACATCAAATTTCCTTACAACACCACCAACTGCTGAGACCTCCACATTTCTTGCGACACCATCTCATTCAGTGTCTTCTCGCATAACAGTGCAATGCTCCATGGAGTATTTTCCTTCGAAAAATATGGAGTCCAGGATAACAAGCTTCTCGTCCAATTGAACCAGGTTGGATCTGATGTCCAGGATTGAGGTTTTGGCTGTGTTCCAATTGGCTATCATTTATTCCACCAGATTTCCCATCATGTTTTTAACCAACCAATAGTAATTTATCTGGTTTCCATGGCTTCTAGAGGCTAATATTTCAGCAACTCTGCTCGCTTCCCAATCATCAATCAGGCGACGGACCGGGCCTAAAACATTGTCCGCATATCCATTCATAGATTCCTTATCCTTCGTGTTATCAGCTCCATGACCGGCTCCACGGATAGCCCCACTTATTCTTGAAATACCACGTGGTCTCGACATTGTTAAGGCACAGCTAAAGGAAATTCACTGGGATATGAATCCTTCAGTAGACACCCAGGAGTAGTTGCAAATGAGGATGATGGACCCTTCCTCCATTTCTGTGTGCTTCGAGATGGAGCTTGGGGTTGTTACATGAGGGATCCTCGTAGTCCATATTCTTGGTTTAATGCTGGTGGTACTCTGTGTTTCCTCTTCCCAGCGACGAAGGGAAGTTCACATCAAGGGGAGTAAAGAACTCCGAGCTCGCCCACCCCGGCGTATTAACTGTCGCATTAACTGTTTCTTCATTCCTCTCTGCATTAACGCCGCCCTTGTTTCCAATGCAATGAATTGGGATCCCATGTGTCATGGCACGTCCATTTTCCCCCTCGACATGTCCATGTGCCCCCTCGACATTTACACCTGCATCTGGGTTTGAAAGATATTTGATGGAAATATACTGGCATTGCTGAATGAAGACCCTTGAATGAAAAGAGTTTAGAGTGCCTTCCTATAAGGAAGAGAAACTGACCACCCCCCTTGTTAGCTAGACGATTGGCAAGGGATTTGGATTTCCTCCTAACATGTTGAAAGGAGATGGCTCTGACTTTTGAGAGAGTGTCTTCCAGATCATTTAGGCCCTGTTCCAGCCACCAACTTGGAGACACCTTCAAGACTAAATAACTATTGTGGATTTGAACTGCCAATGAGAGTATGACTTGAGAACCCCCCTCCGCGATTAGGGGTAGTATGCCCAGCCTATTAGAAATCCTAATGCCTTCCAGTAGACTAGAAAGTTCTACCGCATTGTTCGTGCCATGGCCTATAGCTCCAAATTAAACCCAATGAATGGTGTCAGATGTATCTCTGATAACTCCTTCAAATCCTGTAGTTCCAAGGTTTCATTTTGAGGCACTGTCAAAGTTGAGTTTGAAGAACCCCATAGGGGGCGCACTCCAGTGCTCAGGGATAGGAATGTTGTCCATTGGAGTTCTATTGGGGGGGGGGGGAGATCACATACTTGGTCCCCAATTGGCCAAGATTCCTTGTTCAAAACGAAATGTGGTGAGTTATGAAGTGTTCCAAACGGATGCGCTAGGACGGGGGCCAATCTGGGGCATACTTTCTCTTCCACAGCTGACATTATTTGTGATCCATTTCCACCATATTTTTGCAAAGAGCACCTCATTATTTATTTCTAGGTCCCGGATTCCAAGACCTCCTTCCTGCTTGAATAGGAAAACATTTTTCCATTTGACAAGGGCCCACTTGTGGTTATCATGATTTCCTCCCTAGAGGAAGGATATTTGAATTTTGCACATTGCATTGAGGATCGACTTGGGAGCGGAAAGAACATACAAAAGATAGAGGGGCATTGATTGAAGAACAAATTTGAGGAGAATAAGTCTATTATGCAAGTTAAAAGTCCTGAAAGTCTAAGAGGAGATTTTACTTTCAATTTTGCCTAAGAGTTCCTTCCACGAAGAGTGTTTAATGGCGTCCGAATATATTTGGACAGGAGGGAGGACACAAAAAATCCAAGGATGCGGGAAATGTTGGGCTGGGTGATGTGATCGGTATTGAAAACAAAATCTGGGATTTCTCCAGGTTAATGGTGGTACCAGAGGCTTCAAAGAAAGTATTCAGAGTGCGTTTGAGGGTGGTGGATTCTTGAACTAAGTGGTGTCCAAACAGGAGGTTGTCATCCATGAATTGCTAATAAGAAAGGGTGGGATTTCCATGAACGGAGATCCCTATGAGAGACCCATTTGTTACTTTGGCATTGATCATTTTTCCTAGACCTTCGGCCATTAAAATGAATAGGAAGGGAGAGAGAGGATCTCCTTGAAAGATGCCTCTTGAGGGAGAGAAGGTAGTAGAAGGAAGACCATTGAAAAGGATAGAGAAAAAGGCAGAAGAGGTGAGGACCATGACCTAGCTGGTCCAATCCTTACTGAAGCTGAAAGAGTGAAGCATTTTTTCCATGAAATACCAGCTGAGTTTGTCGAAATATTTAGAGAGGTCAAGCTTTACAAGCATCCCTGGGGTTTTGGTGGTTTTGAGAGAGTGGATCACCTCATGATCTAGGCTGATCCCATCAAGAATTTTTTGGCCTTATACATAGTCTATTTGCTCAGGGAGATGATAATGGGGAGGAGGGCTTTGAGATGATTAGCAACCACCTTTGTAATGATTTTGTAAATAACATTGCAGAGAGAGATGGGTATGAACTTACCAGTTTGGGTTTCTCCAAACTCCTTGGGAATCAACGTGAGATAGGTTTCGTTCAGAGAAGGGAGAACCCACTATTTTCTCCTTGATTATTCTACTAACTCGAGGACTTCCTGCTTTAAGAGATCCTAGCAGTGGTGGAAAATGTTTATGCTAAAACCATCCTGACTTGGGGCTATGTCATCATCCATTTGATTTACCGCAGTTTCAACCTCCTGTATCGAGATGACCTTCATAAGGGAAGCATTGTGCTCAACCGTGAGGATTTTAGGAATGTGGTTAGTTACCTGAATGATGGCCTGCAATATGGTAGTATTTTCTTTAGTGAGGAGATGTTGGAAATGTCTAACCAGTTCCTGCTTGATTTTCCCATGATCCTTTAGAGTTTCCCCTTCCTCCATTTTGATAACGGAGATTCGATTGCACTTTCTGTGTTGTATGGTGGTCCAATGGAAGAATGTAGTACTGCTTTCCCCTTCTTTTAGCCATGTAATGCAAGACTTTTGCCTCCACATAATTTCTTCTTGCTTACAACGTTTGTCCAACTGTGTTAGAGTGTCTATTTCTTTTTGCTTCAAGACCTTCGAGTGTCCATGCTCCATAATGTTTTGTTGTATCTGTTTCAACTCTTTTTCCAAATCACTTTTTGCTTTAAATATGTTCCCAAAAGTGTTTTGATTCAATTTCTGAAGTTTGGATTTGAGGATATTTAATTTTTGCTGAATGATGGCCATTTTGGAACGGCCTTCCACTTTCATATTTGACCACCAGGTGCACACAGTGTCCTAGAAGTAGGGTGATCCAGCCCAAAGTTTTCAAAGTGGAAGGGGCATTGATTCTTAGTGCCATTTTTTTCCATGAGAGGGAGATGGGCCAGTGATACGAACCCGCGGAGGGGAGGACAGAGGCTACAAGAAGTCCTCCCACCTCTATCACCTTTTCGGAGACCAAGAAGTGATCCAGATGCATAGAAATATGTTTTTCTCCATCTCTCCTATTGTTCCAAGTGAAGTAGCCTTCAGAGGTTGGGAGATCGATCAAGTGGCAATTGTCAATGCAAGTTTTGAATATGAGGTCTTCGTTGGTTAAAAAAATCCTGCCACCCTTGTTTTCTTATAGCGAGGTTATCATATTGAAATCTCCTCCTATAATGAGCATGCAGTCAGAGTGCTAGTTTGTGAACCAGTCCATATAATCAAGCAAGTGTGACTTGGGGGATGGATATTGAGGCCCATAGACATTCAATAGGTGGCCAGTGATCTCGGTACCTAGAATGTGGAAGGAGGATGAAAGAGAGTGAGCATTGGCCGCGAAGTTATCCAGCTGGATCAGAGAAGGGTTCCATGCAATGGCTAAACCCCTGGAGGCGCCATTGGCATCAATCACTATTTCTTTACTGCCTCTCCAAAGTTTGGTCATCAAGGATTGCAGAGTAGTGTTAGAGCACTTCGTTTATTGTAGAAAAATAATTGTTGGCATGTCTTGAATAATTTTTCGCTTCAGCATTTGGTGTTTTGTAGGCCTGTTTAGGCCTTTCACAAACAGGCCTTTCACATTACAGGAGGTTAATTGCATTGATATCTAGGGGTTAAGGAGGGGAAGAATTTCCTTAGCTGGGCATATTGTCCTGATTCAACTAACCTGGTTCCAATCTGGTTGTCCCTTTGCAGATTGGTCTTCCGACCTCACTTCTTGTTATCTCTATGGAGCTTTTGCTTGACTTTCTGAGGAATATTTTGTACTCCTAGCTTGTTTTGAGATTTTTCTTTGGTTAGAGCTTCCTTAAGGAGCTGGATTTGCTTTGGCAGTATGGGGTGGTATGCTTTCTGAGAGCATGTGTCTTCCCTTCCTAGAATATCAAGTTCATTGATTTCAAGCTCTTCCATATCCTCATCCACGATAGATCTCGGGCCTGGCTCTATTACTATTTTTTGCAATTTGACTGTAGGGGTTCCCTATTGTTTTGTTTATGCATGAGGGTTAGGCTAAGCTTCCCTTATCGGAGTACTAGTGGGATCCAAATCCATAATATTTTGCTTGTTTTGGTGTGCCTTCTGTAGATCGGGTCCCTCCTTCATCTTTTCATTTTCTAGTTTTTTTGTCTTTTCCTCTAGAACTGCAAAGTTGTTACTTGTGGTTGGGATGTTAGATTTTTTCTCCTCCGAATAATTCTTGCGGTTGTGGCATCATTTTTTTCCTGATTTTTGGAATCCTTCACTGTCTTTTTCCTCTGCTTGTGGATCAGAGTGGCTGTGCTTGTTCAAAGGGAAATATCTATATAAGTGGCCATGATCATGGAATTTGTGGCATCTAAAAGACACAGGCTCATAATCCATAGGTTGTATCCATTAAGAATATTCATGCATTAGGATGATCAAATCTGGAAGAGATTTTTCTATGTTCATGTAGATGCAGATCCTGGCATAAGGGGTATACTTATTTTGCTTTGTTTGCTCAGCCACTCTGACATAGCTCCCCAGAGTGTTACCTATGTCCTTCAGCATTTCTTCGTCCCAGTATTCTTGTGGGAGGTAGTACATGCAGATCCAGATTGGAGCCCATGTGAAGTCTTCTTTGTCTGGGCTAAAGCATTCAGTCTAGTTTCTAAGATAGAGGTCGACCGAGTTGAAGAAGTAGGGCCCTCCATCTTTGACCCTGGCCTTATCGCCAAGCATATGAAAGATGATTGTGAAAAAATATTTTAATCTGATTTGAAGATCAAAATGGGCCTTGGGTTTCCACTTGGCCATTATCCATCCACGAAGTGCTTGCTCCGTTGGCCATATGCCAATGAAATTTCCTATGAGTGCATGGCCTTTCATGCATTGATGCCTAGCATTGATGCATTCTGCAGGAAGGACGAGATAGGGGCGCTTTGTTGTTCTCGCGATGCAGGTATTGGTACCAGTGGACGTGGTGGTAGGAATGGAATGGTATGGATATTTTAGAGCCTTTTCGGGAGTCTCATTGCAGGTTAGCGGTATCTTTGCAGAGTCGATCTGAAAAGTGGAGGCGGGGTTAGAATCTACAGACATGTGATTCATTTTGACGGAGATATGGGAGGGGTTGTCTTTCGTTCACTGGGTAGATTCCATCTGAACAGCCAATGGCCGACAGGAGTCAGAGGGGGTCAGAGTGAGCCAGAAAGGGGAGAGAAAACGAGGTCCAAATAATCCCTAGCCGAGCGAGGGCCAAAGAAACCCTAGCTGATTTCTACTCTCCAATCGACACACCGTATCGACCACATAGCAAGTTCTAAACTCATAAATAATTGGATTGTACTTATAGTTAAAATTTTAATCTACTTTATTCCACATTTAATTTAGAAATTGGACTGCCCAAATTATTTACAATTCTTTCAATTTAAATAATATGAATTGCTTTTATATTTCTTAAAAACATTAAAATTGAAAGTAGAAAATTTTAAATTAATTACAAAAATTAATCACTCATTCATAAAATAAAAAAAAGTTTCATATAAAATTAGTTAGAAATAATTTTTAGTATATGAATTTTGAAATTTAAAATATCTTCAAATAAGACACACTTTGCTCTCTCCCACAAATAGTATTTGTCTGAGAACCCCAATATTTGAATTTTTTTTCCTACATAGTATTTTGTCAATAAATGAATTTTAAATTTTAAATCTCTCTTTACTTTATTAGTTTCTTCTTATACAATAACTTTTATTTAATTTTATTAAATTCATAAAACAAAAACAAAGAGAAGATTAAACATTTATATAGGGTTGGTTCATAAAGTACATCAATAAAGAGAAATTGATAAGTTAGAACTTTTTTTACTTATATAGATCAAATTAAAAATTATAATAAACTAAATTATTACTATATTCAAATATTTTATGAATTTATGTTAATTATTTTTAATTTTTAAAATTATAATCATTTGAAATTCATTTCATTTAGAATGGATAAAGTTGAAAATCATAAAAACAAAGGTATTCTCGTGTTCAAATGTCGGCAAATAATGTTGAATTTTGGTACTTAAAAAACAAATCATTTGAGATTCTTGTGGTTGAGCACTTACTATATCGACCAAGAACAATGTAAAATTCCGAATATCGTACCTAATGATGTGGTACGTGTGATACCGTAGGGAACACTAACTATAGTCCTTTGTTTAGATGTCTAAAAATGTTTTCCATCACTTGAGAAATTATCGAAGTGCAAATTAAAACAAGAGTCACGTGGTGGTAATGTTCTTGATATTGCCACATTGCCACCTGCTCTATTTGTAGAAAGTTGTAAGAAGGATCTATTTACTTAGAGATATGCCGGATAATTGAAAGAAGTTAAGATGAATAAAAATAATGTAATCCATAAACTTGCTCAAATCATTAATCCTCAATTTTTTATGAAATAGAGGTTTGCCACGACCTCCACCTCCACTCTGCAACTACCGAATGCACGTCATCACAACCTATTACGATCTGGTAACCATAACCAAATCAAATCAGTTTTAAATAATGCACAGCGTCGATTTAGAAATCATGAAGACAAAATACATTAACCCGACCATAGCTGTGATTGATGTTCCATCTGTCAGCTCTAAAGTGGTGAAAAGAGAGCCAATTTTTTTATATATGGAAACAAGTTTAGAGTTAATATGATACTCCCATCAGGCAATGCTTGAGCAAGTGTTTCCAGAATCGCGTGTCTTTCTATGCACTGAGCTTTCACACTTTATAATAGTTGGGGAGAAAGGAGTACCATTAGCCAAAAAAGAATGAAAGGAAATATAAATATAAATATAAGTGGAATTTGATCAAACGATGAAAAGTTGGAACCGTGAAAATGGACATTTAGCGGCTTCTGAACAGTGATGTACATTTTACTCTGTTCATCTTTGTTTAAACTGCATTTTTTCTTTTCTCACGGGAAATGCTTGATGTAGCTTTACCAAAAATCGGAGGAAAATCCCGGAGCAGTTTTCTGGATTGAAGGAAACACAGTTTTAATGTCCAACGATGCGTGTCATGCGCCTTGTTTGTCTTAATTTGCCTTTATTTTAACGAGAAATGCTTAATTCGTGTTTTTGCTAGAAAATACTAGAGTAGTTGATGGTCAGGTGCAAAAAAAGAAAAGAAATCTATACCACTAATTTTTATTGAAATAATTAAAATTAAAATATATTCTTGAATAAAATTTAATAAACTTCATACATAATAGTAATTTAGAACAAAATAAGATATTGAGAATATTAAAACTGTTTTATGTTTATTTGCTATAAATGCCATTACAAGGGTCTTATTTCATGGTGCACGTTGTTGAATTGATTTTCTAGCTTTAAGTCTTTTCTAGATGTCATCATGTTGCTGAATTAGTTGTCTAGCTCTAAGCCTTTTGTAGAGGTCATTTTGGCTCTTTCTATATGCCTTTTATAGAGGCCATTTTGTCTTTTCTTTATATGCTATTTGCAATAAATCAAAAACATTGTTTCTTGGTGGCTCTTGTTTAGGAACCCTTTCCCATAGATAACTCTGTTCTAAATAAGATGGACAGCTCTGAGGGATGTGATATGCCTCATTGTTGTAGCTATCTTTCATTTTATTTTGGAAATGTGCAGGTCAGGTTTATGATTGAACATATTCGATAATGCAAAACAACCATATATAAATTTCGATAGCCAATGGATTTTTCACCCAAGAAGGAGAAAGGAATAGGAAAAACTTTGCACTTCTTCTGGAGATTGAATCAGGGCGAAAGTAATGACGGTGTGCAGATATTAATTGAGTATGAATTTTAGTAATAGTGACTCAAAGGCCAGGGCGATTGGCAGTTCAGCTTCAAGTCAGATGCACCATGCTTCGCTGTTGTCGTTGGGAATCATGTTCTATCTCGCAGTCTTGATTTTGTTAGCAATATTTTGATGGATACGGCCAGTCTTTCCTAGATTGGAAATTATTCAGTTTAACGTTACAGGCATGCCATCTTGTAGAAATAAGGCGTTTGTTGTAGAATGTTGTGCACCATAATTTTGAGCTGCAATTAATGAAAGTGGTTGTTCGAATTTGTAATTTGAAATACTTTCCCATGTAGGCCATTTTTTTCTTGCTTCGTAGCCTTTTTGGGAGTGTTACATTGACAGTGCATATGAATGTTCGTTGGTTCTGAAATGAAAATATTTAAAATTAGTGTGTGCTCGCGAACAAGCTTTTGACGGTGCAGTTATTCTTCAGACTTTTGAAAATTCTCGCCTACTGCAACTCTATGAAGACATGGGTTATGGTTGTTTTATGAATTCTTTAGAAGCTTGGGGTTGCAAATCTATATGTGATTCTGCTCTTTCTTCGTTTAAAGAATCTCAGTATTTGAATGATTATGGAAAAGTTTAAATGGGTTTAAACTAAGCTTCTAAAGAATCTGAATGAATGAGATAAAATATCTCTGAAGGCGGTTTTCTTAAAGAGAAGTGACGTGATGATTATTGACGTTAAACAATACAAGTGATGGTATGGTTTTATTGAGTATTCGGTTGGTCGCATCAGTTGTGCATGTGGAAGAACATATGATTTGTGATGAAGACAAATCAGGCATAACGAGTTTTACTTATTATGAAAAGGGAAAAAGATAGCAAAATCCTCAGCTACCAAATCATAAATCATGTGGACATAGTGAAGGAGGGTCTCGAGCCAGAATCAGGAAATTAACGGAGTTCGTGTTGGCTGTAGAGCATTTGAAAAAGGGGAGCAGGTCAAGGATCCAAAAATCCATGTCGTCACCAAATCGACGGTAGATACAGCCCCGATGAATCCAACGGACAAATGCTCACACTTTTAACTGACCTTACGTCCACCGACAACCGGTTGTATACCAATTACCATGAACGTCGGGGCTTACTCTAAGGCCTAGTAGTTGGATGGAGACTAAAGCAAGTAGTAGAGCGGAAACTACTAGAAATAGTTCTGACACGGTAAGCTAAGGACGTCTCGATGCGACATATCGCGTATATTTATTATTGATTTCATGTTACAATGGAGCTTCCCAGCACATACAATGGGGCGTAGGTCAAGCTTCTATGGCGAGGCCTGCTGCTGGTTAGGTTTCCTGACAGGCCGAATAAATTACATGTCAGATACCATGACATCCTCCCACCGCCACCCCCTGGGGAGGGAAAACCGAGACAGACATCATCATGTACACACCCAATCAAATTGAAGAAAAATCAGATTTAAAAAAAAAAATTTAGTTCAAAATTATGAATTCCAATGTTTGCACTATAGCTTAAAAAAATATGATAACATCAACCAAACTAATTTCCTTGACTCAAAAACTAGATGTCAAGGACATAACAAGGACATAATAATCATGTCAAATTCTCATGCTTACGTACACTTAATATATCACACAATACGACATTACCCATTGGTGTGAGACCATGGTTGGAATTCTAATCCTAGTTGGTCAATTTTTCATTTTAATCATTTGGGAGTACAATCTTATTTGACAAGTATCATGATTGGGGAGTACTTGGGAATCTAGTTTGAGACCGCATAGGATAAAAACAAACTAAAATGCCTCGTTTTCCCCGGTGGTTTTTAACCAATTCCGATTTAAATTTGGTCTGAAAATTACAATTTCAACAATGCTACAATTTCAACAATCACTATGAGTGGTTTTATACTAAATGCGTGATTTTAAAACTACCCAAATCGTCGAAATCATGATTTGAGCAACGAAAATTGTGATTTGGGCAATTCTTGATCTGTCGGATTCTGACGAGTGGGGGCATTTTGGTTGTTCTTATACTGCTCTGCTTCAGACTCCCTTCCGTGCCATTAAGATGATACTGTAATTGTACTCTAATTATAATACTAAGTGTCCAATTATTATCGTTTGAAAGTGCGTGGAACTTAGTTTGGAGTCTGGACTCATTATCATCCTCCCATTGAGATAGACATTATCGTTTGAAAAAGTGTGAAACTTAGTTTGGACTCATTATTATCCTACCAAGTGAGATGATAATTTTTTGGATTTATTTATAAACACGTGGTCGGAATATTAATAATAAAATTATTAACTAGCAATTCTCTCATAAAGTGTAATGGGATGCCGAAAGGTGAAAAAAAGGTTAGTAAAGTAGATTTGACGAAGTGAAAAAGAGAGTATCTTTCTTTTGTGAATAGTCACTAGTATGGGTTGGGATCCAACCTATGACGATCTTCCACGCAATGACATGCAACTTGATGACTCTTTGTTTATGCTTGGGACTAAGACCATCATGTTTGTTTACCATGGACTTTCAATTATATTTTTGGGTTGGTTTAAACATATGGGCACTTTGGTAGATGGCCCACTCAATTTTGCGATTGGGGTTATTTTGACAAAAAGTGGATCATGACTCAGACTAATATTTATAAGGGAGGGATAACTTATTTGTTTTGCAATAAATGAGAGTGGGATCTAACAATAACGGTGTATTATGTACACGTTGGTTATTGCTGAAAATTGAGATGGAAATAGGTTTAAACATCACATAAGTAACAAGAGACTCTAAATTCATTGTGGAGTGGGAAAACTTTCAAGATGAATAATCTATTGCATGTCCTTCTAATGGGTAGAATCAAAGAGGGTATATCTCATTTCATTGTTCTCACCTTCCTACATGTCAATAAGGATTTCAATGAAAACAACACCCTAATGAGGCTCTTAAAAAAATATGGACATAGCTTTCCAACCATGACCCAAAAGAGGGTAGAGCTCATTTAATTTTTCTCACCTTCCTACATGTCTATAAGGAGTCCAATGAAAACATCACCCTAATGAGACTCTTAAAAAAATATGGACATAACTTTCCAACCATGACCCATTTTATCCATGTTTAATCTCACTACTACACACTTTCTAAAGAAAGGAAGCAACAAAAATAAATAAAATTAATGTTACTTTTTTATTTGATTTTTTTGTAAAACTAAAATATAGATGAAATTTTTCAATATAAATTTGTAATGAAGACACTTGGTAGATTAGCAAAATCAATTCTCGCTCAAGTTGAAGCATAGTATGCTATTTTGAGAGTAACATGATGGCACATGCATATGTATATTTGATTTATCTATAATGTATTATTAAGATTGTTTTTCTTGGAAAAAAATCATTTTTGTGATGACTCCTATGTGATCTCCATTTTCTCATTCTTTAGTTATGTTTTCCACTTAATGTTTAATGACCAATTTTTTTAATGGTTAAAAAATACATCTTCTTTATCCTTATAAACTTCCGATAAAAATTAGTGATGTTTAAATCAACTCCCTTCAACCTTTTTTTTCCATTCATTCAAAGGTACCACAACTACTTTGGTCTAAATTCGTATAGGTTATCATCAATAACCTATTACAACATTGATATCCTACCATCTTGCTAAAGGACATCCTACTAACACATAAGAAAACCATCTAATAATAGTTTTGAACTTGGGACTACTAAAGCCAAAAAGACCAAAGAGCATGGTTTTGTCCATCCACCTATAAGCTAAAAACTTCCCCCAATATTACCCTTAGTCATTCACTCTATAAGACCTTCCCAAATAAAACCTTGTAATGGTCAACTTTAACTTGAACAATAAAATTCCCTACTTTAACTTTATCTATACTTCCATTATAAAAAAAATTCATAAACAAAATATTTTAATGAAGTTATGAAAAGTATAAATCACACAACTTATTATATGTTTCAGCTAAAATGGTCCAATATTTTTATTATATTATATTATAAGTTTTATCCTACTTGTCACATGTACATTAAATGCCCTCATCCTAATTTTATACAAATGGACATATTAAATATCCATATAAATATAATGACTATGATTAAGTATGATAAAAAAGTTTATATGAAATTTATTAAAAATTATTTTTTAATCATTATTAAATAAAAAGGTAAAAATTAATAAATATAAAATTGTTTTATCCATTTTTTTGGAAAAATATTATTTACTATTTTATTTTTTATTTTTATATATATAAAGTTTGTCCATAATTAAGTATAAAAAATCCAAATAACTAATTAAATAAAAAAATAGGATTAAATTTCTAGATTTACAGAACTTCTCTAATTTTATAACTTGTCAAAACTATAGTGACCTTTGTACCCTTTTCTCTAAGCTTTTTTAGCATAAGAATAATTTGTTACATCAAACAAAGTAATTTCTTCAAGTCCAATAGACCAAAGTTGATTATCATCATCATCAATTAATTTTGTACAAAATTATTTTGCTTACTTCTACATAACCTTTACAATTATATTTATTGTTACTAAGAGAAAATCACTTACATTTCTGGTTTTAATCTCTTTATTGTAATCCTTTATTCTTTCAACTCCATATATCACGTCATATTAGACTATTACAATCATAACTATTAATATGCTAATTTAAAATCAAATTAAACCATTTATATTATTAATCTCTAAAAAATTTAATTAAACAATTAAAACTTCTGGGTGTGATATGTCCCGAACAAAAAATGAATGTACGTTGTTCTGTGCCTCAATCCAACTACAACCTGGTTCCTTTTTCACACCCCTATCTTTCATCAAAGTTCTCACCTTTGTTGCCTCATCCCAGTTTCAAACTACTGCATAAAATGAGGTTTTTATTCTTGTACAATGTCAACTTATATCTCTTTTTTTAATCTAAAATACCAACATTTTGTAACCTACTACCTCTATTTGCAAGCACAAAAGATGGTATATGCTAATCATCCTCCAATAAAAAAAATATAAGGCTGAAAATTGCAATGCTTGAAAGTGTAATCTGAAAACTAAAAACAAGAGTTAAGTCTGCAATTCGAGACACATTAGCAAGGATGCTAAAATAAATTAACTTTTTATGTAAGAGCATGATTCGAGACACAATAGGAATGCTGAAAATTTAAATACAGTTTTCAAGCATGAACTTGAGAGATTGAAATTACTATTTGAAGATAAAGTAAACCTGCACTATAGATCAATTTGAAAACTAAAAAGGGGTGAGAATACAAATTCAAAACCCCCTAAATAGCATTGAAATTTGACCTTTTATGCACGTATAGGAGGGCTAAGAATGCAATTTAAGATGTGCATGAAATAATATTTTTGTTTCTGTCACGTCCTAAAAATACAACCTCAAGCTTGAGAATCAGAGCTGGAAATGTATCTCAAGCAAGCCCACAAAGAGATAAAAATTGAATTTTGAAGCAAGCTCATAGACAATAAAAATAATAATAATTAATTTAACAATTGGCTTTTATAAAAATAATATAATTAATTATCAAATTTTCATAAACAATTTTTTCTTCAAATTTCAATTATACTCCACATCATTCAATTAATTACCCTATTGTTAAGTGCCCAATTATTAATTATTAGTTAATGTCTTTATAGATGGAGTAGAAATAATCAAGCAAAAATCCATAATTCTTCCTGTATAAGAATATCTCAATTTGAATTTATCGTTTACATTAAAATTGGAATTTGACAACTTATTATCAAACAATTTGATTATTTCTTCATAATTATTAGTGTTAATTAAAAGTTTATTATATAAATAATACAATGGTTAAAATTATCAACTTTAATGAACAATTTTATTTCGAATTCCAATTTTACTTCATAGCATTCAATTAATTAGAAAGATCTATAAAAACCAAATTAGGAAATGTTTAAATCAGTTAGTGAAAAGAAGCATAAGGAGTATTTATCTTTTCAAAATCAACCTTATTTCTTATATAATAACTAATAATTGCGTCGAGAGGCGCTCTAAAGTCTAATATAAGGGAGATTTTATAACTTTTGTCCATGTTTATCCTTATTGGTTGCCATAAACAAAAAAGAATAATACAAAGTAAAAAGTAAATATGAGGGAGATCTTGTAATGTTTGTCCATGTTTGTCCTTATTGTTGGCCATAAACAAAAAAAAAATATAAAGTAAAAAGTAAATATGAGGGAGATCTTGTAAGTTTGTCCATGTTTGTCTATATTGTCGGCCATAAACAAAAAGAATAATTCAAAATAAAAAGTAAATATGAGGGAGATCTTTTAAAGAATAATACAAAGTAAAAGTAGCTTTTGTTCCTAACATGTTGGCCATAAACAAAAAAGAATAATACAAAGTAAAAAGTAAATATGAGATCTCCCGAGGTGCAAACCTCTCCTCGAAAAGCTTTGCACCTCGGGAGATTTGATCCCTCTCTGCCCTTGATAGAGCCTAGTATTTGGATCTAGACTGGTCATTATCTTCACTACAAGTTAATAATTAAAAAAACTAAATTATGATCAACTTCACAATTTTCAATATTTTTTTAATAAGTTTTTTTGTTTCCTCCAATCTCCCGTGGTGGTCTGAGAAACCACTACCAAGGGGCATCCGCACTAGCCTTAACTTGACTGAGTTTTTGAGTGTCGCCTTCCAACTAAGTCACCCCTAAAGAAAATTGAACTCAGGTCGCCTTGCTAACTAGACCCATACCTTAACGAAATGAGCAAACAGAAATTGACAATATTTTTTTAATAAGTTATTAAACTTAAATCTTTTAATTTTATAGTAAAACTTTTCTTCTTAAATTAAATTTTTAAACGAAAACTTGAATTAAATTTTAAATTAAACCGATTATAAACATCATTTTACATTAAACTTGGATTATGATAAACTTCACAACCTATCCTAAGTTAACAACTAAAAAACTAAATTATAATAAACGACACACCTTTAATATTTTCTTAATACATTATTAAACTTAATATTTTAATTTTATAATAAAAAATTTCTTAAATTAAATTTTTGAACCAAAACTTGAATCAAATTTTAAATTTAACCTTTATAAACATCATTCCACATTAAACTTGGATTATTGTATAAATCTCCATAAACCCTTGAAGATGACGAAAATTACTATTCCGTCCCCGACTAATTATTTGCTAAAATGTTTTTAAAATCTTGTGCTTCACCACTTATATATATAATACGTTTATATTTACAAGATATTATTCCATTGCTAAAATGTTATAATAAGTTTATATTTACAAGATATATTATATGAGTATATAATATTTTTTAATTATATATATATATATATATATATAAAAGTTTATATTTATTATATTTTAAAATTTATTAAATTTAATTTAATTTTTTAGATATTATATTTAATATTAAAATTATATAAATATTATAAATTTTATGTAAAAAAACATAACAATATAATATTTAATATTAAAATTATACCAATATTACAAAACTTTGTTATATTTTATTTAAAAAAAGCAATACAATATTACAAAATCAATAGACTTTGCTTCCAACAAAAAGTATGTCCCTGCCTAGGCAGGAATAATAATATTATAAAATAAAAGATTTAACTTAATTTTATTTAAATAACTATTAAAACTTTATATATTTTTTTGTTTGACTTTTTACAGTTTTGGATTAATATGTAATTTTTCTTCATTTATGAATAATAAATGAGTTTAAAGTTTATGTTTATAAGACAAGATTTTTAATATATATATAAATAAATAATAAATGAGTTTAAAGTATAATGTTTGTAAGACAAAGATTTCAGACATATAAAGATTTGACTACTTAGTTTATGACGATATCTATACTCTAATCCTCTTATTGGTTCTAACTTGTGACTTTTAAAAAGAACATGTTCTTACTATTAAACTTGTCAAATTTGGAATAAAGATAGTTATCAAATATAGGCTTTGTATTTTGTTCAGTGTGATCTTTAATTTGGTGTACAGAGTAGAAGTTTAGGTTTTAATTTTGAGGATTGTTAATAAATAAGAGAAAATGTTTTAATTTTAATTATAACTTATAATAGGTTGTAAGAGAAAAGCCTATTATAACTTATTTGTCAAAATTGGCATGGAGATAGTCATCATTAGATGCTATCAAAAAATGCAACTTGATTCATCGTCATTTTTCAAAGAAGACAAGCTCTTAACAAGTAGTTTTAGGTCTTATTACAAAACATAAATAATTATTATAAAGATATTATTTAATTGTTTAATCAACACACTTGCTCAAATTTGTGTTTCAATACCGCTGGCTCAAAATTTCTCACTGGACCTAGTAGCTACATTCATAAACTAGATTATCAACATTCATTGTATCACTGATCTACACTGTGCACTCGTATAACATGCTTGGGTTGCATCTTTCCTTTCTTCAAGGGATTCAAACGAATTCGAATTTTCTTTTTAGTTTCATAACTTCCAGTGATTGTTCCTCTGCTTAATTCACCGTGCATAAATTCTGAGCCTTTGAGCCACATTTCATGCAAAAGGCTTCACATCTATTGGCAATGCATTGTTCTACGAAAACTTTTTGTAAGGCTGAGTAAGCTCCAAAATCTTTTATCTTCATTGAGTCAGATTTATGCTAGACTGAAATGGTTTATAGGTTGTTTCTATGGATGAGACCAGGGATCTATTCTCTTGGCTACCATAATTTACAAGCACGCAAATATTTTGGAGATTTTTGGCATCGTTTTTTTTTGGCAAATTTATTATAAAGAGTTTATTGGTCGTGATTTTTCTATACCTTTTCATTGAAGTCTTCATTTCTCATACAGTTTAAGGCACTACAAAAAATATTCTCCTCTATTTCAATTGATTAACCTGATTCGTCTTTGAGATAGTTATTTTTCTCATAAGATCAATGAATATATTTTGATTCCTCTGTTGTAAATGGGTACCTAACATGGCATTTTTTGTTGCGATCCATATCAAGTATTGGTGTCCTTGACAGTTTTATGGTACCTCTCATTCTGCAACTTTGAGTAGTAGATTGTGTGTCACTTGTGCATATAGTTTTAGAGTGTCACCAAGCATTTGATTCCTGAAAATGACCAACCTTGTTTTGCAGTCATTTGGAGCTAGCCACTTTATTTATGGTACATCTCATTCTGCACCTTTAAGTAGTGGATTGTGTGCCACTGTTGCAGATAGTCTTAGAGTGTCACCACATGTTTGTTTCTGTGGATTGTACTACCTTGTTTTGCAATCTCTTGGAACTCGCCACTTTGGAGTGTTTCTTGCTGAGGTTGTTTGTCATCTTTGCCACTTTTAGCTCATACCTCCATATTTTTCCCTCATTTGTGACATCCATTGCCATCATCTTTTTCACCTAGTTTAGCATTGTTGGGGGGTGATATGCAATGCTCCCTTGAGTGATTTTTTATTCACTATTTTGATCGAAATAAACTGTCTTTAATATGCATCTTGTAAACAACATCGATTCCTATACTGGATCAACATTTGCAGCGGCTAGTGACACATGCACTATGGCGAGATGGATTGGTATCCATAGGGACACTCCAAATATGATGTTTGCTTGATTGTAATTGAGTACCTAATCGTGCCTTTGGTGTTGGGACTCAATTTTAGAGGATCATTTTTTTTGGGGGGGATGTAGTGCATTCAATTGTCATCGCCTCAACAATTTGTAATGTGAATTTTCGGCATTGGTGATTGACTCTCTTTTGGAGACGATTTTTTTATCCCATGGGATTTTCTCATTTTCTCCTCTTATGAGAGCTTGTGCATGGGCACCTTAGTAAGCCTCATTGTTGGGACCCATTTTTGTCTCATTGTTTACACCCTATGTTTCTCTTGGGGGGGATGTTGGTGTTTTCCAATACAACAACCCATTGTTAATTTTACGCTAAGGTAGGTATCCTTATCTTCCCAAAATGTTGGGCCTCTTCCATTGTTATAAGAGAAAGATATTCCCTTTTATTTGCATAAGAGATCAATATATTGTTTTGGTTTCGTTTCTAATGAGGCTCATTCATGATTTGGGTTAATCTTGCATTTCTACATGGTGTATAATATTAATTTTCTTTTAAAATTGAAAAACCTAGATCATAACTCATTTGTCAAAACTCGCATGAGGATAGTCATCACTAGTTGTTATATGCAAATGTGAATTAACTCATCACCATTATTCAAGTAAGACGAGATCTTAGCTAATCATATGTAATTTTAGCTCTAAACTACTGCAAAACATAAATAATTATTATAAAGATAATAATTCATATACTTATAAATCAATATTTTTTTAATCATTATGTTATTATTTAGTAAATATTTTATCTAGTTAAAAATAATAAATATATTGATTTAAAATCACTTAAACATATAACTAAAATTAGTCTACATAGTTAAAATTTCATCATGATTCAAATTCCATGAATGTTAAAACTTCGTTCTTAAAGCGATTGCCCCCATTTTAAAATCAAACCAAAAGTTATAGAGTTTTGGATAATCAAAATGTTGACTTCCTCTATTGTCAGATTTCGACAATAGAGGGAAGAGAAGAGAAGCTACAAGTTGAGAAAACTCGTATTGAATTTAGTGCTATAATTTTTTGTAATATCTTATTGTCAGATTGTGAAAAGGGAAGAAAAACTATTTAGTTAAGTAAACTCCGTTGATTTTAGTGTTATAACTTTTTTATTATCTTATAATATAGATTTTATTAAAAATACAATTGATTTGTTGTATTATTTGTTTTGGCAAATTTATTATATAGATTTTATTAAAAATACAATTGATTTGTTGTATTATTTGTTGTATTATTTGTTTTTGGCAAATTTTTTTTGTTTTGGTTTCGTTTCTAATGAGGCTCATTCATGATTTGGGTTAATCTTGCATTTCTACATGGTGTATAATATTAATTTTCTTTTAAAATTGAAAAACCTAGATCATAACTCATTTGTCAAAACTCGCATGAGGATAGTCATCATTAGTTGTTACATGCAAATGTGAATTGACTCATCACCATTATTCAAGTAAGACGAGATCTTAGCTAATCATATTTAATTTTAGCTCTAAACTACTGCAAAACATAAATAATTATTATAAAGATAATAATTCATATACTTATAAATCAATATTTTTTTAATCATTATGTTATTATTTAGTAAATATTTTATCTAGTTAAAAATAAATATATTGATTTAAAATCACTTAAACATATAACTAAAATTAGTCAAATTTCATCAAGATTCAAATTCCATGAATGTTAAAACTTCGTTCTTAAAGCGATTGCCCCATTTTAAAATCAAACCAAAAGTTATAGAGTTTTGGATAATCAAAATGTTGACTTCCTCTATTGTCAGATTTCGACAATAGAGGGAAGAGAAGAGAAGCTACAAGTTGAGAAAACTCGTATTGATTTTAGTGCTATAATTTTTTGTAATATCTTATTGTCAGATTGTGACAAGGGAAGAAAAACTATTTAGTTAAGTAAACTCCGTTGATTTTAGTGTTATAACTTTTTTATTATCTTATAATATAGATTTTATTAAAAATACAATTTATTTGTTGTATTATTTGTTTTGGGGATTTTAAATATTAAAAGATGATTTTTCTTTAAAAAAATAAAAAGTAGATATATATATTAAAAAATTACATATAGATTATATATAACATTGATCAAAATAGTCTTAAAAAAAATATTATCCTTTTAACAATAAATATTGAAATTGAATATCCAAATTATTAATTGGAAAGCATAATAGGTGTACTACTGATCATAATGACTTAAAAGTAACTTAATCCACCGAGCATTACATAGAGCAAATAAATTAAAATTGTGTCCAATGAAAAGTGTCTTTTGTCACCTAAGCTTTTTTTTAGAATCTCCTAGCATGTGCCCTCACTTGGGTGTATCATTGGGAAAATGTATTTTGTGGAAACCTTAAATTCTAGCTTGGGATGATGTGGGTAACTTTTGTCATTAAGTTCTATAGTTACATAATAATTATATGAAAAGGATATTAGGTACCTCTCATGGGATATTCAAGACAATCAAATTGTGAAGTACTTATAAAACTATTTGTGAAGTACTTATAAAACTATTGGATTTACTTTTAGGTTAAGCTTTGGAAATTTTCTTCTTTGTACTTATATGAAAGTCATAATTTCCTTCTCCATATTGTGAAGTTTCAACGGAATGTTTTAATCTCAATATCATAGTAATCTTGTTCTTTTGTTTCTGTTATCAATGTCCCCTCCCACTCTTTATGTTGATAATGTTATTAAAGGTTCAAGGGAACCACAAGATTTTGTCCCTCCACAACCATGTGATGTCATCTCCAAATACTTGTTTGAATCTTAATGACATCAAACCAAACATACTTGACCCCTCTATATTTGTGAGCCATTGCTAACCAAATAAAAAAAAAATCTAAATTGAAAATCTATTAAGAATTGCATAAATTTCTTCCACTAAAAACATAATTGTTATCTTGAATCCTAGTTAAATTACTAATCAAGCATGCTCCCAAACTCACACCCCTTATGTCAAGCTTGGCAATATGGAAGAAGGGACTACCTAGAAACTCAAACTCCATTTACATCACTAATAAACTACATGCAATTCAAGATTAAACTATTATACCTTTGAATAAATTGTTACTTGAAACTATTATACCTTTGAGTAATTTGTATATTAACAATTGAGTGCATAGGTTAATAAGGTAAAGTATATACCTTAAATCAAACGGCCACGAAGTGAAACCAATAGAGTCCCATTTTATTAATTAACATATGTAATCTATTTCACAAATCTTTATGTTAATGAATAACAAAATACAATAATAAAATCATATCAATCATTAAAATAAAAGAAATTTAAAATATTAATTTCATATATATATTTCTTAATCCTTTAATTATCAAAGTTTTTACATCTCTGAATGGTAAAGGAGCATACTATTCCTACATATAAAGTTCCCTGGTTTATCTTTATTGATAATAAAATATATTAATATTAGTGTTTAATTTATATTTTTTTGATTTTTTTTGGTCATTTTTAATTATATCAATTTTTTTTAATGTGGTTCACACCTTAGTATTGATTAAAAGAGCCTAACCTAGTAAGGACATCAAGTGAGGCTCTTATATCTATGTATAGTCACTTGAAGATTTGACCCTGAAACCTTCCACTTACAACTCACAACGCTTAACCACTTGAGCTAACCCATTAAGACTATCTCAAATTATACTATTATTAAATCGAATAATTAAATTTATTTATTTACAAATTTATTCAATTCATTTTACAACCACACAAATTGTGATTAAATGATTGATTCTAAATAAATTCAAGTAAATTTTCTGATTTTTTTTCTTTTCTTTTATATTCTCCAAATAGTGATTAAAAAGTAAATTAAATAATTCTCAATCTAAAATATTTTTCGGATAATACTTTTGGTTGTGACAACATTTGATAGAGAAAGTTTGTTTTACTTTAATTATTTGATAGGATACGTTATAATATTGTACATTTTTTTAATGGTATTTTTTTTCACAGAGGTAGAGTAGCTCGCACGCACATGCAAGGTGAAGGTGTTGTTGGACGTTGGTCTGGGGTTCGATTCGAGGTGGGGACGGCCACATCCGACGACCCCATCCACCCCTTCTATTAACAAAACCCCCTAAAAACGATAAATAAAATAAATAAAAACGATAAATAAAATATACAAAACCAAAACGTTATTTTTTTTATGAAAAAATTGTTGCTTTTTTGGCAACATTGACAGATATATTTTTGCATCCATATTGTGCATTCACTTTATGCCATAATTTCAATATTTTATTGACAAATGTTTATCTCAAAAACTAACAATATAGAGACATAAAGATAAAACTACAATTTCTTAGTTATTTTTATGAGTATTTAAAGTTGTCCTTATTAATCTTGAAATTAAGTGATATACTTGTTTATTTTACACCATACAATTATGAAAAAATAATGGTAAGTATAGCCATTACCGCTATAATATTCATTCTTGAAATTAATTCATATGGGTGTAGTTGTTTACTCAATTAAAGTAGGAAAATATGCTTGTGAGTATAAGCATCATGGCTATAATATCAATCAAAAGTAAAACAAAAAAATTCAACCCTAAAAAAAATAAGATTATTAAATAAATTTAAAAATTAATATATAAAAATATAAATATAAATAAAACTAAAAACATAAAATATAAAAAAAAAATCAAAACGATATTTTATTAAATAAATTAAAAATTAAAAAAAAAAGTATGTTGTGATTGTGACCACCATGGTTGAGCCCCAATGGGTTGGCAATGGCCAAGCCTTGCATAGGCTTTGTCTATAGTGGCCATGCCCATCCCTTGGGGCTTAGCCATGGCCACTGTGAGAACAAAGAAGGCGGTAATCCCTTTAAAAAATTGCTAAAACAAAGCAATTTTTAAATATCAAGGTCTTAAAAAAACTTGTTAAGAAAAGTGGAAAGGAGATAGGAGATTTTTTTTTGACATAAGTTGATTTGGATATAGAAGCCAAGCTTCATATATAGACTATATGAAAAAGGCAAAGTAAGAGTGAGATTTGCTTCAAATTTGAAACCTTTGCATTTGCAAAAAAAAAAGAAAACTGGCACCATAAACTTGGAGAGGAGTGAAGGGAGTAGAGGACAACCAAGGCTATAGAATGAAGCCATGAAATCCTTGGAACCCTACTTGAGAAACCAAACCAAAAAAATTTACGAGTGAAAAATTCATGATTGTCCAAGACAAAAAGAGAAAAAATAAAATTATTTATAATTATTTAAATTGATCTAACCTCACAAACATTGAAATTATTATGGCAGAACATTCTATTTCTGACATAGTGAAAGTATCATCACAATTGCAAAAATATTTATGAACAAAAAAAGAAAAAGAAAAAAGTGTATTTTTAAATAATTTAAACTTTGTGACATTACAATAAGATTTTGTCCAAAAAAAATTATAAAATAACATTGAAATTTGCACCCAAATGCAACTAAGGATCCATGAATGAGCTTATTTATTTCTTTTATGTTTTCAAACACTTTCACTTAACCTTAATATCTATTGTAAGTATTAGTACATAACATACATTGACCTTGACACAAACAATAACAAATCACTAGACCCCTATTTCACCACCTAGACAAGCCATCATTGAATACTACATTAAAATAATTGCAAAAAAAAGCAAGGAGTATTTTATAAAGATGTGTTATGAGTAATGTTGAGTGGGTAACAGTACTAAATCTAAATTTTAGAAAAAATAATTTTATTCCAACATCTAATAATACAAACAAACAACAAAAGAAATGATTATCATAAAAGAAAAAAATCTAGCTCATATGTAATCTATAGAGTGTCATGGGTATTTCATTGGGTAGTACATCACAACTGATATTTTACATCTATAGAGTGTCATGGGTATTTCATTGGATAGTACATCATAACTGATATTACATGCTACCATAAAATGATGCAAGGTTATCAACTATTATCATTGTTTATTTATAATTCAAACTAAAATATTATAAACATAAGGATTGAAACATAGAAATAAACTAAGAATAGAAAAGATAATTTACAACTAGAAAATAACCAAATCATTTGTTATCACATGAATTTCACACATTTGTAATATTTTCATGTATGTTACTTAAATACATTATCACCATACATTATGTAACTCATAAGGCTCCCTTTCCCATAGAAAAATGGAATGGAAGATCCCTAAATACCCACATGACTATGAAAAATCACATACTCATAAATTCCATGGCACATTAATGACCCCCAACTACATTTTGGTGACAAAGAGGTCAAATACAGCTCACCTACTACATACTTGGGCCTTAATCAACCACATTCTTGTACTTGGAAGTCAATTCATGGTTGTTTCTTTCACATTTAGATCCAGTTATTTGAAGACCTCCATTTTTTCTATAAATGGAAGCCATGGGCATGCATTTCATATGGAAAAAATAGAGAAAAAATATTATAGTAATCCCGTCCTTTGATTGATTAGACTTTGAGGGCACTTGCATTGAAGTGACCCGATTAAATAATTTTGAAAAACATGTTATGCTTTGTTATTTGAATAAAAATTGCTAGCTGACATGCAAATGATGATTATGCTCGATTGATTGAGAAATATGAATTAAATTTTATGTGATGAATAAATGAAAGAAATGATTCTTTTCATTCCTTAGATGCCAAAAAATACAACTTGTTTATATAGCAATGAATAAAGATGAATAATGCATGATGATATACTTTATATGGTGCAGCACTACTAATGTGTGATTTGAGTGTGTGCAGTGGCAGGTAAAATGATTTGCAGATTGACTCTCAAATGGAATAAAAGGGGGTCATAAAGAATGAGAAAACACACATAAGTGTACGAGGACAGACTGTCCATTCTGAAATATAATTCCATGCATGAGTATGAAAGCCCTATCAACTTTACTCCGGTAGCGTGTGACGTATGGGTGAGGCCATAACAATTTGGTCGCATACGATGAGTTGAGGGGTGTGCAATAAGGACGAATGCCGATCTTATTCCTTAGCCGCCATTAGTCTCACATAGAAATGTAGTTGGATGATTACGGTAGTGACTCCTAATCTCTACATCACACTCTCCACACAAGGACGTGGACAAGGAAGTTGTCGGAAGCACCCATAGATGTGGTACCTAGACAACAACAAGAAATGAAACTATTTGCATGCTTGCACTAAACATTTAGACATGTATTTGAATTATGCATATGTTAATGTTAAATTTGAGAATAATTAAATGAAAAAGTATTTAAATTTGAGCAAATATTAAGGGGGATATTTTGAGGTAGACTTCATGTGCACCCACTGATTTAGGGAGACATGCATGGAATAAAGATAAAAAAAATAATTAAAAGATACTTGATTTTGGAGTGCAATCTAGATTGGTAGATATATTTGAGTTAAACTCCACATGCACTCACTAATTTAGAGATTGGGATTTTAGACTAAAGGGTCAACTAAGAGAAAATTGTGGATCTTATGTGCACCCTCATGTGAAGGTGACACATGGTTGCATGAGAATGAATAATAGAAAATTAATTAATTAATTAATTAATTTTGCATGAGACGACACATGTCGACAAAGATCTTTCTATTTAAGAAGGAAAGAATGAAGAGGAAAGGATCTGTGGCTCCTTATTGCTTGATGGATTCCGTAATGGAAATTTGAGAATAATGTGATCTATGTGGGTTTGGTTGAGAATACTTTGGAGATTGGGAGGTCTCCACTGAGTATTTGGGATTGTATGTTATTCTTGTGACCTCCTATTAGCTCGGGTAACTGGGAGGAAGAAGACTACTCCAAGTATGGTAGGGAGGTGAACCGAGAAGTCAATTGATAAATTGTTGATAGCTTGAATTGGACGAAAGACGTAACTATGCAGACAATCTCTTTAACTGCTGGACCGACCGTCACGGATAGGTTCTTCTTGTTTTAAGTTTTATTTTATAATTTGAAATTATGCAGAAAATAGTAATAAGTTTAATGTAGCGGGTGATCCGGATTCTTCTATATATATATGTTAAATTTTATAGAATGCATTTTGGTAAATTGGTAATATATATCGTGGATAACCTTGGTATATACACATACCGGGGATCGGTATTAAGAAGTTAACAGTATTTCCTTATTGAATCGGGTGATGGCAGTCATATTTATTTTAATTTGTTTTTAAAATTGTATCCTTAAATATGGAGATTGGGTTCATTCAGGTCGAGTAAATGGATAAATATTATAAGGAGATTTTAGATAGGGCTTCGGGTGAGGCCCTACATTTTTGTATAGAGCATGGTTCAAATGCTTGAGCCCAGCTGATCGTTGGTTCCTGATGTGTGCTCCATATCTTTAAATGTAAATCTGTTATGGAAAATTCATGAAAATATGAAACGTAGATCTTAAATTATAAATCTGTTATGGAAAATTCATGAAAATATGAAACGTAGATCTTAAATTATAAATCTGTTATGGAAAATTCATGAAAATATGAAACGTATATCTTAAATTATAAATCTGTATATGCTTAAGTCCTCGTTGCAGATTCGAATGTACATTGTGTGTACGGAAATTGGTGAAGTCTGGGGCGTTATGTAAAACTGTAGACAAGTTAAATAAATAGATGTGATACTAATATAAGTTATATATGAACACTACATGCTTCCGTTACTGGTTAATAAAATTATTTTCCATTATTCAATTGACGGTAAGAATGGAAAATATATTCTTGACCATCGGAAGGACATCTAAGAGTTATTAATTGCATTATGCATCCGTTGTCAATATTATAAGGAGATATGTTAATAAGAAAATGAACAACCAACTCCAATGATTAAAAGTTACTGTATTTGTTGTTTGTTTTATATAAATAGGAATTTATAAGTTATAAAAGTGATTGCCGTTGCCGAACTAAAACGTGGTTAGACTTATGGCTTAATAAAAGGAAATCATATATCCAAATTATAGAGGTTATATATATTTAATACATTGTGGGTTCGAAAGAGAATTCTAAATATATGTATAAATATACTTAAAAATATATCGTTACTTTTATATGAAAGGAGAAGTTCAGTGTGTTGTTACAATGATTAAGGCTTAAAAAAGATATGTGATATAACTAATAAATGATGTTATTGAAAAATAAAATATTTATATACATATAAGTTTTATAAATGTATGGGTTATAAAAAATATTTATTATTTCTAAGAATATATATAAGTTTATTATATATATTTGACTTTAAAAATTTATATATGTATATAAAAGTATATGTGGTTCAAATATGTCGTTTAAGAGAAATATATATATATGATAAAGATTATATAAATGTATGCTTATGTCCATATTGTATAGAGAACTATTTAAATGTAGTATGATTGTCATTATTGAGAAATGGTAGTGATATGTATTGATTTTGTGTAAAGGAAAAAAAATCGAGACCTAGGGATGAGATAACCATAGGGAATGTTACTAGTTTTCCAAAATGGTTAAAACATCATAAACCTGAGGTCATCTATATAGTGGATACTTCTAATAATGTATGAGCATTATTAAATGCATATCCTTGTCGAGAATTCGATAGACTATTGAGAGGGTCAAACAGACTCAGAATTAAGAAAATGAGATATCGTGCGACCAGTGTGATGAGTTGAACTCAATGACACTAATTTTACTACAAGACATTACTGATGAAAATGGAAAACTACAACTTGACTTGACCATGACATGGTAATGAGGAAATTGTAACTTGGCAAACTACCGAAAGGGGTCCAACGAAGGTGGTTTTCGTAAAATGAAGTATGGAAACGATCAACATGATGGTTTGAACATAATGATGCTAACCACCTGAAATCATGAATCCTAGATGAAAAGACAACTAGTCCTTGAGATGAGACTATATCGACACATAGGATGCGGCTTGGAGAGTCTGCCAAAGGGTTCATATGACCATGTAAATGAGGAAATGAGGAAAGGACAAGCTGATTTCCTTGACCTGGACATTATGGCATTGAAAAAATTACTAGGTAGTTAAATTTAATATGTTTGCCCCCAAGTCGCTAAGTTACGATACTTTCATATCAAGTTGAGAATTAATTTTATTAAAATTTATGGAATTGGAAGTAGTCTTATGGAAATACTGAATAACTTATGCATTGATTTGTGATGATGGGATAGTCGTCCTTGAACTGGTAATTCATGAATATAACTACCAATATGTATCTTACTGAAGATTGTATGATGTTTATCTTCTCACCTCATGGAAGAGGATATCCAAATAGATTTGAATTCTTACTTGGAATTTGATTGGGTACCTATTGTGTGGCTACTGATGCGATCTAGATTCTACATTATAGTTTAATTGGATATCATGGATCGTTATGGATGATTATGAGGTGTTGGAAATCTAAGTGAGTATTGACAATTATTCAAAAGTATACTAGATAAATAAATTGCAAGAAACTACTGTTGAATTATTGAGAATGTGTCGGAACCTTGTTCAATTAAACATAAAATCAGTGATGGTAGAATAGCTAGTGATTATGGCCATAGTTATTTGATAAGAATAGAAGAGAATGACATGAAGATGAGAATATGAAATGAAAGTTAAGCCTAGCATCGAAGGTACGAGAACAAAATTAACTTTGGGATGAAGTTTTTATAAGAGGGGGTGTATGCAATGCCCGTCTTTGACTGTATTGACTGAATAGACTTTGAGGGCACTTGTATTGAAGTGACCCAGTTAAATAAATTTGAAAAATGTGTTATGCTTTTTTATTTGAATAAAAATTGCTTCCTAACAAGCAAATGATGATTATGCTCAATTGGTTGAGAAATATGAATTAACGTTCATGTTATGAATAAATGAAAGAAATGATGCTTTACATTCCGTAGATGTGAATAAATGCCACTTGTTTAGATAACAATGAATAAATATGAATAATGCATGATGATATACTTTATATGGTGCAACGTTATTAATGTGCTCTTTGAGTATATACAGTGGTATATAAAATGATTTATCGACTGACTCTCAAATGGAATAAAAGGGGGTCGTAAAGAACGAGGAAACACACATAAGGGCACAATGACAAACTGTCGGCTCTGAAATAGCATTCCATGCACGAGTATGAAATCTCTATCAGCTTTACTCGGGTAGCATGTGCTGTATGGGCGAGGCCATAACGATTTGGTCGTATATGATGACTTGAGGGGTGCGCAAAAAAGACGATCTTATTCCTCAACCACCATTAGTCTGACGTAGAAATGTAGTCGGATGATTACAGTAATGAATCCTAATCTCTAAATCACTCTCCCCACACAAGGACATGGACAAGGAAGTTGTCAGAAGGACCCATAGATGTGGTACCTAGTCAATGACAAGAAATGGAACTACTTGCATGATTGCACTAAACATTTACACACATATTTGAATTATGCATATGTTAATGTTAAATTTGAGAACAATTAAATGAAAAAGTATTTAAATTTGAGCAGATATTAAGGGGGGGTTATTTTGAGGTAGAATTCATGCGCACCCATTGATTTAGGGGGACATGCATCGAGTACATATAAAAAATAAATAAATAAATCATATTTGATTTTGGAGCAAATCTAGATTGGTATATATCTTTGAGTTAAACTCCACCACTGATTTAGGGATTGGGATTTTAGACTAAAGGGAAAACTAAGAGCAAATTGTGGAACTTATGTGCACCCTCATGTGAATGTGACACATGGTTGCATGGGAATGAATAATATAAAATCAATAAATTAATTAATTTTGCATGAGACAACACATGTCGACGAAGATCTTTCTGTTTAAGAAGGAAATAATGAAGAGGAAAGGATCTCTAGCTCCCTAATGCTGGATGGATTCCATAATGGAAATTTGAGAATAGTGTGATCTATGTGATTTTGGTTGAGAATACTTTGGATATTGGGAGGTTTCTACTGATTATTTGGGCTTGTATGTTATTCTTGTGACCCCCTATTAGCTCAGGGAACTTGGAGGAAGAAGACTACTCCCAGTGTGGTAGGGAGGTCAATCGAGGAGTCAATCGATAAATTGTTGATAGCTTGGATTAGACGAGAGTGGAAACTACTTTGATAATCTCTTCAACTATTGAACCAACCGTCATGGACAAGATCTTCTTGTCTTAAGTTTTATTTTGTAATTTGAAATTATGCAGAAAATAGTAATAAGTTTAATGAAGTGGTTGATCCACATTCCACTTTATATATGTTAAATTTTATAGAATGCATTTTGGTAATATATATCATGGATAACCTTGGTATATATACATACCGGGGATCGGTATTAAGTAGTTAACAGTATTATTTCATTATTGAATCGGGTTAACAGTATTAAGTAGTTAACAGTATTAGATAGGGCTTCCAGTGAGGTCCTACATTAATGTAGAGCCTCACTGGAAGCGCTATATAAAATATCCTTATAATATTTAGCCATTTACTCGACTTGTATGGACCTGATCTCCATATTTAAGGATACAATTTTAAAAACAAATTAAAATAAATATGATTTCCATCACCCGATTCAATAAGGAAATAATATTTTTATCTGCTTAATACCGATCCCTGGTATGTATATATACCAAGGTTATCTGCGATATATATTACCAAAATGCATTCTAGAAAATTTAGCATATATACAGCAGAATATGGATCACCCGCTTGATTAAACTTATTATTATTTTATGCATAATTCCAAATTATAAAATAAAACTTAAGACAAGAAGAACCTATCCGTGACAGTCGGTCCAACAGTTGAAGAGATTGTCAATGCAGTTTCCGCTTTCGTCCAATCCAAGCTATTAACAATTTACCGATTGACTCCTCGATTGACCTCCCTACCACAATGGGAGTAGTATTCTTCCTCCTAGTCCCCCGAGCTAATAGGGGGTCACGAGAATAACATACAAGCCCAAATACTTAGTAGAGACCTCCCAATATCCAAAGTATTCTCAACCAAAGTCACATAGATCACACTATTCTCAAATTTCCATTATGGAATCTATTGAGCATGAGGGAGCCATAGATCCTTTCCTCTTCATTCTTTCCTTCTTAAATAGAAATATCTTTGTCGACATGTGTCATCTCATGCAAAATTAACTAATTTATTGATTTTCTTTTTATCATTCTCATGCAACCATGTGTCACCTTCACATGAGGGTGCACATAAGTTCCACAATTTTCTCTTAGTCGTCCCTTTAGTCTAAAATACCAATCCCTAAATCAGTGGGTGCATGTGGAGTTTAAATAAAACATATCTACCAATATTGATTTGATCCAAAATCAAATATCTTTTATTTATTTATTTTTGATATTTATTACATGCATGTCTCCCTAAATCAGTGGGTGCACATGAAGTGTATCTCAAAATATCCCCCCTTAATATTTGCTCAAATTTAAATACTTTTTCATTTAATTATTATCAAATTTAACATTAACATATGCATAATTCAAATATGTGTCTAAATGTTTAGTGCAAGCATGCAAGTAGTTCCATTTCTTGCCGTTGTCTAGGTACCACGTCTATGGGTCCTTCTGACTACTTCCTTTCCCATGTCCTTGTGTGGGGAGTGTGATGCATTGATTATGAGTCGTTATCATAATAATACGACTACATTTATATATGAGATTAATGGCGGTTGAAGAATAAGATTGTCCTTATTCCGCACCCCTCAAGTTATCTTATGTGACCAAATCGTTATGGCCTCACCCATACGACAAACACTACCCAAGTAAAGCTAATAGGGATTTCATACTCGTGCGTGGAATGATATTTTAGAGCCGACAGTCTTTCATGACTCATCATACCCTTATGTATGTTTTCCCATTCTTTACGACCCCCTTTTATTCCATTTGAGAATCAATCGGTAAATCATTTTACCTGCCATTGCACACACTCAAAGTGCACATTAGTAGCGCTGCACCGCACAAAGTATATCATCATGCATTATTCATATTTATTCATTGCTATCTAAACAAGTGGCATTTATTCACATCTATGGAATGAAAAGCATCATTTATTTCATTTATTCATCACATAAAATTTAATTCATATTTCTCAATCAATCGAGCATAATCATCATTTGCTTGTCAGCTAGCAATTTTTATTCAAATAACAAAGCATAATACATTTTTCAAATTTATTTAACCGCGAGTCACTTCAATACAAGTTCCCTCAAAGTCTAATCAGTCAACACATTCAAAGGAGGGAATTACAGATTGGAAGACATTTCCTCCATCTATTTTGTTACCATCCATTGGCCCTCATACTTGTTTGACTTCTTCCCTTAAGGAGTAACAATTTTTCTTTTCCATTCTTAAGATTATTTTAGATCATTTTGGAGTGTTAAAGGACCCTTCCAAAAGGAAGTGTGAGTTTCGACATTTTAGTATCATTTTTCAATGTGATGCCATTGTATTTATGCCTTCATTTGGGCATTTATGATAAAGTTGAAGAGTGCCTCTATTGGGTTGTTTGAATGCCATTCTAGTAGTTTAAATATGTTATTAGTAATTCACATGCTTTGTTTTATTTTTGTATTCTCTTCAACACATAAGTATTTTTCATATAGTTAAGCCCCATTTTATATGTTTTCTTGTTTGTAGCCTACCAAGAAAGAGGAATTTCCTCACCATTTAGGCGATTTCTTCACAACATAATTGATGACACTAATAGGTTTTCTACTTGTTTTCTACTAACTTGGGTATTTTTGTAGGACCAATAGCTTGCCTATAATACCATTAAAAAATGAGTTGTATAAACTAGAAGCCACCATAAATCAATTTTTTAAGTCGGATGGTAGCTAACTTCTATGCCAAGCCATCTTGTGCAGTTTTTTCTTTGGTAGTTGCACCCTTGCTTGAATTTTACTCTAATTTTGTTGTTCCACATTTATGGATGACTATTTTATTAACCTATAAACCACATGGTCACTCATCTATTTTCTTATTGACCCGCACAACTACAACTAGAAATTTTCATTTTAGCTTTTTTTTCTTCAACAATGAAGTTCGCATAACTACCCACAATTTCCAATTATTAACAAATCAATCAAAAATATGTTTTTTATTCTTTAGTAATTATATTAACTAGTTTAAGTCGGGATTCAATCATATTTTTCAACTTTTACTTTTCCAGTACTTGGGGTTTGAGGTTTTCTAACTGCCTCCTATCTTTCACTAGACTAGACTACATTTTTATTCATTTCTTCCAAGGTTAAAAAGAGTCACTGGGCTAGGAAAATGGAATGAATTTGGTTGGTTTAACCACTTTCTTCTTTCACTTCTCTTTTGAATATTCAATCTAGATTAGTTCACTCTACACACGATAAGGGGATCTAAAATATCTCCCAAATCCTAGTATTCTCTTTACCTTGCACCCATAAGGTAATATTGGTGAATTAGAAAGGAGTAAGAGAGTGAAATACCTCCCTTTGCACATTTATTTTTGAATTATTATTTGCAAACAACCAATCACACTTAGGAAATTAATTTAGTAAATACCCATACAAGTTTAGATCTCTTAACTTTATTTATTTCTTCAAATTTCTTGTTTCAAATTTTCTTTTCAAAGCATTGTAGTCAAACAAAATTTTCACCACTTTAAGAACACATAAAAATGACCTGAATATTCTTCTCCTTTTAGTATGCTCTTCATCATGCACCCCATAAAGAGATATTGATTAATTAGAAAGATTAAGAGGTTTGAAATAACTCCTTTTTTTCACACCTTAATTCTAGTTAGACCCTTTAAAATAAATCAACAATTTAATCCTAACTAAATTAATTCCTCCACAAGAGGTCACAAAACAATTAATATTCTAGGTTAGAATGGTTGGTCTTGTCATCCAAATAGTTCCCATAAATCCTTCTCACGTGAAATGATAGTATTTGTATTTTAGGGTGCTTGAAAATCATGTTATACCAAGCATGACAAAACCCGGATATGAAAACATGTTGCCCTAGGATGCTCAAGTCTAGGTAAAATTTTTTATTCTCTCTACATTGGGACACACAATTATTTTTAGTAATGAACCTTGATTGGTCAAGGCTGAACCACTTACCCACACTAGAGGAAAGTATCTTAGTGGCCAGAACCTAGGGTTTTCAAGGTGGCATTTGAGGGATACATTTTCACATGAATTAGAATTGGTTGGCCTTAGGAAGTGTTGTCAATTTTTTTGTAGCATTCCCCTAGTGACCCTCATTATATCTAATTCGATCATACTTTCATCAACCACCTTCAGTGAATTCACAACCATCCAACAAGAGCGACTCTGGAAGTTATAATTACCATATTGAGTGGAAGGATGTTAAGTCAATAGGAACACATTATTGTTTCATAATTACAAGGAACCTCACATAATTTAGATGACATATTAGAAACAACATTGACACTATTTTGAAAAGACACATACTTGCATCACACGCATTTTTTCTTTCACATTATAGATGTATTTGTCGTTGTAATAATTTATTATTGTTGCACTTTATTAACTCATCTTTCCTCAAAGTTGGAATCACATCCACCAGCATCTTGACATTCCTTAAGGATATAAGGGATTTCTTCAATAATAGGAGATCTATATATACCAGCTCTCCATCTCAAATGAAGGTGGCCACCAATCAACACCCACATACATGCATCTGTGATCAGATCTACCATGCTTGGACACACTTTGCTTGATTTCCCTCCTTCCAACTCATCCATGTCTAGTGGATCCCATTCCTAGTCATACACTATGGCCAATATCAATGCTCCCCAAGCTATGCTTCCATTCATGACTAGATCAAATCATCTCTATTTATCTAAACTCATTAATGATCTTATCCACCACAATCTTACATGGCCCAATATTGAAAAAATTCAAGCATCCCTAAATTTGAGGTAAGGAGATGATCTCACTAATCATGATATGTCATTCCACTTATGTTATTCATCTAATAGTGTAGTCAAAGATACCACCTACCTTTGAATTTTTCAAAGGATTCTTATAGGGATGATCGCCAAATGGTACGTCAATTTGCATTCATCGACTCATGCAAACTTTGATTCCATTTCCATTGTTTTCATCTCCTTATTTTACACGACCTTCGATTAGATATTTTCTCCAAGTTCATACAAAATACTTCTACACACATCACATACCATATCCACAAATGGTGCAGGAAACACATCTAGTGTAAGGTCAAAATACAACCTAAATTATTATTGGATTAGTTTCTTAAATCACTCCTTCCCATGATTTCCAAGAACATTGAGATCACCATGCCAATAACTAAATATAAGGCCATCTTGAAATCTGAAGAGCCTGATCTAATATATTCCCAATTAGGGTATCTTTACAAAATCATCCCCAATGCCTCTCAATGTTAGTCTCTTGAGCAAAATACCCCTCCCAATTCTCTCTCCATTAATGGTATTTTTATGTCCATTGGTCATCAAGGGACCGTACCATATCCCTATGGATCCTACCCCTCAAATCAACTATTTGGTGGACCTCCTGCACCCACAGTACAATATTTCTATAGAATAGAAATAACCTACCCTATTCACAACCTACTTATGGATCATACAATCCTGACCTCCCCAAAATGGGTGTGTATATAGTTATGTCTCACCCTCCCCCCATATCCATGACTTATCTTGCAATTCTATTAATTCCCCAGTTGGTACCATTGCTTCATACAAAGCCCCAAACCCCTATGGAGCACCCCCTCCACTTAACCCATATTATCCTTTCCATGGGCCTCTGCTAGGTATATAAACTAATTCAAATGCCTCACTACATGTAGGGTTCAATTTTGTTCAACCCTATCCATCTCATTGGGTTCAATATTTTGAACTATTGAATGTAGAAAACCCTTATAATACACATGTAATGTCCCCAGTTTGACCCCATGGCATTAAATTGTAAATGATGTAATATTGTTATAAAATCGTTGCGAGGAACTCAAGGCCAAGGCCCCGCCATCGATTTAGTGATGCATATGGTTTATGTGCTAGCCAAGCACATTGAAATTGTAAATATGCATTTTAATAAATACCCACAACTAGCTATGCAATGCAACAAGAGATGGGGGCATGATTTTACAAGGAATTGGGAGGGAAAACATTCAAACCCTTGAGCCACTCAAGTCAAGCCAAGTGTCAATGAGAGAACCCATCAAACCCTCAACTACCCATGTTGACTTTTGTACCCAATCATTGATTTCTCCCAAGAGTTGGTTGAGGCAGTTAATGCCTTGGGAATGAAGAGGTATGGCAGCCAATTTTGTGCATGGGAAAGCCATCAACCTGGAAAAATGTACTTTTGCTTTTGGGGCAAGAAAACACCCACGAAATGGTGTCCAAAGCCATTCTGAACCCATGGACTTTGCCCTCTCACACAGCCTGAGCTAGCTGGGCTTTCCCCATCATGTTTTTCATCATTTTCCTACATTTTTCCAGGGCTGGGAGCTCATTTTTGTGTTACACAGTGGTTGGGAGAGGAGGACCATGATTTGGGACTGTGAGGGAGGTCGTTTTTGCCCCAAAATACCCATGGGCATTTTTCTGAAAATGGTTTTTGCTCTCCAGGGTTGAATCCCCAATTGCCATTTCGTTTTTGGGTCTTCCCACGTTTTTCTGGGCTGGTAGAAACCCCATCTTTGGGCATCTCACTGTAAAAACGTTTTTATCATGCCCAATAATTGTGGTTCTGCTGTTATGTGCATCCTTGTTTTGGTTTGAATCTGTGAGCAAGAGATTTGGAGTGGTAGTGGATAGAATTGGCTTGATAAACCTAGTGGGGGGGAAATAACCTCTCAAGAAGATCAAGAGGGATGGCTACTCTTCTATGCACACCTTATACACTCTAGATTGGAAGGTATGGCCTGAGGTAATATGCATTGGTGAAGGGAATACTTCCTTGAGTTGGGTGTGTAGGCATTGTGGGTGCCAAGCTAGATAGATCTTGTAGAGGTATCCCTAGCTCTATGCTTGAGCTCACTAGCTTAGCAATTCTTCCTTTCCATTTCCTAGCAGCCTGATAAACCCAATTGTTGATTGGCTTGGCTCATCTTGGTGTATGCTTGGCTATGTGTGAGTCTGTTGTTCCCTGGTTCCTTGTATAAATCATGCCCAACTCGGGGGTGGCCTTCTGACGGACTCAGTATAAGCTGTCAAAGAGCCTATGGTTGGGTGGAACGTTGCAGCGACATAGCTAGTTGCTTGGGACAATTGCACAATGAAGATAAGTGTTTTCTGTCTATGTATTTACTTCTGCAATGCATTAATTTGATGACTGTTTTGATATGCTGGATGGGCATGAATTGTGTGTGTGGATTAGTTTTAATTCCGCTGTGCATATTGCCTAATTTGTATTTGCACACCAATGTTTAAATTCTTATGATTCTAATTAGTGGGATGAGTTTTATGAAATGCCCAAATTTTAGTGCCATGTTCCCTTCCTTGCATTGTGTCAGCAGGTGGGTACATTACAACACAAAATTAGGAAAAATGAACGAAAAAAAAACATATCAAAACTAACCGTAATGGTAGGGTGGTAATGCCTCTAACAAACCAAATCATAATGCAAGAAGCTATAACCAAAGCAGTGGTAGAAACAACCAACCCAAGCAAGGAAAACAACCTTAAAACTAATTTTCTTTGTGGCATTTGTGGTGAGTATGTCCATTACACCCACCATTTCCCCAAAATTATTGATTGTAAATGCGTGTTCAAAACATAGAATCAATCTACCATAAACCCCCCCAAAGAAATAACATTACCCAACGTCAAAATCTAGTATTACAAAACCCCTTCCCTCAACAAGATGCCATATCTCACCAACAGGAAGTATGAGAACCTCCACCTTGTAATGCATTTGGCTAAGGATTTGTCTTACTAGAACATCTAGATGAAATCCATGGAGATTCATCTCTAGATTTGTAATCGAGCCTATTCCATTCCAAAATACACTCCCACATAGAAAGAGGTTTCCCCAACTTCCATGAACGGTTCTCTTTAGATTACATTCCCTAGTAGTGACCCTACTCCTTCTGGAACAGTAAAATTACTGTTCTTACGGGAGAACCCAATGTAAGTAACATAAGTGGTCCATAAATGGATCAATAGTAATGTAAAAATGTAGTGTATGATAGATGATTAATAGTTACATAGGTTTGGGCTTTATATAAGCCCGTCATGCACCTTTTCATAAAAGGGCATGACTATTGACTTTAGATAATATTTAATTATAATAAATTAATATTAATATTAATTTATTATTTTATTGTTACATTGCCTCTCTCTTAGAAAGGCTTTGTCCTCAAAGCCTTATAATTTTTATGCATTGCTTTTTGTGGTCTCGTAGTTGATGACACATGTCGATATGAACTTTTAAGTGTCGAGCATAACTTCTGATATGTGGAGGGATCAATCCATCCCAAGTTGATTTTTCGATGATTGTCGGGATTCCGTACTGATATGTCATCGGGAGTTTTGATCACCTTAGTACCTTTATCTTCCGACATTTTTCGCCTTTTTAGGGTATCGTTTTTTATGGTTGGGGTGTCGATAGGGAATTTTCACACTGTAAATTTCTTTTACGAAAGTCGTCTCTTGATCACTGTTCTGAGTTGGAAGTTGTATTTTCGTCCCTTGAGGTTTTAAGGTTTCATCTTGTATTTTTTCCAACTTGTTCTCTAACTGTATCTTATCCTTTTGAAACTTCTTAATCACTTCTACTTGTGATTTCCTAACTTCTTCCGACTTCTTAAGTTGTTCTTTAATATCCTCGTTATGACTTCTGATGCAACTATTTTCTTCCTGCTTGTCTAGAAGTTTCCCTTCAATGTCTTCCATAGATTGTTCTATCTTTTGGCTATTTTTCAATTTCTTAATTTTTGTGACTAGTATCTTGTTATGATTTCTTAGTCTGAAAATTTCTTCAGCATTGTTGGATAATGCTTTATTATTCTTTGCGATCTGCGATTTGTGTGCCTTTTTAGAGTCATCATTTTGTGTTTGAAGATCTTGTATCTGTTGTCGACATTGGTCAACCTTTGATTCTTGATCTCCTAATTTATGCCATATCTTCCTCATATCTTCATCCTTGTCATTAAGGATCTTGTTCAAGCGTTTTATTTCTGCTTCGTATTTAATTATTTCATTCTTTATATCTTGATCTTCTAGCCTCTAATTGAGTTCATTTTCGGTTCTTAATTCATCAATTTGTACATACAATTTTTCTATATAACTTTCCTGGTCATAGATTTTTTGTTCATCGAACTTTTGTTGTAGCTTACGTATTTCAATTACTGCTTCAAATTTTGTAATCTTGTCGTGTAAATCTTCATTGTCTCTTTGATAGTGCTTTAACTTGGCTTCTAATTTTTCTATATGTAGTCGCAAACCGACTTCCATGGTCTCTGATTTCTTCGACGTTAGATGCTTGTTCTGGACTAGAGATGGTCTTTATGCTTGTTCTGGACTATAGATGGTTTTTAATTGGTCTTCGATTCCTTCGACAAGGGTGGATTAAAAAGATGTAATAATTCCCAATATGTCTATCTTGGAAAGAACTTTCCTTGACCCCTTTTTATTAGGTCAATTAACTTCTTTTTTTTCACAAATAATTATTATTTTAATAAATAATAATTTTTCTTTTAATATAATAATAATAATTAATTAATTAATTAATTAATTAATTAATAATAGTATTATATTAATGTTTTATAAACTATATATATATATATATATATATAGTTTGTTTTTGTAGTTATATAATAACTAAACTCATCTTAATTAAGGTATGAGTTGTTATAAATAATGGTTTCTTTATAAAACCAAGGCTAGTTTATAAAACCAAGGATGGTTTTATAAAACCACGGGATGGTTTTATAAAACCAAGGCAATGTGTGGTTTTATTCTTCTCCTTTTTTATGCGGTCTTCTTTCTTGTTCTTTTTTTTTTAACTTCTCTTTTATTCTCTTCTCTTTTTTTTTTCCCTCTCTTTTAATAATTTTTTTTTCTCCAATAAGGATGGCTAAAAGCCTAATGTAAGGTTAAAAACCTAAATCTCAAAGAAAATTTGACAATTTGGCCACAAGTCGGAATCAACAAGCTCTGATACCATTGGAATAGTAAAATTACTGTTCTTACAGGAAAACCCAATGTAAGTAACGTAATTGATCCATAAATGGATCAATAGTAATGTAAAAATGTATTGTATGATAGATGATTAATAGTTACATAGGTTTGGTCTTTATATAAGCCCGTCATGCACCTTTTCGTAAAAGGGCATGACTATTGACTTTAGATAGTCTTTAATTATAATAAAGTAATATTGATATTAATTTATTATTTTATTGTTACACCTTCAGTACCAAAACCGCCTCTATGATGTAGCACTCATAACCCTCATGCGAGAGATTCTCATAGTTACAATATTGTAGATGATTTGGCCCAATCCCCTACCACCATGTCCATGCTCAAGGTCCTCTAGTATTTTTCTTCCTAGAGGAAGGGACTACTATCAACATTACGTGCCATAGATCCATCTCATTCATGTCTAAAGAACTTCAAATTAGACTAAGGTGAACCTAGGTTGCTTTCATTTTTTGCAATTCCAAATCTTCATCATAAAAATATCATCATTTTCCAATGTATTGTCTATTAGTACTAATATTTTCACAGCCGAAAACAAACAACGCCGTTGATCACATGTGAAACCAGTGATTGTATTGGGGATTTAAGTTTAAATACGAAGGAAAAGGAATGAGGTTTTATCGCGGAAACGTTCCTGAGGTCGCCAATCGAAGAACTAAGCGATCTCCAAATCTTGACATTAAGGTTCATATCAACGCCGAATATTTATACAGGGCCCCGAAGTGCTTGAACTTTAAGTTAAGAGTTCAAGCCTTGAATTGAAACTGCTTTGGGCACGTGGCGGTCTCAGGTTCATTCAGGGCCCGAAAAGTGGTCTATCCAAACCACTTACAACAAGCCCGGAAACCGCTACTATCAATGTCATTAGAGAAGGTAGCTCATGCTTCCTAACATATGTTTGTCATACCAAGTATGTCATGTGACATGAAGCAGCTTCAAGTCAAGTACAAATCTCCAGGTCACAAGAGAGGTGATCTATGGCTCTCAGGATTTCAGGCACCAGAAATTACTTGACTTTTAACAACCTCGGTGCAAACCTGAATGAAACCGCTTATGACACGTGTCCGTAGAGTAGGAATTCAGGGCCTCAAAAGCAGTTAGGAGAAACCACCTTAAAATGGCCCTGAAACCACTCTTTTACGTCTGTCAGAAACAACAGATAAATTGTCATTTCACGACAGTTTTCTACTAAATAAAGTGGGTTGAACGATTGTTAGAAACCCACAAAGTCATTACACAGATCCCAAGATAGGGACATCTACGACTGTCATGCTTTTAGGCCCTGGTATCTGCTTGACAGTTAAAAGGCCAGAGACAACCCTGAATATAAGCCATTGTCTCCACGTGGCGCTCTTAGGTTCATTCAGGACTTGAAAAATAGTTTTTTGATACCATCTTCATAGAGCCCTAAAACCGCTTTAAGAGTCTACCACCTCTTAGATGACCACCTAGATTTTATCCAACACATATTACCGTCGGCATCTTGGAAGTAGTGATCCCCATGCATTAATATCCCCGTGCCGCTCATTTAAAGGACCAATCTCTTGATGCCATGTGCACAACTCATTTAAGTCATCCATTTTCAAAATTCCACTATATATATACCTTTTTTGAATTGATTGAATACGTTTTCTCCTCTTGTTGAGAGTTCCTCTATTTTCCATCGTTGCACTAGATGATTCTCAACCTATCCATGGATTTCTTCATCCCTACATTCATTCCACTAGCATCATCATGGCTTCAACTGCTAACCTTGAGATAATTCTCATTGTAGGCTCTACACTTAATAAATAAAAGAACTTAGGAGACGAGCATTTTGATATCCATGATCCCGTATCATCGATCCCAAATCTACATCAATTATCTAGAGAAGCTGAAAACCAAGCTAAGAATGGAAACAACTTATTCAACCTCTGGAGCTCTGCATTAGAAAAAATAGTCCTACCTGAAGCCAGAGCCTTCCCGGAGTTGGTGCAGTGGTGTGCTGAAATATATGCACCTAAGGAGAAGGAAGTTATTTGTCAGCTAGGATCAGTTGTATTCCCAATTAAAATAGAACTCATCATGGAGATGATAGATACCGAAGAAGACAGTTCCATATTCCAGTTTGATGAAGAGTTCCTAGCGGGAAAGATCAAAGAATTATCATCAAAGAGCACGGAAGCATTCATCATGATGTTAATTCCCCTAGGAGAAGACCTTCCTAATACACAACCAATGTTTAGTCTGGAAGTATTCTCAGAGCAAGCACTAGTACAAAATGAGAAGTTAGTGACTAAACAAATGACTAAAATTCACATATAAACGACTATTTTTTAGTCGGGGGCTAATAGTAGCTAGTTTCCACTATCTTATAGCTCGACTAACTTAGTCGTATTTATTTTAGTCATTAATAGTTGCCTTATTTAGTCGTATATTTGGTCATTGATTTAGTCATTAATTGCCACAATTAATGACTAAATCAGTGACCAAATATACTACTAACTAAGGAGACAATTAATGACTAAAATAAATACGACTAAGTTAGTTGAGCTATAAGATAGTGGAAATTAGCTACTAATAGTCGTTTATATGCGAATTTTAGTCATTTTTTTAGTCACACATTTATCATTTGTAGTAGTCATTTATTGTTGTTAATTGGTCATTTATTTAGTAATTGATTTTGGTTAACTAGTCATTAACTGTAGTTAATTGGTCATTTTTGTAGTCATTGATCATTGTTAACTGGCTATTTATTTAGTCGTTGATTGTTGTTAACTAGTCATTTAATTAGTCATTGATTTTTGTATATAGGGAACAGAAGAATCGAACCACCAACCTCTTGCCTTTAAAGAAAGTGCTCTTCGATTGAGCTAGAACCCTTAAACAGAAGAATCAAAGTTAATGAGTAAGAAGCAAAATCATGCGAGTTATTTAAGCAGATGAAAGAGTCAAATGAAGGAATGCCCCACAGAAACCAAAAATCAGACAGGGGTATGAGAATTCAAAACACATGAACATCATCTATTTTATAAGCTAATGGAATGATTTAGAATATTTAGATCAGAAATCATGCACCTTTGGGGGAAAATGCACAACAGACCATCGTACCATTACTATTTCCTTCTTCTTTATCATCATTACCATAAAGTCTTAGCTTCCATTGGGATGTATTAACTATTTCATTCTTGAAACAAGCTTTCCTTCCATTGGGATTATTACCATTAATAATTGGCTAGGGGTGCACTCCCAATGACTTCGTTACTATAGACTGCACCAAAATTTATTAATGGTAACTTAATTCCCTCCAATATCTACCTTGACTTTTTAGTGTGTCTGTGTTTGTGAATTTATGCATTCTTGCATAATCAATTATAAAACAAATTCCAGTTATATATGGTGGCATACTCATGATTCATTTTGTAGGTTTTGTAAAAATAATTAAATGGATTTTCCAACACCTATTAATGCCATATGAAAGGATAAATTTTTAATTGCGGACTTAATTTTTTAATTGATATTTTGAGTAGTGAAGTTAGGGTTCAAACTTAATATTGAGGAAACAAATAAACTTACCTACACCAACAATAGGGTTAGAAACTTTGTTATATCTAACCCTTACGCTAACCCCAACCACAAAATATAACACTTTAGAGAGCTATAATTCTACTAATCATCATGGACCATGATTAGTAATTTAATCCCATAAGAAAAGAATAATCAGATGCAACTAATACAACTTAGGATTTGGTTGAGCTCCCGAAAAAATAATGAGGAAGTCAGAAAGGTCGTCTCACATGATACTAAGGACAATTTCCCGAGCAAACTATGAATTTTGAATGGTAATGTAAGACTACTAAGAAAAATATTGATTTTGTTAAACAACATTTTGACTCAATTAAAATTTAGAGGTACATAACAGAAATTGAAGAGCATGTAAGAAACAACCAACTACTACTATTTGGGACTTGGCTAATTTCCTTAGAAAACATAGGAGGAAATTACACAAGTTTGCTAGCTATGGCACTACTATCATAGATCCATACAACCCTGGACATATTAAACATAAAGAGATATTAAAAAAGGTGCCAGGTGCAAACCTCTTGCTTGGGATGTTAACTTGTTTTCTCCATTTTAGTTTAGTTTATTAGAGTTACACACTACCCCCTCTATAAGAGAACCTCGCTTTTCTTGGTGCAAACACCAAATTTCCAACCAAGTTGTCATTTTTTATTGGAACCACAATATTAATAAACATTATGTTGCTGACACAAAATTTAGAAGCAGATAATGTTCAGTTGCATGATAGAAATTAAAAGAGCTTTCAGGTGCATTACAAAAATTAAAAAAGAGTTATAATTTTGCAAATTTTCCTTTCTGTCAGAACCATTACTCTTGGTTAAACAAATATTTATAGAAACATGGAGGGAGTAGCCTTTTGATGCCTTCAAAAAAATTATCTTTAGCTGACTTATTATGATAGAAAACTACGGGTATTACAAAAGAAGGCAAACTATTGTCGACTAGTGACAACTATAATTAGGACACAAAGAATTCTGATGTCACCCAACTCATCCTGGTCATTGCATTGTGGACAGTACATGTTTAAATAAATAAATAAAGTATAATATCCAAGATTTGATTGCAAAAAAATCAACTGAAGCTTAATTAATCTTTTTTAATAACTTTATACTCTTACCAGTTCATTTAACATCACACCATGGAAATCACCAATTTCCAGCTTGAATATTCTTACCTTGCAAATGTTGTTCTCATGTAGCTAGAGCCACTCTCTAATACAAGACATGCCAAAATATGTGTCCATAGGCATGGGAGCTACATTTTCATATTTCAAATTTCAGTCTTTGGACATTTGAGTTCTATTATAAATTGACATAAAACATTTTTTCGTAAGAAATATAATCTAATTTCCGATAACAAGACATGAAGATCAAACAAACAGAAGACTACTAGTACTAACTGAACTTGGTCTATACACTCTCTTCAAGAAACAACTTGGGAAAGAGAGAATTGTTGCAATCAATCATGGAAAGAAATATCAACAGTGAAGTCCTTCCTTGAATACTTCTATGTAAAGGCTTGGTATAATATGACTATTTATTGCAACTAATGTGATACTGAGGTTTTGTGATTAACTCTACCATAACTTCACTACAATATCCTGTGTGACCAGAAAACTTGAGCCTTGCCTTTGTAGTCACAGTCTAATTTTTAATGTAAAAAATAGTTGTAACATAATTATTTTTTGATAACAAAAAGGCTAGAAGATATTTTCAGTTTAAAAATAGAAAAGATTATCTAGGCTGCTCTAATGGATATTTTGGTGTTTCTGAACTATAATGGTTGTTAAAGTAGACATGAAAAGGGTGGATAATCTATGTTTTCACTTTTTTAAGATACGCATCAAATTATAAGAACCACAATTGTAAGTTCCTTAAAATTTGAAAGCTTCTCCTCTTGTAGCTCTCTCCATGTTTTTATGACAAGTTGTGGCATCTATACATAACTAGCTTATACTAGAATTTAAGTAATTTTATTTCTCAAAACCATTGGAAGTACATATTTCACCCATTATCAATATTTTATGTTGTATACATTATTTTACTGATAGAAAGTAGTTTTGAACTCTTTCAAATCCACATTCACAATACTTATACATACTTGCTTAATGTTGTCGAAACATAAGGTCCATAAGGTGCATTGAATCTACAGTTTATCGCGGAGATGTTGAGTTTGTGAGATTCAGAGACCTGTTGTTCAAGAAGAAACTCTTAGATTTATTATAATCATTGAGCATAATTGCTTCATCTGACAATAGATAATGTCTTATTATCACGGAATCACAAAATATGGGAGACTTACCAATCTAATCTCAGATCCAAAGGCAATGCTATTTGGTGCATTCACATGCAGAAGGGCTCATTCTAAAGTTTTCAATTTGAATTACTATCATGCTACCAAACATTAATACTCACAAATTACAAAATTATAGAAGGGTGTCATCATGATTCATTATTACAGCTATGACATTATTATTTTGATAGACATGTCTACCTAGAATTCAAGTAATAGAGGCGTGCATCTTGGCAAAGCAGCCAATGTTGGAGCTTCAAGAATATGCAAGCCATTCATTAAAAATATCAAGTGTTCAAATTTACTTCCTTGAACATGAAAAAGGGAAACTCTATCACTACAAATATTTAACACAAATGTTTCATCCTGATATCATCTGAAGAGTTAAATCATTAAATGCGATACCTTCTTGTTCAGTGGCCTTGCTTTGAACTTTGGCATGTTAGCAATAATTTCTTCTTCAAGTTCACCTGAAATTTTAATCCCGGTAAATTCAATGCATCAAAATCTCAGTACTAGAAATAAATTTATGACATGTAGATTGGATTCTACCCTTTTGAATTAAAATGGATAGAAGTTTTCATCATATTGTTGTGGCAATGACCGAGCATAAATCTAAGGAAAAAAAAGTAGACCTGCACACCTTGTAGGTCTGGCCCAATGTGAGGTCAGAAGATCTGGCTCCTTTGGTCTTGTCAATTTCAGTGGCTGATAAAAGATAAGTTTGTCAGAAAACACAATTTAATTGTAGTGCCCCTAGACTACTGTAGACATTGAGGGCACCTGCTGAGTGACCTGACTGATTGAAACATTAATTAAATAACCTTTTGACCTTATTTTTTTTGAGTATGTGTATCTGAACTGTTGAGGTAAATGAATAATTGCATATGTTAAACGATTAGCTATGACTATGGAAAATTATGTTGATGGATAATGCTTAACGACTAGCTGTATGGTGATTATGCATTTGATGACGAAATGTATATTTGATAAGATGAATGAGCAGTTTGAATAAATCATAAATATGCTAGAGTTAGAAACCAGATGATGATTGTTGAGAACAGTGCTACTAATAATTTGTTGCGAGAAGTGTGTGTAGAAACAAGTGAGACGGTTCACCAACGGACACACAAAGGAACATGGAGGGTCGTAGAGTACGGGTAAATCACACACAGTGGAAGAGACGACGATGTCAACTTCCGACAAGAATACCACGCATGAGCAGATAAGCATTGATCCGCTTGCTCAAGAGGAATGCGTGAGGACGTACGAGGTGGGCCACGACGGAGCTGGTCACGTACGAGTTGAGGGGCGCGCAGTGAGAACGGACTCACTCCTCAGCGCCATTAGTCCCTAGATAGCATGTAGACGGAGGATGGATGGTAACGATTCCTGAAATCCCTACAAAAGTTCCCGCAAGTCAAAACGGGAAGATGGTGGCAGAAGGGCCCGACGATGCGGTACCCTGTCGAGAACGGAAAGAATGGATGCAAGGACCCAACGATGAGGTACCATGCCAAGGAATGGAAACCATGGATGACTGGACCCGACAGAGTGGTGCCATGTCAAGGAATTAAAATTAAGGAACTAGGAGCCCAACGGCGCGGCACCGTGATCCTAGTGAGTTTGATTGTTAAATTTAACTGCATAAAAACTTATGAGAATAACTCTAGATCATTACTTAGCAAATGCATAAAAATAATTTAGGCATTTGCACATGAATAGTTATTTTTGTTGAGCATTTAAAATAATAGAAATCATTATTTAGGAGCAAAATAGAATCCTAAGATTAGACACCTAGTCAACTAAAAGCTAGGAGTTAATTAAAATATCTGGGGGACAAACTGGAGCAAACTTAGGGGTGTTGGTGCACTTCCTAGAGAAAATGACACTTGGATGGGTGAGTGTTTTAATTAAATAATTAATTAAAAATATTTAATTATGCATGAAGCGACATGTGTCGCATGAGATTTTCCTTTATAAGGAAGACTTGGGGAATGGGTAAAGGACCCATAATTTGGACGATTGTCGTAATTTTCGAATGCCTCAAAGACTTGCTGCTATCTAAGGGTTTGGCTTAGAAATCCTGGTGGGAAGGGAAGCCCAAGCTGAATTTCTGAATTACTTGTGTGAGCTCTACGACCCAAAGCTCGGGGGAGGCCATGCGACTGAAAGCATGAGCCTATGGTTGGGTGGCGAAGCTAACGGTTGCTTCGCCTATGGTTAAACGAGCTTTGCTAGAGGGATCCTACGGAAGACGCAGACAACAATGGACCAGCTGGATCGGGTTGACAGGTTAAGGTTTGCTTATTTTTGTTAAGTTATTCACTCTTTTATTTTATTTTTCCAATAACTATAATGGCTAATTTGTTTGTATGAAGTTTTTAAAGTTTCAGGTTCAGTTCAAGGGGACCCTAAAGGAGGGGTCTTACACTTGGTATCAGAGCCGGTCGAGCCTTGAGGGCACCGGACTCATATTTTTGTGACCATCGAAAACAGCGACGCGATTGGAACCACGAACTTCACGGAATCCAACAAGAGCAGCTATTCCTACAGGTTCTTATTAGTTTAAGCATTTTATTTCTGTTTCTGTTTCAACTTAAGGTTATGATCTTGGATTTCATGTAAAAAAAAAAAAAATTGGGTTATGTTTCGCTGTACGTTTGAGATCTTTTATTAGTTAATCTCTGTTTAGAAAACACTAGATCTCTGTGATTTTTTTTTTTTGAGGTATGTTATTTTATTTTATCTTTGAATAAATCAATTAAATTATAGATTCGACTCATGAGGAAAAAGAAAATAGACCTCTGTTGTTGGAACTCCAATCCAGGAGTTTACCTCTCTGTTTTTACTGATTTTACATTTCCAAACCGCATGCTTTTACGAGATTAAAAAGATCACAGTTCCGCGTGAATATCGACTAGTAAATCCTTCTCATTATGTTTTATTTATTAAGCTTTGGGAATACTAGGAGCTCTCGATCTGTAAGCTCTCGAAGACGAGGAGCTCTCGATCTGTAAGCTCTCGAAGACGGGGAGATCTCGATCTATAAGCTCTCGAAGACAGGAATGTTTGACCTGGAGTTTCGATCTGCCTACAAAATCCGAAGTATTGGTAATCTATCGATGGATAGAATTATTTTTGTGTGTTTTGGTAGACGGAGAGTAATTTCGATCTAGAGATCTGTGATATTGCAGTCAATGAGACCACGGCAAAACCTGAGATCTGGTATCTCATTCGTATTAATTTTTGAGTGTTTCGATATTGATATTATGCCATTATTTTAATCTATGTAGATCATCTATCTAATGGCCGAAAGCTGCATTGTTTTCCCTGTAGAGTTAGGGTAATCGCCATCTCTACGAGACCTCGGCATGAACGGGGATCTATGTCTATAGTTCCTATTGCTTATAATTACCACATTTCATTGTTTTAATTTTGTCCTTAGCTGGTTTAGATCTCCATAGATACGAAATCTTATGTAGATTCCAGCGTTTGAATTTAGGGATCGCTTGATCCCGGATCCATATATATGTATTTTATAAGCTGATCCTTAAAAACGTTACAGAGTATTATAGAAACTAACCCTGAAGTAGTCTGCGGCTGATTTTTTGTTTATATAATTATGTTGTGTAAGGTTTGAAGTGAATAGTGTAGGCATTAGACTGCTATGAGCATGAAGTGGTCCCGGGTTTGAATGTTGGTTTATTTAAACATGTTGTGTAATGGATCGCGTAAGTCTTTAGATTGCTATGACCCTGTAGTAGTTACAGTTTGATTTTCTATTTACATAGAATCACCTCTGCACCTTAAATGGTAGCTAATAAATATGAACAGAGTTACCGCCGTCAAGTATGAACTATCGTTTACAGAGAAAATTTCTGCACCTTATTGAAATACTAGATCTTGCTCTGGCACCCAGAATCCGAATGTATTCCTACGCTGTTGTAATTTTTTTTTTCATCTGCCGATTGATGTTTAGAAACTACAAAGGATAGAGTTGATCTCAGTTCTGTGTATCTTGTAGTTGTGTGGTGCACCCAGAAATCAAAACTTTTGTGTTTAATATATACTTTTAGAAACTGATCCTGGTAGCAAATTGATATTTACGAAATGGCAGCAAATCTGAAAACATCTCTGTGATACTTTAAATTTCAGTATAGATAGATCATTGTAACCTCCTTTAGAGATATGGTAGTTTCCGCAATGTAAAATTAGGTGTAATCCTGAGTGAATCCGTGGTGATTTCAATTAATGTAATAGTACGCAGAAGGTCGAAAGTCTGCTCGTGTGATGACTACAATTTCAATGGAAATCAATTGCTGTAATTAAATTGTGAGATCTGGGTTTTTAATTTATTTATTTATTTTTCTTTCCCTTCAGACATTAACTGATTCTACAGAGGTCGTCGTATAAGGGAATGAAACCCTGACGACCTGATCGATCCCCGCAATTGATTTGGCCTTGTAGTTACAGCCTAAGGAAAAATTCAGATTTGTATAACCCCTCTGTCTTTGAGATATAGGCATAGTTGTTCTCGGTCAATTAATCGACTTCAGATCTGAATATTTCTGTCCTCACCCTGCGACTTCATTGATAACCAGGATCTCTCCCTTATCAGGATCTCTCCTTGACATAGCCGATCCTTACATTTAGCACTCTGCTTGTAAGATCGCGGTTGCAAAACCGTCCCAGTTGGGTGGAAGGAAGCCTTGTGTGTCGTATATTTTGTATACCCTGGAAGCGAAGATGGGAATTGGCGTAGGTAAAAACGCAGTCCAACCCTCTTCTTTACAAGTGGATAGGTGTTCTCCCAAATAAGGGAGAGTGCGCAGCCCATCTGAATAATATAAGGTTCATTTTTGTATTCCGATGAATCACTTGTTAGGTTGGGAAGGGCGTTGTTCCATATATATTATGTTGCATAATAATTGTTTCTCTCTATATATGAATCCTTCCAAAAATGGTGCACACTCACTACGGGATCGGTGTAGTTCTCCCCTTGTTCGAATATTTTATATATTTCTAAGCTCGAGTAGAAGCTTTGGGAGCTGGGGCGAAAGCCCAGTTTCTCGGTTTAAATACATTTTGATATGTGTTGATACTGCTAGTGGATCTTGTCATTTTCGGTTTAAGTATATTTAGGCTCTACAGATTTCCAGGTTAGGCTTATACCCGCATTAATCTCTGCATGATTTGTTATGGTTACTTTTAGTGACCAGATCCTGTTTGAATTTTTACATGCATGATTCCTAAGGAATACCCTGTATCACGGTTTATGTAAATGCATTGATCCTTATATGTTTCGAATATCCTGAGAATAGCTGGATTCATGTTACTATTCATGTTATGAACTATCTCAATATTTAAGTAACTTATGGTTTTGGTATAAAGCCTCGAGAGAACTCTGTTAAGATATTACTTACCCGAGTATAGATCTTTGTGATTGGTATTAGTATTAGCATTGAAAGCCTTGAGAAGAATGCTGCTAGTTATTAATTATTGGGGATAGAACTTGTACTGGTTCTGATATTAAGGTGAGTGCCAATAGAGGTCCAGCTGATACAACTCCTTAAATAATTTTGAATTTTAAAATTGACTCTGTGTGGTATGCATATATTTTCTTTGGTTGCAATTCTAAGTCTGGTTACTCGAGTTCGACCCTTCCTTATGAGGATACTTAAGAAAACTAAATTTATGATCTGCAGTCCTTGATTGATTTATTAGGGATCTTTGATTGAATATTGATTGCCAAATTTTTTTTTGTTTGATCCCTTTCATTGAAACGAAATCCGTGTATCAGTTGAGTTCTTTAAAAACGTTTAAATGACAGACTATTGCCATTACTCCTTCCATCTCGTGTGATTAAGTCTAATTCTACATTGATAGATTGACACCCCAGTTGACTATTGTTTCGTTATCATCTATATTTCCATATCTTGTGTTATCAAATACGTCTCCACGCCGATTGTCTAGTAAATATTTGTTTACTACCGATATCCTTGATTTAAGGGGAGGTAGTTCCCTGCCAAATCATCTGATTTTAGTTTAACAACGCCGCGACATAACTAATCTTGTGCAACATCCTATTTCAATTTCTTCAAGGATAAGTGAATTTTCTATCATGACTTCGAGGAAGAAGAGAATGGAAATATCTAGACTTCGGCTGTCACTGATGTAGGATATAACTGAAGTTTTCAATTTTGAGGTTGCATATTTAGTGTTTATTTAAAATGCTAACCTTCGACCTAAACGTACATTCTCATTGCATTATTCTTGATCTCAAGAATATATCCTAGCTGTGTTGGGATAGACTCGATGATTGGAAACCATACGGGAGACAACAGGGTGGGTAGAGAGTAACTGTGGTCAAATTTATGTCAATTATCCATCCGTTATATTCATAAATGGAAAGCGAAGGAATATGTAATCATGGCACCGAATGTTAGTTTTGTAGATTAAATTACTTTTTTGCTGAATATAGTATGACGTGCATCTTTTGTGTTAAATTATGACTATCTTTATACATGTATGCACTCTCTGTCAAAACTACTTATTCATTTAAGATTGATAACGTAAATACATACATTCTTTCTAGTAGGGGGAGGTGAGTAGGGGGAGGTGAATTATAAATATGTATATATATATGCGAATAAGAATCTGCATTGAAAATAAGAGAGTAATTTACAAATCTCAAAGTTCGGTAACCTACATATTTTCCTTGTATTTGACGAGAACCATCTTAATAATTTATTAACTTATTGGAATCTTAGACCAAGTAAATGGTCATATATGATGATATAGTTGTGAGACTACATTTTGAATATTTATTATGTAAGTATAATAAAATAGACATGTTAGAATATTAAAATTCAGGAAGAGACCATTGATTGCAATGACGCATTATAGAAATACATTTAAACATTAAGAAAATATTTATACTTGAAGTATATTGAAGAAGCGTTACTCCTTTGCAAATTTGAGAAAACTAACTAACCGATCGAAAGGAAATTAAGGTGTAGGTTGAGGTCATATAGTTAAAAAAAATATATATATACATATATATATATATATATATATATATATATATTTTATACATACAAGCAAAACTCATGATGAATTTTGAACACAACATCAGACTTTGGTATATTGAGATCAATACATCTTTACATGGTCACGTTAATATGCATATTAAAAAAAAAAAATAAAGCACTGATATGTTGGAGAAATTGTGTATTTAATAGATGTATTTATAGGGATGAAGAGTTTTAATGTAGGTTATAAGTTTTTGAATATAACTCTGATGGGAAGGACAAATAGACAAGCGACATAGATCATGTAAGGAAGGAAGCAAACTTGTCTATTTCTAGTTACCGTGACCTGGAATACATACTTGCGGAGACTTCGACTTCCACAGAATGTTGAGAGGATGAAATAGATTCAAGATATGAAAAAGAAGATGTCAATTTGACTAGTAAGATACACTGGACACTAGCACATTGATTTTGTGAAATGACGATGATGTTAACGAAATGAAAGCTAAAGACTACAAACTTGACTTTAACCATGATATGGCACTAGGAAAATGAAACTTAGCAAATCTGCCCAAGGGATCAATTGAAGACGGTCTTGTCAACGAAGTATGTAGACGATAAACTTAATGAATGAATGCAATGATGCTAACATTAGCTCATGGTAACCTTTCACGAAAATACATCTAGCCCTCGAGATGGAACTCGATGAGGTTAAGAAGACACACGTAGCGTGACTTGATGAGTTTGTCGAAGTGGTCCTATGACAACATAAATGATGAAATAAAGTAAGGATGTGATAAGCTCATTAATCTGGACATGATGTTACTGAAGAAAGGACTAAGAGTTAAACTACAATATGTTCGATTAAGTCGTTAAGTACTGATGCTTAGAATCTCGTCAAATTGAGAAACAACATTAATAAAAACAGTTGGGGCTTTAAATGTAGTCTTTTGGGAGTTGGATTTTGGAATATTTGATAATCACTCTTGATTTGGTTAGCCTGTGATTATAACTTACCATCAGTATTTTACCCCATGTGGCATGATGTTTACCTTTTTCTATTGGGGGAAAGGATAGCCCACAGATGGAATTCTTGTTTAGATTTGTTATGCGAAAGGATGATTGAATAAACTATGGTATGGTTATGGATGCAACATAACTAGTAAATCAGTTGGACATCATGGATGTTTGCAGATAAATGATAGAGATGGGAAAACTATGTTGGAATTGACAACTATTAAATGTATTATTGGATTTGCATTATGCGAAATTACGATTAAGTTCCAGAGGATGTATCGGAACTATGTTGGACGAAATAGAAAACTAATAATAAGAACCACTAGTGCTTATAGCCATGATTATTGGAGAAAAATAGAATAGAATGACAGAAGATGAGAATAGGAAATTAAAAGTTAAGCCTAGTGTCGTAAGGGTGAGAACAAAATTTAAACTTCGGGACGAAGTTCTATACAAGAGGGGGTGTATGTAATGCCCCTAAAATGACTATGGACTTCAAGAGCACCTGTTGAGTGACCCGGCGGAACAGACTTCAATAAAGTGGCGCTTCGAGTTAGGATGTGTCTTAATAAGGGAGAATCACCTGATGATGTGCATGACTATAGTTGATAAATGAATTAATGAATTGAATTATATGTGTGGACTGGGATAATTGATTGATCAGTTCTTGCTTAAATGCTTAGCCTCGATTGGTTAAGTCAAAGTATTGTAGGACAGCTACAGTCCTAGCTTTGTGACTTGGAAATACGCAACTGAGATGCGTCATAGCTTTCCGCATTTATTCTGAACTTCGGGATGAAGTTCTAAATAAGTAGGGGTGTATGTAGTGCCCCTAGACTACTGTAGACATTGAGGGCACCTGCTGAGTGACCCGACTGATTGAAACATTAATTAAATAACCTTTTGACCTTATTTTTTTTGAGTATGTGTATCTGAACTGTTGAGGTAAATGAATAATTGCATATGTTAAACGATTAGCTATGACTATGGAAAATTATGTTGATGGATAATTCTTAACGATTAGCTGTATGGTGATTATGCATTTGGCGACGAAATGTATATTTGATAAGATGAATGAGCAATTTGAATAAATCATAAATATGCTAGAGTTAGAAACCAGATGATGATTGTTGAGAACAGTGCTACTAATAATTTGTTGCGAGAAGTGTGTGTAGAAACAAGTGAGACGGTTCACCAATGGACACACAAAGGAACATGGAGGGTCGTAGAGTATGGGTAAATCACACACAAGGGAAGAGACGACGATGTCAACTTCCGACAAGAATACCACGCATCAGCAGATAAGCATTGATCCGCTTGCTCAAGAGGAATGCGTGAGGACGTACGAGGTGGGCCACGACGGAGCTGGTCACGTACGAGTTGAGGGGCACGCAGTGAGAACGGACTCACTCCTCAGCGCCATTAGTCCCTAGATAGCATGTAGACGGAGGATGGATGGTAACGATTCCTGAAATCCCTACAAAAGTTCCCGCAAGTCAAAACGGAAAGATGGTGGCAGAAGGGCCCGACGATGCGGTACCCTGTCGAGAACGGAAAGAATGGATGCAAGGACCCAACGATGAGGTACCATTCCAAGGAATGGAAACCATGGATGACTGGACCCGACGGAGTGGTTCCATGTCAAGGAATTAAAATTAAGGAACTAGGAGCCCAACGGCGCGGCACCGTGATCCTAGTGAGTTTGATTGTTAAATTTAACTGCATAAAAACTTATGAGAATAACTCTAGATCATTACTTAGCAAATGCATAAAAATAATTTAGGCATTTGCACATGAATAGTTATTTTTGTTGAGCATTTAAAATAATAGAAATCATTATTTAGGAGCAAAATAGAATCCTAAGATTAGACACCTAGTCAACTAAAAGCTAGGAGTTAATTAAAATATCTGGGGGACAAACTGGAGCAAACTTAGGGGTGTTGGTGCACTTCCTAGAGAAAATGACACTTGGATGGGTGAGTGTTTTAATTAAATAATTAATTAAAAATATTTAATTATGCATGAAGCGACATGTGTCGCATGAGATTTTCCTTTATAAGGAAGACTTGGGGAATGGGTAAAGGACCCATAATTTGGACGATTGTCGTAATTTTCGAATGCCTCAAAGACTTGCTGCTATCTAAGGGTTTGGCTTAGAAATCCTGGTGGGAAGGGAAGCCCAAGCTGAATTTCTGAATTACTTGTGTGAGCTCTACGACCCAAAGCTCAGGGGAGGCCATGCGACTGAAAGCATGAGCTTATGGTTGGGTGGCGAAGCTAACGGTTGCTTCGCCTATGGTTAAACGAGCTTTGCTAGAGGGATCCTACGGAAGACGCAGACAACAATGGACCAGCTGGATCGGGTTGACAGGTTAAGGTTTGCTTATTTTTGTTAAGTTATTCACTCTTTTATTTTATTTTTCCAATAACTATAATGGCTAATTTGTTTGTATGGAGTTTTTAAAGTTTTAGGTTCAGTTCAAGGGGACCCTAAAGGAGGGGTCTTACATTAATGCTCTATTGTAGGCAGAACATTTGCCCAGCATATTTATCATTCTAGACAAACTAGTAGAAATTCATCCCAGCAAAATATTTCATTGGCATTTTTTACTATTTACTCACTTGTTTCTCTGTATGGATACATAAGCACTCTGTAGAATTAGATTGAAATTTAAGCACTTTTTCGGCAAAAGGAACATATGGGGATACTCGAATTCCACCCTAATACAAATCAAAGAATAATAAGTGAAACAGAATGACAATAAAAAGGTTAAATAGAATGAATACTGTAGAAATATAATTTATTAGATCAAATTTAGAGATCAGTAAGAGTTCACGATAATGAATAATAAATAAGTAATAACATCATAAGTCAATCAAGAAACATGCCAAAAAAATACTTAAATAACACTAAAAAGGGGTTATAAAAGAATCTTGGGGACTCAGACAATTCAAACCCGGGACTCATAAATCAAAGTCATGTCACCGACTCAAACTCGATCAACACAAAGTTTGACTCATCTAAGTTCAAAAAAAACTTCTGGTAGCTGATCTGATCAGAACTTTTTATCTGGAGGTTTAAATTGTGATTCATGTGACACTAGTTCTACCAATTTTACAACGATACTATAAAATATTGTAACAAACACAACTTATTACATATGGACCTTTCCCCAACATCTTCATGTTTCTCTTGATATGAATCTTTTCATTGCACCATTTCAATTGTAAAAGACAGTTGTTATTTAAATGTATCTATATGGTATTTATGTTTGTATAACTGTATATTGTAGAGTTCTCACAAGGTTTATCAACAAAAGTAACCAGTTAAGACAAACCCCCAAGGGAAGTGCTTTTTTGAAATAAAGAATCAACTTAAAGTATCACGGGTTCTTTCAACTGAAATTAAAAAGTAAGTTCATAGGAATTTTACGATCATAAAATTAAGGTAGTGGCTCGATAGGTATAAGACAAGAATCTTCAAATCAATGGACATGCAAATTTTGTAATACAATTTTGACTGCTCATCCCATTAGAATGGGTATATATATGGTAATCATTAGCTCAAATGGGAATTCAATGGTTATAGAAATGCATAGGTTTGGTATAATAAATGAGAAAATAAAAGATTCAATCTAAAAATTGCCAAGACATATTCAAAGCTACACAAATGACAAAGATGGCCACACATGAGCATCAGATTACCTGTGCAAAGTCCTGAAAATATGCTCCTCGATGAGTCTGAAAGTGTTCCTCTATATAAAAATGGAACTCTTGTAGAACTGTTAGAGTAGGCACAACCTTGAGAAGAGGAATATTCCTTGAGTTGCTTACCTGTGAAGCAGAGAACAAATCAATTGAAAGTTAACATCATAGCAGCACATAAAACATAAGAACATGATCATTATCTAATTTCTATTTGTCTAAACAATATATTTGTATCCAGCTAGATTAAGAAAACAACAAATAGCATTATTGTTCAGTTGTTTAATATGCATAAATTAATGTTAGCATGATTAGTATTAATTGGTATAAATATAAAGTATTACACAGAGGGTCATTGAAAGTGAGTCCACAATAATACAGAAACAACTAAACAAACAATTTCAATAGATAACTCAAATGAATACGGTAGACTGTAGTATTCTCAATATGGTTATAGTTGTACAATGTCTACAAAAAATGCAGAGGAAAGAGTGTCCACTAAACAAATACAATATGGATTTGTATTTACTTAAACAGTGCAGATGGGTAAACTACTAAACAGTTTAGGTTAAGAAACTAGAGATGTTCAAAAGAGAAAACATCAAAATTATGCAGTTTTTCATTAATGGATTTTTTAATGAAACAACGTCTCCAAAATTTACAGCAGTAAATGTGATATGAGTTCACCCACTCTATCTTTTATTTGACTGATCTGAATGAAACTTTTATGTCATTTAGAAAATGCAACATTCAAAGTATACTAATTAATTAACCTATAATAAGCTACTTGGGAAATTGTGATGTAATTGTTCTTAACTTGTCTTGACTAGCCTCCTTTAATATTTTTCCTTTTATTAGCATAATGACTTTGTGCTTGGATTTTGCTTGAAACTGGAAGTTCATCCTTAGTTCTCTGACTCCTGCAGCCATATGCATGCACATATTAAAGGATGATATCAGAATCTTGGACAAAGGTTTTGTTCTAGATTAGTTTACCTACAAGGATTTGATTAAGGCACATTCTCAAGAAGGAAATATACAGGAGGCCTTTGAACTTATTGATAACATGATAGTCATCGACAGACTTTGCAAACAATGGAAATTTGATACTAAAACTTTACATTGAAATAGAAAGGAAAGGCATGCTCCTAAGTATTAGTAGTTACATGTCACTCATCAGAATGCAGAACTTGCAATATGATGATTGATTTTTTATGCAAGGAAGATGCATATTTTGTCATGAATTTGTATGAAAGAATGGAGGAAAAAAGTGTTGCACCTAATGCTTCTACATAAAGTATTTTCAATGGTGAACTTTGCAAAGTAGGAAAGGTAGATATGGCAAATTAAAGATGCATTTGAGAATGCAAAAAATGGGTTTCCTGCCTGTTACTGAAAGCTTCAACACCTTATAAATGCTCTTTTCAAGAAGGGCAAATTGGAAGAGGATAATAATAATGATAGAGAAATTTTTAGTTCCTAATGTCCATATTTATAGTAAGATGATAATTTCAAACTATGAAAGGAACTGCATAAAGGGATCCTTAAAATTGCATTATGAAATGTAAGATAAGGGGTTATTACCAATGATGGAAACATATCACTTGGTTTTCTATAGACTTTGCAAAGAGAGGGATACAGATGGATCTCTAAGACTATACACCATGCAAATTTGCGTTGCCTGCATATTTCAAGATCTGCAATTCATAGCTTATCATTCTTTCTCTCCTCAGGCTTGGAGAATCAACGCCATAAATAACTACAAAAAATATATGCCTCGAGAATTTTCTTACAAATTCTCTAAGCATGTAGGTGAAAACTTAATTTTCCTCCAATAGATGATGACAAGTGCAATTTACAAAAGACTGGTTTCCAATGTCAATTGAGCTAACATTGCTAAGAAGTTTATCTTAGACTTCTTCAAACTTGATTAGTTCATTAATTTTGTTACCACTAAATCCAACAGAGTCTATTTAAGTGAAAACAAAGTCATATTTCTTATAGTTTCTCCATATTTCTTTTACCATCTATTGGATACTTCCATTACATCTGCAAATGGATAGAATGCTCTCATTGTGGCACTAGGTTTATTTTAACTCTAACTTAACTCAGATTATATTTTAATAAAAATAAACTAAAGGCTCAATTGGTTTTGGGTGGTGTTCCTGGGTCAAAATTTTACAAGCTGTTGGTTGGTGTTCCTGGTTGCACTAAAAGCATGTCATTTCATTTCCATTTTCAAGTGCAACACCATCCCCTTATAGTTCAAGCTCCCTATACAACCAAACTCTTAGAATGCCAAATGGAACTGCTACATAGTCTAGATGTACGAAGGATTAAATAAACCTATAAAATGATGTGAATAGCTTACATTAGTGAAACTGGAAAGGTCAAAGAATATTTTTCCACCCCCCACACTTGACAAGAATAGATCAAATAATGTAACTCACAAGATTCCCTAGGCTGACCAACTAACATGAAAGAATCTAAAATACTAAAAAATTATAACTCAAACTTACCAAAAGCATCAAGTGAAGCAAGAAGTACTTATCCTGGCATAAGGCTGAAAATTTTATTCCCTGCTTTCGAATTCACTACTGACCCTCGTATAAACCCTGCTAGTTTGACCACTCCAGACAAAATACCCACAGCTACCTTATCTGACATCCTTAAAATTAGTTTTTCCCTTTTAATGCACATTTAAAGATGTGGGTGTAGAACTTATGAATAATTTGGTACATTCTTCAATGCATATCCATTGAAGGTTCCTGTGAAGTATTTACAACTAAACTTGTGAAGATTTCAAGAGCTATCCTATGCATATTTTAGAACAAAACTTGAGAAGAATTTATGGTGCAAGTCATGTTTAGAACCCTGGCACAAAACCGTTAACAAAAATGCATAATTGAAGTGTTGAAGAAGTTTTGAATCCAAGGCCTGTGATACAAGGAATGATTAAATTGTCACAATGAATCTAGATGACGTGAAGACAAGTGATCATATTAAAAAGAGGAAAGATGAAAAACCTCTTTTCACAACATTTGTATCCAAAAGTGAAGAAGTATTTCATAAGTCTCATGATCCTTAGCAGATGCCTAAGAATAAGCCTAGGAGAAGTAGATCAATCTTTTTGACAATTTGTAGCAGTAAACACGAAAGTTTCAAATATATGTCTAAAACAAATGATTGAGGGAAGATCAATTTGGAATATTGATTTTGTTGAAAAAAATTAACATAAGTAATTTGATTGGGCTGAGATTCTTGATGACTAAGAGATTCGATTAAGTGCCTAAGGATCATTGAACAAGTTATATTTCTCAAAATGCGATAAACTATTTGAGGAGTGTCAGGAATAGCAAGTGCACAATTTTGGTAAAGTTTGTCATAAGACCAAATTGATCTCATGTTAAAAGATATCTTGTAATATTGTGTTGAGTATCACTCCAAACAGGGATAAAGACTTGTAGCATAATGAGTGATCCCTAGTTCACTCAAGTATTGTAATAACTAAGGGTAATTGATGATCAACATGAACATATAACCCTACCATAATAACCCCTATCAATGATTAAAGAATATTTTTAATGACTTTTGAAGGTTTGTGAAAGGAATCCTATACCTTCTTGAACCACGCTTCATATTTTATATGAAGGACATCTTAGCCTTGTGCAAGCACTATGCGATGACAATGTTAAGCAGATACATACATGTGTTGATATATTTAAGATATACTAAGGTATGTTATCCTGTAACAACATATATCTAAATTGGTAAGACAAAATGATAAAAGAAAGTATGATAAAAGACTGTTTGGTTGCATATTTGACCACAAGAGAAAGGGGTACTTACTATTACAACCTACTTACAAAATATCCCTTCCAAATGTCTGATTAGAGGCGATTTGGAATTTCATTAAAGGACAAAAAATATTGTAATAGTTTTGTGTATTGGACAGCATATTGGTGCAATGTTAAAATCGTAAATGTCCCTCCATGCAAATCATGCAGCTGATATTTCTGAGAAAATGCATTGTTGTTTGAGGAGAATCAAAGAATTATTCTTGTTTCAGTAGAAAAGAAACAATTGAGTGGATTGCAAATCATTTCGAAATTCACCTCAAGAGAATATCCAAGCATATAACTTGAGAAGACAAGTAAATGTAGGAACTGATCTAAAGATGAAAATCAAAGAAAGATGTGCAAAATGACAATCTAATGTTTCAAGAAGGACTTTGTTATTTCCTAGAAATAAAGAGTATCTTTAGTGATGATAATATGTCCACTAAGAAGGGTCTGTATATGAAGAACAAGTGATAAGGACCAATATCTTCATAGGGGTAGAAGCTCAACAAGAAAAGTCAATGCACAGGGGGAGTATGAAGAACCATTTGAAGATCTTGGTATTGCATTCAATCATATATTTGACATTGAAAAATAGTTAATAGCATATTTGGAAGAAGTAACAAACTTAAGAAAGATAGGCGGGAAGCAGTCCAAGGAAATCAACGAGTTCAATACTCAATTAGCTGAAGTAGGAAAGAAGAGCTAAGAGAAAGAAGTTGAGTTCAAACAGATGAAGAATATCCATGCATTCAAGTGAAAAGGATAAGGTGGGCACCGAACCTGTATCATCTTCTCGAGGGCTTCCACATCAAACTAGAAAATGTTCTTAAAAATTACCCACGGAACATGATCGAAACAAGCTCCTTATTCAAGTATGATAAATTACATAGGACTGTAACCAAATCTCACTGCAATAAATTTCATAAATTAAACGCATCAAAAGACACCTACTGCAACAACTCTTTCTGGCCATTGAAACCCACCTCGAAGACAAATCTTAATAATAATTCTGCTCATGAAACTGAGAATTGTTGGGTAAATTGACTAAGAGAACCTAGATCTTATTTCCTAGGGAGATTCAACGCCTAGCTCTATATCAAATGGCCCATTGTTTGTCTGGGGTCCAAACATGATTGATCCATCCGAGTTGATAAATATCATTTTTCATTATCCAAATTGCTTTGCACCAGCTACTTCATTCCTAAAGCAGCAATATATCAAATCCATGCCGATTGATCTGGTCTTCCAATTTGAAAACTATCTGAAATGCTATTTTGTATAAAGAAAACGACCCATTGTTTCTACTGGTTTGGATGCATCATTTCCACCAAGGTATCGAACTTGCAATTGTCTATAGAAAACTTGATGAATGCGCAACATTTGGCCCAGGTGATTCATTCAATAATTGACCCAACGACCTGAATCCTCACGTAGAAACCCTTGATCCCTCCACACAACAGAGCTCGACCAATCTAGCGCTGGCAGAATCCTTCACCAATAACCTGAAAATGCATCAATACGCAGAGGTTAAAACGATTGAGGCATCCCTCACAGAAAAACAATCTGCCCACAAACTCTTTGAAACCCAGAGACAACATTCCTTGTAAGCCTGTGACCTTAAACAATAAGATGGAAACCCTATAAAATTTCCCCACTGAGCCCTCCACGCACATGGACATCGTTCTTTGTAATCTAGTAACCAATCCCATCAAAATGATTGAATGTGAACAACGGTCAAGTAACTCAAACAATATCCTGTACACGCACAACTACCACCAAAGCAGGATTTCTGCACATGAGATGTTTTCTTAGGATTCACAGCCTACCTCCTATAGTTGGAGTAATCCCCCCCTCTCACCCTGCCACAGTAAGTTGTAGTAATTCCCCCCCCTCTCACCCTACCACAGTAAGGGACCCCACGCCAGAAAACAATAAGGGCCTCTATTATTGACAGTTCCATACTCATCCAAACCTTATTCTTGTTGGAATATTCTCACCATCATTTTTATATTTTGCATGCTTGCATGAAAATCTACATGCTGCATGCATCCAGTCATCATGTCGGTGGTCTCCCCAACACCTACAACCTATTTTTAGCTCCCTAGAGCCTGTCTTCAGCCCCCAATAGGACTCCTACCTACCTGATGCGCCCTATTTGATTCTTCTACATGATAAGTGCACCTTTTCTCACCTACCACAAGCTATCATTCAGTTAGAGTGCCTCATCTCACCTACCAGTTGACTGAGAGTCAGTTAGTGCATTGTTTGAGCAGTTCTTCCACTGATTGCTCATGCTAACTGCCTGTAGCTCCTAGTTAGCTAATTCTGGAGTGCCACTTGACCTTCTGACAGCCTCATGCACCCCCCTTAGAGTCTCCATTCCCTGATTTATGCCTAGATGGTTCTGTTAGACTCAGTTAGACTCACTTGACTAACTATTACCATTTATGACTGATACTACTGACTGGATGATGTCTCCAATGTTATCCAAGCTAGACTTTGAGCATGATTCGAATGACCTCCTTGGTTAATTCGAATTCTCTACATAGTTATTGTATTATTGTATTCATTTTTCACAGTCCCAGCTCACAGCTGATGTATGATACTGCTATTCTCCATTTTGTGTGTTCATGAGTGATTATTGAGTGCATTCTTCTCTTCTTCTTTGCAACTTCTTGGGAGTTTGTGTGAGGCTTGTTACATTTGTTAGATCCTTCTGCATATTATCACATGGTGTCAAAGCAATCATCAACTATTCAAACTGCATCCATTGCAGTAGTTGCAACATTTCTTTGAGCAACTATCTTTCCCTAAGCACCAGAAGCCTCTGAGTTTCCACAACAAATCCTGGTGCTATTACCTTGAATTCACTGGAGCAATCTAGTGAGGTCTATCCAGGTGTGAAGGACTTAGTCATATGTGCTCAGGTGTCCTATGGTAGTGTTCATTCGAAGTGCATCAAATCTCCATCAACAAAACTCTTCTTGTTTTGCATGTTTATTCATCCATTTGAATCCCTCTTCAGCAGATTCAAATTCAGCAGCAAATATACTTTCAGTGTACCAAATGACTCATATTGGAGAGCCCAAAAGAGTGCTCTCTTCTCCAAATCAAGTCGATTCTACACTAGTGATTCTGCACTGGTGATTCTGCACTAGTGATTCTACACTGGTGATTCTGCACTAGTGAGTCTGCACTAGTGATTTTGCACTTCTGCACCAGAAAAACACCAGTAGATTCGAATTGAACAACATCTTCCATGTATATGGAAGGAGTTCCTTCTCTCACTCCATTCAACTATGATGAGTGGAAACCAAAGATGACATCATATCTGAAGAGACATGGTCTTTTTGATGTGTGTAGTGGTATTAAGAGAGTTTTTTCTTCCGATGGAGAGAAAGAAGATTGGCTTGATGCTTGTGACGGAGCCTCAGGAAATATATGTATTACTATGTTTTCCAATATGGAAGACCTCATTGCTCTTGATGAACATCCAAGTGATCTATGGAATAAATTGGACAGATTATTTGGAAATCAGGAGGAAGAAGATGATGCTAGCCATTTGGAAAACAAGACCACTAATACTTCCTCAAGTGCTCTCTCTATTCATGATTCGGCCTCCATCATCTCCCATGATGAATTTGTTCAAGATAAAGTTGAAATACAACACATGGTTTCAGTTGATCCATCTTCTGATCTGAATTATGAGCAAAAGATGTCAGTTACTACTCTAGAAGTTGAAGAGTTCTTCACAATATCTACTTCCCATGAGCCTACTGATGTGCAAGATGATGACCTATTGATCATTTGGGAAGTAAAATCAGATTTGGGAGGCAATGGATTCGCCCTCCTTGATCAAAATATTCCTATGGACTCCTATTTGGTCATTGGCACATGTTTTCAGAGTTTCACCAAAGATGGAAGACTCTATTATTCGCTTAAGTTCAAGTTTCATGCATATCCTTGTGATTTTGGTTTAGATCTCACCACTGTTGGTTCAAAGAAGATCATAAGAAACCATCATCAAATTATTGGATCTAATTTGAAGTTCAATCCATCACCATCATGTCATGGTTCATTTGATTTTGATCTCACCCCTTCTGGTTCAAAGGAGATATCAAAGAAATACATACACTTTCATGGAGTTGATGCACCTATTGATGTGCAAGATGATGACCTACTGAGTATTTTGGAGGTAAAATCAGATTTGGGAGGCAATGCATTCTCCCTCCCTCATCAAATGCTTTATTTGGACTCCTATTTGGTCATTGGCACATGTTTTCAGAGTTTCACCGAAGATGGAAGACTCTATCATTCGCTTGAGTTCATGACTCATGCACCTTTTTGTGATTTTGTTTTTTATTTCACGCCTGTTGGTTCAAAGGAGATCACGAGAAACCATCTTCCAATTCTTGGATCTAATTTGAAGACCAAGATAACATCATCATGTCATAGTTCCTTTGGTTATGATCTCACCTATGTTGGTTCAAAGAAGATATCAAAGAACTATCTACACATTCATGGTTTTGATTCTACCTCAGTTGGTTCAAATCACATGCTCCATAATGATCTTCATATTATGTTTTTGAAGCATGATCCACTTCTTCCCAAGAGGAAGATACCACCATCCTTGATTGATGAGAAAGAGAACAAAGCTTCATCACATTAGATTTCAGATTCATAGTTTGGATGTGATGATGAGCCATTTGTACTTGCTTCTTCACATGAGATTTCAAATTCAAAGTTTGGTTATGATGATGTGCTAGTTGTACTTGCTTCTTCGCATGATATTTCAGATTCAGAGTTTGGATGTGATGATGAGCCAGTTTCACTTGCTTTTTCACATGATATTTCAGATTCAAAGTTTGAAAGTGATGATAAGAAAGAGAGCGAAGCTTCTTCACATGAGATTTCAGATTCATAATCTGAAGATGGATATGATGACGAGGGAATTCTAGATCCAAATCCACAAGAACCTGAAGATTTAGCAACTGATGATGAAGATGAGTGAATGGGAAATCCAAATCCACAAGAACCCGAGGATCTCTCACCTGATGATTGTTGGAATATTCACACCATCATTTTTGTATTTTGCATGCTTTCTTGCAAATCTGCATGTTGCATGCATTTGCATGCAACTACATGCATCCAGTCATCATCATGGTGGTCTCCCTAGCACCTAGAGCTTGTTTCTAGCTCTTCTTTTCCTACATGCAAAACTGCATGTTGCATGCATTTTCATGCCATTGCATGCATCCAGTCATCATCATGGTTATCTCCCCAGCACCTAGATCTTGCTTCTAGCTCTCCAAAGCCTATATTCAGCCCTCATTTGTCCTCCTACCTACCTAATGCACCCTCCTTGACTTATCTGCTTAATTAGTGCGCCTTTCTCACCTACCACTGTTAGTTAGAGTGCATTTACTCACCTACCACCAGTTATCACTCAATTGAGGCGCCTTATCTCACCTACCATGAGTTATCATTCAGTTAGTGCATTGATTGAGTAGTTCTTCCACTGATTGCTCATGCTGACTGCTTTTTAGCTTCTAGTTAGCTAGTTCTGGAGTTCCACTTGACTTTTTGACAGCCTCATGCGCCCTCCTTGGAGTCTCCATTTCTTTATTTATGCCTAGATGGTTCTATTAGACACACTTGATTGACTCTTACCGCTCATGACTCATACTGCCGACTGGATGATGTCTCCATAGTTATCCAAGCTAGACTAGAGATCAGATTCGAATTCCCTACTTGGCTAATTCGAATCCTATATGATGCCATCATCATAGCTATTGTATTCATTCACTTACATTCTTATTCATTGTATGATACTGAGATATTGTCTATTATTCTGTGTTTATGAGTGATCATTGAATGTCTCCTTCTCTTCTTCTTTGCAACATACTTGATAGTTTGATTGTGAGTTGCTAGATCTCTTGCAAATTCTTACATGGTATCAGAGCAGGAAGCAACTATTTGAATTGCAGCAGTTGCAACATTTCTTTGAGCAACTATCTTTTCACTTGTGCACCAGAAGCCTCTGATTTTCCACAGCAAATCCTAGTGCTATTACTTGAATTCATTGGAGAAATCCAGTGAGGTCTATCCAAGTGTGAAGGACTTAGTCTATGTGCCAACTGTCCTTAAGGTAGTGTTCAGTCAAAGTGTAGCATTCTCCATCAGCGCAACTTTTCTTGTTTTGCAGGTCTATTCATCCGTTCAGAATCTTCTTCAACTATTCGAATTTCTCTGCTTCAGATGGATCTAAAGCTTACATCTTCCAACTATGTTGAGTGGAAATCCAAAATGACTCTCTTCATGAGATCAAAGAGCTTCACCCGAATACTCAATGGAACGATGGTAGAACCTCTTAGTGCAGTTGAAAATTCCAAGTACTTGGATCAGCTTGATGAAGCAATTGGTCTCCTCATTCTCTCAATTTCTGAAGATCTACACTTTCATGTCATCGATCTTACATCTCCTAAATAGGTTTGGGACAAGCTCGAATCTCTTTTTGGACCGAAAGATGATATGGAAGGACACAAATTGGAGAATGAGCTCATATGTTTGAGTCCTAATAGCTTCGAATCTATTAATTCCTTTCTCACCAAGTTCAAAAGATTGATATCCCAGTTGAAAAGATATGAGATAGTGAAAGAAGACAAGCAGCTTATACTTTCCATTCTCTCAAAGTTGGGGGAAAAATTCTCAGTTTTTGTCTCTACTTTCCAGTCAACTAGCTTGTCCATTCCAAGATGGAAGTTTCCCTCATTTGATGATTTCACACAATCTCTTACTCAATAAGAAGAGAAGTTGATTCTGATGGGAATGATCAAACCCAAATTGGATTCATCCCTTACAGTTACAGAGAGAGCGAATGGTAAAGGAAAGCAAAATATTTCTGATAAGAGATCAAATGATACAAGGCCTAAAGATAGTTTAGATCAGTCAGATAGGGCTTCGAACTCTAGGAAGGCCAAACATTCTCAAAAAGGAAAAGCAAAGTGCACATACTTCCATAGAGAGCCTCATCCTGAGAGTGCTTGCATGCGGAAGACTATAGATTTGATGGCTAAATTACTTGAAGAAAACAACCTTCCTGTACCAGCATGTGCAAGGAAGAAAGATTCTGATGCTGAATCTCCCAGATACGAAGACAACGAAAGATGTAATGCTCTCATAGCATTTGCATCAACTAGTTCTTCTTTCATCATATATTTAGGAGCATCTTTTCATATGGCTTCCTCCAAAGATATTTTCTCTAGTCTTGAAAGCTCTATTGGCCCTTCCGTCAGTTTGGGAAATGATTCAATAGTCCCCTCTCAAAGGATTGGAAGAATCAATCTTGATCATGGTGACTTTTCTGATGTGCTTTATGTTCCTTCTCTTGCACCCAATGTCCTTTCAGTGTATCGAATGACTAATACTGGAGAGCCTAAAAGAGTGATCTTTACTCCATATGAAGTCGAGGTACAACACATGGTTTCAGGGGAAATCATTGCAAAAGGAGTTGCAAATCATAATTTAAAACTCTATGAGTTTTCTCAATTCGTACCTCTCTCAAAGGGCATAGATACACCAAAAGAGATTGAGAAAAAGAGGACTCTTGAAGAAGTGCGAATGCTTGATACAACTCTTGTTCCAGAATGTACCTCCTCTTTTGATCTCAATAAAGATCCATCATCATCTAGTTCTTGTTCTTCTATTGATTATAGTTATGATGGTTCCAAGGAGGACTACTTGCAGCAGTTTCATGACATCAACAGTTTTGATTACTCCTTCTTCAAGAGATGATGGGCATGAGTCAGTTTTACTTGCTCATGCGTATTTAGATTCGGAGTTTGAACATGGTGAGCATAAGTCAGCCTTGCTTCTTCACATGATATTCCATATTCAGTATTTGAATATAGAGATGATGAGGGAATGCTAGATCCAGATCCACAAGAAATTGAAGGTCTAGCAACTGGAGATGATGATGATAGAGTGTTAGATCCAGATCCAAAAGAACCTGAAGGTATAGCAACTGATGATGAAGATGAGCGAACGGGAGATCCAAATCCACAAGAACTTGAAGATCTCTCACCTAATGTTGGGCCTAGGTTAAGTTAAAATTTTGGGAAACACCTTTTTGAGGCAAGCAGTGAAAGTTGAGCTGAGCGCAGCTCAGAAGCACAAGTTTGGCTAAGTATTGAGGATGTTGTGAAGTTGCGCGCAGCATCCAACTTTTGACCAGACTGCGGAGTTGTGCGCAGTGTCGAGGGTTTTGGCCATGATGCTAAGATTAGTATTGTGTAGAAGTAGTGCTGCGGAGTTAGGAGGCCATGTGGAGCCAGCAAAGCGGTGTGCTGGACAAGTATCAAGTGTAGTTACCGATTTGACTAGTAGTAGCCATTTTTGGAAATATACTTCAGGATTGCCGAGCGGCAGACGTAGGCAAAACAGGAAGGTGGCCACGCGTGGGTTGTTAAGGAAAGTGACATTTGGCACGTGCAGAAGGTAAAACCGTTAGAGAGAAACAGTTCGACAGAAGCAGCCTGTAGGCACACGTGCGACAGGAAGGCCGATAGTGACAGAATGAGGACATGGAGATCCGCCATGATCAAGCAGACGCTACCAAGAGCCAGGAAGCTGGGTTGGAAAACCGGCGCAGTTTTGGAAACCCTTAGGGTTTTGGGTTTTTAGGTCTTCGACATTGTACAGACATGACCTTCGGGCATGATCTATTTAAGAAGACAATTTTGTATGGGATGGGGGTTCTCAGTGTTGTTATCCTTTTGGATTGATTTCTTTTGTAGTTGCTAAGAACTTAAGGAGATAATCCTTTTATATTGTAAAATATCTTTGAGCCAAGAGGATTGTTGAAAAGGCTCTGCAGCTGTGTGTGCAGAGACCTAGCCGAGAGAAAGAAGAGTCTGCATTTAAGTGCGCAGACTAAGGACGGTTGCCCCATCCCTTTTGAAAGAAATATATTACCAACCGTTCTTGTGGACGTAGCTTTCCATCCTGGGAAGTGAACCACGTTAAACCTTGTGTTATGTGATAATGTTTATGAATGAATGACTGTCTGTATTTTCTTTAGAATGAATACTTGAATGTTTCCTTGCATGCTGTAATATGAAAACTTGGATATGCATTTACCAATAGGAGAAGTTTGGGAATGATATGCTAGGTTCCGCGGAATCAGATGAATGGTGAACATTTCAATTCTATGTTAAGACCATGAATCAGTCCTTTAAGTATACTTACTTTCTTAAACACAGTGAAGGAACGCAACACAGTTAATCATGTTTATCATTTCAGTTCATGTTGTAATAATCCAAGTTCTTGATCAATGCTAGAAAGATAGCCAGTAAGTGCCTGAATGAATGGATGAGTGATATTCATTTAAGTGCCTTAACCTTTCCGAGATTTTCCAAGTAGAGGATAATTGTGGGTGATTCGCAGTTCCAGTAGAAGATCCACAGCAGTAAGACACCCTTGGCATGGCCCGCAGTGTTTCCTACACCGCACGGTACTGTTCGCAGCATAGATCCTGCTGTGCACCACATTACTTTGCCCCGCAGTGCACTCCTTTTGTCCTGCGCTGTGCAGCTTGTCCAGATAAACAACTCATCATTTACTGTGGAAACCTAATTCCGCAGTACCCCATCAAGATACACCTCGGGTGAGACCTCAACTTGTTCGCAGGTTGTTGCCGAAAGGGCCGGTGCGAAGGGGTTTTGTTTGTCAAAGGGAGAACCACAAGGAACCTGGCTCTATTTGAAAACCTCTGGGTCAGTTTAAGCCAACAAATGGTTCCATTGCCGCGCTAGAATCCATGATCAGTTGAAATGGTTTCGTTGAATTGCAATTAGGATGTGTGAAGAAGAATATCAGTTCCTGGAAGGATCTGACTATTGGCATCCTGAGAAGACAGAAATCCAAGCTTGGTGGGATAAGACCATAAATGATTTTAACAGACAAGAAAATAGACATCCGCGTCTAAGAGACACACAGTGGTCGGATAGATACCTGTTGGACGACATTCACGAGATCTTTTGGGCATCGTTTCCAAACGAGCTGCATGCATGGATCTTGCGGCTCGCAGAGAAGAAAACTATTTCCAGGGAGGAGTTCCTACAGAGTGGACTCCCAAGCTCATAGCGCAGCTTAAAGCGTTAGACAGCCCATTGCCACGCGCAGTTGATTATTGGGTCGATCATATGCTAGAAGGCTTTGTAACAGAATTTGCTGTAGACACACTCAAATCCTACAGCCAAGCAGAGGCAAATTTTTTCGGAGGATTCCACGGTAAGTTTCTGAACAACCTGAGTCTATACATTAAGATGTTGTTAGCTAAGAAAGGTGTTCTAAGAATGCAGTAATATGCTTGAAGTTTGTCATGATAAACAATACATATATTGATTTTGATGAAGAGACACATACTCTTAGAAGTGGTAAGAGATATAAAATTAATAAAGATCTGAAAGGCCCTAAACTTCATATAGATACTGAGATCCCCTGCGATCTCGATAGTGAAGTTGCACAACCATTTACCCTTGAGAATCTGCTAGCTGCAAAAACTGCACCACCCTTATCGCGGAACCCACCTGCTACGCAGCCCACCCCGCAGAAGAATCACCCTAGTCCATCTCTCTCGATAGTCCCATTTGTATTTACTACGCAGATCAATTTACAACAGTCCCGCACTAATCCCGGTGCCCCACCACCTAGTAGCACAATGGCGAACACTGATATGAAACTACCAATATTCAGAGGAACTGGCCTAGAAGACCCTGATCAGCATTGGTTCCTTTGTGAAGCCGTATGGAGTGTAAGACAAATCCAGGACGATGCTATGAAACAAGCACAACTCATCACCACTTTTAGGCATAGAGCGCTACATTGGTTTATGAAATACTCTACCGTACATCCAAGAACCCTTGCAGAAATTAAAGTCGCGCTGGTCACAGAGTTCAAGAAACCTAAATCTGAGTCTCAGTGTATAACTAAGCTGAAGGAAATAAAGCAAAGACCAACTGAAACGGTCTAGGAATTTGATAAGAAATTTAAGACCTTACTAGACCACGTAAGTTTTGTTATACCACCGAAACAACATAAAGAATGGTTCATTGCTGCGCTGTTACCTCATATCAGATTACCATTGATGCAGCATAAGGTTCTATCCTAGGAAGAGGCCTTGGAAATTGAAATGAAGCTGGAAGCTTTGCCGATTGGTGATACTAGTTCTGGAATGTCTCAGATCCAGAACCAGTTGACCACCTTGACACTTGAACTGCAAAGTATGAAAAATGGTAAAGAACAAAGATATGAACCTAGAAAGGAGGTCTGGTGTACAAGTTGTAAAGGAGAAGGTCATGACCGTGAGCATTGCCCTCTATTCCGCATCTATATTAACAGTGGTGCGCCTAACCCATTAAATCAGAATCAGGCCCCATGGTGTGAAATTTGTAGAACCACAGGACACAAACCTGAAGACTGTTACCTCATCCAGAAATATGTGAAAACTCCTAAGAATTTATACTGCAATTTCTGTAAATCAGTTGGACATGATGAATCCAACTGCCACGCATATGAATTAATGAATGAAAGAAAAAGGGATATCGACTCAATGCGAGGCGTTGGCTTGTACCGCGTACAAGAAGATACCCAACCAAAACAAGAAAGTGCGCAATATGACCAAGGAGGACACAGAGGTTGTGGTGGTGGATACCGCGACAGAGGAAGAAATGCTGGCCTGGCACAAGGAAGAGGCCACGGCCAAGTCATTTGTTATAACTGTGGCCAACCTGGGCATGTATCTAGAGATTGTGTTAACCCATGCACTACGTGCAATTACTGTAAATCATTTGAGCATTTCATTGAATATTGCCCAGTATTAGAGGTGGAAATGCAGAAGAGAAGATGAACAGAGGCTCCGAATCCAAATGTCCAATGGATTGCAGTAGAGAATAGACTAGTGGATCCAAGCATTAACATGGTCACGCACAGCAACGCTGAGACAGGCCGCGACAAAGGACTTGAAGTTTCAACATCAGGGGAGGCACATACGAAGAAGCATCCCCTTGAAACAATATGGATAAGGAAAGCTCCAGGAAAAGCACCCCCTCTAAACCTACAGAAGAACAAGGAGGTCTTCATTGACGCACGGGATACTTTTAAAGAACCAGCGGATAAGTCATCAACGATCCCACTGCGCAGTGAAACGCCGCATGTTGAAGACATGCCGGCTCCATATGACAAAACAAGTACTGCGACAGATGTCAGTACTTCTGTTGCGGATTTTTTGCGAAGCTGCATGAAGTTACTAAAAAGTGAAAAAGCCATAGTAGAGCTCCAGAAGCTTATCAGCCAGTATGAACCTCAGATTGCAATAGAGACTCCAGATAGTACTGTACATCATATAAGGAAGCACAAAAGAATGGGCCGAGAAATGAGGCTTCCTGCATAGATAGGAGATTTTGAAATGGATGAAGTCATTCTTGATCTAGGATCAGAAGTGAATGTCTTGACTAAGCAGACATGGCAGCAGATGGGTCGACCAAAGTTGCTCTGGTCACCTATCCAGTTTCGAATGGCTAATCAGGAGAAGGTTATACCTTTTGGCCGCTTAGCGACTGTAGTAGTTGACATTGAAGGAGTACAGAGTCATGCAGACTTTGAGGTTATTGAGATTGTGGATGATAGTCAACCTTTTCCAGCAATATTGGGAATTGATTGGGCTATGGATAACTTGGCTATCATAAAATTGAAGACAAAGAAGATGATCTTTGAAGGGAAGCATCTTAGGGTCATCGCACCATTGGATCCTAAAGATGGTGATAGATACAGTGAGCCAATTTAGGAGGAATCCCAAGCTCAAGATTTAGACCGACTATACCAGCTGACTGCGAACAAGGAAGACTACATTAATCCTACTGTGGACGGTACGCTCAGCTGGCGATGTGACACTTCGTGTATCTCTGACTTGAATACAGGACTAGAGAATTGGCAAAGCCGCATGCACGAAGTATCAGCAAGAAGATGTGCGCAGGTTACAAAATCACTGCGCTGGATCGGAAAAGAGGAAAGTCCTATTCCCAGATATGATGGTTCTGCTAATGTTTACAGTTTTATAAGAGAATATACTGCAGCTATACCAGATGAGCATAGACTGCCAGCTTTAGATATAGCATTGCATGATACACCTGCCAGATGGTGGAATGCACATAAGAAAACATTTACCACTTGGGATCAATGCAAAACTAAGATGCAAATCCAATTCGTCGAAAAGGTTACTTTACACTTTGAAAAGTATAATGGGCAGATAGACCCTAGTCAGCACATTGAAATCTGTTCAAAGGCATGGGTGGAAAGACCACTTACAGAATGGGTACATTTATTTGTACATACATTGGATGCGGGTATCCCAGAGAAATGGTACCTTGACCTGGAGTTGCACAGTGAACTCACTAATTGGGAGCTACTCGCTACGAACGTCCGGAAGCACTTCAGTTTTGAAGATGAGAATCCATTAATCCATAAAGCATTACAGCTAATCAAGAAGCGCATATTCCAGGATGACTGTCATCATCAAAACATAACATTGCAGGAGTTTTTTGGGACAGAGTGCGTTCCCGCACACCTACAGTCAGACTGGAAGAAACATGAAGAGTACTTGATCGAGTGTTACAACTTAGCTAAAGATACCAATGATACAAATGAAGACGACCCATTCAACATAGATATACCAGAGTCGGAAGGCGCGCGTGAGGTAGAAGGACCTCCGTTGGAAATCCCAGATATGACTGGACCCGTAAAAACACAAAAAGTGAACATTGGCACAGACAAAGAGCCGAAATTCGCATCAATAGGAGATTATTGGGACGATCAGACTATTGCGCAGATCGCAGATACCTTACATGAGTATCAGGAACTATTTCCAAAAAAAATTACAGAAATGAAAGGAATTTTGGGAGACCTAGGGGTCATGAAAATACCTTTAAAGCCAGGTGCTAAGCTTGTCAAGTAGAGACCATACAGATTGAATCCGCGCTATAAGGAAAAAGTCCACGGAGAGCTAAATAAGATGCTAGAAGTAGGAATCATTGAACCAGTCGAAGAATCCAAATGGATTAGCCCCATGGTTGTTCAAGACAAGAAAGCAAAAGGCGAGATTAGGATTTGTGTCGATCTCAGAAAGATGAACAATGCTTCCATGCACGACCTATTTCCTACTCCATCCACAGACGAAGTGCTTGATAATGTTGGAGGAAATGAGGCATATTCTTTCACTGATGGTTTCTCTGGTTATCATCAGATCAGGATTGATCCTGCGGATAGGCATAAGACAACATTTGCTATAGAATGGGGGTCATTCCAGTACACTGTCATGCCTTTTGGGTTGAAGAACGCACCTACCATATTCTCTAGAGTTGTCGTCGCAGCATTTAAAAATTTTATGCACAAGTTTTTAGAAGCGTATTTTGATGATTGGACTGTATTTGGTCTATTGAAAAATCATTGTGCGAATCTCCGCATGATGCTCGAAAAGTGTCGACAGCATCAAATATCCTTGAATTTGAAAAAGTGTATTTTTTGTGTGCCTTATGGAATTTTACTTGGCCACACTGTCTGTAAGCAAGTACTGATGGTAGACCCTGCGAAGATTGCAGTCATTACGAACTTACCAACACCAAACTCAGTCAAAATGTTGCGATCTACATTAGGCCATACTGGATATTACAGGAAATTTATAAAGGGTTATGCACAGATAACCGCAGTAATGGAAAAGCTGCTCAAGAAAGACGCACCGTTCATTTGGAACACAGAATGCGAAAAGGGTTTTGACACATTAAAAGAAAAGATGGTCACTACACAGATTCTAGTCTTTCTAGACTGGATGAAGTCGTTCCATGTCCATGTTGACGCATCATGTATTGCCCTGGGGATCGTGTTAGCTCAGCCAGGAGAGGGAGGCATTGACCACCCTATCGCATTTTCTAGCAGAAAGCTCTCGACAGCAGAAAAGAACTATACTACTACTGAGAGGGAAGGACTTGCGATGGTATATGCCCTACATAAATTTAGAAACTACTTATTGGGATCACACTTCCTTATGTTTACTGACCATTCCGCGTTGAAATATTTGGTCAACAAGCCAATGTTAGGGGGACGCATATGCCGATGGCTATTGCTATTCCAGGAATATGACTTTGAAATTATTGTCAAACCAGGTAGGCTGAACTTGGGACCTGATCATCTGTCAAGGATCGAGTCAGGAGAGGAGCCGACGAATATTGAAGACAGTCTTCCTAATGCGCAGTTATTTAGTATACAGGTTGCCGATGATTATTACAAGGATATTATTGATTTCCTAACCACAGGGCTGGCACCCCAGGAATTCTCGGTCTAGCAGAAAAAACAGTTAGTGGTGTGCACCGTGGACTTCACTATAATTGCAGGTCAGTTATACAAAATTGGGCTGGATGAAGTCCTGCGCAGGTGCGTACTCGATCATGAGAAGGCATTTATTCTAGCCGATGCACACTCAGGAATCGCGGGAGGTCACTATGTAGGAAAGGCTACTACGCAGAAGATATTGCGCGCAGGGCTATGGTGGCCTACGATCCATAAAGATGACAAAGAACATTGCAGTAATTGTGATGTCTGTCAGAGGGTAGGAAAACCATCACATTGAGATGAGATGCCATTGAATCCACATTTAACATTGCAGCCATTTGAAAAATGAGCAATAGACTTTGTGGGTCCTATAAACCCACCAGGAAAAAGAACGGGTGCAAGGTATATTATTACTGCTACAAATTATGTCACCAGATGGGCAGAAGAAAAACCAGTTAAGGACTGCAGCGCAGTTTATTTTTGAAGAAATACTTACCATATTTGGCTATCCAAAGATTTTAATGAGTGACCAAGGTACTCAATTTCTGAACAAGACGATTGAGGCGCTTATAGAGGAATTCCACATTCTTCAACAGTGCAGTACTCCATATCATCCACAGGCGAATGGTACTGTAAAGGATTTCAATAAAATATTGGAGAACGCACTCACTAAGGTGTGCAATGTAAATAGAGACGATTGGGACCTGCACGTCTCATCGGTGCTATGGGCATACAGAACCACATGCAAGAAGTTGACAGGATAGACACCCTTTCGTTTGGCTTATGGGAAGGAGGCTATAATGCCTATGGAATATATTGTCCCTAGTTTGAGAATCACTTCATTTACGGGGATGGCAGACTGCGAAGCTCTAGAAGAAAGATTACTACACTTACTAGGCTTGGAGGAAGATCGCTTCATCACAGGCTTCCACCAGCAAGCGCAGAACCACCGCGAGAAAGCATGGCATGATCGCCATATAAAGAACAAGTGTTTTCAGGTAGGTGATCTAGTCCTCCTGTATGATAGCAAATTCATGAAATTCCCTGGTAAATTTAAGATGCATTGGATTGGCCCATATACTGTGATACATGTTACTAACACTGGTGCAGTCCAGTTTGCCAATTTAGCTGGTGATACCTTGCCAACTTTGATAAATGGAAGCAGGCTAAATCTATACCATGATAGCACTGCTTCGCAGAACCCTGAATAATGAACCAAGGAAGGAAGTTCTAAGTGTCAAGTACAGTTGAAAGTGGACACTAGAAATGTAAAGGAGTCTGTACATGTATAATAAAAGAAAGAAGGTATGATGAGAAGAATTGTACTGCACAACACTTTTGAAGCCGCGTAAGGAAAAAAAATACAGTGGAAGCCGCGCAGTTGGAAATTTTCGGCACTGCGAAGTATCCGCGTAGGGTTGCAGATGGCTTGCCGCGCAGTTCGGCGCAGCACCCAGAGAAAAATAGCCATTGCATGGCTTTTCAGAAAAATAGCCGTTAGATGACCGTTGCAGCAATCGCTTCAGCATTTAAAGAAAAGATAGTTGTTCTGAGCACACTGACAACAGAAAGGACCAAAGGATCCGCTCAAATTCGCCAACGAACACCACATTAAATGCTTATATAATCATTGAAGGGCATGGGAGAGGGTCTGCTGCGCCTATAAATAACACCATTGGGAGACTCGTGGGCATTACCAAGCACTTAGAATTTTCTGGCGATTAACCTCTCTGAGCTAGTAGCCATTTGTAGTCTGTTTTCCTTAGCCGCTACCTCATTTGTGAATGTCCGAACCTCCCTTTAGAGAAGAAGAACTGACCCTTGAAGAAGCCCTGAGGATCTTTCAGCAAGGAGGGATTCAACAGTTAATGAAAACCCTAGTTAAGAAGGTCGCCATAGAACAAGGAGAAGGATCCCGTAGATCACCAAGAATTAATCCCACGATGCAGGAAAAACCAAAGGATAAGGGAAAAGTGGTAACTGCACCTCAATCCAGTATCATAAAGTTGGTATCCTCAGCACAGAAAGCACCAGCCTTTTTGACAGAACCTTTGAAGATGACATCTGAATACATCTCTCCGCGAGCACTGAATGCCCCTGTGTTTAAATTGCTCAAGAATGCGAGATATGACACCCCACTGTCGCCTATGTCAAAGCATGTAAATGTTGGTAAGAATCTACTGGGAAAGATAATAGATTGTAAATGGGAGGATTATGACCTCTTGGGAATGAAGAAAGATGAGCCAGATGTTCACAAATACCAGGATTTTCAACCAGACCAGTATATGTGCTGGAAAAAGGACGCCAAGGGAACGCTGAACTTGGTAGCTGACAGTTGGTTGGCACCTGTTGTTCAGTCAGGGCTACTGAGCTTGCTAAGATTACCACAATTTGACCGTACTCCAGAACTGAATATCGTGGTTCGCACACTCATGGCGCAAATCCATCAAGGTTATCTGTGGCTGGACAAAAATGTGGATATTAATATTGATTTGATCCACTGCATTACCGGTTTAAGCAAGTGCGGTAAGGATCCGAAGCATTTCTTCCAGGGGAAGAGCAAAGAAAAAGAGGTTGTTGAGAAGATGAAGAAGACCCACTCGGTAGTAAAGGGAAAAAGAGGATTCCTGACAGAAGAAATAGAGGACCGAGCAACATGATTTGTAATGCAGTTACTCACGGGAAAGATGCTCAAAACAGCTAGACCTTCGGAGGTGCCTGTGGGCACAATACTCCTTGGCTCCGCAGCGGTTGAAGGCCATAGCTTCAATTGGTGTCAGTTTCTGCTGAATGAGTTCCTTGAAGAACTCAATGACACCCAAGTGAATGGAAGCCAGTTCCATTTCACCTGGCTCATTGTCCTGATCGCTTTGTGCGGATGGAAGGAGCCACGAGATTATGCGAGCGTCGTTATGGATAGCAAGGATCCTAGAGGGTTTAAGTTTGTCAACCTATGGGTGAAAACAAATGCAGGGCGCCAGCATGCAACAACAGAAGTATTTTACCAATACTATATTCAGCTGCGTGATGCAATCACGAAGACACCCCACATCACAAAGCAGGTCACGGCGAAGTATGTCTGCATCATCAACTTTGAGGTGGATATGAAATGTATATTCATATCGCCGAAGGCACAAACGAGGAAACCGGAGTGGTTCCCAGGAAAGTACAACATGTACGAGAAGGATATTGAGGACCTCATGAAATATTGGCCAGCATAGTTCTGCGTAGAGGTCACGGTCATGGAGACAGATTCAGCAGAAGATGAGCCGATCCCACTCTCAAGCCCAATCCTTGAAGAAACAGGGAAGAGAAAGGAAGCTGAGACTTTGGAGAAGCCAAAGTCGAGGAAAAAGGTGAAGGCTACAAAGATTCAATCGTAGGCAGTCCTCAATCATGATGACTACAAGATGATAACCGAAACAGTCTCAGAGCAGATGAAGGAGCTTATGGTGACTAAAGAAAAGAAGGACAAGGTCATCCATGATGACCTGCACCAGACAAGGCTTGCAATGCAAGGCCTAATAAAGAAAATGGACGATGTCCAAAAAAGTCTTATTGTAACACAGGAAGCAGGGGCTGAAAGGAGGTCGGTAGGAACCTCGTAGCAAGGAATCCAACAGCTAGCAATAATGTTGCCGTCGAAGACTAGGATTGTCCATGTGGACCCATTGGCTATTGCATTGCCAGTAGTAGAGCAAGTGGCCTTGGACACAACGGGAGTCGAGAGAGTAGAGCTCGACTTATCCAAAATCCCGTTACCAGGATTGCACTTCATCCACATGCAGATCATGGAGGAGATGCATGAACGGACGGTTGAAGCGATGAAGTTACAGGAAGAGCTCACCGCAGCAAACAGACAAATTCAGTAGAAGGAAGAAGTATAGCTATGCAACGAGCAGGACCACCGACAGAATTTGGAGACCACCATATCCAATGTGGCGAAGCATATTAAAGACATAGAAATCCAAGATGACCCTGCAGACACAATTCTGAGGATCAGAGATAAGGTGAGATCCTTGCAGTCAGCGATGTAGGACAAATAAATTTACTATGAGGCCGATATTGCTACATTGAAGGAGAAGCACCTTTTTGAGGCAAGCAAGGAAAGCTGAGCTGAGCGCAACTCAGAAACATGATTTTGGCTAAGTATTGAGGATGTTGCGAAGTTGCGCACAACGACATGATTGCGGAGTTGTACGTAGTGTCAAGGGTTTTGGCCGTGATGCAAAGATAAGTACTACGCAGAAGTAGTGCTACGGAGTTAGGAGGCGAGGTGGAGCCAGCAAAGCAGTGTGCTGGACAAGTATCAAGTGTAGTTACCGACTAGACCGGTAGCATCCATTTTTGGAAATATACTTCAGGATTGCCGAGCGGCGAACGTAGGCAAAACAGGAAGGCGGCCATGCATGGGTTGTTAAGGAAAGCGACGTTTGGCATGCGCAGAAGGTAAAACCATTAGAGAGAAACGGTTTGGTAGAAGCAGCCAGTAGGCACGCGTGCGACAAGAAGGCTGATAGCGACAGAATGAGGACGTGGAGATCCGCCATGATCAAGCAGATGCTACCAGGAGCCAGCAAGCCGAGTTGGAAAATCGACATAGTTTTGGAAACCCTTAGGGTTTTGGGTTTTTAGGTCTTCGACATTGTATAGACATGACCTTTGGGCATGATCTATTTAAGAAGACAATTTTGTATGGGATGGGGGTTCTTAGTGTTGTTATCCTTTTGGATTGATTTCTTTTGTAGTTGCTGAGAACTTAAGGAGATAATCCTTTTACATTGTAAAATCTCTCTGAGCCAAGAGGATTATTGAAAATGCTCTACAGCTGTGTGCGCAGAGACCTAGACGAGAGAAAGAAGAGTCTGCAGTTGAGTGCGCACACTAAGGACGGTTGCCCCATCCCTTTTGAAAGAAATATATTACCAACCGTTCTTGTGGACGTAGCTTTCCATCCGGGGAAGTGAACCACGTTAAACCTTGTGTTATGTGATCATGTTTATGAATGAATGACTGTTTGTATTTTCTGTAGAATGAATTCTTGAATGTTTCCTTGCATGCTGTAATATGAGAAATTGGATATCCATTTACCAATAGGAGAAGTTTGGGAATGATATGCTAGGTTCCGCGGAATCAGATGAATGGTGAACATTACAATTCTATGTTAAGACCGTGAATCAGTCCTTTAAGTATACTTACTTTCTTAAACACAGTAAAGGAACGCAGCACAGTTAATCATGTTTATCATTTCAGTTCATGTTGTAATAATCCAAGTTCTTGATGAATGCTAGAAAGGTAGCCAGTAAGTGCCTGAATGAATGAATGAGTGATATTCATTTCAGTGCCTTAACGTTTCATAGATTTTCCAAGTAGAGGATAATTGTGGGTGATTCGCAGTTCCAGTAGAAGATCCACAACAGTAAGATACCCTTGGTGCAGCCCACAGTGTTGCCTACACCGAGCGGTACTATTCGCAGCATAGATCCTGCTGCGCACCACATTACTTTGCCCCGCAGTGCACTCCTTCTGTCCTGTGCTATGTAGCTTATCCAGATAAACAACTCATCATTTACTGTGGAAACCTGATTCTGCAGTACCCCATCATGATACACCTCGGGTGAGACCTCAACCTGTTCGCAGGTTGTTGCCGAAAGGGCTGGTGCGAAGGGGTTTTATTGGTCAAAGGGAGAACCGCAAATAACCTGGATCTATTTGAAAACCTCTGGGTCAGTTTAAGCCAACACCTGATATTCCTCCTCTTCCTCAATGGCATCTTCTACACTCCTATCCGTCGGTGATTTGGTTGGCGATCCACATGATCATAGAAGAACCAGATCATATTTTCAGCATGGAAGGTTTCATCGTTCTCACATTACAGATCCACTGCAGATTGATCGATCCTTCTTCGGAAAAGAAGGACACTTACCTCCTTCGGGGGTGAGAGATGATATGCTACTTTAGCATCCTTCAGTTTATTTTGAGGGAGGGATTTCTTCCAACTGGGTCTTCCCTCTTTCCTCACTTAGTTTATTTAGATTGATTGTACGGGGTGACCTTTGGTCTTAGTCACCAGGGCCCTAATTTTCATATTTCAGTTATTACCTCATAGTATAGCTTGCGGGGGGGGTGTTGGAATATTCACACCATCATTTTTGTATTTTAAATGCTTGCATGCATCCATTCATCATCATGGTGGTCTCCCCAGCACCTTGAGCTTGTTTCTATCTCTTCTTTTCCTGCATGCAAAACTGCATGCTGCATGCATTTGCATGCCACTACATGCATCCAGTCATCATCATGGTTATCTCTCCAACACTTAGAGCTTGCTTCTAGCTTTCCAGAGCTTGTCTTCATCCCTCATTTGGCCTCCTACCTACCTAATACTCCCTCCATGACTTATATGCTTAGCTAGTGTGCATTTCTCACCTACCACTGTTAGTTAGAGTGCACTTACTCACCTACCACCAATTATCACTCAGTTGGAGTGCCTTATCTCACCTACCGGAAGTTATCATTCAGTTAGTGCATTGATTGAGTAGTTCTTCCACTGATTGCTCATGTTGACTGCTTGTAGATTCTAGTTAGCTAGTTCTGGAGTTCCGCTTGACTATTTGACAACCTCGTGCGCCCTCCTTGTGAAAATCCTCACAACAGATCTAAGAGATGATATATACCTCACAAGAAAGAATTTAGGAATAAGATTAAGAGTGGTCAATTCAATAAGATGAGCAACAGAATAATAATACAGTAGAACTCAGGTAGAAGCAAAAATACTTCACACACACTAATTAATTAATCACAATATGGACACATAAGTAGTACAATGCATGAGGATTCTAATGCCGAAGGTGGCAATTCGAATTAGCCTTCATGGAGTGATCAAAAGATCACTGGAGTGTCATCGGAGCACAACTTGTAGTCTATCACATCATCAGTGGAGTCATCAATGCTCAAGTAACTATCAACCATCAGTCAAACTGAGTCTAACTGAGTGTGGTAGGTGTAACTGAGTGTAACTGGAACTAAATGAATGAAGGAGGATTAGTGGAGGGCGCATGAGGAGCTAACTGCAGTCAAAATGAGCAGTCGAGTCTCACTGGAGGTCCATCGGAGTGATACAGTTAATTGAGAGTCAGTCTAGCCTTAAATCAAGGAAGAACTGAAGATAACTGAATGGTAGGTAAGGAAGGGCGCCTTTCTCAACTGGTGGATGGAAGGAGGGCGCACTAAGCTCTAGGAGGGTTGAAACTGAGTGGAAAGAAGCTCCGAGGGCTAGCTAACTAAGGGCTATGTGCTGGGAATGATGACGGGGATGCATGCAAATGTATGCAAACCGTAAATAATGCATGCAAACCCTAAAAGTGCATGCATGACTGAAAATGAAAATAATTAAAATGTTGCTAGGACTAGGATGGAGTATAGGAATATCCTAACACCCCCCCTTAATCCATCCTGGGCCCTGGTAACTAACACCAAAGGTCACCCAATACACTGAATAATAACAGTCAATAAATCGAGGAAATGGGGAAAACCTCATGGGAAAAATACCCCCCCTCAAAATAGACTGTAAGGCACACACAAAAATAAATGCTCCAAACTCAAGCAAGTGTGATGCTTGGTCATATGTTTGGAGGTATCTTCTTCTTGGGAAGAAGTGGATCATGCTCGAAAGGCATGTGCTTGTAGTTTCTCTTCAGATCAAATGTGATGAGAACAAATCCAAAAGTATCAAGATGATCCTTGAACCTGTGATTCGAATCAGCTGAGGTAGGATCAAATCTATGAATGTGTAGATAGTCTTTTGTCTTCTCCTTCGAACCATCATGGGTGAGATTATGCCAAAAAGAACCATCAAATAATAATAAATGTTTTGAATCCAAATCAAATCCAAGACTTAAAGAATGGTTTCTTGAGATCTCCTTTGAACCAACAGGGGTGAGATCAAAACCATCATATGCATGAGAAATTATCCCAAGTAGTGATTGCTTAGAATCCAAATTAGATCCAAGACTTGAATCATGGTTTCTTGATATCTCCTTTGAACCATAAGAGGTGAGATCAAAACCAGTAAATGCATGAGAAATTATCCCAAGCAAATGGCCATGGTTTCTTGAGATCTCCTTTGAACCAGCAGGGGTGAGATCAAAACCATGATATGCATGAGAAATTATCCCAAGCAAATAGCAATAGCCATAATCTTCAACAACCTTCTGAAATCATCAAATAATGATCATATAGTAGTAACTAAGAGGTGATTGCTTGAGGAGAGCGAATGCATTACCTCCAATAGCTGATTTTACCTCTGAAATATTCATGTGATCATGATGCAAACCAACAAACTCTGGTGCAAGAGAGGATTTAGGACCTTCTGCAATATCTAGAGTGTGAGCTCGCACAGAAAGAGAAGAAATTTGGATCATGAGCGTAGAATCTGCAAGTTCTTCTTCTTTGTGGACAAATTCAATATGAGATGTGTTTGATACTGGTTCATGATCAATGAGATCATCCAGCAGGGAAAATGCATCTCTTTTCTACTCTTGAAGGGGTTTGGACCAAATCCTTCATTCTGTTTGTTGAATCTTTCATCCAGATGGGCCCATAGCTCTTTTGGAGTTTCAACATCATCAAGGATTTGGTACAATATGTATTCAGGAAAAGCAAGCATCATTCTTCCAAAGGCCATGTCACCTTTATTCAACTAGTCAATCTTCTCTTCAGAGTATTCGAACTCTCTTTCAAAATAACAATCAAAGAGATCATGTCTCTTCAAATATGCTATCATTTTTGGTTTCCATTCATCATATTTGAGTGGAGAAAGAGGAGGGATTTCTTCTGAATACATTGAAGCTGTAGAAGACCTGCAAAAACAATAGAGAATATCTGCAACTGCTATCGCTGCAAAAATGCAGAAACTGCTGCAATTGCTGCACTCGAAATCTTGATAATTACGTGCAAAAAACTCTCAGGAATGGAGATAAACAATACTCTCAACATGCTTTGATACCATGTGAAAATCCTCACAGCAGATCTAAGAGATGATGTATACCTCACAAGAAAGAATTTAGGAATAAGATTAAGAGTGGTCAATGCAGTAAGATGAGCAACAGAATAATAATACAGTAGAACTCAGATAGAAGCAAAAATACTTCACACACACTAATTAATTAATCACAATATGGACAAATAAGTAGTACAATGCATGACGATTCGAATGCCTAAGGTGGCAATTCGAATTAGCCTTCATGGAGTGATCAAAAGATCACTGGAGTGTCATCAAAGCACAACTAGTAGTCTATCGCATCATTAGTGGAGTCATCAATGCTCAAGTAACTGTCAACCATCAATCAAACTGAGTCTAACCGAGTGTGGTAGGTGTAACTGAGTGTAACTGGAACTAACTGAATGAAGGAGGATCAGTGGAGGGCGCATGAGGAGCTAACTATAGTCAAAATGGGCATTCAAGTCTCACTGGAGGCCCATCGGAGTGATACAGTCAGTTGAGAGTCAGTCTAGCCTTAATTAAATCAAGGAAGAACTGAAGATAACTAAAGATAACTGAATGGTAGGTAAGGAAGGGCGCCTTTCTCAACTGGTAGATGAAAGGAGGGCGCACTAAGCTCTAGGAGGGTTGAAACTGAGTGGAAACCGAGGGCTAGCTAATTGAGGGCTAGGTGCTGGGACTAATGACTGGGATGCATGGAAATGCACGCAAACCCTAAATAATGCATGCAAACCCTAAAAGTGCATGCATGATTGAAAATGAAAATAATGAAAATGCTGCTAGGACTAGGATGGAGTATAGGAATATCCTAACAGTTGGAGTCTCCATTCGTTGATTTATGCCTAGATGGTTCTATTAGACTCAGTTAGACACACTTGACTGACTCTTACTACTCATGACCGATACTGCCGACTAGATGATGTCTCCATAGTTATCCAAGCTAGACTAGATATCAGATTCGAATGCCCTACTTGGCTAATTCAAATCCTATATGATGCCATCATCATAGCTATTGTATTCATTCACTTACATTCTTATTCATTGTATGATATTGATATATTGTCTATTATTCTGTGTTTATGAGTGATCATTGAGTGTGTCCTTCTCTTCTTCTTTGCAACATACTTGATAGTTTGATTGTGAGTTGCTAGATCTCTTGCATATTCTTACAATGATCCTCCTCTCCCTCGATGGGAAACCATTACACTTCGATCTGTCAGTGATTTGGTTGGTGATCCACATGATCATAGAAGAACCAGATCAAATTTTCAGAATGGAAGGTTTCATACTTCTCACATTACTGATCCATTTTAGATCAATCTATCCTTCTTCGAAAAAGAAGGACACTTACCTCCTTCTAGGGTGAGTGATGATATGCTTCATTAGCATCCTTTAGTCTATTTTGAGGGAGGGATTTCTTGCCACTGGGTTTTCCCTCTTTCCTCACTTAGTTTATTTAGATTGATTGTAAGGGGTGACCTTTGGTCTCAGTCACCAGGGCCCTATTTTTTAGTTTTCAGATACTACCTCATAGTATAGCTTAAGGGGGGTGTTGAAATATTCTCACCATCATTTTTATATTTTTTATTCATGCATGCAAATTTGCATGTTGTATGCATTTGCATGCATCTAGTCATCATGTTGGTGGTCTCCCCAGCACCTAGAGCCTATTTTCAACTCCCTAGAGCCTGTCTTTAGCCCCCAGTAGGAATCCTACCTACCTCATGCACCTTATTTGACTCGTCTGCATGACAAGTGCACCTTTTCTCACCTAGCACCTGTTATCATTTAGTTAGAGCGCCTCATCTCACCTACTAATTGATTGACAACTAGTTAGTGCATTGATTGAGCAGTTCTTCCACTGATTGCTCATGCTAACTGCTTGTAGCTCCTAGTTACCTAGTTCTGGGGTGCCACTTGACCTTCTGATAGCCTCATGTACTCCCCTTGGAGTCTCCATTCCCTTATTTATGCCTAGATGGTTCTGTTAGACTCAGTTAGACTCACATGACTGAATATTACCATTTATGACTGATACTACTGACTGGATGATGTCTCCAATGTTATACAAGCTAGACTTTGAGCATGATTCGAATGACCTCCTCGGTTAATTCGAATTCTCTACACATTTATTGTATTATTGTATTCATTTTTCACAGTGCCAGCTCACAGCTGATGTATGATACTGCTATTCTCCATTTTGTGTGTTCATGAGTGATTATTGAGTGCATTCTTCTCTTCTTCTTTGAAACTTCTTGAGAGTTTGTGTGAGGCTTGCTATAGATGTTAGATCCTTCTGTAGATTATCGCAGTTCCGTACACCACGCATCTCATGTACTCACATTACCATGGACATGACAAACACAACATCCTCCTCCATCGCTTCCCCCAACATTTCCCTACATGGATGGTCGAAGTCACCCATATTTAGATTTAAAGTTGAGTTTTTTATTAATTTGAACTTAGAAGTATTCACGGTTCCAAAGAGGATAAAAAAAAAAGAAATTTAACGTTGTAGTTAACCTTTCCAATAAAATTCTTGATGATAATAACATTCGCGTCCTATAGAGGTCTTACTTTTTCCCTTGCCTCAAATAAAATTCCTAAAATTCTTGATGATAATACCATTCGTGTCTTATAGAGATCTTAATGTTTCCCTTGCCCCGAAGAAAATTTCTATCGATGATTTTGTCTCTAGCATAGAGGTAGAAATAAAACACCTTGAATATTGTTGAAGAAATTAGACATGAAGTCTCGGTAACCTTAAGAAAATCAAAACCACCGAAGAGAAATATGATCAAAGCAGAAATTGAAGCCCTGAAAAAACTAAGAAGCGATGACAACATTGTAATTCTAAAAAAATGCACGAATACCTTGATTCAAGTCATTGTTACAAAAGGTTGGACAAAACCCGCATGAATAATATTATGAAAGAACTATCTAATACCATCAAAGCATCCTCTTTATATGACCAAACCAAAATGAAACTCATCCCAGTTACACGTCTTATTCCGAGAATCTACGGGTTACTTAAAATCATGGTCTTATTCTGAGAATCTACGGGTTGTCCTCTTTTTTGCTAATTCTCAACATCTTTCTTTACATCATATTGTTGGTGTCTATAAACTTGTAGTTGATTGGGTGAAAGGTTTGTTCTCTTTAAAGGTGATGGAGCTCTCATCTTGGATGGCTCGTGTTAATCTTCTGCTCAAAGCCTTTCCTGATGTCTCTGTCATGCATATCTTCAGGGAGTTCAACACACATGCAGATGCTTTATCCGAATGTGGTCTTATGGCCTCATATGGGTTTATTCATTTTGAGGAGTGGTGCGGGGGTATACTTTTTTCCACAGGAATTTTTCCTTTTTTCAGCTCATAGATGGAGACCTTTCTCCTGGTTTCTATTTTTTTGTACTTAGCGGTTATATATACCTTTCCTCTTTTCTTTTTGGTTTGTTTCCCCATTGATGACTTTTCCATCCATCTACATTGTTAAAATTTAATAAAATATTGTACAAATTCTTTATCAAAATTGTAATTTTCCATTGTCAGTTTGACATAACTAAAAATGACTAACATAAACGACTAATTCACATTAATCATTGTTAGCTTGTCATATTTATATTCCCGTGACTAAATTATTCATTTATGTTAGTCATTTTTATTTTAGTCACTTGTTATCTAGTCCTATATTTTATCTCGTGACTAAATTAGTTGTTTTTTGTTGGCTTATTTAAAATTGCTCAATTTTAGTCATTTATCCCTTGAAAAAATAGTGGTGACTAGCGTTTTTAGCCGCCTAGTCACTTATCTCTCATTTTGTACTAGTGAAGCCTGACCAACATTGTCCATGATCTTCCAGCTCCTCGGGTATGATAACGACTTGGTAATTGATGATTCTTCCCTAGGATTCTTCTTTCTTATCAATTTTTCACAACAAGAATCGCCAATCAAGTTAGATATGGCATCTTTCCTTGCTCAGCCCATGCATTTGCATTTCAAGAGTTTTTCTTCTAGAAATTTTTTCATATATAATTCCTTTTTAAACTACATGATCATCTATCATAATAAGGAATTATTCAACTGAGAAGACCTCTAGAAGTCAATTTCCCCTTTTCCAATTCATGAAGGATTTTATATGTTTTTGGATACCATCGTAACTAAAATTTATTCATTATTATTTAATGCTCGTCCATATAGAATCTTTCCGGAGTGTAGGAATTTTCTCCATTTAAATCCTAACAAAGCAGTTGGGGATTAGGTTTTTTTTTAGACCCACATTGAGATTCGAGTGTATGGAGCAGAGCTAGCTTTGTACCGGTTTCCCATATTCAGGACTCCAAGGATATTTACCCTGGAATACATTACCAAAGGTTCAACTATGACAACATACACTTCATGAAGGGAAATATCCCTAGGACCTTCAAAGTCCCCAGTGAAGCTGGGCCTTTTAAAGTAAGAAACACGATCGCTCAAACAGTGGTTGAAGAGATGCTAGTAGGTTTCAATTTCCCTACAAGTTTTACATGGAATTACGATCCTAAAGGGATCATCTCTCTCAAAATACATTATTCTAGAGAACGGTTTATCCTCATGAGCCACACCCAATACTGGACAAAATCACCCACTTAGATAGTTGGGAGCAAGTGAAATTGGCTTTAGATCCAAGCTAAGAAGTAGTGGCACCAGTCATTACCACCCCACATAAAGTTGATACCTTGGGAAAGAGGAGAACCCCTGAACTGACTTATGATGTCGACAGGGATAAATCTGAGAGAACCGAGTCAAAGTCAAAGAAATCCAAATTGCAGAAGGCTTCCAGCACAACATTGCAGCTTAAACCCACTCCTACATCTTTGGCACCTGTCACCCTGTAAAATTTCCCCTCTGCATCATGGCCTCAGAAGCAGGAGACATCTTCTCAATAAGATGAGTTGGTTAAAACATCGTCGGTTAAGGTTGGAATTTATGGTCTATACTCCGAAATTAAGGATGACAATATCGATCTTCAGAAAACCCTTTTTTCGAAGAAATATATTGAGATAGGACATCGGTCCAAGATGTTGGCTGCATTGGATTTAAGGAAAGGGACCCTAAATATGGAAATGTTAGAACCACTTGTGCCCGAAGGTAAGAAGGTCCCTTCAAACTTCAAGACTACTCGGGTCATGGTTAACTTGGATGCGTTCCCTTCAAAATACATCTTGGAACTTCACAGACAGACATGTGAAGGTGTATATAGAGATGTGATGAAATACACTATGAGTACTAATAAGTTGCAAGCTGCAACCAACAGAATGGAACAACATCTAAACAATGAAAAGTCATCAAATAAATCCAAGTAGTTAAAGACCATTGATTTGGAGCAACAAATTACCAAATTGGTAAAGGATTTAAGTGATGCAACTCCGGTTCAAATCATGTTAAAGAAAAAGATAAAGAGATTGTAGGTTTGAAGAAGAGGCTCAATATCCCCACAATTGAGCACTCTCAAACAATTGAGATTCTATTGATACAATCCAATTTGGACAAGGCATTGGCTGATGGCCAATAACTAAAATAAAATATCAATTATCTGGAAAGCGAAGTAAATGAGCTCAAAAAATTGAATCAAGATGATCTGCTTCAAAAGGATGCGTCTTTGCAGGCCACATCTTCAACAGACCCTACAGATAAGCTCACACAGGTAGTAACATAAATGAGTCTTAAAGATGCCCAGTTAAATCAACCACATGATCAACTAATGCTCAGATGTGATGAGATAACAAATGCCAAATAGGAAGTAGCCAAGAGAGACCTGACCATTTCAGAACTACAACAGTCTAAGGTAGATTTACAAAAAAAATTCAAGATTTATCTAGAAAAATGATGAGCAAGCTTTTGCTCAAGACTACAAAGTATGTGATTTGGGAACAAATAACAACACTTATAACAACACAATGGATCCATTTCGTCATTTCACAAGAAGAGTGAGAAATCGATGAGACAACTTCCCAACATTCTTCTTCAATTGTGAACAGCGTGGAAAAAAAGACAAATATGGAAAAGGATGTAATTGACTTCTTGAATGAAAAAACCTTTGATGAGCTTCAAGCCTATGTTGTCCAAGACAGAATGAAAATAATCATAGAGTGGCAAATAAAGTGATTACAAAGGGATTAATGGCTCAAAAAATTAGTGATATTGCTAACCAATTGAAGCATGGTGTTCATTCTTTCAAATCTTTATTCAACAATGTGTTTCCACTTGGTACTCTGTCCTTTTTTGGATGGACACAGATATTTATATCGCAAATACCATTATAATGTCATGATATTGGAGGCACGAAATTCCGAAGTCAATCTAGTGGACATACAGAGAGAATTAAATGGAATAACTATTGTGCATAAGTTGCACCCATATTTTGAAATGCTCAGTTGGCTTCATACCATTTTCAAGTCTTTTCCTAAGCCCACATTCGATCATTATTCGTAGCTAGATATGGAACTCAAGGAACTGAAGGTTTCCCAGTATCCATTGGGTAAAAAGTAGAAGAACATCATCAGGTTACCCCTACTAAAGCATCTAGAAAGAGCCTAAACTGCGCAGTCGACAACTGGAACATCATCATCGCAACAGAATCCTCCTCCACCTCAGCAAGGAAGATCCTGGTCTCCTCTTCCAGCAAGTAAACATCATTCTACCAGATAGACATCTTTTGTAACAGTTTTTTTTATAACATTATGAGAAACTAAAAAGGGTTTTATTCCATAACCAATTTTTGTTACGAATTTTGTAAGAGCCTAAAGGGCTATAAATAGATCAGAACAATCGATACCTAGGTTCGATTCTTTTTGTAAGAAGTATAACTTTTGATGATTTTTGTCTGATCAAGTTATGAGAAAAGGGAATTGAAGCTCTATCATGGATTTGTGTGGATTCTAATCTCTGTTTATGTGCAGTTAGTATTTCCTTCTTTGTATTTTCATCTCTTTCAACCTTCTGCAATTAGAAAAGTTAATTTATGTCCCTATGGTTTGATCTACCATTGATATTTGATGCAAATATAGTTGTGGGTGTCTTTTTATTGTGTTGTGAAATATTCATAATATATCAATTTACATTGATTGGATTATTCCTGTAAGGATTGGGTTAATTTTGTTATTATTCTCTTGTAACTACTGAATTTAATGTTGAGTACATTTTCTACAAACATGAGATAAATATTTACTTTACTATACCTTTACTCATGCCATTTCACTTATCCATTCATTCCAAATTTTGCTGACATACCAGAAGTGCTTCCCACATACAATTGGGATTATGGATGTCCTCTATATTTGTAATTAAAGTAAATGATATAATTCTTGATTAAGTATTGTCCTAAAGATAAACTAAAACAAGCAAGATTATTGATGCCCAGGCACAGTTCTAAAATACAGCCTTAGAATGTCTCTAGGACTAACATCATTTTTGGCTCCGTTGTTGGGCACGTAACAATAATATTAATCTTCCATAGGGACAACAATAATTATATGCCCTAGATTTCGTAGTGGACAAAATTAGGTTAAAGGATGTGAAATCCACTTGGCGACTCCACAAAGGAAAAACTAGCATCCAGACGTAGGAATACTCGCCAGAACCTTAGTCATGAAGCATTTCTGGCTCTACAAGATCCTGTCTCCTGGAGACATAGACGTGTAAAATATCAATCCACTTCACCTAGCCATCACCGCATAAGTTTCTCTCCTCCTCTATTTGTCCCACAGTTTGTTGAGTTTGAGTTTATTTTTTAAAACCCTGTATGAGAGTCTCCTCCCCAGAATCCCAGTACTCCATTTGTTTTATCTGATCCCCCAATCGTTTCCATCGAAAGCAGAGAATCCTCTACTAAGAAGGATCCACCTAAATCCTTTATTCCTCCTAAAGTGAAAAAGTTAATTTTCAAACATCTTATGTCGAGAGGAGGAGGAGGAGGAGGCGGGGGACCACCACCACCACCCAGAACACCTTGATTGGTGGATAGTCAGCATGGACCTCTACAATTACCTACACCCTTAAATGACATTCTCACCCATTATCTAAAGTTATTACCTACATATGATCGTAGTAAGGGTACATCTATTGATTATCATGTGGATCACTTTTAATATTTCACTAATAACATTTTTATCGGTCATGATGATGTATACATGAGAGTCTTTGATCAATCACTAGAGGGAGAGGCTCGAAAATGGTTTAGATCATTTCCAAATGCTTCAATCAGAACTACGGAAAATATGGAGAACACTTTTATCAAGAAGTAGGGAGCCAAGCATGATAACTTATATTATCTGACATAATTTTCTGTAGTAAAAAAGAACAATTCTTAAATTGTGGTTGACTTTATCACGAGGTTCAATAAAGTATATTACAGAATCCCTATGGATATCTTACTTACTAAAGCAGTAGCCCATGATACATATGCAGGTTCCTTTCCCTTTGATTTTGCAATCATGTTGAGAGAGATAAGATGCGTCTCCCTTGGTATAATGCAAGATGACGCTATAGACGTTGAAGGAAATATGAAAGCTGGACATAAAATAAAATTGACTAATGATGCTGAGAAAAAAGATAAAGGGAAAGATAAAGAAGAGAGTAGTTCCTCAGGGGATAAATACTCTCATGAAGCAAAGATAGAGGAAATGTCTCACATTATCAAGAACCTGTCAAACAAGGTTACTAGAATGGAATTGGAAAATAGTAGTCCGAATAGACAGTCCCCCACTCGTCCTCCCACACATTTTAGAAGACCTTACAACCCTCAAATGACCTATCAAGAGAAAAGGAATGATGAACAACCATTAAGATCGCCAGTCAGGGAAAAAAATAATAATCTGATCGAGATACCTAAAGAAGAAACTTACGAAGAATCCGAAGAACAGCTGAATTTGATGGAAGAACCTCACTAGAGATGATTATAAAAACTCACTTTCATGTAACCAAACTTATAAATATCAGAATAATATTCAAGAGAATTACCCAACATCATCTGAGTATCGACTGTTCTTAGATACTTTACAGGATGAGTTTCAAAAGAAATATGATCTCAGGCCTATACGAGAGTGTTGGCTTGGTTTTTTGCAACCAAACTTAGTGCAATGGGCACCTGCTAACTAGTAGCAGCAGTTTCAATAGAAATAAATAACAAACTAATCTAAACTATATTAATCATGGATCTATGTGAAGTAAATAAGCAAACAATGGAAATATTATGAAAATCAAAACAATTGACAATATGTAAAAAATGATTTTGTATTAAGAATAAGGGCAAGCAAGTGCTTGCAATGGTAATACCTCCAAGTGGTGAAGATTGTTGAGTAGATCCAAGGGTGAGTAGCTCCAAACTCCAAAGGTCCCTTCTCCAAGGTAGCTACAATGGCCAAAAGCTCATGGGAGATTTTGACAGCATGAGGATAGGATGATGGATGGATGGAAAGTGAGGAGCCCCTACCACCTTTTTATAGTTTTTGGTGGTGGGGAATACCATTATGGTTTTGAGGAAACCAATGGTATTGACCAACATGGTTTAGGTACCTTTTCCCTCCTTTTTCTTTTTTTGAATATTTTGAATATTTTTATTCCCTTTTTAATATTTTTGGGAATTCTGGACCCTTTTTGAGGAAAAATATTCGTTTTGAGTGGAAAAAGGGGTGTATTAAGGTCTTTTGGTGACCTTTTGGTGGCTTTAGAGGCTCAAATGGTGAAAAAGTGGACAAATGGGTCATGTGAATAAGGAAATGAGCTAGTGAGCACTTTTTGGGTGTTAACAGAGAGTCTGTCAATAAACAAGACAAAACCCCTCGTAAAGTCTCCCCAGCAAAGCAAGTTCTATATAAAACCCCTCAAAAATATCCTGTAATAAAGAACGGAGACTTGTCAAAGGAAAAAACCACTAAAGTATCATTTTCATTTGGACAAAAAGAACTAGATGCCACCCTGTAAAAAAATATACACCAATAGCCTAAAGAGTACGAGAAAAACAGTATACCTTTCAATCTGTAACATAAATAGAGAAAAATCAAGATAGCAGTCCCATTGTCTGAGCTCATAAAGAACCCTTTGTACCAAAATCAAATTGATAGGATGCTACACAATTGTGAATTCATTGACCAACAAGATACCATAAATATGAATGATGAATCCCCAATTGTTCAATGTAGCCCTCACATTGATGACAAAGAAGAACATGTTGTTCCTTTTTATGTCACTCTTAATGTGCATGATAAACTACTCCACAATTGTATGTTAGAATCTGGTGCTTCACAACTTGATGCCAAAAGTTATTATGGAATAGATAGGACTAGAGATCACAAGGTCATATCATGATCCTGAAACTTTTGACTTTAGAAAGTTGAAATGTGTAGGTATGATAAAGGACTTGGTAGTCACTCTTGCTCAGTTAACGATCAAAAGTATAATGATAGATGTGGTAGTAGCTGATGTACTAGAAAAATATGGTATGCTTCTATCAAGAAGTTGGGCTAAAAAATTGGGAGGTACCATACAGATGGATATGAAATATGCTACAATACCCATGTTTCCAGGAGAAACCAGACATCTATATAGAGAATCTATGTTCACATATGTGATAAGTGATCAAGATAGTCCTATTAATTATCCTATATATTCTACTGACGAGGATATGGGATGCTATATGTTATTTTCCATTGAATCCCTTGAGGAGGAAATTGTAGAACTTCAAGTGACCAAATCTGCTGACGAAGATCACAAGAGTCGAGTATGGAAATTAGATTTCGATGGAGCCTCAGCGAAATATGAATCCAGATCCGGTGTGTTGTTGTTCTCACTGGTAGGGGAAGAGACTATGTTTCCTTACAAACTAGAATTTGATATCACCAACAATGTTGCTAAGTATGAGGTCCTTATCTTAGGCTTATGAGCCGCTAAAGACCTCAAAATAACTAAGTTGGCAGTCTATGGAGATTTAGAATTGGTAATAAACTAGGTCAAAGGTATTTAGCAAACAAAGCACCCACGGCTTAAAGAATACAAGAATTGCGTTTGGGATCTTCTTGAAACTTATTTGATGCATTTAATATAACTTTTGTCCCAAGAGAGCACAACCAACAGGCTGATTCGTTGGCTCTAGCAGCCAATACGTTCAAACCTCCCAAGAAACCAAAGTTGAAGTATGAAGTGGAAATGTGATATTGTCCTTCTATCCCTAACAACATCAAACATTGGCAAGTCTTTGAGGATGATCAGTATATTAAATGTTTTCTTCAACATATGGATGAATTTTTTGCTACTAATATAGATGCTGATGACTCGAGTATGAAATGGAAAACATCATACAAAGAAAAGATGACAACTGCTGAATAAATGCAATAGGTTGCTAGTCACAAGATCCTCCAACTAAAGAACAATTATATCCCAAAAGGTATAGTTCCTCTAGAAAAATTGTTTGATAAAAATGAGATCCTTGTTAAACCAGCAGTTCAACCAAGTATTGAAGTTGTGCAGGAAGTTAATATCGGTACCCCAGAAGAACCAAAATACATCAATCTTTCAAAGTCCTTGTCAATCGAGCAGAATCAAAGGTATGAAGATCTGTTGAAAGAGTATATGGATTTTTTTGCTTGGAAGTATGAATATTTGAAAACTTATGACACGACTGTTATACAACATAGGATCCCTTTAAAACCAAATGCTAAGCTAGTAAAGCAGAAGTTAAGGCAAGTAAATCCTATTTTACTCCATGTAATTGAAAAATAGGTGAGGAAATTACTTGATGATAAAATCATTATTCCCCTTAGATATTCAGAGTGCGTAGCTAATATTGTTCCAGTGAGGAAGAAGAATGGGGAAATTCATTTGTGTGTTTATTTCATAAATCTTAAAAAGTGTTTCTTAAAAGACAATTACCCTCTACCCAAAATGGATCATATTCTTCAAAAAGTGGCGGTCTCAACCAGAGTGTCTACGATGGATGGATTTTTAGGTTATAATCAAATTTCCATGCATCTTGATGATCGAGAAAAAATGTCTTTCACCACACCCTGGGGAAAGTTTATGTATGATAATATTCCCTTTGGCCTCATCAATGTTGGGGAAATATTCCAAAGAGCCATGGATATAGCATTCATAGGTGAAAAAGAAAAATTTATTATTATATACCTGGATGATATGAAAATTTTCTTAGACTCATATGAAGATCATCTTCAAAATCTAAAGAAAACCTTCAGGAAATGTAGAAAGTTTGGGTTGTCCCTAAATCCTAAAAAATTATTTTTTGCAATGACAGAAGGAAAATTTTTGGGACATATCACCTCTAAAGGAGTTAAAATAGATCCAGATAGAGTGACCACTATAAAATTAATTGATCTCCAGAGAAATAAAAAGGAAGTATAGTATTTTATTGGAAAAATAAATTTTCTATGAAGATTTGTTCCTAATTTTGCTGAGATAATGAAAGAGCTTACTGGTATGTTGAGGAAATATGCTGAGATCAAATGGACTACAGAAGAGAGGAAATATTTTAAACAAATAAAGGATTCCTTAGGAGAATCACCATTTTTAATTAGTCCTGAATATACCAAAGAGTTTCTTATATTTTCCTTTGCCTCTGAAATTACTATCGCAGTAGTCTTTTTACAGAAAAATAATGAAGGACATGAGAAACCCATTGACCTTTTTATAAGGGCATTGAGAGACACTGATTTAAAATGTATCACTATGGAGAAACAAGCATATGCACTAGTGAAAGCACTTAAGTCATTTAGAAACTATGTCCTGCACTCTAAAATCATTGCCTACGCTCCAAGAAGTACCATCAAGGATATTCTCTGTCAACCCGACAGTGAAGGTAGAAGAGGAAAGTGGATTTCCAAAATCAAAGAATATCACATGGAAATTAAGCCGACCAAGCTGGTAAAAGGACAAGGACTAGCCAAACTTCTGGCTGAATCGAACTATCAAGATCTGGAGATAAATTTGATAGACCAACTGCCCAATCAGGAGGAAGAAGGTACTCATCAAAATCTCCCTCTTAATATTTCTAAAAAAATTTCTTATTCTGAATGGTACAAAGATATTGTTTACTACCTGCAACATTTAACTTGTCCCCTTGATATCGACAAAGCTAAGATGAGGTCTCTTAGACTCAAAGCTATTAAATACTGCATTCTAGATGGATACTTATTTTGGAAAGACCCTCTTGGAGTTTTACTGAATTGTGTAATAGAGGATGAAAATGAAGGTATAATAGCAGAGTTCCATAAAGGTGTATGTGGAGGACATCATGCATGGAGAGCCACCACTTATAAAGTCCTTCGAGTTGGTTACTATGGGCCAACTTGTTTTATTGATGCTAACAAAATTGTTAGAACCTGCAACAAATGTCAAATGTTTGTAGGAAAACAAAATCTCAAACCACTGCCTCTCAAACCATTCAAAGTTGAAGCACCTTTCCAATAGTGGGGTGTAGATTTTATAGGAGAGATAATTACAAATTCTAGTGGTCAACACAAATGGATTCTTATTGCTACTGACTACCTCACAAAATGGGTATAAGCAATACCAACAAGAAATGTTAATGATACTGTTATAATTAATTTCCTGGAAGAGAATATTCTAGCAAGATTTGATTGTCCAAGGAAGATCATTACAAATACTACCTAGGATTTCAAGTCTGCCAAAAATGATGAGTTTTTGTCAAAATTAAAACATTGAATTAATTCATTGAACATCCTATTATCCTCAAGGTAATGGCTTGGCAGAATCCTCTAATAAAAGATTGGTAACTATCATCAAGAATATGTTGAACATAAATAAAAAGGCATGGAACGCTCAGCTAAAATTTTCATTATGGGAAGATAGGATCACTGTTAAGAGAGAAATTGGCACTTCTCTTTTCCAAGTTGCTTATAGTAAAGACGCAGTCCTTCCTATTCAACGTGGCCTACCAATAATGAAGTTATTACAATCAGAACATGCTGATCCAAATGATATGGAAAGAATTATTCTTCAATTGATCGAGATTCAACAAATATGAGAACAACTAGATGATACAACCAAGATACATCAGGAAGAAATGAAAACAACTTTTGACAGGAGAGGAATAGCAAGAGATTTTCAACGTGGGGATCTTGTTCTAAAATGGGACGCTAGGAGAGAGGAAATATTCAAACGTGGTAAATTTGATATATCTTGCTCGACCCGTTCAAAGTATTTGTAGTTGAAGATAACAACACTTACGAGATGGAACAGTTGAACGACGAGATTTACAGGAACCTCGTCAATGGTAGGTTTCTGAAACGCTTCTTCCAGTATTAAATCTCTATCTCTCCTCTTCTAAGGAATTTTTGTATCAATATGTATCATACTTTGTTTTACGTTCCTTCATTTTTCTTTTCATATTGTATTTAAGCATGTTTCAATCACAATTTACCTATTTGATTTTGTAAAAATGAAGGCTTTATAGGACTCCACAACCCAATGGACTTAAAGGCACTAGTCTACAATTCTCAACCTCTTCTAGAGAAAAAGTTTGTCCCCACTGAAGCCAATGTTAGTACTAATATTTTCAAAACCAGAAACAAACAACGTAGTTGATCACAAGTGACACTGGTGATTACATTGAGGATCTAAGTCTAAATTTGAAGTAAGAGGAATGAGTTTGATCATGTTCGAAACGTTCATGATGTTTCCAATCGAAGACCTAAGTGAAATCTAGAGCTTTAAATTAAGGTTCCAATCAACGACGGAGATTTATTCAGGGTCCTGAAGTGCTCGACCTTTAACTTAAAAGTTCAAGCCTTGAATTGAAACCACTTTCTTCACGTGGCAGTCTCAGGTTCATTCAGGACCCAAAAAGAGGTCTATCCAAACCACTTACAACAAGCCCTGAAACCGATCCTTTCAATGCCAGCAGAAAAGGTATAGGTCGCTTCCCGATAGATGTCTATCAGAGCAAGTATGTCATGTGACTTGAATTAGCTTCAAGTCAAGTACAAATCTTGAGGTCACAAGAGAAGTGGCTTACGGTTCTCAGGATTTTAGGCACTGAAAATTGCTTGACATTTAACAACCTCGGTGCAACCCTGATTGGAAACTGCTTAAGACATGTGTATGTAGAGTAGGAATTCAGGGCCTCAAAATCGGTTAGGACAAACCAACTTAAAACATCCCAGAAACCACTCTTTTACGTCTATCAGAAATAATAAATAAACTATCATTTCAAGACAGCTGTCTTCCAGATAAAGTGGGTCGAATGATTGTTAGAAGCCATCAAAGGAATTACACATATCTAAAGATAGGGAAATCTACGACTGTCATGCTTTCAAGCCCTGGTAGCTGCTGAACATTTAAAAGGCCAAGAATGACCCTGAATAAAAGTCGTTGTCTCTAAGTTGCACTCTCAGGTTCATTCAAGGCCCTAAAAACAATTTTTTGATTCCATCTTCACAGATCCCTGAAACCACTTTAAGATTCTTCTACCTCCCAGGTGGGACCACCTAGATTTTATCCAATGGATATTACCACTGTTGTCTCGATAGTAGGAGTCCCTATGCATTAAAATACCGCATGCCACTCATTTAAAGGACCAATCTCTTGATGCCACATGTAACACTCATTTAAGTCATCCATTTTCAAAATTCCACTATATATATGCCTTTTTTTAATTGATTGAATACGTTTTATCTTGTTGCTGATATCTCCTCTGTTTTCCATTGCTGCATTAGCCAATTATCAACCTATCTGGAGATTTCTTAATCCCTACATTCATTCCACTAGCATCATCATGGCTTCAACCACTAACCCTTAGACAATTCCCGCTGCATACTCTACACTTAATAAATAAGAGCACCTAGGAGATGAGCATGTTGATATCCATGACTATGTATCATCGATCCCCAATCTACATCAATTATCTAGAGAAGCCAAATACTAGGCTAAGAATGAAAATGACTTATTCCACCTCTGGAGTTTTGGATTGGCAAAAATGGTCCGACCTCAGGCCAGAGCCTTCCTCGAGATGGTGCAATGGTGTGCCAAAAGATATGTACCCAAGAAGAAGGAAATTATTTCTCGGCTAGAATCAGCTGTCTTCCCAATTAAAAGAGAACTCATCATGGAGATGACGAATACCGAAGAAGATATTTCGAGCTTCCAATTCGATGAAGAGGTCTTGGCAGGAAAGATCAAAGAATTATCATAAGAGAGTAGAGAAGCATTCGTCGGTATGTTAATTCCCATAGGAGCAGACCTGCCTAATACATAGTCAATGTTTAGTCTGCAAATATTCTCAGAGAAAGCTTGACCAGCATTGTCCAGGATCTGCTAGGTCCTCGAGTATGATCACGACTTGGTAAATGATTATTCTGCCCTAGGATTCCTCTTTCTTATCAATTTGTCACAACAAGAATCTCCAATTAAGTTAGATATGGCATCGTTCGTTGCTCAGTCCATGTATTTGTAGTTCAATACTTTTTCTTCTAGAAAGTTGTTCATATGTAATTCATTTTTAATATACATGATCATATATCAAAATAAGGAATTATTCAACCGAGAAGACCTCCAGAAGTCAATTGCCCTGTTTCCAAGTCATGAAGTATTTTGTGTGTTTGTGGATATTACGTTGTAACTAAAATTTATTCCTTATTAGTCGATGCTCCTCCTCCCAGAATATTTCTGGAGTGTAGGAATTGGCTCCAGTTAAATCCTAATGACTCAATGGGGATTGGTTTTATTTTGAGACCCACACTAAGATTCGAGTATATGGAGCAGAGCTAGCTTCATACCAGTTTCCGGTATTCACGACTCCAAGGATATTTTCCTTGGAATGCATCCTCCAAAGGTTCAACTGTGATGACGTACACTTCATGAAGGGAAATAGCCCTAGGACCTTCAAAGTCCCCAATGAAGCTAGGACTTTTAAAGTAAGAATCATGACCACTCAAATAGTGGTTGAAGATATGGTGGTAGCTTTCAATTTCCCCACAAATTTTACATGGAATTACGATCCTAAAGGGATCATCTCTTAGAAAAGATAGTCTGCTAGAGCAAAAACTTATCCTCATGAGCCACACCCAATACTGGACAAAATCGCCAACTTGGATAGCTCAGAGCAAGTGAAATTGGATTAAGATCTAATTCAAGCAGTAGCAACACCAGCCATTACCACTCCACATAAAGTTGATAACTTGGGAAAGAGGATCACCCCTAATCTGACCTATGATGTCGACAGGGATAAATATGAGAGCAAGGAGTCAAAGTCAAAGAAATCCATATCGAAGAAGGATTCCAGCACAACATTGTAGCTTAAACCCACTCCTACACCTCTGGAACATGTCATACTGGAAAATTTCCTCTGTGCATCATGGCCTCAGAAGTAGGAGACATATTTTCAACAGGATGTGTTGGTGACAACATTGCCAATTAAGGCTGGACGTTTTGGTTTATACTCCCAAATTAAGGATGACAATATTGATCTTTAGAAAATTCTTTTTCTGAAGAAAGATATTGAGATAGGACATTAGTCTAGGATGTTGTCTGCATTAGATTTAACACAAGGGACCCTGAAGATGGCAACTTTAGAAGCACTTGTGCCTGGAGATAAGAAGGCCCCTTCAAAATTCAAGATTACTCAGGTCATAGTTAACTTGGACGCGTTCCTTCAAAAAACATCATGGAACTTCACCGAAAGACAGGGGAAGGTGTATACAGATATGTGATGAAATACACTATGATTACTAATAAGTTGCAATCTACAGTCAACAGACTGGAAAAACAACTGAAAAACGAAAATTCATCTAATAAAGACAAGCAGTTGAAGATCGTTGATTTGGAGCAAGAAATTACCAAATTGGTAAAGGATCCAAGTGATGTAACTCTGGTTCAAATCATGTTAAAATAAAAATATAAAGAGATTGCAGGTTTGAATAAGAGGCTCAATATCGCCATGGTTGAGTACTCTTAAACAATTAAGGTTCTAGTGATACAATCCGATTTAGACAAGGCATCGACTGATGGCCAGTCACTCAAAGAAAATATCACTTCTTTGTAAAGTGAATTAAATGAGCTCAAAAAAATAGAATCAAGGCACTCTGCTTCAAAATTATGCAACTTTGTAGACCACATATTCAACAGACCCTACAGATAAGCTCGCACAGACAATTGCATAAATGAGTCTTAAATGTGCTTAGTTAAATCAAGCATAGGATCAACTAAACATCAAATGTGATGAGCTAAGGAATTCCAATGAGGAAGTATCCAAGAGAGACCTGACCATTTCAGAACTATAATAGTCTAAGGTATATTTACAAAAAACCATTCGGGATTTTTCTAGAATACTGATGGGAAAACCTTTGCTCAAGATTTCAAAGTCTGTGATTTGGGAACAAATAGCAGCACTTATAACAACACAGTGGATCCATTTCGTCATTTCACAAGAAGAGTGGGAAATCGCTAAACAATTTCCCAAGATTCTCATTCAATTGTGAACAACGTGGACAAAAATACAGATATGGAAAAGGCTGCAATTGACTTCTTGAATGAAAAAACCTTTGATGAGCTTCAAGCGTATCTTTTCCAAGACAGAACAAAAATAATAATAGTGTCAGTTTTTTCAGAATTTTCAATCTTATCTAAGATATTAACTGAGAGAATAACATGTACAGCATATCTACAGCATATGTTGGGCCCAAGTTGACATGAAGTTTTGGAAGCACCTTTTTGAGGCAAGCAGGGAAAGCTGAGCTGAGCGCAGCTTAGAAACACAATTTTGGCTAAGTATTGAGGATGCTATGAAGATACGCGTAGCATCCAACTTTTGACCAGACTGTGGAGTTGCACGCAGCATCGAAGTTTTGGCCGTGATGCAAAGACCAGTACTGCACCGAAGTAGTGTTGCAGAGTTAGGAGGCCACGTGGAGCCAGCAAAGCGGTGTGCTGGACAAGTATCAAGTGTAGCTACTGGCTCGACCGGTAGCAGCCATTTTTGGAAAATATATTCCTAGATTGCCGAGCGGCGGACATAGGCAAAACAGGAAGGCGGCCATGCGTGGGTTGTTAAGGAAACCGACGTTTGGCACGCTTAGAAGGTAAAACTGTTAGAGAGAAACGGTTCGGCAGAAGTAGCATGCAGGCAAGAGTGCGACAGGAAGGCTTATAGCGATAGAATGAGGACGTGGAGATCCGCTATGATCAAGCATACGCTACCAGGAGCTAGCAAGCCGGTTTGGAAAACCGATGCAATTTTGGAAACCCTTAGGGTTTTGGGTTTTAGGTCTTCGGCATTGTACAGACATGACCTTCGGGCATGATCTATTTAAGAAGACATTTTCTATGGGATGGGGGCTCTCTTTTTGGGTTGTTGTTCTTTTGTTGTTGCTGAGAATTTAAGAAGATAACCTTTTTGTATTGTAAAATCCCTCCAATCTGAGAATATTGTAAAGGCTCTGCAGCTGTGTGCGCAGAGACCTATCCGAGAGAAAGGAGAGTCTGCAGCTGAGTGCGCAAACTAAGAACGGTTGCCCCATCCCTTTTTAAGGAAATATATTACCTACTGTTCTTGTGGATGTAGCTTTCCATCCGGGGAAGTGAGCCATGTTAAATCCTATGTTATGTGATGATGTTTATGAATGAATGACTTTCTGTATTTTTTGTAGAATGAATGCTTGAATGTTTCCTTGCATGCTGTAATATGAGAACTTTGATATGCATTTACTAATAGGAGAAGTTTGGGAATGATATGCTAGGTTCCACGGAAGCAAATGAATGCCAAAATTTTCAATTATATGTTAAGGTCATGAATTAGTCATTTAAGTTTAAATACTTTCTTAAGCACAGTGAAGGAACGTAGCACAGTTAATCATGTTTATCATTTCGGTTCACATTGTAATAATGCAAGTTCTAAAATGAACGCTAGAAAGATAACTAGTAAGTGCCTGAATGAATGGATGAGTGATATTCATTTCAGTGCCTTAACGTTTCTGAGATCTTCTAAGTAGAGGATAAGTGTGGGTGACTTGGAGTTCTAGAAGAAGATTCACAGTAGTAAGAAACCCTTAGGGCGGCCCCCAGTGTTGCCTCCACCATATAGTACTGCTCGCAGCATAGATCCTGCTGCGTACCGCATCACTTTGCCCCGCAGCGCCATCCTTCTGTCCTGCGCTGTGCAGCTTGTTTAGATAAACAACTCATCATTTACTGTGGAAACCTGATTCCGCAGTACCCCATAAGATACACCTCAGGTGAGACCTCAACCTGCTCATAGGTTGTTGCCGAAAGGGCCGGTGCGAAGTGGTTTTGTTGGTCAAAGGGAGAACCACAAAGAACTTGGGTCTAATTGGAAACCTCTGGGTCAGTTTAAGCGAACAAATGGTTTTGTTGCCGCGCTAGAATCCATGATGAGTTGAAATGGTTCCATTGCTGCGCTAGAATCCATGATGAGTTGAAATGGTTCCGTTGTCGCGCTAGAATCCATGATGAGTTGAAATGGTTCCGTTGCCGCGCTAGAATCCATGATGAGTTGAAATGGTTCCATTGAGTTGCAATCACGATGTGTGAAGAAGAATATCAGTTCCCTGAAGGATCTGACTATTGGAATCCCGAAAAGACAGAAATCCAAGCTTGGTGGGATAAGACCATAAGCGATTTTAACAGACAAGAAAATAGACATCCGCATCTAAGAGACACACAGTGGTCGGATAGATATCTGTTGGACGACATTCATGAGATTGTTTGGGCATCGTTTCCAAACGAACTGCATGTGTGGATCTCGCGGCTCGCAGAGAAGAAAAACTGTTTCCAAGGAGGAGTTCCTACGGAGTGGACTCCCGAGCTCACAGCGCAGCTTAAAGTGTTAGACAACCCGTTGTCATGCACAGTTGATTATTGGGTTGATCATATGCTAGAAGGATTTGTAACAGAATTTGTTGTAGACACACTCAAATCCTATAGCCAAGAAAAAGCACATTTTTTCGAAGGATTCCAGGGTAAGTTTGTGAACAATCTTAGTCTATACATTAAGATGTTGTTAGCTGAGAAAGGTGTTCTAAGAATGCAGTAATATGCTTGAAGTTTGTCATGATAAACAGTACATATATTGATTCTTACGAAGAGACACATACTCTTAGAAGTGGTAAGAGATATAAAATTAATAAGAATCTGGAAGGCCCTAAACTTCATATAGATACTGAGATCCCCTGCGATCTTGATAGAGAAGTTGCACAACCATTTACCCCTGAGAATCTGCCGGCTGCACAAACCACGCCACCCTTATCGCAGAACCCACCCGCTACGCAGACCACCCCGCAGAAGACTCATCCTAGTCCATCTCTCCTGATAGTCCCATTTGTATTTACTGTGCAGATCCCTTTACAGCAGCCGTGCACTAATCCTGGTGGCCCACCACCTATTAGCACAATGGCAAACACTGATATGAAACTGCCAATATTCAGAGGAATTGGCCTAGAAGACCCTGATCAGCATTGGTTCCTTTGTGAAGCCGTATGGAGTGTAAGACAAATCCAAGACGATGCCGTGAAGCAAGCACAGCTCATCACCACTTTCAGGGATAGAGTGCTACATTGGTTTATGAAATACTCTACCGTACAGCCGAGAACGCTCGCAGAAATTAAAGTCGCACTGGTGGCAGATTTCAAGAAACCTAAGTCTGAGTCTCAATGTATAACTAAGTTGAAGGAAATAAAGTAGAGACCAACTGAAATGGTCTGGGAATTTGATCAGAAATTTAAGACCTTACTAGACCAAGTAAGTTTTGTTATACCACCAGAACAACATAAAGAATGGTTCATTACTGCGTTGTTACCCCATATCAGATTACCATTGATGCAGCAGAAGGTTCTATCCCAGGCAGAGGCCTTGGCAATTGCAATGAAGCTGGAAGCTTCGCAGATTGGTGATACTAGTTCTGGGATGTCTCAGATCCAAAACCAGTTGACCACCCTCACACTTGAAATGCAAAGTATGAAAAATGGTAAAGAACAAAGATATGAACCTAGACAGGAGGTCTGGTGTACAAGTTGTAAAGAGGAAGGTCATGACTACGAGCATTGCCCTTTATTCCGCGACTATATTAACAGTGGTGAACCTAACCCATTAAATCAGAATCAGGCCCCATGGTGTGAAATTTGTACAACCACGGGACATAGACCTGAAGACTGTTACCTAATCCATAAATATGTGAAAAATCCTAAGAATTTATATTGCAATTTTTGTAAATCAGTTGGACATGAAGAATCCAACTGCCGCGCATATGAATTAATGAATGAAAGAAAAAGGGATATGGACTCAATGCAAGGCGCTGGCTTGTACTGCGTACAAGAATATGGCCAGCCAAAACAAGAAAATGCACAATCTGACCAAGGAGGATACAGAGGTCATGGTGGTGGATACCGCGGAAAAGGAAGAAATGCTGGTCCAGCACAAGGAAGAGGCCACGGCCAAGTCATTGGTTATAACTGTGGCCAACCCGGGCACGTGTCTAGAGATTGTGTTAACCCATGCACTACGTGCAACTATTGTAAATCCTTTGAGCATGTCATTGAATATTGCCCAGTATTAGAGGTGGAAATGCAGAAGAGAAGACGAACAGAGGCTCCGAATCCAAACGTCCAGTGGATCGCAGTAGAGAATAGACCAGTGGATCCGAGCATTAACGTGGTCACGCAAGTGGCACTGAGACAGGCCACGACAAAGGAGCGAAAGATTCAACATCAGGGGAAGCACATACAAAGAAGGATCCCCTTGAAACAGTATGGATAAGGAAAGCTCCAGGAAAAGCACCCCCTCTTAACCTACAAAAGAACAAGGAGATCTTCATTGATGCGCGGGATACCTTTAGAGAACCAGCCAATAAGTCGTCAAGGATCCCGCTGCGCAGTGAAACACCGCATGTTGAAGGCATGCCAGCTCCGTATGGAAAAACAAGTACTGCGACAGATGTCCGTACTTCTGCTACGCAGTTCTTGCGAAGCTGCATGAAGTTACTAAAAAGTGAAAAAGCCATTGTAGAGCTCTAGAAGCTTATCATCTAGTATGAACCTCAGATTGAAACAGAGACTCCAGATAGTGCTATACATCATATAAGGAAGCACAAAAGAATAGGCCGAGATATGAGGCTTACTGCGCAGATAGGAGATTTTGAAATGGATGAAGTCATCCTTGATCTGGGATCAGAAGTGAATGTCTTGACTAAGCAGACATGGCAGCAGATGGGTCGAACAAAGTTGCTCTAGTCACCTATCCAGTTACGGATGGCTAATCAGGAGAAGGTCATACCTTTTGGCTGCTTAGATAATGTAGTAGTTGACATTGACGGAGTACAGAGTCATGTAGACTTTGAGGTTATTGAAATTGTGGATGATAGTCAACCTTTTCCAACAATATTGGGAATTGATTGGGCTATGGATAACTTGGCTATGATAAACTTGAAGACAAAGAAGATGATCCTTGAAGGGAAGCATCTTAGGGTCATCGCACCATTAGATCCTAAAGATGGTGATAGATACAATGAGCCAATTCAGGAGGAATCCCAAGCTCAAGATTTAGACCGACTATACCAGCTGACTGCGAACAAGGAAGACTACATTAATCCTACTGCGGACGGTACGCTCAGCTGACGATGTGACACTTCTTGTATCTCTGACTCGGATATAGGACTGGATAATTGGAAAAGCCACATGCATGAAGTATTAGCAAGAAGATGTGTGCAGGTTACGAAATCACTGCGCTGGATCGGAAAAGAGGTGAGTCCTATTCCCACATATGATGGTTCTGCTAATGTTTAGAGTTTCATAAGGGAATATACTGCAGTTATACCAGATGAGCATAGACTTCTAGCTTTAGATATAGCATTGCGCGATACACCTGCCAGATGGTGGAATGCACATAAGAAAACATTGACCACTTGGGATCAATGCAGAACTAAGATGCAGATCCGATTCGCCGAAAAGGTTACTTTACCCTTTGTAAAGTATAATGGACAGACAGACCCTAGTTAGCACATTGAAATCTGTTCAAAGGCATGGGTGGAAAGACCACTTATAGAATGGGTACATTTATTTGTACATACATTGGATGCGGGTATCACAGAGAAATGGTACCTCGACCTGGAGTTGCGTAGTGAACTCACTGTTTGGGAGCTGCTCGCTACGAACTTCCGAAAGGACTTTAGTTTTGAAGACGAGAATCCATTAATCCATGAAGCATTACAGCTAATCGAGAAGCGCATATTCCAGGACGACTGTCATCATCAAAACATAACATTGCAGGAGTTTTTTGGGACAAGGTGCGTTCCTGCGCACCTACAGTCAGAATGGAAGGAACATGAAGAGCACCTGATCGAGTGTTACAACTTAGCTAAAGATACCAATGACACAAATGAAGACGATGAGGAGGACCCGCGCAACATAGATAAACCAGAGTCAGAAGGCGTGGGTGAGGTAGAAAGACCTCCATTTGAAATCCCAGATATGACTGGACCAGTAAAAACACAAAAAGTGAACATTGGTACAGACAAAGAGCCGAAGTTCGCATCAATAGGAGATTATTGGGATGATCAGACTATTGCAGAGATCGGAGATACCTTACATGAGTATCAAGAATTGTTTCTCACAAAATTTACATAAATGAAAGGAATTTTGAGAGACCTAGGGGTCATGTAAATACCTTTAAAACCAGGTGCTAAGCCTGTCAAGCAGAGGCCATACAGATTGAATCCGCGCTATAAGGAAAAAGTCCATGCAGAGCTAAATAAGATGCTAGAAGTAGGAATCATTGAACTAGTCGAAGAATCCGAAGGGATTAGCCCCATGGTTTTTCAAGACAAGAAAGCAAAAGGCGAGATCAGGATTTGTGTGGATCTCAAAAAGCTGAACGATGCTTCCATGCACGACCCATTTCCCACTCCATTCACAGACGAAGTGCTTGATTACATTGGAGGAAATGAGGCATATTCTTTCACTGATGGTTTCTCTGGTTATCATCAGATTAGGATTGATTCTGCGGATAGGCATAAGATGACATTTGCTACAAAATGGGGGTCATTCTAGTACACCGTCGTGCCTTTTGGGATGAAGAACGCACCTGCCATATTCTCTAGAGTCGTCGTCGCAGCATTTAAAGATTTTATGCACAAGTTTTTAGAAGTGTATTTTAATGATTGGACTGTATTTGTTCTATTGAAAAATAATTGCACGAATCTCCGCATAATGCTCGAGAAGTGTCGACAGCATCAAATATCCTTGAATTTGAAAAAGTGTATTTTCTGTGTGCCTTATGGAATTTTACTTGGCCATATTGTCTGTAAGCAAGGACTGATGGTAGACCCTGCGAAGATTGTAGTTATTGCAAACTTACCAACACCAAATTCAATCAAGATGTTGTGATCTACATTAGGCCATACTGGATATTACAGGAAATTTATAAAGGGTTATGCACAGATAACCACAACAATGGAAAAGCTGCTGAAGAAGGACGCACTATTCATTTGGAACGCAGAATGCGAATAGCGTTTTGACACATTAAAAGAAAAGATGGCCACTGCGCCTATTCTAGTCTTTCTAGACTGGACGAAGCCATTCCATGTCCATGTTGACGCATCATGTATTTCCCTGGGGATTGTGTTAGCTTAGCCAGGAGAGGGAGGTATTGACCACCCTATTGCATTTTCTAGCAGAAAGCTTTCAACAACAGAAAAGAACTATACTACTACTGAGAGGGAAGGCCTTGCAATGGTATATGCCCTACATAAATTTAGACACTACTTCTTGGGATCACACTTCCTTATGTTTACTAACCATTTTGTGTTGAAATATTTGGTCAACAAGCCGGTGTTAGGGGGACGCATATGCCGATGGCTATTGCTGTTCCAGGAATATGACTTTGAAATTATTGTCAAGCCAGGTAGGCTGAACTTGGGACCTGATCATCTGTCAAGGATCGAGTTAGGAGAGGAGCCGATGAATATTGAAGATAGTCTGCCTGATGTGCAGTTATTTAGTATATAGGTTGCCGATGATTATTACAAGGACATCATTGACTTCCTAACCACAGGGCTGGCACCCCAAGAATTCTCGATCCAGTAGAAAAAATAGTTAGTGGTGTGCGCCGCAGACTTCACTATAATTGCAGGTCAGTTATACAAACTTGGGCCAGATGAAGTCCCGCGCAGGTGCATACTCAATCATGAGAAGCCATTTATTCTAGCCGACGCACACTCATGAATCGCAGGAGGTCACTATGCAGGAAGGGCTACTGCGTAGAAGATATTGTGCGCAGGGCTATGGTGGCCTACGATCCATAAAGATGCCAAAGAACATTGCAGGAACTATGATGTCTGTCATAGGACAGGAAAACCATCACACCGAGATGAGATGCCATCGAATCCACAGTTACTGCTATGGATTACCTCACCAGATGGGTAGAAGCAAAACTAGTTAAGGACTGCACAGTTACTGAGGTGCAAGGTATATTATTACTGCTATGGATTACCTCACCAGATGGGTAGAAGCAAAACCAGTTAAGGACTGCAGCGCTAGTACTGCTGCGCAATTTATTTTTGAATAAATACTCACCAGATTTCGCTATCCAAAGATTTTGATGAGTGACCAAGGTACTCACTTTTTGAACAAGATGATTGAGGCGCTTATAGAGGAATTCCACATTCATCATCAACGCAGTACTCCATATCATCCATAGGCGAATGGTATTGTAGAGGATTTCAATAAAATATTGGAGAATGCACTCACTAAGGTGTGCAATGTAAATAGAGACGATTGGGACCTATGCATCTCATCTGTGCTATGGGCATACAGGACCACATGCAAGAAATTGAAAGGATAGACACACTTTTGGTTGGTTTATGGGAAGGAGACTATAATGCCTATGGAATATATTGTCCCTAGTTTGAGAATCGCTGCATTTACAGGGATGTCAGACTGCGAAGCTCTAGAAGAAAGATGACTACATATACTGGGCTTGGAGGAAGATCGCTTCATCACAGGCTTCCACTAGCAAGCTCATAAGGACCGCGAGAAAGCATGGCATGATCGTCATATAAAGAACAAGTGTTTTCAGGTAGGTGATCTAGTCCTCCTGTATGATAGCAAATTCATGAAATTCCCTAGTAAATTTAAGATGCATTGGCTTGGCCCATATACTGTGATACATGTTACTAACACTGGTGCAGTCCAGTTTGCCAATTTAGCTGGTGATACCTTGCCAACTTTGATAAATGGAAGCAGGATAAAGATATACCATGATAGCATTGCTTCACAGAACCCTGAATAACGAACAAAGGAAGGTGTCAAGTACAGTTGAAAGTGGACACTAGAAATGTAAAGGAGTCTGTACATGTATGATAAAAGAAAGAAGGTATGATAAGAAGAATGATCTATGCACTGCGCAGCACTATTGAAGCTGCGCGGAAGGGAAAAAAAAGAAGAAGAAGAAGAAGAAAAATATATATAGTGGAAGCTGCACAGTCGGAAATTTTTGACACTGCGAAGTAGCCGCGCAGGGTTGCAGATGGCTTGCCGCGCAGTTCAATGCAGCACCCAGAGAAAAATAAACGTTAGATGCTTCAACATTTAAAGAAAAGATATTCGTTCTGAGCACGCTGACGACAGAAAAGACCGAAGGATCTGCTCAAATTCGCCAATGGACACCACATTAAATGCTTATCTAGCCATCGAAGGGCGCGGGAGAGGGTCTGCTCCGCCTATAAATAACACCGTTGGGAGACTCACGGGCGTTACTAAGCACTTAGAATTTTCTTGCGATTAACCTCTCTGAGCTAGTAGCCATCTGTATTCTGTCTACCTTAGCCGCTACCTCATTTATGAATGTCCGAACCTTCCTTTAGAGAAGAAGAACTCACCATTGAAGAAGCACTGAGGATCCTTCAACACAGAGGGATTCAACAGTTAATGAAAACTCTAGTTAAGAAGGTCGTCCTAGAACAAGGTGAAGGATCCCGCAGATCACCAAGAATTAATCCAACGATGCCGGAAAAAGCAAAAGATAAGGGAAAAGTTGTAACTGCACCTTGATCCAACATCATAAAGATGGGCTCCTCGGCATAGAAATCACCAGTCTTTCAGACAGAACCTTTGAATATGACACCTGAATATATCTCCCCACGGGCACTGAATGCCCCTGTGTTTAAATTTTCCAAGAATGCGAGATACGACATCCCGCTGCCACCTATCTCAAAGCATGTAAACGTTGCTAAGAATCTATTGGGAAAGATAGCAGATTGTAAATGGGAGGATTATGACCTCTTGGGAATGAAGAAAGATGAGCCAGATGTTCCCAAGTACCCAAATTTTCAACCAAACCAGTATATGTGCTGGAAAAAGGACGCCAAGGGAACTTCGAACTTGGTAGCTGACAGTTGGTTAGCACCTGTCGTTCAGTCGGGGCTACTGAACTTGTTGAGATTGCCACATTTTGACCATTCCCCATAATTGAAAATCCTGGTTCGCACACTCATGGCGCGAATCCACCAAGGTTATCTGTGGCTGGATAGGAACATTGATATTAACATTGATTTGATCCACCGCATCACCGGGCTAAGCAAGCGCGTTAAGGATCCGAAGAAATTCTTCCAGGGGAAGAGCAAAGAAAAAGAGGTTGTTGAGAATATGAAGAAAACCCACTCGGTGGTGAAGGCAAAAAGAGGTTTCCCGACAGAAGATATAGAGGATAGAGCAACAAGATTTGTAACGCAGTTGCTCACAGGCAAGATGCTCAAAAAAGCTAGGCCTTCGGAGGTTCCTGCGGGCGCAATACTCCTTGGTGCCACAGTAGCCGAAGGAAACAAATTTAATTGGTGTCAGTTTCTGTTGAATGAGTTCCTTGAAGAACTCAACGACACACATGTGAATGGCGTCCAGTTCCATTTCACCTAGCTCATCATCCTGATTGCTTTGTGTGGATGGATGGAGCCGCGAGATTATACAGGCGTCATTATGGACACCAAGTATCCTAGAGGGTTTAAGTTCGTCAACCTCTGGGAAAACACAAATGCAGAGCGCTAGCATGCGACAGCAGAAGACTTTTACCAGTATTATATCCAGCTGCGCGACACAATCACGAAGACACTCCGCATTACAAAGCAGGTCATGATGAAGTATATCCGCATCATCAACTTTGAGGCGGATATGAAATGTATATTCATATCACCGAAAGCACAAACGAGGAAACCAGAGTGGTTCCTAGGAAAGTACATCATGTATGAGAAGGATATTGAGGACCTCATGAAAGATTGGCCAGTGGAGTTCCCCGTAGAGGTTATGGACGTGGAGACAGATTTAGCAGAAGATGAGTCGATCCCGCTCTCATGCCCAATCATTGAAGAAACAGGGAAGAGAAAAGAAGCTGAGACTTTGGAGAAGCCAAAGTCGAGGAAAAAGGTGAAGGCTACAAAGATTCAATCGGAGGCAGTCCTCAATGATGATGACTACGAGATAATAGCCGAAACAGTCTTAGAGCAGATGAAAGAGCTTATGGTGGCTAAAGAAAAGAAGGACATGGTCATCCACGATGACCTGCACTAGATGCAGCTCACAATGCAAGGCCTAAGGAAGAAAATGGATGATGTCCAGAAAATCCTTATTATGTCAAAGGAAGCAAGGGCTGAAAGGTGGTCGGTAGGAACCTCAAAGCAAGGAAACCAATAGCTAGCAATAATGCTCCCGTCGAAGACTAGAATTGTCCATCTGGAACCATTGGCTATTGCGTTGCCAATGGTAGAACAAGTTATCTTGGACACAAAGGGAGTCGAGAGGGTAGAGCTCGACTTAGCCAAAATCCCGTTACCAGGATTACACTTCATCCACACGCAGATCTTGGAGGAGATGCATGAACGGACGGTTGAATCGATGAAGTTACAAGTAGAGCTCACCGCAACGAACAAGAAAATTCAGCTGCAGGAAGAAATACAGCTACGCAACGAACAAGACCGCCGACAAAATTTGGAGACCACCATATCCAATGTGGCGAAGGATATCAAAGGCATAGAAATCTAGGATGATCCTGCAGACACAGTTCTGAGGATTGGAGATAAGGTGAGATCCTTGTAGACGGAGATGCAAGATAAATATATTTATTATGAGGCCAATATTGCCACATTGAAGGATAAGCTGAATAAGCAGGCGCCATTAATTGAACAGTAAGTCAGAGAGCAAGTAGTGAGCGCCACCTCGAAAAGCATTACAAGTGAGATGGCTAAGTGCCAATCTCTCCTAGATAAGGTTTCACAAGCAATTTCAACCCTTGAAGAAGATCAAGGGTTGTTGCAGGTCAAGACCACGGTACAAGAAAAACAGACCGCGCTGGACAAGTTGAATGCAGAGGTTAAAGCTCTGCCACCCAGAGAAACGCTGCCGAGATACAAGGAGATATCTAGCTTAAAGAAAGAAGTACAACAATTATTACAAAAAGAGACTGAGATGGATAATCAGTCGCAGCAGCTCCTGGAGAATGCCATGGTGGTATTGCAGCAAATTGAAGATAAGTTAGTAGAACTGCGCAATAACTAGGAGCAGGTACAAGACCAAATTGGACAAGAAATAACTCCAACACTGCTTGAGACAATTAAACAGGTTGAGGAGGATACAAGAGAAGAAATGGTGCAGTTGTACGGTACATATGACAAGTTCACGGCCAAGTTCGTTCCACTGGTTGCGGCGCAGAGTCAGACAACTGAAACAATTAGTGGCTGGGGGACGAGCCACATGTAAGTGTTAGGGGCATGTTGGGCCTAGGTTGAGATGAAGTTTTGGAAGCACCTTTTTGATGAAAGCAGGGAAAGCTGAGCTGAGCGTAGCTCAGAAACACAATTTTGGCTAAGTATTGAGGATGCTGTGAAGTTGCGCACAACATCCAACTTTTGACCAGACTGCGGAGTTGCGCGCAACATCAAAGTTTTGGCCGTGATGCAAAGACTAGTACTGCACCGAAGCAGTGCTGCGGAGTTAGGAGGCCACGTGGAGCCAGCAAAGCGGTGTGCTGGACAAGTATCAAGTGTAGCTACCGGCTCGATCGGTAGCAGCCATTTTTGGAAAATATATTCCAGGATTGCCGAGCGGCGGACGTAGGCAAAACAGGAAGGCAGCCACGCATGGGTTGTTAAGGAAAGCGACGTTTGGCATGCTTAGAAGGTAAAACCGTTAGAGAGAAATGGTTTGGCAGAAGCATCCTGCAGGAATGCATGCGACAGGAAGGCTTATAGCGACAGAATGAGGATGTGGAGATCCGCCATGATCAAGCAAACGCTGCCAGGGGCCAGCAAGCTGGTTTTGAAAACCAACGCAGTTTTGGAAACCCTTAGGGTTTTGGGTTTTAGGTCTTTGGCATTGTACAGACATGACCTTTGGGCATGATCTATTTAAGAAGAAATTTTGTATGGGGTGGGGGTTCTCTTTTTGGGTTGTTGTTCTTTTGTTGTTGCTGAGAATTTAAAAAGATAACCTTTTTGTATTGTAAAATCTCTCCGAGCTGAGAATATTGTAAAGGCTCTGCAGCTGTGTGCGCAGAGACCTATCCAAGAGAAAGGAGAGTCTGCAGCTGAGTGCGTAGACTAAGAATGGTTTCCCCATCCCTTTTTAATGAAATTTATTACCAACCATTCTTATGGACGTAGCTTTCCATCCGGGGAAGTGAACCACATTAAATCCTGTGTTATGTGATGATGTTTATGAATGAATGACTTTCTGTATTTTCTGTAGAATGAATGCTTGAATGTTTCCTTGCATGCTGTAATATGAGAACTTTGATATGCATTTCCCAATAGGAGATGTTTGGGAATGATATGCTAGGTTCCACGGAAGCAGATGAATGGCAAACATCTCAATTCTATGTTAAGGTTGTGAATCAGTCATTTAAGTTTAAATACTTTCTTAAGCACAGTGAAGGAACACAGCACAGTTAATCATGTTTATCATTTCGGTTCACATTGTAATAATCCAAGTTCTAGAATGAACGCTAGAAAGATAACCAATAAGTGCCTGAATGAATGGATGAGTGATATTCATTTCAGTGCCTTAACGTTTTCGAGATCTTCTAAGTAGAGGATAAGTGTGGGTGACTCGTAGTTCCAGAAGAAGATTCGCAGCAGTAAGAAACCCTTAGTGCAGCCCGCAGTGTTGCCTCCACTGCATAGTACTGCTCGCAGCATAGATCCTGCTGCGTACCGCATCACTTTTCCCTACAGCGCCATCTTTCTATCCTATGCTGCACAGCTTGTTCAAATAAACAACTCATCATTTACTATGGAAACCTGATTCTGCAGTACCTCATAAGATACACCTTGGGTGAGACCTCAACCTGCTCGTAGGTTGTTGCCGAAAGGACCGGTGCAAAGGGGTTTTGTTGGTCAAAGGGAGAACCGCAAAGAACCTGGGTCTAATTGGAAATCTCTGGGTCAATTTAAGCCAACAATCATCATAACATCATCCTGATGCATATCATATGGAGCAACCTCCTGAAGCTCGTCATCCATGATCATCCTGATCATCATCATAGCATCATCCTGATGCATATCATCTTGAGCAACATCCTGAAGCTCGTTATCCATTATCATCCTGATCATATGAAGCATCCAACATGATGCATATACATATACATGATCCAACTAATCATAACGAGCATCCAACATGATGCATATACATATACATGATCCAACTGATCATAACGAGCATCCAACATGATGCATATACATATACATGATCCAACTAATCATAACAAGCATCCATCATGATGCATATACAGAGCAGTAACTGGAGCATCGTCCTGATGCTCATCACACAATGCTTACATCCACATCCATGGGAAGGATCCTCCCCTCACCATGCTTGGAATGGCTCCAGCAAATGTGTCCATCACTTCTTCCTCGAGGTGTCATCAATCTTGAAGAACACAAAGCTTCTCTCTGAAGTACTCGAACTTCACTCTGGTTAGTGGTTTCGTCAACACATCTGCAACCTTCTCATCCATCGCAACATATAGGAGCTTCAATGCTCCTCTCTGCACCATATCCCTGATATAGTGATATTTGATCTCAATGTGTTTCAGCCAGTAGCATCCAACGGGAGATCAAATAACTCAGACGGTAGCTTTCTAAGCCATACTACCTGACAACTAGCCAAACAAGCTGCAACATACTTTGGTTTGGCTGTACTGAGTGCTATGCAGGACTGCTTCCTACTAAATCAAGAGATCACACCTGATCCCATACTGAAGCAGCACCCAGAAGTTCTCTTCCTATTTGCATCACTACCTGCCCAATCTGAATCAACATAACCCTGTAGGTTAAACTTTTGATTTGCATCATACTTGATCCCATAATCAATTCTACCCTTCAGGTACCTTAGAATATGCTTTACAGCAACTAGGTGAACACCTCTGGGATCCGTTAGGAAGTGGCTCAATGTGTTCACCGCAAAGCAAATATCTGGTCTAGTGTTCGTTCAGTACATCAAGGACCCAATCATCTGACGATACATAGCGACATCAACCGGCTCATATGAAGCATCACACAGAAGCTTCAGGTTCGATTCCATAGGTGTGGCCATGGCCTTGCAGTCCATCATCCTGAACCTCTTCAAGATCTCTACTGCATACTTCCCTTATCCAAGGAAGATTCCATCTGAACTTTACCAAACCTCCATGCCTAGGAAATAGTGCATCATCCCCAAGTTCTTCATCTCGAACTTGACAACAAGCTTCCTCTTCGTGTTGACAATCAATCTATCCTCACCTGTTACAAACAGGTCATCCACATACAAAAGTAGTATCACAGGATTGCCTTCCTCAACCTTGTAATAAAGGTTGGAATCTGCTTTACTCTTGGTAAATCCCAAACTGAATAGAAAGTTGTATATCCTACCATACCAAGTTCTAGGAGCTTGCTTCAAGCCATACAAGCCTTTCTTCAACCTGCACACATATGACTTCCTTTCATGTGTCTCAAAACCAAGTGGCTGCTCCACATACACTTCCTCCTCGACTACACCATTCAAGAAGGTTTTCTTGACATCCATCTGGTGTATCTTCCATTTCATTACTGCAGCCAGAGAAAGTACTGAGCTAATGGAAGTGTATCTGGCTACAGGTGCAAAAGTATCTTCATAGTCTATTCCTCTTTCTGGGAGAAGCCACGAGCTACAAACCTTGCTTTGTATTTCTCTATGCTACCATCTGCAGCATGCTTGATCTTATAGATCCATTTGGAAGTCACAACAGACTTCCCTTCAGGTCTTGGGATTGCATCCCAAACATCATTCTTCATGATCGACTGGTACTCCTCGATCATGGCATTCTTCCCGAATCCTTGAACTTCAATATCTTCAATAGATAACTTTGTTGTTGAACAAATGTTGTAGTCCTTCTTTTGTAGGTGATGGTATATGATATTTCCTACAAAGCAAGTTAAATTGCATGATTATAAACATCTCATAGTTTTCAGAACAAATTCTTACACAAAGAAAATATGTCATACAGTCATGCAATTATTTTAGCCAATGATTTCAATACAATATTTATCCATATCCCGTAACTTTCTAGATGCCTTCCAATCTCTACCAGAACATTGTTAAGAGTGTGCACAACTCCCAACATGTCAGCAAAGAGGTTTCATTCTAGATAAGTAACAATGGAATGTTGTACATTGCCATAGGCCACTTACCCATCACATGCATATTAGTAATATACTATTCATTAATGCAATTATTCTAATATGCATAATAAACACCCTAAGTCTAGGAACATAAGCATATACATCATTGAACAATATTATTTAAACAAACAAATATGCAAGAAATGACAATTCAAATACTTATCTTTGTTTGGTTTGTAGGGTGGACTCCCTCTCAATATTTGCTTCCTTGCAGGAACTACTGGAGTGTGCTCCCTCTTGATCTTTGCTTCCTGGATTACCTATCTTTGAACTTATATCCATCCTCGATCACTATGCATACTTACTAGTATCATCATTGTGTTATCCTCGAGATCTCATACATAATCATACATTCATTAGTATAATCTTAATACTATCAAAACGCAATAATCTTAAACATGTATGGTCAAGATCATTTCATACATAGATAATTTATCACAATTCTTTTACTTATGCATATTCCTATTTGACCATAGGATTTTTCTGGTTAGTCATATCATCAATCAAAGTAAGAAGCATAATATGCTTAAACCCATGATTACTAACTTCAATGAATAATCATTATCAATCATGCCATGTATACTTATATAAAAGATCCTAACACAAGGTAGGATTCTGACTTGATATAGGAAAAACATACCTGGATTAGCATGCTAGCTAGTTATGTCTAACATACCCGCATAATGTCTTCTTCTTCTCTTCAATGACTTGTGCTAGTAACCTGCATATCTCATAGGTTAACCATTATAGAACCAAGTTATACATACCTTGTACGTAGATCTTCTATGTGATCCATGACAATGGATGAATCTTTGTCTTCATGTCAACATGGTCATATGTTCTTGAACTTAGAACATGATTTCTATTTCTTGATGTACCTTTCATGTTAGCGGACAACATCAACCTCATACAACACCACAATGCATTAGTATAATCATAAGTGTCAAAACCCTAATCAATGAATATCTTCTATCATGCATTCATATTTTTATTAAGGTGATACAACAAGTCTAGAATTAATCAAGATTGTACTAATCTTAATGAAGACAAACATATCATAAACTTTAATCATGAACAAATCTCGAAACATACCTAGATAAGTCATACCTATCAAGATTGCTTGTAATCTTCTTATGTAAGGCCTTAGCCTCATCTCCCTCTGAAACAAGAACTTCTTCACTTATGCAGGTGACCAATCGATTCTCTTCTAGGATTAACCCAATCCACATGATTTGCAGAAACTGGATCTAGAGCTGGATTAGGGTTTGTCAGTGAAACCCTAAAAATTCAAACTTTGAATTTCAAACTTCTGAAAGGATAGAAAGACGCGCCTCGATGAGATGATCAAGCTGGTATACTCAGAATTTGAAAACTGCAAAGTTTCACCCCTCAAAATTGCCTTTGAAACTTTCGGATCTTCTAGACAGGATCCCGAACTAGGGTTTGATAAAGCCCACCCTTCTACCCAACCAAAAGGTTCGATCCAAAGCTCTAAACTTTGATTTTTCTGATGAGCTTCCAGCCGTGGTCACAGACTTTAGAAATTCCAACTTTTGCAGAAGCCCTAATTTTCCACTTTTCCGATCAAAATCCTGAACTAGGGTGTGATCAAGCCCGGCCTTCTTCCCAAACAAAAAATTCGATCTTGGTCTCTAAATTTATATTTTGATGAGGAGCATCTGTCCTTGGTCTCCGATACAAAAATTCCAACACTCTCCGAAACACTAATTTCCTGGAGCCATGAATGAAAGTGCTCAAAATCCAATTCTGTTTTGACAGAAATATGCACCTGATTGTTTCTGTTGTAACTCTGAAATTTTAGATCTACAGGGTATGAAATTATTTCTGTGGTAGCCTGACCTATTGTCTTTCCAACCCCATAGGTCTGACCTAAAATGGATTCTTTGATAGATATTTATGCCAAGTGTCGCAATGTGACCTGTTTATGGGATAAAACAAAAGAGCGAACTTGTACGGCGTGCCACGTGTCACTGGTTCAGTTTCGGCCTCTAAAAAACTTACCTGCGAAATTACAGTCCGTTCCCTACCTATCACATTTTATGAAATTTCATTTGGATCTTCCTAGCCCAAGTTATGACCTTTTTTCCTAGGTCACCTGTTTATGACTGAGATTTGGAAGAGGCAGAAACCCTAGATTGTACAGATCATAACTCACAAATTACATCGAATTAGAAGTTTTTCTTCTGACACAAGGTACATGAGGATGTTATATACGATCTGTAAAGGTTTTAGATCCTAAACCTACTCTAAAATGGATTTATAGCGAAAGTGCTACGATGCCTGGTTTTTGCTATAGCAAGCCCTAGCTTCGCAAGTGCAACAAATGTCATACATGCCATACCATGCCTTCTTTCAGGCTAGCTCTGATACCATGTTAGTTTTTCTTAATTTTAAATCTTATCTAAGATATTAACTGAGAGAATAACATGTACAACATATCTACAACATATCAATCATGGACACAATAATGCAAGCACACAAGAGAGACAAAGTTTCACCCGGGAAAACCAAGAAGGTGAAAAACCCCGCAACTTCCTCAGAGATAGATAGAGCAATGATACAAACCAAGTACAAGATATAGTCCTCCTAGCAACAGCTTCTCCTCCTCCACTAGTGCGCCACTCTCCAATGAGTGTGTGAGTGAGAAATTGAATGATCAAATAGAGTGCCTCTCGCACTCTATTTATACTTGACTTGACTTGCCTAATAACCTTTACTAGGTCGGCCTTAAATTAACCACATGACATAATGCTAACAGGGCCGACCCCCAATAGGGTGGTCTAATAACCCTTTTACCCGCATGACTCATACAGGGCCGACCCCATCAAGGTGGTCTAATAACCCATCAAGTATAAGCTACGACACTTACAATATAAATGACAACACTTCCGTATAGAGGAATAATAACATCTCTATAGGAATACAATATACATATATGAAATACATTCCAAAGTTACAAATACATCAACAAATAGAGGCAAATAAAGTGATTACAAATGGATTAATGGCTCAAAACGTTAGTGATATGGCTAACCATCTGAAGCATGACGTTCATTCTTTCAAATATTTATTCAACAATGTGTTTCCACTTGGCCTTCCTACATCCTTTTGGGATGGATATGGAGATTTATATCACAAAGTCCATTATAATGTCATGATCTTGGAGGCACGAAATTCCGAAGTCCATTTGGTGGACATCCATGGAGAATTAAACGAAAGAACAATTGTGGATAAGTTGCACCCCTATTTTTAAATCCTCAGTCGGCTTCATACCATTTTCAAGTCTTTGCCTAAGCCCACGTTAGAGCATTATTCGGAGCTAGATATGGAACTCAGGGAATTGAAGTTTTTCCAGTATCCATTGGGTAAAGAGTGGAAGAACATCATCAATTTCCTCCAACTAAAACAACTATAAAGATCCTCAACTGTGTAGTCAACAGCTGGAGCATCATCGTCGAAGCAAAATATTCCTCCACCTCAACAAGGAAGACCCCAATCTCCTCTTCCAGCAAGTCAACATCATTCTTCCAGATAGACATCTTTTGTGATAGTTTTTGTTGATAACAGTATGATAAATTGAAAGCGGTTTATTCCATAACCAATTTTTGTTACAAATTTTTTAAGAGCCTAAAGGGCTATAAATAGATCATAACAATTGATACCTAGGGTCGAATCTTTTTGTAAGAAGTATAACTTCTAATTATTTTGGTCTGATCAAGTAACGAGAACATGAAATTCAAGCTCTATCATGGATTTGTGGGGATTCTAAGCTCTGTTTATGTGCAGTTAGTATTTCCTCCTTTGTATTTTCATCTCTTTCAACCTTCTGTAATTGGAAAAAATAATTTATGTCCCTATGATCTGATCTACCACTGATATTTGATGCAAATATAGTTGTGTGTATCTTTTTATTGTGTGTTGTGAAATATTCATAATATATCAATTTACATTGATTGGATTATTCCTGCAAGGATTGGGTTTATTTTTTTATTATTATGTTGTAACTATTGAATTCAATGCTCAGCACGTTTTCTGTAAACATGAGATAAATATTTACTTTACTGTACCTTTAATCATGCCATTTCACTTATCCATTAATTCCACATTTTGTTGACATGCCTGAAGTGCCACCCGCATACAATCTAGATTATGGATTTCCTATGTATTTGCAATTAAAGTAAATGATATAATTCTTGATTAATTTTTTTCCTGAAGATAAACTAAAACAAGCAAGATTATTGATGCCCAGGCACAGTTCTAAAATATAGCCTTAGAACGTCTCTAGGAATAACATTGCCAATGAAGGTGCTTCTACTTGTGTCATGTCAACCACCATTTGGAAATGATTGAGATAACCTAATCTCATTTGATCCAGAATCACCCTATGCACCTATGATGGTTTCCCATCACAACCATAAGACTTTTCCAAAATTTCCCTATTTAACTAGGGGGAAAGATGCTTCTCCTCAATGTAGTAGTTGTTGATTCCCATATTGACTACAAAATCCTCCTTGGTTGTAATTATATGTATTCCATTAAGGTTCTTTCCTCCTAAGTCTTTCACACCATGATTATCCCGCACAATGGGAAAGTCATCACTCTTGGATAGCTTATGATACTACAAGCCTCACCTCACTAATAGCTCGAACAATATCCTACCAACAATAAGTATTTCTAAAAAACTCCTTTATTACAATTAGAGAGGCCCATGAGTATATGGTTATTTATCATATTTTAACTCTACATCACCACCAATCAATGAGATCCCTCTCGAAGCCTCAACCATTCCCACCCATCTTCCTTAAATAGCTCTAGTAGTAGAAGTAAATTTTCATTCCCACTTGAAGTATCAACCTTATGCTAATGATGGCTTCCCTTAGTTTACCAAGAATCACCCTTGGGGTACTTGTATGTTACTTCACACCTCCATACCAAGAAGTAACCCCAACACCGTATTCTCATATAAACTTAACCCCAATTGTTTCTATTAATACCTCACCTTTTGAGATCCTATGGTCTTCTTCATTGAACACATCATCATCATTAAGGCCAGTCGACCATCATAAACACAAATATATGGGGGCATGGAGATAATAATGGAAAAAATTATAGCTTCCCCAAATCTACTCCATATTTAGGTTCGCCATCCATGTGCTCTATGAAATATGAAATGTCACCCCACTATACGTTTCCTATATTTTTTTAATATTATGAACCTTCTACAACTCCTAAATACCAAAATACTCACCTAGAACCATTCAGCTAGGGGTCAGCTCTATATTCCTCAAACAAAACCCACAAAGGTCAAGAACAAAATTTCCCTATGTACCAATCATGCGTGTCCTCTATGTTCCATGTTTGGTTATTACACCCATCATTTTCTAATTCCACGATTTCATAACAACCTCATATACATTTGCTAGACCCAAACACCCTCATTTCCTAGGATAGTCTCTCCATAGTCTATTACTATTAATTACATTTTTCAACATTAAAAAAAACTACCTTGCATGCCCAAGTGTATTATGAAGGTAGATTTGTCATTTAATACCATTAGTTGCAGACATGACACCTTGAGAGGATCCCATTAATTCCTTCACCCATTCCCCCACACTGGTCACATCACATGCTCTTTGTCCATGTCATTATTGTAGTCTATTGTACCATTATTCATTTCAATGCCCAATAGTGAGAGCAAATTCATCTAACCACTTTAACTAGTTAAGGAAGCATCATACCTCGTTGAAAGGTACAAATAAATATCTCCAATTACCATAAACCCACTTGTTCCTCCTTAGGAGAATATCCCCTCCCATCAAATGATAATACTGGCCATGTATATATGTATCATATCTCATTATCAGTCTAATTCATCAGATATAAACATTCATCATTAAAATATAATATTGACATCAACACATAAACTGTGCACATCTTTGCTTTAACCGAATGGATTGAGACACATTCCCCATACAACATCTCAACCTCCATGGATTCCTATAGCATTCTTGATTCCTCCCACACCAACAATTTAGTTTATGCTAGTGCCACTAACCCTAATCCTAAACACCTTGGAGACAATCCTCCAAATAGTATCCTTGATCACCCATTCCACTCCGATGAGTACATCATAGAAGAAATGGAATCTCTTGAAACCCCATGGGATAATATGCATCATTATTCCTACTTTATACCTTAGGACACCTTCAAAATTATCAATGTGGCTTATGAATATGTGGTCAATACCAATAACTTTATCCCTTTCGACCATCATTGTTGATTAGTTTAGAAACCCCATCCATACCCCCAATGCTTTTGAAGAAGGAAACATGGCCAATATCTCACTTGCCATTAAGGTAGATATTTATGTCACACCCAGTGTCATTGAAAACATATTAATTGGAGGATCTCGTTCACCACATTAATTTTTTTCTTACAAAACATTATTTCAATATTTTCAAAACATATTCTCCACTACAAGGAGAACACCTTCTAGTGAAGGTTGTAGCAGAGGTTTTCAGTGTTACAATATTTGGGAAAATGGTCAAAAGAACCTCCAATACAACCTCTACAATTGGTAATGAAGGTTTTAGTAGAGCCTCTAATAGAGGTTTTAGTAGAGGTGTTTTGTTGGTGGTTGTAGGTTTTAGTGAAGGTTTCTAGCCAAGGTTCAGTGTGCCTAAAGTAATAAGCACCAATGCACTTATACCAATGATCATCAATACCACTTCACCAAAGAGGAGCATTGACACCAGTGTGCCTTCACCAAAGAGGAGAACCGACATCGATGCACCTTAACCAAAGAGGAGCACTAAAATTAGTGTGCCTTCACCAAATAGGAGCAATGATTTTTTTTTTTGCCAAAGTATGCTGGTGCACATGGGTCGTGGAGCACTGACGCATCTATAGTAAAGAAACACCGACGCACTTATATCAAAGATGAGCACCAGTGCACCTTAACTAACAATGAGCATACATGCACCCATACCAAATATGAGCACTGATGAAAAAAACAATATGCCGCATACAAAAACCGTGTAACATGCAAATAAAGGGAAGTGATTTAATAAAATTAGATGAATATTAAAATATAGTGATATAGTTTGATTTTGAATATTCCAAGTACTAGTTCTTATCCTTGTTTATTAATGAATCTCTTATTTACAATTTAAAAATTAAATACTTGCATAACATTAAACACAAATTATAATTTTGATTGTTTAAAATACAAAATTATAGTTAAAATCATATGAAATAAGGCAATATCAATAAACATAACAACAATACTATGAAAATATACAATAATTAATATTGAAATATTAAGCATTACAAGTTATAGTAATGGTCATGAAACTACCCATACAAAACCATGATGAGTGTCAAATCACTCTATTTAACAGTTAATGGGTGGATCTCTTGTAATTACAAAACTACTCAATTGTTAAATGAAAAATGTTAAAAGATGTGTATTGACAACCAAAAACAATATGTCGCGTACAAAAACCTTGTGAACGTGCAAATAAAGGGATGTTATTTAATAAATTGACGATTATTAAAATGTAGTGTTATAATAGCTTTGATTTTGAATATTCCAAGTATTAGTTCTTACCCTTGTTTATTAATGAATCTCTTATTTACAATTTAAAAATGAAATACTTGCCGAATATTAAACAAAAAAAATAATTTTAATTGTTGAAATAAAAAATTATAGTTAAAATCATTTTGAACAAGACATTATCAATAAACATAAAAATAATATTACAAAAATATACAATAATTAATATTGAAATGTTAACCATTACAAATTATAGTAATGGTGATGAAATTGTCCATATAAAACCATGGTTAATGTCAAACCACTCAATTTACGATTTAATTGGTGGATCTATTGTAATTACAAAACCATCCAATTGTTACATGAAAAACGTTTGATGAGAACTCTGCAAAATCACTCATCCACTAGAGATAATATGCCTAACATGATGAAATATCAATGCTCTCATAACAAAGAAGAGCGCTAGTGTGCCCACACATTAAAACAAGACCATCGATGCACTTATACAAACAATTAGCACTAGTTTTCCTTCCCTAAAGAGGAGCACCGACACCAGTGTGCCTTAACCAAAGAGTAGCATCGATACTGGTGCACCTTAACCAAAGAGTAGCACTAGCGTTCCTTCACAAAATAGAAGCACTGATGTGCTCACATAGAATAGGAGCACCACAAATAGAAAATAGAATGATGTGAAAACAAAAAAAATCCACACGTAGATAAACCTTGTTAATTTGGAGATAAAAGAAGGTAAAAACCCCTATGGATATGCACCCATGCTGCACAAAAAATTTATCATTTTCTTTTCTAAACTTTCCCCACATTTTCTATCCATATATTTTGAAGAAAAATCGTAAAATAAATCCACCATTAACTTGAAAAAGATAGGAAAAAACTTCAAACAAACAAAAACAAACAACAAAACAAAATAAGAAATCATGAACAATAGTGAGAAATGCAAAATAATAGAAATAAAATAGATATCAGGAATAACTAAAACAATGAAGAGGGAGTAAATGGTTTCTTGGATGCAGTATTCTTCTGTAATGTCCCCCATTTTTACCCTTGTAATATTTTGGGATATAATGTAAATAATGTATGCATATTATCTATGATTCCTACCGTGGAGCTCAAGGCCAAGGCCCCGCTAGTGAATGCTCGATCTAGAAGAGGCAAGTATTTGAAATTATGCTACCCATGTGCTAGTAAACCATGGGAATTGTAAATATGCATCTTAATATAAATGCCCACAACTAGCTATGCAATGCAACAAGAGATGGGGGCATGATCTTTACAAGGAATAGGGAGGAAAAATTGTTCAAACCCTTGAGCCATGGTGTCAATCCATGTGTCAATGGGGAAAACCCATGAACTCTCAACTACCCATTTGGTCTCATGCACCCAATCATTTAATTCTACCAAGAATTGGTTGAGGCAATTAATGCCTTGGGATGGGAGAGGTATGGCTATCAATTTTGGTGTATGGGCAAGCCAGCAACCTGGGAAATCGAATTTTGGCTTGCTGGGCAAGAAAACCCCCACGAAATTGTGCCCAAAGCCATTCTTCACCCATGGCATTCATCCTCTCATGCAGTCTGAGCTTGCTGGGGTTTTATTCTTCATGTTTTTCACCATTTCCTGCATTTTTCCATGCCTGTAAACTCGTTTTTGGTTATCATAGTGGCTGGGAGAAGAGAACCATGATTTTCTGGGCTTATAGAGGTCTTTTCTACCCACGAAATGCCCATGGACGTTTTTCTAAAAATGATTTTTCTCCTGGGGTTGATTTCCCATTTTCCAATTTTCGTTTTGGGCTTTCCCATGTTTTTCTGTAGCTCAGGGAACCCTATTTTGGGCATTCTACTATAGAAACATTTTTCTACATACCCAGCACTTATATTTTTGCATGTTATGTGCATCCCTGTGTTAGCCATTGAATGCTGAGTTGTTTGGGATGAAATCATTTTCCTCCCTATGATTGTCTTTCCCATTGTTAAAAATGTGTATCCATGCCCAGTGATTGTGCTTGCTGTGTGAGAAAATAGTATGTTTGGGTGTAGGTTATGGGAATCCATTGCTTTGGCTTGAGCTTGAATGCAAGTATCCAATGATGAGGAGGGTTCATTACTAGCCTGATAAACCTAGCTATGGAATGGCTTGGCTTAGCTGAAAAGATGTTTTGGTTGTGTATGAGTTGGATGTCCCCTTTTTCCTTGTAGATATCATGCCCAGCTCGGGGGTGGCCTTCAGATGGACTCAGTATATGTTGTCAAAGAGCCTACGGTTGGGTGGAACGTTGCATTGACATAGCTAGTTGTGTGGGACAATTGCACGACAAAGATAAGTGTTCTCTATCTCTGTATTTTACTCCTGAAATGTTTAATTTGATGATTGTCTTGATATGTTGTATGCATATAAAATGTGTGTGGATGATTTGTTCATTTCCGTTGTGCATATTCAATTGAGTTGCATCTGCACACAATGGGTTTTTAATTGTGTGAATTGAATGAATGGGCTGAGTTTTTATGAAAAACCCCATAGATCAGCATCATGTTCTCTCCCTTGCCTTAGATGGATGGGTGGGTATGTGACATCTCCCTCTTCCTCTTCCTCTTGTCTTGTAGAACAATGTGAAATGAAGAAATTAAACAAACCGTCCTTTTTCATGTCTTCTTAAGATGTTTTTCCCTCTTCTTTCAAAAGTAAAAAATTCCCGCTTCTTTCAATAAGTGGGAAAAACCCATATATTTTAATTCAAAACCCAAAAATAAATCCACCATTAACCTACAAAATAGAGGAAAAATCCTCAAACCAACAAAAACAAACAACAAAACCAAATACGAAATTACGAACAATAGTGTGAAATGAAAAATAATATAAATAAAATAGATAATGGGAAGAAATGAAACACTAAAGAGGGAAAAATTGGTTGCTTGGCTACAGTATGTTGAATATTGTAACTTCTAAGAATATTATATTTGTACATTATTATTTCGGAGATGTTTCATCCCTCCGAGGAAATTATATTATGTATCCGGAGATGTTTATTCCTCTGATGGTTTGTGGTAACTAGGGTTATTAGACCCACCATGAGGGGGTCGGCCCTGAGTTTATATTTTAGGGGTTATTAGACTTCTCCAGTAGAGGTCGGCCCCATTAGGGATTTTGGTCAATCGGGATCTAGTATAAGTAGAGGAGGAGAGCTCCTCATTTGACACACTTACACAACTCAGGAAGTAGCGCACTTGTGTCTGGGAGGACTGCATGCAAGGTAAAGAAGAAGGACAAGTCTTGGAGCACATCTTGTATTTTGGTTGATCATCTTATTGAGGAAAGATTTGCTGGGTTTTCTACCCCATGAGGGTTTCCCAGGGTAAATTTTGTGTCTATCTTGTGATTATGTTTCTTTCAGTGATCTTGCTAGTCTATTTGGTTTAAAAATTAACATGGTATCAGAGCTAGCCTGAATAGAACATCTTTCACAAGGTGAAATTATATTTCTCTCTCTCTCCCAAAATTAGGGTTTCTGCAAAAGTTAGTATTTTTGGGTTCTGATTGCATGGTTGAATAGCCCTTTTAAAGATCTATCTTTTGAGCTTTGGATCGAGGCTTTTGGTTGGGTAGAACTTCGGGAAAGTCAAACCCTAGTTTTACCAAAAGTGCGATAAACTAGAAATTCTGTTGCAGATCCGGAAAAGTAAAAAAATTAAAGTTTCCAGGTAAGTACTATTCTATCTCTTGTCTCTTGGACTCCCCCAAGAGAAGATGGCTCCAAGCACTAAGCTTGAAGACAAGTTAGAAGGTATAGAGAATTTTCAGGCATGGAAATACCGAATTGGTCTCATTCTTGAAGAGAATGATCTTGCTCAGTATATCAAGGATGAAGTTGCAGAACCTGAAGGAGATGAAGCCAAAGAGAAGCATAGGAAGGATTTGATTAGGGCAAAGAGAATCATAGCTAATTCTATTAAAGACCACTTGATTCCCCAAGTGGCTTCCAAGAAGACTCCAAAGGAAATGTATGATGCCCTAGGAAGAATGTATGAGGGAAAGAACATCAATAGGAAGATGAACCTAAGAAATCAGTTGAAGAGTACCGAGATGCACAAAGGAGAATACATTCAAGACTACTTCTCAAGGGTCTCCCAAATTAAGGAGCAATTAGATGCCATTGGTGATAGTCTTGATGTAGATGAACTTGTGATTACTGCTCTAAATGGTCTCACTAGACCTTGGGAGTCATTTATACAAACTATGTGTGCCAGAAAAGAAAGTATGAAGTTTGATGTAGTGTGAGAGGATTGTGTTCAAGAAGAGGCTAGGGTAGCCAACAGAGAAGCACTCCTCAAGGAGGATGACCAAGCCTTGGCTACTCACACCAAAAGAAGAAGAAAGGGTCACTTCAAGAAAGTTGACCACAAAGGATCTCAACCCTTCTCTAGATTTAAAAGGGGAAGAGGACCCAATCCAGAAAGAGACCTCTCCACAGTCCAGTGTTTCAATTGTCTTAAACTAGGACACATTTCCAGATTTTGTCCTTCGCAAAAGAAGAAGAAGTTTGTCCACAAAAGACACCATGCACATATGGCAGAAGATGATAATGAAGAAGAAGAAGAAGAAGAAGAGGAAGAGGAAAGGCCTCGAAGGAAAAGATCTAAAGTAAAGAAAGAAGATCCAGAAGAATATGTCCTATTCTCTCCACTCTTTGGATCTATATCTCCTGGAGAAGATACATGGCTCATTGATAGTGGTGCTTCTAAGCACATGACAGGTCAAAGGAAGACTCTCTCAAAACTTGAAGAAAAGTCTTCTTCACAAAAGGTATCTCTAGGAGATGATTACCAATATCCCATCAAGGGAATTGGTGAAGCAAGCTACAAGCTAGATTCTGGAACACCCTTGAAGATGAAAGAAATTTTATATGTACCAGGTTTGAAGAAGAACCTACTCTCTATCTTAGCACTAGATAAGAAAGGTTTTAGAGTTGCCTTCATAGATGGTCAAGTACTTATGTGGCCCAAAGGAAAATCTATTGAAGATGCAGTTGTCATTGGTGAAGAGGAAGGAGGTCTCTATAAGCTCAAGGGACATGCAGAAGTTTCCCTTGCTCATGAAACCTCCAGCCCTAGTGAGCTATGGCATAGAAGATTAGCTCACATTAACTATAAATCCCTACCTTATGTAAGCAAGGTGGTCATAGGATTACCAGACTTGAAGGTTGATCATAATGGCTCATATAAAGGATGTGAAAAGGGGAAGAATGTCAAGAACCCTTTTCCAAAGAGTGAAACTAAGACTAAGAACATTTTGGAGCTAATACACTAAGATGTTTGTGGACCCATGCCCACCACTTCCCTAAGTGGGTTTGAATACTATCTCTCATTCATCGATGACTATTCAAGGAAGACTTGGATATACTTTATAAAAGGTAAGAATGAAGTATTTGGAAAATTCAAAGAGTTCAAGGCCCTAATAGAAAATATCTCAGAAAAGAAAATCAAGATTCTCAAAACAAATAATGGCGGAGAATATACTTCAAAGGACTTTGAAGACTTTTGTAAGGAAGCTGGAATCAAGAGGGAACTAACCACTCCCTACAATCCCCAACAAAATGGGGTGGCTGAAAGAAAGAATAGAACCATCATGGAAGCTGTAAAGACCATGATACATGATCAAGATCTACCCATGTATTTATGGGCTGAAGCAGCTAGGACAACAGTCTATGTGCATAATAGACTATCCCATAGTGCTCTTGAATTCAAGACTCCAGAAGAAGTGTTCACAGGAAAGAAGCTTGAGGTAAGTCATCTCAAAATATTTGGTTGTCCTGTGTACATTCACATTCCAAAAGAAAAGAGAACCAAGTTGGACCCTTCTGGTAAGAAGGTAATATTTGTTGGATATTGTGAATCATCCAAATCCTTTAGAATTTACATACCAAGTTTTCATGATATGGAAATAAGTAGAGATGTAACATTTGATGAAGAAGCAGCTCTCAAGAAATCCAGGAAGTGTCAACTTGAAGAAATCTATGAAGAAGATACACCTTCTAGAATCACAGAAGCTATGCACATTCCTGAAGATGATACACCAGAGGACCATGACATGATGGAACCACAAGACCCCCCTATTGTAGACTTATCTAGGAAAACAAGGCCAGCATGGGCTAGAGACATTATTCAAGGAGCTGAAAGATATGGAGCTCCTGAAGGCTCCACTAGAGAAAGAAAGAAACCAAAGCTAGTATCCAACTATGTGGCCTTGATCTGTGATCTTGTGGATCAACAACCTACTAGCTATGAAGAGGAAACTCAAAAGAAAGAATGGATAGAAGCAATGATAGAAGAATATCAGTCAATAATGAAAAATGATGTTTGGGATATAGTTCCCAAACCAAAAGATCAAAGTGTGGTTTCTTCCAAATGGATTTTCAAGATAAAACATGCTGTAGATGGTAGCATTGAAAAATACAAGGCAAGATTTGTAGCCAAAGGATTCTCTCAGAAATAGAGAATTGACTACGAAGAAACATTTGCACCAGTTGCTAGATATACTTCAATTAGAACTAGCATGGCACTTGCATCTATGATGAAGTGGAAATTACACCAAATGGATGTTAAGACAGCTTTTCTGAATGGTGTAATTGAAGAAAATGTGTACATAAAGCAACCACAAGGATTTGAGGTTAAAGATGGGATAACTCATGTATGCAAACTGAAGAAGGCATTTTATGGATTGAAACAAGCTCCCGGAGCTTGGTATGGAAGGATTGACAATTTCTTAACAAGCATGGGCTTTACCAAGAGTAAAGCTGACCCTAATCTCTATCTCAAGGTAATGGATGATGAACCAGTTATACTATTGTTATATGTGGATGATCTATTTCTAACCGGAAATGAGAAACAAATTATTGAATGCAAGAAGAAGCTTTCTTCAAAATTCGAGATGAAAGATCTCGGATTAATGCACTACTTCTTAGGTCTAGAAGTATGGAAAGAACCAAAAGGAATCTTTCTAAATCAAGGTAAGTATGCTGTGGAGATTCTAAAAAGATTTGATATGTTGGAGTGTAAAGCCATGGCCACTCCCATGGACTCCAACTTGAAGTTACTAGTTAATGACTCATCAGAATTAGTGGACATAACTCTATATAGACAAATCATTGGATCTTTGATGTATTTAACAAATACTAGGCCAGATATATGCTTTGCTGTAAATACCCTGAGTCAGTATTTAGTAGAACCTAGAAAGGTTCACTTAATAGCTGCAAAGCATGTAATGAGGTATCTAAAGGGTACATTAGATTTTGGTCTATATTATCTGGGAAATCATGAACTTAGATTACATGGTTACTCAGATTCTGATTGGGTAGGAAGTATCTCCGACAGAAAGAGTACATCAGGTGGATGTTATGGTCTTGGATCTGCCATGATCTCATGGTTCAGCAAGAAACAATCTAGTGTGGCTCTCAGTACCGCTGAAGCAGAATACATAGCTTCCTGCTCTGCTAGCTGTGAAGCAGTGTGGCTTCGGAAACTATTATCTGGAGTGTTTGACTTAAAGATGGATCCCACTGTGATCATGTGTGACAATCAAAGTTGTATCAAAATGACAGAAAATCCTGTATTCCACGATAAGTCAAAACACATAGAGATCCGATACTTTTATATACGAGACATGGTGCAGAGAGGAGCTATCAAACTCGAGTATGTGAGTATTGAGGAACAAATTGCTAATATATTAACCAAACCTCTGTCTCGTGTGAAATTTGAGTACTTCCGAGACAAGCTTGGTGTAGTTCAAAAGGACCCTCCTCGAAAGGGGGAGTAGTATCGTCACTAATGATGAGGATACCTGTTTACCACTCTTAGATATTTATGCTTATTTAGATTTATATTTCTTACACTTAGAATACTTACATTATTTTTATTTTTTTTTATTTTTGATGATATATGTATTGATGAAGATACATGATATATGTATATGTGATTTGATGTATTGATGAGGATACATGTTTTGATGATATATGTATTGATGAGGATACATGTTTTGATGATATATGTATTGATGAAGATACATGATATATGTATATGTGCTTTGATGCATTGATGAGGTTACATGCTTTGATGATAATACTTGTATTATTACATATTGATGTATTGATGAGAATACTTGTATTATTACATATTGATGTATTGATGAGAATACTTGTATTGATGATATATGCACATATATTAATGTACCTGTATGGATGAGGATACTTGTACCTGTATTGATGAGAGGATTGGATCATCCTTGGACCGCAGTCCTAAAGAGAGTCGTAGATGTATGTCTTCGAGAATAAAGTACTGAATGAACAGGTAGGGGATTGGATCGTCCTCGGACTTTGGTCCCTTGAATTGAGCCGTAGACAAGATGTCTCCGAAAATAAAGTCTTGAATGAACAGGTAGGGGATTGGATCATCCTCGGACTTTGGTCCTTTGAATTGAGTTGTAGACAAGATGTCTCCGAAAATAAAGTCCTGAATGAACAGGTAGGGGATTCGATCGTCCTCGGACTTTGGTCCCTTGAATTGAGCCATAGACAAGATGTCTCCGAAAATAAAGTCCTGAATGAACAGGTAGGGGATTGGATCGTCCTCGGACTTTGGTCCCTTGAATTGAGTCGTAGACAAGATGTCTCCGAAAATAAAGTCCTGAATGAACAGGTAGGGGATTGGATCGTCCTCGGACTTTTGTCCCTTGAATTGAGCCGTAGACAAGATGTCTCCGAAAATAAAGTCCTGAATGAACAGGTAGGGGATTGGATCATCCTTGGACTTTGGTCCCTTGAATTGAGCCATAGACAAGATGTCTCCAAAAATAAAGTCCTGAATGAACAGGTAGGGGATTGGATCGTCCTTGGACTTTGGTCCCTTGAATTGAGCCGTATACATGAGGTCTCCGAGAATTGAATGATAGGACTGTATTGTCCCTAGAACTCGGTTCAAAAGGTACATGATAGGACTAGATCGTCCCTGGACCTCGGTTCAAAAGGTACATGGTAGGACTGGATCATCCCTGGACCTCAGTTCAAAAGGTACATGATAGGACTGGATCGTCCTTGGACCTCAGTTCAAAAGGTACATGATAGGATTGGATCGTCCCTGGACCTCGGTTCAAAAGGTACATGGTAGGACTGGATCGTCCTTGGACCTCGGTTCAAAAAGTTACATGATAGGATTGCATCAACCATGGACCTATGTCCTAAAGAGAGCAGGATTGATCATCCTGTAATATGATCGTGTGTATTGCACGGTATACGATGCTGTGATGGCGATGCTGATGATTGTATGATGACGATGTTGATGATCGTATGATGACGATGCTGATGATTGTGTGATGATGATGCTGATTATCGTGTGATGACAATGCTGATGATCATGTGATGACGATGCTGATGATTGTGTGATGACGATGCTGATGATTGTGCGATGACAATGATGTTGATGTTACAGTAACTAGTTGAGTTACTGATGATGATGTATTGAAGAAAGCTTCCGATGATATATAGATGTATCATGTATGATGTAGTCGATGACTCCTTACTCCTGTATATGTTGTTATAATATCCTTCTCGTTAAGGGGGAGTGTTGAATATTGTAACTTCTAAGAATATTATATTTGTACATTATTATTCCGGAGATGTTTCATCCCTTCGAGGCAATTCTATTATGTATCCGGAGATGTTTATTCCTCCGATGGTTTGTGGTAACTAGGGTTATTAGACCCACCATGTGGGGGTCGTCCCTGAGTTTATATTTTAGGGGTTATTAGACTTCTCCAGTAAAGGTCGGCCCCATTAGGGATTTTGGTCAGTCGGGATCTAGTATAAGTAGAGGAGGAGAGCTCCTCATTTGACACACTTACACAACTCAGAAAGTAGCGCACTTGTGTCTGGGAGGTCTGCATGTGAGGTAAAGAAGAAGGACAAGTCTTGGAGCACATCTTGTATTTTGGTTGATCATATTATTGAGGAAAGCTTTGCTGGGTTTTCTACCCCATGAGGGTTTCCCAGGGTAAATTATGTGTCTATCTTGTGATTATGTTTCTTTTAGTGATCTTGCTAGTCTATTTGGTTTAAAACTTAACACAAAACACTTCCTTTTCATATTTTCTCCTATGGAACCATATGAAATGAATAAATTGAATAGACCCTCTTTTCCCCCCTCTTTTTAAGATGTTTTTTCTCACTTCTTTCAAAATTTTAAAAATTCCCACTTCTTTTAATAGAGGATTCTGGTAGTTGAAGCCTGCAAATGTAACACTGATGAGTTACATGAACTCCAAGTTCTTGTAGTTATCCTTATACTATTTTGGTAATTAACTATATGCATCTGTATGGGTGCTACCACATATGCATCTACCTTCCATACCATTATCATCCTCTCAAATCCTTGCCATGTCATCTTCTACAATCCATAATATTAGTAAGCACCATTAATCAGGCTTGCGGGCATATATTGTCATCATAACAATCTCATGAGTGAAAGCATGAGATTGGATTCTTTTGATCCAACTTCTTATTGCTCTCTTTGTTTTGTTTGTATAAGCATGGCTACGAGAACTCCAACTTCTGGTAAAGCAATGCATCCTGTTTGGATGGAGGTCGCTACAGAATCTACCAACTTTTGGTAGTGCCCTTTGTTAAAGAATTTGTTAATGGTTTACAAGAATAACATCAAATATGATCATCTTCAACACATTGTATGACATCAATGGAACTGTGTTTGACATCAATGACAACTTATTTCTAACAATATCCCCCTTTGGCATTGATGGAAACATTAGTAAAACAATCTATTGGCTTCCCCTAAGAGTGAGGTCTCCTCGTGATCATATTTGATCAGACATCATTGTTGCTACTCCCTCTAACTTTAATCTTGTTTTACAAGGATTTCTCTCCCCATTTGACATCAATGACAAATAATTTCTCTACCAAGTTTTTTGGCACTTCCTTTTTCAACAATTTTCATTATCACTTGTTTCATCTACTTCTTCTTCTCCCCTTTCAAGTATTTCAAGATTTCTGAGTCTTTATGAACTTCTTTGTTGTTATTTTCTCCTTGAATTTCATAGGATTCTAGGAGGTTCTGATAGATGTCATATGCTCCCCCTAAGCTTGTTCTTATTCCTATGAAATGTGGTTGTTACTTCAAAGAATTTCAAGGCATTAAAAGTCCATGAGAAGGTCATGGACTTTTATGACCTTCTCCCCTGAGCTTGTGCTTAGTAGACTTAAAATCGACATCTTCACTACTATCCACTTGATCAACAAGTTTTATATCCTTCTAATTTCTCTTCATCATAAGGTTTGAATTAACGACTTCCACCTCTGTCATAATTTCTTGTGTCACTACTATCAAAATTCAATCTCTTCTTTCTACATGATTCTTCTTCAGACCGTAATCCTCTCTACTATAATTTACATGGAAGTCATTATTTCTAGTTTCCTCTATCATCTTCTTCATATGCAGTCCTCAGTCTTCATTTTCTCTGCTATACATTGATCCATAAAACTCTTTATCAAATTTCAACAAGACAGAGAATCAATACATCTATTTATGATTCCATAACATCAAACCTTCAAGGAAAACCGATCCTTAGTTTATTTGGAACATCTCACTTGCACACATTCCTTGAAGACAAAGTTTTTTGCATCCTTCCAAAAGAGACAACTTCTCTGTTATCCACCCAGTTTCTATTTATGCTTGATTGTAGTTCTTATTCATTTTTCCTAATATATATACTCTATCACATTTTCTCCCAGTCCTTACTAGAAATCAGGTCTCATGTACATGCTCAGAGCTTATTAAAGACAAGGAGTTTCTTCACAATGTTGAATTCTCACAAAGTCTCCTTTCCATTGTTTCAACATCTTCTTTTTCTACCCAATCATGATTGTATAGTATTTTAAAATTCTAATTTTTTCGCATTTTTGAGATACATACAATCCTCCTATTTTTCACTTATAACAGGGATCTACTTCTTGGTTATCTTGATTCAACACTCCTGGATCAACACACAAGATTTATGCCTTCTTCAATGTTTGGAAGACTGACTAGTGACCCTTCGTTCCATCTCATGTACTCATGTGTTGGATACATAATGTCAAGTTTGATCTAGACTCATCAATGAAATTTTGTAATATCATATCATTGTGTTTGATCTAGAATCATCACTGCTCAGCCTTTATGTTTCTAGGGACTTCATATTAGATTTTCAATAGTCCCATTCAATCTATGTATTAACAATATTAAGTAGGCTCTGTTTTTATGTCTTCATATGCACAAGTCTTTCTATCATTTGAACTTGTTTGTCTTCATTCACAATTATTATGGCATTATGCTAGTTTACTCCAAGGTTTCTCTATATTGGCATATTGAGAGTATGTTGTCAATAGCATGCATCTTTAGTGATGAAAATGATGGATTCATTGATGACACTGTATTTTCGATCCCAATCATCAATTTCATGCATAATAAGAGCATGTACCAGATATGCATTATTCATCCTTTTATTTTCATCTTTACTCTATCTCTAGTCTTAAAAAATTCAACCTTTTATATGGCTACCCAAACATACTTAACTTCATGGTTGATAGATTCTCAGACTTTTTTTATATACCTTTGGACATTTCCCACTTCTTTAATCATCACTCAATGCTCTGCTCAAATAAGTGAATGAATTCATACTATTTTCAATGCTCTTCAATACTGATCCAATTCCTCAACAAATCAACTCTATGTGTTGATGTCAAATTTCTCCAAATATAAACTCAAGTATTTACCACAATAAATTTTTTGTTCACTTAAACACTTAGTCATTAATGTTTTGAGACTATTCCAATGCTTTCATAAATTGCTGCAGCAAATCAGATCATACTCTTTCACCACAAGTCGGTCAATATATCTATCAAGTTTGATCGAAGATCTTCTGCAAGTCTAAGCTCAAGCAACCCAATCCTCTATTCATCTCTTTAGGTACGCCTTAGGGTCTCTGTCACATGGTCTACATATTCATCCTTAGCATGCAGGACTATTCCACATACATCCTCATTTTTCTTACCTGGTTTTGCTTTCCATACTTTCTTGGATTCCTTCTGAATACATAGTGCTAGATGACATACTCTTTTACTTTCCTTTTTTCTCTTTTATTTTCCACATTTTTGTGTACCCTTGTCTCATACAATTTTTTTCAATGTGTCCAAAACAAAGACCATTATAGCATTGAATGTTAGAAGAAACCATACCTCTTTTTTTTGCTTGAGAATTTTTACCATGATTTCTGCAATGGATAGAAAACGTTGGGCGCTGGTAATTTGTATGCTATTCTTATATATGCGAGATGAAATGAAGCAAAACCATTTCCATCAGATCCCGAGATTATTATGAATTTTACGTCTGCATGCGACATGATCCAGCCAATCACTTCTGAACATGGGAACAATTTCGTTCGAGTAATAGCTTTATGTAGACCAAACTTCTTGATATTTTGGTATATCATATTTTCTTCTATTGCCTCATCTGGTATGTTCTAATCCCTTATAAGATGATAAATTTCTCCCCAATTATATTTAGGGACTATTCCTATGATATCCTTTGTATCCTCGAACTGGGTTTCCATGGTGGGTTCCAGGACCATCTCAACATCCGAATCTGATTCCACCAGCTTGAGATTGCGCTTAGAAGTCCTTTTGGCCATATATGATTCCTGTGACATAAGAGCAACATCAAAGAGTGGCATTGTCTTCATTTATAATACAACTAGATAGAGAACATCTCCATTTTTCAACTAGTTTCACCAAATTAAACTAAATGCAAGCATGCTAGTTATAAATACAAAATATCATTCAATAAAAAAAACCCACTCATGTAACAAACTGTAAATCTGCATGTGTTTGTTAGAAAATTGAAGAACTAGATCTACTATTTCCATTGAACTGATGACCATATTAAAAAACAAGGGTTCAAGTCAAGTGATGCGTCTCTTGGTGACAGTTTTGGGGTTAAGCGCCAATTCTCAATTGTTCTCACTACATAGGCCCATCGAGCTTAGGGTTCCAATCCCAGTTCGAGTATCTGCACTGTGAAATATGTGATGGCCAAGGTTCAAAATAGGGAACATCTATTTGAATCCTTATTGAGGACTACTCTTGCGATAGGGTTTATATATGTTTTCCCAAATAAAAACATACCCAACTAAGCGCTTAGGGTAAAAATGTAAGCAAGAATAAGAACAAGGATCATTTGGGTTCATTGCAAACTGATGGTCGAGCTCACTGGCTAGGTTTTATGCACTTTATTCAAATAAACTAAATTTGATCTTGGTTAAAGATCCAAGCTCGAATGATGGTTGTGCATTTGAAGGAATGAAGACTGAAAAGCCAAAACCTTGATGGTCGCTACTACGGGTTAAGTATGTATTTCAATAGATGGCTACAGTTCGAATTTTTTTCCCCCAAACCAAAACACACTTGCAATTGAACTCTAAGTGTTAACATTATGCATAGGAAAAGGAAACAAAGGGCTAGGGTTTGCGTTTTCTTCTTCAGATAAAGAAACTAGGTGTACATGGTTGTAACTATAAAACTAGGGCATCAACAAAAAGGGTCTTAACCTACTCCCTTAATGCCAATCAAATGCAACCAAGTATGAAAAATTTACCAGATAAAAAAAAAAAACCTACCTGGAAGTGTGATGAATGTGCTTCTAAAGCCGGTAGTTGAGTTGGCAGATTTCTCAGTCTAGGTGGCTCGAGGATTACAGGGTTCAAGAATCTAACAGTTAAACGAAATGGTCTTCCCTCCTTTATATTTGATTTCAAACCCTAAAACCTTACGACTCAATCAACAAGTAGCATGTGGTTGAGAACCCTTTTCAAATAACCAAGTGTAAATAATGCTTTGTGTTTTGAAAGAGAAAATCGCTTTTATAACTCAAAACAGACAGGTGAGGACCAAGAGCCTTCGTATTGGCATTTAATGGAGTTGTAACATCATCCCTTATGAGACGTTTTAGAGAAAAAGTATGTTTTACACCAATACATTCGGCAATCAAACCAATATTGACTCCAAAGTACCCGGTGACAAAACTGAAACCACGTCAATGCGAAAGAAAAATCGGTGGCAAAACACTTATTGGATTGACCGTTTCGGGCTAAATCAGATAAGGCTCCTATGTGTTTTGGGTCTAAACCCAAAATAGCAGTGAAAAACTAGTTTCGTGAAAAAGACTAAGTCTAGCGATTAACTTTGGACTATGGGCTTAAAACCTTAATTCAAAACTTTGAAGTTCAGATGAAAGCCTAAGTAGAACCAAACCAAAGATAAGTTTTGGATAAAGACATTCTGATCATATCGGCTTCAAACATAAAACACAACTGATAGTTTCAGCATAAAAGTTTATTTGAGGTTGACCGTGTCAGCGTAAAACCAAAAGGTGACCTGAAAATTTCAACGTAAAGTTAGAATATAATCCAAAATTTTCGACACAAAAATAAAAATTGATCCGATCGTATCGGTGCAAAACTGAAAAACAACCCAACCGTGTCAGTGCAAAATTGGAAATTGCTCCGACCATTTCGGCGAAATTTAGGATTTTGTTCCGATGTTTCCCTGGAAATTTGGCAAGTCGCTGAAATAGTAAAAAATCAGAAAATTTTTAAGTGTTAAATATTCTATGGGATGTCAGGTTACAAGAAAAATTTGGTGTAAAAGACAAGAAAATAAATCTAAGGTTTGAGCTTCAAAAGAAAGAGGGATCCTACATTTGCAAAAATTTTGGGGAAGGGTTGAGCTGCAACACTGTATCAATTTATCCAATAAGATTAAAACTTTCTTCTACCATATTTTCAATTCCTTCCACTGCTTAGAACCTATGAGAAATCCTTGATGGTGAAAGCTCCTTCCGAACCCATATCTTATTATTGAAGGGTAACTTGCACTCATTTATAATATGACCCTAATTATGGCATCTTGCACACCTAAATGGAATATTTACATAATCTAGGGATTGCTTCAGTATTAGATCGCCAAGTTCTATATCAATGGATTATGGGATCCCTTCATTCAAATAGACAAATATTAGAACCTTTGCTACCATTCTCATAGCATGAAACTTATATATTTTCTCAACATATAAGGTACTTCCCATTGTATTTCCGAGGTCTGTTAAGAATTTACCGTTCCAGAGCTCTATGGGAATTCTGGGAATTTTTACCCACACAGGTACCTTCCTTATGGAATCTGGAGATCAAGACAAGGATTCCACATTTTAAGAGTTAACAGAGTATTTCCCCACATCCAATACTCCTTCAAAAGCTTTCCAACGTCCTCTTCTATTTGAAGTTTGAAACTCAACTACTCTCTGGTCATTATATAAAAAGATAGCGATAATGAAGAATGGGTTCCCATTTCCTTTCTAGCCAATCCTTCAAGGAAGATTCCAAAATCCTAACTCCGAATCATCTTCCTATTAGATTTTTCCTAGCAAACTCAAGGATATTATCAACACAAATGTCCTCTCCTATTGTCATCTTCACATCATCCCTTCTTTGGACTAGTTTTCTTTTATGTCTTTTATTCTTTGTTTTATTGTTTGAGCAGTGTGTTTTTTGCTCAGCTCCAAAAGCATATATCTTATCCTCTCCTTCAGCTAAACCCTCATGTTCTCTACTATCATTCAACACACCATCAAAGCATACCCAGTCTCCTATGGCTCTTCTATAAACCTTCCTGGGGGAGAAAGACATGAATTGAATTGAGTCTCCAAAGACGATGCCATGGATATGTGTCTTCTTGCATTACAACCCTTTCCATGTTTCAATTTAAAGACTTCTTTTCATTTAAGAAATTCAATTCTCAGAATTCATTCTTTTCGAAAGACTCCATATCTTGTATTTTTCAGTGACTTTTTTAATTCAATGCTCTCTTAATTGCAAAGATAAACTCACTTCACCTCATCACTTCTTTATCTTACTCTGTCTCATATTGTAATCCTTCACCCATAAACACCTTCATCATTCCTTCCTTTCTTGAATTCTTGAAGTTCTTAAAGCCCATTCTTACACCACCACCACCGCTCATCTAATATTCTGGTTTTAATTATATAGACATCATTGTTTCTTTACAAGTTTCTCCTTTGTTATTATCACGCACCAAAAATAAGTCCACTCCAAAATTCTCTTCAACTCAACCTAAGACTATTTTCACAACCACCTGCTAAATTTGGTAGCTATGATTAAATATATAAAACAGAATAATAATGTCTTCCTATTTTCTTATAATAAGTAAATAAAATTAATCTCTAATACAAACCCAATCCGTCTTCTTCTTAACGTATAAAATCGATTAATAATATCTTAATACACCAGTTGCCGCCTCTCTATTTGCTTATATTACAAATGCATAAAATTGATTAAAATTATATATATTCAATCGATCCTCTTCACTTATAAAATTGATTAATAATTGAGTTAGAATATTCATAAATCATGTGTTAATATAATGCTACGTGTTTACTTGTTTATATTATCTTTATACAATTGACTAAAAATAAAGACCAAATCCGGCCCCTTCCGGACATAAAAATTGATAAAAATATAGACCCAACCCATCCTCCTCTTGATTTATAAAATTGATTAATAATTCTATTCGAATATTGATTTATAATGTGTTATTATAGTGTCACGTTCTATATATAATATTGTTGATAATGATAATGTTACTTGACTTATAAAATTGATTAATAATTCTATTCGAATATTGATTTATAATCTGTTATTATAGTGTCACGTTATATATATAATAATAATAATATGGTTGATAATGATAATGTTCTATATATATATATAAAATTTAAATCATCGAGGGGCAGCCGTGAATGGAATTGTTTTTTAACCGTCCTCTAACTAAACGTGTTAGTGTTGGGACCAAAAGGGAGGAAAGCTAGCCACTTGGCTCCACTATTTTTGTGCATTACAATGAATTTGGCACTTCTGTCAAACTTATATGGCGATTCCTCTGCACACCAAGTTCTTACGAAAAGAAGAAAAAAAAAACGATGATCATGAATTTAAATGCATATGTGATACTTATTGAACCCCCATTCCAAAAAAGCAAATTATTACAACATCCCAAAATCCAAAAAAGGAGTATTAATGGATGTTAATCCAAAAAATACATATTACCAAAATCTATCAACTGATTATCAAAGTACTAATCCCACAGCAAGTAGCCCACATCTTCATCTAATGCTGCTTTCAACAGCAAATCAGCCTGAGAGTTATGTTCTCGGAATATATGGTCCAATGTCAAAGAGATAAAAGTACCAAGTTCAAATTTAATTCTATTGCACCAATAAGGCAGATTTAGTACTTTCAGGACAAAATCTCCCCTTGCCCATTTGATAGTGACTCTTGAGTCACCATAAATCTTCAGCTTCCCAAGTCCAAGAGGTTTGCCACTCGAGAAACACAACACAATGCCAATAGTTCTGCCTTCATGTTGGTACCTCTCCCACAATTCAGACGAAGAGTAAAATAGTGATCCAAACTAAACAATGCACTCATAGTGAGTTCTTATTTAAACAATGTACTCAAGTTAAAAGAAAAAGATCAGAGTGATTTCTTATTTAAACAATGTACTTATGTTAAAATAGAAAGATATTTTTGATCTTCTATATGAGTGTTGATCACTTCCTCATAGTATTTTAATTTTATCTTATCCTTTAATTCTGTATCTCCTCTAATTCTTTATTTCACCACAACTTCTCCTTAAATTTGGATGTAATGATAGTTTTAATATTATCACTATTTTGCAAAGAGACCTCTTCATTGACTTAAAATAAAGAGATATTTTTTATATTCTAGATTATAAGTGATCACTTCCTTGTAATATCTTAATTTTCTCTTATCCTCTAATTCTTTATCCCACCACAACTTTTCCTTAAATTTAGGTGTAATAATACTTTTAATATTATTATTATTTGGAGAGTGACCTCTTACGAGCTCCCCAATGATTTATCCAAGGCTTGGCATCTGGCATCTTTATGCTAACCTCACTTAAACTGCAAGTAATTTTGACTAGAATATAAAACCTCTTGCCTCCCGTGTTTATTTTATTCTTATACATTAAGTATTTATTCATATCCATACTCTCAATTGAAAAAAATCTCACTTTCACGTTGAGAATAAAATAGAGTATATTTATTTTAAATTAATGTATTAATATAGTACCACTTATATATATAGAATCTCAACCCATTTAATAAAAATGATTAATAATTTACTTTATTAATAAGTGGTTTATTGAGTAATAAAATTGATTAATACTAACTAATATAATGCCACCTCTCTATTTTATATGTTAAAATGGATTCAAAGTATTTTTTTCTAACTTATAAAATTAATAAATAATTGATTTATAAAATTGTTTAATAATATATTAATATAATGTCACTATTCTACTTATGTTATCTACCTATGTTATGTATAAGAAATTAATTAAAAATATAAATCCAACACGTCATCTTCTCAACTTTCAAAAATACTTAATAATATATTACTAACGCATTTTTATTATTATTTGTTTCTATTTATTTCTAGATAATGTAGATAAAATGAATTAAGATACATAAACTTAATCCATTCTTTCCATTCACCAATAAAATTGGTCAACAATATGTTATGCTTATGCTTGTTTATATAAAATTGATTTAAAAATATAAAATCAATTGGTTTTCTTCATCTATGGTGTATATAAAGTTATTATTCTTAAATTTTAATAAAATATTTTTTTTTATAATAAATATTCTTTTAATAATAATTAATATTTTATAAAGTGATATTTGAATTTAGCTTGTGTATTAGATATAGCTTAAATTGGAGAAATAATTATTACTCTTTTCATCTAAGTTCGATTCTTATAAATAACATGTTAATCTTATTAAACTTCTATTAAAAAAATATTAAACTTGCTTTCAATTAATAATAATACTAATATATTATATCAATCAATCACTTAAAAAAAATCTCATTTACTAATACTAATACTAATACTAAAACGAATACCCTAAAAATGTTGAAGATCCAAAATATTAAAATAACTTAAGAAAGCCAAATGCAAATAAGGTAGAGATTCCAAAGTCTTTTTCATTTGTTAGGCTACCAAAACATCCACATGAAATCTCTTTCCAAAGTCTTTGGACTTGGGAGGTTATCAAAGTACTTTATGTCATCCCACCAAAGTACCTCATGTCATGGCATCTTTACAATATTTCCATGGCCTCTGCAAGACCAAATGGCATGCATCCCTAGGTGCTACATTACACATTGCCTTGTGTTGATATACTCCAATATTAAATAAACAATATATAATCGGTCAACGATCACATTATGATCCTGTTTATTTTTAAATTGTTTTTTAGTTTTTTAAATAAATAAGTTTTATTTATTTTTATTAAATTATTTTTTATAATTTAAATAAATTTTATATATATATATATAATCATCTATGTGAAAAAAATTTGAAATCCCACAAACAAAAAAATTTCATACATTAATTTGTTATTCGGCTAAACCATATTTTTAATATTATGTTATTATTGATTATCTAAAAAGACATGTAGATATGATTTTGAAAAAAAACTCTTCTTTAATCATCTTCTACTATCCACTTACTTACCAATACCAACGTTCTTTCCACTTACTTACCAATGCCAAAGTTCTTTGTAACATCACATGTAGTCTCACCTACTATTGTGGCATATTGTGCCACCCTTGCTTTATTTTCATATTTGGGTTATGAGGGTATCTTGAAATTTATTGAGAATGTAATACTAAAATGTCTTGACATAGCCAAAGTTTCGTTATCCTTCACTTATTACTTTCATCCATGCTAGACTTCCAACTCACAACAATAAATATTGTCAAATCATCTTATAACGAATATGAAACTTCTACATTATAATATCGGAAAAATGGAATTTCCCTATTAAATGCCACTTTTGGGTATTCTAAGAATTGCATTTGAAGCCTCCACTTCATCTAAAGTTAGAGTTCACTTCCTTACCTTCCTCAAGGTCCCCACTCTTCATCAAGTCCTTCGTGGAGGGTTATTGGATATGAGACACCTCGAGTCTGGTTATGAATAAATGGCATATTAGCTTCGACACGCACTCGGAGCCCTTTGTTACACAACACTTATGGGTATTGATGCCAAGGTTTCCATTGGTTTTATGGTGTAGATAGGCCTTTTCAATCATTGGGAATGCTTTGGGATGATTGTTATATTATGATGAGAAATCCTTTCACTAGAAAGACAAGTGAAATGCTAGATTTCTTGTCGAAGTGGACATGGGGAAGGGGTTGGTGCCTAAGATTAATGTGTCATGGGGAGACCACAAATTTTCTCAATCAGTGGATAACTGGAAGGTGTCATTCAAATGTGTAAAGTGTCATAAAACGAGACATATTTAAGGTTCATGACTAGATCAACTGTCTTTGAAGGAAGCTTCAGTATCTCCTTGGAGCTCGGATGGAAAACTATCTACTAGAACTTGAGATTCAAGGACATTGCTGGTCTCAAAATTTGGTTTTAAAGCTTTGGAGGAGGTTGGTGGGTGTACTGCTATTGGAAACGATGATTTACCCTTTCCACATTTGGAGGATTGGTTGAGGTCTCCATCATCTTATTCGAGTAACTCATTTCACAAGAACCTAATATCAAACAATATTTCAAACCAATTATCGATCAATAAGGGGTCTACTGATTCGGAGAATTCGGGACTAGGGGTTTTTGGACTGGACAGGTTTTGTTTGGGATTACCCTTGAATATCCTTACTTCTAGGAGAGATTATAGTCAAGGTGGGGGTTAAAGGCGGTGAAGATTCTTTGAGGGATACTATCAAATATGGAATTGGTAGTCATGATGTGGTGAAGGAACGCGCTACCCCTGTGGCAATTGAAAAGCCCTCATACAAAGATGCCCCAATGATGAAACCCTTATATATTTTCCATAATAATGGTTTGGTTTCGGGAACTCCATTAGAAACTAAGAAGGAAGTTAGGGGAAGACAAAAGGTCTAGTCTTGTGCTAGATAAAATTTGGTGGGGGTTGTTGAAGGAGGACTTGCACAAGTTATCAAAGCTAAGAGCAAGCTTAAATCGCAGGTATTTGTGAGAACTTTCGGGTTGATGAGTTTTAGGTAGGAAGCATCAATAGAGGCTTCAAGTCCCTGAGAGCATGGAATCCCTTGTCCAATATGCCTTGATGATTTCGTTATCCCTCAACATAAGGTGTTTTTTTTGGGGGGGGGGTTCAAGGGTTCTACAGTAAGACATTTGTTAGGGAGGATAAAACTTGACATTCTATTCCTTCAAGAAATAATGGTGATAGCTACCATGGAAAGGGAGGTGATTTCATCCATATTGTACTGGTGGAATGCCTGTTCAATTGATGTGAATGGTTTTTTGCAAGGTTTATATTCTGCTTGGAACCCATCGAGGGCAAATTTTGAATATGTTTGCATTAATGCTATACTTCTCATTGGATTTGTTAGAGAGGTAGAGGTCCCTTAAATAAGGATTTTAAACTATTATGGCCCACACTTGATCCACATTGCAGTTGGAATTTGTTGTCGGATGCTAACTTCGACACATCTTCGACCAGTCATCGTTGTTGATACAACTTTGACAACTTTCGATGCCACATGACTTCTACAACTTCAGCACTTCGACAGGTTTTCGATTTCAACACAACTTCGACGAGTCTCAACTTCAACTTACTGCAACATGTTCCGCACCTTTGACATGTTCTACAATCTTGCAGTTCGCAACATCGACAAGCAGTGTCGACATGCGACCAGCGATTGTCGAACTTCGACAGACTGACTCTCTGTCTTCCAGTTGACTGTAATAGTGGAACTGTTGGAACCGTTCTAGCCTCTTCTTTGTAACTGAACGTAACGGGCAGGCACCCAAGCATCTCAGAATTCTATTTAAGCATGTATAACATTGTAACATATATCAGTTTTGATTTGTTTGCGAGTAATAGAAGAACAGTTTGCATTCCTGCATATTGTCTGTGCATATTTGTGTTTATCTGTATTGTGTAATGATGCTTTTGCTCATTCTGTTTATTAAGATTCCGCCATAACAGAGCCGACTCATTCAGTCGAACTATTGTCCCCCTCATGCTTCCTGGACACGACCCGGATCAACACTTGTAGAGGAAGGAGTTATGATCTGGAAGCTTCAATGTCGAACTATTTGTAGATATGGGCTTCATCTTAGGGGGTGATTTAAATTTACTGTTAAATGAAAGGAAATCGTGGGGTTTTTTAGCACATCTAGATTGGTTGGATACCTACTTTTATCAATCCTTCATGGAATCTAGGTTTTTGCACATTATTCCATCCCCTCTCATTCCTACTTGGAGAAATGGTAGGAAGGGAGATGAGGTCATGGCCAAACGTCTTGATCATTTTTTTGTGGTAGTAAAATTGCTGGAGAAGGATTTCAAGTACAAGTATTGGATATATACTTGTAAATTATTAGATCATATCTCATTTTTGTTATAGCTAGATTTTAAAAAATTCCATTTCAATTATCCTTTCAAGTTCAACCATGCTCTAGCGACTGAGGGGGAATTGATTGCACTGATCCAAGACAATCGGAGAACCTTTGAAGGGGGAAGAGACAATTCCACTATGGAAAATGTGGTTAATAACTTGAAGGCTCTAAAAATGGTGATATTGAAATGGAGTAGGTCGAGAAATAAGGAGATGCAGGAAGAATTGGGGGATATCGAGGGGAAAATAAAGAGCATATATTATAGGAATTCAGCTAGATTCTTCTTAGAAGCAAAGAATAGAGAGCTTAGAGATATGGAAGCCAGGAAGTATTACCTATTGTCATTTGATGCATAATCATGAAGTCTTAAAAGTAGGTATACCTAGCTTTCTCAAGGAATCTATAATACAAAATTCTTCCATAAATTTGCTGAGAACAAAAGACTAGTAAATTTACTATGGGAGGTGCATGGTTGATATGGGAAGGTATGCATTGTTGACACAATTTTTTCGACAAGGGTTCACCTCGCACTGCTATCAACAAACATAAACCAAACACCCTTAAGCATCGACCCAGAAAGGTCTTACCCTTTCCAGCAACACTCACAGAGCGAGTGAAGTCTCCCCCAAGATGATTAAGGGGGCTATAGGAACCAAGTTTCCGTAGTAAGGGGAGGACATGCGTCTACTCTCACTCAGTCGCTATAGAAACCAGAGATTTATCTTTGCATCATGCTTAACAGTTCAAATAAATATTCCACATCTGCATTACCAACGTATAATCAACATTCGCATCAACATTATATAGTTGATAGTTGCATTGACGAGCATTACAGATTAATCGACAGAGCAACAAAACCTTAAATGCATTGCATCATTGAGATAATCTGCGATATGACCTTCGCATAAACAGTTCGAAGCGACTTATCGCGAATCCATACCAACAGAACAAAACTTGCCGAAGGTAGAGAAAAACATAGATGCAAGATATCACAGTCTACAATCGATACCCTTAGGCATACAATCATGGTTCTATTTATAGGCAACTAAGGTTGTTACAAAATGGTCCAAATGACCCATTCTAACTAACTAAAACATAAATTGCACTTTCATCGGCTCCTTGTTCTTCTCGAATGGTCCTTCCTTCCATGAATGCTACTTTTTGTCGTTGTCGGCTTCCGCACTTTATGCGCTATGACCCCGTGCAAACAGGCCCCCAACACAAACTTGTGGCTCGCCCTCGAGCCACCTCAGCTGGTTATCTCTGGTGCGTTCACCTATGACCTGAAGTCATCATATGCATCTTGGATCTGACCAACCACTTCCTTGCTCGATGCTTTGAGTTGTGCACAGTATTCTACCTGTTGTTCTGTAGGGTGTTCGCAATTTTTCTGTTGCTTTTCCTCTAGTTGTTGCTTCACCTCTGTCATTCCATCCATTTGTTTTACTACCAATAGTTCTGCCTTTGTTTGTAACTCATCGAGGTGCGTAGTCCTCCTTTGCTTCCTTTCGCGTGCCTTAGCTACCCAATGTTGCATTTCTTTCAGTTTCGTAGCCTTCATCATTTGTGTGAGTAAGGGCATCACTTTAAGCGATCCCTTCAGGGATTCCAACTGTGTCTCTGCTTCGTTGAGTTGCACATTTAGCTGGCTTTGCTGTTCATCTTGGAATAGGATTCCCCAAACCTCTGTGACACCCTCTGCAATTGTCTGGGCTGTCTTTTCCAACTCTATTATCTCCGTCATAGCTTCCTCGATTGAATTATGTCTACCTTGAATCTACTCTGGTGGTGTGCTAGGTACCACCCTTTCCCGTAGGGATTCACTTTCCTTCCGTAGGTCTGCGATAACTACTCCCAACTGTATCGCCTTTGCTTCGTCGCATGCGATAGAAATCGCATGCTCCAACATTCACCAATCTTCTATGTCCTTTGCGGTGTCTTTCAAGCTTACTTCTTTTTCTTCTTATAGGTGTTGGATTTTTTCCTCAATATTCTGCACCTGTCATTTGTACTAGATCATCTGATTATGCGTTGTTGCTTTGTGTTCCAAAATTTCTTCACCTGTCACTGTCTGAATTTGATGTAGTGAAAGTATCGAAAAAATGTTGAAATCTACCATGATCTGGTCATGCTTTCTTAACTCTGCATCCAACTCTTCCGCTCCTATTGTTATATCCTGCGGCAGGATATGCACTAACCTTGGTTTCGTGACGATGTCTATCTCAGTTCTGTGTACTGAGGTACTGTTAAATTTTTAGAATTTACTTCAATCTGATCTAGGATCTTAACTGAGAGAACAACATGTACAACATATCTACAGCATATCAATCATGGAGACAATAATGCAAGCACACAAGAGACACAAAGATTTACTTGGGGAAAACCATAAAGGTGAAAAACCCCAATAACTTCCTCAGAGATAGATAGAGCAATGATACAACCCAACCATAAGAGATAGACATATCTTAGCAGCAGATCCTCCTCCTCCATAAGTGCGCCACTCCTCCTTGAGTGCATGAGTGAGAAGTGAGTGATCAAATAGAGTTCCTCCCGCACTCTATTTATACTTGACTTGACTTGCCTTTTACATAAATCATGTAGGCTCGAACTTAACCACATAACATAATGCTGACTGGGCCGACCCCCAATAGGGTGGTCTAATAACCCTTCGACCCACATGGCCAACCCCCCAATAAGGTGGTCTAATAACCCTTTGACCCACATGACTTATACAGGGCCGACCCCAACAAGGTGGTCTAATAACCCATCAAGTATAAGTTACAATATTTACAATATAAATGACGACACTTCCGTATAGAGGAATAATACCATCTCTATAGGAGTACATACAACATATATGAAATACATTCCGAAGTTACATATACATCAACACTCCCTCTTAACTAGGAAGGTATTTCTCAGCACAGGTCTTTTAGCACAAGTCTTCTTCTCTGGATCATCGTCACTGGATAATCGTCATCGAGACATCATCATCGTCACTGCTGCTACTATCTCAATCAATCTCTAAATCTACTCGTCATAGGAAGTTTTATAGAGCCAGACCTTTTTCATACTGGATGTAGGCCCACCACCTGCAGGTCTTCATCATCACTGGCCATATTGTGGAATCCTCAGGACTTATTATGTGCATCACAAAACCTTAAAAGAGTCTCTTGACTAGCAAGAACTCTAAAGAGCATCTGAGGCCTTTTTCATCCTGTCCAAATCTCTAGGACTTATTACATGTGACCCCACCACAAAACCTCGCAAGAGCATCCCAGGCTGTTACTAGCACGCAGCTCTACCTATAGGATCTCCCAAGGCATGAATTACATGTGGTCATGGAAAAACCTCGCAAGAGCATCCCAGGACTGATTACGGGCACACAGCCCAACCTATCCAATCTCCCATGGAACCGAATTATATGCCATAGGACAAAATCTCGAAAGAGCATCTTCCAGATATCCCAGGGCACCGAATTACATGCCATAGGAAAAACCTCGAAATACTATCTGCAGATATCCCAGGGAACCGAATTTTATATCCTCCCAGAGCAAAACCTCGAAAGAGCATTTTCCAGATATCCGAGGGCACCGAATTACATGCCATAGGCCAAACCTCGAAAGACTATCTGCAAATCTCCCAAGGCACCGAATTACATGCTCATCTGCACAACTTGATCCATGGCCATAGAGTATCAACCTGATACTCACCATACATCATCCTGATGTACACATGATCATCCTGATCATCATCACTGCAACATCCTGCTGCATGTCATCTGGAGCAACATCCTGAAGCTCATCATCCATGATCATCCTGATCATATAATGCATCTACCTGATGCATACCAAGTATCTACCTGATACATATCATCATACATGATCCACCTAATCATACAATGTATCCACCTGATACAAATACAAATACAAATACATGATACATATCACCATACATGATCCACCTGATCATACAATGTATCTACCTGATACATATACAGATACATGGTCCAAGCATCCAACATGATGCATATACAAAAATACATACACATGATCCAACCGATCATATCCAGCATCCAACATGATGCATACATACATATAAATGATCCAACTGATCATATCCAACATCCAACATGATGCATACATACAAATGATCCAACTGATCATATCAAAGCAGAAACCAGAACATCATCTTGATGCTCATCATCCAACACTTACATCCACAACCATGTGAAGGATCCTCCTTCCAACATGCTTGGAATGGCTTCAGCAGATGTGTCCATCACTTCTTCCTCGAAGTGTCCTCGATCTGAAGACGCCAAGCCTCTCTCTGAAGTACTCGAACTTCACTCTGGCTAGTGGCTTCGTCAGCACATCTGCAATCTGCTCGTCCGTCGCAACATACAGGAGCTTCACAGCTCCTCTCTTCACCATATCCCTGATATAGTGATATTTGATCTCTATGTGTTTCGACCTGTCATGAAACACTGGGTTCTTAGACAACTTCACACAACTCTGGTTATCACAGAAGATACCAATAGCATCCAACGGGAGATCAAATAACTCAGATAGTAGCTTCCGTAGCCATACTGCCTCACAACTAGCTAAACAGGATGCAACATACTCTGCATCAGCTGTACTCAGTGCTACATAGTACTGCTTCTTGTTAAACCAAGAGATCACACCTTATCCCATATTGAAGCAGCACCCAGATGTGCTCTTCCTATCTGCAGCACTGCCAGCCCAATATGAATCAACATAACCCTGCAGGTTAAACTTTTGATTCACTTCATACTTGAGCCCAAAATCCACTGTACCCTTCAGGTACCTCAGAACATGCTTTACATCAACCAAGTGGACACTCCTCGGATCTGTCAGGAACTGGCTCAATGTGTTCACAGCAAAGCAAATATCTGGTCTCGTCTTCGTCAGGTACATCAAGGACCCAATCATCTAACGATGCATAGAGACATCAACCGGCTCAGATGAAGTATCATAAAGAAGCTTCAGATTCGATGTCATAGGTGTGGCCATGGCCTTGCAATCCATCATCCCGAACCTCTTCAAGATCTCTACTGCATACTTACCTTGTCTAAGGAAGATTCCATCTGCACTCTGCCACACCTCCATGCGAAAAACAAATAGTGCATCATCCCAAAGTTCTTCATCTCGAACTCGGAAACAAGCTTCCGCTGCATGTCGGCAATCAATCTATCTTCACCTGTAACAAACAGGTTATCCACATACAAAAGTAGTATCACTAAATTGCCTTCCTCAACCTTGTAGAAAAGGTTGGAACCCGCTTTACTCTTGGTAAAGACCAAACTGGATAGAAAGCTGCCTATCCTACCATACCAAGTTCTGCACATATATGATTTCCTGTCATGTGTCTCAGAACCAAGTGGTTGCTCCACATACACTTCTTCTTCAACTACACCATTCAAGAAAGTTGTCTTTAAATCCATCTGGTGTATCTTCTATTTCATCACTTTTATATTTCTCTATGCTACCGTTTGCAGCATGCTTGATCTTGATAGATCCATATGGAAGTCACAACAGACTTCCCTTCAGCTCTTGGGACTGCATCCCAAACATCGTTCTTCATGATCGACGGATCATGGAATTCTTCCCGTATCCTGGGAACTTCAATATCTTCAATAGATAATTTTGTTGCTGAACAAATGTTGTAGTTCTTCTTTTGTAGGTGATGGCATACGATCTTTCCTACACAACAAGTTAAATTGCATGATTAGAAAATATCTCATAGTTTTCAGAACAAATTCTTACACATAAAGAAATATGTCATACAGTCATGCAATTATCTTAGCCAATGCTTCAATACAACATTTATCCATATCCTGTAACTTTCTATATTCCTTCCAATCTCTACCAGAACATTGTTAAGAGTGTGCACAACTCCCAACATGTCAGCAAAGAGGTTTCATTCTAGATAAGTAGCAATGGAATGTTGTACAGTGCCATAGGCTACTTACCCATGCATATTAGTAGTATACATCAATGCAACTATTCTAATATGCATAATATACAACCTAATTCTAGGAACATCAATATATACATTATTGGACAGTATTATTTAAACAATAAAATATGCAAGTAATGACAATTCAAATACTTATCTTTGTTTGTTTGTTGGGTTGACTCCCTCTTAGTCTTTGCTTCTTTTCTATAAATCCATTCTTATGTGGATTGTGAGAAGTGGTCAACTCCCTCTGAATATATGCATCCTTGCAGAAACTACTGAAGTGTGCTCCTTTGCTTTCTTGCAGGAACAACTGGAGTGTGCTCCCTCTTGATCTTTGCTTCCTAGATTACCTGTTCTTGAACTCATATTCATCCTTGGTCCCTATGCATGCTTATTAGTATCATGATTGTGTTATCGTTGTGATCTCATATAAAATCATACATTCATTAGTATACTATTAAAACACAATAATCTCAAGCATGTATAGTCATGATCATTTCAAACAGAAATAATAAGCATTAGCATTCAAGGTTTATGTAGGATTCTTATGGTTAGTGAAATCATAAGAAACATAACATGTCTAAACCTATAATTACTCAAACCTATGACTCTTCGGGTTAGTCATATAATTAATTAAGGTAAGACAAATAATATGCATATACCCATGATTATTCAAACTTATGAGTTCATGAATAATCATTATCAACAACACAACAGTATAAGATCCTAACCCAAGGGTAGGATTCTATCTTGATATAGGAAAAAAATACCTGGATTAGCATGCTAGCTAGTTATGTCTAACATACTCACATGATGTCTTCTTGTTCTTCTTCAATGACTTTTGTTAGTAACATGTATATTTCATAGGTTAACCATTATAAAACCAAGTTATACATACCTCGTAAATGGATATTCTATGAGATCCATGACAATGGATGAATCTTTGTCCTCATGTCATCATGATCATATGTTCTTGAACTAGAACATGATTTGTCTTTCTTGGTGTACCTTTCATGTTAGTAGACAACATAAACCTCATACAACACCATAATGCATTAGTACAATCATAAGTGTCAACACCCTAATCAATGAATATCTTCTATCATGCATTCATAAATTTGTTAAGGTGATACGACAAATCTAAAATCAAGATTGTACTAACCATAATAACATGAAGACAATCATACCATAAACTTAATCATGAAAAAATATCGAAACATACATCGATGAGTCATACCTATCGAGATCGCCTGTAATATTCTTATGTAAGGCCTTAGCCTCATCTCCCTCTGAAACAGGAACTTCTTTACTTATGCAGGTGACCAATCCATTTTCTTCTAGGATTAACCCAATCCACTTGATTTGCAAGAACTGGACCTGGAGCTGGAAATGGGTTTGTCAGAGAAACCCCAAAAATTCAAACTTTGAATTTCAAACTTCTGAAAGGATAGAAATATGTGCCTTGATGAGCTGATCAAGCTGGTATATTCAGAATTTGAAAACTACAAAGTTTCACTCCTCAATTTTTCCTTTGAAACTTCCAGATTCATTGGACGTGACCCTGAACTGGGGTTTGATGAAGCCCACTCTTCTGCCCAATCAAAAGGTTTGATCCAAAGTTCTAAGCTTCTATTTTTCTGAGGAGCTTCCAGCCATGGTCATAGATTTCAAAAATTCCCATTTTTACAGAAGCCCTAATTTTCCACTTTTCTGATCAAAGTCCCGAACTAGGGTCTGATCAAGCCCGTCCTTCTGCCCAACCGAAAATTATGATCTTGGTCTCTAAATTTCTATTTTGATGAGTATCATCCATCCGTAGTCTCCGATTACAAAAATTCCAACTTTCTCCGAAGCCCTAAATTCCGGAAGCCATGAACGAAGGTACTCAAAAATAATTTTGTTTTGACAGAAATATGTACCTGATTATTTCTGGTGTAACTCCGAACAATTTGATCCACAGGGTCGGAAAACTTTTCCTAAGATATCCTGACCTGTTATCTTTCCATCCTGACAGGTCTGACCTCAATTGGATTCTCAGAGAGAGAGTTATGCCAAGTGTCGCAATGTGATCTGTTTATGGGATAAAACAGGAGAGCGAACTTGTATGGCGTGCCACGTGTCACTTTTTCTACTTCGGCCTCTGAAAATTTTTCTTGAGATAGATCGTCCTATTGTCTTTCCATCCTGATAGGTTTGACCTCAATTGGAATCTCTGAGAGAGAGTTATTACAAGTGTCGCAACGTGACCTATTTATGGGATAATACATGAGAGCGAACTTGTATGGCGTGCCACGTGTCACTAGTTCAACGTCAGCCTCTGAAAAAGTTTCTTGAGATAGTACAGTCTGTGTACTACCTGTCACATTTTACGAAATTTCATTTGGAGCTTCCTAGCCCAAGTTATGACCTTTTTCCCAAGGTCACCTTATTTTGACTCAGATCTGGAAGAGGCAGAAACCCTATATTGTACAAATCATAAATCACAAAGTACAACGAATTAGAGGTTTTCCTTTGGACACAAGGTACATGGGGATTTAATGTTTGACCTGTAAATATTTCAGATCCAAAAACTTCACCAAATTGGATTCATAGCGAAAGTGATACGATAACTGGTTTTTTCTATATCAAGCCCTAGCATCGTAAGTGCAACAAGTGTCATACATGCCATATCATGCCTTCATTCAGGCTAGCTCTGATACCATGTTAAATTTTCATAATTTACTTCAATATGATATAGGATCTTAACTGAGAGAACAACATGTACATCATATCTACAACATATCAATCATGGAGACAATAATGCAAGCACACAAGAGACACAAAGATTTACTTGGGGAAAACCATAAAGGTGAAAAACCCCAATAACTTCCTCAGAGATAGATAGAGAAATGATACAACCCAACCATAAGAGATAGACATATCCTATCAGAAGATCCTCCTCCTCCATAAGTGCGCCACTCCTCCTTGAGTGCATGAGTGAGAAGTGAGTGATCAAATAGAGTGCCTCCCGCACTCTATTTATACTTGACTTGACTTGCCTTTTACATAAATCATGTAGGCTCGAACTTAACCACATAACATAATGCTGACTGGGATGACCCCCAATAGGGTGGTCTAATAACCCTTCAACCCACATGGCCGACCCCCTAATAGGGTGGTCTAATAACCCTTTGACCCACATGACTTATACAGGGCCGACCCCAACAAGGTGGTCTAATAACCCATCAAGTATAAGTTACGATATTTACAATATAAATGACGACACTTCCATTTAGAGGAATAATACCATCTCTATAGGAGTACATACAACATATATGAAATACATTCCGAAGTTACATATACATCAACACGTACTTATTCATACCTTATCTTGCTGAAGTAGTGTCTCAGTCAAGTCTGTTAACACTTCCAATAGTTGCAACACATGGTTGAAGGATTCGGTCGCATGCTGAGTGGCTTTCCCTTGGTTGTCTTCCACCACTGTTGCTATCTTTTGCATGAGTGTGTATATCTGGTCTTGACGGATGCCAATAGGTGTGCTCCCCTTTCCCTTTTCAAACCAAAACTTTGTCCTTCCCTCCTCACATTGTTCCTCGACGTCGGAGTCTGTTCGTGTCATGGTCGATGCTCCATCATGACTCGCGGTGTTCGACTGTTCACCTTCTTCCACATTGTCTCCATCTCCTGTATCTTCATGTGCACTATCTAATTGTTTATCTTCTTCTACTGGTTTTGGTTCGGTTGCTGGCTGCCCTTTTTCCGGATCTGACAGTTCCTCCTATGCTACTGGAATTTTCCATTCTCGAGGCCAATCGTCTATTATCGTGTGTAACTCCTCATTCATCAACTTATATTGTGTCGTTAGCCATTGTTTTCTTGGGTCGACGTGCTATTGTATTTTGAGTACTTGCGGCTCAACTGACAGTCTTGTGACTCGTCGATGCTTCTGCATCGCTTCCTCAGTTATTCGCAGGATCTCCTCTACACCGTTCTTCAGCATTTATAAATAGATATAGAAGATGATATTATTGGTTTTTATGCACTCCTTGTCCTTTAGCACCCATAAATTCTGGTATCGTTCTCCTTGGCATACCCTTACTACTGGTATGGCCATCCCCTAGTAGTCTATATTGGTTCCTTCCAAGCAACCATCGCAATGAGAATCAACATCTAAGAATACATGAATGCTTTCTGTTGTTCCTGCATGAGGATTGCGTCCTCTGTCAGCTTGTTGTTAAGTTTTAAACCAAATAGACAAGCAAGATCACTGAAAGAAACACAATCACAAGATAGACACACAATATACCCTGGGAAACCCTCATGGGGTAGAAAACCCAGCAAAGCTTTCCTCAATAAGATGATCAACCAAAATACAAGATGTGCTCCTTCCTTCTTTGTCTCCTTAGCAGATCTCGCAGACAAGTGCGCACTCTTCCACAAGTGAGTGAGTGATCTAATGAGGAGTTCACCTCCTCTATTTATACTTGACTCCCAACTGACTAAAATACCTAATGGGGCCGACCTCACCTGGAGAAGTCTACTAACCCCTAAAATATAACTACAGGGCCGACCCCCACATGGTGGGTCTAATAACCCTAGTTAATACAAACTCTCGGAGGAATAAACATCTCCGGATACATGATGGGATTACCTCGGAGGGATGAAACATCTCCGGAATAATAAAGTACAAATATAATATTCTTTGAAGTTACAATATTCAACACTCCCCCTTAACGAGAAGGATATTATAACAGCATCTGCAGGAGCACGGAGTCACTACACATGATACATCTATAAATCATCGGAAGCTTTCTTCAATTTGTCTTCATCAGTAACTCAGACAGTTACTGGTACATCAGTGTCAACATCAACATCAACATCACGATCTTTAGCATCGTCTTCATACAATCAACAGCATCATCATCACACGATCAGTAGCATCATCATCACACGATTAGCAGCATCGTCATCACACGATCAGCAGCATCGTCATCACACGATCAACAGCATCGTCATCACACGATCAGCAGCATCGTCATCACACGATCAGCAGCATCGTCATCACACGATCAGCAGCATCGTCATCACACAATCAGCAGCATCGTCATCACACGATCAGCAGCATCGTCATCACACGATCAGCAGCATCGTCATCACACGATTAGCAGCATCGTCATCACATGATCAAATACAAGTATCCTACCGATACAAGTAACCACATCATCAATACAAGTATCCTACCGATACAAGTAACCACATCATCAATACAAGTATCCTACCGATACAAGTAACCACATCATCAATACAAGTATCCTACCGATACAAGTAACCACATCATCAAATACAAGTATCCTACCGATACAAGTAACCACATCATCAATACAAGTATCCTACCGATACAAGTAACCACATCATCAATACAAGTATCCTACCGATACAAGTAACCACATCATCAATACAAGTATCCTACCGATACAAGTAACCACATCATCAATACAAGTACTTTCTCGGAGACCATTCGTCTACGGATCAATTCAGGGACCGAAGTCCGGGGATGATACAATCCCCATCACGTACATTTTGAACTAGCAGTTCCGAGATGATGCAATCCCCATCATGTACATTTTGAACTAGCAGTTCCGGGATGATGCAATCCCCATCACGTACATTTTGAACTAGCAGTTCCGGGATGATGCAATCCCCATCACGTACATTTTGAACTAGCAGTTCTGGGATGATGCAATCCCCATCATGTACATTTTGAACTAACAGTTCCGGGATGATGCAATCCCCTCAACTGTCCACTAAGGACTTCATTCTCGGAGACCTCACATCTACGGCTCTCTTTAGGACTGAAAGTCCAGGGATGATCCAATCCCCTCAACTGTCCACTAAGGACTTCATTCTCGGAGACCTCACGTCTACGGCTCTCTATAGGACTGAAAGTCCAGGGATGATCCAATCCCCTCAACTGTCCACTAAGGACTTCATTCTCGGAGACCTCACGTCTACGACTCTCTTTAGGACTGAAAGTCCAGGGATGATCCAATCCCCTCAACTGTCCACTAAGGACTTCATTCTCGGAGACCTCACGTCTACGGCTCTCTTTAGGACTGAAAGTCCAGGGATGATCCAATCCCCTCAACTGTCCACTAAGGACTTCATTCTCGGAGACCTCATGTCTACGGATCTCTTTAGGACTGAAAGTCCAGGGATGATCCAATCCCCTTAACTGTCCACTAAGGACTTCATTCTCGGAGACCTCACGTCTACGGCTCTCTTTAGGACTGAAAGTCCAGGGATGATCCAATCCCCTTCTGTATTCTCATCTATACAGGTATAAATATCCAAGAGCAGTTATCACATTAGCATGTATTCTCACCAATACATCTAATCATCAAAACATGTATACATCACAACTAGCATGTATTCTTACCAATACATCAAAACATGTATACATCACATCTAGCATGTATTCTTACTAATACATCTAACATCAAAACATTGTATACATCACACCAAAGCATGTATACATCTAGCATGTATTCTCACTCATACATCTAGCATCAAAACATTGTATACATCACACCAAAACATGTATACATCTAGCATGTATTCTCACTCATACATCTAGCATCAAAACATTTATCCGTAAAAGTAAAAGATATATAAGAGTTTTAAATCTAAGTAATTGTAAGTAGCTAAGTGCAACAAAACAAAAAAAAATGTTATCAAATACTATACTACTCCCTTTTCGAGGAGGGTCCTTCTGGACTAAACCAAGCATGTCTCGGAAGTGTTCAAACTTTACTCGAGACAAAGGTTTAGTCAGGATATCGGCAATCTGATCCTCAGTGCTTATGTACTCGAGCTTGATGGCTCCCTTCTGCACCATGTCTCGTATATAGAAGTAACGGATCTCAATGTGTTTTGACTTATCATGGAATACAGGATTTTCAGTCATCTTAATGCAGCTTTGATTATCACACATAATCACAATGGGATCCATTTCTAAGTCAAAAATTCCAGATAAGAGTTTCCGAAGCCACACTGCTTCACAGCTGGCAGAGCAAGCAGCTATATATTCTGCTTCAGCAATACTGAGGGCCACACTAGATTGTTTCTTGCTGAACCAGGAGATCATGGCAGATCCAAGGCCATAACATCCACCTGAAGTACTTTTTCTGTCTGAGACACTGCCTGCCCAATCAGAATCTGAGTAACCATGTAACTTGAGTTCATTACCTCCAAGATAGTATAGGACAAAGTCCACTATACCTTTTAGGTACCTCATTATATGCTTTGCAGCTATAAGGTGAACCTTTCTAGGTTCTACTAGATACTGACTTAGGGTATTTACAGCAAAGCATATATCCGGCCTAGTATTTGTCAAATACATCAATGATCCAATGATTTGTCTATATAGGGTTATGTCCACTAGTTCTGATGAATCATTAACTAATAGTTTCAGGTTGGAGTCCATGGGAGTGGCCATGGCTTTACACTCCAACATATCAAATCTTTTGAGAATCTCCACAGTATACTTACCTTGATTTAGAAAGATTCCTTTTGGCTCTTGCCACACTTCTAGGCCTAAGAAGTAGTGCATTAGTCCGAGATCTTTCATTTCGAATTCTGAAGAAAGCTTCTTCTTGCTTTCAATGATTTGATTCTCATTTCCGGTTAGAAATAGATCATCTACATATAACAGCAATATAACAGGTTCATCATCCATCACTTTAAGATAAAGGTTGGGGTCAGCTTTACTTTTGGTAAAGCCCATGCTTGTTAAGAAACTGTCAATCCTTCCGTACCAAGCCCTGGGAGCTTGCTTCAATCCATATAATGCCTTTTTCAGTTTGCATACATGTGTCCTTCCGTCTTTGACCTCAAAGCCTTGAGGTTGTTCTATGTATACTTCTTCTTCAATTACACCATTCAGAAAAGCTATCTTAACATCCATTTGATGCAATTTCCATTTCATCATGGATGCAAGTGCCATGATAGTTCTAATTGAAGTATACCTAGCAACAGGTGCAAATGTTTCTTCATAGTCAATTCCCTCCTTTTGAGAGAATCCTCTGGCTACAAACCTTGCCTTGTATTTTTCAATACTACCATCTGCAGCATGTTTTATTTTGAAGATCCATTTGGAAGAAACCACACTTTTATCTTTTGGTTTGGGAACTATATCCCAAACATCATTTTTCATTATTGACTGATATTCTTCAGTCATTGCTTCTACCCATTCTTTCTTTTGAGCTGCCTCTTCATAGCTAGTAGGTAGTTGATCCACAAGATCACACATCAGGGCCATATAGTTGGACACTAGCTTTGGTTTCTTCCTTTCTCTAGTGGAGCCTTCAGGAGCGCCATATCTTTCAGCTCCTTGGATAATATCTCTAGCCCATGTTGGTCTTCTTTTCCTAGATAATTCTGCAACAGGAGGTTCTTGTGGTTCCAGCATGTCATGATCCTCTGGTATGTCCTTTTCAGGGATGTGAACAGTCTCTGAGATTCTGGGAGATGTATCTTCTTCATAAACTTCTTCAAGTTGACACTTTCTAGATTTCTTGAGAGCTTCTTCTTCATCGAAGGTTACATCTCTACTTATTTCTATATGATGAAAGCCTGGTATGTAAATCCTGAAAGCTTTGGATGATTCACAGTAGCCAACAAATATTCCTTTCTTACCAGAAGGATCCAACTTGGTTCTCTTTTCCTTTGGAATGTGGATGTACACCGGACACCCAAATATTTTAAGATGGCTTACCTCAGGCTTCCTTCCAGAAAACACTTCTTCTGGAGTTTTGAAATCAAGAGCACTATGAGATAATCTGTTTTGAACATATACTGTTGTTCTAGCTGCTTCAGCCCACAGATACATGGGAAGATCCTGATCATGTATCATAGTCTTCACAGCTTCCATGATGGTTCTATTTTTCCTTTCTGCAACCCCATTTTGTTGGGGATTGTAGGGAGTGGTTAGTTCTCTCTTGATTCCGGCTTCTTTACAGAATTCTTCAAACTCCTTTGAAGTATATTCTCCACCATTGTCTGTTTTGAGAATTGTTATACCTCTATATTTCACGGTGTCGCATCCCCATCACAATACATTTCGACGACACTTTCCCTACTGTTTTGAACCATCCAGAAGAGACAGATGATGAGTCAACCTTGAAGGTAAATCCACCCTGCCAAGTTTTGACCCACCTTGGACTTTATTTCCATACACTACCGCGCTCTGCCAGCTTGACAAAACGCGGCACAGTGCCGCGCTCTGTATAATTTGCAAAGCGCGGCACCCTTTTAATAGTTTTTGCCCTTGACTTATGGGATCTTGGATTTTCGAAGATGATGGAAGATTGGGTTCCTTGATTCGATCCCAACTCACCTCCTTCGATTAGAAACCCTGATCCACTTATCCCTCCTTAGATCCACCTATCTCTCTTGTTGGTTAACCTCACCATTCACTATAAAAGAGAGGCATGCCATTGGAAAAAGAGAGGACTCTTGAGAGCACCAAACTTATGGTCTTGCAGCATTGTGGAGATAGCTAAGAGGAGAAGACACTTGGAGTTGGAGGATTGGCTTGGGCATCAAGCACCCTTTGTAAGTAATCTTCAAGTTGTAATGGAATAACTTGTCTTGTTTTCCCAAATCATTTGTGTTAATCTTGTTTTAATCATGTGATTTGTATCTTTCATAGATTTAGATCCTAACTCATGTTTTCAGATTGTTAGAGAATAGTACATGCTTGTGTTTTGGTTCCATTGTTAACAGGTTTACTTGGAGCTTGGAGCAAATATCAAAGACAAGCGTTTGGATACAAGGTCAGTTAAACTCCTTTCTATTCTCTTCAGCATTTTAATTCTGAGATGTTTGTTAGATCTAGGGATTCAAGGTTGCATTTGTTTTGTCTGTTCTTAGCCTAGAGTTAGTTAGATCCTACTTTAGCCTAAGGGAGTTTTGACTTATCCGTAGGGCAGAATTCCACATAACAAGAATGGCGACTCCGCTGGGTTTGATTACTGCTTGATTGGTTCAAATTCACAGTCATTTATCTTTGAATTATCAGTCTTTTGTTGCACTTCAAACCACCTTGAATTTTGGTCTTTTTTGACCCTTATTCACCCCTCCTCGCAGTATTTATCTCCCTGTTTAATTACTGAGTCCCCTGGGTTAGCAACAACCCTGAAAACTTGATTTTTTCTTTTCCAGTTGCGTTTTTTTTTCCCTCTTGCCACAGTGCCGCGCCCTCTTAACCACTTCCAGCGCGACATTTACACAGTGCCGCGTCTCAGGCATTCATACCAGCGCGACAGTTACACAGTGCCGCGCTTCAGGCAGTCTATAGCCCGCGGTAGTGTCTGCAAGTAGGTAATTTTTTTTAATTTTTGCTTGGTTTCCTGAGTTTCTCCCTGCCTCAGATAGTCTTTACTGTTGCCTGTTAGCATCCTGGTTAATTTCCAGTCTGTTTGGTCTGCTTATTACATGGTTTGTGAGCTTGATTGATTGATTGAATTAAGTGGCACTTTTGACATATTGGTCATTTTTCAATTTGATTGCATTTGACTTGGCTTTTCCCCACAACCAACTCAACACCACTGTCTTCTGTTACTGAACACTGTAGTTTTACAGTCATATTGTCATTACCATTTTCAGTAAATTAAAAAGATCATTGGTTGAGAGCAAATTTGTTGTTTAATTTGAAAAAGTCTAGTGGCATTTTGCATAGGGAAATGAACCATTAATTTTGCCATAAAAATTCTCATCATAGAAGCATTGTAGATTGTAAAATCAGTGCATTGAAAAGCGTGTTTACTTCAGTTTGGCTTGGTTTATAAATCGAAAAGAAAAGAAAAATCTTTTACTTTGAGTGCTTGTGAAAATTGTTATGCATATTGGATCGAAGAACCTCTATCTTTACCTTAGCTAGATTTCATCGAAGACAAAGGCTTGTTTATGATTCATCCTCATTTGCATGGTTTGAGTCGTCATAACACCATCAAGTCTCACGTCCACTACCCGATTGAGTAAAGACAGCCACTAAAATTAATCACCCTAATTAAACCAACTTTAACCTCACTTGAGGAAATCAAAAGAATTTGGTAGTTAGGTAGGACACCGGGGATAGGCATCAAAATAATTCCCCCTTGTCATTTTCATCTGAGACATAGTCGTTGTCTTTAGGGAACTAAAATCCTCTAGTACTTATTGACACGGTCACAGCCAGTTTGTGGAGGGGCCTCCTGACTGTTTCTAACTGTTCAGGGGTTAAACGGCCGCGAGATTGAGAATCGGACGGACTCTGTGGAATACCGCACTCCACTTAGCCCTAAGGCAACATCGATCGCTGTCTTCTTCGGAAGGCTGAAGTGCCCAAAACCTTTTCCGACGTGTCATGAACGAGGTGGCTTAGTATCTATTCTACTAGGGCTCTTTTACCCAGGATCCCTTTCGGTAGAGGGATATCCTTCTTATATCGGTCTCTCATGTTGTATTGTTCGACTTGGATTTCATCACCTTGCGAAGGATACAGCCTGTTGAGGTCTCCAGCTCTTAGTTAGGAGTTTGCTTGGCGTCTCATCTTTGTAGAGGGTCATTTTTTCCTTTGTAGGGACTGCTTGTTGGCATTCTGGCCATTTTGTTGATCAGCTCGCTTATTGAGACATCGGTCTCAGTATAGATTTTAGAGCTTGGTTTTTTGGCCTGTGAGCCTTGCTTTTTCTAGCTCCTCTTTTGCACACTCGGCTGCATTAGAGTTTTTGAGTTCTTTGTTTACAGTACTGCCCCCGATTTTCATTTTCCTGTCATCATGTCAGATCAACAAAGAAGATCACGAAGACAACAGGGCCTAAGCCCTCCACCACCACCACCGCCACGGACTTCTGGTCCGCCTGCATCACGCATTCCTGCTCCTCTTGGCCGCGGTGCTGGTCGAGGCAACATCCCACAGCCGATACGTACAACATCTTCAGTTACGCCTGTAACTGCCACACACAGCACAGTCTCAGAATCCATTGCAGCTTCTATGACCACTAGCATGTCTGAGGCTTCCACTGTCACCTCACCCACTGTCATCCCAGATTTATCTATAACAGTGGGCACAGTTACAGCAGCTGAACCTAGCACGACCCCGAGTACTAGACCAGAGGTCATCCTTCTACCGGAGGCCAACACTTCCCGTCCATCAGACACTTTCCACGATGATATAGACGGATCTATTGGCACCACGGAAGGATCCGACCAGGACATACCTGGCCTAATTTCAGTCCCAGGTGGCTACGTTGAGATTGTTGAAGATACTCGTCTACCTGACACACCTTTTGAACCCGATTATGGCTTCATTACTTCCCAGACGGAACTTCCGCCTGTTATTACTACGTCACCCAGTGTTCATCCTCAGGAGACAGGTTCTTCTAGCAACGTACCTCGCACTTTTCATCTACCCAACATCCCACCGGGACACGAAATTATGGCTTCCATCCAGTCTAGTATGGTTAGCCTAGCGAACTCTCCGTTAGCATCGGCACAATTTAGACGCAACACAGAGCAAATGCTTTCGACAGCGTCTAGATACCCCCCTGTTTCTCGTCCTTCTGACTATAGGGATCCCAACGTTCCGTCTAGCACAGAATTTCATCATTCCTTTGCAGACGGCTCAGGACCTTCGGACTTTACTACACCTAGGTTCCTGCCGGATCCCCAAAATCTTTTTCAGGATATGAACTCGGACCCAGTTCTCGATGGTTCTCCTATTATTGAACACGTGATGGATGACGCTGATACTCCTGGGCTAAATTCCCCACATTTGCTGTCATCACCAATGTTTGGTGCACATTCTATGAGGGATAACCCAGTTTTTTCTCCGTCCTCACCTGTCCAATACGGACGACCGCCTCCGCTAATCGGTACTTTTGGTGCCGTTGGCCAATCCATGCTATCATATTTAGCTAGCGGCGGAAGAACACCTAGTCATACTGCTGGATCTTCCGTTTCGACCGGAGGATCACCTTCAGCCACCATTTATACTATTTCAGGAGGTGGACAACTGACTGCAATAGTCCCTAACTCCAACTTACAAACCCTCCCTGGTGGGCCATCAACCCAACCAGCTGGGGGGCAACCTTTTGTTGGGAACCCCATTGTTAGTCAACAACCTCCAACTGGTGGGCCATCAACCCAACCAGTCGGAGGACAACCTTTTGCTGGGAACCCGATTCCCAGTCTACAGCCTCCTCACATAGGGCCATCCAACCTAACTGCTGGCGGACAACCTATTGGCTCGCTCCAACAAGTTTCCCAACCAGCAGTTTCTACTCAGTTTGGTATGTACAATCCACCTGGCAGTGGGCAACCTTATTCCGGTGTTCCCACCGGGCCTTACTCTCAACCACCCCTGTAAGGTATGCTTCCTTCTTGGGATCATCAAATCCCACAGAGTGGGGGGTACTCACTTTTCGGAAACTGGAACCAAGCTGGGGGGCAATCTTAGATTTCCCCCAACTTGAATTCTGGCTTCCCTTACCCTTCGGCTGCCACAACTCCTTGGAACCCGTCACTTCAATTTCCACTCGTTCCTCAAGCAGGAACGAGCATTCCATGGACACCACCGTCGCAACCACCCCCCAACCCTGCTATGGGAAATCCTCCACTTACACAGTATGGTGGCAACATCCCTGGAACACAACAATTCCAAGGAACTTTTTCCCAACAAGGAATAGCAACCAATCCTGGGCATCAACAGCCTCAGGGTACTATACCCACTCAGCAGAACACTTACCCACCAGTTGCTTACAATCAACCGGTTAACCAGATGGCTTATTATCCGCAGAACTTCCAGCAGTATCTCGCGGGAAACACATATGGGTATAACACACAGCAGCATGCTATGCAAGGCCCTCCAGGGTTCCCTGCACCACATGGTTATTACTCATACCCGCAGACCAACCGTCAGCTTCCCTTCTTGGCCACACTTGATCTACCTGATTTGTCGAGGCTTATTAACGATCCTATATGGCATGAACCTCACTGGCCACCTATCCCAGCCAAACTACCATCGGACATTCCCAAGTTCGATGCTAAGCCCGGGGAAGACCCCAAGAACCACGTGATGACCTTCCATCTTTGGTGTTCATCAAACTCCTTGATGGATGATTCCATCCGACTTCGGCTCTTCCAACGTACGCTTACCGGAACGGCAGCAAAATGGTACATCGAGCTGCCACAGCACTCTTTTCGTGATTTCAACACTTTGGCTATGCAGTTTCTGACACATTTCCAGCTTCCCATCCGATATTAGACTGGAACAGAACTGCTAACTTCACTGCGTCAAACCACTTCTACACACATTTCGGATCACATCCACGAGTGGCGAAGACGCCGTAGGCTAATCAAGGCACCTATTCCAGATCAGCTACTTGCTGATTGGTTTACAAAATCCTTTTTGCCTCCCATAGCCAGAGATATTGCTATGCGCGGACCTGTTACGGAAGAACAAGCCATCTCGGCAGCACAATACATGGATTTAGTATATACTCAATCCGGTACTTTACATGAACTTCTTCCACATGCTTCCCGCATTCACACTGATCCTACAAAGCCTACTACTGAACCACCCATTGATGGTATCGTTGGTTCAGTTAAGGCTCAGCCTGCTACCAACTCGACGGGGCAACAAGCTTCTGCTTCCCCCGCTTTTACCCAGGCCGCTTCAAAAGCTTCCACTTCTCCTGCTGTTTCCTCCGAAGTGAATGCAGTCCAATCTACATCACAACCATCCGGGGGAAAGAAGAAAAACAATCGTGGTAAACCTAAAAAGAACCAGCAGGAGAACTCCAAACCACAACCTACCCAGAATGATCAAAAACCACGTCGGAAAGCTAAGTTTCCCTGCTTGATTTGTCAAGATGATCATTATACGCGTGACTGTCCCTACAAGGACGAGGTCCATAAGTTCGTTAAAGGATCCTCTAGACCGGCAGTGCTAACTGACCCTTTCCCCCAACAGCAACAGCAAATGGTTGCCCAAGAATCCCCACAAGGGGGCAACCCGACCAATCCTTCCCGTGGAGAGACGTCCACAAACCGCGAGATCCTAATGACAAGTAATGAGGAGATTAATATCACCACTCGTTCAAAGACATATGACAATCCTCCAAGTTCAACCAAACAATCGGAGACAGCCAAAGGCAAGTCTCCTGTTGAAGATCCGATTCCTATTCCCCCCCCTAATGGTCACCTCCATATCGAGAGACCACTTATGGATACAGTGCTACGCCCACCCAAGGGCACCATACGAAAGGCGACGTTCAATCCGAATGCGCGAGCTGCCCAAAACTACAACATTGTTGAAGATTTGGCTCAAGCACCTTGCGCTATGTCAACTCTCGAGGTTCTCCAACACTGCCCCACGCAGCGTAGAACCCTACTTTCAGCACTGGGGGCATTGGATCCAGATACTTCAAACTCCATCATGTTTAACTTGGAGCACGCTAAACCTAGGCTTTCTCACCAGTTAGCCTTCCAGGTGCATACGAAAATCCGTGGAAATGTTATCCACCGCACAGTGTTAGATGAAGGTGCTTCCACGTCGATTATGTCTTTGAACTGCTGGAGAGCTCTCGGCTCGCCTGAGGTCACAACTTCTCCCACTACTCTTAGAGCGTTTGATGGACATGGTTTTCAACCATACGGACTCATCCCCTCAATCGGTGTTGAACTGGGGGGCAAAACAGTATCCGTACACATCGAAGTCGTAGATGCACCTTTGGATTACAACCTCCTACTTGGTCGGAACTGGTTCTATGCCATGACTGCCATTGCATCTACAGTCTTCCGGATTGTACAATTTCCTCATGAAGGGAAAATTGTCACTATTGATCAATTGGATTACTGTATCCCAGACTCCCATCCAAACTCCGCCAATACCGTTCCGTTATTGGATCAACCACGGTACCGGTTCCAAGACATAGGTGTTGGTCTCATGAAGGATTCATCCCTCATTGGAGTTTTTCCAGAACTGGGAACCCATCTTCAACCAGTCAACATGATTTCATCACATGTCACCCCATCCGATGATTCATGGGTGATCCCGAGTCCTACTCAGATCCAAGGCTATGGCAATTCCATGCCTTTGAACAGAAACCTTGCAGCTTATGACGCGATCCAATCAGCCACAGATTGGGTCGACTGTTCTACTAATCACACAGTGGCACAACTCTCGACTGAAACTCATACACGCCCACCATTGTTTGATCCTCTCAACTTGATTTTTCCTACTGACGAATCAATCATAGAGGTTATGTGCGGTAATGAGCCACCATGGGGAGATTTTCATCATCGATCTTCATTCCCCACCATTCAGTCACTCGAGCCCGATACCAAATCCAGTGCTTCACTTGGGATGGTTCAAACCAAGTTCCCCACTTCCCTCGACGAAGTATTTTCTGAAGGCAACTTGGCCAATCTTATGGCAACCACTCCCATCGACATTTCAGTAAAGCCTGGTATTGTGGAAAACGTACACATTGGCAAAACATGTACTCCTCTCGAGACGGAGTTCTATAATGCCTACTTTAAAACTTTCCGCGATGTTTTCGCTTGGAGTTATGAAGAGATGCCAGGAATCGACCCATCGATTGTGGTCCACGAAATTCCAACTTTCCCTGGCGCCCGACCTGTTCGGCAAAAGCTTCGACCCGTTCATCCTCGTAAGGCAGCCGCCATTAAAGCAGAAGTTGAAAAACTTTTGCGTGTTGGTTTTATCTATCCTGTCCCATTGACAGAATGGGTATCCAACATCGTCCCTGTAGCCAAGAAACAGGGAACGATTAGAGTCTGTGTTGATTACCGTGATTTGAACAAAGCTTGTCCTAAGGACAACTACCCAACTCCGTTTATCGACCAGATCATCGATAACTGTGCCGGAAGTGTTATCTTTTCATTTATGGATGGCTTTTCTGGCTATAATCAGATCGATATCCTCCCAGCCGACCAGCACAAAACGGCCTTTATCTGCCCTTGGGGGATCTTTGCATATCGGAAGTTACCTTTTGGCCTCAAAAATGCCCGGGCAACTTTCCAACGGGCGATGTCCTACGCATTCCATGACATCAAACATATCGTAGAGCCATATCTCGATGACCTTCCCGCTCATTCTCGAACTCGGGAAGAACATCCAGATCACTTGAGTGCCATTTTCGAAAGGTTCCGGCGCTACAATATACGTTTAAACCCGCATAAGTGCGTCTTCTGTGTAGAAGCCGGAAAACTGTTGGGCTTCATAGTCTCCAAAGACGGGATACGTCTAGATCCCGCAAAGGTAGCAGCTATCATAGCCCTGCCTTCACCTACCAATATTCCAGAACTTCAATGTTTGCAAGGGCATGCAAACTTTCTACGCCGTTTTATTTGTAATCTGTCTGAGATAACAAAAGGCTACATGCGGCTTCTCAAGAAGAATGTTCCCTTCATATGGGATGATGAAGCCCAACGCTCCTTTGACAATTTAAAGGCAGCCTTAACTAAAGATCCTGTGATTCAACCCCCCAATTACACACAGGACTACATCCTTTATCTCGCAGCCTCGATTTCCACCATTGGTATGGTGTTAGTCCAGGAAGATCACAACGGCATAGAACATGTGGTGTACTACCTCAGCAAGAGTCTTCTCGACTCTGAAACTCGCTACTCACATGTTGAAAAGCTGGCTCTGGCAACAGTGTTTGCTGTCCAGAGATTCCGTCACTACATCTTACTCCGCCGGACCACCGTTATCGCCGATTTCAATCCAATGTACTATATCCTCACACGACAAGTGCTTGGGGGAAAGTACTCCCGTTGGATTGTCATCCTCCAAGAGTTTGACTTGGAATTCGTCAAAGCCAAGTCTAAGAAATCTCTGGTCTTCGCTGAGTTAATTTGTCACTTGCCCCGTGCTACTGAGCAATCCGAGCCCATTGATTCTCTTCCCGACGAATCATTGTTCCTCATTAGCACGTCTGATCCGTGGTATGGGGATATTCTCTTATATCTCCAAACCCAACGCTTCCGTCCTGACCTCAACCGCGATGAACGACGACGTATCAGACATCACGCAAAATACTACCTTATAGTGAACGATACTTTGTATCGGCGTGGTGTCGACACTGTCCTTCGACGCTGTTTGACCTTAGATGAGGCGGAACGCGTTCTCAATGACTGCCACGCTGGAGCATGTGGTGGTCATCTCTCTGGGATGGCTACGGCCCAGAAAATATTGCGAGCGGGATACTTCTGGCCTTCGATTTTCAAAGACTGCATTGAAACAGTCAAAAAGTGTCCGCCATGTCAATTCTTTCATAGCAAAGCACGCTCGCATCCTGCTCCACTCCATCCTGTTATTGCCGTCGGCCCCTTCTCCAAATGGGGCATTGATTTTATGCACTGTAAGCCCACTTCAGCCGGGGGGCATAGCTATGTCATAGTAGCTGTGGACTATTTTACAAAATGGGCTGAAGCGATGCCTACGTATGCTGAAGACGGCAAAACAGCAGCGCAGTTCATATTCAATCATATCATAGCTAGATTCGGTGTCCCACAGTCTATTGTGACCGACCATGGTTCCCATTTTAGGAATCATATGATCGAAGAACTAAGTGCCAAACTGGGTTTTCGCCACGAAAACTCAACTTCGTATTACCCACAAGCCAATGGCCAAGTTGAAGCCATCAATAAGGTCCTGAAACGAATGATTCAGCGCATTGTGGGTACCCAAAAATCCAATTGGCACTCAGCTCTGTTCTCAGCACTGTGGGCATACCGAACCTCAGTGAAAAGTGCTACTGGGTTTACACCATTTCAATTGGTGTACGGCCTGGAAGCCATTCTCCCGATTGAATGTGAAATTCCATCACTCAAGATATCCATAGAGCTACTTCCACACACTACTTCCGAAGAAGAACGGTTTCTATACCTAGCCAAGCTAGATGAAACCCGCCGCGACGCCGCTTTGGCTAATGAAGCTCACAAAAAACGCGTCAAAGCTCAATATGACAAATCCGTTCAACCCCGGATCTTTAATGAAGGTGACCTTGTACTTACATATGATCAGATGCATGACAAACTTGGAAAAGGCAAGCTTGAATCTATGTGGTACGGCCCCTTCATCATAAAACGTGTCTTAGAAAAAGGAGCCTATGAACTAGTCGACTGTGATGGTACGTCATTGGCACGGCCCCGCAACGGGCTATACCTCAAGCGTTTCTACGCGTGAAGTTACCCCACGCGGGTTAATTCTTGTACATAATGTACTTAGTTTTCTTTTTGCTTTATTTTTAGTGTGCGCGTGGATCTTATGTATCTACTCTTACTTTGACTCGTGCTTTTATGCGCAGATGTCTACCTACTTTGGATTCGCTGACGGTGCAAGCCGACATACCCGGAATCTCGCTTCCGCAGCATGGGTGATCTATTCCCCCACTGGCGAGTTAATTTCTTCAGGAGCCATTTGTTTAGGTCCCGCAACCAATAATATCGCAGAGTACCATGCAGTCATTGGTCTCTTAACTGAGGTTGCCTCACTCGGGATTGACTCCTTATCGGTCTTTTTAGATTCCCAACTCGTGGTTTCTCATCTAAACCATGTTTACACAGTTCGCGATCCTACATTACTTCGTTTATTTCGAAGAGTACGCCTCTTGGAACGGTCATTTGATTTTATCACATATCAACACATACCGAGAGAATTCAATTGTATTGCCGATTCATTGGCTAATTACATTTTGGATTGGCATCTAGCCCATACATAAACACATCATAATTAAAATGCACAAGTCATTGTAAATATTTAGATCATAAATAGGTCCATATCACTGTATATAAAAGTGTTTTTTCCAAAAAATACATAAAGTTTGTGTCAAAGACAAAATTGGGGATCAAATCCCATATACAAAAATTGGCCCTCAAAGCCTACATATCATGTACATGCCGCAAAAAGATCTAAAGACCATCTATGGAGACCTAGGAGACCTATCACGTCCCTCATCGGACTCCTCCCGCCGCTGGTGGTAACACATCACAGCTCGAACCACCTTGCGAAGAAGTCGACTGATACGACTAGGTACACCTACAGTATGACGCTGGAGGGGGTAAGGGACATCATCCATCCGCATAGCAGGGATACCATGAGTCAATCCCTGCAGGTTCCTCTCAATGTCCCGGACACCTCCTGCCTCATCCTCATCTTCTTCTTCGACAGGATCAGCTTGACGATCTACACCGCCACGACGTAGTGGTGAATATCCAGCTGGTCGTTGTGGTCCACGATCTGCAACATGCATACGAATATACATTAGAAGTCTTTTACACATCCTAAAAAAGCATTAAAAATTAAATATTCAAAAAAAATAAAAAATAAAAAAAAAAAATACATATCCATGAAGGTCATACCAGAGTTGTCCCAGTCATCATCTTCTGGCAAAGCCAAGTCAATATCCTCGCGGAAATCTACCCCTGAATAGGGATAGTCGTCGATCATGATTATCTGCTCCTCTAGCCAAGAGAAGAAGTCCTCTCCAAAAGCTAGCCGCTGAGGCCCTCCAAGGCGCCCGGCATAGTCGCTCCATCGAGCCATCCATGGCTCAGTAGGTGGGCGAGGATGCATAGATATCTGCGGACGCAGTAATGGCACCCTTGCCAGGAAGAAAGTGACCAAGATACTCCCATAGCCAAACTGGGTATTTTTCCCAGTTCTACATTTGTGCACCTGTTCCTTCATATGGGACAGCACTGCATCACACCAGTTGAAGACCGTTCCTCCCATGCACTCTGCTGCGAGATTTACCTGTGTGCGGGTTGCCTGATGTGGGCTCACGCTTCCTGCTGCACGTGTAATAGTGAATAGCAAAGTTTTGAAAGGAAGATTTGTGACCTCTTTTATGGCCACTTTCCCACTCTTCTTACTCGAACCCACCTGACAATATCGAGCAATTAAATCATCCGTGCTTGAGTCTGAAGCACTGTACCCGGTAAGATTCGGCCGGGCCCCTCTTTTCGAGAGGCCCGTGAGGAAGTAGATGTCTTCAAGTTGAATTTCAAGCACGTGCTCTCCTACTCGGAAAGCTTCGATATCAGGATCCCACAATTGAATGAGGTGAGTAAGTAGTTTGGGTTGTTGGCGGATCCCTTTAGTCTTGAAAAACTTTAGCAAACCACATTCTCTCAATGCGGTCACGGTGGGTAAGTGATTTTCGGCCCTAAAATCGTCCGTTTCATGCTCCCTCTCTTTCCAACTCACCATTTTGCCTCAAACAAGTTGCAAATCCCTGCAAAAAGGCAAACAAAGTAATTAGTGGTTATTTAACAACTTGCTTCTAGCAAAAATTTGAGGAAAAATTGATTTTTTGAACTCAATTTTCGCACGTGCCGCGCCTGGAGGACACCATGCCGCGCGGCAGTCCACAGTGCCGCGCCTCCTTTTGGAGTTACAGCGCGGCACTGTTGAACAGTGCCGCGTTTCACGATAGGGGTCCCACGCGGCAGTACGGCAGGCGATTCTTGCCAAAAGGGCTTGCCAAAAAATTAATTTTTCCCTGGTGAAAGTAAAAATTTCTTGCATGAAATGAAAGAGGGGTTCAAGCACTCTTACCTGGCACAGACGGCGGTCGAAATGGTGTCCCAGAACTCTCGGTATCGATCCTTGAAATTTTGCTCCAAAATGGGTAAAAATGTCTCCTTTGGGTAAAAATCACAAATGAATAGTAATTTCTATTTTTACCATGCTTTATATAGCATTTTTTCACATTTTTTAATTAATTGATTACTATTTCAAAATTAATAAACCCTTATTCATATTACTAATGCCCGATTTTTGAGCATTTATTGACAGGATCTGCGGTAAAAATGGGATGCATTCATACTGGTATTTGTTCGTAGTTTGACCTTCATATTGAGCCCACTTTATCTTTTTCGTGCTCTGGATTTAAAACTTGAAAAAGATTCCAAGCGCTTTCACACCTGTGTCGTGCTTGTCAAACGCAAGTAAACGGTGTCGAGTACGGTCAGCTTTACTCATGCTCGTTAAACGATGAGGAAAGTATTATCCTGGTTGTATTTTATTCTTCTTTCGGGCCAGAATAATTAAATTTTTACGAAAAAGACCATAGGAGTCCATAGTTAAGCTCTTTTCAGACTCCTTAAAATTGAAAAGATTGCCAAGTGATCTTGACTCTTTCACACTTGTAAAAGTATTTGAAAGGTCGTCTATTCGGTGATAGGTTACCCCTTTTTCGGCCCGTCTAGACTATTTACGAGAAAGGTATACCTCAGTCAATCTCGGCTGGGAGAGTTCTCTCGGGAATCGTTTTACACTTTTTCGGGATCGAGAGACTAAATTTTACGAAAAAGTACATTATGGAGCTTCCTTTAAGTTTTTAGGCTCTCTAAATATGAAAAACTACCGAGTTTTCCTTCCTTGGACTCGTTAAAATATTAACATCGAAGGACCCACTTTGGGACGAACCCCTCCTTTCTCAGGTTCGTAAAATATGTGAGATTGGACTCATCCACAAGATGAGCTACACCGAGCACCTGTTATCCTCTTCAAGCTCGTAAAACAAGAAAGAGGTACTCGTCCATCATGTCGGGGAAATATGGGGGAACAAGTCAAGTTTATCTATGGCGGCTTGTCAGTCGTTACCTTTGAACATGGCATGTGTCCATCTCTTGTCTATATTTGGGTGTCCGTTTTTCATTGAGTCATAGTCATCATCATGGGTCGTCTCCCTGGCCACGAGTCCACTCATCTGACGTCTATCCTCTATTCATCAATAATCCCTGCTGCCAAGTCTTGTTACATGCCGTTATATGTTCAAAGGGTTGCATTGTATCGAGTCATTCACTGTGTCAGGTCTCCGCTGTGTCAGTACATATCCCATTACTTCATCATCCTATCACATGTGCCGATTTCGTGTCGATGATGTGGGAATCATCATGGCCCACCTTCGACAAGTCTATTCCTGTCGACACCAAATCACTATCCAGGAATTGGACTTAGAAATCAACCATTAGTACCTTGGTACCTGCATGCCTCAATGGCAGGTTTCCTCGTGTTTGACAGTAGGTTCACATCATTGACCTCTGATCAAGCAATCTCTCGAATGCTCGACATCAACTCATTTATTCGCATTTCATTGAGATGTACTATTGATACCTTGGGAATCATTGTCATTATTGGTGATCTCCCTCGCATTTGTTAACGGTCCACATCATTGACCGGTAATCAAATGGTTTCTTCCATGTTCGACTTCAACATCTTGTAATCACATGGTTAGATTCGTATCTTTATGCGATCGGGTAGAAGACCCTGGGTGCATCACTGTATCTTGACTGCGTCCAGGTTGCGATGGAGATGTCTCTTGTATTGTCACACAGATCCACTTATTGTATTGGTCGTGGCTGTGTCATTACTGTCTCATGGATCTACGATTGTTCATAGTAGCCATGATCTGTCCACAGTTTACATTATTTCAGTACTCATGGATCTGCAATGTATTGGTCGGCAGCCATGCTTTGAGTCATTTGTTTCCGAGCATGGGAATGCCCGCCTCGGTGGTATATCTAACACTTTGTTTCCATTTCAGCTCCGTGTCGCTCTCCTCGATGCTATCTCTGCACATTTTATTCGTAAAGTCTTTCGGCCATCAGTCCCTTCTGACCTCACACTTTAGGGGGCATCTGTTATACCTCTATATTTCACGGTGTCGCATCCCCATCACAATACATTTCGACGACACTTTCCCTACTGTTTTGAACCATCCAGAAGAGACAGATGATGAGTCAACCTTGAAGGTAAATCCACCCTGCCAAGTTTTGACCCACCTTGGACTTTATTTCCATACACTACCGCGCTCTGCCAGCTTGACAAAACGCGGCACAGTGCCGCGCTCTGTATAATTTGCAAAGCGCGGCACCCTTTTAATAGTTTTTTCCCTTGACTTATGGGATCTTGGATTTTCGAAGATGATGGAAGATTGGGTTCCTTGATTCGATCCCAACTCACCTCCTTCGATTAGAAACCCTGATCCACTTATCCCTCCTTAGATCCACCTATCTCTCTTGTTGGTTAACCTCACCATTCACTATAAAAGAGAGGCATGCCATTGGAAAAAGAGAGGACTCTTGAGAGCACCAAACTTATGGTCTTGCAGCATTGTGGAGATAGCTAAGAGGAGAAGACACTTGGAGTTGGAGGATTGGCTTGGGCATCAAGCACCCTTTGTAAGTAATCTTCAAGTTGTAATGGAATAACTTGTCTTGTTTACCCAAATCATTTGTGTTAATCTTGTTTTAATCATGTGATTTGTATCTTTCATAGATTTAGATCCTAACTCATGTTTTCAGATTGTTAGAGAATAGTACATGCTTGTGTTTTGGTTCCATTGTTAACAGGTTTACTTGGAGCTTGGAGCAAATATCAAAGACAAGCGTTTGGATACAAGGTCAGTTAAACTCCTTTCTATTCTCTTCAGCATTTTAATTCTGAGATGTTTGTTAGATCTAGGGATTCAAGGTTGCATTTGTTTTGTCTGTTCTTAGCCTAGAGTTAGTTAGATCCTACTTTAGCCTAAGGGAGTTTTGACTTATCCGTAGGGCAGAATTCCACATAACAAGAATCTTGATTTTCTTTTCTGAAAGATTTTCTATTAGTGCCTTGAACTCTTTGAACTTTCCAAAAACTTCATTCTTACCCTTTAGAAAGTATATCCAAGTTTTTCTTGAATGATCATCAATGAATGAAAGATAGTATTAAAACCCACTTAGAGAGGTGGTGGGCATTGGACCACATACATCTGAGTGTATTAACTCCAAGATACCCTTAGTCTTTGTTTCACTTTTTGGAAAGGGGTTCTTGACATTCTTGCCTTTCTTACATCCTTTACATGAGCCATCATGATCAACCTTTAAGTCTGGTAGTCCTATGACCACTTTGCTTACATAAGGTAAGGCTTTGTAGTTAATGTGAGCTAGTCTTCTATGCCATAGCTCACTGGGGCTAGAGGTTTCATGAACAAGAGCAGCTTCCGGATGACCCTTGAGTTTATATAAACCTCCTTCCTCTTCACCAATAACAATTGCATCCTTAATGGATTTGCCTTTGGACCACATTAACACTTGTCCATCAATGAATGCAACTCTGTAGCCTTTCTTGTCTAAAGCTGAGATTGAAAGCAAATTCTTCTTCAATCCTGGAACATATAGAACTTCCTTCATCTTCATGGGAGTTCCAGAATCGAGTTTGTAGTTTGCTTCACCAATTCCCTTAATGGGATATTGATAGTCATCTCCTAGAGATACCTTTTGGGGAGAAGACTTCTCTTCAATATTTGAGAGAGTCCTTTTCTGTCCTGTCATGTGCTTTGAAGCACCACTGTCAATAAGCCATGTACCTTCTCCAGGGGTTATGGATCCAGAGAGTGCGGAGAAGAGAACATATTCTTCTGCATCTTCTTCTGTATTTCTTCTTGACCTTCTTTTGGAGAAGGTCCTTTCTTCTTCTTCCTCTTCATCTCTAGGCCTTTTATTGTGAGACCTTTCTTCCTCTACTTCTTCTTCTTCACTATCATCTTCTGCGAGATGTGCTTGGTGTCTTTTGTAGTAGGTACCCTTTTTCTTCTGTAGAGGACAATCTTTAGCAATGTGTCCTAATTTGTGGCAAGAATAGCACTGGAAAGAAGAGTAATCCCTTCTTTGAGTAGATCCTCTTTTCTTATGAAATCTGTGAGGAGGATGAGACTCCTTGTGACTACCCTTCTTGGAGTAGGATTGACTCCTTCTTCTTTTGGTGTGGGTAGCCAAAGCTTGGTCATCTTCTTTGAGCAAGGCTTCTCTATTTGCAACCCTAGCCTCCTCTTGTACACAATCCTCCCAAACTACATCAAACTTCATACTTTCTTTTCTGGCACACATAGTTTGAATGAATGACTCCCAAGGTCTAGTGAGACCATTTAGAGCTGTCATCACAAGTTCATCTTCATCAAGAGTATCACCAATGGCATCTAGTTGCTCTTTGATTAGAGAGACTCTTGAGAAGTAGTCTTGAATGGATTCTCCTTTGTGCATCTTGGTACTCTTCAACTGAGTCCTTAGATTCATCTTCCTATTGATGTTCTTTCCTTCATACATTCTTCCTAGGGCATCATACATTTCCTTTGGAGTCTTCTTGGAAGCCACTTGGGGAATCAAGTGGTCTTTAATAGAATCAGCTATGATTCTCTTTGCCCTAATCAAATCCTTCCTGTGTTTTTCTTTGGCTTCATCTTATTCTGGTTCTGCAACTTCCTCCTTGATATAATGAGCAAGATCATTCTCCTCAAGAATGAGACCAATTCTGTATTTCCATGCCCGGAAATTCTCTATGCCTTCTAGCTTGTCTTCAAGTTTAGTGTTTGGAGCCATCTTCTCTTGGGGGAGTCCAAGAGACAGAGTAGACTTACCTGGAAAGTTACTTTTTACTTTTCCGGAATCTGGAACAGAATTTTATCGCACTTTTGGTAGAATTAGGGTTTGAGTTTCCCGGAGTTCTACCCAACCAAAAAGTTCGATCTATAGCTCAAAAGAATGCTCTTGAGAAGGGATATCCAGCCATGTAATCAGAATTCAAAAATTACAACTTTTTTCGGAAACCAAAATCTGACGTATCGCACTTTTGGTAGAATTAGGGTTTGGATTTCCCGGAGTTCTACCCAACCAAAAAGTTCGATCTATAGCTCAAAAGAAAGGTATTGAAAAGAGCTATCCAGCCATGCAACCAAAAATAAATAATACCAACTTTGGGCTGAAACCCTAACTTCACCAAAGATAGAGAAAGAGGTATTCTTACCTTGTGAAAGATGTCCTATTCAGTCTAGCTCTGATACCATGTTAAGTTTTAAACCAAATAGACAAGCAAGATCACTGAAATAAACACAATCACAAGATAGACACACAATATACCCTGGGAAACCCTCATGGGGTAGAAAACCCAGCAAAGCTTTCCTCAATAAGATGATCAACCAAAATACAAGATGTGCTCCTTGCTTCTTTGTCTCCTTAGCAGATCTCCCAGACAAGTGCGCACTCTTCCACAAGTGAGTGAGTGATCTAATGAGGAGTTCACCTCCTCTATTTATACTTGACTCCCAATAGACTAAAAGACCTAATGGGGCCGACCTCACCTGGAGAAGTCTAATAACCCCTAAAATATAACTACAAGGCCGACCCCCACATGGTGGGTCTAATAACCTTAGTTAATACAAACTCTCGGAGGAATAAACATCTCCGGATACATGATGGGATTACCTCGGAGGGATGAAACATCTCCGGAATAATAAAGTACAAATATAATATTCTTTGAAGTTACAATATTCAACACTTGTTCACTAGGAACAATGACCAATTCATCTGGACCCTTGTAGCACATTTCTCTGCGGTGGAAATCACCCCCAATGCGCACTGGTTTGAGTGATTCTTTCTGACAATCTTGATGGCTAACAGTTTTGTTGCGATCCTTACTGCCTTTTCATTGATGGTGTCTATTTTGTATTCATGGGTGTCATTTTCCTTCAGTTTTGCTGCTAAGCGCTTGTCGTTGTCTTTGCCCTTAAAACACTGCGAAGGGTCTTACACGTTTTTCGGTAACCCTATTATCTACACTATCAAGTCGACCGTTACTGGTACCTTTTCCTCTAACCACAAGTAACCTCTATGAAAACAGGCGAGGAGATGCTTCATGCATGCATTCACTTCAACCCTCCTTCCAAAATGGGGCATTTGAGTCAGGTTCAACAGACCTAACTTCTTCAGTCTTAGTTCCCATTGTACAATCTCCCACGTAACTAAACCATGTTCACCATGCTTTACATGCTCGTATGTCGTAATCGTGTATTTTGGGTGTAGTGGTAAATCGTGGTCACTATATTGTAATTTCTGTAGCCACAGCATGATGTTTCCTATTTTGCGGACCCACTTTGGGATGGCGAGTTCCTTAATAGTATATTTGGCATTCTTTCCAATCTGGGCCACTTGTGCGCACGCTCGCCATGGGGGCACATACCCTGGAATATCTGCTATGGTTGGTTCTACTGGTCTTCCTCTCGCTATTGTTTTTTCCTCTATGACGGTCGATGTGCTCGCCCCTCCTGCTATTGTTGTGATCCAACGGCCTGCCTTCGGTATCCGTTGTGATCCTACCAGATGAATGGCGCTCCTGTTCTTCCTTACTACCTTCTCAGGTAACGATGCAATAGCTAGTTGTTCATAGACTATGTCGGCCTTTTATTTTGGTGCCTCCGACGTACTTTCACTTGAAATCACTTGCGTCAACATGATCTACTTTCTCTTTCTGCTTATCCTCTAAACTCTCTCCTATAACTCTGCGAATTCTCAATGAGACGAACAGTCAGATGCACCTTGATTTTATAGTTTGTTGTCTTTTTCGTTCATGGTAATTGAATAAATTTTGGGCAATAATGACCAAATCTTCCACTAACTCACTAAATCTCTGGTTGATTTACCCAATGTTGTGCATTCATTGGTCCTTTCTGCTGACGCGAGCGGTTATTGATTATGGTTTAATCCACTCGCGCCATCCTAATTATGGAATTCATTGCTTGACTTGACCCATTCATACTCCACCCAACGTCAACGAGTATTTTCTTGTTCAAACCTTGTCACGATCCTATCCTTGTCGCGATACTATCACTTTCTTGTCACTATCACATCGACGCAGTTCTTAATTCACATTTTTTTTACTTTGTCGCACTTATTCTGAGAGGGCTGCAACCGAATCCTCTTTGCAGACCCTTGGTTCTTCTCCTGGTTCTATCCACGACAGATGATCTGGTCCCGCATTAAGTTGCCCAGGCTTCACAATTATCTCAAAGTCAAATTCTTGAAAGAGTTATAGCCATCGACAGATTCCCCCCCAGAGCAGGCTTATTCACTAGGTATTTGAGTGCTGAGTGATAAGTGAACATTTTGAAATGGCCTCCTAACAAATGATGTCAAAATTTTTGTAAGGTGTAGACCATCGCCAAACCTTCCCTTTCCGTCGTCATGTAGTTCTTTTCTGCAGTGGACAACTTCCTACTTGCGAATGCGATTGGATGGTCGATTGCTCCTTCTCCTGGTTGGGCCAAATTACTCCTAGTGCGACTGATGACACATCAACATGAAAATGGAATTATTTCATCTAATATGGAAACACTAGTATTGGTGCTGCGACCATCTTTTCTTTCAGTATATCAAGGGTCTTCTGGAATTCTTCATTCCCTTCGAAATTGGCATCCTTTTTTAACAGTTTTTCCATCAACGTCGTGATCACTGCATATCCTCTGATAAAATTTCTGTAGTATCCAGTATGTCCCAATGCCGCCCTTAGTTTCTTTACTATCATCGGTGGTGGAAATTCGATGATGATTGCGATCTTCGCAGGGTCAACCAACATCCCTTCCCTGCATACAATGTGTCCCATTAAAATCCCATATGGAGCACAAAAGATGCACTTCTTCAGTTTTAGCAAAATTTGGTTTTGTCGACATCTCTCCAGCATCAACCTCAGATTTGCATTTTTCAAGCCAAACGACATTACTGTATATTGAAAACAACCCCATTATGTGATTTTGTGTTGATCTTCCTTTGTAATTTTTATCTGGTGGTACCCTGAGAATTCATCTGTAAATAAGTAGATCTCCTGACCTCTGACACCTTCTAGTACTTCGTCAGTGAACGGTGTAGGGAATGGATCGTATAAACATGCATCATTCAGTTTTCTTAGGTCGACACAAATTCTGATTTCACCAGTCTTCTTATATTGTACCACCATTGGGATGATCCATTCAGATTCCTCCATGGGTTCTATGATTTCTGCGTTCAGCATTTGCTCTAGTTCATATTTCACATGCTCCTTGTACCTTGGATTAATTCTATAAGGTTGCTACTTTACTGGCTTTGCATCAGGTTTTAGTGGAATTTTCATCTCACCTAGGTCCCTAGAAATTCCTTTCATCTTCGAAAATTTTGTTGGGAAAAGGTCTTAAAAATCATGTAATAGGTCAGTCATCTTGGTAATGGTCGAGTCGTCCCAATAATATCTGATGCTTGCGAACTTGGGATTTTCTTCCGACCTAATATTCACTTTCTTGATTCGCAATGGCTACTGGAATTTACTGAAGGGCATGTCTGGCGCTTCGACATTCTGGCTTCCTTCCGACTCTGGTATATAAGTAGGTTGTGGATCATCCTCATCTTTAGGTTCTCCTGTCACCTTGTAGCATTCCATCATCATTTTCGGTGTCGGAGTCCACTGTAATCCCATTGGATTTTATGTCGGAACTGCTTCGAGTACTTTCTCATGAACCTCCTATAACGCACTGTGGATGAAGGGGTTTGCATCCGAGAAACTGAAATATTTGCTAAAGCTAATAGTCATCTCTTCCTAGGTATTTTTTCCACATCGTAGTTCTGCTGCGATATACCAGCTTCACGATACCTCATCCAATGTGTGAATGAATGCGTGGATCCATTCCTATTTTGGTCTCGTTCCCCATTTACTTTGACATTTATTCAGTTTCTCCCTTGGGTCTCCTCTTCCATTGTACTTCCTTCTACTGTATCCTTCAGTGTTGCCGAACCTAACCTCCATTAGATGGAGACATAATGGAAAGTTCATTATTGTCGACTTGTGTGCTACCCACCACCGTGCTAGTGTAGCTTTCAGTGCTTCCTCCAAGGCCAGTAGTCGATGTGGTTCTGCTACTTTTTGTTCAAACTCAACGATAAACACAGTCAAGTTGGGAAGTCCTTCATATGTTGGCAGCTCACGTACTTCTGTCACCACCCATCTCAATGACTGGGTGATTCCTGTGCATCGTCTGAATGATACTTCATGTAGTCGATTCTGCCAATTCTCAAGTGCTTCCTCTAAATCCGACAACGCTGAACTGACGCTACACCATCCCAACTCTCCATCTGCAGTAGGATTGATATAGTCTTATGATATGTTGTATGCCCTATCCCAGCCTTCAGTGAATTCATCCCTAATTGGCTCGATATACCTCTGCCCTTATGATGGATTGAGAGGTGAGACTACCCTCATCTCGCAATTCTCGAACGACATGGTTCTTTTCTTAAAGTTGATGTCTGATTCTCCATCGCCCAGTCTATTCCTAACAACACTGGGTAGCGGATTGTGTTGTCAACCATATCTATCACATCAAATTCTACGTATTGTTAAGAAAGAAGGTCCGACTAACCCCCCCTTGCGCCAGTTGGTATCAGATCCAGTAATATCAAAACGCTAGAGAGGATCCAGCGTCGAGCAGTTGAATCCGTTGAGCAGGAGAGCTTACGAGTGTGTTGACGACTCCAATTGCGGTTGGGTAGAGTCGTGCACAGTTGATAAGTCCGGTCACAATTGGATGAGTGATGATTTCAATTTAGTTGAGAGAATGGCTCAAAGAGGCATTAATTTCTTAGGAGTTGGACAAAGAGCGCATGGCCCAGTAGTCACAGTTGATTGTTAAATGTTCGACGAGTGCATACAAAGAATGTGAATCTTGACAAGTGAATTCGCAATGATCAAAGAGAGCCAAAGACATGTATGTATTCCTGATGCGCTAGACCACAGCAATGAGGAAGTCAAAGAGGTGAAAGCACGAGAAGATGTCAAGGAGGAACCAAAAGATAAATTCATCAAGCTACCATCAGAGATGAGGGTTAAGACCAAGATGGATGTACCTACCTACTCAGGAAGTTTGGATCCAAAAGGCGTGATAGACTGGTTCAAAGAGATGGATAAATACTTCAACATAGAGCAGATCGAGGATCCTAAACAGTTTAATACTGCATGTCTGAGGTTGAAGGGTCATGCCTCATTCTGGCGGGACAATGTACAGGCTGATAGATTCAAGAAAGGCAAGGAGAAAATCAAGTCTTAAGATAGGATGGTTGCCAAGCTGACAGGGAAGTTCTTATTGCGTGACTATGTGATTTCCTTGTCCAGGAAGTTGCAAAACTTCTGAGAGAAAGAAATGACCGTGAAAGAGTACATGGAAGAGTTCTATAGACTGTGGATTCGTTCGGGTCAAACTGACAAAGGAGAAGACGTTGTCGTGAGATATGTAAATGGATTGAAGTATGCCATACAGGACGAGTTGAGCCTATCAAGGTTCAGAGTGGTTGGGGAATCCTACCAGTTAGATCTGAAGGTAGAAGAGAAATTGTCGAGGAAATCCGCATCGACCAGGGGAAGGATGACTGGTCAAGGTGCGAAGATTGTTTCCGCGAAAGGACAAAGTAGCGAGACTAGGAAAGAAGTCGTCCAAGACAATCAATGTGAAGAAGGGACAGTGACTGGAGAGAAGACACAGGGAAACTGACAGGATGGTCGAGAGACCAGTGGTTAGGATGCGTATGTTCAAACTGGTCCAACAAAGAAGAAAGGATTTGACATACCAGCTGTGGTTTGTTACAAGTTTCGGGGTGTAGGACACAAAGCTTATGAGTGCCTGGAAAACCTACATGTTGCAGACGAGTCAAAACCCAAAGGTCGAAGAGATGACCAGGGCGACGAGAAGGAGGATTCGACATCAAACAGTGGTGAAGATGGTCGAAGATGAGGTCGAACCTTGATGGCCAGGAGAAAATTGGTTCAGGACAAAGGACGCGATCAGAAAGAGCCATCACAATGAAAGGCTATCTTTCAGACTAGAGTGATTGGCGAATGGTATTGCAAGACCATAGTCAATGGTGGCAGTACGAAGAATCTTGTGTCGATGAAGGTCATCAACAATTTGGGTTTGAGATGTCGAGAGCACCCAACTCCATACAAGATATATTGGTTGCAAAATGGTCACCATGTGAAGGTAACTAGACAGTGCCTGATTAACTTCAAGGTCGGGAAGCTTGAAGACAGTGTATTTTGCAACGTAATCCCAATGGATGCATGTCATCTGTTGTTATGGAGACCATGGAAATATGATTGGAATATGATCTATGATGATTGAGCCAACAAAGTCATAGTGTGGAAAAATGGCACCCAGAGGACGCTAAAGCCGAAGCAGGAGGAGCAAGCCAACTACAAGCAGGGCAAGAGAAACTATTGGGAGAAGCGAGTTTTGATGCGCTCAGCCAAGGAATTCCTTGCAGAGGAGGAGGAACAGTCAAGATGTTTCGCCATCATTATGAAAGGACCATGTGTCGAAAGGTCGACAATGGAGAAGCTTCTGGTCGAAGTCGAAGAGATGATTGCCGAGTTTCAGAGCATAGTAGTCAATAAGAGCCGACAATATTGCCACTGACAAGAAGCATATCCCATCAGATTGACTTTATTCCAGGATGTAATGTCCCCATTCAAATAGATCTCAAAAGAGGAAATTCCACCAATCTACTAGTTTCCTAGGTTGGGGTGGAAACATTAGATTTGGAATAAGGAGACTATAAAACCCCAAATGGACATTATCTTGACATAAATATATTAAAAGGGGTTAAATATATATTTATGATAGGAAAATAAGGTGTTCATGGAGACACATTGGTGGAGGGGGACCCACACAAAGCTAGATTCCTCATGCTACATGGCATCCTATTCTCACCCATTTGAATCCAAGGTGGAGTATAATGTTCTTGGGGAGTTGGAAGGTAAATATACTTGGAATAACTCAATTAAGGTCAAATTGGAGTGGAAGAGTAACTTCCATGGAAGAGGAAGATGCATTTGAGAAATATTGAGACACTTGGGCTAGATTCCCTAGTTTCTATGACAACAATGATGAAGATTCTATGACACTTATGACACAAATCAGACCTAAATGATGACATATAACATATATGACATGTCAGGGCTAAAATTAGCCTCCAAGAAGGTGCACAAGGGAGTTAGGAAAACCAAATAGACACCCATTTGAATTGAGTGAAGGAGGAGGCTAGGAATTGATGGACAAGTGGCACACATTGGAATCTCTTTCCAATTCGACTTGGAATGAAGCTCATGTATGGAATTCGAGATAAGTAGGTATTTGGAATTTTATAAAAGTCAAGAACAAATAAGGAGAGTGGATTTTGATTATTTCTAATTTTTCATATTGGAGAGCATAGCTTGTCCATGCTTGTGGAGTGTTTACTCCACTTGCCTTAGTACCGATTTCAAGGGTGAAAGATTCCCATCCTTATTGGAAATTGGAGAGGCCATTCAGACATTTCATTTGGAGCTACAATGGATTCATTTGTTTCATTTTTAAGCTACAGGGTTTCTCGTGACATTCTCATCCTCAACTTGCTTCCACACCTTTCTCACTTTTCTCTTCATATTTTGGCTCTTGGAGGAAGGGTGCACTTGGTGAGATGTTGTTCTCTTTGGGGGAGATATTGTGGCCCAATTTAATTGTAATATTATGTATTTACTCTATATTTTCTGCTCAGAATATCCTTAGTTCAAAATACCAATTGAAACTATGTCAAAAGACCAAACAATGTGTAAATGGTGTCATTTTCCTCATATCTTCTTATGAAAGCTTGAAGTTGTTGTATCTCGACTTGTTTTAGCTCATATCTGTGATTTTTATGATGTATGGAGAGTAATTAATGTCTTGAATAAGTTTCATATACATTGCATAAGCCTTTGGAACACAAATCTCGAATTTCATAGCAAATGGTGAAGTTTCCTATCATTCCCCCCCATGTGAAGACATCTCCACACACCTCTTATTTATGGGAGTTGCATAAGCCTATAGAAACTGATTTATGATTAATTTGGGATCCCATTGAAGTCCTATAATAGTAATATGTCTCTTTTCTTAAATTTGGGAAGGTCGTACATCATTTGGAAAGTCATCTTTGTCCCATACCCTCGGGGGTTTTGAACCTCAATTTGACTAGTAAAGTTCCCTATTTTTCCCTGATTGTAAATGAATGTTTCAGAAGTGTTTTGATAGTGTCCAAGCATCCATAAGCCTCATTTTTTTTGTCTTAATAACTTACAAACACATTCGGACCCAATTTGGAATCATTTGGATCCATTTGGAAGCATTTGAGTCATTACTAGTCTAAGGGTCAAATTGGCCAAAAATTGCAATTCTTCCTAATTTTTACAAATTCATTAAAAGGGACACTACAAGTGGTATAAAATCATGATCCTTTCACATGATTTTTTTTACCATTAATTATGACAAGAATTCAGAGACCACCCTTAGAAGAATAACCTAAAAGTACTTTTGTTGAAGAAGAAGAAGTAGGAAAAGAAGTGCATTTTGTTGAAACTATGGCTAGGGATGAGAAGGGAACCTCATAGGAGAAAGAGGAGTTTAGAAAATTCATGAAACCTTTTTTTTTAATATATGACAAGTCAAATAATGCAATAATTCAAATTGATGGCTAGTCAAATTGGTAGCAAATTGGCCACAGGAGGCACTAGCAGTTCCTTTAGTGAGGAAAATAAGACAGTGGAAGGAAGCATTTTCTCAATAAAAGGGCCTCATAATCGAGTTCATGAGTTTCATATCTCAACAAGAGATACCACACCTAAGTTTCTTGATACCAAATAATATCCTAACCCTCAAATTGGCATGAAGTAAATTCTAGCAGAATGGCAAGAGTTGAGTGAATATTGTAGAAGAACATTACCATTTGATCAATTCTTTACTGTTTCAAACAAGCTCAAAATGAGAGGAGGTAACAGAACTCCTTTTCAAAATAAAGAATTGAATTATACCATAGGTAAAATTACCCTTCCTACCTTTGATGGTTCATTTCAAAGTTCTGTAAATACTTTGATACAAAAATTAGATGTGTATTTTCAGCTAAATCCAATGATTGAAGAGGATGCTCTAAAAATGGCTATTTTGCATCTTGAGGGAGATGCCAATGATTGGTGGTTCCATGGAATTAAAACCTTGGTAAATGATTAGGTTACAACATATGAATAATTTGTTAACAAGGTATTGGAAAGATTTGAGCAAAAATACCCAAAAATTCCTTTCAAAGAACTAGTAGAGTTGAAGCAGAGTGGAACACCGGATGAGTACATGTTAGAATTCCACAGATTATCTGTTAAGGTGGCTGGTATATCTATGGTCAGATTAGTATTTCTCTTTACTGAAGGTTTGGATAGACCTTTGAATGGTTTAGTTAAGGCCCAAAAACCTACTTCATTGAAAGATGCCATGAACTTGGCAAGATATCTGCAAAATGTGCTACCCAAGACAAGGTTTCCTCCCAAGCCCAACCTTCTTTCCCATTTCAGATTTGAAAAGAAGCCATGTCAAGAAGATGCAATTGGAAAGGATAATAAAGAGGGACCAAGCAAGGAAGAACCCAGAAGAAAGAAACTATGTTACACATGCTTCCAACCATGGGTACCAGGACATAAATGTGCTAAGGGGAAAGCACGATTCATTGAAGTATTTTATGTTGATGATGAGTATGAAGGGGGTATGAAGGAAGGAGTACATATTTCATACCAATAATATGGATATGACACGGAAAAAGAAGGGAAACAAGAAGAACATCATCCATTACCTGACAAAGGGAGACTGGAAGTGCTTTCATGAGTGCCTCATTTCCACACTATTCTATGCCAGGGAGTGGTACAAGGACAAAGGGTTTCAGTATTGGTAGATGGAGGAGCCACACATAAATTTATTGATGCAACCATGGTGGAGAGGAAAAAAATACCTAATGAACCATTTGATGGATTCACAGTCAGCATTCCAGGTCACCATAATATGGAGTGCAAAACATGGATTCCAAAGCTACAACTCACCATAGGTAATTACACATTTTTTGATATCTTTTATGTGGTTGATTTTGTTGATAATAATGTGGTATTGGGAGTGCAATGGTTGTACTCTATATGGGAACATACAGTTAACTATCAAGTCCCTGAAATGAGATCCAAAGATTCAAAAGGAAAACAAAAGGTATTGAGAGCAATCCACACCTATCCAAATAAAGTAGGGTCCTCCCACAGTATGAAGTCCACACTAAGGCATCCTCCTGGAAGGGCACCTGGTAGAGGAGGGACAATTTTGCATCATCCTAAATTGAAATTGCTTGAGGGAAATCAATTTTGGGTGGGGAGGACTGTAATGACCCCTTTCAAATAAATCTTAAAAGAGAAAATTCCACCAATCTACTAGTTTCCTAGGTTGGGGTGGAAACATTAGATTTGGAATAAGGACACTGTAAAACCCCAAATGGAAATTAGCTTGACATAAATATATTAAAATTGGTTAAATAAATATTTATGATAGGAAAATAAGGTGGCACTTGGTCATGGAGACACATTGGTGGTGTGGGACCCACACAAAGCTAGATTCCTCATGCCACATGGAATCCTATTCTCACCCATTCAAATCCAAGGTGGAGTCTAATGTTCTTGGGGATTCGGAAGGTAAATATGCTTGGAATGACTCAATGAAGGTCGAATTGGAGTGGAAGAGTAACTTCCATGGAAGAGGAAGATGCATTTGAGAAATATTAAGACACTTGGGCTAGATTCCCTAGCTTCTATGATAACAATGATGAAGATGCTATGACACTTATGACACAAATCAGACCTGAATGATGAAATATGACATATATGACATGTCAGGGCTAAACATATCCTCCAAGAAGGTGCACAAGGGACTTATGGCAGCCAAAGAGACACCCATTCGAATTGAGTGAAGGAGGAGGCTAGGAATTGATGGACAAGTGTCACACATTGGAATCTCTTTTGAATTCGAGTTGGAATGAAGCTAATGGATGGAATTCGAGATAAGGAGGTATTTGGAAGTTTATAAAAGTCAATAAAAAAGATGGAGAGTGGTTTTTGATCATTTCTCATTTTGCATATTGGAGAGCATAGCTTGTCCATGCTTGTGGAGTGTTTACTCTACCTGCCTTAGTACCAATTTCGAGGGTGAAAGATTCCCATCCTAATTGGAAATTGGAGAGGCCATTTAGAAATTTAATTTGGAGATAAAATGGATTCATTTGTTGCAGGTTGAAGCTACATGGATTCTATTGACATTCTCATCCTCAACTTGCTTCCATACCTTTCTCACTTTTCTCTTCATATTTTGGCTCTTGGAGGAAGGGCACACTTGGTGAGATGTTGTTCTGTTTGGGGGAGCTCTTGTGGACCCATTTATTTTTAATATGATGTATTTACTCTGTATTTTATTCTCAGAAGGTCCTCAGGTCAAAATACCAATTGAAACTATGTCAGAATACCAAACAATGTGTAAATGGTGCCATTTTCCTCATATCTTGTTAAGAAAGCTTGAAGTTGCTTTATTTCGACTTGTATCAGCTCATATATGTGATTTTTATGATTTATGTAGATTCATTAATGTATTGAATAAGTTTCATAATCCTTTGGAACATAAATCTTGAATTTCATGGAAAATGGTGAAGTTTCCTATCATTTCCCCCTATGTGAAGACATGTCCACAAACCTCTTATTTATGAGAGTTGAAGAAGCCTATAGAAACGGATTCATGATGCATTTGGGATCCCATTGAAGTCCTTTAATAATACCATATATATTTTCTGAAATTTTGTAAGGTAGTACAACATTTGGAAAGCCATCTTTGTCCCCTACCCTTGGGGGTTTTAAACCTCGATTTGACTAGTAAAGTTCCCTATTTTCCCTGATTGTAAATGAATGTTGAACAAGTGTTTTGAGAGTGTCCAAGCATACATAAGCCTAATTTTTATGCATTAATACCTTTCAAACACATTCAAACCCAATTTGGAATCATTTGGAGCCATTTGGAAGCATTTGAGTCATTACTAGTATAAGGGTCGAATTGGCCAAAAATTGTAATTCTTCCTATTTTTTTACAAATTCATTAAAAGGGACACTACAAAGGATCCAGTTTTACAAACAACGAACCTCATAGAATGACTTTGGAAGCGGGTCAAAAACTCAATCGACAACTCCAGGAGATGTTGGACAAAGGATTGATCAAAGAGAGTCGGAGCTCGTGTGCGGTACCATTTGTACTAGCAACGAAGAAGGGTGGAGAATGGAGGATGTCTACAAACTCCAGAGCCATCAACAAGATCACTATTAAGCACCGGTTTCCATTTTCAAGAATGGACGACTTGATGGATTGCTTGAGTGGAGCGAGATACTTCACCAAGATCAACCTGAAAAGTGGTTATAACCAAATTAGGGTAAGAGAGGGTGATGAATGGAAAATAGCTTTCCATATGAAGGAAGGGTTGTATGAGTGGTTAGTCATGCCATTCGGATTGACTAATGTACCCAATACATTCATGTCGTTGATGAATTTAGTACTGAATCCATTCTTGGGAAAGTTCGTCGTAGTGTATCTAGATGACATCTTGATATTTAGTCGAACCAAGGCCGAACACCTGGAGCACATTCAACAAGTATTGTAGAAGTTGCAGGAAGAGGAGCTGATGATGAACCTGCAAAAGTGTTTCTTCATGAAGGAAGAACTAGTATACTTGGGATTTGTAGTCTCAGGTAAAGGGTTAGTGATGGACCCAGAAAAGGTGAAGGCAATATTGGATTGGCTAGAATCGACGAGCACAACTGGAGTGCGAAGTTTCCATGGACTTGCTAGTTTCTACAGGAAGTTCATCAAAGGATTCAATCGGATATGTGCACCTTTGACAGAGTGCATGAGAAAATGGGAGTTCAAGTGGACGGAAGCTACCTAGAGAGATTTCGACAAGTTGAAGGAAAAGGTCACTGAGAGCCCAGTGTTAGCACTCCCATATTTCGAAAACGTTTTCCAAGTCGATTGCGACGTGAGTGGAATGGAAATTGGAGCAGTGTTAAGCCAAGATGGCCGACCAATTGCATTCTTCAGTGAGAAGTTGGATGAAACGAAGAAAAAATATTCGGTCTACGACCAGGATTTCTATTCTATTGTCTAAGCATTGAAAAAGTGGACGCATTATTTGTTTCCCAAGGAATTTGTGTTGTAGACAGATCACCAAGCATTGAGGTACTTGAACACTCAGTCGAATTTGAATCAGTGGCACATGAAGTGGGTCCAATTCCGGCATGGATATACCTTCATGTTGCGACATAAGTCGAGAAATTCGAAGAAGGTTGTTGACTGTTGGTTGTATAAACTATTCTTTAGTTCTTCAAGATAGACCCAGGTTCTGCGCGGTTCAAGGAACCAACAAAACACCTTTTCACCGGCCCTTTCAGCAACAGTCTGCAAGTAGACTGATGTCTCACTTGAGGCGAAGTTATGGGGAGGTTGAGGAATCATGTTTCCACAACCGGGTGATGCACACTTCAACAAACTGATGAGAAACACGCTATAGGACTCACGCTGCGAACTAGGGACTACGTGAAGTTCACCTTCTTCACAGTTAACACTTATACAATAGCGCATCCAAGGACTGTGCGGCTCGGAGTGGCTACTCGATGATAGGACAACGCAACTTAAGACTGCGCTTCCTCTTCGGAATTTGACCAACTTCAATAGACTTTACTTAGTGTAAACTTATACATTCACATGCATCTAACTGTAAACCTTGTAAACTTATTTGACACAATGACTACACTGTAACTGCGCACTTTCAGTGCTGCACTCAGTGAATCGCACTATACAGACTTTACTGGCATAATTGTTTACCCAATTCAACTTCTACATTCATCTCAGTTAGAAATACTTGTGCATTCAACATTCATTCACATATCTCAATACTTAACATATTATTTCCATCATTTATCCTTATGGAGAATACATATAAAAGCAAGAACACATGAACTTATAAACAGGATCTTAACCATTCAACATAAGCAAATACACATATGCAAGTAGATAATCAACCACATAACACAAGGAATTAACGTGTATCACCCCCGGGATGGGAGCTATGTCCACATGAATTGTTCTTATATTATCAATGGGAAGGGTACAACAGTTCCAGTCTACGCACTCAGCTGCAGACTCTCTTCTCTCTTTAGTAGGTCTCTGCGCATGCAGCTTGCAAATCCTTTTTACAATAGTCTCTCAACAGAGATCAATATTCAACAATAATCTTAATCACATCTAATCTCTAACCCTTTCCCTTACAAAATTTTCCCTTTTATAGATCGTGCCCTTAGGTCACCTCTTTACATTCATTATGGGCTCAAAAACCCTAAGGTAGTTACCCAAGACTGGTGCGGCTATCTGCCATCTAGGACTGTTAGGATCTAATAGAAACTATTCATCATGGCCATCCTTATGTGCATGGTCATGTTGCTTTCAGTCCCCCTACTGGATGCATGCCGACGGGTCGCTTTCACCCCACCGTTCTTTCTCTAACAGCTTCATGCCGCTAGTTCACGTAGTGCTTCCTTTGCTCGTGCGACCAGCCATTTTCCTTCCTTGCCACTCCTTACCCTCCTACTGGGAATCATGGAGTATCTTAACCAAAATAGACCTTTTATAGGTCTCACAGGAATTTATACCATTTTCCATCCAAATCTCTGTCATGTCGGATCTTCACGGAACTGGCTCTTCGCGGCGCTGTATCTCCACAGTGCAGTAACTTCACGATGATGACTCTATTAATCTACCGATGTTGCACTATGATGTATCCTTGCAGCTCCCAAAACTGACTTATCCAAAATTTGCTTACTTGGGCTAGGCCCAACAGGCCCCTAACACTTACATGTGGCTCGTCCCCAAGCCACTCGCCATAGGTTCATTATGTTGCGCTTCTCCTGGATGATCTATATTCGCATCGAATTCCTGATAAGTTGTGGCTAGCTTCAAAACTGTATCTTTAACATCTTGTTCAACTGCCTTAACCATTTCCAACACATCCGGTGTTAGATCTTCCTAAGTTTTCTCTTGCACTGTTTTCTCCGACTCTTGGAGTTCTATCAGCTTTTCTTCAATCTCTTGTGAGATGGCATGAGATTCCTCTTGTAGTGGCTGTGATTTTTCTCTGACTCCAGCCTCCCTTTATCTTAAGACTTGAAGTTCCCTCTTCTAGTCTTTGACTTCCACAAATCGGTGGAGTCTCTCTCTTGGCAGCAGATTTTTCATCTCCGCATTCAGGGTGTCTAACGCTGCTTGTTTTTCCTGTAAGCTGGTTTGGACCTGCAACAGCTAAGGGTCCTCTTGCAGCGTAGTCCAGGAAATATTTTCTTCATCCATCAAGATCTGACACTTAGCTATTTTTCTGGCTATGTTCTCTATGGAAGCTTTCATTTTTGCTGCTCTGAGCTCTGTCTGATCTGGTGGTGTCTTCGGGAGATTCTGTGCTTCCAAGGCGGCAAGATTTGCTTTATAATCAATCTCCATGTCTGCCATTTCAAACTTAAGATCACTAACCACTGAGCCGATCTTCTTTATAGTATCTGTGAACTTTGACTGCTCGTCGCACTCTGGTATTTGTGCACAGACTGAAGCAATAGTCTGCTCTATTCTTCTCTGCTGCTCTTGTTCGCTTTCAAGTGCCTTGGCCTTCTTTGCACTTGCTTCCTGCAATTGTTTATAATTTTCTTGTAAGTCCTAGTGTTGGTTCAGAATGACCATATCTCTATCATGCATTTCCTCCACAACCTATAGGTGTAGATTATGTAGGCCCTCGAGAGGTAGCATCGTGATATCATGTCTACATGCTCTATTCTTTGCGCACTCGCAGCTACTTTGTTGCGTGGTAGAATTACACTTAGTGGGAAAATGTGGACGATGTGTAGATTTGGTGCCATGGTCAGAGCTAAGGGTGTTTTCTTTGGCTGAGAGGTGCCTCTCGACCTTCCTTTTGACTCAAATTCTCGAGCCAAGTCACCTAGACTTGCTCCATCTTCGTAGATATGCGTTGCAAAGTTGTGAGATTCTGCTGTAGACTCATCTGAATCTCCTCATTCTTGGTTTCTTTTAGAGCAAGCACTTCATCCAGATATTGGATGACTCTGCTCACAATGATGTCATAATCATCATCGTGGAGCTTCACCTCTAATGGCTCCTTTGTTGCTTTCTACTTCTTCTTCGCTCCTTTCTCCTACACAAAGCTTCCATGCTCCTTCCTTTTTCTTGTTGGTGACTCTTCAATGATCGTTGTCGGTATTGGATTAATTTCCTATGAGTCATTGTCAATGACCATTGGTCATTCGACCTTCCATTCATCTAGCCATTCCTTCATGATGAGGTCAATACTTGCTTCGTCAAGGTGATAGTTCCCTTGGAACCATTGCTGAAATATAAAAGGAATGCATGTCAGCTCGAAAATATAAAGTGTGGATATATTTGGATGTTACCTCTTTGGAGATGCGTTGTGTCCAAACATTGACATCACACAGTTGCTCGTAGTATGTGACGAATACTTCATTTGAAGTGTGTTGTCGCTCCGATAGCATATTTTCCCAGAGGTTCGCATATCTGGGTCCTCGGTAATCATTGATGTTAGAAGTGAGACCAACATAATGCCTTGGCTCCTTCCAACCTATAAAGGAAATCAAAACCATTAACCAGCTGTAATGAAAAGTAGTGCCACTGATCTAGGTGTCCAGAAACTCGTTTAGCAAATATTGACACCAATTGAATCTGATTGTCTGCGCTGCCTTTGCACTAAGGTGAATTGCTCCTGTTGGTACTTATCTCGGTCGTGCCTTTTGCAAGGCTTTTCCTACGAGCAATTGTACTACAAATCTTGTAGCATCATATTTTAAATCATCTGTGACAAACCTACTTTTTCTTTGGAAATTTGATTCCTCCATCTGCGTGGTGATCTTCTTGTCTCTGGTTTTGCCGAAAAAGAACTTTTAGGGTCATCGCCTCACTCGCTTAACCCCGTGATCCGATGGATCAGGTCTATATTGAGGTCGACATTTCTGTCCAACCAAAGGTAAACTTGGTGTGTGTGCAATATTAGTGTGTGCACTACCACATTAAGTTCTGGGCTCCAGTTGAAGTGTGGAAGCCTCAGCAGTTTTAGAAGCCCCGATTCCACAACTGCAGACAACCAACTCTGCGCAACCAACAACGGGTTGTTCTTCATGTCCATATTTCGACACATATATCTGTCCAGCTGGAATAGTGGGTATTTCGGCTCGTCCGGATCCTTCTGCTATTGCAGCAAGTCGTAATCCTCGAACTTGTAGTTTGCGAGCTTACCCAACAAGTTTTCTTGTGGCTTCACATGCCGAGATATTGGCGGAAGTTGTATAACACATATTTCCTTAAAATTGGAAAGCGTTTATTACAAGAACAATGCTAGAATTGATTTTTTTGGTTATTTTAGAATTCTAGATCCACTATTTAATTCCAAATTCAATGAAATATGTGTTGTATGTCATACTTGGAGTTTCTGGCAAGCTTCACAGGTGGTGCATCTTGTGCACGCAGAGAAATGTACCCTGGGGTTAAGGTTAATTGCAACTCTTTTTCCTCTAGTGGAACTTCCGGTATCTTGGAGCCCATTACCTTCACCTTTACCTTCTCGGCTATGGGTTCCTTACCCTTGCTTTGCATTGGTGAAGAATCTCATGGTGATCGGCGTGAACTCTGGCCTTGTTCTGTGACGACCTTCCTGGAAGGGGTTCTCATCAACCCTTCAATCCTTGTTTGTGTAAAATATCTCACAACCTACCTGACTATGTACTCCTGTTCAATGGTGGAATCATCAGACATTCACTGAAACTTGCTCTGTAGACTCACAGAATTACTCAGTGCTCACTATAAACAGACTAAAACTATGGTTTGCAGAAAAATTTGAAGGTTTCGGTAACGCCTGCGAGTCAAGTGTTGACGGTATTTATAGGCACAATTAGGCTTAGACGTGCCCATAAACAGCTAGCTTAGCATTAATTGTCATGCATGTTGGCGAAATCCGTTGAGGATTTTGGTCCTTTCCTTCATTAATTCTTCAAAATGGCTAAGTTTGCGTTAAATGCTCAAGCGATTGTCGCCAAAATCACTATATAATGGCTAGTTTTCCGACCGACATTTTAATGGCTAGTTTCTTGGAGTGTTGCATCGAACTACACGACGGGTTGTCATTACTCTCGGCGCAGTTACTTCGCGGTGTTGTGCTTCTTCCTTCTGAACTTTGTAGTTGCGTTATGAACTTCTCAACTACATGCTTCTACTTCTCTTTTCTTTTCTTTTGTTTTCTCTTTTGTTTTTTTTTATGCGTAGCTTCACTTCTCTACTTGTGCTGCATTGTTAATGCATCATTTTCATCGACTTCGTGTATCAGACCAAAACTGTTTATAGAATCTGTTCAATTTCTAGTTCTCAATTTCAATTGTACTTGACACTTAGAAATTTCCTTCTCTTTTGATCACTGAGGATTCTACGAAGTGTTCAGATATTGTAACTTCTAAGAATATTATATTTGTACTTTATTATTCCGGAGATGTTTCATTCCTCCGTGAAGACCTTATTGTATATCCGGAGATATTTTATTCCTCCGTGGAGAATGTGGTAACTTGGGTTATTAGACTTCCCTAGTGGGGGTCGGCCCTGTATGAGTCATGTGGGTTAAAGGGTTATTAGACCACCCTAGTGGGGTCGGCCCTGTCACATTATGTTAAGTGGTTAAGTTGGGGCCGACCTAGTTAGTGTAAAAGTCAAGTCAGAGTTGTGTATAAATAGAGGAGGTGTGTTCCTCATTTAACACACATTCACTCACTTGTGATTAGCGCATAGGTGAGAGAGATATCTGCTATGGCGGAGAAGGAGCTCATGTTTGGGGATTACATCTTCTTATCTGTTGGTCATCTATATTGAGGAAGATTTGCTGGGTTTTCTACCCCATGAGGGTTTCCCAGGATAAATCTATGTCTCTTGTGTTTATGTTGTGCTTGTTGTTATTTCAGTGACCATGTATATGTTATTGTTGTGAAATGGAATGTAATACTGATATTATATGTCTTATCATATTGAATATTAACATGGTATCAGAGCTATCCTGAAGGAAGGCAATGTATGATACTTACGACACTTGTCTCACTTGCGACAATTTGCAAGTTAGGGTTTTGTATAGCAAAAACCGGTCATCGTGGAACTTTCGCTATAAATCCATTTTGGAGAAGGTTCAGGATCTAAAGATTCGATAGGTCATAGATGACATCCCCCTGTACATTCTGTCCAAAGGAAAATCTTAGATTCATTGTACTTTGTGATTTATGATCCGTACAAGTTAGGGTTTCTCCCTCTTCCAGATCTCAGTCATAAACAGGTGACGTAGGAAAAAAGGTCACAACTTGGGCTAGGAATATCCAAATAAAATTTCGTAAAAATTAACAAGTAGGGAATGGACTGTACTTTCACAATTCTTCTTTTTAAAGGCCGAATTTGAAATAGTGACACGTGGAACTCCGTACAAGTTCGCTCTCCTATTTTATCCCATAAATAGGTCACGTTGCGACACTTGGCATAAGTCTCTCTCAGATAATCCAATTGAGGTCAGACCTATGGGGTTGGAAAGAAGACAGGTTAGGCTACCACAGGCCAAAGTTGCAGACCCTATGGATTCGTAATTCAGAGATGCACCATAAATAATAAGGTGCATATTTCTGTCAAAACAGAATTGGATTTTGAGCACCTTCATTCTTGGCTTGTCACTACTGCGGGAATTTAGGGCTTTGAAGAAAGTTGGAATTTTTGGAATCATAGACCATGGTTGAATGCTCCTCATCAAAATCAAAATTTAGAGACCGATATCGAATTTTTTGGTTGGGCAGAAGGTCAAGCTTGATCAAACCCTAGTTCGAGATTTTGATCAGAAAGGTGGAGAATTAGGGCTTCTGCAAAAGTTGGAATTTTTTAAATCTGTGACCACGGCTGGAAGCTCCTCAGAAAAATCAAAGTTTAGAACACATGATCGAACCTCTTGGATGGGTAGAAGACTGGACTTTATCAAACCCTAGTTCGGGATCCTGTCTAGAAGATACAGAAGTTTCAAAGGCAATTTTGAGGGGTCAAATTTTGGAGATTTCAAAATTGAAGTATACCATCTTGATCAACTCAGCAAGACACATCTTTTCATCCAATTAGAAGTTTGAATTTTTAGGGTTTCTTTGACAAACCCTAATCTAGCTCCAGATCCATTTTCAACAAATCAAAGTGGATTGGGTTAATCCTAGAAGAGAATGAATTGGACACCTGCATAAGTGAAAAAGTTCCACTTCTAGAGGGAGATGAGGCTAAGGCCTTACATAAGAATGCTACAATCAATCTCGACAATAATGACTTGACAAGACACAGGTATGTTTTGAAATATGATTCTTGATTAAGTTCATAATATGTTTGTCTTCATGCTATCGAGGTTAGTACAATTATGGTTGTTTGATAATGACTGCATGTGAGTGATAGAAGACATTCATTGATTAGGTTTATGACACTTATGATTGTACTAATGCACCTGTGGTGTTGTATGATGATGATGTTGTCTGCTAACAAGACACAGGTACATCAAGAAAGACAAATCAAGTTCTATGACCATGATGACATGGAGACAAAGACTCATCCATAATCTTTGATCACATAGAAGCTCTACTTACGAGATATGTATGACTTTGTTCTACTATGCTTAACTTATGAGATATGCAGGTTCTAGCACAAATCATTGAAGAGAACAAAGAAGATACTGTTTGGGTATGTTAGACATAACCAAGCTTGATAATCCAGGTATGTTTTCCTATATCAAGTTAGAATCCTAATTTGTTAGGATCTTAGGTAAGTATACCTGTGTATGAAATAATCATGACCATACATACTTAAGCTTATTTAGAATCATAATGTTTTGATAGTATTGAGACTATACTAATGAATGTATGATTATGTATGAGATCATGATGATGACACTACTGCACACTTGAGCATGCATAGTGGTCCAGGATGGATAGAAGTTCAAAGACTTATAATCATGATGTTATCATAGAGATAAAGAGGGAGGAAACCACACAAACATAAAAGATAAGTATTTGAGTTGTTATTTGAATCTATGAATAGTCAGTAATATTGCTTATGCATATTTGTATATATCATGCATAGTGTAAGCATTCATATGGCATTGAACAATATACTACTAATATGCATATGATGGGTAAGTTGGACAAACATTCCATTGTTGTTTATCTAGAATGAAACCTCTTTGTTGACATGCTGAGACCTGTGCACGCTCTTGAGAGTATGTTCTGGTAGAGATGGAAGGCATCTACATAGCCACTATATGCATACAGGATATGGAAAAATGTTGTGCCAAAGTATTGGTCAAGATAGTCGCATAACTATGTGAATCATATCTGTATGCATAATAGGTTATCATGTCAACATGATTTGATGATTATGAAGTATTACTAATCATGTAATTGACTTTGATTTGCAGGAAAGATCATGAAGAATGATGATGAACACAGAACAAGTGATGGATGTTCAGCAAGAATACTTACAAATCAAACATACTATAGAAGGCTCGTGGATAGAAGATTCTCTTAGAAAGAAGAAGACGATCGTGACAATATTTTTGCTCCAAGTGGCTAGATAAGACCATTCTCTTAATGGGGTAATTGAAGAAAGCTTTGTATGGGCACCCAGGATCCATAATCATTTGATGAGCTTAATGATCACCATGGGTGATGTGGATTTCAACCTTTTCTACAAGGTTGAAGATGGTATAGATGTATAGATGACATTCTTCTCTTAGATGGATGCAAGAAGGAACTCAGCACACAAGTTCGAATGATTGTAAGGCTCATATCAGTAGACCCATCTGACGAGAGATGGCACGGATAGATATGCAGAAGATCACTCAATGAAGAGTGTGAATGATGTTCAGTCACAGAGGGAGAATTGATATCTTCTTGACAAGCTTGGGCTTTACCAAAAGTAAAGTTGATCCTAACCTTTATCTTAAGGTTATGGATGATGAACCTATCATACTATTACTATATGTGGATGATCTATTTCTGACTGGGAATGAGAAAGAGATCATGGAAAGCAAGAAGAAGCTAGCTACAGAATTTAAGATGAAAGATCTCAGATTGATACACTACTTCCTAGGTCTGGAAGTGTGGCAAGGCCGAGAAGGAATATTTCTCAACTAGGGAAAGTATGCAGTGGAAATCTTGAAAAGATTTGATATGTTGGAATGCAAAGCCATGGCCACTCCCATGGATTCCAACTTGAAGCTGTTAGCTAATGACTCATCAGATTTAGTGGATGTGACTCTGTACAGACAGATTATTGGGTCATTGATGTATCTGAAGAACACTAGGCTAGATGTATGCTTTGCTGTGAACACCTTGAGTGGAACCTAGACGTGTTGACCTGATAGTTGCAAAGCATGGGATGAGGTACCTAAAGGGTACGATAGACTTTGGTCTATGCTATCTTGGAGATCATGACTTCAAATTGTATGGCTACACAGATGCTAATTGGGAAGGAAGTGTATCAGATAGGAAGAGCACATCGGGAGGGTGTTATTGTCTGGGATATGCCATGATATCGTGGTTTAGAAGGAAGCAGTCTAGTGTGGCTCTCAACATAGCTGAAGCGGAATATATTGCTGCTTGCTTTGCTAGCTATGAAGCGATATGGCTTAGGAATATGTTATCAAGATTGTTTGACTTAAAGATGGACCCCACTGTGATCCTGTGTGACAACCAGAGTTGTATCAAGATGACAGAGAATCCAATGTTCCATGATAAGTCAAAGCACATAGAGATCCAATATTCTTATATACGGTATATGGTGCAGAAAGGAGCTATAAATCTCAAGCATGTGAGCATTGACGAACAAGTTGTTGATGTATTGACCAAACCTCTGTCTCGAGTAAAGTTTGAGACAAGCTTGGTGTAGTTCAGAAGTACCCTCCTCAAAAGGGGGAGTGATATGGCCACTGATGATGAGATTGCCTATATCGATGATAAGGTTGATGATGAGGATACTTGTATCAATGATGAGGATACTTGTATTGATGATGAGGATACTTGTATTGATGATGTCGATACTTGTATCGATAATGAGGTTACCTGTTCTAACGATGAGGTCAATGATGAGGTCACCTATCCCGGCGATGAGGTCGATGATATCAACGATAAGTTTGATAAGTGGACAACAAGGTATTGTATCATCCCAGGACTTCGGTCCCTGAATTGATCCATAGACATATGTCTCCAAAAAGAGGTTCTTAGACTTTGTCTAAGTGGATAAGAGGACTGCATCATCCCTGAACAGTTGGTTCAAAATGTATGTGATAGGACTGCATCATCCCTGAACGTTTAGTTCAAAATGTACGTGATAGGACTACATCGTCCCTAAACAGTTGGTTCAAAATGTACATGATAGGACTGCATCGTCCCTGAACAGTTGGTTCAAAATGTACATGATAGGACTGCATCGTCCCTGAACGTTTAGTTCAAAAGGTACGTCATAGGACTTCATCGTCCCTGAATAGTTGGTTCAAAATGTACGTGATAGGATTGCATCATCCCTGAACAGTTGGTTCAAAATGTACATGATAAATCCTAGATCTGATCTAGGTCACATCCAGTATGAAAAAATACTGGCTCTGTGGTGGTAAATCCTAGATCTGATCTAGGTCACATCCAGTATGAAAAAGGACTGGCTCTGTGGTGGTAAATCCTAGATCTGATATAGGTCACATCCAGTATGAAAAAGGATTGGCTCTGTGGTGATAAATCCTAGATTTAATCTAGGTCACATCCAGTATGAAAAAGGACTGGCACTGTGGTCAGGACTACATCGTCCATATACATAAGAGGTGTCTTAAAAGGATCAGGATTGATCATCCTGTAAGTAGATCTGGACTGCATCATCCATAGACATGAGAGGTGTCTTAAATGGATCAGGATTGATCATCCTGTAAGTAGATCTGGATTGCATTGTCCATAGACATGAGAGGTGTCTTAAATTGAGAGGGATTGATCATCCCGTAATTGGATTATGTGGATTGCGGAGTATGCTGCTATGATGATACTATTGATTGAGATGATCCAGATGATGTTGTTGATCGAGAGATCCAGATGATAATGCTATTGATCGGGAGGATCCATATGTTGATGCTGTTGATCGAGAGGATCCAGATGGTGATGATGTTGATCGAGAGATCCAAATGATGATGTTACTGTAATTGTTCGAGTGCTGCAGAAGATAAAGACTCGTTACTGAAGATGTTGATATTCCAGTATTGAAGATCTTGAAGTTGTTCCAGTAATTGTTTGAGTTACTGATGATGTATGAAGAAAGATTCCAATGATTTATAGATGTATCATGTATCATGTAGTTGATAGCTCCTTGATCCTGCAGATGTTGTTATAATATCCTTCTCGTTAAGGGGGAGTGTTGAGATATTGTAACTTCTAAGAATATTATATTTGTACTTTATTATTCCAGAGATGTTTCATTCCTATGTGAAGACCTTATTGTATATCTGGAGATGTTCTATTCCTCCGTGGTGAATGCGGTAACTTGGGTTATTAGACTTCCCTAGTGGGGGTTGGACCTATATGAGTCATGTGGGTTAAAGGGTTATTAGACCACCCTAGTGGGGTCAGCTCTGTCACACTATGTTAAGTGGTTAAGTTGGGGCCGACCTAGTTAGTGTAAAAGTCAAGTCGAAGTTGTGTATAAATAGAAAAGGTGTGTTCCTCATTTAACACACATTCACTCACTTATGATTAGCGCATAGGTGAGAGAGAGATCTGCTATGGAGGAGAAGGAGCTCATGTTTGGGGATTACATCTTCTTATTTGTTGGTCATCTATATTGAGGAAGATTTGCTGGGTTTTCTACCCCATGAGGGTTTCCCAGGATAAATCTATTTCTCTTGTGTTTATGCTATGCTTGTTGTTATTTCAGTGACCATGTATATGCTATTGTTGTGAAATGAAATGTAATATTGATATTATCTGTCTTAGCATATTGAATCTTAATGCGAAGTAGGACTATCCCTGTAGGTTTTTAGTCTACTTCCATTAACCAAACCTGGTAATTTGTCTCTGGCTAATGTGGCTAACTGAGTTGCGCCACCGTTAGTAACATTCATAACAATATATGGGCCAAGCCAATGCATTTAAATTTTCCAGGAAATTTCATGAATTTACTGTCATACAGGAGGACAAGGTCTCCTACCTAGAAGAAATTGTGCTTGATATGGCGATCATGCCATTCTTTTTCTCTGTCCTTCTACACTTGCTGGTAAAATCCAGTGATGAAGCGATCTTCTTCCAATCCAACCAAGTGTAGAATCCTTTCTTCTAATGTCCCTTCATCTTCCATGTCTGTAAATGCAACAATCCTTAAGCTTGGTACAATGTACTCCATCAGCATCACAACTTCCTTTCCATAGGCCTATCTGAGAGGTGTATGGCCCGTCAACTTCTTGCAATTTGTTCTGTATTCCCATAATACAGCTGGAATACGCAGATCCCAATCATCTCCGTTTACATTGCACACCTTTGTGAGCGCATTCTCCAACACCTTGTTGAAGGCTTCAACAGTGCCATTGGCTTGAGGATGGTATGGTGTACTCCTCTGATGGTATATTTGGAACTCTTCAGTAAGGGATTCAATAGTTCTATTAAAAAATCGAGTCCCTTGATCACTCATTAAAAATTTTGGGCATCCAAATCTGTTAAGGATGTTCTCAAATATGAACTATGCGGCAGTAGCTGCGCTATAGTCCTTTATTGGTTTAGCTTATGCCCATCTGGTGAGATAATTAGTCGTGGTGATAATGTATCTTGCACCATTCCTCTTTCCCGGTGGGTTAATAGGTCCCACTAAATCAATAGCCGAATTCTGAAATGCTTGTAGTGTCAACTGTGGTTTTAACAACATTTCATATCTTCCCGCTGGCCTTCCTGTTCTTTGACACACATCGCAACTTTGGCAATGTTCCTTTGAATCTTTATGGATTGTAGGCCACCATAGCCCTGCTCTTAATATCTTCTCCACAATATCTCTTCCTGTGTAGTGACCTCCGGATACACTTGAATGTGCATCAACCAATAGAAATGGATTCTCATGCTCTAACACACATCTGCGTAGCACTTGATCTAGTCCCAACTTGTATAACTGTCCCGCGATAATAGTGAAGTCTGTTGCTCTGACTGCCAGTTGCTTCTACTGCTACATAGTGAACTCTGTAGGTGCCACCCCTGTACTCAAGAATTATATGATGTCCTTGTAATAATCATTTGCAATCTATATGGAAAATAACTACGTGTTCTACAGATTGTATTCAAGATTAGTGGGTTCTTCTCCTGACTCAATCCTTGCGAGATGGTCAGGTCCTAGGTTTAGTCTGCCTAGATTAACAACAAATTCAAATTCATAGTCTTGAAAGAGTAGTAACCATATTCATATTCTCCCCCCTAACACTGTCTTATTGACCAAGTACTTCAGAGCTGAATGGTCAGTGTACATGGAGAAGTGAGCACCCAACAAATAGTGCCTGAATTTCTGGAGTGCGTAAACCATAGCTAGACCCTCTCTTTCTATGGTCGTGTAGTTATTTTCAGCTAATGGCATCTTTCTGCTTGAAAATAACAATGGGGTGTTCAATGCCCCCTTCACCAGGTTGAGCGAGCACAATGCCCAATGCTATAAATGAAGCATCAACATGTACATGAAACGAATTATTCCAAACTAGAAACACTAGAATAGGCGTGGTTACCATTTTTTCTTTTAATGTATCTAGTCCCTTCTCGCATTCTGCATTCTAGATGAACTACGCTTCTTTCTTCAGAAGTTTTTCCATTGGCACAGTTATCTGCGCATAACCCTTGATAAATTTTCTTTAATATCCGGTATGTCCCAGTTTCGTGTGAAGCTGCATAATTGAGTTTGGCGCTAGTAAGTTCACAATCACTGCGATCTTCACAAGGTCAAACATTAGACCTTGCTTGCATACAATGTGTCCCAATAGTATACCATAGGTTACACAGAAAATACATTTCTTCAAATTCAAAGAGATTTGATGCTGTTTGCACTTAGCTAGCATCATTCAGAGATTCTCATAATGGTTCTTCAATAAACTTATGGAGTAAAGTCTAAAAATTTATGAATAAAGTCTTTAAATGCTGCAACAAAAACTATGGAAAAGATGGCAAGTGCATTCTTCAACCCAAATGGCATAATTGTATACTGATATGAGCCCCATTCAGTAGCAAATGTTGTCTTATGTCTATCTGCCTCATCAATCCTGGTATGATGGTATCCAGAAAATCCATCAATAAACGAATAGGCCTTATTTTCTCCAACATTATCTAATACTTCATTCTTGAATGGAGTAGGAAATGGTTCATGTAGCAAAGCATCATTCAGCTTCCTCGGATCTACGCAGATTCTTATTTCACCTTTTGTCTTTTTATCTTGGATAACCATTGGGCTTATCCACTCTGATTCTTCAACTAGCTCAATGATCCCTGCATCAAGCATCTTATCAATCTTTGCCTTCACTCTTTCTTTGTATCTGGGATTCGTTCTATAAGGCCTCTGTTTAGCGGGCTTCACACCTTGCTTGAGAGGTATCTTCATAACCCCCAAGTCACCCAAAATGCCTTTCATCTTGGCGAACTTAGTTGGAAATAAATCCTGGTACTCATGTAGAAGATCTGCAATCTACGCAATCATTTCATCATCCCAGAAATCTCCAATGGATGTGAACTTCGGCTCTTCACTTCTACCAATGTTCACTTTTTTCGTCTCGACCAGGCCGCTCATATCTAGAATTTATAGTGGAGGTACCTCTACATTGCGTGCTCCTTCTGAATCAGGTATATTGATATTGCACGGATCCTCCTCATCACTCTCCTGTGCATCTTCTTCATCTTCAACGAGGTTATACCATTCAAGGGCATGTTCTATTGTTCTTTCCCATTCTTGATGTAGGTTCACAGGTACCTTTACGTCTTCAAATATATTTTCTTTTATGGCCTCTAATGCCTCATTTGTACTTGGTAATTCTTCCTTGAATATCCTTTGTTTAATAACCTGCAGAGCCTCATGTACGCTTATATAGTCATCTTCAAAACTAAAGGTTCTCTGGAAATTCGTAGTCAACATAGACCAATCTATTGTTCCTCTATGAAGCTCTGCGTCTGTGTACCAATTCTTTGGAATATTCTCCAATGTGTGCACAAACAGATGAACCCATTCTGTCTGTGGTCTTTTCATCCATGCTTTTGAACAAATCTCTATGTGATCCCTTGGATTTGTCTATCCATTGTTAGCGCAACTTTCTCTGCAAATCTGCTTTGCATCATATGCTTCCACTGTTCCCATGTGGTCAAATTTTTCTTATGCGCGGCCCACCATCTGGCAAGTGTAGCGTGCAGTGCTATATCCAATGCTGGTATCCGATGTTCAGCTGAAATTGATACAGTATACTCTTGCAAAAATGTATAGACGTTAGTTGAACCATCATAAGTGGTAATTGGACTTACCTCTGTTCCAATCCAGCACAATGATCTTGTGATCTACGCACATCTTCTTGCAGAAACTTCATGCATTCTGCTTTGCCAGTTCTCCAGTCTCGCGTCAAAGTCTAATATGCAAGATTTGTCGCATCGTCAACTAAGTGTTCCATCAACTGTAGGATTGATTTAGTCGACGTGGTTTGTTGTCATCTTATAGATGCGGTCAAGGTCCTGAGCTCTACATTCTTCTCTGATCGGATCAATGTATCAATGTATCTCGGTCCTTGTAAAGGGTCCAAGGGCGCAATGACCCTGATATCCTTCCCTTCAAATATCATCTAGTTTTTCTTCAATTCGATGATCGCGAGGTTATCCATTTCCCATTCTATCCCTAATGATGCTGGATATGGGTTACTTTCGTCAATGATCTCAATAACCTCGAAGTCCGCCGAACTTCTTACTCCATCGATGTCCACAAGAACATTCGCTAGCCCTCCAAAGGGTATGACCTTCTATTGATTTGCTAATCTTAACTGTATGGGTGACCAAGAAAATTTTGGTTTCCCCATCTGTTCCATGTATGCTTAGTCAAGACATTCACTTCAGATCCCAGATCAAGGATGATCTCATCCATCTCATAGTCTCCAATCTATGCACTTAGCCTCATTTCTCGACCTGTTCTCTTATGGCTCTTGATGTGGTGAACTGTGCTCTGGGCATTATTTGTGCTAGTGCGTGGTTCATATTGGTCTAGTAAGTTCTGCAATACCAAAGCATCTTCGCTTTTCAGTAACTTCATACAACTCCGAAGGAACTGTGCAACAGAAGTGCCTATTTCTGCTGCGTTGCATGTCTTGTCATATGTTGCTGGCATATCCTTCATGTGTGTTGTTTCCCTTTCCAATGGTATTCTTGGTGTCACAAGTGTTGGTTCTTTGAATGTCTCTCGTGCTTTTGTGAAGACTTCTTTGTTTCTTTCTAGATTGAAAGAAGGTGCTTTCCTAGTTGCTTTTCTGATCAAGACCCCTTCAGCAGGAGTCTTCTTATCTTAGTGTTATCCAAAAGTCGAAGCTTCTGGTTTTTTATATTTTCCTGTTGCAACGCCACTTTGCGTCACAACATTGACGTTTGGGTCTCTTTTCTCTGCTGCAATCATTTGAACATTCGGGTTCAGTCTTTCTTGTTTTCTTTCTTGCATTTTTACTTGTAGCATTAGGCATGCCTCAATAACATGATCAAAATATTTACAGTAACTACAGGTAGTACAAGAATTGGTACAGTCTCTAGATAGATGACCTGGCTGGCCACAGTTATAACAGATCATCTGACCTCTTCCTCTTCCTTGTCATGGGTCATTGTTTCTTCCTCTTCCTTGGAATCCACCACGGCCTCTGTATGCGCCTTGATCATACTGCGCTTTATCCTTGTTCTGCGGTGTTTCCTCTTGAACTCTGTAAACATCGTGCTTCCTTTCTATCATTAGTTCATATGCTCTACATTTGGAATCATCATGGCCAACTAATTTATAGAAATTGGAATATAAATTCTTGGGTGTTCTCACATATTTCTGGATCAAATAACAATATTCTGGGCGGTGTCCTCTAGTTCTACAAATCTCACACAATGGCCCTTGTTGCTGATTCAGTGGATTCAGTGCTCCACTGTCAAGGTACACTTGAAACAAGGGGCATCATTCCTTCGGGTGCCCTTCTCCCTTGCATCTTGTACACCAGACTTCTTCTCTGGTTTATTTTCCCTTCTTTATGTCCTATAATTTTAGTGTTCGGGTTACTAGCTGATTCTGGATTTGGACCATTCCTGTGATAGTATCTCCTATTGGTGAAGCTTCTAATTTCATCTCGATCTCTAGGGATTCTTCTTGCAAAGTAACCTTCTATTGCATCAGCGGTAGTCTAATGTGTTGCAACAGCGTAGCTATGAACCACTCTTGGTGCTATTGCGATGCGGTGTCAAACCTGACTTGATCTAACAATGTTTTAAACTTCTAGCCAAATTCCCATACTGACTCAATCGTTTTCTGTTTAATTTCCTTCGGTTCTGTAATGCATTGTGATTCTGATTTAGGCTTCTTGAACTCTCTTAAGAGGGCAGCCTTGATATCCACTAAAGTTCTATTATGTCCAACGAAATACTTCATAAACCCGTTCAAGGCTTTATCCCTGAATGTAGTGATGAGGTGCACTTTCTTAATAGCATCATCATGAACTTGCTTGACGTTCCATATGGATTCAAATACAAACCAATGTTGCTCAGGGTCTTCTAGACCTGTTCCTTTAAATATCGGCATCTTAATATTGTCAATCATCCTCCTTCTAGGTGGTGCAGTGTTCTGTAAGGTGTTATGGATGTTACTACGCGGAATGTTCTGAATCGGAATGGTATGAGGCAGGATGTTCTGAGGTGGGATGTTCTGATTACTCACGCCTGTGGGGTTACTACTACTGACGTTATGTGGAATAGGAGGTGCAGTATTGTCAACTGGTGGGTTCTGTGGAGTAATAAGCTAATAGGTAGCTGATGGAGGTGTTGTTTGGCTATCAAGCTCATCTTGGAACTCAGTATCTACATGGATTTCATGTTCACTAGGGTTCTTTTGAGTGGTATAATTATATCTTTTTCCACTTCTTATATTGTGTGTATCTTCGTCAAAGTCACTGTATGTGTTATCGACCATTACAAATGCAAAAAATTCTAGGAATCTTACTGCATTCTTAAAACACCTTTATCAACTAAAATCATTTTAATATATAAACTCAGATTGTTTAGATACTTACCTCTGAAACCTTCGAAGAACTCTGCTTCGATTGTGTTGTAGGACTTCAGGGTGTCCACAACGAATTCTGTCACGAAGCCTTGTAGTATGTTGTCGAGACAAAAGTCGACTGCTTGTGCAAGTGGACTATCTACTGCTTTGAGTCTCTGAATGATCTCTGGGGTCCACTCGGTAGGTACTCCTTCTTGGAAACAGTTCTTTCGCTTTGCGAGTCTTGACAACCACTCATGCAACTCGTTTCCAAAAGATGTGAAGAAAATTTCGTAAATGTCCACCCACAGGTATTTTGCTAACCAATCTTCATAAGAGAGACGTGGATGTCTATTCTCTTTTATTGCGAAATCCCTCACTGTCTTGTCCACCCAGTTCCATATTTTTGTTTTCTCTGGATGCCAATTTTCGGTACTCATCACCAGTTCAAGCGCGGCAACAGAACCGTTTGTTGGCTTGATAAACTATTCTTTAGTTCTTCAAGATAGACCCAGGTTTTATGCGGTTCAGGGAACCAACAAAACCCCTTTTCACCAGCCCTTTTGGCAACAATCTGTGAGCAAACTAAGGTATCACTCGAGGTGAATATATGGGGAGGTTGCGGAATCAAGTTTCCACAACCGGGTGATGCATACTTCAACAGACTGATGAGTAGCGCATTACAGGACTCGCACTGCGAATTGGGGACTACGTGAAGTTCACCTTCTTCGCGGTTAACACTTATACAGTATCCCATCCAAGGACTGCGCAAATCAGAGTGGCTACTCGACGATAGGACAACGCAACTTAAGATTGTGCTTCCTCTTCAGAAGTTAGCAAACTTCAATAGACTTTACTTAGTGTAAACTTATACATTAACATGCATCTAATTGTAAACCTTGTAAACTTATATGACACAATGACTACATTGTAACTGCGCACTTTTGGTGTGTTAAGTTTTAAACCAAATAGACTAGCAAGATCACTGAAAGAAACATAATCACAACATAAACACAGAATTTACCCTGGGAAACCCTCATGGGGTAGAAAACCCAGCAAATCTTTCCTCAATAAGATGATCAAACAAAATACAAGATGTGCTCCAAGACTAGACCTCCTTCTCCACCTCCTGAACAGACCTCCCAGACAAGTGCGCTATGTTTCTGAGTTGTGAGTGTGTATCAAATGAGGAGCTCCTCTCCTCTATTTATATTAGATCTCAACTGACCAAAAACCCTAATCGGGCCGACCTCTACTTGAGAAGTCTAATAACCCCTAAAATATAAACTCAGGGCCGACCCCCACATGGTGGGTCTAATAACCCTAGTTCCCACAAACCATCGGAGGAATAAACATATCCGGATACATAATAGAATTGCCTCGGAGGGATGAAACATCTTAGGAATAATAATGTACAAATATAATATTATTAGAAGTTACAATATTCAACACTCCCCCTTAACGAGAAGGATATTATAACAGTGTCTGTAGGAGTGAGGAGTCATCGACTACATCATACATGATACATCTCTATATCATTGGAAGCTTTCTTCAATACATCATCATCAGTAACTCAACTAGTTACTGGAACATCATTATAGTTATCGCACAATCACCAACATCATTATCATATCGCCATTATCAGCATCGTCATCATCAGCATCGTCATCATACGATCATCAGCATCGTCATCATACAATCATCAGCATCGTATACCCTGCAATACGGATGATTATATTCAAGATGATCAATCTTGCTCCCTTTAGGACATATGTCCATGGATGATGCAATCCTGTAATGTGCCTTTTGAACCGAGGTCCAGGGACGATCCAGTCGTATCATGTACCTTTTGAACCGAAGGCCAAGGATGATCTAGTCCTATCATTCAATTCTCGGAGACCTCATGTCTACGGCTCAATTCCAAGGACCAAAGTCCGAGGACGATCCAATCCCCTTACCTGTTCATTCAGGATTTTATTCTCGAAGACATCTTGTCTACGGCTCAATTCATAGGACCAAAGTTCGAGGATGATCCAATCCCCTTACCTGTTCATTCAGGATTTTATTCTCGGAGACATCTTGTCTACAGCTCAATTCATAGGACCAAAGTCCAAGGACGATCCAATCCCCTTACCTGCTCATTCAGGATTTTATTCTCGGAGACATCTTGTCTATGGCTCAATTCATAGGACCAAAGTCCGAGGACACTATGGCTCAATTCATAGGACCAAAGTCCGAGGACAATCTAATCCCCTTACCTGTTCATTCAGGATTTTATTCTCGGAGACATCTTGTCTATGGCTCAATTCATAGGACCAAATTCCGAGGACGATCGAATCCCCTTACCTGTTGATTCAGGATTTTATTCTCGAAGACATCTTGTCTACGGCTCAATTCATAGGACCAAAGTCCGAGGACGATCCAATCCCCTTACCTGTTCATTCAGGATTTTATTCTCGGAGACATCTTGTCTACGGCTCAATTCATAGGACCAAAGTCCGAGGACGATCCAATCCCCTTACCTATTCATTCAAGATTTTATTCTCGGAGACATCTTGTCTACAGCTCACTTTAGGACTGAAGTCTGAGGATTATCCAATCCTCACATCAATATAGATACTAGTATCCTTGTACATACATTATCAAAACATGTATCCTCATCAATACATACATTATCAAAACATGTATCCTCATCAATACATACGTTATCAAAACATGTATCCTCATCAATACATACGTTATCAAAACATGTATCCTCATCAATATATACGTTATCAAAACATGTATCCTCATCAATACATACCTTATCAAAACATGTATCCTCATCAATATATATGTTATCAAAACATGTATCCTCATCAATACATACATTATCAAAACATGTATCCTCATCAATATATACGTTATCAAAACATGTATCCTCATCAATATATACGTTATCAAAACATGTATCCTCATCAATACATACCTTATCAAAACATGTATCCTCATCAATACATACGTTATCAAAACATGTATCCTCATCAATACATACCTTATCAAAACATGTATCCTCATCAATACATACGTTATCAAAACATGTATCCTCATCAATACATACCTTATCAAAACATGTATCCTCATCAATACATACATTATCAAAACATGTATCCTCATTAATACATACATACATATATCAAAACAAAAGAAAAATAGTGTAAGTGTTCTAAGTGTAAGAAATCTAAATCTAAATAAGCATAAATATCTAAGAGTGGTAAACATGTATCCTCATTATTAGTGGCGATACTACTCCCCCTTTCGAGGAGGGTCTTTTAGAGCTACACCAAGCTTGTCTCGGAAGTATTCAAATTTCACACGAGACAGGGGTTTGGTTAATATATCAGCAACTTGTTCTTCAGTACTTATATACTCGAGTTTGATAGCTCCTCTCTACACCATGTCTCGTATATAAAAGTATCGGATCTCTATATGTTTTGACTTATCATGGAATACAGGATTTTCTGTCATTTTGATGCAACTTTGATTGTCACACATGATCATAGTGGGATCCATCTCTAAGTCAAACACTCCATAGTTTTCGAAGCCACACTACTTCACAGCTAGCAGAGTAGGAAGCTATGTATTCTGCTTCAGCGGTACTGAGAGCCACACTAGATTGTTTCTTGCTAAACCATGAGATCATGGAAGATCCAAGACTATAACATCCACCTAATGTACTCTTTCTCTCTAAGATACTTCCTGCCCAATCAGAGTCTGAGTAACCATGTAAATTAAGTTCATGATTTCCAAGATAATATAGACTAAAATCTAAAGTACCCTTTAGGTACCTCATCACATGCTTTGCAGCTATTAAGTGAACCTTTCTAGGTTCTACTAAATACTGACTCAGGGTATTTACGACAAAGCATATATCTGGCCTAGTATTTGTTAAATACATTAAAGACCCAATGATTTGTCTATATAGAGTTATGTCCACTAATTCTGATGTGTCATTAATTAATAACTTCAAGTTGGAGTCCATGGGGGTGGCCATGGCTTTACACTCCAACATATCAAATCTTTTTAGAATCTCCACAGCATACTTACCTTCATTTAGAAAGATTCCTTTTGGTTCTTGCCATACTTCTAGACCTAAGAAGTAGTGCATTAATCCGAGATCTTTCATCTCGAATTCTGAAGAAAGCTTCTTCTTGCATTCAATAATTTGTTTCTCATTTTCTGTTAGAAATAGATCATCTACATATAACAGTAGTATAACTGGTTCATCATCCATTACCTTAAGATAGAGATTAGGGTCAGCTTTACTCTGGGAGCTTGCTTTAATCCATATAATGCCTTTCTCAGTTTGCATACATGAGTTCTCCCGTCTTTAACCTCGAACCCTTGTGGTTGCTCTATGTAGACTTCTTCTTCAATTACACCATTCAGAAAAGTTGTTTTAACATCCATTTGATGTAATTTCCACTTCATCATAGATGCAAGTGCCATGGTAGTTCTAATTGAAGTATACCTAGCAACTGGTGCAAATGTTTCTTCATAGTCAATTCCCTCTTTCTGAGAGAATCCTCGGGCTACAAATCTTGACTTATATTTTTCAATGCTACCATCTGCAGCATGTTTTATCTTAAAAATCCATTTGGAAGAAACCACACTTTTATCTTTTGGTTTGGGAACTATATCCCAAACATCATTTTTCATGATTGACTGATATTCTTCTGTCATTGCTTCTACCCATTCTTTCTTTTGAGCTGCCTCTTCATAGCTAGTAGGATGTTGATCCACAAGATCACACATCAAGGCTACATAGTTGGACAGTAGCTTTGGTTTCTTTCTTTCTCTAGTGGAGCCTTCAGGAGCTCCATATTTTTCAGCTCCTTGAATAATGTCTCTAGCCCATGCTGGCCTTCTTTTCCTAGATAAGTCTGAAATAGGGGGTTCTTGTGGTTCTATCATGTCATGATCCTCTGGAGTATCATCTTCAGGAATGTGCACAGCTTCTATGATTCTAGGAGGTGTATCTTCTTCATAGATTTCTTCAAGTTGACACTTCTTGGATTTCTTGAGAGCTGCTTCTTCATCAAATGTTACATCTCTACTAATTTCCATATGATGAAAAGCTGGTATGTAAATTTTGAAGGCTTTGGATGATTCACAGTACCCAACAAATATTCCCTTCTTACCAGAAGGATCCAACTTGGTTCTCTTTTCTTTTGGAATGTGAATGTACACAGGGAAACCAAAAATTTTGAGATGGCTTACCTCAGGCTTCTTTCCTGTGAACACTTCTTCTGGAGTTTTGAATTCAAGAGCACTATGGGAAAGTCTATTCTGCACATAGACTGCTGTCCTAGCTGCTTCGGCCCATAAATACATAGGTAGATCTTGATCATGTATCAGAGTTTTTACAGCTTCCATGCTGGTTCTATTCTTTCTTTCAGCCACCCCATTTTGTTGAGGATTGTAGGGAGTGGTTAGTTCCCTCTTGATTCCGGCTTCCTTACAAAAGTCTTCAAAGTCCTTTGAAGTATATTCTCCCCCATTATCAGTTCTGAGAATCTTGATTTTCTTTTCTGAGAGGTTTTCTATTAAGGCCTTGAACTCTTTGAATTTTTCAAAGACTTCATTCTTACCTTTTAGAAAGTATATCCATGTCTTCCTTGAATAGTCATCAATGAATGAGAGATAGTATTCAAAACCACTTAGGGAAGTGGTGGGAATTGGTCCACACACATCTGAATGTATTAGCTCCAGAATGTTCTTAGTCTTTGTTTGACTCTTTGGAAAAGGGTTCTTGATATTCTTCCCTTTTTCACATCCTTTACATGATCCATTATGATCAACCTTTAAGTCTGGTAATCCTATGACCACCTTGCTTACATAGGGTAGGGCTTTATAGTTAATGTGAGCTAATCTTCTGTGCCATAGCTCACTGGGGCTAGAGATTTCATGAGCAAGGGCAACTTCTAGATGTCCCTTGAGCTTATAGAGGCCTCCTTCCTCTTCACCAATGACAACTGCATCTTCAATAGATTTTCCTTTGGGCCACATAAGTACTTGACCATCTATGAAGGCAAATCTAAAACCTTTCTTATCTAGTGCTGAGATAGAGAGTAGGATCTTCTTCAATCCTGGAACATATAAAATTTCTTTCATCTTTAAGGGTGTTCCAGAATCTAGATTGTATCTTGCTTCACCAATCCCCTTGATAGGATATTGGTAATCATCTCCTAGAGATACCTTTTGTGTAGAAGACTTTTCTTCAAGATTTGAGAAAGTCTTTCTTTGACCTGTCATGTGCTTAGAAGCACCATTATCAATGAGCCATGTATCTTCTCTAGGAGATACAAATCCAGAGAGTGCATAGAATAGGAAATATTCTTCTGGATCTTCTTTCTTTACTTTAGATCTTTTCCTTCGGGGCCTTTCCTCTTCCTCTTCTTCTTCTTCTTCTTCACTATCATCTTTTGCCATATGTGCATGGTGTCTTTTGTGTACAAACTTCTTCTTCTTTTGTGAAGGGCAAAATCTGGCCATGTGTCCTAGTTTAAAACAACTGTAACACTGGACTGTGGAGAGATCTCTTACTGGATTGGATCCTCTACTCCTTTTAAATTTAGAGAAGTGTTGAGATCCTTTGTGGTCAACTTCCTTGAAGTGACCCATTCTTCTTCTTTTGGTGTGAGTAGCCAAGGCTTGGTCATCCTCCTTGAGGAGTGCTTCTCTGTTAGCTACCCTAGCCTCTTCTTGAACACAATACTCCCACACTACATCAAACTTCATACTTTCTTTTCTGGCACACATAGTTTGTATAAATGACTCCCAAGGTCTAGTGAGACCATTTAGAGCAGTCATCACAAGTTCATCTTCATCAAGAGTATCACCAATGGCATCTAGTTGCTCCTTGATTTGGGAGACCCTTGAGAAGTAGTCTTGAATGGATTCTCCTTTGTTCATCTTGGTACTCTTCAACTGAGTTCTTAGATTCATCTTCCTATTGATGTTCTTTCCCTCATACATTCTTCCTAGGGCATCATACATTTCCTTTGGAGTTTTCTTGGAGGCCACTTGGGGAATCAAGTGGTCTTTAATAGAATCAGCTATGATTCTCTTTGCCCTAATCAAATCCTTTCTATGCTTCTCTTTGGCTTCCTCTCCTTCAGGTTCTGTAACTTCATCCTTGATATACTGAGCAAGATCATTCTCTTCAAGAATGAGACCAATTCTATATTTCCATGCCCGGAAATTCTCTATACCTTCTAACTTGTCTTCAAGCTTAGTGCTTGGAGCCATCTTCTCTTGGGGGAGTCCAAGAGACAAGATATAGAATAGTACTTACCTGGAAACTTTAACCTTTTTAGTTTTTCGGATCCTGGGACAAAATTTCTGGTTTATCGCACTTTTGGTAAAATTAGGGTTTGACTTTCCCGGAGTTCTACCCAACCAAAAAGTTCGATCTAGGGATCAAAAGATTGGTTTTGAGAAGGGCTATCTAGCCATGCAATCAGAATTCAATAATACCAACTTTTTGCAGAAACCCTAATTTTCACTGGAGAGAGAGAGAGATATATTTTTACCTTGTGAAAGATGTCCTATTCAGGATAGCTCTGATACCATGTTAAGTTTTAAACCAAATAGACTAGCAAGATCACTGAAAGAAACATAATCACAAGATAGACACAGAATTTACCCTGGGAAACCCTCATGGGGTAGAAAACCCATCAAAGCTTTCCTCAATAAGATGATCAAACAAAATACAAGATGTGCTCCAAGACTAGACCTCCTTCTCCACCTCCTGAACAAACCTCCCAGACAAGTGCGCTACTTTTCTGAGTTGTGAGTGTGTATCAAATGAGGAGCTCCTCTCCTCTATTTATATTAGATCTCAACTGACCAAAAACCCTAATGGGGCCGACCTCTACTTGAGAAGTCTAATAACCCCTAAAATATAAACTCAGGGCCAACCCCCACATGGTGGGTCTAATAACCCTAGTTCCCACAAACCATCGGAGGAATAAACATCTCCGGATACATAATAGAATTGCCTCGGAGGGATGAAACATCTCCGGAATAATAATGTACAATAATAATATTCTTAGAAGTTACAATATTCAACACGGTGTTGCGCTCAGGGAATCGCACTATACAGACTTCACTGGCATAAGTGTTTACCCAATTCAAATTCTGCATTCATCTGACTTAGAAATACTTATGCATTCAACATTCATTCACATATGTCGATCCTTAACATATTATTCCCATCATTTATCCTTATGGAGAATACATATAAAAGCAAGAACACATGAACTTATAAACATGATCTTAACCATTCAACATAAGCAAATACACAGATGCAAGCACATAATCAATCACATAACACAATGAATTAACATGGTTCACCCCCGGGATGGGAGCTACATCCATAGGAACTGTTGTTATATTATCAATGGGAAGGGTACAACAGTTCCAGTCTATGCACTCAGCTGCAGACTCTCTTCTCTCTTCAATAAGTATCTGCACATGCAGCTTGCAGAGCCTTTTTACAATAGTCTCTCAACAAACATCAATCTTCATCAATAATCTCAATCACATCTAATCACTAACCCTTTCCCTTACGAAAGTTTCCCTTTTATAGACCGTGCCCTTAGGTCATGTCTTTACATTCATGATGGGCTCAAAAACCCTAAGGTAGTTATCCAAAACTGGTGTGGCTATCCTCCAGCCAAGACTATTAGGCTCTGACAGCGACTTGTCATCATGGCCATCCTTCTGTGTGTGGTCACGTCGCTTTCATCCCCCTCTGCTGAATGCATGCTGACAGGTCGCTTTCACCCCGTCGTTCTTTTTCTAACGGCTTCATGCAGCTGGTTCACGTAGTGCTGCCTTTGCTTGTGCGACCGATCATTTTCCTTCCTTGCCACTCCTTATCTTCCTGCTAGGAATCATGGAGTATCTTAACCAAAATAGACCGTCGATTGATCTCATCAGAATTTATACCATTTTCCGTCCAAAACTCTGTCATGCTGGATCTTCGCGGAATTGGCTCTTCGCGGCGCTATATCTCCGCAGTGCAATAACTTTATGGCACTGACTCTCTTACTTTGTCGATATTTCACTGCGTTGTATCCTCACAGCTCCCAAAACTGACTTATCCAAAATTGGCTTACTTTATTCAAGCCCAACATCGATGCGCTGAGTCGAAGAGTGGCATTGTTGAACACGACAACAATTCAGGCAACATGAATAGAGTCGGTGAAGACAAAGTATGAGACATACGAGGATTTTGAGAAAGCATGGACAGTGAGTAGCGAAACATGGAGTGTCGACATGACTCCATACTTGGATTATTTATCCAAGAGGGATACCTTTTCAACGTACAACAATTGTGTATTCTCAGAGGATCCGTAAGAGAGAACCTAATCCAAGAGCTGCATAGTGGCGGATTAGAAGGTCATTTTGGCATCAACAAGACCAAGGCATTGGTCGAAGAAAAGTATTATTGGCCAGGAATGATGATAGATGTCGGAAAGTGGATACGACAGTGTCGAGTTTTCCAGTTGGCAAAGGGAAGAGGTCAGAATACGGGGCTGTATGCACCATTACCAGTGCCAAATACCCCATGGGAGCACCTAAGCATGGATTTTGTGTTAGGATTGTCGAAGACGCAACAAGGTAACGAATCAATATTTGTTGTAGTTGACATATTTTCGAAGATGGCACACTTTATTCCATGTTGGAATACAAGTGACGCCACAGGCATTACTGTACTATTATTCAAGGAGATAGTCAAACTGCATGGGTTTCCAAAGAGTATCACGTCAGACAGAAATACCAAGTTTATGGGACATTTCTAGATAACCCTATGGAAGAAATGGGGCACGAAGTTACAGTTTATCTCGGCATATCATCCGCAGACAGATGGACAGATCGAGGTGGTGAACAGAAGTTTGGGAAACCTTTTGAGATGTTTGATAATCTACAGACCCAAGCAATGGGAGAATGTGTTGTCGCAAGCAGAGTTCATGTATAACAATTCTGTGAATCAATCAACGGGTATGAGCCCATTCCAAATTGTTCAAGGATGAATCCCACATGGAGTGGTGGATTTGGTCGAGATATCAACAGAAATCTGGAAGAATGTAGATACAGAAACATTTGCAGAGCACATGAAATAAGTGCATGACAAGGAAGAAATCACCAAAGTATTAGAGGAACGCGAAGTTGGATGCACGCGAAGTTTGCGAAAGAAAGAGTATTTGGTTCGATGGAGAGAGGATGAGTTGCAGGAGGAGACATGGATTTCTTAAGAGGAATTCTGGAGACTGACGGGGCAGTCGAGTTCTTTTCACCTGGGGAGTCTGATGTGGGAGCAACGGGGCCTAGGAAAATCAGTCTAAGATGATCGACAGAAGGAGGTCGACTAGAGGGAGTGCCGACGACCACTGGTGCAGAAGTTAAGGAGTGGAAAGTTGAAGCCAAGCAGTCAAGCAGAAGTTGTCGATATGCAGTCGACAAGAGCAAGAGGTCGAGAGTTGACAAGTTTAAGTTCGACGGATGACAGAAAGCAGCAAAGGCGTTGAAGTTCAACATGTGTCGAATGACGACACCGACAGAAGCAATAGAGAGATAAGCATGGAGGAAGGGGTGGATTGGAATCCGTGGAGGTTATGTCGAAGGTTGATGAATTGCATTATGGTCAAAGCATGGGCCGATAACTGTCACAGGGTTAGAGAAGCACGGAAGTCAAAGAGGGGTACTTAGCAGCCGTTTGGGGTTGTTGAGGAAGTTATGAGTAGTTACGTAGGTGGTTGAGGAACAGGACAAATGTCACCACAGGAGGAGGTTGTGTAGCTCGTCCAGAGGGCATTGAAAACAGTAGGTATGCAGGATCTGGAGGATTAGGTGGACAGAGGAAGAGTATCTCGGGGAACGGAGTGACCTCGGGAAGAGTAGCAGTAGGGTAGAAGAGTAGTGTGGAGACACAGTGAGAGGGATCCGATCCATTTCTCATCATTCAATAGAGAACCAGGAGAAGGAGAAGATCGCTAACAACCAAGAACACACCAGAGATAGATTTTCATTTTGTATATTGTAATAGGCTACGACCGACTAGTTTTAGTTACTTTGTACTTATCAGTGTAACTGATTCAGTATAATATAAGAATCCTACTTCTGGAATTCAGTTCACAACCAACTTTTTGAGAAGTGTGTGTTGTTGTGTGTATTGTTAAGCAAGAAGGTCCGATTGACCCCCCATTGTGCCAGAAAGCAGTTGTTGTCAGCAACAATCAAAGAAGACTTAGTAGGTTTGTGAATGCAAGCTATGTTCATTATGATTTAAGCTACTAAATATAAAGTGAAAAACCATTATATCAATCAACATTACCATGAATAGTACTATCTAGATACCAATATCTCTACCCATTGCGACTTCCATAACATCAACTTTAGTCATGACCATCCCGGCCTTGACTGCATCAGTTGCTCAGCAAACAACTCCGACTAGCAGAGCAAGCTAACAAAAGAGTTCAAGTAAAGAAGGAAAAATAAATAAAAATAATTCCAAGACCGATATAACATTTTTAGTACCAATACAATAGGAAGTCGGATCTACATCAACAACATGCACTTTTGTATCATCCAAAGCATCACACTAAGAGCTAGATGAATTCAATAAATTTTTCAATAAGAAGCACAATAAAACATGGTCTGATGCCAATAGAAATATAAAATCCATGAAGATGGATCAAGATGACACCTGGAAGGCCTACTCATCAGAAGTCGAACAAATTATCGAACCATTAGAATGCCCCAATCCCAAAAGAACCCTTGACAGATTTCAAATCATTTTAGTGTCTGTATTAACCTATCTACAACACGTACTTCATCATCAGATGCAAAAACAACAATATGAAAACAATCTACTTTCGGTCGATGATTTTAAAATGTTTGAACAACGAGATAGATAGTTAAAATAATGTGAGGTAAAGACAACTAGGTCAGCCTTAATTTTGAAGAATTGGTATTCCTATGGAAAAATCTATACTGAAATTCAAACCCTGCAAATCACCATTTTGGAATTATACACAAGGAAGACTATAGTTGAACTAGACACCTCTAAAATATTAGAGGATCAACTTCGAACAACACATGATCAGCTTAGAAAAGGAGCATCAATGGTTGCATTAAGATAAAAATGCATAGGACAAATTCATCCATCTAACAGACCGTATATGCATACTTATGAGAGTCGCGAGAGCTTCAATACCAATATTTCGGGCCTAATATTCAAAACATGAAGAATAAACCATTTCCAGTCTGTCCTACCTGACTAGGAAGATTTTCAACAATGCCTCACCCTCTCTGTCGATTCCATAGTCGAAGTGTGTAATGAAGTGACTCCACCTGGTACAACATCCAATTCTCAACAACCTTGAAAAATTGTAATTTTGTAATTTTTTGTAAATTCACATCTCCCTATTCTTTTCGGGATAAAGAATTTGTTGGGGGTGGTGGAGATGTTGGAGGATCCTATTCAACTAGATCCTTTGACCAACCATCAATTGGTCAGCCCAGTCTAGTCGAGTCGATTAGCTCAAATAGCAAATAGTTATACAGTTACAACTGTATAATTGATTGTATGATCCATATATATAGGTTGTTGAGCCATATGATATATTGATGATTATACTTATTTTGTGCATTATGGCATGTTAAGGATATAAGACTTGTTGTTTGGGTGATCATTACTCTTTATATTTCTTGCTCTCTTTATGTATGCTTATTCTCATATTGAATATCTATTATAATGTGCCACTGGTAACCTAATGTAATCACATAAATTACAATACTATTAGATAATCTATCGCATAGAAAGCTAAGCACAATATAAATTGGTAACAATAATTATAGAACATCTATCTAAAAATTAAATAACATATATCCCAATGGGTACTTAATCAGTTGAAATGGATTGTTTCAAGGAAAATATTTTATTTGAAGGAAAGATCAAAAGTTGACTTCCCAAAAAATGTTGAATGTTGTGGAAAATAAATCTAGGAAAAAAGAAAATGCAGAGATTTAAGGATAGACCAAACTCATTGTTTTACCACTATTTGTTAGTTGAATTTCCATTGGGAACGAAGACCTGTTGAGATGAAGATAGAGTAATAAGTTTATATAAATGAATGATAAATAAATAGGAATATCAACATGTATGAGACTCTAAACAGACTAAAGGTGAATACATATATGAGCTTCTCTTGGTTTCAAAAATAATTTACTCTCTACTGAACAGGGCTAACCACATGAAGGTGGAATCCATTTAGCCCATCCCAACCGCCCCTCCTCTCACATCACACTCAGTTACCCATACCCAATCTATCTACTGAAAAAAAATTAAAACTATCATAACATCATAAAACATATAATATTCATGCATATACAATAGAAAAACAAAAATTATATTCACTTTGTGGCATGAACCAAGGATATTCACTTATGGTGTGAAAATGTGTATAGAAATCATGTGGTTTGTATATACAATGAAAGGTAAATGAAATCGAGAATCTATGATATGATACAACCTCAAATAGTTAACTTACTAATTATGCCTTGGCATTGGTTTGTGAGACAAAGATAGTGAACACAAATGCTTATTACAAAATAATTTGTTCATACATAAGAATGTGGAAATTCTACAAGGCATTCTAATTGGCATTGAGACAATGTGAGAATTTTCCTTTCGTATTATAGCTTGGACTTGACATCCACATCTTTTTGAATTTTGGTTGGTTCATGTAGTCTCATTTGTATTATTGGTTTCCATTGTTTAGCTTGGCATAGCTAGTATCCCACTCATTCATTTTAAAAAGAAAATTACAGACCTCCTACCTATGTTTTAGTTAACTAACTTACATTGGAAAGTTTTCTATGTGCATGATGTAAAAAAAATCTCTTTGGCCTCCTGCCTTGAGTTAGAACATGTTATTATGCATTCTCTTTTTCAAGTGTATCCCTTATTCCTTAAGCTACTTATATATCTTATAGGTTTTGAGTCTTGATTTATGAGAGTATAATTAATGTCATTAATGACAACACCCAAATATAATGTGGAATAAATTAATTTATAATTTTTACATTACTCTTAAACTCTACAAAAGGGATGGAGGCATAGTAAGGGGTATAGTTCCTCCTAAATCTATTCTCCTCTTATAACAAAATGTAAACGAGATGATGCACATCCTACATTGGCAAGTGTTGTACCATCCACTAGCTTTAAGATTTCATAAAATAAGTCAACATTCAAAGACATGATCCCACCATTCTTGAGAATTCAATAAATATGCCAACTTAAAGAATGAATCCAAGGCTATTATTATTCAATTGTATATGCTACTCTCAATATAGTTCAAATAGAATGAATAATAAATCATAGAACAATGACTCAAAATCTTATAAAGAAAAAAATGTATCAGAAAACCAGTTGACATTTAAAGAATAGTCTTTGCAAAAAATATGAACTTCCAAAGTGTTGTGACCACAACAAATCCCATGCTTCGGTTAAGCATGAGAGCCCCAATTTCAAATTAGTGCAAAGATATTTGTGCAAGTGTTCTTGTGAATATGAATTTTGAGTTTGGTTTCTGCAATCTTGTGCTTATGTATTTGATTAGCTTGATCATACCGCTTTCCTTAGAATTTTTTTGAGAGTTTTGATTGTAGAAAGATTCAAATTTCATGTTTTTCATTGCTTGTTTTCTTCCTTTCCTAAATCCCAAACCCGACAGTTACGGGTTGCGGGAAAGCTATTTTCAGTTGTTTGAGTTTGGTCAACCCAAAATCCTGAACACGAAAGGCATGGGTTGCGGGAACTGTTTGTTAATAAATTTGGGAATCGTCATTCCAAAACCCGAAACCCGTGGTTGCGGCTTTCGGATTTTGGATTCCTGTTTTTCCTCATAGTTGCTTAACATGATTCTGAATCCTGCAACCTGCAATTTTCAGGTTGTGGCTTTCAGAAATGCGTTTTGTATTTTGATCCATGTGTGCGATCCTGAAACCCACAATTTTCGGGTTGCGGCTTTCGGGAATCATGAATAAACTTAGGAATAATTCTCTTGCATCATGCATTGCTAAATCCTCACCATCCATTTACTTGATCCAATGGATGAAATTCAATTATTCCAATTTACGTTGCAATGTCTTGTTTTCGTTGTTATCATGGCCGGGATTCTCACTTCACTTTGCACTGCATGATCATCCTTGAAGACATGATTACTTGATAAGATTGACCTGTAATGATAGTTTTCAGATGCAACATTGGATTATGCTTCAATCTGTTGAAATTGTACTTGTTATGATCCATTTTGGATTGACATGTTGCGACGTCGTTTCATTCCAGTTCAAATGATTGTAATCCCAAATTCGCATGATCTTAATCATTGCAGCTCGTCACATTCAATCATTTTGATCCTCTTTAACTTATCTTAAATATGGCCGCAAGTATGAAACACTTAGCTCATCATTTAAATTTGTTAGAAAGTTTTCCTATTATGGAAAATTTTCCTTCTAACGATTTGGTGAATAACATGTAGACTGGTTGTGAAATTTTCGATGAATCTTCCATGCATGAAGAGCTTCAATCCTTGTTATTTCCCGAACCTATGTCGCCACCTTTTGATACAGGTGTTCTTGATACCAACTATGGTAGCGGAGAAGAAGTTTATGAAATTCTGCCAGTTTTTTCACGACCTCCTTAGAAAAACGATGAAGAAGAAAGCAGTGAACAGTTGCATGATCAAGATGACTCTATTATTCAAGATTTCATGATTAATGAAGAACCCGATACACCATCAGATCCCATGGAACAAGACCTACTGTCTGATTTTTCTGTTTTTGAAAGCGTTATGGATCAGTCGGGAGATTCCGCGGCGACTCAACATGAAGGTTTGGAGGACCGACTCTTCCCTATTGTCGATAGATATTGAGTTGTTGTCGGATTCTATAATTTTGCTATGGGATTTTCCCGAAATTCCAAGATGACTCCCGTTCAAACTTCATCTCGAAGTGGAGGGAATCTGTTGAGTTATAATTGTTTAGATTATTATGGTTGAATTCCCTGGATTAATAGCCGGATTTAAACTCTGTAATCCCTATCTTTTGGGATTCTCTTTTGTACTCCATTGTAAACCTTATTTAAGAAATGATACTTCTCAAGAAAAGGGGTTGGGAATTTTTGGTTAAGGAATCAGCAGGAGATGTCTGTAGATACTCTGTTTTATTAGATCCTTGTAATTTTGTTTACAGACTTCTTAATACAGTAAAGTAATCTTTTGAATCATCTCTTGTTTATTGTCAAGTTTCTTTCATGGTGTCTGATTTCTAATTTCAAAATTTTCATCTACAGGGTGTGTTTCCTTTTCATGTATAAATTAATGCACAGATCTGTTGTATTGATTTTTCTTATGACTGATCTTTGTATAAGGATATCTTGTGAAATTTCTTTAATTAAGATACTTTCTTTATCAATTTCTGCAAACGATTCGCAGCTACTCAATCAATGTTAATTTTTCAATTAACACAGTGATTATAGGTTGATCTTGGATATGTTTAAATTACTTGAATTATCCTCTTTTGATTTTCATTAATGGATTATGATTTAAGTGAGTAAGTGCATACGCCTCTTAAATTTTTTGTTAAAGTTGATAAAACCACTTATTCTTTCCACACCAAGGTTGATCTGCACAAAAAACAAGTCTTTCTTTAGCATAGGTCTAACTCAGATTAGATTCTTTTCTTAAATAGTTTAAGTTAGAGCAGACTTAGTTTTAAGCTTCTATTTTCCGTATTAAATTTTTGATCAATCGATCAAATTCATCGACTCATAGAGTGCCAGCAGAGGCCAAATATCCATGGGAGAATTCCACACCAAACAAGATGGGGATAGAACCACCCTTGGACAGGGTTTTTTGAAGCCTTTCAGTGTGTTTTTTCACCCTATGTTGGGAGCCTTGGACCCATTCCAGCACCTTGCATTTATCCTGCACCCCCGAGGCCTCAACAAATGGCGCTAGAAGGAGGGCCAGTAGTTAAATATGCCTAAGCAGAATACTCAGAAACCTCCTCCAGCAAGAATACCAATTGTCACCCGTACTCACACTCAAGCATCTACTTATGTTGAGAAATCGGTACAACAACCTGCTACTATCCCTGTTACCCCAATAGCTCACCAAGATCCAACAACAGGAGATATCATTATCACATAACCCACTAGAGGATCTATACTACTTGAAGAGATACTCAGTAGTTCCAGTGATAGCACTGCTAGATTGCAACAAAGACTCTCTTTACAGAGAAATCAAGGATTAGCGGGAATCCACCAAGAAAAGACTAATCCATAGCCAGCAGATCAAGTTAGTCAAGATTCAGGTGAACAAAACACTGAACAAAATACAGAGCAAAACAGTTCATCAAATCAGCAACAACCCTCTAAATTCAATCTTAATTTGTTATTCACTGAAACCGCACCATCTTCGCAAGTAATTCATCCAGGTGGACCACCACTGTCTCCTCTTTCATATTCATCCTCCTCATCCGGAAGTGAACATTATCCTGACTCTTCGTTCGACGAAGAAGAAGAACCACCTATGGCTTGGCAAGGCCAGAACAAACCTTGGCTTGACCAAGATGTTGTGTGAATACTTGGTGATCAACACAGGTTACCTAAGAACCCAGAAAAATGGCTTCCTAAATATAACCCAAATGACAAGTCACCTGCACTTGATTATATTAAAACTTTCATGCAAGCCATCATGCTTAGAAATGTTATTCATGAGGATGTAGTTTGCAGACTCTTCCCTTACACATTTGAGGGCAAGGCATCTACGTGGTATTTCGCCTTGGAAGCCAGATCTATTACATCTTGGGATGATTTTGAAAAGTTGTTTATCCAAAAGTTTGGAGATGACAAAACACCACGGGACTTAGTTTTTGAGTTATCTTCCATAAAGATGAAAGATAAAGAAAGAATTAAATATTATAATCAAAGGTTTTCTTATCCAAAGAATAGAATCCCTGCTCCTGTTCTCCCAACCGAAGAGCTCCTAGTTGCCTTTTATGTAAAGGGTCTTTTTGCCCCCATTGCAATGTGGGTAAAAAGAGCACACAAAAACAATTTATATGAATCCTACGCTGAAGCTATCCAAGTTGAAAGGATATTTATTGTCTTAACGATGACCTTGATATAGTAGAAGAACAACCCTCTACTTCCACATCTAAGAAGAAAACTGACATTGTGCCCATGGCTTCTGCCCAAAACAAGGATCCATTTGACATGACTGATGTAAAGAAATTTCTTCAGAAAATGTCAAATGAGATGGTTGATTTGAAAAGAAATAACAACGAGAATCAAAACCAAAACAGAGATTTTGTAAGGCCTCCTTTTAGGAGACCTTATCAACCTCATCAGAATCCACTACCTCCTGATCCTATTGAAGGACTTTCAAATGAAGAAATCTATTCCATTTTTAGGGCCCTGGCAACAGAAACCCAAACTATTCCTGAAACCTCCAACGATCATACTAACCACGATTCACAATAGCCTGAAGAGAACAAAGAACAAGAGGACCTGTAGGTAAACACTATTAGCTATTTCTCCGAACTCCCATGAATGAAGAGGAAGAATAACCTAAGACTGTGTTTAACATCCAAGACCCTTACAACACAAGGTCAAGACCCCAACCCCCTCAGGACCCTTCATCCTCAACAACAGTTCCCAATAAAGGAAAAACTGTTCCTCAAAGGAATACAGTTATTTCGGAGATCAAGTATAATCTAGTTGATGATTTGAAAAGAGTTAAGGCTAATATCTCTCTATTTGAACTATTGAAGATTCCTTCTATGAGAGACACCTTACCCAAAAGCATGGTAGTCAAACAAACCAGGGACTTCCAGAATAATAACTTTTACTCCCTTACCAGATCAGATGATCAAAGACCAGGAAACAAAAGGACACCCCCTTTTCTTCTGACTTTTGAGATCTTCAATAGGAATGTGCATAGCTGCATGATAGACTCCAGTGCTTCATCGAATGTAATGCCAGTGTCTGTCTGTAGAAAACTTAATGCCACATAGGAACCTTTCCCTACTCAGATCATCCAACTCGACAGATCAAAAGTAGTAGGAAGGTTGAGAAACATCTTGCTTACATTATTTACTGATCCACGCATTCACCAAACTATAGACATAGTTGTGGCTGACATTCCCGAAGCTTATGGGAGGTGGTTAAGTAGGGACTAGTCTGAGAAGCTTAAAGGCTACTTTGCCACTGACTAGTCTCATCTATGGTTACCCTATAATGGACAACCCAACAAAATAAAAATTAGTAGGGAACCATTAATGAAACAAATAGTCACAGATCTGAATGACTCTAGTGAGCATGCTTGTTATCTCAATTCACACATTGAACATTTCACGTTTGACACTTTCTTTAGAGATTTGCCTGCTGACTTTTCTCCAGATGAAAATTTACAGAAACAATCTCAGATCACTCGGCTTACCACTGTACCTTTCACTGGAGATGTTGTACATAATGTTTTTAATGTAAATACAAATTTTAGAATAGATCCGACTGCTTGGAATTTATTTTTTTATGGATCCAGGTCTAAGGAAGGAGCTGGTGCAGGTTGTGTCCGCATCAACCCAAAAGGGATTAAAACTATGATAGCATGCAAATTGGAATTCGACTGTACCAACAATGTGGATGAATACAAAGCCCTTGTTCAAGGACTTAAAAAGGCTATTGAGATGGGCATATAGGTGATTCATTGCTTTGGTGATTCCGAGATCATTTTCAAGCAGGTAAGGAACAAGATACAATGCTTGTCTCCTCACTTGATGAATTATCATAAACTAGTAAGGGATCCCACCAACTCCTTCTCTGCATTTAAAATTAATTATGTTCCTAGGTCACAGAATTTCGATGTCGATCTCCTAGCAAACACAACATCTAGGTTGATACCACCTAAAGGTTTGTCACCCCTGAATTTTTCTATAGAACTTATGTATAGGCCTTCCATACCTGACAATGTGACTTATTGGAAAGTGTTTGACGGCAATCAACAGATACTTGACTTCCTCACTGCACAGGATACGTTCCAAGACATGGCCATAGATGAGGAAGATCATGCAAAATCACTCTATGATCCTTCAAACGTTATCCTGAAATCTGTCATCAGTTTTAGAAAAATTCTATGATTTGCAGGATAAATTCAGACATAAGACCAATTGAAAAACTTAGAGTTCCTCCCTAATTTATGACCCAGTCAACTTAGGTACTGAGCAAGAACCTCGCTTTATCAGTATTGGAGTTAATTGTTCTCCCAAGGAAAAAAGAGGTATCATTAAGTTATATAAAGAGTACAAGGACGTTTTTGCCTAGACTTATGACGAATTGAAAATTTTTGATACGAGCGCCATGCACCACAACATGCCTATGAAGCCGGAGGTGAAACCCTATCAACAAAAAATGCGCAAAATGCACCCTAGCTTGGAACCTTCTGTGAAAAAAGAATTAAAAAAATTGTTGGCATCCCGAATCATTTTTCCTATCAGACACACCCAATGGATTGCCAATCTGGTGCCCGTGCATAAGAAAAGCGGTGAAATTAGGCTGTGTGTCGATTTCCAAAATTTAAATCGGGCTTCCGAAAAAGACAATTATCATGTTCCACCCATGGAGCAGATTCTGCAAAGGTGGTTGGTTCTGAAATGTTCTCACTTCTCGATGATTTTTTGGGATACAACCAAGTTATAGTTGCTCCCGATGACTAGTTGAAAACTGCGTTTAGAACCCCCTAGGGCACTTTCGCCTACAAACAAATTCCCTTCGGATTGATAAATGCCAGAGCCACATTTCAGAGAGATATGGATATAGATTTCAAAGGTTTAATTCATAACTCTGTCGTAGTTTATCTTGATGATATCACTATATACTCTAAGAAGCGACATGAACATCTTTTTGCCTTGAAACAGGTTTTTGAATGTTGCAGGAAGTTTAGGATTTCACTCAATCCAACAAAATATATCTTTGCAGTCACATAAGGAAAACTTCTCGGTTTTATCATGTCTAAAGAAGGTATAATTATCGACCCGGAACGTACTGATGCTATCAAAAATTGGCTTGCCCGGTTTGCGCAAAGCCATGTAGTCTTTCCTAGATAAGATCAATTTTGTTCATAGATTTGTGCCTAATTTTGCACAGATAGTTAAACATTTACAACAATTAGTCAAGAAAGATGTACAGTTCACTTGGTCGCAGGAACAGAAAGATGCTTTCGTTGAAATCAGAAGAGCCATTGCTGAAGCTCCTACTCTTATGTCCCCTGACTTTGATAAAGATTTTATTCTCTATACTTTTTCCACTGATTTCTCTTATGCAGCTGTCTTGACATAGAGGCACAACAATGATGCTGAGATCCCAATATCCTTCATGAGCTCAACATTCAAAGGTTCAGAGCTTAATTATTCCCAAATTGACAAACAAGCCTATGCAGTTTACAAATCTATTAAGCACTACAGGCCTGATTTGTTAAAATCTCGAACAAAGGTTATTGTCCCATACTCTGCCATTAGAAATGTGCTAGTACAAAAGGAATTGGGTGAAAAAAGGGCCCATTGGATGATATCCCTGCAAGAGTATGATCTAGAAATCAGACCGGCCAAAATTGTGAAAGGACAAGGTCTCTGTCTTCTTACTGCTCATTCGAATGATCCTGCACAGCAACAGAGCGAATGGGAGCAGGAGGAAGATGTCCCAATAGGTTTTGTCAATGCTATTGATACTTCTACATCCGAATGGTATCACCATATCAAATTCTTTATAAACCATGGGTTTGCTCCTGAAACCCTTGACTTCAAAAAACGTAGAGCATTAAGGTTGAAAGCTACTCCTTATCAATTCATTGGTGAAGTCTTGTTTAGAAAGAACTATGATAGGGTTTTTCTCAGGTGTTTAGAAAAGCATGAGACTAATGATATTCTCTTTCAATTTCATACAGGACCAATTGGAGGCAATTTCTCAAGAGAAACTACATCTCATAAAATTCTCAGAGTAGGGTATTACTGGCCTACGTTGTTTAAACATGCATATGCTTATGTAAGAAAGTGTGAACCATGCCAGAAATGTACAGGGAAGTTTAAGAAATCTGCTTTCCCTTTGCAGCCAATCACCATTCAGTTCCCATTTCAGCAGTGGGGATTGGATTTCATTGGACCAATAAACCCCACTTCTTCCCTGCAACATAGGTATATTCTTACAGCTATCGATTACTTCACTAGGTGGACAGAAGTTATCCCACTTAGATAATGTAGTACAAACCAGGTAATTGCTTTTCTCGACAGTCAAATAGTTACCAGGTTTGGTGTCCCAGAATATCTTGTTTTTGATAATGCATCTTATTTTCCCTCGATCAATTTGACACATTATGCCCTTGAGAAAGGGATTAAGCTTAAGTTTGCTGCCAATTATTATCCCCAGGGTAATGGGTTGGCCGAGTCTTCAAATAAAAATCTGATAAATATTCTTAAAAAGACTGTAGCTTCTCATCATAAATATTGGCACACACATCTCTATAACGCTCTTTGGGCAGACCGAAGCACTCCAAAGGCAGCAATCAAGAATTCGCCCTACTGTCTGGTGTATGGAAAGGAAGTTGTCCTTCCTTCTAATCTCACCATTCCTTCATTGCAATTAGCCCAATCCATCCAAGAAGATGACTCTTCTTCCCTTCAGCATAGAATTGACACACTGCTCAAGCTGGAGGAAGATAGAGAAGTGGCTAAGAATAAGTTATATCATCATTAGCAGATGGTGAAGAGATGGTTTGATGAGAAATCTTCATCCGACAGAGAATTCTCAGTTGGGGATTTGGTATTAAGGTGGGATAAATAGCATAAGGATAAAAACCAGTGTACCAAATTTCAACGCCTTTGGATAGGACCTTTCATTATTACAGAAAAGATGGGTCCCAACACTGTTTGATTACAAACACTGGAGGGAGTCGTAGGCACTTATCCAGTGAATGTTACGCTGCTCAAAAATTATTTCGTCTGAAAATTTGGCACTTTTGTACATAGGTATGGTGTGTGTTGTTTTTCTTTTGTATTGATTGGTTTGTTTTCTTTTGAATAATAAGCTCCACACATTTGGCAGTGATTGGAAGCCAGTTTTAATATGATCTCTATTTGAACTTGCAGGATGGTATGATGGTCTCAACCTATTTCAGCTGATATAAGAATATGTTTTGTAAAAAATGCACAGCCAAATGATGCAAAACCTTGATATTGATATCTTTCCATTGTGTTCATTACCTTTTAAATGTCTTATTTGTTTAATTGAGATGCGGGAAATGGTTGGAATGTTTTTATTTTATGTTTCATTGTCACAGCATATCATAATAACCTGGTCAACTTTATTTGCTCCGGATTCTGTTACAGTCACCATGTTAATAATTTTCTTGAATAATGATAGGATGCAAGGAGGGGGGTCTTATCATAAGCCATCCCTTTAGGTTCATAAGTGTTTATTGGAATGACATCTTCACATCAAGTCACCACACTTGGAAGATGACTCTCAGTTTTCGTGAGAGGTGGAAGATCCTATCACAGGTCGGTCCATTCAGGATCTGCAGAACACTGGTGAGTAGCGTTGTCATCATGAGGTTACCAAGCCTCGACAGTGCCTTATAGTCTATATCTTTTGAATAATATCTGTATTTTCCTTTTATAAGATTCCTGTTGTATGCAAGGACAGGGGGGTCTTGTCACAAGCCATCCCTACCATGATCATGGGTTTGATCTAGACTGAAGCTATCAGCATGTGGTCATCAAGCCATGATAGCTGCCTTTAGTGTCACAGCATAAGGACAATGGGTCTCCTTACTGAGCCAGCTTGATCAGTTTCTGGATTATGTCTGTGAATGGCGCTGTCAATATTTGATTACCAAGTCAAGGCAGTGGTCCTGTATCAACAAGGTCTTATAACAAATTAAAAAAAAAAATGTATATAGTAAGAAGGACTATTGTATAATAAAACCAATTAATAAACCAAGGTGATGTGTAAATTGGATTTCCATGAGTAGTTTTAAGCATGCCCCAGGTTTACAACAAGCTGTCGATTCAATGATTGCATAATGATAAAGAAGTCTTACCATCTCTTAATCCTCCTTATCAGATTTGCATTATCTTTAACATGGTCATTGATGGGAACGTATCAATCTTATGTTTTCTTCTCATTGGTTGTCTCTTTACAAATATTTTCTAAAATTTCAGGTTGGAAAAGGCATTTGACCGGTGCACTAATCTGACTAAAAGTTTGTTTGCAGAGATAACTGGTTCTTCCCAGCCAGTCGTCATTTGTTGTGACCACAACAGATCCCATACTTTGGTTAAGAATGAGAGCCCCGATTTCAAATTAGTGCAAAGATATTCTTGCAAGTGTTCTTGTGAATATGAATTTTGAGTTTGGTTTCTGCAATTTTGTGCTTATGTCTTCGATTAGCTTGATCGTACTTCTTTCCTTAGAATTTTTTTGAGTGTTTTGATCGTAGAAAGATTCAAATTTCAAGTTCTTCATTGCTTGTTTTTTTCCTTTCTGAAATCCCCAACCCGACAATTGCGGGTTGTAGGAAAGCAATTTTCATTTGTTTGAGTTTGGTCAACCCGAAATACCTAACCCGAAAGGTGCGGGTTGTGGGAACCGTTTGTTAATAAATTTGGGAATCGTCATCCCGAAACCCACGGTTGCAGCTTTCGGATTTCGGATTCGTGTTTTTCCTCATACTTGCGTAACATGATTCTGAAGCCTGTAACCCGAAATTTTCGGGTTGCGGCTTTCGGAAATGCGTTTTGTATTTTGATCCATGTGTGCGATCCTGAAACCCACAATTTCCGGGTTGCGGCTTTCAGAAATCATGAATAAACTTCGAAATAATTCTCCTGCATCCTGCATTGCTAAATCCTCACCGTCCGTTTAGTTGATCCAATGGATGAAATTCAATTATTCCAATTTACATTGCAATGTCTTGTTTTTGCTATTATCATGGCCAGGATTCTCACTTCACTTTGCACTGCATGATCATCCTTGAAGACATGATGACTTGATAAGATTGACATGTAATGATAGTTTTCAGATGCGACATTGGATTATGCTTCATTCTGTTGAAATTGTACTTGTTATGATCCATTTTGGATTGACATGTTGCGACGTCATTTCATTCCAGTTCAAATGATTGTAATTCCAAATTCGCATGATCTTAATCATTGCAGCTCGTCACATTCAATCATTTTGATCCTCTTTAACTTATCTTAAACATGACCGCATGTATGAAGCACTTAGCTCATCATTTGAATTTGTTAGAAAGTTTTCCTGTTATGGCAAATTTTCCTTCTGACGATTTGGTGAATAACATGCAGACTGGTTGTGAAATTTTCAATGAATCTTCCATGCATGAAGAGCTTCACTCCTTGTTATTTCCTGAACCTATGTCACCACCTTTTGATACAGGTGTTCCTGATACCAACTATGGTAGCGGAGAAGAAGTTTATGAAATTATGCTAGTTTGTTCACCACCTCCTCAGAAGAACGACGAAGAAGAAAGAAGTGAATAGTTGCATGATCAAGATGACTCTATTATTCAAGATTTCATAATTAATGAAGAAGCCAATACACCACCAGCTCCCGTGAAACAAGACCCATTGTCTGATTTTACTGTTTTTGAAAGCGTTATGGATCAGCTGGGAGATTCCGTGGTGACTCAACAGGAAGGTTTGGAAGACCCGCTCTTCCCTGTTGTCGACATCTATTGAGTTGTTGCCGGATTCTATAATTTTGCTACGGGATTTTCCCGAAATTCCAAGATGACTCTTGTTCAAACTTCATCTCGAAGTGGAGGGAATCTGCTGAGTTATAATTGTTTAGATTATTATGGCTGAATTCCCTGGAATAATAGCCGGATTTAAACTCTATAATCCCTATCTTTTGGGATTCTCTTTTGTACTCCATTGTAAACCTTATTTAAGAAAGGATACTTCTCAAGAAAAGGGGTTGGAAATTTTATGTTAAGGAATCTGCAAGAGACGACTAGAGATACTTTGTTTTATCAGAGCCTTGTAATTTTGTTTACAGACTTCTTAATACAGTAAAGTAATCTTTCGAATCATCTCTTGTTTATTGTCAAGTTTCTCTGATGGTGTCTGATTTCTAATTTCAAAATTTTCATCTACAGGGTGTGTTTCCTTTGCATGTATAAATTAATGCACAGATCGATTGTATTGATTTTCCTTATGAATGATCTTTGTATAAGGATATCTTGTTAAATTTCTTTAATTAAGATACTTTCTTTATCGATTTCTGCAAACGATTCACAGCTACTCAATCAATGTTAATTTTTCAATTAACACAAAGATTATAGGTTGATCTTGGACAGGTTTAAATTACTTGAATTATCCTCTTTTAATTTTCATTAATGGATTATGATTTAAGTGAGTAAGTGCATACGCCTCTTACCATTTTTGTTAAAGTTGATAAACCCACTTATTCTTTTTGCACCAAGGTTGATCTACATGAAAAACAAGTCTTTCTTTAGCATAGGTCTAACTCAGATTAGATTCTTTTCTTAAATAGTTTAAGTTAGAGTAGACTTAGTTTTAAGCTTATGTTTTTCGTATTAAATTTTTGATCAATCGATCAAATTCATCGACTCATAGAGTGCCAGCAGAGGCCGAATATCTGTGGGAGAATTCCACACCAAACAGGCTGGGGATAGAACTGCCCTTGCGCAGGGTTTTTTGAAGTCTTTCAGTTTGGGTTTTCACCCTTTGTTGGGAGCCTTGGACCCATTCCAGCACCTTGCATTTATCCTGCACCCCTGAGGCCTCAACACAAAGTTAGTGTCCTTCTTAGAGAAATTACAACGTTCACCTTCCATGCATGTGTCTAAGCTTTTTCTTGATATTTTAATTGTTTATTTTCTTTAATTGATACTTATGTTAGTGAAAACGATAGTCAAATACCATTTAAACAACAATAATCAAACCACATTATCATCAAAATAGTGATAAGATTATTTGCTACATTTAATTCTTCACATTCTTATCTTTAAGGAATCAAGAATCCAATCTATCACATTTAATTACTCTTCCAACATAAATTAGCTCCAAATATGTTATGATTATAGCAAAGCATATTAACAATAAAGGTGATGAATTGTTTTCTACCGACCTTTCCCTTATATGAGTTCTAGACATGTAAAGCAATGCGGTGAATAGTTTGATAGGAGATATTTTGGATAGTTATGTGCCATGGTAGAAGGGACTAGGAATAGGGAATAGGGATAGGTTATTTTATCTGTATAGTGATAGATAATATGGTCATTTTTTTCATAAAGAAAAACTAGTTCCATTAATATATTTGTCCACAAATCCAATAAAGCCTACGAAGCCTTGTGTCGGCTAATCCCTATGTATCATTTAATCTCTTTGTATCACTACAATCCAGAATCATAATATGTCTCTTAGATTTTATGTATTGTGATTAGGGTTGAAATTTGACGTCCTATCTTTTACATGAAGAAATTTTTATATGACGTTTTAATTTTAACATTGCCTTTCAGTTGACGTTTAAATTTTCATTTTATACGTTGCCTTTCAGTTGTCATAATAATAGTTTTTTTTTTTTTTTGAAATAACATTTATAATAACTATATGAAACATTGAATTCTCATATCTTGCCTCATATAATACAAAAATAAAAAGTGTACAAAAATATAATAAACAAAAAAAACATAGTAAACATAATGATTAAACCAAGCACACACATAATGACAAAGAATGTTTACCTTCAAAACCTTTAAATATAGGACTCTTCACAAGCAATACAATCTGCCATTACCATGAGCCACCAAATACCATGGGTTCGACAAACCATGACCAAGTCAAATTTACCTAACAAGGAGAGACAACCACAACATGACAAAATCAAAATTTCAATATTAGAAATAGAAATATAAAGAGACTATATATATATATATATATATATATATATGAGCTTTAGATATAGATATTAATGACGTGTAAAATAAAAATGCACTTCAAAATGACAAGTGAAATTAAAATTCAAACTTCATTAATGACGTTTAATTTTATGAAGAGGTGGTATTTTGACGTGTAAAATGGAAAATGACGACTATTTACCCGTAAAATTTCAGCACTGATTGGGACCAGTCAATGGCTAATGTAAGGGTCCATGAGGTCCTTTCGCATCTCGCAACTCTAAGCATTTTGAATATGATTACTAGTTAGTATAGACATATGAGATATAATGCTAAGAGTGCTATCATTGATGGACCAGTGCCCAGAAATTGATATTAAGAGCCACATCCTGTTGTTTCACTACATGAAAAGAGGGAACCATAAGGGACACTTTCAACAATAAATCACAGGCAAACAATCATCATTTGATGAAATGAAATAGTGATTAGTATACTAGATCTTCTACTTGAACCTATGCTACTTTGGCTAATGTTGATGAAGCAACCAGAAAAACTGGCCCATCTATTAATATGTAATCAACCAGAAAAATTGACCCATCTATTGGTATGTCCACCTCTACGACCAAAATTAGAACAAGATCTCAACTTGTTGGTGGTGGATATACCTTTGGTCTCCTCTCTACCATTTTTTCCTTTACCTATTAAGATCTGCGCTATGCTCGGATGCCTTGGTGACCACTAATGGCGAAACCCTAGCGTTTGGAAGGGAACCATGGACTAGCCGGCCCTTTGCAGACCTACGATAGTGGGTTCAACAAGGTTCTGGGCTCTTGGTTTTTTACTCTGCTACTATTTGTTGGGTTTCTGGATGGTTTTATAGCTGTGGATAGTCCTTGTTTTGTCTTTTGTTATGGGGTTACTCTGCCCTTTGTTTTGTCTTGTCCTTGCTCTGTAGAGTTTTCAAGGGCCTTGGAGTCCGTTCAACATTTACTATTGAACCTAGTACCAACCAGGTAAATCAAGTGGGAAGTCGATATTGTTTTATTTTATTTTTTCTCCTTTCTGTTGTAGTCTGGGTCACGTGACGAGGGTTGACTTTGGAGTTTTTTTTGTCTCCTGATTTTTCATTCCATTTGCTGGGAGGGTGGTCTAATGGAAAGGGTTTCACGGGTTGTCTCTGTTTTTCCTGGTTTTTTTTAACTTATTTTGAATGCTGGTGTTAGTTCAATCTGGGGGCATGGGACAGGGTGAGGTGGTGGAGGATTTGGTTGCTCATGCTCCATCTATTAAGGGAGTCTTGTCAAACCCTGGGGAATACGTGCCTTATGATCCTAGCTCCCTTTCACTTGCTACAGACTCATTGGGGGGAGATGCCCTGGTTCTTCTGAGGAAGAAGTTTGCTAGGGTTTCTCAGAAGAAGGACTTGGGGGTTTTTCGGGAAGGCCATGTTCACAAAAACCATACAAAGTTGCGCTTTGAACGGGAGAAGAAGGGTAGACCTTTATGTGTCTTAGGAAAATATATTATGATGGATATGATCTTGCCCTTGAGCGAACGGGCGTTGCTTGGAAGATTCGAATACATTCGGCTCACCAGGTCTGAGAGTTATTTATGGATCTGGAAAGGATGGAAGCCCTTCCACTCAAAAATCCTTAGGGTGTTGATTTTAGCCAATGGATGGATTATGTTCCAGTTCCTCTCTGAAGAAGATCAGGATAGTATTCAGGATCGTTTCTGGGTCTACGACATCGGGTCGCTGGTCTTGTCAAGGTGGCATAGTGGGTTTGATCCTTGTACTAAGAAGCTTCATAAGTGGCATCTGTGTACCATATTACCTCGCTTTCCCCTTCATTGCTGGAATACTGGTGGGTTCATGGTTGTAGCCAACTATTTTGGGTGTTTCATCTTTATGGAAGAAGAGTAGCTTATGGGGGCTGAGCGACGTTCGCTGAGGATGTTGGTGGAGCTTGACTCTTCTGAGGGGTTGTCGAGCGAGCTGGAGGTGGTCTGGGAGGGGGGATCATTTATCTAGTAGATTGACTACTAGAAGGTCCCCTTTTGTTTCCATCAGTGTCAAAAAGTAGGACACTCGAAAGATCAATGCGGATCCTCGTTGGACGTTGATGGTTGCTCGACAAGTGATGATGATAGGGCTAGAGTGGTTGATGATGGTTTTTGGGATACTTTACCACTATACCATTCATCGACCCCAGCGTTGTTGGGTAACTTTGTGCAATCTATTCCATATTTATTGAAGTTTATTTAATTGGATGATATTGTAAAGGATCTTCCTTTTATTCATAACTTTGGGTCATTTAGTGACTCTTTGGATTCAGGGGAGTCTGATTTACCATCTTTCCCTAAGGAGGTGTCCCCATGGAGTCGGAGCTATTTTTTATTAAGGATGCTGCAAATCCTCTCGAGGATTCCCATTAGCATTTGGGCCCACCCACTTTACCTCCCCCCATATCCTCTGTCAAGCATCCTTCAGGAGTGACCGTTCATGAGAGTTTGGGTATCCTTATTCCCCCCTCACCCATTCCGGATCACTCTGATCTTTCCCCACCACGACAGGATGTCAACTTATTTTCGTTGAAAACCTATTCCACTAAACCAAAGGTCGAATTCTTGATGTACCCGATTTCCTCTATTTCAAAAGGGAATGTGACAATCCGAAAATCTAGGAAGAAGAAGAAGGAATATGCACATAATGCGGGGGGGCCTCTCCGGTTGTACCAACTGCATGTTTGATAAATCCTCTTATGTCCTCACTTTTTGAAAAAGAACTTTGTCGCTTCTCTCCTCCTCGGGATCTTAGAGATGTGTCAGACCATGGTCGGGTTACCCAATGGATTTAGTCACCTTCAATGTTAGAGGGATGGGAAGGCGCCCAAAAAGAGTTTCCCTTAAAAGGTTCGTGGAGGTGGTTCACCCTTCTATGATCCTGATACAAGAGACTATGTGTAGTGTGATTGATGCCTCTAGCTATTTTTTGAAGTTGAAGCCTTTTTGGCATGTTCGTGCTTTAGATGCGTGTGGTCATTCTAGTGGAACCTTGGTGGCTTGGGACCCTATGGTGGCATATTTCAAGTCATTTTCGTCTTGTGCAGGTATTTTGGTGGAAGGCACATTTAGGGGTTTTGAGCAACAGATCCATATTTTGAATGTGTATGGTCCCTATAACTTGCGCAAGGATTTCTGGGTGAAGATATTTGAGACAGGTATTCTGAATGAGTCTTCTCTAATTTTGGAAGGTGACCTCAATTTGACGTTGTGTCGATATGAAATTTGGGGGTCCAGTAGGACTACGAATCCGCTGGCATATTTTTTCTCTGGTTTGTTCAAGAATGCTAAGCTGGTGGATGTGGTTCCAAAAACTTTATACCCGACTTGGTCTAATGGGCAATGTGGGTCGGCCAAAATTGGTAAGCGACTAGATCATTTTTGGATGGCGGAAGACCTTTGTGATCATTTGGGAAAGTTTTGGTCTCGGTCTTATGTGGTGGGCATTTCGGATCACAAGGCTGTGATTCTTCAGCTGGATTTCTGAGCTCATCCTATTTCTTACCCCTTCAAGTTTAATCCCGGTTTATTGATGGATTTAAGTTCTGCACTTGTATTCGTTTGACTTGGGTGGATTTGAATTAGAAGGTGTGGGCTTCCCTGTAAACTACATTTGCTGAAAGCTTTGGTAAGGGTTTGGGTGAAGGAAAAAAAGTTGGAGGATCAAAACATGCTGATGGACATCGAGGAGGAAATTCAAGTTGTTTCTTTTCATATGGAAGTGTCATCTGGTTCGGAGGAGCATCGTGCCCATTTGGCTAAGCTGTTTCAAGCTAAGGAGAGGTTCTTGGAGCAGGATGAGAAGGAATGGCAACAAAAAAGCAGGCCATTTATCTCAAAGCCAACAACCAAAACACTAAGTTTTTTCAGTGTTTTGCTAACCAAAGGCATTTGATGAATGCCATCTGGGATGTAAAGTTGGATGGTGATAAAATGGTTTATGATGATTTCTCACTTAAAGGGGAGACGAATAAACATTTTACTGGTGTGTATTCAAAGAAAAAGGACCCTAGTATGTGTCACCATCTTGATACCATTGGAAACTTCTCGAGGTATTTCACAAGCGAGGAGGTAAAAGAGATCGAGAGACCTGTGACCTTGGAGGAAGTTTTAAAAACACTTAAGCTTTTCATTCGTAATAAGAGCCCGGGGCTCAATGGTTGGACGGTGGAGTTTTATATTTTTTTTTTGATATGTTTGGGGAGGAACTGACTTCTGCTATTGAGGAATCAAGGTCCAAAGATTGGATTCCCAATTTCGTGAATCAAACTCGTATCACTTTGATTCCAAAGGTGGATAAGCCTAGGGTTTTCGACGATTATAGGCCCATCTCGCTCTGTAATTTATGCTATAAAATTATCTCTAAACTTATTGTCGAGAGAATTAAACCGGTCCTGGGCAAGCTTATCTCCAAGGAACAATTTGATTTTTTACCGAACCAGCAAATTTCTAATGCGGTGGGGGTGGCGCAAGAATGCTTACACTACATTAAGATGAAGCGGTTGAGTGCTTTAATTTTAAAGCTTGATCTCAAACAATCCGATGATTGTGTTGATTGGGATTATCCGTGCCTCATTCTTATACAAATAGGTCTTTTGGTGGATGTGGTTAAATGGATCCATGCTTGTTACTCGACCACCAGTTTCGTTGTTCTCATAAATGGGTCCCCATCATCTTTTTTCCATGGGAATAGGGGGTTGTGGTAGGGTTTCCCGTTATCCCCTTATATGTTTATTTTAGCAACGGAAGGACTCTGTGATTTGATCAACAAGCCAAAATATCGAGGATTTATTTCAAGTATTAGAGTTTCCAGAACTATGTTCATTTCACATCTGTTATTTGTCGACGATGTGCTTCTTTTGGGGGCGGGAACAAAAGAGGAGTGGTTTCAGTACCATGCAATATTAAAAATCGTTTGTGATGCTTCTGGGTTGTGTATTAATGCAACAAATTGCTATTTTACATGTAAGTGCGATGATTTGTCTACCTCTTCTTATATTTCTGAGTTGTTCCCATATGAGAAAAGAAACCTGGAGGAAGGTTTCAAGTACCTTGGTTTCTCCATTAAGACAAATTCCTCTGTGGATGTTGATTGGAACTAGATGGTTTAGAAGGTATCTAGGAGGATTAATTCATGGGCGTAAAGATGGTTGACGTTGGGGGGTAGACTCATTTTGATACAATCTATGTTGCTTTGTATCCTGGTCTATTGGTTCACATTATTCGATATCGCTGTGGGTGTACTGGATAGAATGAGGAAGATTGTTTTTTGTTTTCTGTGGGGTGGTCGGCTGGGAGCATCTTTCCTACTAGAGGATTTTGTCCCGTCTGTGACATCTGGGAGGATGGGGCATTAAACGATTGAAGGATTTCAATAGATCTCTCTATGCAAAAAAAAATTGGTGGGTATTATTTGATAAGGGACTTTGGGGTTCTACTATTTGGGCCAAATACATGAAGGGCCTAGAGCCTTGTATGTGGTTCTGATCTCATGGTTCTCTTCTTGTCAACTATTCGGCGATTTGGCGTAGCCTTATGAAAGATCTCCCATTATCAATCGCTCTTTATGTTTGGAGGTGGGCCACGGGGTCCAAATTTTTGTTGGTATTGATTTGATTCTTGGACACATGGATCATTTCATGTTATATGGGGATCTTATACATGAGTTACATGATGGGGGTTATTTTGTTCTAAAACAAGTGATCCTTCCTTCTATTGGTTCTACTTATAGGTGGTTGACGGCTTCAGATTTGGGTCTATCCTCTGCATTATGGAAAGAGTGGGATGACTACATGTTTTCTTTGATTGAAGTGGGGATCCATTTGATGGAGGTGCCAGATAATTTGGTGTGGGATGATAATTTGCTCCAAGGATCAGTTTCAGCCAAATTGGCATATGAGACTCTATTGAAAGATATGGGAGATGGAGTGGTGCCTATTATAGGTAAATTAATGTGGAGTAATAAACTTCCGCTCAAATTTGGATGCTTCATTCAGCTATGTATGCAAAATAAGATCTTGACCTAGTCGAATTTGCAAAGTCGTGATTTCTGTGGACCCAGGATGTGTATTTTATGCAGGTGTGGTTCTGAAGATATTGATCATTTGTTTGGAGGATGTGTTTTTTTTCCAGAGGGTGTGGGCCTTGCTCAGAATTAGATGGCAGAAGCTTCCTGTTTGGGATTGCAAGTAAATGCCAATTTGTTTGTTTGTTACAAGAATTCGGTTGTCGGTGCCCTCATTTCCTTTTGCACTATGTTGGAAATTTGGAGGGCTCAATGTGGTATGTTGTTTCGTGGATTCAGGCCATGTGAGGACCTGATTGTTGCTAGGACATGTGCATGCAATTTAACAATTGATAAGGCCCCAGGTTGTGATTATGTTCGTGCGCCTCTATTCGTGGACGATCATGTCTCTTTCCCTTTTGGTTTCTTCGATGGCGCAGCACAACATGGCATTTGTGGAGCAAGTATGGTTATAAAACTCTCTAGGAATCATTTTTTTCATCTCCAATTGAAAGTTGGCAGTGGTTCGAATACCAGGGCAGAACTTGTGGCTCTGTGAGGGCTTCTTTGGTTTTCCATGGAGAAGGAAATTACGTTGACACACATCTTTGGGGATTCTCAATGCATTATTGAGTGGGCCATGGGGAAGTATTTTTTGAGACCTATTCTACTCAAACACTGGATGCAGTGATTTCATCGGTTGATCCTTCGTTTTAAGGACTTACCTTTCTCACATATTTTTCACTGCCACAATGGGGAGGTTGACAGAATTTCAAAGTTGTCCCTGGGGTCGATGGATGGTAGGATTTAATTTAAATAATTCCAGGCTGGTGCTCTGGTTCGATAACACTTTTTAGAGACTAGCTAGCTGGCATTTGGCAATTAGATTTCAGACTTGTCTGTATATATGGATTTTTTCTGTTAAAGTTTTTTGGTATTTTTACATAGGAGGAGCACTTTGGCTGAAGTGACTATGATCCTTTTCATCCTTGTGACCTTATGGTTTCAACAATGTTATCTTTGAGCATTGTTTATCATCCGAACTTTGGTGCGTTTGAATACGAGAAGATCTCACTACTTGTATTCACGATACATGTAATTTTTTGTTACATCTTTTTCTTTTTTAATAAAAAGGTGTTTTGTTTTCTTCTTTGAAAAAAAAACTAAGACCAATAGTTGAAGAACTATCGAATGGAACGACCTCTACTACTAGAGAAATACTGGGTCCAGCTAAGTAATATATCCTCACCAAGGACCAATTTCGTTTTCTATTAATGAATTTTAACATATTTCTTGGATCGAGATCCCCTATCCCCTTACACACTTGTTTGTGGCTTGAATGAAGTCTCCCATACAATATTATTCATTATATTATTCCCCTAGTTCTACTTGGGCGGGTTTCTAGCCGGGATTTTGTAACTATGGAGAAAATTGAAAAAAAGGGTTAAGTAACTATGCATAAAATTGAAAAAAAAAGCAATAGTGGTGAAAAAAAAACAAATCAACTCAGCAATTTATCTAGCATTGGTGGGTCCATACCACTTTTGTCGTCCTAGAGACCCCAAATTTGCAAGTGGGTTCTTTTCTTTTGTCGCTTTGGAACCTTTTCCTCCATGGTATATGATATCCTCTCCATGTGATATCGTGCTAGGGCTCACTAAGGATTTCAATATCAATGGTTCTGATGGGGCTGATCGGTTCTGGTAGATGGGCCTGATTGGGTCTAGTGAGGTTGGGGTCCCAATATATTTTGTTTTGGTCATGTATTTTGTGTTTTTTAATTATGCATGTTATGAATTCTTGTTTGTTTGTTATATCTATATATATATATATATAATATCATTTTTAATGTTTTAATTTAATAAAATTATCAAGTCAAGTTAAACATATCAAATTTGGCTAGATATATTGGTGTGTTCATTTTATTATTGTATATTTTCTATTATTTTACTATTGCGATGAATTGTTCAATGGAATATCAACGATAACATACAGATCACACTAGTATCAAAACAATTTTCTTTGGAGTTTTGTAGAATATTGCAAGATATGGAAATCAATGTAAATAAAGTGGTCTCAAACCGTATCCAAGGTGGATGCTTACACTAGAATCCCAAAGGACAATTCAAGGTAGAGATTTGAAAGACTATAAGAAAAAGTCTTTGACATCTCCTATAATATGGTGATATTCATGTCAACTTTACAGAAAAAGTTTGGACCTTTAATTTTGTGGATGCCAACAAATTTAATTAAAAAGTTGGATATAATAGAAAACATAAAGATAAAAAAGATCCAAGAAGGATCTAGATAAAGGGAGAGAAAATTCAAGAATCACATACTCCTAGCCTTTATACACCAAACCCTTTGATGCTACGGAGTTGAATCAATGTGTGGAATATGTATAAGTGTCCTTTATTATCCATAAAATAAGTGAAGAGTAGAACATATTGTTTTCTTGATTAGAGATAGAGATCCATGACCAAACATGGTAGGAAAGCTATACAAAGACATTTAAACTAGAGGGGTAATCCACTTATAACTAAGTTGTGAATTCATTTGATCCTTATAGGATATCTCTTCAACTCTTTGGAAATCATCGTTGATTTGAGATAAGTGTCCCAAAAATCACCATCAACGTCTATGGTGCTTATCAAATCCTCCTTCTAATGCAATTGGTTGAACTTCAATTTCATTGTTAATGTTAGAAGTTGTCTCAACTACTTAAGATTTGTTACAGTCGTTGACACCTTTATAGGCTTGCATTTTATGTAACAAAATTTCAATATTTGTTAAGGGCTCTTGAATGTCTAAGAGTTCTACTAATAAATATGCCTTTAATGTTTATATGCATTGTTTTACATCATTTGCAACTAATGCATAGGAAACCAATAAAACCTCTCGGTTTTCATTTTTCAAGTTAGTAAATAGAATATATAACATTTATTATGTTATTTCAGTGTTATCATCCAAAACCAAATTCATAATACTTTGCATTGAGGAAAAAATATATTTTCACTTTGATTCTCACTAGTAGTTGCAAGAAAACATTTGAAGACTGAAATGGTCACACTTGAGGTGGAGCATGAGAATGTGTAACCTAACGTTAGCAAGAGTTACTAAAACTATTAGTATCCTCTCAAATGAGTGTATGATAATTTAATCTATCCCTTGAAAGCTTCCAATTAGTAGTCAAAATATTTCCTTCATTAAATAGTTTCCGTAAAGTGCTTCAACCACTCGTATTTTAGTGATTTTGCTAATACAATTAACAACATTAACCTTGACATCATGGTCCTTGTTCTTTAAAATATTTGGCTTTAGGAATGCACCTATTGATCAAGACATTGCATCTAACATTGTCTCAAAACATAACCATTTCACCATAGATAAATAGGTCTTCAATTGCTTCAAATCACTAAGCAATCCATCCTTGCATTGAGGCAAGTATTCAAGGACTTTCTAAGCTAAAAATTTTATTTGCAAGTTCATTATTGTCCATATTTGCATCATCAAAGTTGTGACAGATATTCATTGCAATTTTGACTAATGAAGAACTTCATCATAAGTGCAATGATCATCGAGCACCCAAAAATGTATCAAAATTTTAATAATACTTAGTAATTCCCGATGGCAAGATCTATTTTATTTATACTGTCGAAATATATCATTGGAAATCGACCCCATATGTCGTAGTGTGGAGAAGTATCAATGAAAGTTAAGCACTTGAAGATAGAGAAATAGGCAGAAGGAAGAAGCCAACAAAAATTAGTATGAACAAGTTGCAAAGGGTTCGAGGCTTGCCAAGAGGCACGTTTGTCAAAATTGCCCCAATGATGTTTTCCAAGAACACACCTAGGACAAACACCATCTCTACAAGAAAAGAGAGGAAAAAAAATCACCATTTTTTTATTACATAGATGGTGCAATGGGTGATAGTTTAAATCAAAAAATCACTCATGCCAAAGTTTTCTCAAGTGATCGCTATGAGCAATAAAAACTAAGAGAAAAGGATATGACCCAAAGTTGTTAAACCTGTACAATCTAGTAATACAATCAACAATTCATGTTGTTGTGGCATACTTAGGATATTTCAAATCCTTGATTACATCTTGTTGATGTGTAAAATCTACATTCTTACCTTCACTAGAATGAGCGATTGGATAGACAGACAACAAATTGTAAGAAAGACTTGGAACATATAATACATGTTTGAAATTACCATCATCTAGTTGAATTTTTCTAGGTCCTACACTAAGAGATCTATCATCACCAAAATATATTTGTTTGGTCTTACATTCATTTAGAGAAGAAAAAATGGTTTTATCCTTGGTCATATGATAATATGCTCCAAAATCAATGAGCCACTTACTAGAAGAAAAAGAAGAAGATGCATTCAAAAAGAAAACAAAAGCAGAAAGTGCATCGCCATGAGAAGAAGAGTTAGAGTAAGAATCAATATTGATGTTATGTTTCTTCATTGCTACTTCCAAGTCTTCCATATTATTTAAACACTTAGATTCTACATGACCATCTCACCCACAAAAATTGCAGTTCCATTTAGTATTCTTTCCATTCAATTTAGTGCATTTATCACCATATGTGTAGTGTATTTCTAAGAGGGTTTGGGACCCTTGTTTTTCTTATTATTGTCATGGTTTTTCTTCTTTGGAATCTTGGATTTATCCTTTTCTTATGCCATTAAGGATTTTTTATATATACGTGCAGTGCTAATTATTACACCAATATGTAAGTGTTTATCTTCTTTGATGGAGTAAAAAGTAGATAAAAAACAAAATAAGGAGGACCAATCTTAGAAAGAGTAACGTAATCAAATTTCTTTTATGGCTTAGGTATCTTACATTCTTCAACTAAGATTCTGAGGTTTTGAATTGAAATAGATAGTCTTGAATAAAAAATAATAACTTGGATTTAAAGAAACCAACTAATTTTCAAATTGGTGACCTCAAATATCATTGTGTTTACCAATTACAACTTCCATTTTTCCCAAGCCATATTGGTGGTGTTTCAATTCCTTGATCCATTTATGTTAAAATCTTAAGTTAAAATTTTAACCAAAACTTTTATCCTATTTTAAGTTAAAATCTCAATAAACGTCATTGCACAGGTTTGATCCAATTTTAAGTCAAAACCTTAATAAACGTCATCGCACATTAAACTTGGATCCTTAATAAACGTCATTACATTCCACGTTAAATTTGGATTATTGTAAAATTCTTAGTGGAGCTTTAAAAAGTTATTGTGAAACGTCTCTCCTTACGGCTGAAAGTTCTAAAAAATTATTGTGAAACTCTTTTATTTGTGAAAATGCTTTTCCAAGTGCCAAATTACTTTGGTCATCCTTGACGACCTGGTGCCTAGCCATAGATGAATAATAATGCACAGAAATATTAAAAAACTGTCCAATATTAATTTTATATATAATATAAAAAGATCAGATAATATATTTCCATCTTCATCCTGCTGTTCTCGCCTATATAATGGTTGCGTTTCTCATCCAGATTACAAAAGACGCCATCATATTGTTGCAAGCCTTTAATCTTTTCGTCATGTCTGCTGTGCCCCAAATCTCCTGGAGACACCCAGTAGTCCGCCTGGGCCGAAAATCAACGGTAATCCCAGCTCGTCCCTCACAACCCCAGCAATGCAAACTCTGCCCTTCCGATTTGCAGATGCTCTGCTGCGATTACATTCAGAAAGGCCTTTTATACGACCTGCCCTCCGCCCATCAGCACTTCGTTTCTGTGGTGGAGCTTCTCAAAAAGAGCCTCTCGGAGGCCCTCGTCTACTTCTACCCGTTGGCGGGAAGGCTGATCACTTCTTCGGATGGTGTTGTGTATATCGACTGTAACGATGCCGGCGCGGATTTGATCGAAGCATCTGCGCCAGATGTCGGGATTCAAGAAATAACGGGGGCAGAGATCGGTCCGGTCGTTCGGCAATTGTTTGCCCTCGATGGCGCTAACAACCTTAACGGTCATTTTCTCCCTTTGCTGGTGGTCCAGGTGAGTCCATTCACTTTTAAATCCTAAAATCCTATGTCCCGATGATATTCATATAGGCAATATACCTCTCTTTTCTTTTTGTTTTGACAATGAACTCACTGATTTTCTGTTTCTGTTTCTGTTCTAATCCTTGCTTTCTAATTTGGATTATGATCAGGTAACGAAGCTGAGAGATGGAGTCGCTATAGGCTTCACAATCAACCACGCAGTCGTAGACGGGACTTCACTCTGGCATTTCATAAACTCATGGGCGGATCTCTGCAAAGGACTGCCCACAATCTCTCAGCCGCCTCTTCACGGTCGGTGTTTTGACATAAAAGGCTCCCGCATAGCTCTCAACCTGCCTAAAACCCAAACGCTGGACAAATTCTCCCCGCCTGCGCTGAGCGAAAAAATATATCACTTCAGCAAGGAGACGATCTCGAGGCTAAAGGACAGAGCTAACCGGAATAATTCAAAGGATCCAATTACAATCTCGTCCTTCCAGGCACTCTCTGCACACATATGGCAGGCCATCACACGGGCTCGTGGCCTGCATCCCCACGAGACGACGACGTTCAAGCTCGCAGTGAACTGCCGACCGAGATTGATACCTCCGTTGCCTTATTCATACTTCGGCAACGCCATCCAAATCGTTAGCACCACGGTCACGGCAGGGGAGCTCCTGGCCTGCGATATCTCTTCCGCAGCATGGTTGCTGCACCGAATCATATGGCCACACCGAGATGGAAACATCAGGGTGGAGCTGCAAAGATACAAGCAGCATCGAACTGTACTGAAGTTGGATAGAACGATCCGCGATAACAGTGTGATGATGGGAAGCTCTCCAGGATTTCCAATGTACGACAACGACTTTGGATGGGGAAAGCCCGTAGGCGTAAGAAGTGGTTGGGCAAACAAGTTTGATGGCAAAATGTCTGCATATCCGGAGAGGGAAGGAGGAGGAGGCGTGGATGTAGAGATTTGTCTTATGCCTCATTTCATGGCTGCCCTGGAGACTGACCCACGGTTTCTTTTCCCTTGAACAGTTCACCGGCTCTATTATTGGCTTCTGTTGTTGTTATACATGTTTGAATGCATGCTGAGGACGGACGGTCTGTATCCTCTCGCTTCTTCCTCTGACATGTTGGTTGCAGACCTTGGATAAGTATTTTTAATCTATTTAATTAGATTATGAAGCTCTTACATAGAGCGGTGCGTTATAAGTTAAGTGCAGTCAAGTTATCTTTATTTCACTTAAATTAAAATATTTTGATATAGATTTTTTTATAATTATTTATTTTGAAGTCAAGTTATCTACGTATGCCTTTTTTAAATCAAAATTAAGATATTTTTTATATATTTTTTTTATAACTATTATTTATTTTGAATTTGAAATGATGACCATAAAATAAATTTTGACAATATACTTGTTTTGTTTTTTTGGAATCTAGGAAGAGGACTATTCCTCATCTACCCCAAATTGTAAAATATAAACACCTAAAAATATAACTATTTACAACCGTAAATAATTTGTATTATATTTTTATAAAAATCATAAAAATATAATTATTAAATAATTGATAACAAAATGAAATAGTATATAGACTTCAAATAGTATATGGAATGTTGTTTAGTTCAAGGTAGTTGAGGTATTGCTTTATCGTGCTCATGTTCATTAATTGAGTGTATCAAGAGTTTGGGTGATAAGTGATGTGTTTTTGTTTCTCTCAACAAATTTGTGCAACTTCATTATATTAATAATAAAACCACATTCACCCAAGCATAAGCCTTACATAAACAAATGTAGTTCATAGACCGTAAAACAAAAAATATCACTAAGTAGCAGCAAACCGTGGTTGTTCATCAGACAAAATCCAAAAAACTATCTAAAAAATCATTTCGACAAACCAAAAAATTCAAGAAACATCATTACTTTAAACCACCAAATCTCTAAAAATTGTAGAGATATAACCCCTGCAAACTAGATAAGGGTTGAATATTGAGGGGCGGCCCCAATCCTAAAAAAGAACCATCGTTAAATGGGTTGTTCTTGTGAGAGCCGAGCATGATGAGAAACCTTAAAAGTACCATGACAACCAGCTTTTACTTGTTGTACCATCTAATCCCTTGCAAGAGACAATGCTGAACAACAACGCCTTAGACTATGAGAGCAATTAGAGTGGCTCTGCATGAGACCACCTTGAAACCTATCCTTAAGGCCGACGCAAATTGGTTTCTAAGGCCTAAGAAGATAGTGGTGCAGATCAGTAACAATTCCAATATTCAATCTCGGTTTAGATGCCATACTAGTCTTGACAGACTTTATGGGAGACTGAACCCCCACATCAATCCCATCCAACTCCACCAAAGGGGGAAGATCCAGAACAAAACCTGATACCAAAGAGGACATGGAGGATGGATAAATACTAGAAAGCACATGCTTCCCCACAATATTTGAATAAATAGAGTCTTCAACATTAGATCGAGAACTGTAGGCTTGAGAAAGGCTGGAGTCCACCAGGTCAAGAAATGAAGCATTGAAAAGATATGTTCGAAAATGACCACAGTGTTGTGCAGATAAAACTCCATTAATAGAGGGCATGCCCGACCTATGATCAATCACAAGAGAGGGAGGAGAAATATACTCACTACACTCCTTGGGTCGCAACCCACAACACTATGCAAATAGAAAATCCCTAGCTAAAAGCACATCCAACAAACAACCAGTCACTGGGGAGGGAGGATATTTGTGCTTACCACACTTCTTTGGACGATGTGCAATTGAGGATGGAGAGCATCCCCTAAAACATCATCCAAATATGCCTCATCAACATCATCTTGTACCTGGATCGTGAGATGAGGGACGAATGGATCTATCGCTCCATCAAAATTCTCCATGGTACCAAGAAACAATGCCAGAACCATAATGGGTTGAAGGCTAGCTTGATCAAATCTATCCAGGGGAGCTAAAACCAAGACCGATTATGCAAAAGATACATAAACCCCATAAGATGTCAGGGTCATCAATTCCATAGTGGTACTAGACCCTCAACACTCCAAGGTCCACATGAATAGTGTATCTATGAAACATAATAGAAGGGATGTCTGAAGCCTGGGGAGGCGATTCATTAACAGGTAAAATGACCTCATCTAACACTGCCCCAACCACGATTGAATCCTTGGGATGACCAGAAATGGAGGAATCTGGATCCTGTAGAGAAGAAACCTTAGCCCCACCCACTTCCAACACCAAATGAGGAAAATCCAAATCCCCTACCCCTTTGGGACGATGAAATAAATGAGGCACTGTCGGAGGGCTAGCAACGAAGTGATGAAAAGGGAAAGTGCAGGATTTCAGTAGGTATCCATACTTGTGACATCTTAAGCATTGGAAGGGAACTATGGCATAATCCAACTTTTGGATGTAGGAATGTCACCTTTCCTAATGGTGATCTTAGTAGCCAGCTTGTCCCTCATATCTATATTAAACAAAACTCATGCCAAAGTCATAACCCCAGTGCTATGGAAACTCATATCCGCATTAATGAAAGACCCAATTCTTTACCCAACAGAGAAAATATTTGCTCCATCCATAGCTCATGTAGAAAACCTAGTAGAAGAACCTAGATGGGTTTGGCGGAAGTTTTCTCATGCTTAGCATTGAAAAAAGGAGTCATGTTGAAGCTTCATCACCACCAATCCCCAAGTCCATACCCCAGCCATTATTGTGCATACATCCTCAGAATTCCTGAATGTGACTCCCACCCACCCCTTTGTCAAAATAAAACTATCTAGAGAGTAATCGAGCACACTAGACCAATGAGAAACAATCCACTCCTTCAGGGTTTTGTGGACCATATTTCTTCCTGCAAATCGACCCACCATAGTGGTTTTAGAGGGCGTTAGAACATTGCTCATCCTCTCCAAGCACTAAGTTAGACGGTTTGTGATTCAACTTAACGCGGGATTTCTAAGAGTCCTGGGGGATACCATCGTGCTTCATTTAAAGCCCACAAACCATCAACCAAATGAAGTCCGCAAGGATTTACAACAAAACTAAGATGAGGGGCATATCACTACCATGATTGCATCATGTGGAAGCAAGAGAATAATGCCCAAAGCTCCTCACAAAACTAGCAAGAATAAAAAATACCCAACAAAAGCCAAAAACACAAGGTCCTAAACACAACTAAAAGAGAAGCAAAACCCTTACTAGAAGCTCTCGAGATAAAAACAAAAGGCAATAAAGTGGCACATGACCACTCCAACTCTCTAATGTCATTTCAATTGACCATAGCACATGCCAATTAAACAAAGTGTTAAGTTACGACTAGTCTTAAGCTGTTTCGAATTGTTTCAATTGACCATGGAACACAATAATTAAACAAATGGTTAAGTTACAATACAAGGTTAGATTAAATAATTCTTGAAACAAATCGAATTTTCAAATTCCTATATTGATTAAACAAATGGAATTTCCAAATTTCTATATTGATTAGCGTGATTCAACCAAATTTGTTAACTACGCTTCAATCATAGACGTGAATAAAAAGCAGCAAGGAAATGATTCCTAGGCTTAAGTATTACTAAGTATTTAGGGGTTTGCATTAAAAAGATAAGGAAAGGATTCAACGGCTTGCAATCAAATGACTAAAAGATGTTCATGCAAAAGATATTGTTAATCATTTTTTAATTTTGAGAAAAATATGAAAGTAATTATTAGTATTATATGAATTTACGGTTCAATCTTGTTTTTATATATATTGTGGGTATGAAATAGATTAACAACGTAGAAAATGGATCAGAGAAAACAAAGTTTCTTGGTGCCCACATGAGTAGGAGTGGAAGAAGCTTTAAGTTGTCCTTAATAAACATTGCATTTTGGTCATTGCTCGCTAATGTTTATAATAATGAAAAGTGCTCGTTAATTACAATGGTTCTTCTTGATTTGGAAACAAGCCCTACATTTGAATGGTATTTTGACTTGGTTGATATTCATAATCTCACATTGGAAAATGTAGTTTATTGTCATTGCAAAAGTAAATGTGTATTGTGTGAATTGGTTGAGGTGAGAAGAGGGGTAAAGTGATGTGAATATGAGATGTTCAAAGTTTTTATCTTTATGACTAAAATCAAAGGCTTAAATTGAGAACAATGAGTAAATGTGTATTGTGTGAATTGGTTAAGGTGAGAAGAGGGGTAAAGTGATGTGAATATGAGATGTTCAAAGTTTTTTTCTTTATGACTAAAATCAAAGGTTTAAATTGAGAACAATGTGTAAAGGTTGATGCACAGTGGAAACTATCATTTAGTTTTTGGCACTTAACAAGTTACATAGGTGGAATTAGGTAACAAGCTACATAGGTGGAATTAGGTTGAATCTCGGTTGGAATCCAAATTCAAGTACTCTCTAGCTTTCATGGTTAACATGGTTGTTTCTCATCTAGAAATTCCCAACGAGATCTTATTGTCTCCCCCTTCCTCGCTCTTTGTTTTTACTTAGGACTTTTATTTTATTTACATTCTTTTAGTTTTCTTTTTCTTATATATTATACATATAAAATCAGGTTGACTCTATGACATTGCTATGTAATATTTAATAATGTAGATTGAAAGAAAAAATAAAATGTGTAAAAGTAGTCAAATCTTGTCAACACGGTTGGTTTTAATGGGCCTTATTATGAATGGAAACCCAAGTTTAATCCCTACAAGATAGCCAAAAAGAGACACTTAAAATCCAATCATGTTAAGGGTTGGTGTGATCCAGGAAAGGTGATATCCATGGGTGATTTTGATGTCTTAGATATTGGATCGTGGTTTTTAAGACCACAATCTAATCGCACCAATCACATACAAACTAATAAAAGAAATCTTGAAACTGAAAAAATTAAATGTTTACAAATTATATAAACATATAATTTTAAAAAGATATTAATAGTAATATTATATATAATAAAAAATTAACATAATTTTATCAAAATAACAAAAACTTTATATCTTAAATTTGTTGGGTCTTTATAGAGATTGTTGGGCAGCAGAATTGCATTGGGAGAATGCACGACAAATGGAGAACATGAACACAATAATAATCACATAAGGACACATCAAATTTATGTGGTAAAACCCCTTGAAGGTGAAACGTACACGAGAAAGAATAGGTATTCTATTTTTTCAATGACATGAGATTTGCAAACAACTTTTCGAGCTTGCACGCTTCTGCTCCCTTGGGGCTGACCACTGTGCCTTATTTCCTCTACATGATTTACATATTTATATGGCAGTGTTCACAATTACAACTAACTGGATTATTAATTACATGAACAAAAAAAACCCCATTTTTGTGTTGATTTGTTTCAACAATAACTAGAATAAAAGGAACCACCATAGCCATAGAGTGATTTTAGGAACCACCTTATCCTATTCATAGATAATTGGTTATCACAATAAAATATCTCCACCTTGACAACAATTTATCAAATACCTTGTCTGGCTTGTTCATCACTTTCTTTGCAAGCCGAGAGAAGCCAAACACCAGTGTAGGTTCTCTAACAATACTAGTTTCATGAACATGTTTGTACGATTTGCTTGAGTATGGACCACTCCACCTCCATCAATAAACTATCCTACAAAATGATACTTTGAGACATAACCCGATGTAGATCTCCTTTTTTCCAAATCTCCTACAAATTCTAAATCAACATAACCACAGACTAAATCACTGCAACCACTGTAGGATGATACTCATGCCTCTAAAATATTAAAGCACCTATTTCACTGCTTTACCTGGATTTTCCACATATCTATTGACAACACCAACTACATGTGAAGTATTTGACCATATTATCACATACATCAAACATCCTAATGAACTGGCATATGCTATACAAGACATAACCTTTTCTTCCTTATATCTGGAACATAAACGTGAACAAAGCTTACAATGGAAAGCTAAAGAGATATTTACCGATTTCACAATGTTCCTACTGAACATCACCAATATTTTTTTCATAGACTTTTGTTTTGATAAGCACAACTTATCATCTTTCTCATCTTTCTGTACTTCTATGCCCAAGATTTGTTTCGCCGCTCCTCGATCCTTCATTTGAAATGTTATGTTCAACTAAGCCTCTAAACTGTTGATATCAACCATGCTCTTGCTTGCAAAAACCATATCATAACATACATCGTGAATATACCATCACCAAAACCTTTAAAACATACACAATAGTTATACTCACTTTGGCTCACCATAAAGGAATAAAAAATCCTATATTGTTTCCTGTGATGTGTGTCCGTTGTTTCATGTGTCTTTGAATTAAAAACCTTTACTGTCTGTGTGTCCACTGCTTTGAAGAATTTGGTGTCTCTAGCTCTGTTGTTACCAGGGTCCTGGGCATACCCCTCCATATTCTCCATAATTTCCTCCTCTGAAGTACATTTCTTCTCTAGTAGAGTGTCCTCTTCCAATTTCCCAATTCTTCATTATATTTGGGAGGGGTGGGGCAAAAGTAGCGTGTGCAATTAACATCAATTTCTTGTTTGATATTGAAGTCTGAAACTGGGGCCTTTACCTTGCAGGATTCATGGGTGATGAGAATTCTTAGCATGGTGAAGGAGGATGTGAGGGGTTGTTAGATAAAGGTCTTTTACATACATTTATTTGATTACTTATTTTATGGAGATGTTTGTGTCTTAATTTTTATTCATATTCTAACCTATAATTTTTAAAGAGGAAAAACACATTCTTAATTATTAGATCCACAAAAATACTGCTTTTATCTTTATTGATATGATGTATATAAATTAATTTTAAACTTCATGAGTGGGACTAATAGTTAAGAATATGTGTTTCTTACTATGAGGTCACATGTTCAAATCCAGGGGTAGGATATGTACACCTCCGTAAACTTTAACAGTCAAATTGCTATGCAGAGGAGGTCCTTTAATGTTTGACAAACAAGAGGGTCTCATACATCAATTTAGTGTTTAAGTAGGCTATAACCTTTAAAATAAATTACTACTACTAGTACTACTATAATATAAATCAAACATATCCTTTCTCTTATCTTATATTATACATATGAAATCCACTAATAATAGCCATATTTACATTATTTATATGAATTTGATTATCCCTCTCTAATTATAAGTATTATGTATAAAATTGATTAATAATATAATGCACCTCCATATACGTTGATTGGGAGTTGGGCTATATATCTAAGCTAAGAAGTGGTACCATTAGCAAGTGGTTTGAGAGTGTTATGGTTTTCTAGGGTTTTCAATGGCGCCTTTTTGGTTTTCTAAGGTTTCTTGGTGATGAGAAGGTCTCCCAAGGTACTCTTGATAGGAGGACTTTGTATGTACTAGGAACTCTTGTAGGTTTTTCATATGGGTGGGGTTTTTGAGGTCATTCATTCCCCTTTTGTTAGGCATTTACTATCTATGACCTATTCTCCACTGAACATAAAGTCTCATCACTAAGTACCTTCCTATCTTTTGGTCACGTTTGCATCATCTTATCCCATTTCGAGGATTATCTTGGTGTACCCACTGAGTGTCTTTTCCTTGATTTCAAAGCATCACGTATTTTCTTTTCCTGGGTCCCCCTGGGGCATATGGTCTGAGCTCCATGGATTTGTCACTAGATAGGAGGAAATCCCCCATATAAAGATTTTTTGGCTACAGAGTTGGGTTCCAATTTGGACTCTCCATTATTTGATTCAGTAAAATGTGACTTACTGTCGAGAAACCCTTCTATCTTCCCTCAGTGTTCTTAGATATCCTCAGGAGTAGTTGATACAACCATGTTCCAGCGTTTGGTGGTTCAACCTGGGTTTTCTCGGGGAACAAATGGTTTTTCCCTAGAACATGTTTCAGGAGGTCCTGAGGGAGAAGAAGGAAGGAAAAGGAGAATATGCATTAAGAGAAATCCTAAGGTTAATTTATCCCTAGTTGATGACATAGCCATAAACGATGTTTTCACTATGACATAAATGATGATAGTAGGTCAATTTAGGGGCAAGAACATGGCGCTACCTTCGTTTGGAGCTTGGGTTACAAATAAATGGACTTTTTTCGGCTACCTCTCCCCCACAAATGTTTTGGTCTCTTGAAAGGGTGGCTTGGAGCTATTCTCTGTTCTCTGGATGACGTCCTAAAAGTGATGGAAGGTGTCTGGTTATGGGGATCCCTTGCATTCAAGGTTAAACATTGGGTACCTACCTTCGATGCACGTCGTGAAACAATCCAATCCCATCCGACCTGGGTGAAGTTACCAGGGATCCCACCGGAGCTGTGGAATTTGGACATTTTTTCTCTTATTGGAGCTTCATTGGGAGAGTTTCTTCTCACTGATGACAATTTCGAAGCTACTGGAATCATGTCGCTGGATAATATTATAGTTGATATTAACATTAACTATGGATTACTGAGAAATTGGTTATCTCAAAAGGTCAGAATTCATACTCTTAGGATCTTGACTACTCTAGGCTACCCTTTAGATGTAACCAATTCCATGAATATGTTCATCTTGTCCAATATTGTGTATCGCCCTTCACCCGATAGTATTGAAGGAATTATAGTGGCACTATTTCCATGGAGGGGAGGTTTCTTGGATAGTGATCCTTCTAAGGTTGAAGTTGGTACATATCTAGTAGATATACATCACTTGGACTCTGTTATGACCAATGGACAGTCGTTTCGGTCGAAGAATCTAGTTGTTGTACCTGGTCCTATTGTCGACTCCATTTTGAAGCTTCCAGAAATGACTCATCTAGTATCTATTCATCATATGAACCATCAGGATGAAGTGGCGAAGACGTACGACATCGTGGATTAGAATGATCATCCTCTACATATATCACTCTCTTTGGGTAAGTCAGTATTTGTTTCTTATGAATTTCTTCATTTTTCCTTCCCCTTTCTTTTTAGTAAATATTTCTTATTGGATAGTCCTTCCTCATCGGATTTGACACATAATTTTGACCCTAGTTTTTTATATACTCGCTCTCAGGTTTCGACCCCTAGTATTTTTTAGAACCCTTTCTATGGCCGTGGTACCGAGATTCTCATATTATTGAATGGACTGGTTCATATTCCTTTATCCATTGATCCTTTTCCATACGCCCCTTCTGCCTCCTCCTCCCAGCTTCTTCACTCTCCCATTTTTCCCTATCTTCCCATACACTGCACTTACTTTGGTATTTGTAACCTGGACCAACGATCCCCTGTGTTGGTTGGTGAGAGGTCCATTGACTTGGAGGGAGGATGTATTTTTACAGAGGTAATTTCTGATGAGATGAATGGGAAGGGTCTTTCACTTTCCTCCCCTCATCTATCATAATCTCTGAAATCTCATGATCCCTTGTCACCTTCATTGCTCTGTCTCCCTTATTTTCCTGTTAGGGGTGGTTTCATCTCTCTTGATAGAGAGGATCCATTTTCATCTTTGGAGACCTCTTTTGCTCCCATGTTGATCAATTCTCCTGGGACTTGGGAATCTTTTGGTGATGTTGGTGGAAAGTCATCTTATCGGAGCCCCTTTCCCGAACCAGTTTCTAGTGTGGAGAAAAAGGATAGGACCTCACCGAGGTACCATTTCAGACCCAGGTCCTTGGTGAAGACTACAGCAATTGGGGGTTTATCCTTGGGGTAACTACACAAGAAGGATTTAGGGGGTTCTAGTAGAATTAGAGGGCGTCATTCTGTCATGGATTCAGCTAGGTTCTAGGTTTTTCTTGATGTTAATGGTGGTAAACAAAATACTATAAAGGAGGCCTTAACATGTACCCCCATTGTAAAGTTTACATAATTCTCTACATCTCTCTTGACATCAAGGGTTAGGGCATCCCTCCAAGAAAATGGCCCTGAATCCATTGGTTAATCTTCACAAGCTTGATATCATTTTATCACAAGAAACTTTGGCAGTATTGTGAAAATCCTAACGGCAGATCTAAGAGATGATGTATACCTCACAAGAAAGTAATTGATTACACAGGAAAATAGAAGAAGAGTGGTCAATGCAGTATAATGAGCAACAGAATAATAATACAGTAGAACTCAGATAGAAGCAAAAATACTTCACACACACTGATTAATTAATCACAATATGGACAAATAAATAGTAAAATGCATGAGGATTCAAATGCCTAAGGTGGAAATTTGAATTAGCTTTCATGGAGTGATCAAAGGATCGCTGGAGTGTCATCGGAGCACAACTAGTAGTCTATCTCATCATTGTTGGAGACATCAATGCACAAGTAACTGTCAACCGTCAGTCAAACTGAGTCTAACTGAGTGTGGTAGGTGTAACTTAATGTAACTGGAACATGGAGACACTAACTGAATGAAGGAGGCTCATTGGAGGGCACATGAGGAGCTAACTAGAGTCAGAACAGGCAGTCATGTCTCATCGGAGTTCAATCGTAGTGATAACAATAGTGAGGAGTCAGTCTGGCCTCAAATCAAGGAAAGACTGGTGGATAACTGAAGTAAACTAGACTGGTAGGTGAGAAAGGCACCCTTCTCATTCAGTAGGTGAAAGGAGGGCGCATGACAGGCTAGGAGGGCTGAAACTGAGTGGAAGGAAGCTCCAGGGGCTAGCTAACTGAGGGCTAGGTGTTGAGACTGATGACTGGAATGCATGCAAACCCTAAAAGTGCATGCATGATTGAAAATGTAAATGATCCAAATACTGGTGGGACTAGGATGGAGTATAGGAATATCCTCACCCCCCCTTAATCCATCCTGGGCCCTGGTAACTAAGACCAAAGGTCACCCAATACAATGAATAATAACAGTCAATAACCCAAGGAAGTGGGGAAAATTTCATGGGAAAAATACCCCCCTCCCCTCAAAAACAGACTATAAGGCACACACAAAAATTAAATGCTCCAAACTCAAGCAGGTGTGATGCTTGGTCATATGTCTGGAGGTATCTTCTTCTTGGGAAGAAGTGGATCATGCTCAAAAATCATGTGCTTGTACTTTCTCTTTAGATCGAATGTGATGAGAACAAATCCAAAAGTATGAGGATGATCCTTGAACCTATGATTCGAATCAGTTGAGGTAGGATCAAAAACATGAATATGCAGATAGTCTTTTGTCTTCTCCTTCAAACCATCATGGGTGAGATTATGCCAAAAAGAACCATCAAATAATAATGATTGCTTGAAATCCAAATCAAATTTAAGACTTGATGAATAGTTTCTTGATATCTCCTTTGAACCAGCAGGGGTGAGATCAAAACCATCATATGCATGAGAAATTATCTCAAGTAGTGTTTGCTTAGAATTCAAATTAGATCCAAGACTTGAATCATGGTTTCTTGAGATCTCCTTTGAACCATGAGAGGTGAGATCAAAACCAGTAAATGCATGAGAGATTATCTCAAGCGAATGGCAATGGCCATATTCTTCAATAACCTTCTGAAAGCATCAAATAATGATCATATAGTAGTAAATAAGAGGTGATTGCTTGAGACGAGCGAATGCATTACCTCCAATAGCTGATTTTACCTCCAAAATAATCATGTGATCATGATGCAAACCAACAGACTCTGGTGCAAGAGAGGATTTAGGACCTTTTGCAATATCTAGAGTGTGAGCTAGCACAGAAAGAGAAGAAATTTGGAGCATGAGTGTAGAATATGCAAGTTCTTCTTCTTTGTGGACGACTGCAATATGCGATGTGTTGGATACTGGTTCATGATCAATGAGATCATCAAGGAGGGAAAATGCATCACTTTGCTTGTTCTTGAAAGGATTTGGACCAAATCCTTCATTCTGTTTGCTGAATCTTTCATCCAGGTGATCCCATAGCTCTTTTGGAGTTTCAATATCAACAATGATTGGGTACAATATGTAATCAGGCATAGTAACCATCATTCTTCCAAGGGCCATGTCACCTTTATTCAACCAGTCAATCTTCTCTTCAGAGGATTCGAACTCTCTTTCAAAATAACAATTAAAGAGATCATGGCTCTTCAAATATGCTATCATTTTTTGTTTCCATTCATCATAGTTGAATGAAGAAAGAGGAGGGATTTCTTCTGAATTCATTGAAGCTGTAGAAGACCTGCAAAAACAATAGAGAATATATGCAACTGCTACTGCTGCAAAAATGCAGAAACTGCTGCACTCGAAATCTTGATAATAACCTACAAAAAACTCTCAGGAATGGAGATAAACAATACTCTCAACATGCTCTGATACCATGTGAAAATCCTCATAGCAGATCTAAGAGATGATGTATACCTCACAAAAAAGTAATTGATTAAGTAGGAAAATAGAAGAAGAGTGGTCAATGAAGTATAATGAGCAATAGAATAATAATACAGTAGAACTCGGATAGAAGCAAAAATACTTTTCACACACTGATTAATTAATCACAATATGGACAAATAAATAGTAAAATGCATGAGGATTCGAATGCCTAAGGTGGCAATTCGAATTATCCTTCATGGAGTGATCAAAGGATCACTGGAGTGTCATCGAAGCACAACTAGTAGTCTATCTCATCATCGATGGAGTCATCAATGCACAAGTAACCATCAACTGTCAGTCAAACTAAGTCTAACTAAGTGTGGTAGGTGTAACTGAATGTAACTGGCACATGGAGACACTAACTGAATGAAGGAGGCTCAGTGGAGGGCGCATGAGGAGCTAACTAGATTCAGAACAAGTAGTCATGTCTCATTGGAGGTCAATCGGAGTGATAACAACAGTGAGGAGTCAGTCTGGCCTCAAATCAAGGAAAGACTGGTGGATAACTGAAGTAAATTGGATTGGTAGGTGAGAAAGGCGCCCTTCTCATGCAATAGGTGAAAGGAGGGCGCATGACAGGCTAGGAGGGCTGAAACTGAGTGGAAGGAAGCTTCGGGGGCTAGCTAACTGAGGGCTAGGTGTTGGGACTGATGACTGGAATGCATGCAAACCCTAAATGATGCATGCAAACCCTAAAAGTGCATGCATGAATGAAAATGTAAATGATCAAAATAGTGGTGGGACTAGGATGGAGTATAGGAAGATCCTAACAAGTAGGTGATGAAAGAGTTATTTCTTGGTTGGGACTTCATTATACTGGACGCACAAGGGAGATCTGGTGGGTTTGTCACATGATGCAACATCAGGTCTCTTTCATGTGTTACATGTTGGGGGATTTCTTCAGGACTAGGTAATGAATTTTTCTCTTGTGATTTGGGTTTTGCTTTCACTCTGTTAAACATATATCGACCACACAAAAATGGATTGGATTATTGGGAGAATATATTTGGTGTAGGTTTTCATATTTATGAGAGATCCATTTTAGCAAGTGATTTGAACTTCTCAATTGGAGAAGCAGAGACCTAGGGTGTTTCTTCCCATAAATATCCTCTTTCTGATTGCTTTGCTGGAAAACTTGATGAGGCATCTCTTTTTGAACTAACCCCAGCTATCCTAAAACCTACCTGGAGGAACATGCAGTATGGAGACCAAGCCATTTCCAATAGATTGGACCACTTTCTTATCAACGATGGTTTTCTCTTATTAATTTCATGTATAAAGAAATGGGTTGGTTTGGGTGGAGCATCAGACCATTATCCAGTCTTTTTGGAAAATCAAAGAGGATCACAAAAATCCACTTTCTCCCTTTAAGTTCAATGATATCTGGTTACAATATAAGGGTTTCCAAAACATGGTAAAGACTTTGTGGATACCTTTTGATGGGGAACCACAATGCTCAGCAGTAGTTCATTTTTTGAACAATCTCAAAAGACTTAATGCCCATACCATCCCCTGGTTAGTAAAAAATAAGATATTAAAGGCCTCAGAACTTCTCATGATTGAGGATCCACTAGAGGCTCATTACTCCTCTAATCCAATAGGTTTTACATCCATTGATAAGAAAATACTCATCTTGGACCTTGAATCTAAAAGGAGGAAGTTTCTATAGGAAGAGGATGCTACACTCAGGCTCAAGAGTAGATCTATCTAGCTATAGAAAAGTGACAATAATTCTAAGTATTTCCATAACTACATTAAACACAAGACAAATGTGATTCAGAAATCTATCTGGGAGATTGAATATGAGGACATGAATATTGTTTTGGGATTCCATGAGATAGCTAAAGTGGGAGTGAAGCATTTTTCAGGATTATATAAAGAAGAATCAAGGGTTTCAATACCTTTCATGCTGGAGATCGTATCACACTTTCCAAAATTTGTATTAGCTAAGTAGAACAACACTCTAAATGATGTCATTACAAGAGATGAACTCATTGTGGCAGTGAAATCAATGCATCATGATAAGAGCCCCGACCCTGATGGGTGGCCAACTGAGTTCTACCTGGGATGTTTTGAGGTTATTGGAGAAGACTTATTATCTATTGTTGAAGAATCCATAAAAAAAGGCAGAATCTTGGTAGCGTTCAACTCAAATTTTTTAACGCTTATCCCCAAAAGAGATAAAGTGATAACAATGGATGATCTCAGGCCTATCTCCTTATGTAAATGTGTCTACAATATTATAGCTAAGGTCATTGCTAATAGAGTCAGGGATATTCTATCTTCTGCCATCGGACTTGAACAATTTTTTTTCCTTGAGGGTAGGAAAATCCATGATGTTATTGGCATAGCATAAGAAGTTATTCATTCGGCAAAGACAAAGAACATTTTGACTGTGATCATCAAGGTTAACTTGTGCAAGGCCTATGACATAGATAATTGGAATTTTCTCAGGCTAGTTCTCATACATATTGGATTTGAACTCTTCATGGTGAATTGGATCATTTCATGTGTCTAGTCTATTATCTTTTCAATACATATCAATGGATCTACTTCCTCATTTTTAAGACCTGGCAGAGGACTAAGGCAAGGATTCCCTTTAGATCCTCTTTTATTTCTGTTAATCGTGGAGGGTCTCAGTAGAATTATTTCACATGCCAGGGATAACATAATTCTTAAGGGATTTCATTTTGGTGGACCTATATACATTACACATATACTGTTTGTAGATGATATATTACTTTTCCTAGATGGTTCCAGAAAGGAGATCATAAAGTTAAAATATATGTTTAGACTCTTTTTAGAGGCTACTGGTATGATATGCAATCCTACTAAGTCCACTATTTCTTGTTTACATTTGGGTAATGGCACTTCTTCCTGGATTACTACTCTCTTTGACTTCGAGATCTTAGATATAACACTTGGCCTCAATTATTTAGGTTTTATTATAAAACCTAATGATTATAACTTAAAGGATTGGGATTAGCTTATATGCAAAATAGAGTGAAAGCTACACTTGTGGTATACATGAGAGCATTAGGAAAAAAAATTATTTTCCTTTGGAGGGAAAAGTTGAGGAATGTATCCATAATGTGGAAGGAACAATTATCACCTTTGGATATTATTGGAGAATGGTTGTCATGGCAAGTAGGAAATGGTAGAAATATTAGATTTGTTCTAGACTCTTGGATAGGATGTAAGAATATGTATGTGCTGCTTGATCTGATGGTTGAATCTCTTAATGAAATAATGTAACATCTCCTAAAAAAAGAACTAAAATAAAAAAAATAAAAACAAATTTTGGGATGCCAAACTGAAAAGTAAATTATATCTTAAATGTCCTAATTATGCATGTTCAAGTGTTTTGAGGTCAACTGTCGTACTTATGTTTTCTTTTTATATAGGGGTTATTTGAGAATATATCTTGGGGTTTACTTAGCTTGCAAAGCTAATGATGCACTTGATACTTTGAAACGGATCCGTCAACGGAGTGAGGGATTCCGTAATTTATGGTATGATTTCTCATTGATCTTCAGTTTAGTTTACTCTGGCTTTGGAAGATGTTGTGATTGTCAAGTCTCCGTCTATGTGTCCAAAAAGGTACTAACCCTGCTAGAATTCTAAAGGTTCTACAACATATATTGAGCTCCCTTGAAACAAGAATTTGATACTACGGGCATGATGAAAAGTATCACAAGGGTCAATATACTTATTAATCTTGTTATGAGTTCATTATCCTAGAGATTAAATGTCGATGGGAAAACTAGTAATAGCATTGCAAAAGCCCTATCCTATGATCCACACACCTAACACTCAAATGATTTTTCACAGAAGCTAAGGTATAATCTAAGTCCATGTTATCGAGCCTTATCTAGGGTTTTGAAAATCCCAACAATGCTTATGAGAGGGAATGATGGGCAAGGTCTTATCAATTCAATGCACGGATCTTGGCATTTATGATGACTGGAACAATTGATTGTGGTGATCTTTGCATGGTTTTCGATTGGTTGTGAGTGTGAGTAGAATCTCGAGGTCTTAACTGCAGCTATCCTGGACTGTCTGACTCGCATTGATGCTCTCGACCAAATGGATTCTCCGAACCCTAACTCCCTTATTGATGTGTTTCTTGTCATTTTTGTTGTTTGGAAAGTTGAAGTCTGTCTCCTCGACTCTCTGGTTCTTGGTGGGGTCGGCCCTTGGCCTCGGCTTCGGCCTTTAGCTTTGGCCTTGGCATGTTCATGAAATCTTGGAAGAACTCCTTCCAGGTAGTGTATTAGTAACCTATAAACACTTCGTTTTGTTTTGTCGTTGTTTGCATGCTACTAAAACTAGTCACTAACCGATTCTTGGTTTTCTTGTGGCAGCAAGATCTGGTATCAAAGAAGGAGGAGAGGTTTCTGATAAAAAGGAACTCAACCCTGGTAAGCCCCCAGTCCTCCATGGGAGATCTCGTTGTTTGCAAGCCCGTGAGTAACATGGTTTAAACTGTCTTTACTTTGAACGCTCTGGGATGAGAAATGTGTAGTCATTTGGTGGTTATGCTGGAGTCCATGTTTTTATAAAATTTTAGCATGTATTTTGGGTTGGGGGTGTTTCTACAAACTCGGTTGATTATTTCTTTAGTGTCAGTCCTCAAATGATGGATTTCGTTGTGAAAAACACTCGTACCATTTTTGAAATGGTTCTTGGATTGTTTATGATGGACATTTAAACGCCATGTTTCGATGGTTGGTTAATTTTGTTGATGGTCCTCTCGACCTGTTTTGGGAAATGAAAATGGTGAAATCCAAGAACTTACAATGATTGCTTGTCGATTTAACTATGTAATTTTTGGCCCTAGAAGAGTTTCGATTGCTCATCTTTCGTGCATGGTAGTTGAATACTTCTGGTTTCTTGTATGATGATAAACTGTATAAGATGGACTATGTTAAAAAAGATTAGATGGATGAAACAGTAGTTGCTTATTGTTGTTGTGAGCTTTTGTAGAGAAGACTTAAGAAGTTAGAACTTTTGATTTTGTATGGTTACGTTCTTAGTAGAGGAATCATCGTTTGGATGTATCTTGTTTGATGTGACCCTGTGGGGACTCGAACTTGAGCCTGAGATGTATAGCATTACTCTAAAATGATACAAGCTAGGTTATTTCGATGTTTAGCTATCCTAGTTCGAAACTCCTTTTATAGAAACTGTGATTGTAAACTTGTTTATGGGGGAAGTTTGTTCAACAGTCCTACTTTCCAGCTGAGGTGTTAATACTTTCAATTTCTAGGGTTTAAAAATGAAATACCAAGCTCTAGGTTTTTATGTCTGGATGTAAGGGTATCCACTCGTAAGACTTTAAAGGTTGACCTAGCATCTACAACAATGTGTATGCTTACCTGTCATGAGTTGTATGTGATGGCTCTGCTTGTTTTATCTGAAATATACTTGTTCTTTTCGAAATAATTTGGTTGTGTTTAAAGAATCAACATTTTGGAGATACCGAAACAGAAAAATTTGTTTGTCTTTTAATGTTAACAATGCAAGAAAAAGCTGACCTACTTTAGAGCACAGAAAGGTCCTCTGAATGGCTAACATAGGAATTTGGGTAATAAAAGAAAACTAAAATATAACTGGTTTTTAAACCCTGAACTGCATATTTCGTTTCATCGATATTTAACAGGTTTCAAGTGAATCATCTGTTTTGAAAAGAATGTTTGATATAAATTTTGTAAATGAAATAATACCAATGCTTATCTGTGCATCTGTAATTTATTACATCTATTCTTAAATTCTTCCCTGTACTAGAGTACACCACCTTCAGGTGGAAGGAAAAATACAGAGGTAATGATTTTCATTTTTAACTAATCAATCCTAATTCAAAGATCAATTTAAATTATAAACCATTGTATCAAAAAAATAATAACAAGTAGAGTAAGAAATTGAAGAAACCTGAACAACAGAGCTGGGCAAACATCCACAGGCGACCATTCCTCCCAACCTAATTCCTCAAGCACTTAGCTGAATGCTTGGGACCCCCAAGCCCGTTCACTGAACCACCACGAAGAAGACACCGAATAGGAGTAGGAGACCTTCCTTTTCAAGGACTCAGCGGTCCTTAAGACCTTCCATCCTTCCTTACTTTGTACTCAACTGATGGACATACTCACTCTAGAAATCATTAGTTAGCTACCCCTCATCGAATGTCCTTATGTGCTTAAAACTATGATAGTTTTTCCAGCCAGCCCAAGGAGAAAGGAATAATAAAAAAAATTGTGAGCCTCCTGCTCAATTCGATGGCTTTTCATAGCTTGCCTAGGTCTTTGGTCAGTTATATCATTTATTCATCCACTTGCTCAGCTCCTCTACCTTTGGAGAGTTATGACCATAAATATAGGGTAGTTGCCTCCTGCAACAGCTAGTAAGTGATTCCATATGCTGCCACTTCTCTCCTTGTCTCCTAAACAATTTCATTCCTCCTAGTGGGTCAGTGAACACTCTTCAACAGTCCCCTATGGATGAGTGTCTCCACTTTTAAATTTATTAAAAATAAAAATAGTTAGTTACAGTCATCCTTGACCATCTTGGTCATAAAAAAATTATAATAAAATTAGATCAATGTTTTTCTAAAAATAAAATGTTTTTCAGTTCGAGGGTTGTTACAAACACCCCCTCTTAATCTCAACATCGTCCTCGATGTTGCTTAAGGGTCTTCTGAGTCTTCCTGGAACAGAATTGGGTATGTTGCCCGCATATGACTCTCAAATTGCTAGGTTGCTTCCTCTGGACTAAGGTGCTTCCATTGCACCTTTACCTGTCCAATGGTGTGATTTCGAAGTGAAATTTCCCTCCTATCGAGGATACAGTCTGGTTCCACCAGAAAATCTCCTTCGGGTTCCACCTGTATGTCATTCCAATTGATCACATGAGTAGCATCATGTATATATATTTTTAAAATGGAAATATGAAATACATTATGCACTTTAAGGTTAGGTGGTAGGGATAGTTGATATGCCACTGGTATGACCCTTGATAATATTTCGAACAGTCCACAGTACCTGGGTTCCAACTTGGCATAGCTCCCCAATTTCAAAGAACTTTTCTGAGGCTTTACCTTTATAAATACATGTTCACCAACCTATAACTCCTGTTGAGTCCTTTTACAGTCTGCATGGCTTTTCTGCCTGTCTTGCGCAATTTTTAAATTGCTCTGCACCTGTTTCATTGTTAGTTCCATCTCTTTTATCAATTCTGGTCCTAATAACAGTCTATCAATCGGGTTGCTCCACGAAACGGGAGTATTACATTTATGACCATACATTATTTCAAAAGGGCTCATTTTGGCTAAGGTTTGATAGTGGTTATTGTAAGCAAATTCAACAAGATGTAAATATTCTTCCCACTTCTTGGGTTGATCGCTAACATACATTCTAAGCATATCTTCTAATACTTGGTTCACTCTTTCGGTTTTCCCATCCGTTTGTGGATGATAGGCTGTGCTGAAATTGAGTTTAGTATCCAAACTCTTAAATAAGGATTTCCAAAAATTACCAGTAAACTTGGAGTCACGATCATAAATTATTACCTTGGGTATCCCGTGCAATCTAAAAATTTCTTTCATGAAAATATCAACAATGTTTGCAGCTTTATGAGTAGTCTTAATTGGTATAAAATGAGTTGCTTTTGTAAGCTTGTCTACTACCACCATTATCAAGTCATTTTGCTTCTGATTCTTTGGTATACCTATTATAAAATCAATGCTAATCACCTCCCATTTCCAATCTGGGATCGGTAATGGCTGCAATAAACCAGCTGGGTGCTAGTGTGCAGCTTTAACTTGCTGGCACTCAAAACATCTAGCTATAAATTCTGCAACTTCATTTTTCATATTCAGCCATAAATATTCTTTTCGCAACATTGTGATGGTATTTTGATAATCGGGGTGTCCAAAATATGGATTGTTGTGTGGTTCATTTAAAATCAACAGTTTTAGTGCTGCTACATTCGGTACATATAATCTGTCTTTGTATAAAATTAAGCCATTTTCCTTTAAACTATAATCTGAAATTATATTTGCAGATTCATTTTCTCATATAACTTCTGATAATTTTTATCCAATTTAATTCCTTCTTGAAACTGATTTTCCAAATCTGTTTCGTAAGTGCTTACTGCTGCTACATGATTTAATTTAGCAATTCTACTTAGTGCATTTGCAAATTTGTTTTCTTTACCCTTTATATGCTAGATCTAAAAATAGTATTCGCTAAGGAAAGCTAACCATCTAGCTTGCCTAGCATTCAGATTTTGTTGATCTAGTAGATATTTTAAGCCCCGATTATCTGTCATTAAGGTAAACTTTCTACCAATCAGATGATGGCGCCACGCTTTTAGAGCATGTATTACGGCTTCCAGCTCTAAATCATAGGTAGCATAGTTTTGTTCATGAATTGTCAGTTTTCTTGACTCATAAGCTATTGCGTGTCATGCTTGAGTTAAGACCCCGCCGTGACCCTTGTTACATGCATCGGTGCATACAACAAAGTCCTTGTTAGGGTCTGCAATTTTTAAGATTGGTATAGTTGTTAATAATTCTTTTAACTTCTAAAAACTTTCCTCACACTTCTGATCCCACACAAACTTCTTCCCTTTTCATTGTAAGGAGGTGATGGGATGTGCAATCCTTGAAAATCCTTCAATGAACTTCCGGTAGTAACCGGTAATCCCCATGAATGACCTTGCACCGTTTACATCCTTCGGGATGGGCCACTCATTAATTACTTTTATCTTGTCTGGGTCAACCGCTATCCCATCCTTGGAAATCACGTGACCTAGATATTGTATTTTATCCTTATAGAAATCACATTTACTAAATTTAGCATAAAGTTGGTGTTCCCTCAGAACTTGTAAGATTATCCTTAAGTGTTCATTGTGTTCTTCCCTGGTCTTGGAGTAGACTAAAATGTCATCAGTGGACACAATTACAAATTTGTCTAAATATTTATGCAACACATTATTCATTAAACACATAAAGACTGCCAGAGCGTTTGTTAGCCCAAAGGGCATAACCACAAATTCATAATGCCCATAACGGGTTCTGAATGCAGTTTTAAAGATGTCTTCTTCTTTAATTCTGACTTGATGATATCCTGATCTCAAGTCGATCTTAGAAAATATCGAGGCCCCACGTACTTGATCGAATAGGTATTCAATTTGGGGTAACAGATACCGATTTTTAAATGTCATCTTATTTAACTGACGGTAGTCGATGCATAAACGCAACGTACCATCTTTCTTCTTAACAAAGATTATAGGTGCTCCCCAAGGAGACACACTGGGTCTGATATACTTTTTATCGATTAATTCTTTTAATTGTGACTTAAGTTCATTAAGCTCCAGGATATTCATCCTGTAGGGAGCCTTGGAGTTAGGTACTGCATCGGGCACTAATTCGATAGTGAATTCCAGGTCTCTTTTCGGAGGTAATCCTGGAATTTCTTCCGGGAATACATCCAAAAAGTCCTTTAGGACTGGTATATCTTCAAGTCTGATTTTATCTTCCTTAGTTGTTTGTTTTTCATTGATTACATTGACAACAAACATCTTGCATCCTTTTCGTGCTGCTATTTTTAATTGTAATGCATAAATCTTCCTAACACAAACCTTTCTTGGTATGCCTTTAATTAAAACAGTCTGTCCTTCAGCATTCATACATGTAAAAGTCTTTTCAAAGCAATTCAATACTACTTTATGTGTTTCTAGCCAATCCATACCAATCAGAACATCATAGGACCCTAAAGGTAGTACATTTAATTTTACCCGAGTCTAAGATTGATTCATCAATAGCTCACATTCATTTACAAAATTATTCACCCTTCTTTTTGTTCCTGTAGCTAACTGAACTAACCAAGGCTTTTCAAATTTCTCAACATGCAATTTACATTTTTCTACTATGATAGGCGAAACATAACTTAAACTGGCACCCGGATCAATTATAATAGAGATAGGTTTATCTGAGATCATACCTTCCACTTCGACCATAGATGTTTGATGATCTTCTTGTTGGTTATCCAATGCTGCGTTGATCTTGTGCACTTCATTTGCCAAATCTCCAATGGTTGGTTCCGCTTGAATTGTGTGCACATTGCTGAGGTTTCTCCTTTTGTTGGGACAATTGTTTGCATAATGTGGTCCTTGGCATTCCCAGCACTTTACTGGTGCTTTTTGTTCAACATATTTTATTGGTACATTAGTAACTTCTTTGTTCTTTATTGTTGGTGCATTTGACTGAACATTAGACCTGGTATTAGATAAATTGGGCTGTGCAAAAGGCCTTGCTGTTGAAAATTTATGTGATGCATTTCCTTTCAAATTTGGCTTAGAAAATTTTTGTGAATTACCAAACTTACAGTTATTATTAAAATTCCTTCTTCGTTGTTCATAATAGTTTGTCTTTTTATCTTTCTAATTCGATATTTTATCCTTCCTCTTCTCTTGTTCATAACAAAAGTTAGCTTTTCTCATCGCTTCCTCGAGAGTTTTAGGATTATCATATTCAATTTGGTCCTTAATATGGTATGGAAAACACGTTAGAAACCTTGTATTTTAGGCTTCTCCTCAACTATATACGGCACATACCTTAACAGACTTAGAAATTTACTACTCAGTTCTTTCATGTTCATTGAGCCCAATTTTAAGTCATAAAACTCTTTATACTTTTCTTCAAAATATTGTTCAAATAGAAACTTATTTTTGAAATATCTTTTAAAGGTTTTCCAGGTTACATTCTTCTCCTTGATACTTTTTGCTCTTTTAACATATTGCCACCATATGTCTGCTCTTCCAATTAAGTTGTAGATAGACATTTTAGCTTTTAGTTTGTCGGAATAATTGTAAATCTGGAAATACTTCTTCATTCCAGATAGCCATGCTTCGGCTTCTTCACCCTTCTCAACTTCTCCAGATATTTCCTCATAAGGTTTATTTCTTTTCTTTTTACATTGGTAATCATTATCACTACTATTGCTAGAGCTTTTATATTTTCTCCTTCGTGGCTTAAAATCATTATCGGAAGAAGAAAAAATTCCTTCATTTGATGAGGCCATCTGCCTGTTCTTATGTGTAGAGATTTTATCTCCAGTTTCAGTTTTAAGTTATTTTCTTTGTTTTTTTTCTTCGTTACTAGTCTTGCTTAATATTGTGTGGTTTAGTTCCTCTTGTGCTCTTAATATTCTTTCATTTTCTGCCTTTACTAGCTGTAGTTTTGTTCTCAATTCTCTTACAAATTTTACGAGTTCAGTTGGATTATCGTTTTCAAATTCCACCCAGATGTTATCATCGTTAGAAAACTAGGTCCATGACCACGTTGTGGCTTAGTCTCAACATATCCTTCTACCCGTTCCATTTCCTGTTAAGAATCAAAAATTCTGATATGCTGTAATAAAACAATTCCATACAAGTTAGAATTCTATTTTTTTCTATTTTCCAAGTTGGATGCGTGAGTTGAGCCTTCTTTCAGGCCTGGAGTTTGAATCCTTGCTCTGATACCACTTGTAACATCTCCTAAAAAAGAACTAAAATTTCAAAAAAAAAAAAATTGGGATGCCAAACTAAAAAGTAATTTATATCTTAAATGTCCTAATTACGCATGTTCAAGTGTTTTGAGTTCAACTGTCGTACTTATGTTTTCTTTTTATATAGGGATTCTTTGAGAAGAGATCATGGGGCTTACTTAGCTTGCAAAGCTAATGCTGCACTTGATACTTTGAAACAGATCCGTCAACGGAGTGAGGGCTTCCATCATTTATGGTATGATTTCTCATCGATCTTCAGTTTAGTTTACTCAGGCTTTGGAAGATGCTGTGATTGTCAAGTCTCCGTCTATGTGTCCAAAAAGGTACTAACCCTGCTAAAATTCTAAAGGTTCCACGAGATATATTGACCACCCTTGAAACAAGAATTTGATACTATGAGCATGATGAAAATTATCACAAGGGTCGATACACTTATCTTTTTATGAGTTCATTATCCTAGAGATTGAATGTCGATGGAAAAACTAGTAATAGCATTGCAAAAGTCCTATCCTATGGTCCACACACCTAACACTCAAATGATTTTTCGCAACAGCCAAGGTATAAGCTAAGTCCATATTATCAGGCCTTATCTAGGGTTTTGCAAATCCCAACAATGCTTACGAGGGGGAATGATGGGCAAGGTCTTATCAATTCAATGCACGGGTCTTGTCATTTATGATGATTGGAACAATTGATAGTGGTGATCTTCGCATGGTTTTTGAATTGGTTGTGAGTGTGAGTAGAATCGCAATATCTTAACTGCAACTGTACTAGACTATATGACTCGCATTGATGCTCTCGGCCACATGGCTTCTCCGAACCCTAAATCCCTTATCGACGTGTTTCCTGACATTTTTGTTGTTTGGAAAGTTGAAGTCTATCTCCTCAGTTCTCTGGTTCTCGGTGGGCTCGGCCCTTGGCCTTGGTTTCCGCCTTTAACTTTTGCCTCGGCATGTTCATGAAAGCTTGGAAGAACTCCTGCCAGGTAGTGTATTAGTAACCTGTCAACACTCCGTTTTGTTTTGTCGTTGTTTGCATGATACTAAAAGTATTCACTGAACGATTCATGGTAATCTTGTGGCAGCAAGCTCCGGTATCAAGGAAGGAGGAGAGGTTTCTAATAAAAAGGAACTCGACCCTGGTATGCCCCCGGTTCTCCATGGGATATCTCAGTGTTTGCAAGCCCGTGAGTAACATGGTTTAGACTGTCTTTACTTTGACCGTTTTGGGATGAGAAATGTGCAGTCATTTGGTGTTTATGTTGGAGTCCATGTTTTTATAAAATTTTAGCATGTATTTTGGGTTGGGGATGTTCCTACGAACTTGGTTGATTATTGCAGTTTTAGTCTCAGTCCTCAAATGGTGGATTTCGTTGTGAAAAACACTCGTGCCATTTTTGAAATGGTTCTTGGATTGTTTATGATGGAAATTTAAATGCCATGTTTCGATGGTTGGTTAATTTTGTTGATGGTCCTCTTGGCCTATTTTGGGAAATGCAAATGGCGAAATCCAAGAACTTACAGTGCTTTCTTGTTGATTTAACTGTGTAATTTTTGGCCTTGGAAGAGTTTCGATTGATCGTCTTTTGTGCATGGTAGTTGAATACTTCTGGTTTCTTGTATGATGATAAACTGTATAAGATGGACCGTGTTAAAAATGGTTAGATGGATGAAACAGTAGTTGCTTATTGTTGTCGTGAGTTTTGGTAGAGAAGGCTTAAGAAGTTAGAACTTCTGATTTTGTATGGTTACGCTCTTAGTAGAGGAATCGTCGTTTGGATGTATCTTGTTTGATGTGACCCTGTGGGCACTTGAACATGATCCTGAGATGTATAGCATTACTCTAAAATGAAAGAAGCTAGGTTATTTCGATGTTTAGCTATCCTGGTTCGAAACTCCTTTTATAGAAACTGTGATTGTAAACTTGTTTATGGGGGAAGTTTGTTTGACAGTCCTACTTTCTAGCTGAGGTTGTAATAATTTCAATTTCTACAGTTTCAAAATGAAATACCAAGCTCTAGGTTTTTATGTTTGGATGTAAGGGTATCCACCCATAAAAATTTAAAGGTTGACCTACCGTCTGCAACAGTGTGTATGCTTACCTATCATGAGTTGTATGTGATGGCTCTGCTTGTTTTATCTAAAACATACTTGCTCTTTTTGAAAGAATTTGGTTGTGTTTAAAGCATCAACATTTTTGAGATACCGAAACATAAAAAAAATTTGTCTTTTAATGTTAACGATGCAAGAAAAATCCAACATGCTTTAGAGCACAGAAAGGTCCTCTGAATGGCTAACATAGGGATTTGGGTAATAAAAGAAAACTAAAATATAACTGGTTTTTAAACCCTGAACTTCATATTTTGTTTCATCGATATTTAACAGGTTTCAAGTGAATCAGTTGTTTTGAAAAGAATGTTCGATATAAATTCTGTAAATGAAATAATACCAATGCTTATCTGTGCATCTGTAATTTATTACATCTATTCTTAAATTCTACCATGCACTAGAGTACACCACCTTTGGGTAGAAGGAAAAATACATAGGTAATGATTTTCATTTTTAACCAGTCAATCCTAATTCAAAGATCAGTTTAAATTATAAACCATTGCATCAAAAAAATAATAACAAGTAGAGTAAGAAGTAGAAGAAACCTGAACAACATAGCTGGGCAAACATCCACAGGCGACTGTTCCTCCCAACCTAATTCCTCAAGCACTCAGCTGAATGCTTGGGACCCCCGAGCTCGTTCACTGAACCACTAGGAAGAAGACACCAAATAGGAGTAGGAGACCTTCCTTTTCAAGGACTCAGCGGTCCTTAAGACCTGCCATCCTTCCTTACTTTGTACTCAACTGATGGAAATACTCACTCTGGAAATCATTAGTTATCTACCCCTCATCGAATTTCCTTGTGTGCTCAAAACTATGATAGGTTTTCCAGCCATCCCAAGGAGAAAAGAATAATAAAAAAAATTGTGAGCCTCCTGCTCAATTCGATGGCTTTTCATAGCTTGCTTAGGTCTTTGGTCAGTTATATCATTTATTGAGCCACTGGCTCAGCTCCTCCACCTTTGGAGAGTTATGACCATAAAGATAGGGGAGTTGCCTCCTTCAACAGCTAGTAACGGATTCCAGATGTTGCCACTTGTCTCCTTGTCTCCTAAACAGTTTCGTTCCTCCTAGTGGGTCAGTGAACACTCTTCAACAGTCCCCTATGGATGAGTGTCTCCACTTTTAAATTTTTTTAAAATAAAAATATTTAATTACAGTCATCCTTGACCATCTTGGTCATAAAAACTTTATAATAAAATTAGATCAATGTTTTTCTCAAAATAAAATGTTTTTTCAGTTCTAGGGTTGTTACACATAGGATTTATTTTCTTGCACCATATATGTGATATTCTTAATTCCTCCCCCTTACATCAAGAGTGGTTATCTTTAGAGGTTATGGGTTTTATAATTGAGGATAAAAATCATTGGGTTGGTTATATTAAAGCATTGAAAGACAACCATATCGTACTAGAGGAAGCATAATACACTCATCTTTGGACCAAAAATGACTCAGGGGGGGCATACTCACCCAAAATTGAATATCAGGTTATTTGTGAAGAAGAAGATCATTCACCCCCTGAATGGTGGTATATGCATATTTGGAATTTAAGTGTCCACTCAGGGCTAAATTATTTATGTGGCTTACATTGAGTGGAAAACTATCGATTTGGGACAATCTTATCAGCAAATTCAGAGCTGACCCGAGCAAGTGTTACTTGTTCATAATGGAAAGCGAGTCTATTAACCATATGTTCGTCATTTGTCCTTATTTCACATATATGTAGAGATATGTATCTCATGTATCTAGCATTGTTTTTATATGGGAGGGTGATGATATTCAATCTCCCCTTCAGAGATGGTTGAACAATGCTTCTTTTAAAAGCTACAATGCCCTACATGTTCTAATGATTTGGGAAGCATGGATTCCTTGCAATAATTTGGTTTTCGAGGACATCGGTATTCCTCCCCATATATACACAACTAAGAGTATATCCATTTGGGAATATAATCCAAAATCTCAATAGATGAATCACTTGAGAATGATTGATGTTGAACACATAGATTAGTCGAAGGCGTGGTGTTATTTTGACGGAGCTGCCGAAGGAAGGTCAAGCTATGGTGGAGTTAGGGGCTTATTATTCATCTTGGATACTCATTGGTACAAAATCTTTGCAGGAATTGGTCCAGCCACCAACAACAAGGCATAATTGTCTTCTATCATAATGATCTTGAAGTTGGTTGTTTCAAAAGGTGTGTCCAATTTACATACTTTTGGTGATTCACAACTAGCAATCAATTGGATTAAGGAGAAAAGACCTCCCAATAAATTCTACATGAAGACATTATAAGAGGAGGAAAAAATATATTTCTAGCTATCTTTGATGAGGTATCTTTCCATCATATATATAGGGAACACAATACCCAAGTTGATCTCCTCTCAAAAGCAAGTTTGCAATTTGATGAAGGAAGAGGGAAAGTTTGAGAGAGTGATAAAGATATCATTAAGGAACTTGATCCAAGACCACTTTTTGTATAATGCTATTGAACATGGGTATCTGTTTCTACCCATGGGTCTAACCTTTTGTTTCCTCACTCTATGACTGCTAGTTTGTAGTGACATTACAGAGAATATGTATAGTGTTGCATTGTTGGGATGATAGTTACTATTTTAGGTAAATGGAACCTCATGTAGATATTTTGGTTTGGCTGTAAAAAGTATTAAGGTTTTGGTAGCATAATTAAATTTCCATTGATGATTATATGTAAGGAACTTGTGCCATTTGAACAATATGGTTCAGAATTTTAATATAATTTTGGACAGTGATTTTTTTTTCACGAAAAAAAAGATTGATTGGGAAGGAAACATTTGGTTAGTCATATTCTTCATTATATAGCTAAGTATTATGTATAAAGTTGATTAATATTATAATGCACCCTCATATAGGTTTATTGGGGAGGAAACATTTAGTTAGTATTATACTTCATTATATAGCAAGAGGAGTTATATAATTATTCAATGATTTTGTATTTTTGGTGATTATTAATGGAATTTGACAAACTAATTTTTCGTCAAATCATAAATTTTCATTGTTCAAAGTCTATTTTTTTGTTGGTGGGAATGGATTCAATGCCCTTGAATACCCCTAATATACCTATATTTTTCAATCTCATTAACTTATATATATAATTCCAACAACTCTTATTCGATTTCAGAGAAAAGCAATAAAAGAATGGACCAAATTATGAAGTGTTTAAACTATTCTTACCAAACTATGGGGTACAAGCACTTTGATGAAAGAAATTTTGTCACATCACTTGATAAGTGGTGACAAACACTTAGGATAAAAAAACAGAAAAGTGGGCCAAATTATCAACTATTTAGGTCATTCTTATAACTAAACTATGGGGTACAAGCACTTATGAAGGAAAGTTTTCCACATCACTTGATAGCTGGCGACATGTTTGCATGATGAAATAGGGTAAAATTGTAAATGGAGAAAGCATGTTATTATGATTTTATTCCTATCATGATTTGCTTCCCCATCTGAAGATCCTCTAAGACAACATAAATAGCCATTAAATTTTTTTATTTGTTAATCTTTCAATATCATTTAATATTAACATAAATAGCGATTAATATTTTTTATTTTTTAATCTTTCAATATCATTTAATAATTTTCTTTAAAATTATATGTATATCTATCATATAAATATGATTATAAATATTATTTAGATGAGAAAAAAATATTTAGATGAGTAAATAACTGTCATTTGCCATTTTATACATCAAAATATTGTCACTTTATATGTCATGGTCTCATTGTCTCCCCCCTTGTTAGGTAAACTTGACTAGTTCATGGTTTTTTGGGGCCCATGGTAATGACCCATTGTATTGTTTGTGAAGAAGCTTATTTAAAAGTTTTGACGATAACCTTCTTTGTCATTATGTGTGTGCTTGATTTAATCATTATGTTTGTTATGTTTTTTGTTTATTATATTTTTATAAACTCTTTATTTTTGTATGTTTTTATATTCAATTTCTTTTAAATTATATTAAATTAACGATTATGATTGTGTTTTCTTCTAGGAGGTCACAAGAGGAGGTAGGGTATGTACACCTTTGTACACATTTTTTTTTTAAATATGAGAAGCTTGCAAGCCATATATACTAATGACTTGTGACTTAGCAAAGACTGAGATGTTCAGAGACACCCAAATATGGGGTCCCACTTGAGGGTAGCCCCTACCATCTACTCATCACAATAGGCCAGAGGGTAAGCATTCCCTTGATGTGAAGTCTCAGCCTAAGCTGACCTATGAATTATTAGTATATATGGCATGCGAGTTATTGCATATACACTTAAAAGTTAGAAGGTTATTGAGTTCCCATGATTAAAAAAATAATAATCATTATTATTATTATTAATATTATACAAATATTATATAACATATAAAAAAAATTCCAGAAAAAAAAATCATAATCCAAATTTTTATTGCAAAATCTAAACCATGTTATTTATTTGGCTAATAAATAAACTTCACATAAACTTCTTGTCCAAAAATAACAACAGATATGTTTCTTGTACATAAATAGTTAATATATACTCATATATATGGACTTATGCAAATATGAGTTCATATGTATCAAGTGATAATGCTCATATAATATAGGCAATTCAGATTATATAAGATTTGGTCCCAAATCAATTTCTTTTATGTAATCCTTGATGATGTCCCATATTTTTGTGAATCCATCATCATATTGAAATTCAAACCTGGATAGTTGATCTGCTGGGAAATATTATTAATGTTCATTAAGTGACTTAAATAATTATTATAAGAATAATAATTCATATGCTTTCGCTCTTTTCATGCTTTTAAATTAATATTTTTTAATTCACCGAGTTATTTACTTGTACTTTGAAGTTTTTTATATTTTGTAAGTATATTATTTATTTGTAGGTGGTTAGAGATTTCAAGGTAGTTGTTCTTGATGGCTGGAATGAAAAAATGAGAAAACTTTAAACAATTTTTGCTGATATAATTTTTCAACATATTTATAGAAAATTCAATAGAGATGTAGATTTGTTGTCTAAGTGAGCGATGCATTTTAATGAAGGACTCATACATTTTGTGGAGATAAGTAGATCAATTATGTTCTTTGAAGATGCTCTTCCTATATTTTAGATGATATAGAGTTTTTTTTTTGCATTTTGAACTAAAAAGATTGACTTAGTAATTAGTACCTCTGGGTTGATTGTATTAAATATTTATAGACTTTTTCTTTCATAAATCAGTAAGTTGAAGTTGCTAACATAGCATATATGTTTTTTTGTTCAATGCTAAGATAGAGCTATATGTAATGATGTCCAAATAGTTGAAAGGGAGCGCAGAGGAAATTATTCTCTTTTGAAATGTATATAAATCTCATTATCATATAAATCTCATTCTTTCATTTCCAATGTCAATTTCCCTCCCACTACTCATGCCAATGATGTCATTTAAGGTTCAAAGAAACCACAAGCTTTTGTGCCTCCACAACCTTATGATTTCATCGCTTGACATTTCTTTTAATCTCAATCACATCACATCAAACACACATAACCTCTATGTATTTGGGATCCATAATTGTTGACTAAATGAGGAGAGAACTCTTGGTCAAAAGTCTATTGGGGATTGCAAAAAATTCTTCCACTAAAAGCATAATTCACCCCCTCTCTTGAATACTAATTGAATTGGTAACATAACATTCTCCCAAACTCACACCCCTAATGTTGAGCTTAGGAGCAAGGGAGAAGGGAATGCCTACAAAATCAAACTCTACTCCCTCACCAGTAAACCACATGCAATGCATGATTAACCTATTATGCCCTTGAATAATTTGCACATCAACAACTTAGCTCATCGGTAAGTGAAATGAGGTATACTCCTACTGAAAATGTTGAAAATGTTCATAAATAACAAGGGTCGGGTGAAAGAGAAGGAAGCACCATTTTGTTCTCTCTTGAATATAAATATTAATGTACTTACTTTCATATTTTCAATTAGTTCTGTATTTTTTTCATTTTATCTTTTTCAAATCTTAATATGCTTATTTGGGTTATTTTAAAGTGCACTTTAACTATTTTTATACTGAGAGAAGGGAGGTGCATTTTAACTTGATATTGAAGTGATTGTTAATGGAATATAATGGTTACATATATAATAAATTCATTAGTCTATTAGATTTCATTAATAACATATTAATAGATGTTGTTAAAGAATACTTGAAATATTCTCTCAACCTCTTCCTCTATAATGAGAATAAGTTTGATCTCATAACAAATCATGAACTAGTTGCAATCTATTGTAATTCAACCAGAGATTCATAATATAAGTGTGTGGAATTCATATGCACATGTGAGCTATCAATCATGTCTCTTCTTCAATGTATTTAGATGTTTTGAAATTCTTATATTGCTAAGGAATTGGGGAAGAGACCAAGGTAAGAGAAATCCATGTTATGGCATATTTTATCCTTAATTGTAATGTTCAACATTTATCCCATTTGTTCATCAACATATATAAATTAAATATAATTTAATAATCATTTCACAAAACTTTATGTATATAAATAACATTATAATAATCAAATTATGCCATCCATGGGAGTAATAGAAATCTAAAATATTTTTGATTAAAATCATAAATTAAATAACATATTTTGATATAGGATAATCATGATTCTTATTGTTTTTTTTTCCTTGAAAAAAAGGTGTAATTTCATTTCATCCTTAAGAGTACGAAATTACATTGATCGGCTCACTCTTATAGAGTGATATGGAGAACTTCTAAGTCTAGCTTCATGCTTAGTACTGAAATAAACATTGATGTTCTCACTACGTGAGCAATAACATCTTTTACATTGACATGCATTATCACTGTGTTCAAAACTGTTTTATCTTTTTACAAAAATCAAATGCCTGTGTTCAAAACTGTAATGTCTTTTTACATAAATAAAGAACCTACCTGTACAGGATTTTAAGAGCCAAAGAGTCTGTGTTATACTAAAAATATAGTGATAACCATCTAGCTGTTCACAAGTGCCATCAACTATTTCAACTTAGAAGAGCAATAAAAGGCTGTCTCATTCTTCAATCTATAAACAGTCTATGGAAATAATGATGACCCACACTATCTAAATATTCAGTAATTTCCCATATTCCGACCCCCAACAGCAACCCTTCCTTTGAGGCCTTGTCCGCCTCGGCATTATTTTCTCGATATATGTGCCTGCAATGAAGATTAATTAATTATCGATTCTCTGCATGTTTTTCTCATCTCATGCCCTCTTCTGCTTCAATAACATAAGCTCGATCACCACAAGGGTTCACAAGTGTACATCAAAGTATACCTATATCATGGCTCTTTCTTCTCTATTAATACGGGATTTGGCTTTCTCTACACACCAAGTCATATCTTGAACAAGTTCAATTTTTTTAGAGTTTTGGACGATGTTTCTCATCCTTAAAAAAGTCACGGGGGTTTGAGCATCCACATTTTCCTCATCAATGTCTCTATGATATTGCACATTTGTTATGTTTTGATTACATCTAAACATAGAATGCCTCATATCTAGGCATATAGCCACAAGCACTCTCTTCTTTAGCATCATATGTAGTTCATCAAGTAGCTCTCTGCACTAATCACAAGGACCTAATTTCCTCCATTCACATATCATTATTCCAGCAGCAGAGGCACTTTTTTTATTTTCATTTTAGCTCTTATACACACAACAAAGTTTCATATCGCACTTTCATCACTTTAGTTCTCAACTCTCTCAGACACAATAGTAGGTATCTCAACACCAATTCATCTTAATCCGACCAATGTATACGTTTATGCTTCTTTCAATATTTTATCATCAATTCCATAGTGATTTTGCTACAACCATGTAGCTTCAACACATTGCTTATCCACTTTATTTGTGGTATCCCCTCTTCTGCTAGGCTATTCTCAGCTCTCTCCTGTATAGGATCACCAAGGTGTTCCTTTCATATGTCTCTCATCTATTTGGATTGGCTTCCCATCACACCTAGGATGCAACAGTTCCATTACCATATGCATATTCCCTCAAGGATTCCCTTCCCACATTAGGACAAACTTCTCCAACTCTTACTGTGGCTCCTTCTTCTCTGCAAGAACTCCTTCTAGCACTCGTTGCTCTCTTACAAATCCAACCTCCCACTCCTCCTTTTCAGTTTCCCATTTCTCTTCCCTACTATGATGTCTATATGAATGGGGAAGATTTCGAATCTTGGATACATAGTTTCCAGGATTAATTTAGGGCCTTTCCTCACCTCATGAATGCGCAATTCTTGTCTATTGCTGACATTTATCTTATTCTCCTTGTATTGACTTGGTGGGACACCTAGTTTCTTCACCACCCGGATTAGACCACTCCCTCTCATATCACCACTCAGGCTTCCTTTTGTGAGGTTCTCAGGTATTGCTTCTACTCCCCGGGGTATCGAAAATGCTTATATGCCCAATGTTTCCAACTTAAAAAATGACCTCGACAACCCATACACCAATACATTTCCCTTTTCTCTAAAATGTTCCTTCAACTCCACATCAATGATTTTTAAGACTGGCTCATTGCCAAGTTTACTTTCATTCTATTACTGCCATTACGTCTCGAGGAGTCTCTTTTTGAAATTCCTACCCTGGAACAATATTTTACCATTTCACTTGCTATCTAACAGAAGCTCGCTCATATGTTTCATATCCCTTCCTCTTTTCCCCTTCTCACTACAAACCATCCTCATAGTTCCACTACCAACTATCACTCCTTAGTATCCCCACCTCATGTCTCTTCTAATTCTTCTCCTATCCTTTCCACCTCTCATCAACCATCCTGCACACATACTCCTTCCCCTCCACATCTGATTTCTAAATCTCTTTACCTCATCAACGCCACCAACATGACCCTCCCACTAATACCATGGGTTCCACACAAGCTCTCAGTTTAGCTCACCTTCTAGATGTATTGGCCCATAGTTCTCACCGCTTCCATTATACTTATATTCCATTGCATTCCTCTAGCACCTCCTCTTGATCTCAGGACACCATGGTAACTTCAGCAACACTGAGAATCCATTCCTACAGCATCAACAACAGTTCTTTACAACATCCAACAGTTCCTTCTACATTAGTCGATGTCTCTTCTAGTGTTATATTCAATAGGGGCCTCTCCCTTTTCTACACTACATTTAGTCCTAAACCGGGAGGACAAAAGGGGGGATGCTTTCCAACTTAATTGGAGTAATTGGGCCAACAAGTGGCCCATGTGGGTCAAGGATAGGCCCACCTCTCCATTATTGTGCTGGGAACTAGCCCATTAGTTAGTTATCTAGTTAATATATGTATGTGAGAGTCTCCATGCTTAGTAGCTAGATCTATGTTGACTTGTCCATTATGGTCCTTATGTATTTTCTATAGAAAGGCCCTTAAGCCTTGATAATAATCATGGTATCTTTCCTTTAGTTTCAAATATGTTCTCTTGCATGTATTCTCGGATCTGTTTAAAATAAAAATAATTTTATATATCTTAGCTAAAAGAGCTTGGGCTAATCATAATGGTTCTATAATTAGATGGGTTGTTTTTATCATCCACTTTTAAAAATAGGAACAATGCGGCTTTATGTCCAAGTTTTAGGGAAACACTATTTCATTTCTAAATTGAAGAGCTTGTGGATGTGAGGGACAAGGATAGGTCCACCAATTTTTAAGATTTCTACTTGGTATCCTTCAATGTCCTTAGCTTTCACTTTTGTGAGTTGCTTAAAAATATGTCTTCTAATGAGAAACATTCTTCCTCTAGTTGTCCTCGATATTAGGGGATTCATAAGTAATTTTAAGGTAGGAATTCTAGTCCCTTATGGGAATCATATTGTTTTATTTAGTTTTATGCTTATAATTTTACTCAAAAATTTCTCAGGATCTATCTTATAGAGTTGCAAACATTTATCTTGCTTTATGATTTATATACTAGATTTTCTTTTTCTTTTAATTAGGGTTTTGAACCCATATATCTTGTCGTATTTTAATGACTCATTAGAAGCATCCCTAATGGATTCTCTAGCATGCTTGCATTCTTCATCATATCAGGGGTTGATCATTCTATTTCCCTTTATACATGACACCACAGTAGAGAAGTTGTTAATGGAAGTAGAGAGGGTTGTGGAAAATTTTTGATAAAGGTAATCAATATTTTCCTTATTTAATAGTATAGTTAATTCATTTTTTAAATCCCTTAAAAATAGATCAATTTTATTTTTATCGAATATCAAGTGAATTTTGTTATAATAATTCTCTGTTATGGGGATTACATGCATGCAAAATTTTGGACTTAGGGTTAAAGGTCTATGGTCAAAGTAGGGATCATGATCATTTAAGACTATCAAACTTTACTATTTGGTTGTATATGGGGATATAGGATATCACATAATCTTCGACACTACTATCAATCCAATAGATACAAATCATCTAGTTGGATCTCCACCACTTCATAAGACCATTGAAAATCATAGAACTACAAAGCTTGATTAGATTGGTATAAAAAAAAAATCACAATGAAGTCTTTAGAGTTTCTTTTATATTTTTGGGGTAAAACAAGGTCCTCATCTAGGCATATATGATTAGGGTTGGAATGATTGCTTATGATAATAGCTTTGTTAGTTTCTCTCCCATGGCCTAGTAGGCACATGTAAGGGATGGCATAGACCTAGATTCTTATTATTATTTTTTTTGGTACAACAAAGTATGCATCCTCTAATAAATTGAGCTATTTATTGTTGTATTTTGGGCTAGTACACATACTTTTGCAAGTTGGGAATTATTTTCCCAACACCAAAATGATCTACAAATTCAAAGGTGTAAGCTTCTTTGATATGTTGCAGTGTTTATACTATATGAATATATAAATTATCCATATTGTATACCAATGCATCTTGGATATGGTAGTCATCATTTGTATTAATTTATTCTTCAAACACGTTTCCTTGTAATTGCTGAAATATCTCCTTGAAGTCCTTATTTTCTGTATATTCATCTTTGTATGCATCATGGATGAAATGATCCATGTTTATAAAATTGAAAAATGTTGTAACATTGGACATGGGTGCACTTGAAAGCTTTCCTACAAACTTATTAGTATTTCCCTTCTTATAGTTGACAATAAGATGAAATTCTTACAAAAATCCCATCCATTTGTAGGGTCTTTCTTACTAACACTTATACCTAGCCTACATATATTGTAGTGGGTATTTATTGACATGTATAATGATTTTCTTTCCCATTATATAGTGTTTCTATTTCTTAAGACCATGCACCAAAGCATAAGGCTCCTCATCACGTGTGGGGTAGTTTAGGACTATGCCATGTAATAATTTAGAATGATAACATATTGACTTACCTCCTTGCATCAATACTTCTCCATGAAATGTCCATTTTCATTAGTCCCAACTTCAAAGTATTTTGCAAATTGTTCAGTGAAAGAACTATTACATGACTAATACCTCACTATGAATTGCCATGTATTGGTGTAATTGTAACTAAAAATGATTCTACAACTTTAAAATTGTGATGTTATGATAAATATCCTAACTCTAGTGACATTGGGGGTATTTTTCACTTGATGATGGCCATCATCTTCGGAGGATCAATATTGAGTTCCCCTCCACCAATCACTTACCCTAACTACACTAGAGAATTCTAGGAAACATACCATTTCTTAAGGTTTTCTAGTAGCTAATTATTTCTTATATTTTCTAATAATTGCATCAGATGTGAGGTATGTTCTTCCCAAGTCAATATAGAAATCAAAATATCATCTAAGTCACTATTACAAATGAATATAGAAAGGGATACAATACATCATTCATCAACACATAACTATATTTGGTGCATTACACAATAAAAAAAGAATTACCAACCATTCAAATAAATATTGCCTCATTTTGAAGGAAACCTTCTAGGTGTCCTTTTATTTGACTTGTACCTAAAGGTATCCTGATTTGAGATCCAATTTGGTGAAGTAATTGGCATGCTATAACTAATCCAACAAATCATTCATCCTGGGTAGGGGGTACTGAATCTTAAGGTTTTATCTAGAGCTTTGTAGTTGATACACATTTGCAATGTCCCATTCTTCTTGGGAACTATGATGATAGGTGACCAACAAGGTGAACCTTGGTTGAATTATTTTGTACTCCAATAGTTGTTGCAACTATCCCTTCACTTCATCTACTTCTTGTACAAACTATTGTATATTTATGTTATTGGTAATTTATGGAGAGTAAGGAAAAAATTATATATCGTGCTTTACTTTCTTCTTAGGTGATAACCCTTTAGGCCCTTCGAACACACATTTTTACACTTTAAAAATATCCTTCTACTGATGTTTATTCTCTTTACTACATCCCTCTAAAGATGCCTTTACTTTTATGCTGTGAATATTTATTTAATATTATTATTTATAAATTAATAGATTATTAGGTTACTAGTGAAAAGGTGTAACCCTTCACAATGTTGGATCAAGCCCTATAAAAGGCGATCTTATTGTAACTTTATCATCATCAATCAAATATATTATTCTTATTTATTATCCAATATGAGAGTCGGATTCGACTATTAACCCTTAACCGGACACGGTTAACTTAGTGAACAGATACGTTCACTCCGTTTGGTATCAGAGCTCGGATTCGTCTCCTTCGGATTCGGCTCCTTCGACCTGAGCTCGGATTCGGCTCCTTCGACCTGAGCTTGGATTTGGATCCTACACTCAGAGCTCGGTTTTAGCTCTCCCTTTAGAGCTCGGTTTCGGCTCCTCTCACTCCCATATTTCTTCTGTCTCCCCGTCAACTCCCTGCTTGCCCTCTCCTCTTGCTGTGCTGAACACCACCTCTGCCTATGACTCCTCAAAAGCTCAACTTCCCTACCCTGCATTTTCCCTCTATCCTCATCACATACTCCACCTCTCCTCCCTCCGCCTTACGCTGCTGCCACCTCCTCCCTTTAATAACAGATCAACTTCCCTACCCTGCATTTTCCCTCCGCCCTCATCACATACTCCACGTCTCCTCCCTCCGCCTTACAGTACTGCCACCTCCTCCATTTTATGCATCTGCGTTACTCCCACTTCCTATGCATCTCCCTTCCCCCCACCATCGGCTGCTCCTTTTCTCCCTGCGTGCTCCTCCCGTCCCTCGTCCACTGCAACCCTCACCAATCACCACGCCCTCCTTCTTCGTTCACAACCTCCTGCTGCTCCAGCTCCGGTTCTTCTACACTCTCCCCTGCATCCACCATCTCCACCCCTCTTCCGTTATATCCATTACACCAACGCTCTCACTCTATTCCACCACCGTCGCTTGCTTCTCCACATCCCCTTACTCCAAGAACCCACGCCACCTCCACTCACGGCCGTCCCATCTCTACTCCGTCTCCCTCCCCCACTCCAGCCTACACGTTGTTCTCCCCACACCTGTTCTCCATTCAATCCCACTCCCCACGACTCCGCCTTCTCAATCCCCTACGCCCGTGCTCTCACCACCATTCACTCACATCCATAGTCAACCCTAATTTTTAATAAAAATTAAATATTGTATTAATATTGTTATATTAATATTTAATTTTATTAAAAGTTACATTCCCAAATTATAAAATAAAATATAATATTTAAATATAATAATAATTATTATATTTATTTATTTTACCTATATAATAATTATTTGTCCTTACAATTATTATTATTAATTAATTAAGTCTCAAACTTTTAACCATGAAGTGGTTCAATAATGAAGATGAAAGCTATGAGGAAAAGAGACTTAAAGCCATCATCTCTCGTGGAATTGGAACAAGTAAATATGACATTTCTCACAATACCGAGGAGAGTCAAACCGGTGTTGCTGATAAGTATCGAAAAGATTGGCCTGTTCTCGGTGATGACGATGACAGTTTTGAGGAAAAAAGATTTAAAACCTATGTCTCCCAAGGAATTAGCACGTGTAGAGATGACAGTGATAAGAGCCAAGCCATTGTTGATAAATATCCAAAAGAGGACATATACACAGAAGATGAGGAAGACAGAATAAGAAAACCTATTGTAGAAATTGAATAAAAAGATGACATCAAAGCGACAGAGCATGCATGTGCATTAGATCAACATCCACCAGTTGTGGATCATGAAGTTGTAGATTATAGGTCTACAATAGCAAGTGACTTTTCAAATGCAATTGTTCTTGTTGAGCAGGAGAAGACACTTGAACATTGTTCCCAATTAGTTTTATTAGATAAATCTATTGATCTGATTGATGAAGTTCAAAGCCATGGAAGTAGTGAATGTCTACTTAAACATGTTGGAAGAATTAATGATGGTTCTACAAACACAAGTGTAGATAGTTATGTAGAAATTGTTTCTTTGCCCACTGTCACTTACGTTCCAAATGATGGTGAATACGATAATGGGCCTAATGTTGGTAAGCTAGAGGACATAAAAGGTATTTCATCCACGTCGTTAGGAATACCTGTGGAGTAGGTTACTACAGATGAACAACATTTATATTGTTCCAGAATTAGATCCTTGGACACAGTCATATGGAAATCAAGAATGAAGGTCCTTAAAGTTCCTTCCAAGAAAGAAGCCATGAAGGCTACGATTCAGAGGAAACTAGTACAAGACCTAAAGACTTCTAATTAGATTGATGTGAGTTTAGATGTGCATATTTCTTGTGACAACCACCACATATCTTTGAAATTGTTGGAATTTAAGTGCATAGATACTAAGATTGTAAGATAAAATCCATCTACAATAATGTGGCTCCAGTAAATTGAGAAGACTCATATGGAGATTTTCAAACTTCAAAGTCTTAAAGATGACCATTGTCCTAATTTCCGAGATCGAAGAACATCTTTTAAAAATACATCCATCATTATGACATTCAATGTTGGAACCACAACCAATGCAAAAAGTGGAAGTAATGAAGGTCCACAAGTGTTCATACATGAAATACAAAAGGCGATATGGAAGACAAATAATTACAAATTGTATTGTTTCAAAAATTCACCACTCAAGCAGAAAGGATTACAACACAAATCCAGGATAAAGTTGATACTAGAAAAATTAGCTTTGAGGACAAAGCTCCTTAAAAGGGAGTGGCAATGCTGTGAATATTTATTTAATATTATTATTTATAAATTAATAGATTATTAGGTTACTAGTGAAAAGGTGTAACCCTTCACAATGTTGGATCAAGCCCTATAAAAGGCGATCTTATTGTAACTTTACCTTCATCAATCAAATATATTATTCTTATTTATTATCCAATATGAGAGTCGGATTCGACTATTAACCCTTAACCAGACATGATTAACTTAGTGAACAGATACGTTCACTGCATTTTACCAATTCACCTCCTTGTTGATTATGTCTCAAGAAGTGCAACACAAACTTCCTACTTGAGCTAATAAGTTTCTTGTCTTGGTTAGTGAATTGAGATTATGGATTTTATGTTTATCGACATTGATGATGAATAATTATCCATACTTTACTGAGTGGTATTTGTTTTCTCTTGTCATGAAGATCACATACCTCATATACATGTAGGGGTTCCAAAAAACTACACCACACACATCAAGTGGCATCACATCTAGTTCCATGTCATCATTGTAGTTTTCACTTAAGGAAAAATTGATCTCACATTTCTTAATGACTCTAAGATCTACATCCTTTGTACCCATCCTAGTCAATATGGGAAAGGATGGTCATGTACTCCCAACTTAGGCGTACTCACCAAATCCTTTGCTACAAGTTTGGCCTATGAACTAGAGTGGGATAATGCATCCACCTTTTTCTTCTTGAATTAGAACTTGATATGGAAGGGTTAATTCGTATCCTTATCTTCCTTTGGAAGAAATATACTCATATTCACCTCATTCGGCATTATAGTGAAAAGAATATTCTCACCTGCATATGAGTTTCATTCTACTTGACCTCTCAAATCCATGTCTAACATGTTATTTTCCTTGGCCTATGATCTATCTTTGGATGTATCTTCCAAAAATTATCTTGAATATGATCATCAATGTTACTATGGTTATAATGTTTGCATGGATCCTTGAGTTGATGTGAAATGGCCATTGTCTTCTTACTCTTTCATTTCTACTTCTTATCTACATCCTTTGAAGATCCTTGTTGGTCTATCTACTTGGAACCATTTGGTTTTCCTTTATTCTTATCCATCTCTAGATATTATTCTTGATCACAAAATTAACCAATAGTTCTAGGATGAAAGAGAATCACTTACTAATCCTTAAATAACTATGCATACTATTGGGCACCATTTTGACCTCTTTTTGTCATCTAAATATCCTCCATCTTCCTCCATAAAACCCTCATACTGATCTATAAAGCTCTTAGTTCACCACAGACTTTGTTTAAAAAGGTATTAATGTCATTGCTTGTTAACAAATTGAATTTTGAGATTTTTAGAGCATTTAAACTAAGGTTTTATTCAGAATTACATGATGTGCTAACTTCCCGTAATGTCTCCAAAGTTGAGCACTTGCAGGCCAGCTAGGCATTAACTGAAAGATGGAGGAAAGATCCTCAGTGTCCAAGGATGGACGAATTTCCAACGAATAGATTATGTGGCTCTCACAGGTGGAAAGTCAAAGTCGGTCAAAGATGACCACCTGTGCTACCACTCAGCACAAAAGCAGGGCAGTTTGGATTCTGTTGAGTTTCACGATTCTGCATGAGGATCTCGATGGCTATGTTCGTTAATTAGTTTACAGGATTATATCATTTCCAGTTTTCTTTCAAATTTGTATAAGTACTTCAAAAAACATTGGATCAATAATCACGATTTTGGGAAGAACGCATACTGCTTCTGAACTGCGTGGTTTTACTGTGTAATCAATTTATGGTGAATACAATTAGACTTTCAGTTCTGTAAATCTTCGACTGTGTGTGGAACGAGGCACTGGAGGGCCCCCATTGTTGATTTCACACACCCTTACATTGCCAGTGAATGCGATTTATATGTTTGCAACGATTTAATTTGATGCATGCGATTTAGATTGAGCCATTGGTATGTGTTAATCCCTGTAGTATCTAGCTTATTGTTGCAGAATGAATTTAGTTAGTTTTCAATTAATTTTAATACAGCTCTGTTCTCATTTAAATAAGTTCAAGCCACGATTTCATTATGCTACACATCACTTACATTTCTATGAGCTCTGTCTTCCATTTTGCTAAATGTTAAAAGAACGGTTCAGACTGTGATTTCAATATATCATACATTGCTGCTCATTTGAAGATAAAGTGTTTAGAACAATTATCAATTACGAACAATGTCCTGTAAGGGAATTTAATGGTTAATTGTTCATTCATTAGTGGGATGTCAGGCATAACTTTGTAGTCTGTTAGGGTTAGAATCATTGTTAAATTGCTTTCACTATATCAGTTCTTTCATCAATAGATTGCTTTCTTAAATAGATTGCGGTGTACTTAAAAGAACAGATGAAGTTATCCCTGTAAAAGGATTTTTGTATCTTTAAGTTACAGTACTTCTCATCAGACAGTAGATTCAATTCACAGAAAATTAGGTTAACCAAACAAGTCTAGCTCTAGGTCCTAAAACTTGGATATGCCTCTAAGCTTACAGACCCGGATTGATATATAAACTTAAGGTTCGATCTGCATTAGTGGATTGAAGCCCAACACATACCACCCAAAAACTTGAGGAGACTTATGGGTTCTTGGGAGATATTCCAAATAAAGTGTTCTGTTTTCTTAATTCATTGTTGTACTCTTGCACATTCTACCTTTTCTTCAATTAGAAGTAATACAAATATATATGTTGTTCATGTTTGTACCAATAGGTTTAAGTTGTGACTTAATGAGGGTTTTAAACACCTTCCACTTAGTTATTAGTGTATCCATATGGCTCTTCTTTATCTTCATATTTCTTGATAGAGACAAAGTTTGAGTTGTAATTATAAAGCTCTCTAAAAGGTCTTAAATTTCTCTTTAGAGATGACATTAATATATCAAATTGTGGGAGATACCAAATGCTTGTGCTTCCAATCTTACAAATTTTATCCACCAAGTCATCCTTTGGGTTGCTATTATACTCATTCAACATCTCTAGGGTTTGACTTCTTTCTTTGTGCCAATTTCTAGATCTTGCAATATCCCACAAAACCCTAAATAATTTCTTTTTGATACCAATATGATTTGTAAATTGTCATGGATATTCCATAGATAATTATTCACAATAAATTTTACAAGTAGCTTCAAAACATAGTGATGCCATTTTTTATTATGCAACATTTTCTTAAGACTAAAAGTATAATATTATAAGCATAGTGCTAAAAATACTAAAGTAAATGTCCAATAAAAAAAGATAATCTACAAATATAAAATACCCACACCATCAACGCAATGAACATGAGATGTACACTTTGAAATCCAATATAGGAAAACCCAACTTAGAAGGTGAGGGCTATGCCTTGATCTTTTTTTCTTAGATAGAAGTGTAAGATATAGAGAAAGATGGATTCGCTCTAGAGTTACAATCGACACCATGCCTTGGATGAATGCTATAGGGTTTTGTGTCTTCCTATGTTCTATTAAGGATATCCCACTCCATTTTCTATGTTCATACATAGAAAAATTAATCAACACAATACAAATATAACACCTTCCTTTCCTCATGACTTAATATTTAACATGTCTTGATAGTCGTCTAGGGTTAGGGTTAAGTATTTTTCATGCCACAAATCCTTATTAGGTTTAATATAGTTTTGTACCCTCTTGGATCTTATTGAAAGTCCACACATTACTAGCTTCACATGAGTGAGTAATAAGAGCCGATGTGGCATTCACTTGGTATTGGGGTGGTCAAAGTATATATCAACTTGTAGGAGGTATAAATTCCTCATCTGAACTTCGATTGAGGTGATCTTTGGATTGTTGGAAATATCTTGACGAGTAGATCAATGCTGGAGGGATATCAACTTTTTTTTCATATTTTTGACCCCAAAATGGCTATTTAATTCGTGAAATGGGCCTCAAAATTTTCGAGACCTCAAATTACCAAAATAGGATATGCCCCTAAAATGGGCCCTACAAGTCCATGGATCTAATTTTCCTCTAAAAAATATCAAAATAATTGACAAATTATATAGTGATCCATTCTATATCAAGATCCATCTTAAATCTTAGTATTTTAGGCAATGAGAAATTTTCAAATAAGTTTGTTTAATCCTTCTCAATGAACTATAAATATATCCAAATTATGATATATCTATGCTTGCACATACTATAGATGACATAAAATTGTTTTCTAATAATAAAATAGAAAATATTTGAAAAATAAATTATAATTCTCATCATTTATTAAAAAATTAGTATGCTAGTAGTGATTAGCAATGCTCAATACCATTTGAATTATTGTGCTTTATAACTTAACTTCACTTAGAAGGACCAATAACTTAACTTCACTTAGAAGGACCAAGTTCATAATCATACACATTGAATTATTCTTGTGTTTAGATATCTACTATTTTTTTTTAATAGCTCTTGGAATTTTTCTACATCAAATTTATAATCATTTGAGTTTCTTCTCATTGATACCTCTAGCTCATTCCAAGTAAAATTAGAAAACAATGATAATTGTACATGATGCTGTGAAACTATTCTCATGTTTGGATGCTTACTATTGCTTCGCATTTTCCAACTTCAATTTTATAATCATTTGAAATGTTTGTACCACTCTAGATAATATTGCAAAATATGATAGTTGTATGTTAAGATATGAAGCCATGAAAACATACCGATTTGAGATAATGTTTATCTAAATTTTTAATGCCGTCCTAGTGGAATTCTCATGCTAAGTGTACAATTGTTATCAACTAAGGTGTTTGGGAACTTACTAAAGACTCACTACCATGCTATTAGCATAAAATTAAATTTATAAAGAAAAAACCATTTAAAATATAGATTTTTAACCCAAAACACAAAAACAAACAAATAATCTAAAAGTCTCGACAATTTAAAAAATCTTGCAAACTTAGTACTTTGATAAAAGTCCAACACCTCCATACCTCCATAAAGAGAGGAGATGAAGCAAAACATGGTTTTAAACATGACAAAATACACCCACTCTTTATATGCAAGTTATTCCTAAGTAACCACCTCTCATTAAGGATGAAAATGAAAACGCAAGTTATTTCATCAACCTCTTAAGAGGGACACGCTAAGCAAATCAAAAGAAACCATCATATTAATAAATTTAAAGAAAAAAAATTATAATAATTATAATTAGTTGTTGGATTTAAAAATCCAATATTACAACTCAAATGTAAACTTGTATGGTTGAGAATTGAAATGTTTTAAATCTAATTTAAAAATCCAATATTACAACTCAAATGTAAACTTGTATGGGTTGAGAATTGAAATGTTTTAAATCTAAATTTTATAAATGGTAAATTATTAATTTTTAAAAATGATTAATTGATTTTTTTTAATAATATAATGTAGTGTTGTAATTGAGTTTAACTTGGGTAGTTAAGATAAGAAGTGGTTATTTTTCCATATTTAAACTTCATTTTTTAATAATATATTAATTTGTAACAATTTCAAAATACATTTTTAAAAATTAATTTCAATTTAATTATTGATGGTGATGATGGTAGTTAACGCCCACTAAGACTAGCTTTGGTCTATAGGACCTTAAGAGGATTACTTGGATTGCTGTAAAATTTTATTTCGATACTCATAAAGCTTAGATATGATTAAGTATTTAATAACCATATAAGATAATCAATATGAGAAACAAAATGTTTTTTAACATTGCTTCAAATTTCAATGAAAACCGCTTGAGGATTAAAAGAGAATAGTATGAGGATGTTGTTATGTGGTTAAACAATGAAAAACATAAACACCATTATCACAACTAGATTTAAAGAGAGATTTTGGAGTCATGTAGAAAATATTTCTTTGCTTAGGATCATTGTGGAGGAATGTCGAAATAGTAAATCCAATCTCTTTTGTTTCTTTGTGGACTTTAGCAAAGCTTTCGATACGGTGCTTAGAAATAATGTGTGGAATATATATTAAAAGAGCTAAATATTCCTTTCGAGATGAGAGCTATTGTGATAAGGTTGTACAAGACAATCATTGCAAAATTCAAGAGCACTGGGGTTGGTCAAAAGATATTAATTGTAATATTAGAGCTACACAACATTGCCCCCTCCCCCTACCCTTTTCGGCATATACATCGATAAGATAGAAGGATGTTTAGAAGAAGTAGGTTGCGTTAGCATGACCTTAGCTGGAATAGTCATCATCCTGGACTTCTTTATATTAATGATATCATTCTTATGGCAAAGTGCCCCTTTGATATTGATAAGCACTTAAGAATTTTTAGGGATTTTTTCTTTAATATGGGCATGAATGTTAACACCAGCAAAACAAAAGTAATTCAATTATCAAGTCCAAGAAGGTCATGCACACTAATTTTGTATATGACAATAGCAACTTGGAGGAAGTGTCTTCCTACAAATATCTCAGAATTGATATTAATCGCAAGCTAAAATAGAACTATAACATTGAGAAAAGGATTAATGGAGGATGGAAAGCTTATTTTGGTCTTGAAAACAATTGTAAATCAACAAACCTTGTGATGTGGGATAAAAAGAATTTTCTTTTTGAAGCTCTCGTCACTCCTGTTATCTTGTATGGTTGTGAAGTTTGGGGTTGCAACATCTCTAGAGAATCCTGGAGAAAAATTGAACAAATCTATAAGCATTTCATAATGCATAACCTAAAAATTAAAAGAAATAAACCATACCCTATTCTCCTTTTAGAAGTGGGTCTTCCCCCATTGAGAGTATTGCTATGACTAGTTACCTAATGTACAAGTATAGAATAAATAACACGGGAGACTAGATATTAATGCAACGTCCCTCAGGTCCCTGCTTAACCTTCTCTTATAAACTCTCTCCTTAAATCTGTAAAAAAAAATTAGATTCACATACATGCTACAGAAATCAATTAGCACTGCAAAAACACAAGTGCGCTACAAAAGTGTTAATATATCTCAGGAATTTAACTATGCTGCAAAACTCTTTCTTCACACACATACCCCTATGCTGCAAAACTCTTTCTTCACACACATACCCTGTTTGGACTAAATCGTCACAATCCTCCACCAACAATTCATAAGTAGCAAACACTTTGGGTAATATACTACCAGATTCTACCTTCAAAAATTCTTTCATAAATCCATTACAAAAATCTCTTCTCCATAAATAAAATAATGTAACATATGAGCACTCATTATCTCACATCCCACTAGTTCACTAGTTCTCTCTCATAGTTAAACACTCATATGTATCTTCTTATGGTTCATAAAATGTATGATTTAAATGGCATACCTCCTCATCTCTTACGGATTAACCTTCACCAAATCACTATTCACAGGTTCCAATACAAGATCACCGACCCGTAACAAGACTGCGGTCTTACCTTGAGTTGTTTCTTGAACACATGGGGACTTGGAATGAATCTCATTTCCAAATGAATTAAACCACTTTGTTTTCAATGCTTCCGACGCAGTTTCTAGATCTCCAATCAAAGATACATAGCCTCTATAGAGATCTCTCCGAACAAGGGTTTTGACCAAGACGCCACAACCATGGCGATTCAGTTCTTTACTTATTCAACGTAGGTTCCCTATTCCACAATTCAAAGAACTCGTTTGTAGAGAAAATCACTTGATGTTAACTCCCTTCTTAGTGCAAACTATTGAAAAGGTTCGACAAATTCGATCTCACAGTTCAATTTGTACTCAATCCTCCTACAGAAACTTGTATCCCCATAGCTACACTTGTATTCTTGTAGCTACAACCTCTCAACATACTCAAGTATCGTGAGACCCTTTTCTCATAAATAAATACCCTGTTTTGGGCCAAATCGTAAATTCAAACAAACTTCATCTACATTCCTTCACCTAATTAAACTGTCTTCTCATCAGGATTTTGCACAAATTAGGGTCTTCTTCAATAACTAACATCAATCAAAACTCAGATACATTACACACAGACTGTATAAGAGAAAAGCACACAGCAACTGGATGAATTTTCCTCACTCATTCAATAATAAAACTGTACATACATTCAAATCCTAATCTATTCTACTACATTATATAGGCTTGGCTTCATAATTCATAGCCGACCTCTTCACTCAAAACATCGAACCATCAACCCCACTCCAACTAATTCTTGTGAATTTACATTTATATAGGGCATATGACCTTTTCCAGTGCAACAACTAAACCCTACAAATTTGCAATTGATTCTAAATATAGAATTTTCAAGCCTATCTTAGCTAATGACTCATCAAAACAAATTGCTACATTCACGCAGCTCGTTCCTAGATATTTCCATAACCTCCTCGAGTCATTCCACTATTTTAGGAATTGGTTACCATGACTCATAATTACATTGACACCTATCACAAGTTAGAACCTTCTAAAACTATGTTTTCCAGCTATGAGAAAACTCAAGCATTTACAAGAAGTTTACAATAAACCCCTTATTGGGCTAGTGGCATGACCAAACTTTAGAGTTTTTAACTGAGAGCAGGATGCCCCTGCATCAGACTCCCAAGGTAGAAAATAAATCATGACCTCCTGGTCATAAGCATTCTACCAGGATACCAAACTTGAAAATGTATCTGATCACTTGCCGCGTCGTGTTGTTGTACAATATCTCTTGTTGTTGTTATCTTCTTTCTTCCAGGTTTCCAAACCTTGTACTATAGTTGTCCACTTACCTTGCTGAAAATATCTTGCACAGTCAATTTCTTCCTACTGTTGAATGCTCTTTTCACACTAGTATGCCTCCTCTCAGGCATCTTCAACATCAGCATCCTTATTTCCTCAATTACTTTATCCATCTCTGTTCTTGACTAAAACTTACTATCCATTTCCATTTCCATTTGCTGCATACTCTCCTTCGGTATAAGAGTTATAAAACTCTTACTAAATTTTGGTTCAAACATCTCTCCTTTGATAACCCGCTGATTATACTTTGTAGTCTCATCGCCATTATTGTCTCTCGAGACAATTTCTTCTTCCAGCTTCAATTCCTCATACTAAATATGTATCTTTTTAATTTCTATTCTTTGTGCTAAGAAATTCAATTCCTCAAATAATTTAGCAAAGTTACCTTGGAATGAATTTGTATCATCCATGTCATATGCAGCAGGTGTGTCTTCTGCTATCCAATCATCTAAGAGCTTTAACTCTTCCATGAAATCCCTTTCCTCTGATGTAAGACTTTCATTATTCTTTTCTTTCTTTTGGTTTCCTGCATGAGCCAACTCTACCCTGTTTTCTGCTGAAACAGATTTCTGCACTTCCCTTTTAGAAATTTTCTTATTTGATTGTGTATGAGTCCTCCTTTGACAATCTTCATGAGATAATGCTATCTCATTTTCCTTTAGAACATAATTCATATTCTTCCCATTCTCCTCCATCTCTGTGACATTTTTCAATGGTTGTCCATTATTTATTAAGCCTACAGTCATACACAATATATTAGTTTTAAAATCATAAGGCTTTGTAGCCTCATTTGATGCTTTAGACATCAATTTCTCTTATTGATTTGAACTATTCGATTAGTTCAATTTTTTTTATTTTTTTTTTTTTTTTTTTTTTTTTTTTTTTTTTTTTTTTTTTTTTTTTTTTTTTTTTTTTTTTTTTTTTTTTTTTTCAGATCTCCATTCTTCATCTTCATCCCTTTCTCCATGGATTGGTCCTTTCTCTGGTTCTCAAATAGCCTCTTCTCCAACAATTTTCCTTTGTTGTAGCTCAACTCCTTTGAGTCCTTCTATCTCAACTGAATATTTATCCTTTGTTCAAGCTCTCTAATCTTCATCTCCTCATACAAGTCAATGAATTCACTTGCAATTATTCTTGAAGTCTCCACACTATCTTCATTAACTACATCATCTAGCTGCCAATCCTTTAAGGATTTTATCCCTTCGTCTAGAGATTTATGATTTGAAACCTCTATGCAACCTTCTTCGCTTACTGTAACAAATTTCAATAGTTGTTCTTCATCATGATTGTCTTCAGCTCCAATAGTCTTCAAATCTATAACTGAATTCTCTTCTTCCTTTCCTATGTCCTCTCTTGTCAAATCAAGAAAATCATTATGCTCATCCTTTTCTATATCACATTCTTTATACTCGACCTTTCCTCCATTGAGAAATGCATCTATATACTTCTTCTGCTTCAGTTCTGCACATTCATCTCCAAGCTGCTGACTGCTCTCTTCGTCTTTTCCTGCCACCCTTACATCCTGAATTCCTTTGAAGACATCTCGCTCTGCACAATTCATTTCTTATTCCTGACCTTCAACTTTACTTTCAAGAAGTAATTCATACTCTAGCTCTCCAACTACAGTAACATACTCCTCTACCTTATCTTATGTGTTATCCAATACATCAAGGACTTGGAAACTAGCATCTATCTTTGTTTCAATCAAAGCTCGAGACACTCCTCTGTCACTGACTGCAATCACATCTTCATACTCATGTTCGTTCAAAAAACATTCCAACAACTCACCTTCTTCTACTTGACATTCCTCAAGTACATCATCACAATTTTGCTCATCATCTTCAACATATCCCTCTTTTTCCTTGGCAACCTTCAGTAGTTGTCCTTCATTTCCTCTGTGACTAACTCCAGAAGTTAATTCAGCTTTGTTTTTTTTTATGACAGACTTCTCTTTGTCATGAGACAAATATGTCTCACTTCCTTCCTCATTCCACTCTGCATTACTGTCTTTTTGTAGACCATCATCATAAGCTATCTTTGCCATAATTGTTGTATTAACATTCTCCTGCAACTGTTCTTCATCATTAACAAAATTCATTGGCTTACCTCTCTGAGACAGTATTTCTTCATTCTTCATAAGAATAAAATTATGTTCTTCCCTCTTCATGACAACTTTAGATAACTGTCGTAAAACCTCCTTTTGTCCATCTATGGAAGCCAACTTCACCCTGTTCTCATCAGCAACAGGTTCCTCATCATAAGACATAGATGTCTTATCTTCTCTAAGAACACATTCTCCATTCTGAACTTCCCTTCCATTAAGTAAGCTGTCTATGAGCTCCTTCTATTGCAATAGTTCCAAGCCTTCCTCATCTAAGAGGCATTCTTCATCATACTTTTCTTCACATCTCTCATCCATCTTTAAGACAGTTCCAGAAGACTGTCTATCTCTTGCAAAGTCTGCAATCACATATAAGTTGTCAGATTTAAAAACAAAAGACTTGATGGTCTCACTTGATGCTTCAGTCATTAAGCCCTCTTGTTGGTTTGAATCCCCCATATGATTCAGAAGATATCCAATGGATTCCTTCTCAACTTCTTCATTACTATCATCAAGCAATGCTTCATGTTCTGCTTCACAATTCGGAACCTCTTTCATACACTCATTTGCTCTGAGTGTGTCTTCCTCCCACTGAAAATTCTTCCTATGATTTCTCATCTCTTGCAACCTATGCCACTTTACTTTACTCCTCATTATGTAACCACATCTCTGGTCTTCCTTAATCCTCTATAACATCTCCATCAACACTCCAAGATGGACCCTTATCTCATCCTTCTCTCTATCATACTCTTCATCACTCATCTGCTTCCATATGCCATTTACTTTGGCACCTTCTTTCTCTCCTCTGTGGCTTCTCTCTAAACCTCTGCCATGACTATCAGTAGTCATCTTCTTCTCCATCTCCACAAGTTTCTTCACACTCATTGTGAGTTGCACTATGCCTTTGCAATAGCAGTTCTATTTCACCTTAATACAACTACCTCACCAAGCTTCTCCTCCTTGAACCTGGACTTTTGGTAACTTAAGCTCCTCTCTCTAGAACCTTCTCTCTAAGCTTCCACTACTCAATAGGCTTCTACACTCAATTCGCTTTCTCTTGAGAACATTTAACTGTCCTCCTGCATTCCAACCTTAGCTGAAATAACAAGGTTCTGGCCACTCTTCCCTTTCACTTAGAAGTCTCCACTTGCTTATTTCATCACTGCCTTAATGCGGTGATCTTTGTGCTGAGATACTTCACCAATTGCTACTACCTTCACTTTAACAATGTTAAAAACAAAGATCAATACCTTCCACATCTCAATGACCTGCTTCTTCAAGAACCTTGAGTTCTCTGCTATCAAACTTCCAAAATCCTGTAGCTGCCAAGCTTTCATGGCACCCTTAAAAACCTCTGCTCAGCTTCAATCTCTGGTTGAACTTACCCCTTTTTTCTTTGCCTGAAACTACTTCTCCCAAAGTAGCTTTCTCTCTTATCGAGAACTTCCTTGTCCTTCCCAAGCTCTAAGTGTATTCTGTTTTGCATGCAAGTCTTCTTAACTCCCAAATCCTTCTCTACAGACCTCATGTCTGTCTTCTTGCCTTCCAAAGAGCATTCCCACTCTGATACCAATTAATGCAGGGTCCCTTAGGTCCCTGCTTAACATTCTCTTATAAACTCTCTCCTTAAATCTGTAGACATTTTTTTAGATTCACATACATGCTACATAAATCGATTAGCGCTGCAGAAACGCAAGTGTGCTACAGAAGTGTTAATATGTCTCAGGAATTTAACTATGCTATAGAACTCTTTCTTCACACACATACCCTGTTTGTTCTGAATCGTCACAATCCTCCACCAACAATTGATAAGTAGCAAACACTCTGGGTAATATACTACTGGATTCTACCTTCAAGAATTCTTTCATAAATCCATTACACATCCCACTAGTTCTCTCTCATAGTTAAACACTCATACATATCTTCTTATGGTTCATAAAATATATGATTTAAATGGCATAACTCCTCATCTCTTATGGATTAACCTTCACCAAATCGCTATTCACAGGTTCCAATACAAGATCACCGACCTGTAACAAGACTGCGGTGTTACCTTGAGTTATTTCTTCAACATATGGGGACTTGTAATGAATCTCATTTCCAAATGAATTAAACCACTTTGTTTTAAATGGTTCCGACGTAGTTTCTAGGTCTCCAATCAAAGATACATAGCCTCTATAGAGATCTCTACGAACAAGGGTTTTGACCAAGATGCCACAACCACGACGATTCACTTCTCTACTTCTTCAATGCAGGTTCCCTATTCCACAATTCAAAGAACTCGTCGTAGAGAAAATCACTTGATGTTAACTCCCTTCTTAGTGCAAACTATTGAAAAGGTTCCACAAATTCGATCTCACAGTTCAATTTGTACTCGATCCTCCTACAAAAACTTGGTATTCCTGTAGCTACACTTGTATTCCTGTAGCTACAACTTCTCAACACACTCAAGTATCGTGAGACCCTTTGCTCATAAATAAATACCCTGTTTTGGGCCAAATCGTAAATTCAAACAAACTTCATCTACATTCCTTCACCCAATTAAATTGTCTTCTCATCAGGATTTTGCACAAATTAGAGTCTTCTTCAATAACTAACATCAATCAAAACTCAGATACATTACACACAGACTGTATAAGAGAAAAGCACACAGCAACTGGATGAATTTTCCTCACTTATTCAATAAAAAAACTATACATACATTCAAACCCTAATCTATTCTACTACATTCTACAGGCTTGGCTTCACAATTCATAGCCAACCTCTTCACTCAAAGCATCGAACCATCAACCCCCCTCCAACTAATTCTTGTGAATTTACATTTATATAGGGCATATGACCTTTTCCAGTGCAACAAATAAACCCTACAAATTTGCAATTGATTCTAAATATAGAATTTTCAAGCCTATCTTAGCTAATGAATCATCAAAACAAATTGCTAGATTCACGTAGCTCGTTCCTAGATATTTTCGTAACTTCCTCAAGTCATTCCACTATTTTAGGAATTGGTTACCATGACTCATAATTACATTGACACCTATCACAAGTTAGAACCTTCTAAAACTATGTTTTCTAGCTATGAGAAAACTCAAGCGTTTACAAGAAGTTTACAATAAACTCCTTATTGGGCTAGTGGCATGACCAAACTTTAGAGTTTTTAACTGAGAGCAGGATGCCCCTGCATCAGACTCCCAAGGTAGAAAATAAATCATGACCTCCTGGTCATAAGCATTCTTCCAGGATACCAAACTTTAAACTATATCTATTCACTTGCCGCATCGTGTTGTTGTACAATATCTCTTGTTGTTGTTATCTTCTTTCTTCCAGGTTTCCAAACCTTGTACTATAGCTGTCCACTTACCTTGCTGAAAATATCTTGCACAGTCAATTTATTCCTATTGTTGAATGCTATTTTCACATTAGTATGCCTCCTCTCAGGCATCTTCAACATCAGCATCCTTATTTCCTCAATTACTTTATCCATCTCTGTTCTTGACTGAAACTTACTATCCATTTCCATTTCCATTTGCTGCATACTCTCCTTCGATATAAGAGTTACAAAACTCTTACTAAATTTTGGTTCAAACATCTCTCCTTTGATAACCTGCTGATTATACTTTGTAGTCTCATCACCATTATTGTCTCTCGAGACAATTTCTTCTTCCAGCTTCAATTCCTCATACTGAATATGTATCTTTTTAATTTCTATTCTTTGTGCTAAGAAATTCAATTCCTTAAATAATTTAGCAAAGTTACCTTGGACTGAATTTGTGTCATCCATGTCATATGCAGCAGGTGTGTCTTCTGCCATCCAATCATCTAAGAGCTTTAACTCGTCCATGAAATCCCTTTCCTCTGATGTAAGACTTTAATTATTCCTTTCCTTCTTTCGGTTTCCTGCATGAGCCAACTCTACCCCGTTTTTTGCTAAAACAGATTTCTGCACTTCCCTTTTAGAAATTTTCTTATTTGATTGTGTATGAGTCCTCCTTTGAAAATCTTCATGAGATAATGCTATCTCGTTTTCCTTTAGAACATAATTCATATTCTTCCCATTCTCCTCCATCTCTATGACATTTTTCAATGGCTATCCATTATTTATTAAGCCTACAGTCATACACAATATATTAGCTTTAAAATCATAAGGCTTTGTAGCCTCATTTGATGCTTTAGACATCAATTTCTCTTATTGATTTGAACTATTCAATTAGTTCAAAATATATTTTTTCAGATCTCCATTCTTCATCTTCATCACTTTCTTCAAGGATTGGTCCTTTCTCTGGTTCGAAAATAACCTCTTCTCCAACAATTTGCCTTTGTTGTAGCTCAACTCCTCTGAGTTCTTCTATCTCAACTGAACATTTATCCTTTGTTCAAGCTCTCTAAGCTTCATCTCCTCATACAAGTCAATGAATTCACTTGCAATTTTTCTTGAAGTCTCCACACTATCTTCATTAACTACATCATCTAGCTGCCAATCCTTTAAGGATTGTATCCCTTCCTCTAGAGATTTATGATTTGAAACCTCTATGCAACCTTCTTTGCTTACTGTAACAAATTTCAATAGTTGTTCTTCATCATGATTGTCTTCAGCTCCAACAGCCTTCAAATCTGTAACTGAATTCTCTTCTTCCTTTCCTATGTCCTCTCTTGTCAAATCAAGAAAATCGTTATGCTCATCCTTTTCTATGTCACATTCTTTATACTCGACCTTTCCTCTATTGAGAAATGCATCTGTATACTTCTTCTGCTTCAATTATGCACATTCATCTCCAAGCTGCTGACTGCTCTCTTCATCTTTTCCTGCCACCCTTACATCCTGAATGCCTTTGAAGACATCTCGCTCTGCACAATTCATTTGTTGTTCCTGACCTTTAGCTTTACTTTCAAGAAGTAATTCATACTCTGGCTCTCCGACTATAGTAACATACTCCTCTACCTTCTCGTATGTGTTATCCAATACATCAAGGACTTGGAAACTAGCATCTATCTCTGTTTCAATCAAAGCTCGAGACACTCCTCTGTCACTGACTGCAATCACATCTTCATACTCATGTTCGTTCAACAAACATTCCAACAACTCATCTTCTTCTACTTGACATTCCGCAAGTACATCATCACAATTTCGCTCATCATCTTCAACATATCCCTCTTTTTCCTTGGCAACCTTCAGTAGTTGTCCTTCATTTCCTCTGTGACTAACTCCAGAAGTTAATTCAGCTTTGTTTTTTTTTTATGACAGAATTCTCTTTGTCATGAGACAAATATGTCTCACTTCCTTCCTCATTACACTCTGCATTACTGTCTTTCTGTAGACCATCATCATAAGCTATCTTTTCCATAATTGTTGTATTAACATTCTCCTGCAATTGTTCTTCATCATTAACAAAATTCATTGGCTTACCTCTCTGAGACAGTATTTCTTCATTCTTCATAAGAATAAAATTATGTTCTTCCCTCTTCATGACAACTTCAGATAACTATCCTAAAACCTCCTTTTGTCCATCTATGGAAGCCAACTTCACCCTGTTCTCATCAGCAACAAGTTCCTCATCATAAGACATAGATGTCTTATCTTCTCTAAGAACACATTCTCCATTCTGAACTTCCCTTCCATTAAGTAATCTTTCTATGAGCTCCTTCTATTGCAATAGTTCCAAGCCCTCCTCATTTGAGAGGCATTCTTCATCATACTTTTCTTCACATCTCTCATCCATCTTTAAGACAATTCCAGAAGACTGTCTATCTCCTGCAAAGCCTGCAATCACATATAAGTTGTCAGATTTAAAAACACAAGATCTGATGGTCACTTGATGCTTTAGTCATTAAGCCCTCTTGTTGGTCTGAATCCCCCATATGATTCACAAGATATCCAATGGATTCCTTCTCAGCTTCTTCATTACTGTCATCAAGCAATGCTTCATGTTCTGCTTCACAATTCGGAACCTCTTTCAGACACTCATTTGCTCTAAGTGTGTCTTACTCCCACTGAGCATTCTTCCTATGATTTCTCATCTCTTGCAGCCTATGCCACTTTACCTTCTTCCTCATTATGTAACCACATCTCTAGTCTTCCTTAAGCCTCTGTAATAGCTCCATCAACACTCTAAGATGGACTCTTATCTCATCCTTCTCTCTATCATACTCTTCATCACAAATTTGCTTCCATATGCCATTTACTTTGGCACCTTCTTTCTCTCCTCTGTGGCTTCTATCTGAACCTCTGCCATGATTATCAGTAGTCATCTTCTTCTCCATCTCCACGCGTTTCTTCACACTCATTGTGAGCTGCACTAGGCCTCTGCCATAGCAGTTCTATTTCACCCTGCTACAACTACCTCACCAAGCTTCTCCTCCTTGAACCTGGACTTTTGGTAACTTAAGCTCCTCTCTCTAGAACCTTCTCTCTAAGCTTCCACTACTTAATAGGCTTCTACACTCAACTCACCTTCGCTTGAGAACACTTAACTATCCTCCTGCATTCCAACCTTAGCTGAAATAACTAGGTTCTGGCCACTCTTCACTTTCACTTAGAAGTCTCCACTTCCTTATTTCATCACTCCCTTGATGCAGTGATCTTCGTGCTGAGATACTTCACCAATTGCTACTACCTGCACTTTAACAATGTTAAAAACAAAGATCAATACCTTCCACATCTCAATGACCTGCTTCTTCAAGAACCTTGAGTTCTCTGCTATCAAACTTCCAAAATCCTGTTGCTGCCAAGCTTTCATGGCACCCTTAAACACCTCTGCTCAGCTTCAATCTCTGGTTGAACTTACCCCTTTTTTCTTTTCCTGCAACTACTTCTCCCAAAGTAGCTTTCTCTCTTATCGAGAACTTCCTTGTCCTTCCCAAGTTCTAAGTGTATTCTGTTTTGCATGCAAGTCTTCTTAACTCCCAAATCCTTCTCTACAGACCTCATGTCTGTCTTCTTGCCTTCCAAAGAGCATTCCCACTCTGATACCAATTAATGCAGGGTCCCTTAAGTCCATGCTTAACATTCTCTTATAAACTCTCTCCTTAAATCTGTAGACTTTTTTTATATTCACATAGATGCTACATAAATCAATTAGCGCTGCAGAAACGCAAGTGTGCTACAGAAGTGTTAATATGTCTCAGGAATTTAACTATGCTATAGAACTCTTTCTTCACACACATACCCTATTTGGCCTGAATCGTCACAATTCTCCACGAACAATTGATAAGTAGCAAACACTCTGGGTAATATACTACCGGATTCTACCTTCAAGAATTCTTTCATAAATCCATTACACGTCCCACTATTTCTCTCTCACATCCCACTAGTTCTCTCTCATAGTTAAACACTCATACATATCTTCTTATGGTTCATAAAATATATGATTTAAATGGAATACCTCCTCATCTCTTATGGATTAACCTTCACCAAATCGCTATTCACAGGTTCCAATACAAGATCACCGACCTGTAACAAGACTGCAGTCTTACCTTGAGTTCTTTCTTCAACATATGGGGACTTGGAATGAATCTCATTTCCAAATGAAATAAACCACTTTGTTTTAAATGGTTTCGATGCATTTTCTAGGTCTCCAATCAAAGATACATAGCCTCTATAGAGATCTCTACGAACAAGGGTTTTGACCAAGATGCCACAACCATGACAATTCACTTCTCTACTTCTTCAACGCAGGTTCCCTATTCCACAATTCAAAGAACTCGTCTATAGAGAAAATCACTTGATGTTAATTCCCTTCTTAGTGCAAACTATTGGAAAGGTTCCACAAATTCGATCTCATAGTTCAATTTGTACTTAATCCTCTTACAGAAACTTGTATTCCTGTAGCTACACTTGTATTCCTGTAGCTACAACCTCTCAAGATACTCAAGTATCGTGAGACCCTTTGCTCATAAATAAATACCTTATTTTGGGCCAAATCGTAAATTCAAACAAACTTCATCTACAGTCCTTCACCCAATTAAACCGTCTTCTCATCAGGATTTTGCACAAATTAGAGTCTTCTTCAATAGCTAACATAAATCAAAACTCAGATATATTACACACAGACTGTATAAGAGAAAAGCACATAACAACTAGATGAATTTTCCTCACTCATTCAATAATAAAACTGTACATACTTTCAAACCCTAATCTATTTTAGTACATTCTATAGGCTTGGCTTCACATTTCATAGCCAACCTCTTCACTCAAAACATCGAACCATCAACTCCCCTCCAACGAATTCTTGTGACTTTACATTTATATAGGGCATATGACCTTTTCCAGTGCAACAACTAAACCCTACAAATTTGCAGCTAATTCTAAATATATAATTTTCGATCCTATCTCAGCTAATGACTCATCAAAACAGATTGCTACATTCACGCAACTTGTTCCTAGATATTTCCACAACCACCTCGAGTCATTCCACTATTTTAGGAATTGGTTACCATGACTCATAATTACATTAACACCTATCGCAAGTTAGAACCTTCTAAAACTATGTTTTTTTAGCTATGAGAAAACTCAAACATTTACAAGAAGTTTACAATCAACCCCTGGGCTAGTGGCATGACCAAAATTTAGAGTTTTTAACTAAGAGCAGGATGCCCCTGCATCAGAGATTTCCTAAAATTGCTTTAAAATCTAGTCAAGACCAACTTCAGCTCAATAGAGGCTGGTGTAAAGATGCCATGGATTGGTTAAACCATTGGGGGATTGTCGAAAATGTCACTTTGCAAGATATCAATAACATTAAATTTTTTATCACATCTAAGTTTAAAGAGAAAATGTGGGGTGAGAAAGAATTAGAGGTTAAAAGAAAATTAATATAGCATAAGGAGGTCATTAAACATAATCTGGAAGATCAAAAGTATCTCTCTGTGTTAAGTAGTTCAAATAAGAAAAATAATATAGCCAAGATAAGAATGAACTCTCATGAGCTTCATAGTGAAAAGGGATGCTAGACCATTCCTAAAACACTGTGAGTGGAAAGGACTTTCCATCTCTGTGAGATTACAAGCATTGAGGATGAAAGTCACTTTCCCTTAAAATGCTTTGCGTACACCCACATTTGATCACAGTTTCATAATATTTTTTACAATACAAACTTACCAAACCTTCAAATAGGTCAAAACTATGGTGACCTAAGAACAATTTTATCTTAACATTTTGAGCATCGAAATAAAATTTTACAGCAATCAAAGTAATCCTGTTAAAGTCTAATAGACCAAAATTGGCCTTAGTGAACGATAATGTAATATCCTGATTTTTACCCCATTGCATTAAAATGAAAATGACGTAAATATGCTAGTGCGAATTCCTAGTGTGGAGCTCAAGGCCAAGGCCCGACTAGTGAATGTTTAGGCATATATGATGTTTATATTTAATTTGGACTGTTTAGTTGGCTTCTATGCTGATTTAGAATATTATGTGCATAAATAATAAATGGTCCAACAATGGCTATGTAAAGAGCACCAAAGGGGCTATGATTACACCAGAGGAGAAGAGGAAAGGGGGTCCATGGATGACTAAATCCTTGCTTCCAAGTGTCCACCTTAGAACTCACCCAAAATTCTGTCATGTGCCTTGAATAAGCCAATTATTTCCTTTTCTGACCATTTTCCAATCATTAATGCATGTGTGTGGTTGGTCGGAAAAGTCACCTCATGTAGTTATTGAAGCATGTGACTGACTACACTTTTGTGACAGTTATGTCATGACAAAAGTCGGTATGTAGCTTCCAGGATTCCTTTCTTCCACTTCCAGAAGTCATGTCAATTGTCTTTTCACCATTTTCTCATATCCCTTGGAGTCAAACCTCATTTGTCTCATTCTTTCATGCAGGTTTAGAGGTTGCAGAGCTCCCCATTGTTGTCCATGAACTTACCATGCTGTTTTGAACCCAAAAATTCCAATTTGGAGACCATGTTGCAGATTGGGAAGTGGGTTTTGTTGGTTGTAGGTGAGCAGAGAGGTTGGGAAAGCTAGGAACCCTTACCCATTGAGTTCTGCTACTCGTAGGTGCTTGAGAAGCCACAGATCAAGGCTAAGGGAGGCCCTTGTAGAGCTCTATATGAGCATTTGGCTAAGCACAAAGAGCAGAATGGGTTATGGTCTGAGAGATAGAAGCTTGTAGGTGTTTCCTTCGCCCTGGTGGCCTCATAGCCTAGCTTGGGGGTGGCCTCTCAGTAGCAGAAAGAGTATATGTTGGGCAGAGTGCCTATGGTTGGGTGGAAAAGTGCTCTTACAAAGCCAGTTGCTTGGATCTAAGTTGGATAAAGATAAGTATTCTCATGTATTTGAATCTGAAATGTTTTATTTGATGCCTGTAATGTTTATGCTTGTATTTGCATATTAGACATGTGTGTGGATAGACTTTAATTCCACTATGCATGTTTATTTGCATTACTGCACACATTTTGTTTGTTGAAATTCGTATTATGGATCTGGGGTGAAATTTTAGAGCCCAGGTTTTCCTAGTGTCCCCTCCCAATGGTTGGATTGGGTGAGGTCCCGGATGTTACATATAACTACATCATCATCATCATAAAGACACCATTAACCCAAAGTAAGAAGAGAAAAATTACCTTTCTATTATTACTAACTTTAAAATCAACATTACTAAATTAAAAACAAATATTATTATATTTCTCACACTAACTATCTTCATAACTTTTAAACTCATTGAAAACAAAAAAGCTACACAATTGTTTACAAACATTGAAACAAATCAATTTATCATCAATTTTTTTAAAGTTTAATTAAACAAATTGATAATAAAATATAATCATAACTATTGTCTAATCATGTTAAAGTCCAATAAACCAAAGTTGGTTTGAATAAACATTAACTACATCATCATCATCATCATAAAAAGACCATTAACCCAAAATAATAATTAAAAAAATTACCTTTATATTATTACTAACTTTAAAAATCAACATTACTAAATTAAAAACAAATATTATAATATTTCTCACACTAACTATCTTCATAACTTTTAAACTCATTGAAAACAAAAAAGCTATACAATTATTTGCAAACATTAAAACAAATCAATTTATCATAATTTTCTTAAAGTTTAATTAAACAAATGGATAATAAAATATAATCATAACTATTATCCTCTTAAATTTGCCTATATTATTTTTTTTCAAAAAAAAATAAAACAATAAATATTTATATTTATTAAAAATAAAAAATATAAATAATATATCAGTTGTACCAATAGTACCGTTCTTCTTCCCTTCCGTATAATGTGTACAAAAAATTGAATACAAAATATAACCTAACTTGTTCTCTCTTTGATATATATTAATGCTCTCTCTTTGATATATATTAAAGATATATAAACCCAACTCGTCCTCTTCTTCACGTATAAAATTGATTAATAGTGTGTCAATACTGCTACCTCTCTATTTGCTTGTATTACTTAAATAAAACTGAATAAAAATATAGATCTAACCCATCATCGTCTTGACTTATGGAATTGATTACTAATTGAGTGAGACTATTGATAATAATGTGATAATATAGTGTTTAATTATTATATTTAAAATTGATTAAAAATGTATATCCAACCAAACCTTTTATTAAAAACTTAATATTTATCAAAATATAAAACAATCTATTTTTCTCTTTACTTATAAAATTGATTAATAATTAACTTACAAAATTAATTCATAATGTACTAATATGGTGTCACCTCTCTCTCAATTTGATTAACAATATAAACCCAATCCATCATCCATCATCCTCTTCTTTGACTTATAAAATTGATTAAAATTAATTCATACTGTGCTAATATGGTGCCACCTCTCTATATAAATTTGATTAAAAATATAAACCCAACCCATCCTCTTCTTCTTGACTTATAAATTCGATTAATATTTAGCTTAATAATAATTATATATTGCCACATCTCTATTTGCTTATATAAGTTGAAATTGATTTAATATATAAACTAAGTAAAATTTATTAATAATTAACTTACAAAATTAATTCATAATGTACTAATATGGTGCCACCTCTCTCTCAATTTGATTAACAATATAAACCCAACCCATCATCCTCTTCTTTGACTTATAAAATTGATTAAAAATTAAAATTAATTCATAGTGTGCTAATATGGTGCCACCTCTCTATATAAATTTGATTAAAAATATAAACCCTACCCATCCTCCTCTTCTTGACTTATAAATTCGATTAATATTTGGCTTTTAATATTGATTAATAATAATTATATATTGCCACATCTCTATTTGCTTATATAGGTTGAAATTGATTTAATGTATAAACACAACCTCTCCTCTTCTTGACTTGACTTTTAGAATTGATAAATAAAGGATTTATTAATTTATTTGATTATGTTATGTATATGAAATTATTAAAAATATAATTGTTTTTATATTTTAAAATATTTAATAACATGTTAATGTTATTTTATTTGTTATTTTATATAGACAAAATTTATTAAATATATGAACTTAATTCATTTTTTCTTCAAATAATATTATTTTTTTCACTCATTATAGAGGAACTCAACAAGAACATCATATTACGTACTATTTGATTCTAAATTTTGACATTTTTGATTGAAAAAAGAATTTAACTTAGACAAGGAAGATAACAATCATTAATCAAACAAATATATTATACTTATATTGTGTATACGAAGTCAACTCATCCTTTTTATTTGATTATATGAATAAGTTTTAATAATAACAATAAAATTATTATTATTATTTTAATAATTAATAATTAATAATTAATAAATATTTTTTATTAAAAAATTATTTATTAAAAATAATGAGATTTAAATTTAAATAAAAAACTAATTTCCTTTACAAATACGTAATTTATACTTACTAAATGAATAATAATAATAATAATATATGGGAATATTATAATCAAATTGAAAATTAATTTCAATTATTTATATACAAAAATAAACACCTATATAATTATTAACTAAAAATCTAAAATTTAAAATGTAACATCACAAAATTAATAAAAAAATGAACTTAATAAAAATAAAGACATATAAAACTATTTTCCAAAGACATACAAATAAGGTAGGGATTCCAAAGTCTTTTTCATTTGGAATTTTAGCAAAACACCAACATGACATCTCTTCCAAAAAGTCTTTAGATTTAGGAGATTATCAAAGTACCTGATGTCATCCCACCAAACTACCTCATGTCATGGCATCTTTACAATATTTCCATGGCTTGAAAAAGACCAAACGACATACAAACCTAGGTGCTACATTACAGTGCCTACCCTGTGTTCATATTGTCTAACATTAAATCAACAAGTCACACTATGGTACTTAATCATAGATTTTTATAAAGATGGTTGTAGTAATAAAATTTTATTATCAATTTTTAATTTTTTTTGTTTTTATTATAGTATGAGTTTAATGATTAAGAATATATATGTTTTATTTTACAAGGTTATAGTTTATGGTGTATGTACATTTTTATAGACATTAGTAGTTAAATAATTACATAGAGAGTATCCCTTATCCCACAAACAAACAACTCTCATATACCAATTTAGTGTCTAGCCATACCATAATCTTAAAATTAAATTATTATTATTATTTATTGATTTAGGAGGATCCCCAACCAATCCAAATAAAAAGATATCCAGTCTGATTCAAAGGGAGTGAAGGAAGTTGTTGATGGTTATATTGATACACCAATCTATGTGCAAACTTGGTTCAATGCATTGAATCCACCCATTTCAAAGTAGATTGACATAGTGTATCTCGATGGGATATATTAATATAGATAAGATGATATCTACTTTGTCCATCTCATGGAAAATTTGTTGAGAAGCTTCCACCTCACGCAAGATGCCTATAGAATAGAGTCATGGTGAGTAGAGACGATGGGAAGCAATATGAAGTAGATGCCTTGTTTAGGTGTCTTATGCCATGAATTGTTAGAGTCTCTATCTACCTTAGTGATCTCGTATAATACAAAGATCATTATAGGCAATGAAATTTTGAAACTCATCGAAGATAACAGTGATTTAAAACTTGGCATGACCATGATCAACCTTCAATTGAAGAGAGGAAGACAAGCCTGTGTTCATTGTTGCAGGAATAAGCCAGTTTTTTTTTAAATTTTCCTGGATAAAATCATAGATTGAAGGCCAATATTTGGTGTAATAATGTACTTGTACCTTTATTAATGGACTAGTTCCCGAATTGAAGCAGAGTTGGAGATGTAGCCCGGATGGGTGAACTCATTATCAATTTGTTGAGTATTGCTTTTTATGTTTCAATTCTGGTTTCTAAATTTTAGTCTTAATTTGAATGTTGGTTTTTTAACTCATTAAACAAATTATGGGAAATTGTGAAAGAATCCAAATTAGTAGAACGAAGCTTTTGAGCACTAATTTCGGATCAAGTTTGGTATAATATAAGTTGATTAGGGGTTAACTCATAGGTTGATTTGGATTTGCACAAGTGTTGGTTTTCAATGCTAAACAGGACTAAGCTAAAGCAGGGAGAAAGTTCACTTGAAGAGTACAATCCTGAGATCAATTCAAGATATACATTCTAAATACAAGCAATGCAGTCTTTAAATGGAGGAAGCCTTTTCGAATTTGAAGCAATGTTTTGGAGATCCTTTTTGGAGATGAAGACCATGGTGGAATAATTATATAAGGAATGAAAGAGAAACAAAGAAGGACCAAGTCAAGGTAAGGGATAAGGAGATGGTGGTGATCCTCCTCAAACTCCTCCATCTCCATCCTCTCATTCAAGTTCATGTTCCTCTTCGATTTCATAGAAAAAAACTAGAGAAAGCTTATTCTAATATTCCTACATTGAATTTAAACGTGAAATTTGATTTGCCAATATATAATGGAGAGATTAATGTAGATAAATTGGATAATTGAGTGAACCAAATTGAAGTATATTGCAGGATTCAAAATATCATGGATGAAGAAGCAAAATTATAGCTAGCTACTCTTCAATTGGGGGGTACAATGTTGATCTAGTAGGATAGTAAGATTCAAGAATATCTTCTTAAGAAAGGGAAAATAACATGGATAATTTTAGGGGCGAATCTTAGCCCATTGGCAAATTTAAAGAGATTTCCAAATTTTAGTGGGCGAATTTGTATATGCAAAAGAATTTCAAAATTTTTAGAAGTATATTGGTGGGCTAAATAGCTATTTGAGACATACTATTCTTATGTTTATCCAACTAATCTTGATAGACACTCATATTGAGTAAAGGGGGATAATGTTTAGGATATTTTCTCAAATAAATCAATCCATCCAGTTGAAGGAAAGAACAAAGGAAAGGGTAAAATGAAATGAACACCTAGAGTGAATAAATAAGATGAGAAACCTTCATGTTCACATTGTGAAAGAGAAGGACATGTTGATGCTAAGCTCATGGAAACTTCATCCAGAGCTAATACCAAGGAGGTCCAGAAAAAAGAAAACTATTGATACCATCCAATGGGATCTTAGATCAAATTAAGGTGATAAAACCAAGATCATGGCCATGGGAATACAAGGTACATATTCTTCTTCGATTTTTAGTACTAATAATCCTTTAAAATATGAAACTATGCATGATGAAAGGAAAAGAAGTGAGTTATTCCATGTTATAATTATCTCAAAACACACTAACATTGGTACACTCTTTGATAGTGGTTCACAAGTTCATATAATATTTGAATAAATTATTAAGACATTAGGACTTGAAACCAAGCCTCACCCAAAATCGTATCATTTAGGATGGGTATGCGAAAATGCGAAGCCACACGTATGTAAGCAATGTAAGATCATATTTGCAATTACCTCCAAGTTCATAGATGGGGTAGAATTATATGTCGTACCACTTGATATTTGTGGAATTGTTTTGGGAAGTCCTTATTTGTATGACAATAAAGTTATCTTCTACAGGGATGAGTACAAGTATCATCTTATAAAGTATTGGATAGAGCATATTGTAAGATCCTATCGCATGAATACTAACTTGTCTCCTGTTACTATAGGACAAATGAAAAGGCTTGTAAATGCAAGCAAGAATTTTGTACTCATGATTGTAAAATATAAGGATGATGATACATCCAAAGATTTCCAAGGATGTAATTCTAAACATAAATATGAATTAGTTAAGATTATTTCTAACTATGATGAAGTGTTTTAGGAACCAAAAGGATTGCCTCTAAGGAGAGAGATACAACATGAGATTTATTCTAAACAAGATGCACAATGACTACCTCCAAGGAGAGAGATACAACATGATATTTAGCTACAACAAGATGCACATGTTCTTAACAATGCCATGTTTAGGTTATTTGTGATTGAGAATGGAGAAATAAAGAAGCAAATTCATGATTTTCTAAAGAAAGGATTCATCCGACTAAGTGCTTCTCCACGTAGATCACCCATGTATTGGTTATAAACCAACACAGATCCATCTTAAACCCGGATCTATCAAGAACTGAGAGCGATCCAGTCTCTTGAGGTATAATTTTTTGTTTTCTTACATTTTTTACACATCTAAACAAATTTACACCTTATGAATTTTGATCCCTCTTAGTGCTTAATAGATGTTGGTTTTAATTTTTTTATGGGCCGACATGGAATTTTTTTAATTACTTTTAATTACTTTTAATTTTTTATTTTATGAGTCAACGTGAATTTTTTAAATTTCATTTTATTTTTGGTAATGTCACGTTACATAATGTTACATGACAACATCTCCCCCATATTGGGCTGTAGAGCACCTTGCTACTCTCGATTCAAAAAATACGATACATGGAGCATGTGTGTGGATATTCAAGCATTGAAAAAATGATGCTGAAAATTTGTTAGCCTCTTCCTTGTATTGATGATATGTTAGATCAATTGAAAACAACTTATTTCACTGAGTTAGACTTAAGAAGTGGTTATCATCAAGTAAGGATTTTTTAAGATAATATTTTGAAAACTACTTTTAAAATAAAACAAGGTTTATTTGAATGGTTGGTTATGTCCTTTGGGATTTGTAATGCTCCTGCTACTTTCATGTGGATTATGGATGATGTGTTTAGGCCATTCATAGATGATTTTGTAATAGTCTATTTAGATGATATATTGATCTTCAGTCAAAATTGGGAAGACCATGTAAGGCATGTTAGGAAAGTCTTAGATATCTTGAAAACATATAAATTGTTCCTAAATATGTCAAAATGTGAATTTAGGAAAACATCTTTATTTTATTCAGGCTATATAGTAGGGGGTGGTGAAATGAAAATTGATCGCTCTAAAGTTTAAGCCATTTTTTAGTGGCATATTCCTAATAATGTAACAAAAGTTAGGGGCTTCCTAGGGGCAATTTAGTATTGGAGGATGTTTATTGCTAACTTTTTTTTATTGCATCTCCTTTATATGCTTTGACAAGTACTACGCAGGTATTTCAATGGGGAGGTAAACAACAAAAATCCTCTGAGACCTTCAAATTGAAGATAAACAACACCAGTTCTATCATTGCTAGATTTATCACATCCATTTGAAATTGATGCAAGTGATTATGCCACGGGATCAGTGTTAATACAAAGAAGGAAACCGATTTGTTACCATTTTTAGACCTTCACTAGTTTGTTAAGGACTTATCCTACTTATGAAAAATAATTGTATGCTTTGGTTCATACTGTGAAGAAGTGGAAACACTATTTGATGGGAAAATAGACAATCATCCATATAGATCATCATCCTTTGTAGTATCTACAATCACAAACCAAGCTACAATAGTCACATCATTTATGGTGGATGGGATTTTTGAAAAAAAACAATTTGGTCATCAAGTACAAGAAAGTTATACAAGACATAGTTGTTGATATGTTATGTAGATATTTTGTTAATGCATTCATTGTTTTATAGCGTAGTTCATTATCTCATGAAAGCTACATTGAACAACATGTTAGAGATGAATGTTTTAAGGATGTATATGAAACACTAATCCATCGTACTAAAGTGGAAGAATTGGATTATCATGTACATGAAAAATTGTTATATCTTATTGGTAAATTGTGTATTCCACAAGATCAAAGAGTGCATGTAATCAGAGAATCACATACTTCTCTCAGTTATGGTCATTTTGTTATAGGAAAAATAATAGCTTAGTTAAAACACTATTATTATTGGCCTTGAATGTAGGACACTGTGTCAAATATGTAAAATGGTGTGTGATGTGTGCCACTAGAAAACCAAGCAATAGAAATTTGGTTTTTTATATGCCACTTCCTATACCTTCTCATCCATGGGAAAATGTGTCAATGGATTTTATAGGGGGTTTGACTATGTCTAGGAAAGGTCATGTTTGTTTTGGTGTCATATAAGAAACAGGTGACTGGAGAAGGGTTTGCACATTTTTCCTTCTAGCATATATGGGTTCATTTTGGTTGTAACATATCCATTGTATTTTATCAAGACTATGTCTTTCATGTGAAATTTCGACCAACTTTGTGGGAGTTAATGGCTATAAGCTTCAAAAGAGCATTGCTTTTCATACACACATTTATGGACAAGCATAAGTGGTCAATATGACAGTTATACACTTACTCCAAGGATATTGTAATAAGCATACTAAACATTGGGATGAACTGTTGTAAGAATGTACAAGATGCCTATAACTGTGCCATGCATTCTTCTACATAGAGGTCTCTTTTTGAGACATTTTTTGGATATTTGCATAAGTACCCTCTAGAATTCACTTTTGGGGAAGATTTAAGGGAGAATGGATGTAATGATGTGCAAACAAATCCAAGAATTTCATTGGTTATCAATCCATACATGAACAATTGGAAAATATCCAAGCCAAGTATAAGGCTAGGCATGATAAACATCGGGTTGAGAATCACTTCCATGTTGGTGATAAAGTTTGGCTATACATTAACAAAGAATGCCTTAAAGGTTAAGGTAAAATCTCAAGTCAATCAGGTATGGTCCATTTAAATTTCAGAAAATATTGGTAACAATTCTTTTTTATTAGACTTAGATCCATATATGCATATATATTCAGTGGTTAATGTTGAAAACTTGAAGCTATATGGGCCTCCTATGTCCATCGATTAAGATGAGAATAATCAAGTTCCCTCCATTGGCTATTTTGGTCTTGCATACCTTGATGTGTTGTAGAAATATGTTATTCTTTACAAAAAGGTGAGGAATTCTTGAAGAGGTGATGTGGAATATCTTCATATGGGTCTAAAATGAATGCATCCATGAAATACATGATTGATAGAAACTAATAAAATGAGGGATCTATACGCTCACTTATTTGATGAATAAAACTAGTCTTTTGGTGGTCCAAAAGATTCTTAGTGGGGAGGGGTGATTTAGGAGGATCCCCAATTGATTTAAACAGAAAGATACCCATGCTAATTCAAGGGGTGTGGAGGTTGTTGATGGTTACAACAATACATCAATCTATGCATAGACTTGGTTCAAAGCATTAAATGGACTTATTTCGAGATGCATCGACATATTATATCTTGGTAGTAAATACTATAGATAAGATGAGATCTCATTTGGCCATGTCATCAAAAAAATGTTGAGAATATTTCACCTCACATGATATCTCTAGTGATCCATTTCAATGCCAACAACTATATATATATATATATATATATATATATATATATATATATATATATATATATATATATTGTGTGCATTCAATAGAGAGTGGGTGACAACACTCTGGTCACAATTGAGAATATTATTAATGTCTACCCACAAAATAGAGTTACTACGGGTAGATATGGTGGGAAGTAGCAACAAGTAGATGCCTTGTTTAGGTGTCTTATGCCATTGAATTGCTCTAGAGCCTTTATATATCTTATTGGTCTCGTATGATACATGGAGCATTCCAGGAAAGTAAATTTTGAAGCTCATCAAAGAGAACATTGATTTTAGACCTGGAATGACCATGATCAACCTTGAATTAATAAAGTACTTGCATATTTATTATTGGTTCGGTTCCTCAATTAAAGTGGACCTAGAGACATAACCTGTATGGGTGAACTCCATTATCAATTTGCTAAGTATCGCTTGTGATATTTCAATTCAGTTCTTTTAATTTCAGTATTTGAATGCTATTTGTTTAATTGATTAAAACAATATCTTTAACAAAATAAAGGGAAATTGAGAAAGAATCCAAATTAGTAGAACAAATCATTTTATCACTATTCTCAAATCATTTATCTAAAAGAACCATTGTTAATAATAATTTTACATATATTACCTTTACATTGTCATATGATTTTGAAATCAATTTTCCTTCTTTAATCTTTTTTACTATCCACTTAATTTCCAAAACCAAAGTTTATTTGTAACATAATATTCTCACCTCTTCTCGAAGCACCTCTTGTGCTACCATCACTCTTTTCATCTTTGGGTTTTGAGTGCATCTTGAGCTTTACAGGGTTTGTTGCAAAATGTAGAACCATATTATGTCTTGCAATAGCCAATGTTTGATTATCCTTTACCTACTCCTTTAGGTTTTAGTACTCCACTTCATCTAAAGGTAGGGCTCACTTTATTACCTTCCTCAACCTCCTCACTCACTCTTCATAAATTTTGAAGTGTTTTCCTTTCCCGTGATTAGAGTGTTAACACTCATTTTTTTCACCAACTTACTTTTAACCTAACTAAAGTTTTATTCAAATTTTATAAAACAATGAGATGCCTCATTTATAAAATAACTATTAAATATCAAATCTTGGTCATCTTGGTGTTGAAATTTTAGTCTAGTATATCAAGATAATTGATATTTAATAGCCTTTTACTCATATTAATATATATATATATTCTTCAACTTTTCTAGTGAGTTAATTTTTCCAATTAAGTAAATTTCAATCTTGATCTATTATTTTTTTCAAAATTTCAATGATATGGGTCATATTAAATTGGGCCAAAACCATAATCTAAAAATTTCTATGGATAAATTTTTTATCAATCAAGTGGAAATATATGTTCCGATAAAATTCCTCCCGTGTTTCAGAAAGGACTTCTATCGAAAATACGTTAAATTTATCCACAAATTAACTTATTTATTTTTATATATCTTGTTTACTCATTTGTTCCATATCCTTTACAAATGTCATTTTTTACTCTATTTAATGTTATTGAGGTTTATGGTCCTTACATTTTTAATTTGAAGAAGTTGAAATGTCCTCCACACTCAATGACATAGTTGTATATGGGGCTTGACTCTAGAATTTCATTCACTCGTATACAAAGATATGTAAAGGAGTGGCTACAATATCTCACTACCACTTAACAACCAACATTTGGACATAACATGGTCTCACGTAGCTCGCAACCATCCCATAACCTAAGTGATAGAAAACTTCTCTTCTCACATGTGATCTTAATGAAAAATATATTTCACATGAAAGGGATGTGATGCCAAATTGTGGGGTATCTTAGCAACCCAAATCTTAATTCGCAAACAGCGCACACTAAATTGAGTTATTTTTATTTCTAATAAGCTTTCAAAAGTGCAATATTAGATTCTAAAAGTGTCAATATTGACTTTAAAAAGTGCAAAATACACTACTAAAAGTGCCAATATCATATTTTAAAAGAAAAAAATTAATTTATAAAATTGCCAATATCAAATTCCAAAAGTGCAAAATCAAATTCCGAAAATAAAAAATAAAAAATCAATTCAAAATTTGCACCTTAGAATATGATTATTGACACTTTCACAACTAGAATTTTTTCTGTAGAAAGCCCATTTTATACTTTAGAAAGATTGATTTTGGTTTGTCTTAAAAGGTGCTTAGACTGTAATTAATCCAAGAATAACTCAACTAGGTGTGTGTGTGTGTGTGTGTGGTTGGTAACACAAACGAACTTGGAAGCACTTGAACCTCAGTAAGACTAGAATTTGAGATCTCACAATGAACTCCACCTTGAAAGAAATCATTGAATTGATTGATCTAACTCACTAGGTTTTATATATAACACAATGTCAATGTTACCTAACATAACTACTAGTATATATTCATCAAAATTATATATTTATAAAGTTTTAGAGAGATCCCACTTTGTGACATGATTTCCCTCTTCATGAGCCAATTGTTGACTATTGAACTAGCCTTGAGCCTTGAGGAATCTAGTTTACCTTGGGTACCATCCTCAAAATGAGGGGAAGTACCAAGTGAGTTTGCATGGGAAATAAATTATATATTTTCCTATCAAGCATGTGTTTGTGTGTCTATGTTTGGTATTCATTTATATTGTGATTTTTTGTTTCTATTTTCCAATTTATTGCGATAAGGCACTTTATGTATCCCAATGTTAGGGAGATGTGTAATTTAATCTGTACTCAATGTGGTGTAGACAAGTGTCATTAAAAAAAAGATATATTTCAAGCAATGTAAAGCTTAATTTCAAGTTAAAAACCAAAGATATATTTAGTATGGAAACCATGTCATATGGATATCAATGTGATGTTTGCGTTCTAGACATGAAATTTTATGTCCAACAAAATAATGTAATACCTCATTTTTTACCCTAGAATGTAATTATGTATGTAATGATGAAGTGTCTAGAAGCCAAACATATATGGTCTAGGATGACCAAATATTTTGTAATCATGGACATTTATATATATAATATAAAAATCCCGATGGCTGCAAATGAGGAATGATGAAGGAGATATAGGGGGCTATGATTCCACAAGTGGGGGAAGTGAAAGAGAGCTAAGGGGAGTGGAACTTATTAATTTTTTAATATAAGATCTTATACCATGACTATAAACCTTATCTTGTTATATCCGAAGGTTTCAAACCCATGATTATCAATGTTTTTTAATCAAAGTTTATGTTACTTATCCAAAGATTGGAATTAAAAGGGGAAAATATGGGGTCCTCATGAGGAACATGTGGAGAATTAAGAACATAGAAATATAATGTATGGAATTGTAAATTCACTAGAGGGATTCATGATGTTTTCGGCCTATATGAATTATAGGGTGGAGAAGATAAGAATGCACTTTCATGGAATTATATGTTAGTTCCAAGTGTTTTTCCTATAATAATTATGGCGCCACTATGAGGAGAAATTTGGCCTACATTTGATAATTCATGGAATCCTATTAGTGATATTCCATTTCTATCCTATTCTAGATCACTAGAAATAAATTGGGATAGCATAAGGGACTACTTGTTGAGAGGATCCCATTCTTGGTGTTTTCTAGGCTTAGGGGGAAGGGTGTTGGTTGGTTGGGATAATTGTAGAGGGGATTTCTAGCATCGGAGATTTTATGGGTTATGGATTGAGAAAGAGGAAATAGAGACAAACCTTAGGGACTTATCGCCTATGGAATGATATTCTAATCTAAGGGGTGGTTTCTTTCATATAAATATTACATGTGACAGAGAGCCTAAGGTTGGGAGGAACATATTTTCTATGCAACTAATTGGAGAAATATTTATCTAAACAATAAAGTGTTTTAGTTGTGTATGAAATGCTAGGAATTATATTATGTTATGCAAATATCTATGCATCCATTTAATTATCATCATTATGGGTGAACGCATGGTGGGAATGCATATATATATATATAATTACTTCCACTATTATGCAGGGTGGTATCTTGTATTTCCTTCCACTATTAAATTCTATAGAAAGCCAAAGAAATTCATATTGGGTAATAAAGGAAAAATTATGTGGTGATATATTTTGTACCTTGTAGGCCTAGATAGTGTTAAAAGGAAATTGGGTATGTGAAAGAGTGGTATCAATGCATAATTTCAAGTTAATGGGTATAAATTGGTGTATGCCATCACCTCAACAGTTCCACAGGGGTGGTTGCGTTGTTTTCTTAACAAAAACAGATAGATTTTTTATATTAAAAGAAAAATGAGTGGCTTAGCCACACATCAGTTACGTCAGATATTTCTAGACCATCCATGTGTTTTGAGGACTTAAGAGTTCCAAATAAAAAAATTGTAATATCACCAATTAAAAATTAGGAATATTAACCCCCAAAAGTTTCAACAGAAAAGGTATTGATTTACAATTTTTCCCAATGGAGGTATTTGCTTTAATAATAGTGGAGTTTATAAATAATTTTTGGATTTGAATAATTATGTGCATCCCATTAAATGTACTTTGAAATCACTATACGGTGCCTCAATAAGATCTTATATATAGCTTTGGTTGTTGGTTATTAAGTCTGTTTCGGAGCTTTCTTTAAACACTTTGTATGCAACCTATTTATCATGAATATTGAAGCATGGAAAGTACAAATCACATCACTAGATTCAAAGGAGGAGTTATTGAATCAATGAAAAATAAGAATGATGTATATATTTCAGTTTTATTCAAGAATGAACAACTCTGTAAGCATCAATTTGAATCTAGGAGGACTAGCTTGAATTTCACCACAAGGACTAGTTGATTTCCAACTTGACCCAAACACTTCCTAATCAACCCAAATATTTCCTAATAGCCACAAATAAAAACTAACACTCCAAATCAAGATAAATATCCCACCAAACAACTTGAAGGAACTAATATGAAATTTTAATACACATTACATAAAGGATTCACAACCACAAATTCATATATATGCATAGTTCAACCAACAATACCAATATTGGAGCATAATATGATAAAATCGTTGTGAATATTTATTATGAGTGGATGGGAGAAGTAAGAATACTGAATGGAAAACACTCAAATTTTAAAGTCTCTTACGACAGTTGAAAATCCAAGAATTACAGAGATATAAATGTAGAGGTGTGCCCAACCACTAGAAGAGATGTCGAATAGAGTAGATCCGGTAAAATGATGATATCCCAGGCATAAAGAAACCTTTTTGGGTGAAAAAAAAGGTTCCCCTTAATGGAAACTATGCTTAGGATGCAATGGAATAGGCCTCATAACCTTTAAATGCACAAAACTACCAAAACCAGAAGTTCATTATTGACCCATCTACACTGTTCGAAGCTCTAAATCAATAGAAAGCAACTCCAAATGATAGAATTTCCTCCAAATTCATTCCCTTAGTCATATTTACATTATATCCTATTGATGTATATGTAACTTCGGAATGTATTTCACCCATGTATTTAATATATGTATTTTGTACTCCTATAGAGATGGCATTATTCCTCTATACGGATGTGTTTGTATTCCTATAGAGATGTTATTATTCCTCTATACGAAAGTGTCGTCATTTATATTGTAAGTGTTGTAACTTATACTTGATGGGTTATTAGACCACCTTGTTGGGGTCGGCCCTGTATAAGTCATCTGGATCAAAGGGTTATTAGACCACCCTACTGGGGGTCGGCCATGTGGGTCAAAGGGTTATTAGACCACCAAGTGTGGGGTCGGCCCGGATTAAGTTAACCATGGGTTAAGCTAGACATGTAGGCCCCATTAGTTTATTGGGCAGGACAGAACAAGTATAAATAGAGATCGGGAGATCTTTATTTGATCATTCATTCACACACTTCTCTCATTCAGAAAGTGGCGCACTTGTGAGGAGGAGGCTCTGCTACTAGGAGAAGACTATCTCTTGTATTCTGGTTGTATCATTGCTCTATCTATCTCTAAGGAAGTTATTGGGGTTTTTCACCTTTATGGTTTTCCCCAAGTAAACTCTGTGTCTCTTGTGTGCTTGCATTATTGTGTCCATGATTGATATGCTGTAGATTTGCTGTACATGTTGTTCTCTTAGTTAAGATCCTAGATCAAATTGAAGTAAATTCTGAAAATTTAACATGGTATCAGAGCTATCCTGAAAGAAGGCATGATATGGCATGTATGACACTTGTTGCACTTACGATCCTAGGGCTTGATATAGAAAAAACCCGTCATCGTAGAACTTTCACTATAAATCCATTTTGGCAAAGTTTTCGGATCTAAAAGTTTTACAAGTCGAATATCAGATCCCCATGTACCTTGTGTCCAAAGGAAAACCTCTAATTCGTTGTACTTTGTGATTTATGATATGTACAATATAGGGTTTCTGCCTCTTCCAGATCTGAGTCAAAATCAGGTGACCTTGGGAAAAAAGGTCATAACTTGGGCTAGGAAGCTCCAAATGAAATTTTGTAAAAGGTACCAGGTAGTACACAGACTGTAATATCTCAGGAAAACTCTTAAGAGGCCGAAGTTGAACTAGTGACATGTGGCACACCGTACAAGTTCTCTCTCCTGTATTATTCCATAAACAGGTCACGTTGCGACACTTGGCATAACTCTCTCTCAGAGAATCCAATTGAGGTCAGACCTATCGGGATGGAAAGATAACAGGTCGAGCTATCTCAAGAAAATATTTCATACCCTGTGGATTGGAAAGTTTGTAGTTACACCAGAAACAATCAGGTACATATTTCTGTCAAAAAAGAATTATTTTTGAGCACCTTCATTCATGGCTTCCGGAATTTAGGGCTTTAGAGAAAGTTGGAATTTTTGTAATTGGAGACCAAGGCTGGATTCTCCTCATCAAAATAAAAATTTAGAGACCAAGATCAGATTTTTTGTTTGGGCAGAAGGCCGGGCTTGATCAAACCCCAGTTCGGGACTTTGATCGGAAAAATGGAAAATTAGGGCTTCTGCAAAAATTGGAATTTTGGAAATATGTGACCACAGCTGGAAGATCCTTAGAAAAATCGAAGCTTAGAGCTTTGAATCAAATCTTTTGGTTGGGTGAAGCTCCGGGAAACTCAAACCCTAATTCAGGGTCCTCCCTAGTGAATCCGGAAATCTAAAAGGCAATTTCGAGGGGTGAAACTTTGTATTTTTCAAATTCTAAATATACCAACTTGATCAAATCATCAAGGTGCATATTTCTATCCTTTCGGAAGTTTGAAATTAAAACTTTGAATTTTTCGGGTTTCTTTGACAAACCCTAATCCAGCTCCAGGTCCAGCTCTTGCAAATCAAGTGGATTGGGTTAAACCTAGAAGAAGATGGATTGGTCACCTGCATAAGTGAAGAAGTTCCTGTCTCAGAGGGTGATGAGGCTAAGGCCTTCCATAAGAAGATTACAAGCAATCTTGATAGGTATGGCTTATAGGTATGTTTCATGGTTAAGTTTATCATATGTTTGTCTTCATATCATTACAGTACAATCTTGATTAATTACTAGATTTGTCGTATCACCTTAATGGAAGATATTCATTGATTAAGGTTTTGACACTTATGAATGTACTAATGCATTGTGATGTTGTATGAGGTTTATGTTGTTTGCTAACATAAAAGGTACACCAAGAAAGACAAATCATGTTCTACTTCAAAAACATATGATCATGGTGACATGAAGACAAAGATTCATCCATTGTCATGGATCACATAGAAGATCTACTTTCAAGGTATGTATAACTTGGTCCTACAATGGTTAACCTATGAGACATGCAGGTTACTAGCACAAGTCACTGAAGAGAACCAGAAGACATTATGCGGGTATGTTAGACATAACTAGCTAGCATGCTAATCCAGGTATGTTTTTCCTATATCAAGCTAAAATCCTACCCTGTGATAGGATCTTATACTATTGTGTTGTTGATAATTATTATTCATGAAGTCATAGGTTTGAATAGTCATGGCTGTATGCATATTATGTTTCTTACCATAATTGATGATATGACTAACCAGTAGAATCATGAAGGTATAGGTTTGAGTAATCACGGGTTTATGCATTGATGATTTAACTAATCAGAAGAGTCCTATGATCAAATAAGAATATGCATGAGTAAAAGAAGACTTCCCTGAAACCTTGAATACTAATGTTTATTATCTGTGAATGATCATGACTATACATGTTTAAGATTATTGTGTTTTAATAGTATTAAGATTATACTAATAAATGTGTGATTATGTATGAGACCTCAAGGATAACACGATGATGATACTAATAAGCATGCATAGTGATTAAGGATGGATTTAAGTTAAAGGACAGGTAACTAGGAAGAAAAGATCAAGAGGGAGCACATTCCAGTTGTTCCTGCAAGAAAGCAAAGGAGCACACTTCAGTAGTTTCTGCAAGGATGCAAATATTCAAAGGGATTTGACCACTTCTCACAATCCACATCAGAATGGAGTTGCAAATATTCAGAGGGAGTCCACCCAACAACCAAACAAAGATAAGTATTTGAATTGTCATTTCTTACATAATGTTATTAAATGATGTATATGCTTATGTTCCTAGAATTAGGTTGTGTATTATGCATATTAGAATAGCTGCATTGATGAACAGTATACTACTAATATACATGGGTAAGTGGCCTATGGCACTGTACAACACTCCATTGCTACTTATCTAGAATGAAACCTCTTTGCTGACATGTTAGGAGTTGTGCACACTCTTAACAATGTTCTGGTAGAGATTGGAAGGCATCTAGAAAGTTACGGAATATGGATAAATGTTGTATTGAAGCATTGGCTACGATAATTGCATGACTGTATGACATATTTCTTTATGTGTAAGAATTTGTTCTGAAAACTATGAGATGTTTTCTAATCATGCAATTTAACTTGTTGTGTAGGAAAGATCGTATACCATCACCTACAAAAGAAGGACTACAACATTTGTTCAGCAACAAAGTTATCGATTGAAAATATTGAAGATATTGAAGTTCCCAGGATCTGGGAAGAATGCCATGATCGAGGAATACCAGGCGATCACGAACATGTTTGGGATGCAATCCCAAGACCTAAAGGGGAGTCTGTAGTGACTTCCAAGAGAAGCTACAATATCAAGCATGCTGCAGGTGGTAGCATAGAGACTTTTTCTCCTGTAGCCAGATACACTTCCATTAAATCAGTACTTGCTCCTGCTGCAGTGATGATAGGAAAGATACACCATATGGATTTCAAGATAGCTTTCTTGAATGGTGTAGTTGAAGAAGTGTACGTGGAGCAGCCACTTGGTTCTGAGACACATGACAAGGAGTCATATATGTGCAGAACTTGGTATGGTAGGATAGACAACTTTCTATCCAGTTTGGGCTTTACCAAGAGTAAAGTGGATTCCAACCTTCACTACAAGCTTGAGGAAGGAAATCCAGTGATACTACTATGTGGATGACCTGTTTGTAATAGGTGAGGATAGATTGATTACCGACACGCAGAGGAAGCTTGCTGCCGAATTTGATATGAAGAACTTTTAGATGATGCACTATTTGTTTTCAGCATGGAGGTGTGACAGAGTGCAGATGGAATCTCCCTTGGATAAGGGAAGTATGCAGTAGAAATCCTGACGAGGTTCAGGATAATGGACTGCAAGGATATGGGAACACCTATGGCATCGAACCTGAAGCTTTTTTGTGATGCTTCATTTGATCCGGTTGATGTCACGATGTATCGTTAGATGATTGGGTCCTTGATGTACCTGACGAACACGAGACCAAATATTTGCTTTGTGGTGAACACATTGAGCTAGTTCCTGACGGATCCGAGGAGTGTTCACCTGGTTGATGTAAAGCATATTCTGATGTACCTAAAGGGTACACTTGATTATGGGATCAGGTATGAAGCGAATCAAAAGTTTAACCTGCAAGGTTATGTTGATTCAGATTGGGCAAGCAGTGCTGCAAATAGGAAGAACACATCTGGGTGTTGCTTCAGTATGGGATCAGGTGTGATCTCTTGGTTTAGCAGGAAGCAGTCCTACGTAGCATTGAGTACAGACGAAGCTACTGTATGTTGCGACGGACGAGCAGATTGCTGATGTGCTGATGAAACCACTAACCAGAGTGAAGTTCGAGTACTTCAGAGAGAGGCTTGGTGTTCTTCGGATTGGTGACACTTTGAGGAAGAAGTGATGGACACATTTGCAGAAGCCATTCCAAGCATGTTGGAAGGAGGATCCTTCTCATGGTTGTGGATGTAAGCGCTGGATGATGAGCATCAGGATGATGCTCCAGTTACTGCTTGGTATATGGATCAGGAGGATGCTGGATATGATCAGTTGGATCATTTATATGTATATGTATGTACGCATCATGTTGGATGTTGGATATGATCGGTTGGATCATTTGTATGTATTTTGTATATGCATCATGTTGGATGCTTGGACCATGTATCTATATATGTATCAGGTGGATCATGTATCATGATATGTATTAGGTAGATACTTGGTATGCATCAGGTAGATCCATGATATGATCAGGATGATCGTGGATGACGAGCTTCAGGATGTTGCTCCAGATGACTTGCAGCAGGATGTTGCAGTGATGATGATCAGGATGATCATGTGTACATCAGGATGATGTATGGTGAGTATCAGGTTGATACTTTGTGGCCATGGAACAGGTTGTGCAAATAAGCATATAATTTGGCCCTGGGAGGTTTGCAGATAGTCTTGCAAGGTTTTTCCTATGGCATGTAATGTGGCCCTAAGATATCTGGCAAACGCTCTTTTGAGGTTTTGCTTTGGAAGGACATATAATTTGGCCCTGGGAGATCTACAGATAGTCTTGCAAGGTTTTTCCTATGGCATATAATTTGGCCCTGGGATATCTGGCAGATGCTCTTTCGAGGTTTTGTCCTATGGCATATAATTCGGCCCTGGGAGATCCGATAGGTTGAGCAGTGTGCTCGTAATAAGTCCTGGGATGCTCTTGCAAGGTTTTTCCATGACCACATGTAATATGGCCCTGGAAGATCCGATAGGTTGGGTTGTGTGCTTGTAATAAGTCCTAGGATGCTCTTGCAAGGTTTTGTGGTAGGTGTCATATGTAATAAGTCCTGGAGATCTATATATGATGAAAAAGGCCTCAGATGCTCTTTAGGGTTCTTGCTAGTCAAGAGACTCTTTTAAGGTTTTGTGACAGTCACATACAATATGTCCCTGGGAGATCCGACAGGTAGAGTTGTGTGCTCGTAACAGCCTGGATGCTCTTGCAAGGTTTTGTGATGCACGTAATAAGTCTTGAGATTTCGACAGTATGGCCAGTGATGATGAAGACCTGCAGGTGGTGGTCCTACATCCAGTATGAAAAAGGACTAGCTCTGTAGAACTTCCTATGACGATTAGATTCAGATATTGATTGAGATAGCAGCAGCAGTGATGATGACAATGATTCGAGGATGATGATTTGCTGATGATGATCCAAAGAAGAATACTTGTGCTAGAAGATCTATGTCGAGAAATACCTTCCTAGTTAAGAGGGAGTGTTGAATTATATGTAACTTCGGAATGTATTTTACCCATGTATTTCATATGTATTTTGTACTCCTATAGATATGGCATTATTCCTCTATACGGAAGTGTTTGTATTCCTATAGAGATGTTATTATTCCTCTATATAGAAGTGTCATCATTTATATTTTAAGTGTTGTAACTTATACTTGATGGGTTATTATACCACCTTGTTGGTGTCGGCCCTATATAAGTCATGTGGGTCAAAGGGTTATTAGACCACCCTATTGGGGGTTGGCCATGTGGGTCAAAGGGTTGTTAGACCACCAAGTGTGGGGTCGGCCCGGATTAAGTTAACCATGGGTTAAGCTAGACATGTAGGCCCCATTAGTTTATTGGGTAGGACAGAACAAGTATAAATAGAGGTCGGGAGATCTCTATTTGATCATTCATTCACACACTTCTCTCATTCAGAAAGTGGCGCACTTGTGAGGAGGAGGCTCTGCTGCTAGGAGAAGACTATCTCTTGTATTTTGGTTGTATCATTGCTCTATCTATCTCTGAGGAAGTTATTGGGGTTTTTCACCTTTATGGTTTTCCCCAAGTAAACTCCGTGTCTCTTGTGTTCTTGCATTATTGTGTCCATGATTGATATGTTGTAGATTTGTTGTACATGTTGTTCTCTCAGTTAAGATCCTAGATCAGATTGAAGTAAATTCTGAAAATTTAACATATCCATCCCAATATGTATGTATGCCATAAAAATGGGATCCACTGGTTTGCCCTCCAATCTTTGAAAACAATGGAAACTAACATTATGTGAGAGCAAGTGCGCCGTCCACACTGGAAACATTAGAAAACCAACACAATGGAAACACTAGAATACTAATGAATATTCATATATGCAATAAAACTCACAACATACTCTGATCAATGAATCTCAGTAGAAATATCTCGATGATATTTCTCAAAACCTGCAATGAATCCCGAAAGAAGGGATCTGGATTTTCTCTCCTCTCACACTAGCTATGGTCAAATCTTTCACCACCAAAACTAGACACAAATGAAAGGGGAACATATCCCAAGCTTGAAATCCACAAGATGTATTCAATTCAAAATTACAAATCCCAAAATTTATCACATGATCCCTCACCCTTCTTTTATAACTCTTCATTCACCTTTTCCCTCCTTCTAGAGTTTTCTCTCTTAAAGATATCAATAAAATATTAATAAATATTATTTTCATGAAATAATGATTTTTTTAGGACACATTAACTTCCTTATAATGTTATTTGTCCTCATGGATACATTGATGTTCCTTAGAATTCGAAATTAGTGATGCCTCCCTTGATTTGGGGGAGTTACCACTTCCTTGTGGGACCACTCTTCCCTCATGCACCCTCCTTGGATAAATTTAGGATCTAGTTTGTCATAAATTGTCATAGAATCTATCATAGGTTGTCCTTTCTGTCATAGATTGTCATAGATGTCATATATTTGTTATTTTTAGCTCGGGAAGTTACAACCCATGATATGCCTCCATGATAGGATTCCTTCCACCTTGGATGAGAGTTACACCTCATATTTGACCCCTTCCTCCACTAATTTGCCATCCTTATCTGATTTGTCTAATGTCACCTTATTCCCAAATATTGGACATCATCCTTTACAAATTCATGACCCATCTCACCATCATAATACTTTCTCATGAATTTACCCAGTGACTTAGGCCATGCATCCCGCTAGTCCAATATAGTGGTTATAGTAAAATTTTGGGGACATGACAGTCCTCCCCGCCTAAGATTGATTGTCCTTAAGCAAATTAAACTAGGTGTTGTAGCGCTTGTGATTCTTCCCCAACTTATGCTCATTAATTTTTCAACCTCCTTCCTTAGTGTTGACTATTCATAGGGGTTCAATTTGAAATGGATCAAATCATCAAATCTACTTCCCACAAACTGAACCACACTAAGGCTTAAAATGATGTCATTTATCCAACCCAATCAAAAGGATATGTAGTATACCCTGCTCACTGTATGGTCCCTCAAATAACTGACATAGTAAGCCTCCTTGACAATTCCCATAAGAAGAGTAACTCTATACTGCAACCACTCAATCAACTCCCCACTAAACGGATCTCCTAATATTTTCATATTGTGAAAGCCAAGATTGACTCTCACCTTCGGGCCTGCTGCTAAAATCTACCCAACACTATAAATCCAAGATCCCCAACTAATCTCATAAAGGAACCACCATGCTACTGCTATGCCACTCTAATCATAACCATCCCATTTTCATAATATATTTGCATCCTCCTCTCTTGGATCCAAATTGAAAAATATATAAAAAAAACTAAATCTACCACCATGGATAGTGTCCTCCATAGCCATCCAAGTGAGTTCACAATCCTACTGCCATACTCAACCCCGAATATAGGAAAAGGAAATCTATCCTGATGATGGGTCATGATTCTAGGATTCTCATGAAATCTAATCATCCCCTCAAGAGATAGCCCCATCTCCCTAACTATCCTATCACCAACCTAACTGGAACAATTGAGTCCAAGAATGATCCCAGGGTCCCAAATGAACTTGATAAATGTAGAGTTCCTAATACATCCACCTCTTTACTGCATAGTTTCCGCACCGAGAGCCCCCTATAGTCTCCCAATCTACCTAGTAATAAAACATTGTATCCCTCCATCATAAGGTCTCCCACCTAGGAAATTAATCCTCTACTCCACATGGACAAGATCTTGATAATGATGGTTGGCTCTAACTCATGTCCCAGCTTCTAAACTATTGTACCACTTAATACAAGGATCCCATTGTTTATGCTACACCCCTCTCATCATCATTGTCATCCAAAACAATCCATCACTCTGAAGGATTCCACGATCCCACCACCAAATTGGAAGTTCATCACTCCCAGTGCTAATTCGAACCTCTGTGAGCCTCTCCAATAGAACATAAAATTTCTCTTGTGCAACTTGAACACTGGAACTATGGCTCACATCAATGTCACATTTCCCATCCAACTAACTCAGGTGAAACTCGTATCTCCTGTCATGAATAATAAAGGCATCATATAACAACCATAAATGCATATGATGTTTCTTGCAAGACTGAAAAGGTACTTGTGTTCCAAACATCCCTCTATTGATGCAAGTTGAACTCAACCTACCTTATGTCCCCATATTTTCTATGGACCTATCCACCCAATCCATGTATGCACACACTACTCTGCCAGCTGGTCCAAAATAAGTGTACACATCTACTTCCTCCATGATTGAGTCTCTCTCCCATAGAGATAGATCATGTTCCTCCTTATGCAAAACAAGTACTTGGTCAACATTCTCATGTCAACTCTCTCATCAAGTGCCTACAAATGTCAATGTTCCTCATGTTCAACCCTCACATGAGGCTTATCCATCAACTCAGGAATTTCCCTAACTACACACAACTGACTATCTTCCATGTAGGATGGAGGATGTAATGCACTCAACATCTCATGAAGTTGATCAATCTACATCTTTGATTCTTGAAGGGACTTTTGTGTGCTCCTCAAGGAATCATGGGTTATCTCAAGCTCATTAGTGATCCTATCTACTTCTTCTTCTTCTAGTAGTGCACCATGGTACATATCAACAATCATGAGAAGATGATCTCTATCAGAGAGAAGGTGTAGATAGTCAGATTTCATTCCTTCCACTACTTCTCTAAGTGCTACTAGGTCTACAATTAAAGGTTCTTCTCCAAAAATATCCTCTATCCTTGAAGCTCTCCAAAAATAATCTGCCACTGATGCTTATGTATCATCACAATGGGTCAAGGCTTCCATACTCGTTTCTTTGCATACCTTCCGTTGTCATGTCAAATGATGTGGCTCATGGGGAAAATCCCCCTCTAATGTTTCTGATTTGTTTCCATTTTCATCCTCCCCAAAATCATCACCTTCCCTTGCATGCTCTACTTTTGCACATTCTTCCATTGGAAGAAATAATGATGGAAGATAGGTTTATTTATGTTTCCTTGTTTGGGATGCCAACAACACTGCCTCCTTAGCTCCTGGTAACCACTCATTTCCCAAGGTTTTTGTCTTGTTCACATTTTATAATGAGTGATATATAAAATCAGAATATTTATGGCATGAATCTGTAGGGCCCCTCCTTTAGGGTCCTCCTAAACTGAACCTAAAACTTTAACAACTTTCAACCGATCCATCTTGTCCACTGTCGTCCGCGTCTTCTATAGGATCCCTCGAGCAAGGCTCGATTGAACCATAGGCGAAGAAACCGTTAGCTTTTCCACCCAACCATAGTCTCATGCTTTCAGTCGCATGGCCACCCCTGAGATTTGGGTCATAGAGCTCACACACAATAATTCGAGAAACTCAGCTTGGGTTCCCCCCCAACCAGAATTTCTAACCAAACCCCAATAGCAGCAAGTCACTCATTTTTTTCACAATTACTGTGAAAATCCTCATAGCAGATCTAAGAGATGATGTATACCTCACAAGAGAATAATTATGATTAAGAAATAATAATATTAAGAGTGGTCAATGCAGTAAGATGAGCAACAGAATAATAATACAGTAGAACTCGGATAGAAGCAAAAATAATTCACACACACTAATTAATTAATCACAATATGGACAAATAAGTAGTACAATGCATGAGGATTCGAATGCCTAAGGTGGCAATTTGAATTAGCCTTCATGGAGTGATCAAAGGATCACTGGAGTGTCATCGGAGCACAAATGGAAGTCTTCATCATCATTAGTGGAGTCATGAATGCTCAAGTAACTGTCAACCATCAGTCAAACTGAGTCTAACTAAGTGTGGTAGGTGTAACTGAGTGTACCTGGAACTAACTGAATGAAGGAGACTCAGTGGAAGGCGCATGAGGATCTAACTAGAGTCATAACAGGTAGTCATTTCTCATCGGAGGTCAATCAGAGTGATAACAGCAGTGAGGAGTCAGTCTGGCCTCAAATCAAGGAAATATTGGTGGCTAACTGAAGTAAACTGGACTGGTAGATGAGAAAGGTGCCCTTCTTCAGTGGAAGGTGAGAACTGGGCACATGATAGGGTAGGAGGGCTTAATCTGAGTGGAAAGTAGCTCCCGAGTGCTGGGAGACTAAGGACTGGGTGCTGGAGGTGTCAACCTGATGATTGCGCAGCATGCGGATGCATGCAGAATACATGTTGCATGTAGGAATGCATGCAAGACTGAAAATGCAAAGGATGAAAATGCTAGTAGGACTAGGATGGAGTATAGGAATATCCTAACACCCCCCCTTAATCCATCCTGTGCCCTGGTAACTAAGACCAAAGGTCACCCAATACAATGAATAATAACAGTCAATAAACCGAGGAAATGGGGAAAACCTCATAGGAAAAATATCCCCCTCAAAATAGACTGTAAGGCACACACAAAAATAAATGCTGCAAACTCAAGCAGGTGTGATGCTTGGTCATATTTCTGGAGGTATCTTCTTCTTGGGAAGAAGTGGATCATGCTCAGAAAGCATGTCCTTGTACTTGCTCTTCAGATCGAATGTGATAAGAAAAAATCCAAAAGTATGAGGATGATCCTTGAACCTGTGATTTGAATCAGCTGAGGTAGGATCAACTCTATGAATGTGCAGATAGTCTTTTGTCTTCTCCTTCGAACCATCATGGGTGAGATTATGCCAAAAGGAACCATCACATGATTGCTTGAAATCCAATTCAGATTTAAGACTTGAAGAATAGTTTCTTGAGATCTCATTTGAACCAGCAGGGGTGAGATCAAAACCATCATATGCATGAGAAATTATCCCAAGTAGTGATTGCTTGGATTTTAAATCAGCTCCAAGACTTGAAACATGGTTTCTTGATATCTCCTTTGAACCATAAGAGGTGAGATCAAAACTAGTAAATGCATGAGAATTTATCCCAAGCGAATGGAAATGGTTTCTTGAGATCTCCTTTGAAGCACAAGAGTTGAGATCAAAACCATGATGTGCATGAGAAATTATCCCAAGTGAATGGCAATGGCCATATTCTTCAATAACCTTCTGAAAGCATGGAATAATGATCATATAATAGTAAATAAGAGGTGATAGATTAAGGAGAGCAAATGCATTACCTCCAATGACTGATTTTACCTCCGAAACATTCATGTGATCATGATGCAAACCGATAGACTCTGGTGCAAGAGAGGATTTAGGACCTTCTACAATTCCTAGAGTGTGAGCTGGCACAAAATTTGAAATAGAAGAAATTTGGAGCATGAGTGTAGAATCTGCAAGTTCTTCTTCTTTGTGGACAACTTCAATATGAGATATGTTTGATATTGGTTCATGATCAATGAGATCATCAAGGAGGGAGAATGCATCACTTTGCTTGCTCTCTAAAGGATTTGGACCAATCCCTTCATTATGCCTACCAAATCTTTCATCCAGGTGGGCCCATAGCTCTTTTGGAGATTCAACATCAATGTATTGGTATATCATGTATTCAAGCAAAGCAAACATCATTGTTGTATAAACTTTGTCACCTTTATTTAACCAGTCAATCTCTTCTTCATAGGATTCAAACTCTCTTTCAAAACAATGATCAAAGAGATCATTTTTATTCAAATATGATATCATTTTCGGTTTCCAATCATCATAGTTGAATGGAAAAAGAAGATCATAGTTGAATGGAGAAAGAGGAGGGATTTCTTCTGAATACATGGAAGCTGTAGAAGACCTGCAAAAACAATCGAAAAGTATGCAACTGCTACTGCTGCACTCGAAATCTTGATAATAACCTGCAAAAATCTCTCAGGAATGGAGATAAACAATACTCTCAACATGCTTTGATACCATGTGAAAATCCTCACAACAGATCTAAGAGATGATGTATACCTCACAAGAGAATAATTATGATTAAGCAAGAATAAGATTAAGAGTGGTCAATGCAGTAAGATGAGCAATAGAATAATAATGCGGTAGAACTCGGATAGAAGAAAAAATACTTCACACACACTAATTAATTAATCACAATATGGACAAATAAGTAGTACAATGAATGAGGATTCGAATGCCTAAGGTGGTAATTCGAATTAGCCTTCATGGAGTGATCAAAGGATCACTGGAGTGTCATCGGAGCACAACTGGTGTCATCGGAGCACAACTGGAAGTCTTCATCATCATCAGTAGAGTCATCAATGCTCAAGTAACTGTCAAACATCAGTCAAACTGAGTCTAACTAAGTGTGGTAGGTGTAACTGGAACTAACTGAATGAAGGAGACTCAGTGGAGGGTGCATGAGCAGCTAACTGAAGTCAGAATAGGTAGTCATATCTCAGCAGAGGTCAATCAGAATGATAGCTACAGTGAGGAGTCAGTCTGGCCTCAAATCAAGGAAAGACTGGTGGCTAACTGAAGTAAACTGGACGGATAGGTGAGAAAGGCGCCCTTCTTCAGTGAAAGGTGAGAACTAGGCGTATGACAGGGTAGGAGGGCTTAATATGAGTGGAAAGTAGCTCCCGAGTGTTGGGAGACTAAGGACTGGGTGTTGGAGGTGTCAACCTGATGACTGGGCAGCATACAGATGCATGCAATGCATGCAGAATGCATGCAAGACTGAAAATGCAAGACTGAAAATGCAAAGGATGAAAATGCTAGTAGGACTAGGATGGATTATAGGAATATCCTAACAATTATGATATCCATCCAAATTTGGGTCCTTTACCCATTCCCAAGGCCTTCCTTATATAGGAAAATCCCATGTGACACATGTCGCTTCATGCAAAATACCCAATTTCTTAATATTCAAAAAGTAATTTATCTCACAAATCCAAGAGTCAAGTTTTCTAGAAGAATGCACCTACTTTCCTATATTTACTCAAGTTTGTCTCTTAGATGCCCACTCTAAATTATATTTTTGTGGGTGCATGTGTACTAACTAAAAGTTCATGCCTAGGATTCCATTTTGCTCCCAAATATAATTATTCTCATTATTTTAAATACTAAAAAGTATTTTCATGTGCAATTGCCTAAAATAATCATTTCTATTATTTTTAATACTAACATGCATTTTTATGAGTAAGTGTTCTAAATGCAATTTATATGGTTTTTCTTTTTATGCAAAAAATTTACCAATTTATCCTTTCTAGGACCTAGGTGCCACACCGTTGGGCCCATCTATCCTTTATGCTCATCTTTCGTCATGGTACCACTCCGTCGGGTCCATTCATCTGTTGTTTCCATTTCTCAGCAAGGTACCACGTCGTCGGGTCCTTGCATCCATCCTTTCCGTTTCTCGGCAAGGTACCACACCGTCGGGTCCTTCTGCCGATATCTTTTTATTTGAATTGCGGGAACTTCATGTAGGGATTTAGGATCCGTTACCTTCAATCCTCCGTCTACATGCAATTGGCGACTAATGGCGCTGAGGAGTAAGTCTGTTCTTACTGCGCGCCCCCCAACTTGTACGTGACCAACGTGAGAATAGGACTATCATTCGCTACACACATCTCAGAAACATATATTAATAGTCCTATTCTCATTCATCATATTTCAATCCATAAACTTGCTAATCGTTAAGCAACTTATAGTTTACTCATAACATCATACATTCCATTAATTAGTAAATCATTTCATCAATATGTATTTCTTTTGTTCTCATCTCATAATTCATCATACAACTATTCATTAAGCATCATATTCACATAACACATTTTTCACAATCAAGGCTAATCATTAAGCAAGATGTAATCAATCAATTATCCCACTCCACGCAATCATTTTAATTCATTAATTCATTTATCAATTATTGTCCTCATTCACCTCTTCAAGTTTTCCTCAATCAATTAAGACATATCAAGGTCCAAGAGAACACCTTATTGAAGTTGTTCAGCCGGGTCACTCGGCAGGTGCCCTTAAGGTCCACAATCATTTAGGGGCATTACAGAATCCATAACACGCAATTCATCTTTAACACTCAAATCAACATTAGAATACTATACAAGATCAACATTATAATATTCTACAAGACCATCATCCTTACATGAAATAGATGCTTTATCATGATGATGCAAGGAAATATGATTTCTACAAAAATCATAATTTTTATCATACCTTTGTGTTACAACTTCATCATTTCTATGTGGTCCATCTGTGATGGTATGTTGCTCCACTTTGTGTTCAACCTAAAGACTCAAGGTTGCAATATGTGATTTCTTTTGATCCAAACTCTTGTATGGATGAAAAGAGTTTTCCAGCATGGTTTCACTTTCTTTAGGACTCGCACATGATGACTGATTTTTTCTCTCCACATGGTCATTTGCACGTTAGTCAATGAAAGTGGAGTCACCACCTTGTGCACTAGATTCATCATAGCAACCTTTGAATGCTCTATTTGTAAACATACCAAACATATTCTTCTTAATTTGTGATGCAAAGCATTCTGGTAACAAGTCTTTACACTATTGCAAGATATGCTCCAACTTGTTTTGTGTCTGATCCATGTTCTTCAATATCTTTTCATGACCCTTCATTAACCTTACCCACTCAGGCTTCTCCTTCTCTATGGGATAAGTAGGAAGGAAAGTAGGTAACATTCTACCATCTAAAAATATATCCATTGAAGAAACTTAGTCTTCAACATTGTATATTTTGTCACAAAAGGAATCATCCAACTCATTTGGATCATTCAAAACTCCATCTATTGTTTCATCTCTTTCCTTGTCATCCACCAAACAATTGAAACCATATTCAGAAAATTACTCTTCCCATGATAAGCTCTCCTCAATTTCCCATGCATCCTGTTCCAACTTGTCATCACCCAGTACATCCATGTTTGCAATCCTTCTTTATATTTTTTCTTTATTTCCCACAGGTGTCGAGGAACATGATTTGATACCACTGTAACAGCCCCAATTAAAAATTAGGAATATTAACCCCCAAAATTTTCAACAGAAAAGGTATTGATTTCCAATTTTTCCCAGAGGTATTTGCTTTAATAAAAATGGATTTTATATATAATTTTTGGATTTGAATAATGATGTGAATCCCATTAAATGTATTGTGAAACAACTATAATGTTCCCCAATCATATCTAATATATATTTTTGGTAGTTGGTTATTAAGTCTAGTTCAGAACTTTCTTTATAAAACACTTTGTATGCAACCTCTTTATCATCAATATTCAAGCATGGAAAGTACAAATCACAACACCATATTCAAATTAGGATTTCTTGACCCAATGAACAATACAATCTATGTATATATTTCAGTTTTATTCAAGCATGAATGACTCTGTAAGCATCACTTCCAATCTAGGAGGACTAGCTCAAATTTCCCCACAAGGACTAGCTGATTTCCAAATTGACCTAAACACTTCCTAATCATCCAAAATACTTCCTAACAACCCCAAATTTCCCATAAAACTCCCAAATCCAGATAAATATCCCACCAACGAAATTCAATGAACTACAATGAACTAATATGAAATTTAATACACATTACATAAAGATTGCACAACAACAAATTCAGATCTAAGCATAGCTCAACAAGCAACACCAATATTGGAGCATAATATGATAAAATCACTGTGAATCTTTATTATGAATGGATGGGAGAAGTAACATTACTAATATGGATGGAATTCAAAGTTTAATTTCTCTTACATCATCTCAAAATCCAATAATTACAAAGATAGAATTGTAGAGGTGTGCCCCTCCACTAGAAGAGATGTCGAATAGAGTAGATATGGTAAAATGATGATATATTAGGCATACAAAGACCTTTTTGGGTGAAAAAAAGGTGCTCCTTACTGTAAACGACACTTCTAATGAAATGGAATAGGTCTCATAACCCAAAAATGCACAAAGCCACCATAACCATACGTTCATTCTTGTCCCATCTACACTGGTCTAAGCTCTAAATCAATAGAAAGAAGCTCCAAATGATAGATATGCCTCCCAATAATTCCCTCAGTCATATGTACATGTTATCTATCCCAATATATATGTATGCAATAAAAATGGGATCCACTGGTGCGCCCTCCAATCTCTGAAAACAATGACAACCAACACTATGTGAGTGCAAGTGTTCCCTACACACCAGAAAAAACGGAAAACCAACGCTATGGAAACACTAGAATACTAATGAATATTTATATCTGCAATAAAATTCACAACATACTCTAATCAATGAATCTTAGTATAAATATCTGGATGATCTTCTCAACACCTGCAATAAAACCCAAATGAAGAGATCTAGATGATCTCTCCTCTAACACTAGCTAGGGTGGAATCTTTCACCAACAAAACCAGTAACACATGCAAGGAGAAAATATCCCAAGATTGAAAGACACAAGATCTATTCAATTCAAAATTCACAATTCCAAAAGTTCTCTCACATGATCCCTCACCCTTCTTTTATAACTCTTCATTCACCTTTTCCCTCCTTCTAGAGTTTTCTCTCTTAAAAATATCAATAAATTATTAATAAATATTATTTTCACGTGAGAATGATTATTTTGGGGACACAATAAATCCCTTATAATTTTATTTGGCCTTATGGATACATTGATCTTCCCTAGAATTTGAAATTAGAGATGTCTCCCTTGATTTGGGGGAGTTACCACTACCTTGTGGGCCTACTCTTCCCTCATGCACCCTCCTTCACTAGATTTAGGACCTAGCGTGTCATAAATTGTCATAGAATCTGTCATAGGTTGTCATAGTTGTCATAGATTGTCATATATGTCATACATTGTCATACATTTTCTATTTTTTAGCTCGGGAAGTTACAACCCATGAGATGACTCCATGATAGGATTCCTTTCACCTTGGATGGGAGTTACGCCTCATATTTGACTCCTTCCTCCACTAATGCACCATCCTTAGATGGTTTGTCTAACGTCACCTTATTCCTAAATATTGGACATCATCCTTTACAAATTTATGACCCATCTAACCATCTTAATACTTTATCATGAATTTACCTAGTGACTTAAGACATGCATCCCCCTAGTCCAACAGACTTCTCATAGTAAAATTTTGGGGACATGAAAAAAATGAACTCCATTCCATGGAGTATAAACAAAACTGTAGGTCTCCTTTATAATGTATGTCCTAGGAAACTTTCAAAACTACAATGGCCTAACATAGTTGAACCTAAAAACATGAGAAAAACTATTAGCTGCATGAGAACCTAATAATATAACTATCAAAGGAAAATTATAAAAGGAGACTTCTCCTAACAACATGCCTGGGGATGCGGGTCCTACTTGGAAATTGGTCATGTGTCCGAGTGGTTGATCTATTGATGTTCAAGAACACAAATGCACCACTCCGATTCCTATATTTTATGGCCTTGTGTCTCCATCATCTTGGCCGAATCTTTTGCTTGCACCTGCATACTCCTCCTCTCTTGAGAAACATCCTATTCTACCTTCCATACGTAGTCTTTGGATTCCCATTCACTTGATCTCAACCATTGATTCAAGGTGATAAGCTTGTGCCTCAATACTTTAACCTCTATCGAAAGGTGTTTCACCCCATGATGTGGGTAGCAGTCTGTGCTACTTTCGATGTCTGTCATAACTAAGGATTCATCTTGTCGATGCTTGAACTCTTTACTTTTCCTACTCACCACCTTCGATGTTCTTCTGGATTTCCTGATATCCCAAATAGGTTCTCTATGAAGATGGCAGTGAGGATGACAAAATGGCTTGGTTTAAAATGATCAGGCCAATGCAATTTTATCATTGTCCAAGCTAGTGCCATTAAATTTCCCCTACGTGAACTAATTTTATCTTCACAAATCCATCATGTGGCATTAAATTCCATTAGCCTAAAAAATCCCACTTACCTTGTATCGTACTTCTTGCTATCATTTTCCAATGGATTTGGCACCTAATGAAATGATTGATCATGATTATCTCTCTCACTCACATGATGTCTCGAATAAGACACATGTTTACAACCATTTTGACACCTATTTAAATAATGAGATACCACCACAACCATCATGATTTCCATAACAGACTTAGGGATGGCGATGAATCCCATATTGTCTTCATTGATTCTCAACTCTCCTTGAGAGAATTTGACAACCATGTTTTCATGTGCATCTACATGCTTATTTAAAGCGCTTAACACATGGAAAAGCTGGTAAATTTTCAATGAGGATAGGAGGCCTTTAATTCTTCTAATCATACGATTGAGTTGTATGTCCTTGGGCTTCGATTGAAGATGGAACATACTTTCTATTTTGAGCGATTCCCCAAACACCCACACTTCTGGAATTCCAAGATGTTGCACTTGTGTTATGTTGGGAAAATTAATTGCTTATGAAAAAATCCATTCCAAACATTAATTATCAATCCAAGGTATGTCTGTTTGTTTCAAGGTTATCATGCAAAGTTTATGCAGGAAACAATTTCCTCTCTTAACATTGGTTGTCTAATATGTGTTTAAGCAAAGTAAATCAATCCACTCTTGCATAATTGAAAGCACACTCGGAGAAATTGAAACACACCCACTCTTGCATAATTGAAAGCACACTATGGAAATTTAAACACACCCACCCTTGCATAATTGAAAGAACACTATGGTTGCAACCATACTAATCTAAGAATCCAACATACTTGAATAAATAAAGAAATTGAATTAGAAATACATCTATGGAAATAAATGGATCAAAATAAAATGCATCCTATGCAAAACAATATGAAGAAGTTAATCTATTTACAAAATAGAGAAAGTAGAGAACTACAATCTACATTAACAAAAGAGATCAAAAGAAATATAATTGTATTCCATCATAACTTGGACTTTTTGCTCTAAGATTCCTCTCCCTTCGTAAAAGAAGAGATCACTCTTATTTATGCATGAGTTTTCCATAACAAATAATAAATGAAGATCCAAAATATCCTTAACAAATTTCTAATAATTTGGATCTCTAAACTAATTCAAAGCTAATCCCAATATATTTTCTAACTCCCATTCTATTTAAGATGCCTTTGAATTCAAATTCGAATTTAGGGATTGGAGCCATACCAACATGCCAAAAACACATCCCAAATGATTCCTAGTAGCATTTGAATTCTTAGGTCTATCATATATTACATGAAGGCCTTCAGAGCTTTGTAAATAAACCAAATATGCACCACCATTTTGTCCCTTTTATCTTCAAATAATTTAACATCATAATTTGAGACATATACAAAGGATAGAAATAATGGATTTATAAAAATCCATCACTCTTAATGAATATGTTTCTCCAAGGTGACTTCATGGAGTAGAAAAACAGTAACAACAAGAGTAACAACAGCAGTAATGACTTAATAGGTCCTTATATGAAAAATCTCAAGTATCCAATTTCGTGGAACTTCAACCATACGAGTTGCGGAAAATCACCTGGAGTAATGGAAAGTGGTCTGCAACTTGTTCTACAAAAATCATCAAACTCATCCATGTTGCAAAATATGCTATTTTTTCCAATATTTAATCATAATTTTTATGAATTACTAAGGAAATGCAATGGGAAATACCTTGGGTCTAAATCCCACACATAAACATTAAAATGGGGCAATGAAAGGTTATAGATAAGAAACAAGGAATTATAAATAGGGAAATCAGTATGTAAACTAATGACAATTATACAACACAACATCTCTCCCAAACTAAATATGTTGCATGTCCTCATGCAACCCAATACCTCTATATCAACCAAGCTGTAAGGACCCATATTATGTCGATTCCATTTTTTCAATGCACCATAATCAAAACTACCTTCTAAAACAATGGCTAACCCATTCTTCACAATTGCATTTTTCATAAAAGAACCATCAGAAAACACATGTCATCATCAGCCAACCATGAACAAAAACAAGTGATCTAATGTATGATTCCTCCAATCCATGGTCACATATATCATCTTAACAGTCTTATGTTTCATATTCATAGCCAACATACCTTAAAACGTAGCCCTGAAGTGATTTTTAGTAATTCTGATGCAGTTGCAGCAACCTATTGCAAGAGTAACAACAATCTGTTGTAGGAGTAACAACAATCTGTTGTAGGAGTAACAACAAAAACTATTTAACCATTTTCTCATAAACTACAAACTGAATTTTTTGAAATTTTGTAAGTATATTTTTACCATTCCATTGCTTCTCCTCACAAAAATTTGTAGATAACCACATCACATATTTTGTGAAAAAGGAAAAATGGATGTAGGTGATGTTGTTGGAAATCTTTATTAATACTGAGAGGGGGGGTGAATTAGTAGGAAGTGGATTTTAAACAATTTTCATTTCTACCAAATTCAAATAGTATTTATATTATGTATTCATCATAAACAATGTCATTCATCAACACATGCATAAGACACAAAACACAAATAATTAACGTGGAAACCCAAACAAGAGAAAACCACAAAATGCTTTCTTATATAATAAATATTACATTCATAGGAAGCATAAACTTCCAATATTCTCCATCATCGACTGGAAGGAGGCTCCAACCCCCTAATTTACAGGCTTCAACCTGAAGGAAGCACCAACTCCCTCATTTACCAACACCAACTGGAAGGAAGCATCAACCAGCTTGATTTTTACAAGCTCCAACCTGAAGGAATCTCCATATCCCTATATTTTTCCCTTCCTACCAACCTAATATAACTGTAGAATTTCTTCTTGTTGTCTTTTGATCTGCGCACACCTTGAACTTGTTGCATTATTTTCCTTTGAATGCACTTTCTATATGCTCAGTTTTACGCAACTGCTGTACTTTATCATCTTACTTCACTTGTTCTGCTTCAGTATTGCACATTGGTTCTCATATTTCATATGCTTCTGCAATCTGCGTGTTGTTCAACATACTGTTTTGTTTCTATACAAATGCATAAGAACAAAAGAGAAAGACTGTAGATGATGCGTGAAATCAGATGAATATGCGTCTCATATACTATATCATCATGTGCATCAGATGTTGTACCACTCTTCTGTTCTTGCGCACTTAGCTCTCTACTATATTATCATGTTGTTCCGGATCAATGAGCCATTGATGCCCCAATAATTCAAATCTTTCCAATTCATAATACTATCTATTATTCATCTTCAAGCTTACTTTTCACTCATCAACTTTGCTTCTTATTTATACTCAACTTGTTCAGACAATGTGTCCATAAGTTGGATGATAGCACCCCTTCTTCCTTTCTTCACAGTCAAGCTTACTCAAGCATGTGTCACTTGTCTTGATCTGCACAACTAAGGTATCATGACTTGTGGGTCTTGTGCACACTAATTCCTTATCATAGTGGGACTTGCACACTTGGGAACTACTACATGTTAGGTCTTGTGCCCTTGAAGTACCATTTCTTTGTGTATATTGCACACTTCTAAGAATTGCATACATATTTTGATATACTTATTCAAAGTGGAAATAGACTATCATATCCAACCACCTCTTTGACATCAACTTTGAAGTACCATGACTAGATGGGGTTAGGTACTTGCGCACATAATTTTGTGTCTTCTTCAAACAGGAACATGGGCGCTAAGTCCTCTTTGACATCAATGACAACCAAATTTCAACAATACCCCCCTTTGGCATTGATGTCAACACCTTATGAAGCTTTGCTCCTCCTGATCATGAATTCCTCTGTTCTATTTTCACAAAATACAATACTCCCCCTGTGGTATTGCTAGTTTGAACCTTTGCTCTACTGCAAAACCTTTGATTAGTAATTCTCTGTTGTTTTTCATTTATTCATTCTTTCTACGTAGTTTTCTGTCACTAATACATGATTCATGGTATCTATACCCCTTTAACATCAACGACAAAGAGGTGATTCCCATGCAAAATTTCAGGGTCTTTTCTAAACTTATACTTCGACTTTGCATTGGATTTCATGCTGATCTCATTTGACTAGTCAAGCCATTGTTTTTTTTATTACTCCCCCTAGCTTCATGTTTTATTCCCTTTCCTTTTGTTGATGCAACTGAGCAAAGCTAAGTCTCCTTGCAACATGTAAATTTATCATTGCCTATATAGTTGTCTTAGTTAAAGATATGCTCCTCCTATACAATTGCTAATTTCCTTTTAACTTGATATTTTGTTCCTGTAACATTTAACCTCTTGATCAAGTATTACTCTTTCATGCTTTTTTATTCATTTTCCTGACGCAACATAGTGCTCTCCTTGTGCAATTTCAAGTTCCTTATATTCTGTCTTTGCATTATCTTTTATGTTGACTTCTTTCTGCTTCCATTTCTTCCTTTTGTTGCATCCACTGCACTGTGATAGGTTTTAATCATGTCGTATATTTTTCATCATTGATTAAATACATATTAATTAATATTGGTATTATTAACACACATCTTCTTCCTGACTTCACACATCTTGTCATATATTCTAAAAAGTCTTCCTTGATGTCACACATATTTCCATCTGTCAATCAGCTTTGCAGCAATTCGATGTGATTGATAACTCGTGCGTAATATATGACATCTTCTCGTTGTACTCTAACCTTTTAGACAATATCAATTCAATCATATGGAACAATGAGTTCGATTTTCCCTTTTTGTCCTTTATCCCATTCTTATTAATTCATATCATTACGTGTTTCCATAAATGCAATAACTTTGACGTATTCTCAGTATGCTTCCAATCACGTGGATATGAATATAGTTAGGTTCAACATCCCTTCACTTTATTTTGATGTGCACTATACACATTTTCCAAATATATTTGTGAGTTGTGTGTGGCATTGTCTTTCATCTTGGTTCATTGGCATTCCCTTGTCGAGTTTATTTTAATTTTCCAATTCCAAGTGTTGTGGCTTTGTCTGCAATGTCTACTCATTTTCAAATATTTAGCAATTCATTAGGTAGTCTTCATTCACTGGTTCAGTCACAGCAGGATGATTTTGCAAGACTGAAAATAGAGATGGGAATTTGGAAATCCCAGATGAAGGAGTCAAACATCATGAAGTGGTATGTGCAATCTCATATTAACCAAGGAAATTCATAGGAGTTGTCGATTCTGAAGAAATGAATTGAACGCTTGGAGCAACAACAGCAACCGATTTTTGAGTTGCTAAATTCAGCTCAAGCGGATCAGTGTAAAGTAGATCAATATTTTTCAACTTTACAACTTTGCCAAGTTTGTCGAGCATCCTTCATTGGAACTTGAGCTTCACTTCTTTTAGCATCCATCCAACCATGTCATGAATCCATACCTCGAGCTTCAACTCTGAGTTGATTTTGTACTATCAATTTTGTTCAACACTACTTCTATTCTTAGATGTACTTCGGCCATTGGTAGGCTTTTGCAGCATGCTTTCTTTCGATACTCTATTATACTTCAACTTTGATTTCTATGACAAAAGTCTTATGTATTCTTTTGCTTTCTATAATCGCATATTTTGAATGCAATAAAAACTCTAATTATGTAGAAGTGTTGTATATGCGCATTGGCGATCATTTAAATAGAACTTATATTTGTCGACTTCAATACTTATTTGTGTTAATATTTCAATAATCACATGAATGTATTCTTTGTGCAACCGTTTTACTTCAAAACATCATTGCAAATAATTGAGTATGGAAGTATTTGTTACTTTTCCTTAAGAATATATGTGCATTTTTCTTTACAACTTTATATCAATGCAACTTTATGCGATAAGCTTCAGATGTTTTCTGGTTGCAATACCTACTAATGCTTTCCTTGACTTCCTAATGAATAACGTGTTTGAATTCAAGGATCTTACTCAACCTTTTGGATATTACCAAGATAGGAAACAATCATTTGATGCTTGAGAAGTACTCGGATTATTTGTTTTGACTGTACAAGCTTAAATAATTTTTTTCCATTTTTTAATGTGCACACACCCTTTTTCATACTGCACATGAATTCTTTCCTTTTCCATCCATATCTTGTTGTTGATGTTATGTGAAGTATTTGAGCGATGTACTATTCTTAGAAAATATTGAGCCTTATGTCCAAAACCATCACAAGTATATCATCTCACGGTATGACAGTATTTTGCAACATGTCCATTGTAGTTGCACCTCGAGCAATTCAATGTATTGAACCTTTTTCTATCAATGTAATGGAGAAATTTTTAACCATTGAGGGAACTATCATACCTATATTGAAGTAGCTTAATTTGATTTCCATCTGAAATGTACTTGTTGTCACTTATCTTCTTAGTTGTATTATCATATCCAAGCCCTGATTTGTCTGTTGGTGATATCTAATTTTTTAATAGCTTGTCCAAGATTGATGTGATATTATTGAATGTGTTCTCCATTTCCACGTTAAGAAAAGTCTTGTAATTTCCTATATTTGTGTAGTCTAGGGCATCATTCATGAAGTGTACTTGAGCATGTTCCCCTTTTTTATTTCATCTGGTTCTCCTTTTAAGTGAGAGATATCTATATTCCTTTTTCAAGATGATTTGTCAGTAGCTCATTTTACTGTTTTGATTCTTCCAGTGCTACTTTCAATTCATACTTCTCTTATTCAACCTCCCTGATTTAATTATTGCACAGTCTAACTATTTCTCAATATCCATTTCCTTTTTACTCACTTGTTCTTCGAGTGATTCTTGAATGGCCTTAGCTTTGTTGATTTGTTCTTCATATTTTGACAGTCGATCTTGCAAAAAAAAATTCTTCTTTCTCAATTTCATTAATTCTTCCAGGTCACTAATCATATCACCTTCCCAGTCAACTTCTGCAATTTCTTCATCTTCAGAATGACTGTCTGATCCGATTTCTGCTATAGATTTTGAAGGTGAATTATAGATACCATTGTAAAAGTACATACTTAATGTTCCTGATTGACTTTCATGTGTATCTGATGTTTCTTTCTTAATAGAAGAAAAACAAATTTCCTTTCTTTTGAGCCTTTATATTCTAGAAATTCCATGAAAATCACTTCCCTTGAACTATCATCACAATCACCTTCTTCAAATGAACTGATGTCTTCCCTAGAGTACAAAATCTTCCTCTGTTTAGGGAACTTCATTTTCATATTTGTCATGTTGGTGTGTCATCCTATGTTGTTTTTAATTGGCATCTTCTTCACTGTCACTGTCTCTACCTTCTTTGTAAGGACATGTTGAAGCAAAATGACCTACTCTACCACATTCAAAGCATTTTAAGGTTAACTTACCCTTGTATTTTCCACACCCTCTTTTTAACTTCCTTACAAATGTTTCCTCTTCCTCCTCTGATTCATCATATGAGCTCTTGTTATGCTCGTGTTTGTTGCACTTTAATTTCTTGGTGGCTTTGAAGGTTGCTTATTTCCTAGTGAGATTTTCATTTTCGCTTCTCACCTCATATGCAGTAAGGATCCCATGAAGCTCATCTTTTGTTAATTTCTCTAGATAAGTTTTGTCTTCCAAGGATGACACCTTGGAGTCAAATATTAGTGGCATAGTTCTCAATATCTTTGGTACAAGTGCTTCTTCAACTATTTGGACTCCAAGAACTTTGATGGAATTGACTATATCATCGACTCAAAGAATATATGATGCAATATTTTCTTATTCTATCATCTTAAAAGATTCACACTATCCAGAATAAGTCTACAGTTTTTCCTTCGTGACTTTTTCATCTCCTTCGTAGATATTTTTGAGTTTGCCCATACTTCTTTTACTGAAGTACAATGCATGAACTTAGTGAATTCAGAGTCTTCTAATCCACATAATAACGCATTCCTATCCCTTGCATTATATTCATATCGCCTTCTTTCAACTGGATCAACTAATGTAGTTGTGGGAACATTATAGCCATTTCCAACCGACTGACAGGCATCAACACCAAGAGACTACAAATATACTTCCATTCTTATTCTCTAGAAAATGTAGTTTGAGCCATAAAACCTAGGTACTATATTGGTAAAGAGTCCTTCATGTTTGTCCATACTTGGGCAAAGATCTATCTTCCAGTTGTTAAACTATTGTTGAAGACACCCACTCTGATACCAATTGTTGGAAATCTTATTAATACTGAGAGAGGGGGTGAATCAATATTAAGCACATTTTAAACAATTTTCACTTATACCAAATTCAAACATTACTTATATTATGTATTCATCATAAACAATTTCATTCATCAACACATGCATAAGACACAGAACACAAAGATTTAACGTGGAAACCTAAATGGGAGAAAACCACATAATGCTTTCTTTTATAATAAATATTACATTCATAGGAAGAACCAACCTCCAATATTCTCCAACACTGACTGGAAGGAGGCTCCAACCCCCTCATTTATAGGATTCAACCTGAAGGAAGCACTAAATCCCTCATTTACTAGCACCAACTACAGACCCCCTTGATTTACAGGATCCAACCTGAAGGAATATCCAACTCCATTTCCTTTCCCTTTCTTACCACCCTAATATAACTGTAGAATTTCTTCTTACTGTCTGTTTATCTGTGCACACCTCAGACTTATTGCATTACTTTCCTTTGAGTGCACCTGCTATATTCTCTGCTTTACAACTATTGTATTTTATCATCTTACTTCATTTCTTGTGCTTCATTATTGCACACCAGTTCTCATAATTCATATGCTTCTTCAATCTACACGTTGTTTAGCATATTGTTCTGTTTTTGCGCAACTGCATATTCATCGAATTTTGTGCATCGTCTACTATAGTGCTCTTCTATTCTTTCGTATTTGTCTCATATACTATATCATCCTGTGCATCATCTACTATACTACTCTTCCTTTCTCGTGCACTTGGATCTATGCTAGATCATGTTGTTCTAGATCAATGAGCCATTGATACCCCAATAACTTGAAACTTTCCAATTCAGAATACTATCTCCTGTTCATCTTCAAGCTTACTTTTCACTCATCAACTTTGCTTCTTATTTATACTCAACTTGTTCAGACAATGTGTCCACAAGTTGGACGATAACATCCCTTCTTCCTTTCTTCATGGTCTAGCTTACTCAAGCATGTGCCACTTGTCTTGATCTGCACAAATGAGGTACCATGACTTGTGGGTCTTGCGCACACTAGTTCCTTAGCATAGTGGGACTTGTGCACTTGGGAACCAATACGTTTTAGGTCTTGCACCCTTGAATTACCATTAATTGGCGGGTCTTGTTCACTTATGAGACTTGCATACATATTTTGATATACTTCTTCAAAGTGGAAAAATACTATCATATCCAACCACCTAGTTGACATCAACTTTGAGGTACCACGAATAAATGGGATTAGGGACTTGCAGACATAGTTTTATTTACTTCTTGAAACTAACACATGGATGTTAATTCCTATTTGAAATCAATGATAACCAACTTAATATCTCAAAATTTATGAACTGATTTCGCTTAAAAATCGGTGGGTATATTCTCCTTATCATAAGGGTTCAGTCCAAGTTTTGTAAAAACACAGTTCACAATTTGCAAGATATCATTGATTCAATTTTTGTACTTTTTTAGGAAAATGTGAATAAAAATGGACATCAACAAGGTAAATTTGCTCAAATAAACACAAATGCAACAACTGCTTCTCCCCAACAATGACACCAAAATGTTGGGCAAATCAATTTCTTATAAAAACAATCAATTCCAAACATTAATTATCAACCTATGGTATGTATGTTTGTTTCAAGGTTATCATGCAAAGCCTATGCCTAACATTCGTTGTCTAATATGCATTGCATCAAAGTACATCAATCCACTCTTACATAATTGAAAGCATACTTGGGGAAATTGAAAAACACCCACTCTTGCATAATTGAAAGAACACTATGGTTGCAACCATACTAATCTACAAATCTAACATACTTGCATTTAGAAATACATCTACATAAATAAATGCTTCAAAATAAAATGCATCCTATGCTAAACAATGTGAGGAAGTTAGTCCATTTACAAAATAGAGAAATTAGAGAACTACAATCTACATTAACAAACGAGATCAAAAGAAATAGAATTATATTCCATCGTAACTTGGACTTGTTTCTCCAAGAGTCCTCTCCCTTTGAAATGGAGAGATCACTCTTATTTATACGTGATTTTTCCATAAAAAATAATAAATGAAGATCGAAAATATCCTCAACAAATTGTTAATAATATGTATCTCAAAACTATTTCAAAGCTAATCCCAAGATATTTTCTAATTACCATGCTATTTAAGATTACTTTGAAGTCAAATTCGAATTTAGGGATGTGATCCATAACAACATGCCCAAAATTCATCCTATATGACTACTAGTAGCTTTTGAATTCTTAGTCCATCATTTATTACATGAAGGTCTTAAAATCTTTGTAAATAAACCAAATATGCACCACCATTTTGTCCCTTTTATCTTCAAATAATTTAACATGATAATTTGAGACATATAATAAGGATAGAAATAATGGATTTATAAAAAAAATCACTCTTGATGAATATCTTTCTCCAAGGTGGCTTCATGGAGTAGCGGTAGTAGTAACAACAGGAGTAACGCCAATAGTAATTACTTGATAATGACTCATATGAAAAATCTCAAGTATACACTTTTGTCGATATTCAACCATACAAGTTGTGGAAAATGTCACGGAGTAATGGCAAGTGGCCTAGAACTGATTCCGCAAAAAAATCAAACTCATCCATGTTGCAAAATATGTAATTTTTTCAATAATTAATCATAATTTTCATGAATTACTGTAGAAATGCAATGGAAAATACCTTGGGTGTAAATCCCAGATATAAGTATTAAAATGGGATAATGAATGGTTATGGGTAAGCAATAAGGAATTAAAAATAGGGAAAGGAGGATGTAAAATGATGACAATCATAGGGCCCAACATGTTAGACATTAGTGGAGAGCCAGATCCTCAGCTCTATTATTAGGAACTCTTCCTAATCCCCATGCATAATACATTATCTTTTGTCCTTCAAGGTTTATGAGAATCCCTACCGCTATTGTTATCCCTGGACTTTCTTTCGAAGATATGTCAAAAAATAAACTAAACTTGCCCTAAGCTTTCAACCAAATGTCTAAGTTTGTTTCTTTTTTCCTGAGCTTCCAAGGATCCTACACATGGAAACCTCATGGGGAAAGGGTGGGGAGGAAAATATCATCCCCAAACCATAAGATATCTTATGCTAAAAGAGTGGTCTAAAGAGGGAGGATCTTTTTAGATCTCATACTCTAGAAGAGCAGTAATTTGGCTTGAGTAGCAATTGTGATTGGGGTAGTTGCTTGATCATAGAAGAGTCGATTATTCCTTTCCAACCATATTTTTTAGAAGATAAAATTTGGAAGAGTCAACCAACTTGATTTAAACCATCCTTTTCCTTTGAGCAATGAACAGTATATATTCCCCGATTCTTTAAACATGTCTTGAGGGGAGCAGGGAATTAGTTGACTGTTTCCAATAGGAAGAGTGGTGTGAAGCCAAACTCTTTGGGAAAATGTACACTCAAAGAATATGTAGATGAGATATGGTTTCCTCATTGGATGAGCATAGAGGGAATTTGAAGGGGCCATAAATACCTTTTTTACTATAATATCTCTGGTAAACACTCCTATGTGGGAAATAAGCCCATAGAAGAATGAGACTTTTGGAATATTACCTTTACTATACACTTGTTGAACTTTGGTTGTCATTGATGTCAACCAATTTCAAAGAGGATGTCAACTGATTCAATTTGAATCATTGATGTCAATTGAAGTCAAGTGGATTCAGTATTCCCATGCCAGCTTGAAGAAGTATTGAAAAGCCACATTCAAGAAGTATATGATCAAGCAAGATGGTGAAGAATATGGATGCAAGTGTGAAGACGAACATCTAGAAACTGCATCCAGTATGAGGAAGTGTGTCCAAGGGTACATCGTGAATATCTAGTGTGAAGAAGTACATAAGGCACATGTACTTGAGTAGTTCCATCCAGATACAAGAAAAAGGGTTGGTTGGACAAATGTGTTGATGTATATGTAACTTCGGAATGTATTTCACCTATGTATAATGTACTCATATAGAGATGTTATTATTCCTCTATACGGAAGTGTTTTAATTTGTATTGACAAGTGTTGCAAGTGTTGTAACTTGCTGTGATGGGTTATTAGACCACCAAGTGTGGGGTCAGCCCGGATTAATGTAACCATGGGTTATTAGACTCTTCTAGAGAAGTCAGCCCTACTAGTGTATTAGGCAAGTCGGAACAAGTATAAATAGAGAGCGGGAGATCTCTATTTGTTCATCTCATTATTCGGTCCTACATCACTCAGAAAGTGGCACACTAGTTGAGGAGGAGGAGTAGCTGCTAGTAGAATACTATCTCTTGTACTTTGGTTGTATCATTGTTCTTTCTATCTCTGAGGAAGTTGTGGGGTTTTTCACCTTTATGGTTTTCCCCAGTGAAACTCTATGTGTCTATTGTCTCATGTGATTGCTCGATGTGATTGATATGCATTGTTATACTTTATATGCTGTACATGTTATTCTCTCAGTAAAGATCCTAGAGTATATTGAATTAATGCTCAAAAATTAACAAGATGGTTGAAGAGTATGCAAGTAGCATGGAACAAGAGATGGTTGATAAGTTATGCATGTCTGGAAAGCGTGCAAGTCATCACCAATCAAAATAATATTTCAGTTGTTGAAACGTGCACAAGTTCCATGAAGTGTGTAGTGGTTGGTGTCATCATATGCACAAATTCCATAGTTGATGACACATCAAGTGCAGAATACCCACAAGTGATGGTACCACAAGGGTCAAAGTCCCACCAAGTCAAAGATCGCGTATGCGCAAGTTCCACAAAGTATTAATACTTCAAGTACACAAAACCCACAAGTGATGGTATAGAAAGTGTGAAAGTAACACCAAGTCAAGGACCATGTATGCGTAGAACTCACAAAGGAAGGACACATCAGCGGCTCAAAATATGACATGTGGTAGAAGCATAATCCATGAAGCAAGGAAGAAGGAATTCCACAACCAACTTGTGGACATACAATCCATGTAGGACATGTATAAATAGGGAATCAAGTTGGAGATTTAAAGTAAACTTGATGGTAAGGTCAGAGAGATTCTAAGTGGAAGATATAGATTTATATTCGGGGCATCAAGGGATCGAGGTATAGAATAATATGATCTAGTGAGGAGCCGAGTGCGCACATAGGAATGATATAGCTAATGGTGCGTAGAGTAATGTTGTAGATTTGTGATAGTTGCACAAAGAAAAAAGGGCATAATGTATAGGATGTGCAAGTGCATGAATATTGAATGATCGTAATGCAGACAACACACAAAATGTCATAGATGTTTTGGATGTTAGAAGTGCAAAGATAGAAGTGAAGTATATCTGAAGATGCGTAGAAGTTTGGATGATGCATGAAGATTGAACTGAAGTGTGTGAAGGAAAGAAGTCCATCAGATGCGCAATGAAATAATATTGTATGTGCTTCATGATGAGGATAATCTGAGACAAGTGCATTACACTGAAATGACAAATCATATAATGCACATGTCATAGATTGTCTAAAAGACTATGGCACTTAAACAGGATAGACACGTCTTATGAAGTGCGTAGTTCCATTTGATACTTGTAATGTACCCTATGGATATTAGAGTGTCTAAGGGACATATAATTAGCTCTATGAGGCTAATTACTTTATTTTTAGTACATCAAATAACCATAAACATTTAATTTCTATTTTTCCAAAATTAATTGTGACACAAAATCCAATAATTAACAATAATTTAATTTAAATTCATTAACACATCCAACATCTAATCTAAATTCCAGGAGCCTTCTTAACATCATCTAACATCATCAAATATTCAATCCAATCCATATTAGAGATGATAACCACTTCTAAAGTCTAATTATTCTTAATCACAGTGAGTAGTAATTAAGGTGTTAATTACGACACTTAGTGCACAAATTACGACACTTATCACAAATCCAATTGTTTAACAAATAACAATTGATTATTAATTCCAATGTATTAATAACATCTAATTACATGTAAATAAGGCCTAATTACCAAAATTACAATAATTAATCATGGTAATTATGGAAGAGAGTCCACAAGACTAGTTAACTAGTTTTCCAATACAAGAAGCTAGTCTTGCACAAAGTCAACTTGTAACCATGCAATTAAACCCAAAATAAATAATAAAACCATTAAAAACATTTTTAATCATGAAACTACATCCAATTAAAGTTTTATTTGCAGATCATTTTAATTGCACATAAGGTGATCTTTTCCATCAATTCCAATGAAACTAGTTAACAGTCACCGCAAGGAATTGAGTCTAAATAACTGAACCAAAATGAAATGCATCCATAAGTAAAGGGCCACACATGATAAGTATCCACCTATAGAACAATAAAATTTTATAAACTGATGACATGTCTTTAGCATTCTTTTTTTATGAAAACAAGGATTTCAATCCACGACTAGTTATCAATTTTCACTGCAATGTACCTAGTTTCCAATTTAACTTTCCAAATGTCAAATAAAGAGAAATATATGAATATTGTAGCTCATGGAAAGCATATCATGGGTCACCTACATTCATATGTCTGTATATTTTCACCCATATATAGTCCATTAAATAGTTCACAAAACTATCTAATTCTACTCATCCGAATTAACTAGTAATTCTAGGAATCGCTACAATAATTAAATCCACAGCTCATAGAATCATTCAAATCCATTCCAAATCTAAATAAAAAAAATTATTATTCATAATAAAGGTATCTCATTCTAAAATTTATTCAAACACTTCATATGCAAAGTCACAAATCTACTCAAAACAATTCCATTGAAGGAGCTAGAAATTGGAAATTGATCTAGAATTTCGGTAGGCATTGCCCAAACACTATCAACAAGATTTCCCCTCACATTCTCACACACATTTAAGTATATTTATCATAAATAATCATAAAAATAACACTCAGGCATTTTTACAAACACTTCATGTACCAAGTCTCCAAACTATGGAAAACAATCCAATCGAAGAACTAGTTTTCGAACAAAAGGTAGAAGCATCAAAGGGAACTGTCTTAAACCATTCCAAGGCTATTGTACCATAAAAATAGAAATTATATCATGAAAAGGAGCAGAAATATAATTTCTGTAGCAGATGTTCCAAATAATAATTTCCTCAAACAATTTGTGCACAAATTCCCAAAAACTAGTTTCTAATTCCTTCACAAAATTTACTTGCATAAATAGATTGAATTCCATAAGAAATTTATTCCACAAATAGCTCATACGTTTCATAAAAAAATTCATGTGCATCCATAAATAAATCATATCAGATCCAAATAAATTAAATAAACATGAGATGAATCTCTTATATTTTCCAAATACGCAAATGTAATCGACCATGCCACACTGATCCACCCAGTCGTAGACGCAATGCAAAACAAAACTCACTTTGCAATGGTCACTCCTGAGACGGAACCATGATTCCACAAGAAACAACACAATCAAGCACAAATTCTCTGAATAAATCATTCCAAGCACAACCCAATGGAAAGTGTGGCCTCTACTTCCACTCCAGGGAAATTCCAGTGGCTCCAGGACAACAGTCCAACCCCAACCCAATGGAAAGTAGCACTTCCAATCCAGGGAAATTCTAGTTGCTCCAGGACAACCTCAAATATAAGGCAGTGTACCTCACCCCTGCTACCAAACCGCGATCTCCATAGGAAATACATAGATCAGTCCAACCTCAAATCCAATGGAAGTGGACCTCACCCCTACTTCCAATCCAAGATCTCTAGAGGCAATTCCAGGACATACACCAGTGGCTCCATAGTAACTCAGCATGGGAACAAGCTCCACAAGGGCACAATGACCAGCAAGGATCTCATACCAAGAGAAACAAAATTGAACCACAATTTCCAAACACAAGCACAAGAGAAAAAGCATGAAGCAACACACAAGTGTGACTAGCCAACACAAGCAAATCGAATTTCTTCATGAGAAATTTGAATTGGGAGAGAGAGGGACACAAGCATGAGAGTTACAGCCCCAGAGTAGTAAACTGGAGTTACACATCAGGTGGCTATACCAAGAGACACACTAATACAACTCATGAGGGAACATTAGGTGAGAGAGAGACTCCAATCCTCAAATAAAAAAATTAATCTCAGGGTAAATAAAACCAAGGAGTGACATAACACATCAGGGTGCATAACGAAGAGGGTCCATAAAGTACATAAGAAGGGTGTACAACATAAACCTAGGCTCAACACACATAGGTAAACAATTTTCCACAACCCTGTGCTTGTAACATCATGGTTCCTCATACTCTCTTTTGTGGCATCGGTCGTCCGGTTGTTTTTATTTATTAATTATTTTATAAGTTCAACATAATAAAAATATTAATAATGTGGAAACAATAGTCCAAGCACCTTGTACCACTATGTCCAACATAACAACAATAATAATATGTCCAAGGGATAACCAGAGGGTATTACAATGCTGGTGCATAATCTCAGAACAACAAGCTATCAATTAAAGCACATTATTAGTTGATGAGTGCAGGTGTACAGAAGCAGAACAACAGAGTGAATCTTGGCGCAGACTACAAAAGCAGATGAAGTAGCACATAGTACATAAAGTAAGCTATCAGTAGAAGTGAAGAATTTAGTGGAATGAGAAGTCAAGTGATGTATGCAGGGAAGTGACATCAATACGACTGCATACAGAAGGTGCGCACACCAGAATGAATATCAGAATATTAGAGGTGTGCACGTGAGGAAAGTTTAGCAAGGAAACATCTTAGTTTGTATATCTGGGTGGCAAGACAGGGCAAGGAGTAGGAGGTTGTAGCCTCCTTCCAGTTGGTGTTGGAGAAAACAGGGTTTTGGTGCTTCATTCAGGTCGGTTCCTGTAAAACCAGGGGGTCGGTTACTCCTTCCAGTTGGTATTAATAAGCACATGAAGTTGTTGCTTCCTTGAATGTATTATTTTCATTACAAAAGAGAATTCTATGGTTTTCTCCCATTTGGGTTTCCACGTCAAAAAATTGTGTGTTATGTGTTCTTTGTCTTGATGCATATATGGATGAATGATTTCATTTATATTGATGCATAACTAAAGATAAATATTAAGTTAAGACTAATATGTTAAAGAAGGTAAAAACTATTGATAACTTCAATAACACTAATTGACCCCCCCTCTTAGTATTAAATAGATGTATGGAAATCCATTGTTGACGGTTACAATGTCCCAGCAGTCGTGCTAGTTGATCCAGCATAGAGGAGAATCTATGAATGCAATGCAAGAGCCAGAAACACATTGCTTTGTGGTTTGATTGATAATGATTTTTTCAAGGTTATGCACTATGCATTAGCCAAGGAGGTTTGGGAAAAACTCAGAGGTATCTATGAAGGTGATGAAAAGGTAAAGAGAGAAAAGTTGCAGAACTGCTCTGGGTTATTTGAATCTCTAAAAATGAAAGATGAAGAGAACATTACCTCTTACTTCTTAAGATTTGATGAGATAGTTAATGCTGTCAAAAGTATTAGGGTCACTTTTAAAGAAGAATATGTGATAAAGAAGATACTAAGAACTTTTCCCTCAAAGTTTGATGCAAATGTGTATGTATTGGAAGACAAAGCTAACCTTGAAGATCTGACAAAGGACGATATTTTGGGGATTTTGACTGCATACGAGATGAGAACTAAGAAAGAGACTCCCATTATAAAGGAAGATGCTTTTAAAGCCACTAGGAAGGATAAGCATGATCATGACAAGGACTGTTGCAACGAGTTGGATAATGAGGAATCAAACTTTGTTAGAAATCTGAAAAGAGGATGAGGTAAGTACAAGAACAAGCTTCCCTTCAAATGTTTCAAATGTGGAGGAGTAGGTCATTATGCCTCTAAGTGTCCTTATAGATAAAATGAAGACAATGATAGTGAGGAATAACTTAGTTCTCAAGAACAAAGAACTGTGCGCACTCAACACAGACCTAAAAATAAAAGGATAATTCCAAAACAGAAGAAAAGTTTGTATACTGAGGAAGACATCAGTATACCTGAAGAAAGTGATTGCGACGGAGAACCAAAAGAGGTACTTTTCATGGCCTTTGTAGAAGAATAAAGCAGTGATGAAAAGAAGAAGAATGGTTCAAAGAATACTCCAGTTACACAAAGCAAACCAGGTTCATTAGACAAATATTTATTTAGTGGATCATTCAAAACCCCTCAAAAGATAGTTACACCACCAAAGCCAGTAGCAGAATTCAAGATAGATAATAAATCCGAATAAGAAGAAGAGATGCAGATGTTAACTGGGAAGGTGAATTGATTAGTGCCTTGGATGAATTAAAGAAGTCAAGAAAGAAGAACAAATTCCTGCAAGAGAAACCGTGGAAGTATGAAGAATAAGACAAACTATTCGAAGAGTCTCTTGATTCAAAGGTTTGTGAAAAGGTGAACAACTATGAGATACAATTAATTTGTGAACAAGACAAGTTCAAAGTGACTGAGGAAGAGAAAGATGCATCAAAAGCTTATTTGGAATAATTAGCGCAGATAAATAAGATGTTGTCGAGTCATCTTGAGTCAAAGGACAAAGAGACACCTTACTTAGAAGACAAGCTGGTGGTGATGAAGGGAAAGAAACAAGTCCAAGATACCATAGTGAATGGCGCACATTAAGAAATAAACAAGTCTAGTATTGAAGTTGAACTAAAGAAAAAGTTCAAAGGAAACACATCAATCTTCGACAAAATCCTGGAAGATTAGAGATCACCAGAAGACAAAATAGGTCTTGGTTATGAGAAGGAATAAAAGAAAGTATGCAACAGAGAACACTACTCCAATCATGTTAAGTCAGTCAGGTATGATAGTTCCTTCAACAACTACAACTTTTTTCAGTATGCTAAACAAAGAAGGATGAATATGATGAAGTGCGCAAGATGGAATCACTTTGGTCATGTTGCAAAATATTTTTAAACTATGAGATGCTATGCATGTGAAGGTTTTGGGCATAATGCTATGTACTTTCGAAGAGTAGAAAACTATCCAGATGAAGAATTATTGCGCAAAGCAAATAACATTCCAAGGAATTATAGAGAAAACTCTCAAGTGCAGAACCAAGATAGTAATGCACACAAGAAAATATGGGTAAGGAAATATCCACAAAAGTGCGCAGAAGAAGCAGACAATCTAGGTACATCCAAAGTCGCAAGCAATTGCTACTCCTCCTGATGATCTTGAAAAGATCAAGTGAGACCCTTGAATCCAACACAATGCATTCTAGAATTCAAGGATTATGTTAATAAAGTGTGTGGCTAGAAGGTGTATGTCGCAGTATTTATCATAGTTGCAAAAGGTTACGTGTTAAGTAATATCGCAGAAAAGAAAGATCACATACATGCACGCATTCAATTGTTACTAATTTATCTTGCATGTGAGAAAGTGAAGAACATATTATTTGTTGAATTAAGTGTTATAAAAGGAAAATTCTTACATGAAGAAAAGGCACAAACATTGTTGAAAGATAGACATGATTCTGCGCAAAATGAAATTTTCATTATATTCAAAATCAATGTGTTTACAAAATTGCATGAGTCGGGACTTCCTGTCGAGGACAAAAAATCATACATGAGAAAAATGAGTAAAGAACAACAAAAATTAAGAATTGTTGAAGTCATATAGAGCCGTAGTTCAAGGTCAATCTTAGAGTCTAGTTTGTAAGCAAGACGAATATCTAAGTCCACTAGCACTAGCACAACACACTCTGAAGAAAGGTGCATAGGAATAAGTTGTAGTATTGCAGATACATTGGTTTAGTATGCTAAGGCCAAAGTAAGGACAATTCATCCAAAATATGTTGTTGTTGGTGCTCCAAATTGTCGACCTGATGGCTCAGGTCGGTCAGTTGCTCAAAATGACCAAGATACATCTGTGATTGAGCATATTGGTGTTGAAATCCCGTGTCCTCCATCGAGTGTTTCCAAGCTCCCATATTAAACTTCAAGCGTGTATATTCATACTGTTGCGACTGAATAGCTAGTCACACACTCTCAAGGGAGTTATTCATTCTCTCGTAGAAGGAAGCCATTGGCAAGTAATGAAACAAAGCACGAGGGAATGTGACATAGAAGGGAAGAAATAGAAAAGGTGATGAACCAATAATTTTCTCATTGAGCTCTTATAGAATCAAATGTGTGATATTCGCGCTCATATAGTTAATTTAAAGAGATGTGCATTCAATACCATTCAAATCGAAGAAGGTGGTGGAGTCACCAAAATTGAATGAGAGAGTTAATAGGTTTTCAAAAGGAGTATAAAAAGTGGAAATCCTTCGTGCGATGAATGATATTGCCCTAAAATATCAAGTATGATCGCAACTCATCATAGCTTCCACATGAATTGAGTGTCATGTCCGCTTTTATGCCGAGTTGGATGATGAATGAAAAACATGCCAAATATTTGGTTGTCATGGCAAGTGATGCGACGATATTAAATGCGACAAGGCCTTATGACAACACAATAAATGCGACAAATGAAATAGTCAGGCATAGAAAGGAATTCAATGGAAAGTGCAAAAACAGTAAAGGATTGAGTTTGGCACTACATGGTTAGCACAAAAGGATGCATTCATGAACCACGACACAAAGGATGATGAAGTGTTGTGACAGGAACAAGAGATCAAGATATAGAAGTAATATAGCACCTGTACATAAAGTAATCAAAGATAACTATGAAAGCAATATATTAGCGCAAAAGAAATGAAGCATGGAGACAGGAGGAGTTATCCCTGTGAGTAGTAAGTGAAGGCTTGCGTAGAAAAAAAGACACGAAGAACCAGTAATTGCAAAAGTAATGGAACATCTTCGCCATTGATGTCAATGGGGGGGAAAAGCATGAAGCTAAAAGTACACATGACATGAAGCTTAATGTAGCTAAGAAGAAGCAGCATGAAGCCGAGATGTAATGCAGCTAAAGCAGGAATAGGCAGTAAAAATAAAGAAAGTGAAGCAAATACAAAAAACCAGATGTGAAAGAGTGTGAAGTAGATTATTGGAGAAATGGCGTAGAGATGCAACAGATGTGAAAGAGTGTAAAGATGCAACATAATAATAAAGATGACCATGATGCATGCGATCTGCGTAGAAGTAACACAAAGAAGAAGAAGCACTAACAACAAACTACACAGATGTAGATGTCAAAGGTTCAAACTGGAAAAGAACTAAGGGGGAGTATATAACAAATAAAGGAACCTCAATAGAAGAACTCAAAACTCAAAATCAAAGTGACATTACAAAGGAAGTTTCATTAGTTAATGGGCATCCATAAATTCAGTTGAATCAGAGTGGCAGTATAAAGAAAGTTTCATAGTGAATGAACATCCATAAATCAATTTGAAGCCATAGTTAAGTGACATGTCGACATCACTGGATTTGGTGAAGGTTGAATTGTTGGTTGTGGAGCCTATTGTCTTCTTGATTCAGAGATCTTGTTGTTCAGCTGTGTTTGTAACCCAGTTTTATATGATGTGTAGGTGAACTGTACACTCATCCCAACGGGGGGGCTAAGAACCCCCCGCGGGGGTCCGGGGGCAGCACCCCCAAAAGAAGAATTTTAGGTGGTTTTTGGGCCAATGGTTTACGGGCCCATGGTGTTTTCCAATGTTAATCCCTCTTTAAAAGGAAGGCATTGTAATACAGCTATGTATTGTATTGTAGTATTGTGAAAAAATATCTATGCAATTGCATGAGAGAGACTGTAATAGAGTAAAGAGGAAATTGCAGCGGATGTGCTATGGGTTGTATCCCTTCATTTGTTGTATGGTATAATAAAAGGAATGGTAATTTATCTGTGGACGTAGCCCATATTGGGTGAACCATTTATATTGGTGTCTCTCTTGTATTGTGTCTATGTGTTTTATTTGTGCTTCTTATTTTATGTTATTGTTCGGCGGTCCTATTTTTCTAAAAAATGGTATTAGAGACAAAGGAATATTTAACACATAAAATCCAGGAAAAAGGGTTCCTGGTTCGAGTGGGAGAAATGGCAGAAGAAGGAAAGTTGAGGGTTGATAAATTTAACAGCCAAAACTACCAATCATGGAAGATGCAGATGGAGGACGATCTATATTAGAAACATCTATTCCAACCATTGGGTGGAAAAGGAAATCCAATGTCTATGAAGGACAAAGAATGGGAGGTTCTTGACAGAAAGGCACCAGGAACAATATGGTTGTTCCTAGATTCATCAGTGGCTTTCAACATTTCAAAAGAAAAGACAATAGAGGATCTGATGAACACATTGGCTAAACTGTATGAAAAACCCTTGGCCTCCAACAAGGTATTTCTAATGAAGCGTTTATTTAATGTGAAGATGTCAAAAGGTGGATCTTTTGCTGACCATTTAAATGAATTTAATACAGTTACTAATTAGCTAATTTATATAGGAGTGAACTTCGATGATGAGGTTAGATATCTTCTAATCTTGTGCTCATTGCCAGAAAGTTGGAACAACATGGTCGTGGATGTAAGTAACTCTGTCTCTAGTTCAAACACTCTGAAATTTGATGATGTTGTTGGTGTTATTCTTAACGAGAAAATGCGAAGGAAAAGCACAGGTGAGACATTAGGTAATGCGTTCACCATGGAAAGCAAGAGAAGACATGGGGAGAGAGGAAAGATCCCAGGTAATTGTGGGATGTATAGGAAGGAAAAATCAAAGTCTGGACCGGGAAAAATAGAGTTTTAGAACTGTGGGAAGGAACGACATTTGAAGAAAGACTGCGGATCTCTAAAGAAGAAAGGAGATGGATAGCAGGAGACTACTCAGGAAGCAAATGTATCAAGTGATGTGTTACAAGATGCTTTGTTTCTTGCAATTATATAATACTAGTGATTACTAGGTAGTAGATTTAGGGGCTTCGTGTCATGCTAAACTCCATAGGAAATATTTTCATGATTATGTTCAAGGTGATTTTGGACATGTTTTATTGGGTGATGATGAACCATGTAAAATTTTTGGAATGGGTAAGGTATGAATAAATTTAAAGAATGGAAATGAATGGTTGTTGAAATATGTAAGGCATATTCCTAATATAAAAAGAAATCTAATCTCAATAGGACAACTAGGAGATGCTGGTTGTTTAACTACGTTTGGAGAAACGTAGTGAAATATAACTAAATATCGTTGGTGATAGCAATAGGAGACAGGATAGGTACTTTGTATTTATGTCCTCATGATACTGATTGTTATATCTCTTTAGCTTCCACAAGAATAGATACAACATTGTGGTATCATAGACTTGGTTACATGAGTGAGAAGGGGATGCAGATTCTCCATTCAAGGAATTTGCTTCCAGATTTGAGGCAGGCTAGTTTGAAATTCTCTAATAAATGTGTTTATGGAAAACAAAAGAAAGTCAGATTTCTCAGGGTTGGGAAGCAAAAGAAGAGTGAAAAGTTAGAGCTTGTGTATACAGATATATGGGGACTATATCATGTACAATATCTTGGTGGCTCTTGTTATTATGTTACTTTTATTGATGTTGAAACTAGAAAAACTTGGGTTTATTGCAGGGGAAAAATGCGAAGCTGGGAAACAATTCCATGACAACGGAGTGAAAAAAAAACAAAGCACGCAAATAAATAGGTGAAAAAATTCAACCTCAAACTCTCGGCCGAGAGTTTAAAAAACTCTAGGTCGACAGTTTTGAGAGTTCAAACTCTAAGTTGAGAGTTTAAAAAACTCTAGGCTGAGAGTTTGAACCAATCGCCGCGCTGTATTTTTAAAAAAACTCTAGGACGAGAGTTTGAACTAAACTCTCATCTGAGAGTTTGGAAGGTATTTTTCAGTCAAGAGTTTATGGTCAACAAAACCTGTGAAAATATCTAGCATCTTTTTGGAACCTACAAGTTTACCAAGCCCAAACCCCTACAAATTTTAAGTATTATTTGTTGGACTTGGTAGCAATGGATTCATCTTTGAATCTAGTTTCCAGTGATATAATAATTGTTTCATTTCGATTCGAATTTCTATTTATTAATAATTTTTTTCTAAACCTTATCCCTTAAGAATTTTATTACTCTCAAAATCACCCGAAATGAAAATTCAATATCATAACAAAGACAACACCCAAAAATTTGAAATTTCACAGAGATCACAATTGCCTCGTCCTCTTCAAAAGGGTACTTTTATTTTTTCCAATAAGAGTCACATTTGAAAGAAAATGCGAAGACAAAAACATGTGTCGATAATGCACCATGTTCTAAACATATGTTGTTTCGATAAATAATAAAAAATAGTTCCCAAGTCTTAAAAAACTCAAAATATAGTCCATGATCAAGTGTAGTGTGTGTAGATTACGAGCCTACAATATTTTCCCCTAAAATGAATAACCATCTATCAAAAAATCGACGTCAACAGTCACTCATTATCCATACCTAAAATTGTCAAGTATATGCTGTTGGTTGGAAACAAATTTGTCCCATGATATGTCCATAAAAAAAATTAAAAAAAATACGAGTAGAAAGATAATTCAATTCTCTAAAACATTTGTGTTTACTTCAAGTTCAAATTCCTAAGGGAGATATGGGTTTGAAGAGGTCGTAGTGGAAAAACATAAAATTTAGCAATTTTGTTTGTCAAAAACAAGTCAAAATTGTTTCCCAACTTCATGTTTTCACCCTGCATTCTAAAAAAAATGATGTTTTTGCCACTTTTAAGAAATGGAAATATTTGGTTGAGAATGAGACATGAAAAAGGTTGAAGTGTCTCAAATCTTATAATGAAAGTGAATATTGTGACAAGGATTTTGATAGTTACTATTCATACCTTGGGATTCATAGAGAGAATATAGTCCCAGGAACACCACAAGAAAATGGTGTGTCGGAAAGGATGAGCAGGACAATCATGGAGCGTGCAAGGTGCATGAGACTGCATGCAGGGTTTCCCTTACAAATTTGCGTAGATGTTGTAGATACTGTTGTTTACTTAACACATTCTATGAGAAAGTGATTTTCATATTCAACCCTCTCGGTATCACAAAGATGGAAATTTCTTTCATCCCGTGGTGTTTTAGAAATTGTCCAATGCCCTATTTCACTATGGAGATCATGAGAGTTTGTTCTTATTTTAGCTGTGTTTTTCTTCCTTATGCTAGTTAAACCAGAGATAGACTTTTGGTTTCTAGATTAAGGTTGATCATCTCCTTATAATATATTAATTTTCTTTTATTTTCTAATATTTTATTGCATTGTGACTTCTCTTTAAATTTAGATGTAATGATACTTTTAATATTATCACTATTTTGTAGAGTGACTTCTTCCTTGAATCCTCAATTATTTATCCAAGACATGGTGTCTTTATGCCAACCTTGCTTAATTTGTAGGTTGTTTTGACTAGAGTATGAAGCAATATTAGGAAGTCTGTTGTCTCCCATGTTGTTTATCTTTTTATTGTACATCAAGTACGTAGTCACAACCATGCTCTCAATGGTACATAGACTCGCTTCTATGAGGAGGATAGGATACAGTGTATTTACTTTAATTTTGAGATTATATGTTATAAAGCACTTTTTAATTTTCTCTATCCTTCTCCACAATTCTCTAGAATTGTTGCAACCCCAAATTTCACATCTATATAAAATAGTAGAGTGACGAGATTCTAAAAGAGGTTTTTATTCTTATCCCAAAACCGAAGGTCTGTTGATTTACAATTATTTTCAAGCACGACCTCCATTAATCCTTTTCTCAATGCTATAGTTCTAGTTAATGTCGTGATGAAGATTGATTCCATGATATTTAGTTGAATTCCTTCCTCCGGGTTGTTGTCATCATTAATGAAATTAACATAAGTGATATTTTGGGATTTGATTATCATAACCTTTTTTTGTCAATGTTAACAATCATATATGTACTAGACCAAAAATCCTTAAGAATTTTTAGTTGTTGATTGAGATTAGAGATACTCATTTCCATAATAACAATATCACCAACATAAAAAAAAAATGATGATGACTATACTAGTCAAATTTGTGTTGACACAACCAACATCTTCCAAACAATGATCTAGCTTGTCAATGTATATACCAAAAGGATTGGGAATTGGGGACAACATTACTTGGCTCGTATATTATAATATATTTCTTCTAACTCCTAAACTTAGTAATAACCTTTTCATACAACGCTATTGCAATAACTATCAAATCAAAATGAACTCTTAACTCTTTTAATATGTTCCAAATATTAATTATATATAGATTTTTATATATAAATCTATATATATTTAAGAGCATGTGGGCCTAACGGTTAAGAGCATGTGTTTCCTCCTAGGAGGTCACAGGTTCAAATCTGGAGGGGGGTAGGTTATGTACACCTCTGTAGAATTTAGCTCAGTTAAATTGTTGCGTAGAGGCGATTCCCTTGTCCCACAAACAAGGGGGTATCATACACCAAATTGTTGTCTCACTTGGTGGTGACCTTAAAAATATATTATTATTATATAAATTTATTTGATTTCATAAGAATGATAAAGAATATGATTTCATGGAATATATAATTATTCTGCAAAAGCAAGATGACAACTTATTGGCAATTGGCTGAGTATAAGAACGACATATGATGTACTACAATAGAACAACCATCTAAAAGATACTAGTCGTGTATTGTTTTTTCTAAATAAAATTTTGGTAGGTTATGTTTGTTAAAGTGTTTTATAATGCATAACCTTAAAATTAAAAGCAATATGTCTTATTTTATTCTCCTCATAGAAGTAGGTCTTCCCCCCATCAAGAGCATGACTATGAATAGGTACCTGATGTACAAACACAAAATGAATAACATGGGAGATGAGAGAAATTTTAAAATTACTTTAAAATCAAGTCAAAACCACCTATGCCTCAAGCGGGGTCGGTGTAAAGGTACCATGGCTTGGTTAGGCCGTTGGGGCATTGTCGAAAATGACACTTTATATAATATCAATAATGTCAAAAATATTATTACTTCTAAGTTTAAAGCGAAAATGTGGTGCGAGAAAGATTTAGAGGTTAAAAGAAAATCAAGATACTATAAGGATGCCATTAACCCTAATTTGGAAGATTGGAAGTATCTCTTGGTAATAACTAGTTCAAAGATGAAAATTAATATAGCCAAGATAAGAACAAACTCTCCATAGAAAAATAGGGTGTTGGTCAATTCCTAAAACACTGTCGGCGGAAACAAGTTGCCCTCTTTGTGAGTATATGAGTGTTAAGGATGAAAATCACGGTCTCATAGAGTGTTGTGCTTACACCCACATTAGATCTCAGTTTCATAGTATTTGCTACAATACAAATCTTTCTAACCTCTTAACTTGCCAAAACTATAGTGAGCTAGGAAAGCTTCTCTTCAAACTTTTTGAGCATAGGAATAAATTTTAAAGTAAACCAAATAATTCCCTTCTTTCTTCTTAATATCGGATAGACCAAAATTGATCTCAGTGAATATTAATTATCATCATCATCATTATTAATCTATATAACAAACATCATTCCCGTTCTCAAGATTTAATATGAATATTAATTATAATTATAATTTCTAACTCATGTATTACGAGGCTTTTAAACTTTTTTTAAATCGGTGGTTTTGAATGTAGTTCAACTTTTTGTTTGTCTTTATTTTGACATGTCTAATCCACGATATCTCCTTCGTATTCCGTCTTTATCCATAATGGTTTTGTTCTTTGGATTTGAATTATCTCATTCATGTTCCTTTTTACAAGATTTGTTTTTTTATCTGAATTGGTGTGTTCATGTTCATGTTCATGTTCATGTTCATGTTCATGTTTATATATATATATATAATATATATATTAAATTTAGTGTTTTTTATAAAAATATATATATATATATATATTTAAAACTTGAATTTTTTCATTTATATATATAACTTCGTACATCATATAAAATGTATATATAGCTTATTTTTATATAAGTATTTTAATGTATTAATTTGATATAAGAATGAGATTAAAGGGTAGTTGAGTATGAGAATTTTGAAATGTTAGTTAGTATAGATTATAATCATCTCAAGAGGTGTTCCAATAACACTTATTAGTGTTTTGTTTACATTTACAATAACATTTATTGATGTTTTTTTCCTTCACTTTTAGTTTTGGATGGAGTTGATTTTTATGGATTCTAGATTATATGAGGATGAGACAAATGTATTGTTTAGATTGATTTTATAGTCGTCCCTTGAAATTCAAAATAAACAATTATATAAAAAAATAACTAGTAGTTGATGGATGGATAATGGATAGTATAGTTCTTGGTAGACATCCCATTTAACTAAAATAAAGCGAGTAATAATAGCTACCTAATACATAAATAACAAGTGACTACAATTAAACATGAAAAAAAAAACAAATTGTAGCACTTAACTTATGTCTTATCGATATTCACCAACCACAAGTTAAATAATTACGCTAATTACTAAAAAATAATATTGTGTCTCACCCCACTTTTAAAAATCTACTTTATAATACGTTTAAGAATCTCCATCTTCGACAAACTTATATAGAATACAAATATATAATGTAGAGTATTAAACCATGAATAGCTCCTACCTCTAGTTTGGAGACCGTGAGGAAAATAGCGCACTTAGTGACAAATATTGTTGGCATACATGTGATCCTCAGATGCACCAACCAAAACAAATGTGTATTTAAAGCCATCTCCTCGTTACACCAAACAAAACAAATGTGTATTTTAAGTCATCTCCTCACTAGATTATTGTCAACCTAAGCTTAGATGCCAATCTTCATGATTTTTTTAATCCTCTTGAGCGCTATCCAATCTCTTTATCGTAAATGTTGTTGAGAAGCCTTCCCCTTCCATGTCTTCACCTATCCCTTTGGTGTTCAAAGTTAATGAGTGGTCGTTCATGGCATGGCATATCAAGAGTATTTTTGTTTTTTATTATGGGTTTTTTTAATTTATAATTTTATGAAAAAAGATCATTATTTCATGATTTATGGATAAAATATGTATTTAAAATTTTTTAATTTGAGAAAGTGTAAAATATGTATTTAAAATTTTAAAATTTGAGAAAGTGTAGAATATTAAATTTAGTTTTTCAATGTTAAATATAAAAATATATTTTAGTATAGTCATTTAAATATTTATTTATATAATTTTTAACTTTTATTTTATTAGTATATTATATAAAAATTGTTTAATTAAAAAAAATATTCAGAAAACGTTATAAAACTTCAAATATTGAAGTCCCAAGTATTGGTATTTCTAGGTTTATTGGAATATTGAAAATACTATACGAAAAAAATAGAGAAAACAAAGTGTGTAAGATATTCAAGTGAAGAGTTTTTTAAATGTAAAGTTCAAATAAATAAAAAACAATTTTTAAGAATATTTTTTAAGATTTAGATAATGAAAGGTTAATCTAATTTTTTTATAAGAAATTTAGGTTATAAGAAATTTTAAGAAATTTAGTTAAGTTAAAGTAAATTTTCAATTTGTATTCATTATTAATATAATTTTGATTATTATTGACTTAAGCATTATTTTTTCTATAAAATTATAAACTCCTCCACTTTAATAATAATAATAATATTTTGTATTTATTAATTTTGTAAATTTAAAATTAATAAAATTTGAATTTATTATTTAAGTGTGTATTGAAGAGTAGTAAAACTAATAACAACTACATTAATAATAATGTGTTTGGTATATTTTCTATTATAAGTGCTTATATTTTAAAATTTCGGGTGGATTAACATTTATGCTTTTCCTAAATTGTAGGAGGATGAGATAAATGTATTGTTTAATTGATTTATGACATTCCAAATTTGAAATAAACAATTTTAATATATATATATATATATATATAGTAGATAACTCTTAGGTGATGCATGGACAATTAATGAAACACCACTACAAACAGGTGGGTGATAAAAAAATATATAGACAAATAACTTATTCCTGACACTTAATTTGTAAACCACAAGTTCCACTCCTTGCTCTGCCCAGGTGCTGCCCCTTCACAGAGGCATGATTCTGAGAACCGTGCTGCCTACGAAGGGTGGCTCCATGAGCAACTAGCGGGGCACGGGGAGGGGGAGGGGAAGGGGGAAGAGGGGGGCGGGTAGGTCTATTGGAAGACCTAATAGGCTTCCCAACAATCTTGTGTGTGTTCTGTTAGCATACACAAGGATCATGGGCATGCCAACAAACATACATGTTCCCTGTTGGCATACACAGGGAGATTAGGTATACCAACAAGCATACATGTGCTTGTTGGCATGCACAGGATCCCTGTGTACACCAACAAAGCATGCACAGGCTCCCTGTGTATGCCAATAGGGAAAACGCAAGCATGTCGGGAGGCCTATTCCTACCACTAAGGTCGTGATCCAGCTTCACGTGTAAAATAACCTGCCAAAGATCGGAACAAGACAACAACAAGTGAAATAGAAACAATATAATTAGCTAAAGTAATTATATTACACTACAAAAAATCTTTTACCAAACACACCACTATCTCTTCTTTCATGTGGAAGATCACATTGTCAAAACCCATCTCTTATGGAAGCTCGCATTGTCAAAACCCATCTCTTCCTTCATCCAACAACTCACATTGTCAAAAGTTGAAGGCTAACTAACATATTTGTTGTAGCTGAGCCACAACTTCTTTTATTTACGACTGACTCTCGCTCTTCCTACGTACACATAAATTTTAATTGGGTACTTAACATGCAATTTTTTTAAATAGATACCAGGCCCAGCATGGCCATATTCTAGCATATGTTCTCTCATAATGATTTTGAGTTTCTGCATATTTCTGTGTTTTCCAAGTTTCTATTTTTGAGTCCCTCATTGGGCATCAGTGGAAGGTGAACTTTTGAACTATGTTTTCCGAAGGTGTGCAGGATTTTTGTGGTGGAAAATGAGGTTGCTTCTCTATATGTTCCCAACTTTTTTGGACTAATAGATGATTGTTGGTATATTCATCATTTACCGATATGTCTGCGATGGATGGGGCGATTAGGGTTCTGTAGCCCTATGGGGATGCAACTTGCAACTAAACAATACCAATGTTGTGATTGACGGCGGCACAGATTTCGATGGCCCTTCTGTAACCGTCACCTGTTTCAGGCTCGGTTTACCACGCTATGGATGAAGTGGATTACTCCACAGATCCCTATGAGGGTAAGAACATTTTTTACCATGCAAGGGAATTCAAACCGCGGTCTCCATCTAACAGTGTTGTAACTGTTTTCACGCCGAGATTAAAACTACATCTGGCATATGGAACTGGTTCAGTGTGTTTAAAGACACCTGGGGACGGGATACCAATGTCTACTCTTTTGTTTTCTGTCAATATGACCCGGGAGGAGGAAATTACACACTCTTACGACCCTAGCATTGTTCGACCTCTCACACAGGCGCTTGGGGGCTTACCCTTCTCACTCTTTGAACCACCTTCGCTTTTCAGCCTCGGCCTTACGCTTCCCTTTGATTCCACTATTATACACACTGCGCAACCGATAGAGGAATGGAATCTTGGCTCACCTTTCCTTTCAAATCTGTAGGAGTGCGGCTGGCCTTTTCGAGATCCAATCGAACAACTGGTGACATCTTCAAACTTTATCGAGGTACCTATCACACATACACCAGATGAATTCATTGATTCTCTCATATCCCGCACATACTGGACTTGTTTCTCCTCGAACAAACGTTTCGAGACCAAGCTCACACTTATATCCCCTCAAGAACAAGGAGGGTTCTCCCTCGTGGAAGCAAAAAGGTAATTTCCTGAAGAACTTGCGTGATCCTTTAAACCTTATTTGCGGGAAAACACTACTATGGCAAACTCTCTGCACATGGAGGAAATGATGATTGTTGGGTGTTCCAGGGGAAAATTTCCCAGATCAGATGGATTGGACAAGTGGGTCTCCTCAAATTGGCCAGATCTGTTCGACTACAAATCGGAGATAATGGTTCTCTCCAGGGGCTGGTGTGTTTTCAAATTGAAAACTCGGGAAGATGTAGGTCGTGTCCTACAAACTCACTGGAGCTTGAGAAATACACCCATTCTTTTCAAAAATTGGACGTCAATGTTTGATGCCAACACCGAAAAGTTTGATGTCATATCTATTTGGGTTCGTCTATGAAGGAACAAAAGTTCCCACTAATAGAATAATAAGTACAAGTAACGTAAGAAAGCCATAAATGACTTGTAGTAAAGTAAAAGATGTAATATATGATGGATTTTAATGGTTACATAGTTTTGGGGCTTTTATAGGTCCGTCATGTACCTTTTCGACAAAAGGTCATGACTATTGATATTTGTTTAATTAATAAATTAATATTAATAGTTAAATTAATTTATTATTATTTTGTTGTTACATTTCCTTCCCCTTAAGGGAAGCTTTGTCCTCGAAGCTGTATTGAAAACAGTGTATGAATTCCCTTGAACTGTCGTCTCAGGGTCCTTTCCTTTTTGTAATTGTGACACTTGATGAAATGAGACGATACGAGTTACGGATTCCCAAGGAGAATTATCGCATCGTATTTGTTGTGGTCCATCCAAGATCTATTTTTATCGGAGCTCTGAGATCATTTTGTGGGACAGGTCGTTTCAATTGTTTCTTAGTATGTTGATCTTTTCGCGTGTCAACATAATTCTTCTGTGAGTGCTCGTTTTGACCCCATCGTTGGTCAAAATGGCGATTATAATTGGGATGTCTGTAAGGCGTATGTGTTGTTTGCTTTTCTTTCTTTTGAACTGCGGCGAGGAATGCCTTCACTTCCTCGATTTGATTTTTGGATGCATCTTCCTGGATTTGCGCTTCTTAGTTCTCCAGTAGATTTTTATGATTCTGAATCTTTTCGATTCTTTCATCTTGCGACTTTTTGTCAATTTCTAACTTTTTCATTAGATTATCTAGTTCCTGATTACGATTCTTTAGACACTGGTTTTCTTCCTGCTTTTCCAGTATTCTTCCTTCGAGGTCTTCACCAGAGTGTTCCCTCTTACTATTGTTTTTTAATTTTTTAATTTTTGTAATCAGTGTTTTCTTATGATTTCGTAGACGAAAAATCTCTTCGGTATTGCTTGATAACACATTGTTCACTTTTGTTAGTTCCAACTTATGTGTCTTCTTACAGTCGTCATACTGCTGCTAGAGTTTTTCCTTTTGCTATTGATAATGACGTGACTCAGTTTCCTAATTTTTTAGATTTTCATGTACTTGCGCCAATTCGTCTTCTTTGTCCATGATGACTTTGTTTAGACAACTAATTTCCTCTTCTAAGTCGACACTATTTCCATAAGAATATTCTTCGACTTTATTTGGTTTTTTTATCTGGTCTTCAAGTTTTTGAATGATACTTTCCAGACGTGATATTTTCTCATCTTTATCTCCTAACCTTTCTATGAATCTTTTTTTACTATCTTCCAAAAATTGAATATTCAATTCTGACTTAGTAATCTTTAGTGTTTGCTTGCAATTTTCTAACACTAGACTATTATTGGTTGCCTGGCACTGTTCTAGTTGAGCCGAAACTACTCGTAACTGCGATTGTAACTCTGCTATCATTGTTGCCATGACTTCTGAATTCCAACTTTGACCTGGTCTTCTTGTTTGATAGCGGATTTCAATTGCTTGATGAGTCTTCCTGGTCTTCTTTTGACGTTTGACTCTTCAATGATTGCCGATTTTCCTTGATTTTTGGCTTCCTTCCCCTTTTTATAAAATAATTGTAATTAATTACAATTATTTAATAATATTAATTATTACTAACAATAATAATAAATATTATAATTTTTTGTGAATAGAAGGGGTATAGAGTTTTGAAACAATACAATATATATTATTATAAATAATACTAATAATGTTGTAATTTTTGTTTGAATAAAAATAATAAGTATTATATTTAAATACTTTAATTATAAAGGTGGAGTAATAAATTTCTAATAAAATTAAAATATTATATAATAATACTAATATTATTATAATAATATATAAAACTAAGAGTTGGTTTGATAAAACCAAGGGTTCACAAAACCATGTGCATTGTCATAAAACCATGTGGGGTTTCATGAATGTTATTTTACTTCTTGTTCTTACTTATTTTCTCTTCTTCTTCTTTTTTATCCTTTTTTTTATTTTTACTTCTTTTTTTCACTATCTTCTTTTCTTTTTCTTTTTATTTTCTTGTTTCTTTTTATTTTCTTCTTTTGATTTTGATTTTGATTCTTTTACTTTTGTCTTTTTCTTTCTTCTCTTTTGTTTTTTAACTTTTTTGGAGTTGGAGAATGGATTTTGGCCAAGGGCCACTCTATGGTCAAAAACCAATTGACGAGAGAAACTCCCAATAATAGCCAATGGGTAGAATTGCCCAAGAAGGAGCTCTGATGCCACAAAGAACAAAAGTTCCCACTAATAGAATAATAAGTACAAGGAACGTAAGAAATCCATAAATGACTTGTAGTAAAGTAAAAGATGTAATATATGATGGATTTTAATGGTTACATAGTTTTGGGGCTTTTATAGGCCCGTCATGTACCTTTTCGACAAAAGGTCATGACTATTGATATTTGTTTAATTAATAAATTAATATTAATTTATTATTATTTTGTTGTTACAGTCTACCGGGTCTTTCTTAGGACTTTTGGAACCACGATTCTTTCATAGACATTGGGAATGCTCTGGGAGCATATATTGATGCTGACATGACCTTTACACAAACCAAGAAAATGTCGGTGGCCAAAATTTTAGTGTCCATAAATGTCATAGAAGGGCTCCATGAACAACTAAATTTCATTTGGGGGCAGGCACAACCCATTCAGTGACTGGATTACGAAGGAGTTCTCTTTCATTGCCACAGGTTCCATGGTTATGGACACTTGGAAAAACATTGCCATCTTACTTTTTACAAGAAAGTAGACACCACTCGAAAGTGGATGGAAGGCATCGACTCGGGGGCTTGCGAGGGTCTTTAGAAGGAAGGCAGACTGAACAAAGCTATGTGGGAAGTACACAGCGAGTCGATTTTTCTGGACACTGCTCAGGCTCCGTCGAAGAACATTGGTGGTGCAGCACCAAACCCATAACAAATCCCAGAGGATACCATTGCTGATAACCCCATTTCGATGTCGACACACTCAAAGGTTGTTGTCACTCTCTCTACTCCGGGTACGCTTGATGTTCCCATTTCTAATATATCCACTCTTTAATCTTCTTTATTATCTTTAAAATTGGATTTGGCTGGAACTGCTGCACCCTCCTTCCCTGCCGACCTTGAAAACCTCCGTCCACCTGTCTACACTACCTCTTCTAGGATCCGTTCTTTTCCTGTGGACTGCACCATGGACTCCTTGACACTGGTTTTCCCAGTCAAATCCCCTATCTGTTTCCACTTACGTTCTCGTGACATTCCTGTTCTCACAACATCCCTTCCTCTTGGCTCTGGCTTGGGCTTCGGACCTACACAGAAGTAGGGCAAGGTAAACTCTAGCTCATGGAACATGGGATAGGGAAAGGACAACAAGTCCCAACCACAAGCGAATAAGGGGAACGAAAAGAAAAACAAGGATTCCGGGAAGTGGTGTGAGTTCCACAAAATCCCCTGGCACAACACTGATGAATGTCGCTCAAAACAATCATTGGTGGCTAAAATAAAAGATTCAAAATTAGATCCCAGTTTCGATTCTGATTTTGAACCCAATGTCACAGCTGCAGACAAAGGGAAGTGAATCATTGATGTAGAACCCAGTGTCATTGTTGCTACCACATAGATTCCACTAGAGGAACCTGAAGAGTTGGAAGTAGAGGAGCGCCTCTTCCACTCACAGATGTGGGTGAAGGTAATTCCCCTACATTTTGTTGTGGACAACGGCAGCCAAAAGAACCTAATCTTGGCATAAGTCATAAAGATATTGGAGCTACCAATGACACCACACCCACAACCATACACCATCAGTTGGCTAAGCCAAGGTCAAGAGGCTGATTTCTTTACATCAGACGGATATTTTTCTGCTACAAGAAACTATTGGTTCTGAAGAAGATGTCATGGCTTCCCTCACCTCCCTTCTTCCCTTTTTCAATTCTGTTGCAATTAGTGCGCACGGCCCTCCGACAGACTTGCCTTGGGTTGGAAAAAAATCTTCAGTAAAATATTTAAACACTTGGGGTTTTGCTTATGGGCTGGGTGTGGAGATATTTCACGTTGGCTTAAACAGGTCGTTCAAGGTTATTAACATTTAGGGTCCCTACTCAGATCATATTGCTTTCTGGGACACTCTTCTCCATAATTACTTACTTACTGGGGGAGATCTGATCCTTGGTGGAGACCTGAACTTCACTCTAGTCTCTCATGAACATTGGGGACCTCTGGCTCGGTGCAATTCTCTTGCTGGATATTTTGATCTTCTTCTGAAGGATGCTTGCCTCATCAACATACAACCCTCAAAATTGAATCCTACTTGGACAAACCGCATAATTGGTGAGGGGAGAATCGCAAAGCGTCTGGATCGTTTTCTGTTGGCTGAAAATATGGTGGGCCAAAACTATAGGTTTCGACAGTGGGTGGACTCCGGAGGTTTTTCTGATCATTACCCTATTTTCCTAGAAATTCCAGGCAACTCTACAAAACCACCAAGCCCTTTCAAACTCTGTGTTGCCTGGCTTAAAGAGGAGGAGGTATCAAATATTATAAAAAACTCTTGGATTCCTTATCAACCTAGTGAATGTAATTTTGTTGCTCCACAATTTGTCAAAAATCTCACCAAAGTAAAAAATTTGTTGAAAGATTGGGCCTTCAAAAAGAGGGAAAGAGATGAACTTGAGTTACTACGGGTTGAAAAGGAACTGGCCTGTTTACAGGACACAGATGGGGGCGGTTTTCTCTAGCAGGATTCTTCTGGCTTACTAAAATCCTTGGAAGGCACCCTAAATAAACTCCTCTTAGAACAAGAGGAATTCTGGCAACTAAAGAGTAGGGCCATCTGGCTTAAAAGTGGTGATGAAAACACAAAAAAAAATCAGGCTTATGCAAAAGATAGGAAGGTTCAAAATACCATATGGGATTTAAAAAATGAACAAGATGAGGTCATCACCTCTTTTGATGATCTGGCCTCCTTGGGAACTTCACACTTCAAAACTCTCTTTTTAGATACTCGACGAGCACACATTGCTGAAGTCATTCGACTCTCACAATTTTTTCTTGGAGAAGTCACAGATGAAGATAATTAGAACTTAATGGAAGAAATCTATGAGGAGGAACTCAAGCAAACCATGCACAGTTTTGAAAAGGTCAAGAGCCCTGGACCGGACGGATGGACGATTGAATTATTCCTTGAATACTATGATACCATGGGCTTTGACCTTCTACAAATTGTCGAAGAATCCAGACAAGGGATTCTTTTCCATCCGCCTTTAAACACCACTTTTATCACTCTTATTCCAAAATCTGATAAACTTGTTTCCATGAATGAGTTCCATCCTATCTCTCTTTGCAACATCACATACAATGTTGTGGAAAAAATCATGGCTAAACGGCTTAAGAGTGTACTCTCAAATTTCATATCAAAGCAACAATTTGGCTTCCTGGAAGGAAGGAAGATTCACAAAGCTATTGGGGTCACACGGGAAGGTTTACACTCTCAAAAACTGAAAGGCATAAAAGGTGTTGTCATCAAAATTGGTCTCTCCAAGGATTTTGACAAATTTAGTTGACTCTATCTGCGACTGTTAATGACACATCTAGGTTTTGATTATGCCTTCATCAAATGGACGATGAGATGCATCACAACAGCCTCTTTTGTTGTACTCATCAATGGTTCCCCATCAACTTTCTTCTATGCTGAAAGGGGACTACGATAGGGTTTCCCATTATCTCCACTACTCTTCCTTTTGGTGGCAGAAGGTCTGAGTAGAGCCATTCTGGATGCAATGCACCAGGGCACTATCCATGGAATCCACATCGCCAACACACTTCGGCTCTCCCACTTACTCTTTGTGGATGATATTCTACTTTTTTGCGATGTCTCAATTAGGGACGCTGAACAACTTGATCTCATTCTGAAACTCTTTCAAGAGGAAACAGGAATGGTCATAAATGTCCTCAAATCCTCTATTACACTCTACAGATTGACTGCAGAAGAACGACATAGGTACCTAACACTCTTTCCCTTTGAAATCCTAATGTTGGATGAGGGACTGGAATATATGGGCTTTCATTTAAAGCCAAATGGATATAAAAATTGCGACTGGACATGGCTTATTGCAAAATTGGAGAAGAGGCTGCTAACTTGGAGCCACCGATGGCTCTCAAGAGTTAGCTGACTAGTACTTATTAAATCTGTTATGGAGGCCATCCCGGTCTATTAGATGTCGTTGGCTTGGATTCCTAAGGGTATTCTGGAAAAATCCAAAAAACTCTGCTTTTGTTTTCTTTGGTCTAGACACTCTAATACTTATATAACGCCTTGGGTCAATTGGGAAAGACTCGCCCTACCGAAATCCTTGGGGGGGGGTGGGGACTCAAATATATACACACTTTTGCAACATCATTGGTTGCAAAGGTTGGTTGGAGAATCCTTACCACTCATAACCTATGGACGGAAGTGGTTAAACAGAAGTACAATGCCCCTTACTCGCTCTTACACTGGATTCGAAACCCTACTAAGCCTCTCGTGGGGATATCTGTCATCTGGAAAGTGGTACTAGCTTCACTTCCACTCATAAAACAGGGGCTTGCTTGGAAGGTGGGAAACATAACACAAATTCGTATTAGCTCGGACCCTTGGCTTGGGTGTGAAAACAAACATATCCTCCCAAATCCTCTCGTCCATTTTCTTAATCAACGGGGTATTTTTCATCCATATCCTCTTACACCACCCTTTCGCAACAGGGTTGGAGGAGCTCGGAGGATCTGGATATCCTGGTCGATTTTCTCAACCTCTGGAATGAGTATCTTATTACTCTGAGACTCTCACATGTTTGTTTTTCCGAATCTACTGATGAACTCATTTGGTCACTGGGCTCAAATGGAAAATATACTCCAAAATTGGGCTACAAACTGATGATGGAACAAAATGAACAAAATGTAGAGAAAAAATGGTGGTGGCAAAAGATCTGGAAATCTCACTGCCCTACAAAATCAATTTTTTTTATTTGGTGCACGATTTCTAACCGGATTCCTACTTGGGACTGCATTAAAAAGAAAAATATTGAGGGCCCGAGTTGGTGCTCACTCTGCAAATAGGATGAGGAAACAATCACTCACCTCTTCCTTGGGTGCCTTTTCACAAAAAAAATATGCTTTGAGGTGAAGATCATACACCCAGTAACTTGTTCGTGGGATGGGGATATTGTTCAAGTGGCATGGAAAAAATGGCACGAAAATTTGGACACAACTTATATTTGTGCTTTACCTTTGATCTCTATCTAGGGCATCTGGATCACACAAAACCAACAGATCTTCCTTGGAAAATCTACAACCCCTACTATCCTGGTAAATCGCAGCATTTCTATACTTTCCCACTTTCCGCAGGAAAAGTTTCAATCTATTCCTCGCATCATCAGTGAAGAAAACATAAACCCCACACAACCATGGGCCTACTTTGATGGAGCTTCACAAAACAATATTTGTGGTGGGGATGCAATTCTATTCCTATCTAAAACCACTCTTACAAGATTCACATGGGGCTGGGCGGAGGCACAAACAATTTTGCTAAACTCTTTGCTTTAAAACTCCTAATTACTTTTCCCTTGGAAAAACATTGGACTCATCTACAAATTTTTGGAGACTCCATGATTATCATTAACTAGATAAATCAACTACAGAGGTGTCACAATCTGCTCTTAAGCGCAATGTTAGCTGAAACGTTGAGATTAAATGGAAATTTTGACACTTTCACTTGTCAACATGTCTACAGGGAAAGGAACCAGGAGGCTGGCCTCTTATCAAAGATGGGATTAACACTACATCTTGGCCAACGGAAAATTATGGAATAGGTCAATGATATTTTCCATGAATACTATCACAGGTCGTTTATCGAAGGGCTTGAAGCTCATATCACTTGATCTTTTTTGTTTTTCTTTATTATCTGATGGAAACATCGACCTCTCATATATAGCGGTTCTATGGATCCTTTGTTTGTAATTATGATCGGATATTGAGCTTTCGCATGAGAGCTCAAAAACACTACTTTTTTTTATGGCTCTACTATTATTTTATGATACTTGAAGCTGAAAAGCTTACTTATAGAAAGTGCTCCTAGAAGCTCTTATACAGTATGTAATTTGATTATCTTTAATGAAATTACGCTTTTTTCCTTGGAAAAAAAAATGTTTCCAACTTTTTGTTTTTGTTGCAAGAAGAAGGTGTCAAAATCCTATGGTTCAAGAGCACTTTTCTTCTAATTTGTTCTGAAACCCAAAAATTTTCATCTCCCTTGGCACCCTTCCTGAAAAGAGACACTATCGGTACTTCCACCACCTTGAATTTCAAAGTAAACAATTTATTCTGCTTGGGCACAGGAGATTCCATACCAATACCGGTACCCAACGTATACATCACAAGGGGAACCCATGCCATCTTTACCAGACTTTCTAAATCCAAACAAAGATATGTTCAACTTGGTAGCAGTTTTAAGCAACTTGGGAAACTAGGTCTTGACTACACGGACATAACTAGATGACTGCAGAGAAGCAATATCCTTCGTATCGATGTCAGATTATAGAGGTGTAGGAATTAGTTGGAGGGGAAGAATCTTGCCTTGGTGAAACAAGTCATCCTCAGGAGAAATGTAGTGATTTGGGTCTAGATGATTGGCATTACAAATAGAGAAGTCGAAGTTGAATTCGAATTCATCTTCATTATAATCCTCGTTTGAGCTTGACAAATGGCTTCACTGTATTTTACATGTTGCATGTCTTGGGAATCTCACCTGCCATCTCTCTGAGGAGCCGAACACCCGACCAATCTGATATTGAGAGCAACCAATTTGTCGATCGAGATATTTTCTCTACGGGTCGTGTAGTAGAGAAGGATCTACAGCATGTTGCTACTGCTACTGGTAGATTGGTGCAAACTTATGTGAACAACATTGTACCTGAGGTTTTAAAAAGGACCAATTCTATAGCCATTTCTTGCTTGAGGTTGTGCATGAAGTGGGCATTGTTCAAGGTTTCCAACATACAACCTCCTCATAATCGAATGGACAGTCGGGACAGTCGAGATTTGTTGTGTGGAGACTGGAGTTGTCTAAAATAATGAAAGAGCGAATTGAAAACAACACGTGGAATCCATCTCCAGCATCTTTAAAAGAGTTCGCCAATCCAGGTTGCTGGTGACTAAGATACCGCTATTCTAATCTGCGTGGTTCATTGCACTCGCCTAATTCTCCAATTGAAGAAGGCAGCCTCGCTTCATATGTGCAATAATTATGAATAATAATTTGATATATTGGACTCAAAGCATTCGTTTTTCGCACAGTTTTGAAAGATAAGAATGAACGGTAGCCGAGTTGAATAATCTGTGTGTGAAATGTTATGTCAAGCACAAATGCACAAGCATATGCGACCTGTTTAGTGAAGGAAGACAGAGGATACCTCATTAATTGCAAATGGTAGTGATCGTACTTGGAATTCATGAGAACATAGATACAGAAAATATACACACAATAATAATATGTATTTTACATTATAGAGGTATATATAGTTGGAGTAAGATCCAACATATTTCATTCTTGAAGAAAGAGGTTGAGAGAATTTCAATAACCTCAACAAACCCAAACCAATCCCTAAACTCTAGTAGGCATCATTAATAAAGCATTATCTCTAACAATCGTTTATGCTGAGAATGTGAAAACTAATCCCATAGATTGTTGAGGCAACGTTATAGCAAGAGTTGTTGTTGTAGTATTTATATTGTTGTTCTTCTGCTGAAACTATGGCGTGGTCATATTCATATTTACTGTTGTTAAAGTGAGATGTTATGAAATCTGTTGCCTCTGCTGCTGTGTTCCATTCTTCTTCCCTTGGCCTCTTTTGGGAACCAGAGATATTGTAGATGAGTTCGCTTTCTGGGTCTACTTCGGCTTCTAGTGGTTTAGGTAACTTGTTTGTCTTAAATGCACTAGTTCAACAGTGGTTTAGGTAACTTGTTTGTCTTAACTGCACTAGTTCAACAAGCTACTATCTCTTCTACTTTTCTTGATTGTAGCTAAATCGTTAAGTAGGCATTGCAAGAGAAAAATATATTGGGTGGTTTTAAAGGAATAAAAGTTGGCAGCTCACGTTCTTTATCCCATTTTTTATTTGTTAATGATATATTGGTTTTTGTGATGGACCTTGGAAGGAAGTAGATATACTAAAGAAAATCATGGTGTTGTATTGTATGGATACATGTATGCAAATAAATATGGAAAATTTCACGATTTCTTTAGTGGGAGAATTTGAAGGAGATAAGATATATATTTCTAATTTGTTTCCATTTCATCATTGAGACTTAGAAGTTGGAGTATTTAGGGTTTTTTAAAACAAAATGATTATATAAAGAGGAATTGGTATTAGTTGATTTAAAAGCTAGAAAAAATACTAAATGTATGGCATAATATGTGGATATCAAGATTCTAGAAGCCATTCATGCTTATTGAATGACTTGATTATGGACTCTCAAAGGTAAAGGTATTTATATTGAGGTACAAAGTATTTATATGGAGGTAATTGGAAATACATGTTTTATATCTATTTGGTGTGGATGTAGGGAAAAGAACTTGGGGTTTTTATTTGTAAATTGTAAAAATATAGTTCTTCTTAAAGACATGGAGTTTGGATTTTAAAAATAACTTTATTTTCTCAAAATCCATGGTAACTAAGAGTACATAAAGACTCACACAAGGAAATGGTATTTAGTGTCAAGTGTTGAAGGAGAATTACATTGACACTAGTTCTATGGAAGAATGGATAAGAAAGCTTGTGCAAGATTGTTAGGAACCCATGTCTTTACTTTGTTAGTATATTGTTGTTGGACGCATATGCTTTGTAAGTTGTCCCGTAGTATTTGTTGATCCATATTTTGTGTTATTGTTGTTGGCGCATATGCTTTGTAAGTCGCCCATAGTTTCGTTGATCCATAGTTTGTACTGGTCCATGGTTTTGACTCATAGTATTAGAGCCTAGACTTAGCCCATGGTTTGTATTGAAACATAGTATTGACCCATGGTATTGGCGCCTAGACTTAGTATATAAGTGTGTGTTGAGGCCTATGAAGGCACCGTGAAGTTAATTGTATTGAGCTTGCTCAAAGGAGGTTGCCCCTTCGAAGTGGCCCGTGATCAATATAAAAGTGATTATGAGTTCTATTATTTCTGATATCTCGTGTATTTGCATTAATTAATTATTGCAGGTTCTTCACATCTGGTATCAGAGCACTTTCTTGGGCTTGCTGGGTGAAATTTTTGTCAATTTTTTTTTTTCGCATCTGTTGCAGGTTCGGATTTGGGAATAATCCCTATCCACTTAACTGTGGGAAGTAGTTGGGAATAAGTCCTAAAACTCATTGTGAGGAGTACCACAGGAACCCCGAAGTAGCTGGCCCATTGAAAGGACCTGCCAGCAAAAAGGGCAATGACCCCTACCTGATTGACTAGTTTCCACCCGTGAAGCAAACCAAGAGCTGTCGTTTGTGGCCAAGCGGTTATCAGTTTTACCTGAGCCGTGGAGTGAGGGGTACTTCCCTAATACGCAAGTCGTCAGACAGCATTAGTGGCCGAGTGAAACCCCTGAACTATTAGAAAGTCGCACCTACCTGGGGTCCATATCTATTTTCAGCTGAACTGTTGTCGATCACTGCTGCATCGTTTCAGATCCATTCTGAAAGCCGTTCCAGATCCAACCGTTTTCAATCCATTCAGCGTCATTTCAAATCCCTTTTTTTCCGCTCACTTCCGTGCCGTTGCAGCTCTATCTGCTTCACATCCCTTCTGAGCCGTAGCCGCTCCAGAGAAAAAAAAAGCCATAAAATTCAGTTTTTTCTCCATATCTCCATTGTTTTCACTCTGTTTCCCCTGAAATTTTTAGGGAACTCCTGTCATCCCATTCTGCATATTTCATTCCTAAGGACCCTATCCCAAATTCCACTTCCCAACACCTAAAATCTCACATTTGTCTATTTTTAGGGTTTGCCATAACTTCTTCGATTTTCACCCGATCACCTTTAAATTTTACCACAGAGTTCCTTTTCTAATTCTGCTTCTTTGTCCCTCTCTGCCAAATTTTCTCATTCTATCACCCCACTTCTGAAATCCTCATTTTTTGCTTTCATGTCCTTTCGACAGTGTCCAAAATCTAGTCAAACCCCAATTACCCATCAGATTGTTTCCCCAATCCAAATTTCCCCTTACTAAATCAACTTATGTTTGTGTTTTTCTACCCATTCCACACAAAACAAAAAAAAAACCCTGGTTATAGTTGTCACCCGTGCAGGAGCACACACCATGGAGGAAGCACTTGCAGCCATCCAAACCAAACTCCAAGATCTGGATGAAAAATTTCTCAGCCTCCATCTTCAGCATTCAGCCATGAATAATACTAGACAGCCAGAATCTTTTGCAGCCACCGGGTTCTCTTCTTCTAGCAATTTTCGTGGGCCGAAGCTTGATTTTCCTTGCTTCAATGGTACTGATCCAACTGGATGGATATATCGAGCAGAAAAATATTTCAGTCTGCATAATACTTCTGATGCCCAAAAAGTTCCACTTGCATCCTTTCATTTGGAACAGGAAGCCCTTCAATGGTACCGTTGGTACATCAAAGCTCATCCCGAGCCAAACTGGACAAATTTTTGCCAACTCATTTTGCCACGATTTGGTCCTAGTGCTTTTGATGATTTCACAAGAGCACTCACTAAACTTCACCAAATTGGCACAGTGAGAGAGTATCAGATAGAATTTGATAAATTGGCCAATCACACAGAAGGATTGTCTAATGAATTCTACAGGAGTTGTTTTATCAGTGGTATCAAGGATGAAATCCACTCAGAGGTCAAAATGTTCTGTCCCAACACAATGATGGAAGTCCTAGGTTTGGCTAAGCTGGAAGAGGACAAGATCGCAGCTCAACAACGCTCCAAACCCACCTTTGTTCCCTTCAGAAATATGGGTTCCCAACGACCTCCCATCACGCTTGCTCCTCAACCAACTCCTATCAAGCATTTGTCTGAAATAGAGATACAAGCACACCGAGAAAAAGGGCTTTGCTATAATTGTGATGAGAAATTCACTTGGGGACATAGATGTGTTCAACAAAAGCTCTATCTCTTGGATGTGGATTCTCCGCCTGCCTCAGAACTTGGTGAAGAAGCTACAGATACAGTAGATGATCAGGTCGACATTCAACACCCGCCTGTTGACACCCCATCTCAGGACGACCCACCCGAGATCTCTCTCCATGCTGTAACCGGAGTCACCACCCCACAAACAATGCGGGTCAGGGCATACTTCAAGACGCTCCCTCTTACCATACTCATTGATTTTGGTAGCACTCATAACTTCATTGACTCTCAGATTGCCAAACAGGCTGATTGTTTTGTCCATCCTTGCTCCAACTTTGAAGTCATGGTTGTCAATGGGGGCACCTTACCTTGCAAGGGGAAGTGTCACAATGTGTGTGTCTCTATGGAAGATTATAACCTACGCTCTGACATGTTTGCCTTGTCCTTAGGCGGATGTGATGTGGTTTTGGGCGTTCAATGGTTACGCACAATTGGCCCCATCTTATGGGATTTTGCTGAACTTTGGATGCGGTTTTCAGCTAATGGAACACAACACAAAATTATGGGCTTACAACTAGGGTCTCTCCGCATCATCAGTTCACATCACCTGAAAAAGATCCTTAAGAAGAATTCACATGGTGTCATTGCTCATCTCCATTCCCTTCAGATGCAACCACCAATGGTCTCCACTACTTCCTTGGATAGATATGCAGGTGTCTTTGTTGCACCCGTGGGCTTGCCACCTTCACGAGACCTTTCCGGTAAGCATTTAGCCACATCTACATATCAGCAGGACATGATGGCTATTTTGCATACAGTACAGAAGTGGTAGCCATCCCTATTGGGGAATTATTTCTGCATCAAGACTGATCTCCAGAGTCTGGAAACTTTCCTGGAACAACGGGTCTCCTCCCCAGCACACCTGAAATGGGTTATGACTATGCGACCACTTACCAGAAGGGTAAGGACAATATGGTGGAAGATGCTCCTCCTCGCACATTTGATAACCCAATTTCTCTTACAACTATTTCTTTGCTTGTTCCAAATTGGTTGCAATCTGTTCAACGAGGCTATCTCTTCTATGAACTCCATGCTTCTTCATCATTAGGGCACTCTGGGTTCCTCAAAACATATGACCAGGAACAATGTAACTTCTTTTGGCAGGGACTCAAAAGGACAATTCAACGAATGGTGGTTGACTGTGATACTTTCCAGGTCAATAAGGGTGAAACGACCCTCCTTTCGGGACTGCTCGAACCCTTTCCCATCCCTCCACAGATTTGGACAACTATTTCTATGGATTTCCTAGAAGCGCTCCAGTGGTATAGTACCACATCTCAAAGAACACCATATGAAGTAGTCTCTGGACAGGCACCACCAGTTCTTCTTCCATACACCTTCAGCAGCTCCCCAGTTCAGGCAATTGACTCAATTCTTCGAAACCGTGATCAGCTTCTTCTCATTCTGTAGGACAATTTTCACATGGCAAGAATTCGACTGAAACAACAAGCCAATCAGCACCATTCTGAGCGCACTTTTCACATTGTTGATATGGTTCTTCTTCATCTATAGCCTTCCACGCAATCCTCCCTGAAACTCCAAAGGCACCAGTGGCTTGGAATGCAACCCGAGGATGCTACAGGGGACCCACTCCTTCAGATTCTAAATCAATTTCCACATCTAAAGCTTTGAGGACAAAGCTTTTTCTAAGGGAGAGGGGATGTTAGGAACCCATGTCTTTACTTTGTTAGTATATTGTTGTTGGATGCATATGCTTTGTAAGTCATCCCGTAGTATTTGTTGATCCATAGTTTGTGTTATTGTTGTTGGTGCATATGCTTTGTAAGTCGCCCATAGTTTTGTTGATCCATAGTTTGTACTAGCCCATGGTTTTGACTCATAGTATTGGCGCCTAGACTTAGCCCATGGTTTGTATTGACACATAGTATTGACCCATGGTATTGGTGCCTAGACTTAATATATAAGTGTGTGTTGAGACCTATGAAGGCACCGTGAAGTTAATTGTATTGAGCTTGCTCAAAGGAGGTTTCCCCCTCGAAGTGGCCCGTGATCAATATAAAAGTGATTCTGAGTTCTATTATTTCTGATATCTTGTGTATTTGCATTAATTAATTATTGCAGGTTCTTCACAAAGATATATATAAGTTGTCATATGAAAATAATTAGTACTAGAAAATATATGGTACTAAATTTTCCCTTGCTAGAAACTAATTGGTATGGAAGCTTAGTCATGGGACAAAGGTCAAAGTGAGGGAGGGCCCTTGGATGTGGAGGGATTTGAAGCTTCCACTGCATATTATACATGTATTGAGGAATAGAGGTTATTATGGGCTAAATCAAATATCACATATTATTTAGTTAAATAGTTGATCTAGATATGATTACAACACGAGATCAAGAGTGGATTCATTCCAAATAATTGGGCCTAAGAGGGGAGGAAGGGATCATATGAGATTTTTTTGTCAAACTTCAAGTTTATTCATGTCAAAACAAAGGACGAAGAGGATAGTTGATTTGGTCTTTGAATCCTTGATGTTTTTATACTCTAAAAGAATAATATAAGGTTTTATCTATACATGGTGAAGGGGGGATGCATATGTGGTGGTAGAAAATGGTTTTGATGCTCAAGTTCCCTTAAAAATATTGTATGTGCAAGTCATGACTACTCAACAAGAAAGCTTTAACTTGGGATAATATCTAAAAAATAAATATGCAAGGTCCAAGGTAGTGTATACTAGGAAAAATAAGTGGGGAAACAATTTTTCATCTCATCATGTCATGTGCATACACAAAACTCATGTGGAATGGAATTGAGGGTTTAACTAGAGTCTAAAAGATGTTTGGTGGGGGAACTCCATTGAACATTGGACTGAGAAATTGGCGTGAAAATTGAAATATCAAGAAATTTAGAGCATTGCCTTTGATAATTGATTGGTGTATTGATGAATAATGAGGAGCACAAGCCTCTTCAATAACATGTTTATATCCCCTATTCAATGTGTTTCTCACAGATTAAATATTTGGCCAAATAAAAAGGTTAAAGAAGCAAAGCCACCTAGACAGATTGTTGAAGAGCCATAGATAAGTCGAGAAGTGATCTAGAGCTTGGTTTTTTTTATTTTTTATTGAGCTTGATAAGGCCACCCTCTAATAGGAGGCACTAAGTCATATTATTGCTCTCTTCAACCTGCTCATAGTTAGATTGATTGGTTTCGGGTCAAATAGTCACAACTGTTAAATGAATTTTGAGAAATTTTAAAACCATTCTTGAAAAAAACATAAATACACTTACATATTTTAGTAAAATCTATTTTCATTGTATATATTTAAAAAAATCAAATAACATATAAAATATTAAAAATTTGCTTAGTATTAAATATGGACAACTATGAAAAACTATTAAAAAATTGCTTACTACAAAATATAATAAATATAAGAACGAAACATGATTGAAGTGAACAAAATACATACATATTATTGATTATGTTCATCAACCCTTTATACATACATATTATTGATTATGTTCATCAACCTTTTATATAAACTAAGATATAGCTCGATCTCTTGTTTACTTTGATGGTTTTGAGAAAGAATGTATAAATAACATATAATGATAATTAATTATATTTATGGCTTTATGTATTTGTATGGATCCTTATTTAGGAGGGAAATAAATATGAGATTTGTAAAATGAGTAAAAGCTTAAAGGTTGGAATTTTTTTATACGTGGATAGTAATGCCTCCATTTTGAAGATTAAAATAGTTTTTTTAATATACAAAATATAATTTATAGGTGCCATTAAAATAGTTTTTTAATATACAATGATTTATTTTTTAAATAAAATAGATGTTACACTTTTATATAATGTTGATAAATTAATCTAAAATAAAACAGAAACCAAAAGGAGATGTGGTATAGGGGACCCTTCTGAATGTAATCGCAGCAAATCATGTGCAAATCGGAAGGGCGGAGCTTGCATTGTTGGCCTGCGATGGAATTACTGTTAATCTAAACACATATCGATATAATTACTCATTTAACCTATGAAAAACAATTTTTTTTTTTAAATCTTTGTCATTAAATTTAACACATCACAAACTAAGTTATCAAATAAAAGACATCGCAAACTAATTTATAAAATGCATATAGCTTATTTTATATAAATATTTCAATGTACTATTTTGACCTTATAATGAAATTAAAGGGTAGTCGAGAATAAGAATTTGAAATGGTAGTCACTATAGACCATCATCACTAAAAGAATATTGTTCTAGGAATCGTCCACTTTATTGCACGTTTAGGAGTCTCATCATCGACAAACTTAAGCACAATATAATAATATAATGAAATGGAACCTACATGAATAGCTGGCTAAAATGAAAGGATAGGATTATGCCTCTAGTTTGGAGAATGTGAGGAAAATAGCTGGCACACATGTGATCCATTCAATGAACCAACCAAAAGAAATGTTTATTTAAAGGCATCTCCATAACTTAGTAGATTCTTATCCGACCTATGCTTAGATGCCAACCTTCATCGTCCCTAGCTCTTCATGATATATTTATTCCTCTTGGGCTATATATCATAAGTGTTGTTGAGAAGTCTTTCATTCCATGTACTCAAATATCCCATTCCATTGGTGTTCAAATTACTTATTTTAATCATTTATTTTTCATGTGGATGGAAATGGAAAAGAAGATATAAAAAGGTAAAGTGTGTGTTTAAAGAAGAAATATTAATAAAATTATAAATAGATATTAAATTTAAGTTTTTAATTTTTAAATTTAAAATTTAAAATTTATTTTGCTATTCATAGATTTTTATGAGCTATCTTCTTAAATTTTTTTGGAATGGTATAAAGGTTCTTACCATGAGTGAAATATGTGTGAAGTAGGTAGACAAATTATAAATTCCTTCGCATTAATAACCATTTGTATTTATAAATTTTTTAAACATACAAATAACATACATAAATTTGTTTTAACACATAAAAATAATGAAAATAAAATTATCAAGTTTCTCAAATTATCAAATTAAAGATTAAGGATTAATTTAAGGGCATTCTGGGCTATCTATTTCTACAAATGATATTCAATATTATGATCTTTTGCAATGAGAATGAGACTAGGAGGAGTATGATGTCTCTCAATTCTATTTTGACGTTATATGAAACAACAATAGGTATGAAAATTAATATCAATAAATCAACCATATCTTTGTTTAGGCTAGAGAAAGAAGATAGAAGACACTCCATGAGGTTATTTCCAAGTTTAAAGTTGAAAATTTCTCAGACGGTATGAAATATCTAGGATTTTATATTAAGCCAAATGGATACTTGAATTCAGATTGGAGGTAGCTCATCAGAAAACTGGAAGGTTGAATAAATATATATGTTGTAATAGATGGTTGTCTAGAAGTGGATGATTGGTACTCGTTAAAACAGTTCTTGAAGCTATTTCCATTTATTGGATGACACTAGCATGGATTCCTAAAGGTATTATTGAAACCATGAGGAAATTAAGCTTTAGATTTCTTTGGAAAGGTAAGAAGGATCAGCAAACTCTCCCATGGATCAAATGGAAAAATATTGCCAAACCAAAATGTTACGGTTGTTGGGGATTAAAGAATCTTTCCCTCTTTTCAAAAGCACTGACCGCTCAATGTGCATAGAGGATTATTAATGGAACCTAGGCATGTGGAAGAATGCAGTTTGGATAAAGTACATCTACCAATAAAGTGTGGAGGACTAGATTAGAAGATCTAGGAAAAATACCCATAATGTTTCAGTATTCTGGAAAGCTCTAGTTCTAGCCTTTCCATTAATAGAGAGAGGACTAGCTTGGAAAGTTAGAGATGGCTCAAAATTATGTTTGGGGATAGACCGATGGGTTGGTAGTGGAAACTTATATCTCTTACATGAACATATGGTACAAAGGATTAGGTATTGGGAATACTTTACTTACAACAGATTCCAGATCTAACTAATACGATTATTTTGGAGTAGGGATGGTTATCAGCTTACTACCTGGGTTTTGTTGGGAAGAACTCTCGGAAATGGTCATATTCATATCCATACTCAAAGAGACCTATTTGTGTGGGAAAAAGCTCCTCCAGGTATCTATTCTCCGAAGGTCATATATATGATTTTATGCTTTGATGAAAATATGGAACCAGAATGGTGGTGGAAAGGTATTTGGCGAATAAATTATCCTTCAAAGTAAAAAAAAATTGTGGTGCCTTCTCAACAATAATTCCTTAACTTCTGATCGGATGCAAAAGAGATAGTTTCAAGGGTCGGAAAGGTGTCCACTATGCTTCCCAAGTGAATAAACTAATTTTCATCTTATCTTGGATTGTTCCTATACTCAGCAGATTTGGAAGGATTTAGTTTACTTCACAGCTCATCCATTAATATGGGAGGTTCAAGCTATAGAGGAAAGTTAAAGGATTTGGCACCAAAATCCTTTGGCACGACACTTTTTAGACCCACCCTACTTTACGGCCTGGGATATATGGCTTGCCCGAAATAAATCTCCTTTTGAGGATGAAGAAACGAGACCTTCTATATGTGTGGTACAAAGCTTAAATATTATGAGTTTCTATCCACGAATGAAAAGGGAAAAAGGAATTCGACAGTTACAACTAGAATTCATTAACAAACATAGCCCCTAGGCCTTTTTTGATGGAGTTGCTCAAAATTCGCCAATCATAGGAGGAGCAGGTGGAGTACTTTATATAAATGACAATTGAAACTATAAATACAAAGCTTGTCTTGGGCAAGGAACAAACAACTTTTCAAAGGTAATGCCATTAAATTACTACTAACCTTTGATTTAGAGGTTGGGATTGAGGAGCTACAATTTTTTGGAGATTCGCTTAATGTCATCAAATGGGAAAAGAAGGAGCGTAAATGTCACAATAGTAATTTAATTCTAATTCTTGAGGAGGTTTGTAGGCTCAGTACACTCTTCACAAAACTCTTATTGGCACACATATATAGGGAAAGGAACCATAATATTGCAGATGAACTCTCAAAGGGAGGCCTTCAACTCAATAGAGGATAGTGGAATATTATGATAGATGAGAATGGGGGTAACTTCAGAATATCTGCACCATTCTTGTTATGAAAATCTGGATCGACAATAAGCAATTTATAGGATAGTTACCTAGAGCAGTATTTGTCTTGTTCTATAGCAGTTTTGAAGCAAAATCTTGGTTGGTTATCTGTAGAGCATACATTTCTAAACGTCTTGAAGCAACTCTTTTATCTAGATTTGATTACTATAGAAGATACATAGAACTTACTTTTATTTTTAATCTATTTGCTATATTCCTTTTGGATTGTAACTCTTTTATAAAAAAAGATATGATACCATAGTGGTGAGAAAATGCTCGTTACATACTAGTTGTTGCAATTTGGGGTTTCACTAGTCCTGGATAAAGCAGGTCACATAGCGGTCTAAAAATTTGTGTTGTTTTGGTTGCTTTTTTTATCATCTACATTCTATTGTAGGAAAGAGAAGAATATTTTTATTCGTCACATGACCATTGTCTTTGTGAAAACTGAAGAATGCATTTACATTTATGTTTTGGAATATAAATATGGCATTTTTTCCATGGAAAAAAAAAGATTCTCAGAAATATATGAAAAAATATGAAGTCATTTCACTATCAATTTTGATATATATGTGAGAGAAACTTTCTTGATTAATATGATGATGTAATTAATATATATAAGGGAAAACATATGGTTTATTTAAGTAAAATTTGTTACATTACATTAAGGATGTATTCATTAAGGTTTTCTTTAGTGTGGTAGGAAATTTCTTTGATCCCTATGGTTACCGTGGCTTGAAAACTTCTATTGTATGCTTATTGTTGCAAGTGTACTTTTACACTTTTCTTTGAATGTTTTTTTGTTCACTTTATAAAGACAAATAATGATTTTAGGATACTCCATCATGGTAATTTATACTTGTGTTTCTTTGGATGGTCCCCTTAACCTTACCTTTGGTTGAACCATTACTTACAAGCTCCGTTCTTTCTACTTAGTCTTTAGTTTTAAATTGTCATTTCTCATTATGAAGAGGAAAAATGTGCCTTCGCTTGGCAAAGATATAGTATGTAACTAAAGGATGATTCATAAATGGCATGGATACCCTATCTCTTCCATCTGATGTGCCCATGAGTGGGTCATGACAAGGTATGGGCATCTCCTTCAAAGAGAAATTTTTGAACTTGAGACTGCTACACACTCCTTTTGCATCAACAAGTCCACCTCAATGTTAAAATTAAAGGTTAATCCTTATAAAATAGGGGGAATACCACTTTCTTATCTACATGTTGATTTGTAGATTAGACAATGTTTCACCACTATTTGACTAAGGATTGTTGAGCTTGAGTACTTTTGCATATCTCATGCCTAAGGATTCTTGCAAGATAAAGTGGTGATACACCCATGTACCAAGAGACATTTCCCCATGGAATTAGACTCTAAGTTAAATGCAACAATCTTCCTTCATAACGGACATTGCCTCTCCAATTGGATAGGCCTTTTGTCAGGCCTTAACAACTACAATGAACAACCTACACTAAAAATACATCTTATATTCCTATGTGGGCGTGAATGCCTAACTTACCTCCAGAATAATGTTATTTTAAATTCCTTGTTTTTATAGGAAATAATCTAAGTCGAATTCTTGTTTGTATGTTGAGAATGTGGACTTTTACCACTTTTAGGTGTGCTCAAATTTGTATTGAGGTTGAAACTAGAGACATGTTTTTTTGAAGTAATCATTCTTGAAAGTAATGGCTTCTATATACTTTTTGGGATATGAGGTATGTTTCAAACATAACGTCTTTATTTACTTCTCATTATTATACTGTTAATATTTTAGTTGCTTTTTAGATTTATAAATGTAAAAATAAAAAATCCAATTGCTTTACCACTAAACATTATTAATCAAAATGAAAATAAAAAACAAATTTTCTAAAATTCCAAATCTTAATTTTAAACTAATCTCATTTCCTTTTTTTTAATTTAATTTTTTATAATGTCAAACCTCAATTATAAACTAATCTCATTTCCATTTTTTTTTATAATGTCAAACACTAAAATAGATTGCAAAACACATTATATGAGGAAAATCTTCTCTTATATAAATAAAAAACACTTAATGGTGTTTACCTTATCAAGTGCCATGCATTATCCCGTTTTTAAATATTTATAAGCTATTAGTGACACTCCCATGATATTGTGAATAGGAAAATTGATATTTATATACAAAACTTTGGTTGGTGAATAGGAAAAGTGTTTCATATTGAAATGAAAACTTTTGGGTGCTCCTAAGAGCATTTCATATTACCTTGTACCCAATGCATTGAACCTTTGGTCTCTTATCTCTAAGAATCCTCGTGGAAACTTTAAATTGGGTCATGATTTTCTTTTTGTAAAATTATTTGATAGTGAGGATTCTTGACATGAAATAAATAAATTTAGTATTACAACATTTGTGGCATTACCCAATTTGACCTTTGAGTTTTATGTAGAAACATGAAGCACGCATGATTAGCTTCTCCAAAAACATGAAGCACACATGATTAGCTCCGAGGACCCTATCACTAAAGGTGGGGGGCCATGTCGGTGGGGGGCATGTCGGGCTGTAACCCTATCAGGACGTATAAATCTCGCATTGATGTCGTTTAAATGTTTTCTTTAAAGATTCATGCTTTAATTATGTTTTCCTTCTTGTTCCAATAATTTTTAATTTATCCGTTAGTGCTTTAAATTTGTTGCATATTTTAATTGTGTTTTCAATTGTTTATTATATTTTTTATCTTTTTCATAAAATAATTTCACACATTATTTTGTTTCAAAATTACATGCATTTTGCTGTTTTGTTTTGAATTTAAATAAAACCTTTTAGTTATGTAATACTTCTTGTTTTCATTTTGTTTCAAAATTACATGCATTTTGCTGTTTTGTTTTGAATTTAAATCAAACCTTAGTTTTAGTTGAATTTTTTGTAGTTATTTAAATTTAAATAAATATTTGTAGTTATGTATTTTTATGTAGCTTATTTTTTATTTAAAAATTATTAATATTAAAAATAGTTTTATTTTTAAATTTATTGATATTAAATTGAATTATATATAACTTGATTTTGTGTTCATTATTTTGAGAATTGTTTTTTACAACTTAGTAGGGGAAGTGTAATTCCATTATCAAAATGTAATTCTAGTTTATATTTAAAAGTATATATCTCTCTTTATATATATTAACTATTACAATACCAGTTCTAATTTAAAATTTAAAATTATATATATATATATATATAACAATTTAATATTTCATTAATTTGTTGAACATAAAAATAATGTAAACTATCCTATGATCTGAAGATTTCATTTTGTGTATATTAATGTTAAAATGATTATTATTTGTAAGTGAATCATAACAATACCATTTTGAAGGAGAAAATGAATTAACATCCCTCTAATATTACATCACAGTAAACACTTAAAATTGCCAAGAGGAATTAAAAGAAACATGAAGCAAACATCCAATAACTAAACACAACAAGCTATTGAAACACTACAAAGCTGTGAAACATCAAACATATACATTAATACTCACAAAACAAATCAATTAATGTTTAAGGAATAAAGCAACCTTGAAATTGCCTTAATTGGCCATCAATCAAAATACTCTTTATAGATGGGATTGCAGTGGGCATTTTGAGAGTTAGGTTTATATAGAAACATCAATGCAGAATCACTCAGCTTCACCATGCACTCATAAAATATAATGGAGACATGAGTGAAAGAGACAACTGGACTTTATCTTTTTTTCAACCCTTTATTCTACAACAATTTCCACGGAAAGAAGGATAAGAAAGAACATGGCGTAAAAAGAGGAGCTAATAACTGTAATTATGCGCTCAACATAGAGTTGATGGGTTCGATTAAAGAGGCAATCCTATTCGATCCCCGACCAAAGCTAGAATTCGAAATGTTGCATAAGGCAATTTGTATTAGGTCAAGGAGTTACATCAAGCATAAAATCAGAGATGAAATGGAGGATATTTTCAATGCTTTGGAATGGAGTGCTTCTCAGTGCACCATTAGAATTTTTTGACATCACGACCTCAATAAAATTAATAAAAGGAGAATTTTTAGATCAACCTCAGATTATTATGATATTCCTTCTTAAGTATAAAATCTAACCAGTTTCATTAAAAAGATTAAAGAATTAGTAAATAAGGGAGTAGGATGATCCAAAATGGCTCGGGTTTCTATGTTTTCAGGTGAAATTTTAGGTAACGATCTGTAGACTTGCTACAATAAGATAAGAAAAAAATACATGTGTAAAGCTATGCTACCCCAGAGGCCAATGCATGCCCATACATCTCAAGGAAACAACAACAACCTAGAGGGGTGAATCTGCATATGGACATGGGCATGAATGACCTTTACTCTAACTTTAGCACTGGAATAATCTCTCAATTATTCAAACAAAATTATGGCTCCAAAATTATTGAATCCAGTTCAAGTTCAAAACCAATTACATTTCAACTAAGTCCTCAACAAGTGCATCTTGATCAGGAATTCTCAAACACTTAGTGCATAGCATTGGAACCGATGTTCTTGTATTGGTTTCAGTGTTTGTTACACTAATTTCAATATATTACTTTTGTCCATTGATTTTTGTGCATTGTGCATTGATTTCAATGTCCTTTCATATTGAGAAAAATGGATAATGTAAAATTGAATCAATTTATTTCAATTTTTGTGCATTGGCTTCAATGTTTGTTACATTGATTTCACTATATTAACTTCATGCATTGATTTCAGTAGGAAGACCACATTATTGATAAACCTTTATATGCATTTGGGGGTATTGCAAAAGAATCATGGAACTCATTACTATTGACATTGGAGAAAACTACTACCATATTGGGAAACAATAGAGGTGGGGTATGTCATTTATTGCAATATATCAAGTTTAAGGTTTGAATGGTCCTAGATTTCAACCTCTTTTTTCATATGATTGATATCAAAAGATGGAAAATCTGGTAGGTATCGCTATTTGAAAAGTTGAAGAGGATAGATTGAGATTGACGAATTTGTCCAATAGTAGAATGCATAGGAATCTAGTTGTTGCATTGATTTCAACAATGATAAAATGAAGAACATTGGGGTACATTGATTTCAATGATGATACGATGAAAAATGATTTAAAGAAATCTAGTTGCATTGATTTCAATAATGACATAATTCAAAAACAATAAATTGCAATGATTTCAACGATGATACATTAAAAAGTGATTTATAATAATCAATTAGTAAGCAAATATTGCTATAGAATTTTTATTGTAAATTCATAGTGAAGATGTTAGGCGAGAGAATGTGAGAGTCACCCTTAGCAACCCATCAGTGAACCTCAATGTGAAACAAACCTCAATCTATTGACTTCACCATCTTCTCTATACAAAATGTGAAACTTTGATCCCACATAATACTATTGAGAACATGCAATAGTAGTGACCAAAATTTTGATCATTGTAATGACTTCAACGATAGCACATCACAAACCAATTTCAAAATACATCTAAATAATGACGATCATCTAAAGTTCTAATGCATCCACCCATAGTTGGAACCATAATATATTCATCTAAATTCCAGATCGACCATGCACTAAGAGAGATCAAATCCCTCAAGATGCAAACCCTTTGTCCACTTTTACAAACTAATAAATGTTTTCACCTTGAGGGATTTGATCCCTCTTGATGCATGGTAGATTTGGAGTTTAGATGAATCTATGTTGATACAATTACCAATACTTCATAAGATATTTAATCATAATGATATCAATGTTTCACAAGATATTTAATCATGATAACATCAATGTTACATGAGAAAATTTTATGATTTTTGGATTATTATGGAAGGTATAAATTAACATGTTTAATTTAATCATTTATTAATAATTTTGGATAAAATAAAATTAATTGTTGATAATTATTATGATGAATCCATGGTTAACACTTTTTAATGAATATGGCAATGAAAATTTGGTATTTTTATATATATTTTAAGATTGAAGTGGCCACGACCCATATAACCTTTGTGAATTTCGATGTGCACTTAAAAATAAACTTGTACTATCGAATTGTGTTGTTTTTTTAATGATATTTTTTTCAAAAAATATTATTGTAATTTATTTTGTTAAATTTCGTCTAATTAAATGCCAAATTTACTAGCCCATGGGGGGTAGAGAAATTGGTAATGAGTAATTGAGATGAGAAGTTGTAAATGGAAGGTCAAAAGTTCAAATCCCTGTGGGTACTTACTTACAAAAAAAAATGCCAAATTTACTAAAAAATACAAGTGAATTTTGTTCCCATAAAATAATTCAATCTCTAATATATAATTTAAAAAAATATATGATAGGGGATGATAGTAAATCCCACTCTTTTTGTAATTTTTTGAAGTTGACCCATTCATATTTGAGTCATATTTTATACACCTTATGTTCCTATAAACCTTTTTTGAACTATTTACATAAAATTGAAAAATAAAAAATACCTTTTTGAAGAGGAAAGATCCATACAGATCCCACATATTTTTATAATTCTTTTATGTGTATTTTTATGCTATTGATTTTTCTTTAAGCTTGTTTGAAACTATTGGGAAACATATTCTGTATAATTTTTAAAAGAAAATAAATAAAAAATATCATATGAAATTGAAACTGTGAAAACGATATGCCATTTGATAGGGGATTCACCTAGGAATCCATTGGCCTGAACTCTTCCACCTAATATGAATGATATGAAGGGGTTCCACCCTTTGGAAGTTGCAGATGTAGAAAATCATGCGGCCAAGAGGGTTGGAACTCTATATATTAAGTGCTCGATTGAGCTATATAGCTCAATTCAAGGCTTTAAAAAAGGTCAATTGAACATTTTGCAAGATTTTTTAAATAACGCGATTGAGGGTTTATATGGTTTCTATGATGCGGGCAAGAGGGTTGGAACTCTATAAATTAAGTGCTCGATTGAGCTATATAGCTCAATTCAAGGCTTTAAAAAAGGTCAATTGAACATTTTGCAAGATTTTTTAAATAACTCGATTGAGGGTTTATATGGTTTCTATGATTCCAATGTAGATATGTGTTTATATAGCACCAGTTATTCCAATGTAGATATGTGTTTAGATGTACCATTTTAAGAGTTATAATAATATTTTATCCAATGTGTATTAGAATCCTAAAGGCATCATCTCGGTGCTTGTATTAACACCCATGCACCGATTCATCTCTTTTAAAAAGCGCATCGTCTTTAGTTATTTTTAAAATTAAATATTGTGTCTCCATTGCGTTCCTTTCCTAGTAGTGCACCGCGAGCAGTTCTCTTAATATTTCAAAGCATCAAGGGAAATGTGCCACATTTTTCCAAGTGCACCGCTATAGAAATTCATGTTTTTTATAAAAAAAAATCACGACATACACTGGTGCATAAATGGTGTGTTCAATATTATTATAAACACCGAGTCAAGTTTTCAAAAAATATTTTCTCACCTTATACCTTCCCATTGTCACACATGACCACACCAGTCCTCGTGCATTAATAACTAGTGTGCACATCATTTGTGGTGTAGACATGTCTGTAGAAAGCACCGATGATCCCTACTTCGGAATGCACCATTGTAAGAATTATATAATTGTTTACTCATTTTAAAAATATTTTTTTTGTGTCTTTGATGCGTTAATTATATAGTAGTTCACCGTGAGCGGTGTGCTATAGATACAAAAGCGCTGCAAGCAATGCTTGACTGTGTTTTGGGTGCATAACTATGGAAATTTATGTTTTTTGAGAAAACATTATTTTTTTCATATTAATAAATAAAATGATCATTTAACTAAAAAAATTATGTTTTATATATATATGTCTATGTCTATGTATCAAACTGATGGAATTTATATGTGAATTGGAGACATGAGTGCATAGAGCAACAACAAAAACAAGCAAGAGTGGACTTGTACAACATTGTACAGGTTTGGGAGGACAGAGAGAGGGATAAATACTTGTACCCTCATCCCATTACTGATCAAAGACGAGACCTCTTTAGGGTTTTCATCCTATTGAAGTTCTATCAGGAGGCTACATCCCTCAAGGGAACTTTAATTTCTTGACGCGGTTGATCCGTCTTTGGGATCAATGTAGACATACCTTTCGAATATGTCAGGATCTGTGATTTTAGCCCATAGAGGAGGACATTTACTTCATCACTGGGCTATTTAAGACAGGGGAGTATTTTCCCTAGTTTCCTGATGTCCCACTTCGTGTCGCAGCGGAGAGTCAACTTGCTTACTCTCAAATATATATCGGTGATGGGGTCATTAACCCTGCTCTCTTTTCGGTTTATGGAGGATAGCTACGTATTTTTTTCTTCTATGGAGAGGAGGTTACACGCCTCTCTCTTTTTCATACGACAATGATGCACTCCACCATTGATGGGAAGCACATTATGTTCCCTCTATTTTATTGTGTTGATTCTTTAGTGCAGAGACCTAGATGTATGAGGTGGTTTTCCATTTTTTGCAACAATTATTTTTACTCTAAATCGATGCCATTCACATTTTGAGAGGAGGATCAACTCCCCTTTTTCTCCAGATATTTCGTGTTTATGTTTCGATAGGTTTCCATCCATGAGGTTGTCATTTAACCGCCTCCCTCTTAGGGATATGATCGAGGTGCAGATGCACATGTGGGGAAAGATGTTTCCCAAGAGGGACCAACCAGAGTTCCAAGCGAGGATCACGTCATAGGTTCAAGAGTTAGTACCCAGTGAGGAGGACCATAAATTGAACCTTATGCCGCTATCTCTACACGGGGTTGGAATTGAGAGAATTTCACAACATATTTTTCACCCCGGATGATCCATCGAATGACAGAGGTAATATTAGTGTTATATCTAAATTAATATAGTTTCATTTTATTGTCTTACTTAATGCAAATGAATTTTATTCTAACATTTTCCTTAAATTGTTTAATGAAATTTTATAATTATTGTTGTGTACTATATATTTTGTATTTGTTGCCACATACGATGGGGAGGGACATCCACCAGTTCAGGTTTATGAGGATATGGAGGATGTTGGAAATTAATATTGTTGTCATTGAAGTCAAAGGAAAGGGGAGAATATGGATGTCCAAGAAAAAGATGAATATTGTTGAATATATTGATGTGACCCCATGCCAAACATAGGTAATTATGATTCCCGTGTGAATATACTTATATACATTCCACTTGCCCACTTGTGGAGGCAAGAAAACCAAAGGAATATGAAGAAACTAAACAATGGGACCACTTTGCTAGTAAATAAGGACACATTGGAATAATGAGGAGTAAACATAGCCATGCCATTAGAAAAGGGAGGATATGATTGGATGTGAGGACATTGAAGATAAGGTATGTTACCACCTTGTAAAGAAAGAAATAGGAATGAATGGGTAAACACCCCCTTGTGGCTCCTTGGAAAGAGGTCATCCCTAAAAGAAGAAGGATAAGTAAAGATTGAACATCATTCCAAAGGAGGATATTCTTAGGTCGTCCTGGAATTTTAGCTATAAATTTTTCTTGGAAATGTTTTATATCATGTCACTTCTAGAAGATGGATAGGAGATATCAAAGTACCTATGGTTCAAGTTTTAGATTTTTTTTCTCTAAATTTTAGGATATATGACTTCAGGATGTTAGAGTTTCTGAATGATCCTAAAATCATATTTAAACAGGTCAATTTGGAATTTTAGATATAACATTTGTTCTGGAAATATTCATATAGTGACCCTTGGTATGGGTTTCAGATGCTAGTTCTCTATATTTTCGGAGATATGACCTTGGGAAGTTAGGTGTTTTGAATGACCCTAAAATCAACTTTAAGTAGGCTAGTTTGGAATTTTTCTATAACTTTTGTTCTAGGAAGATTCAACTAGTGAAACTTGGAGGTGATGAAGTAGAGATCATGAAGAACCTTCGGTACAAGTTTCATATTCCGGTTCGCTATATTTCCGTAGATATGAACTTGGGAAGTTAGGGTTTTAGAATTATCCTAAAATCAACTTTAAACATGTCATTTTGGAATTTTGTCTATAAGTGTTGTTCTAGGAAGCTTCATATAGGGACCATTGGAGGAGATAAAGTATAGGTATTGAAGAACCCATGGTACAATTTTCAGATGCCAATTGTCTATAATTTTTGAGATATGACCTTGGTAAGTTAGGGTTTTTGAATGATCCTAAAATCAGCTTCAAACATGTCAAGTTGGAATTTTCTCTATAACTTTTTTTCTAGGATGTTTCAGACACTAAACATTGGAGGAGATAAGGTAGATATCTTTAAGTACCTTGGGTACAAGTTTTAGCTATTGGTTCACTATAGTTTCATATATATGTCCTCTGTAAGTAAGGGTTTTTGTATAGTATGAAGTAGATCAAAGACAGATTATGAATCAAATCAAAGGTAGATTATGAAGCAGATCAAATAAATATTATGAAGCAAATAAAAGGCCGATTATGAAGCAGATCAAAGGTATATTGTGAAGATGACCTGATGTTGTTTGTATAGAATATTGAAGTTGATTATGAAGCTATCTTTGAGGTGATTATGTCAATAGTCTTGTATGTGATTCTTCAATAGGTTGGTGCCTACATATTACTGATTTCGTGTCTAGTTGAGGAGATTGGTGTATCCAGTAGGTTTTTGCCTACATTTTATTGAGTTGGTGCTCAGTTGAGGAGATTGGTGTCCCTAGTAGGTTGGTTCCTACACATTATTTAGTTGATGCTCATTTGAGGGGATTGGTGTCTCCAACAGGTTAGTGCCAACAAACATCGTAACAATAGGTTGGTGCCTACATGAATTTATGAAGATAAGCTTTTGTGTTTTTCTCCCGAAAAGGTTTCCACATTAAATTATGTGCATTGTGATTTGAGTTTATGTGTATTAATTGTTTTGAATTTATTGAATAAGTGAAGAATGTTTAAAGTGAGAAAAAATATCTTATATTGATTCACCCTCCCCTCTCAGTATAACCATAAGTCCAACAATTGGTATAAGAGAAGGTTCCTTCAAAAAAACTTAACCACTAGAAGGAAGATATAGAGAACATATGTCTTGTGAGGAAATTGGTTTTGGCACAAATAGAGCCCCCCGTCCTTTCTTCAATGGAACAAACTATCTATTATGGAGCATAAAATGAAGACATATTTGATGGCCCTTGGATTTGATATCTGGGAATCAATCACAATAGCTTATAAAGAAGATACAAATGAGTCATGATAAAGTAATATAAAATAAATGGTTGCCATCTTGAGTGGCTTACCAGTTTCTGCAATTGAAAAAGTAAATAAGTTTACATCGCCAAACATATTTGAAACAAGCTACAAAATATTTATGAAGAGAATTGTGGTGATTATTCAAGATGTGAATCTGAGATAGAAGAAGCATAATCTATGTCTAAGCCAAAAGGATAACCTGACAAATACAAAGGTAATCTATCCTCCAATTGCTTTAATATTGGTGGAATAGGACATTTTGCTGCTAAATGTCCATATGAAGGGAAATATATTGATGATGAAGAAGAATCTCTCTCCAAGTAAACGAAGTTGGTTGATGAAGAATATCAAGATAATCAAAGGCCGGATACAGGAAATGAAGAACATCCTTAAACATGTGAGGAAGTTGATCTTGAAGGGGACCTACTTATGATCTAAATGAAATAAAAATATCAAAAGAGAGAACCAGACACTAAGGGAGCAACTACAAAAGTATCATGAAGAAGATCAAAATTCAAAAGAAGAGATGTTACAGAACATTAAAAAATAAAAAGGGATCATCATTGAACTAAATATTTATCTAGAAGAAGGGAAGAAAAGTTTGAGAAACTTGAAGCAAGAATTACCTCTCTAAGAACATAATTAGAAGAGACAATTACCCAATTGAACACAAATTTGAAATTTGAAAGTAGTACTCCAATTCTAGGTGAGATTCTCAGCTATCAAAGGTCACTATTTATCAAAAAAGCAATTGGTTATGACAACAACCAAAAGACATTTGAATAATATGAAAACCCTAAGTCACCCGAAAACAAATTGAACAGAAGCCTGAAAAATATGTTCTTCAAAGCTCTAATTACAAAGAAGATGACAACAAGGAAAGAAATCATGACCACCAAAAGACTGATTTCTCACTCAATAAAGGTAAGGATAAGTTTAAACGAGCTTCTCCACCAAGAATACCCTTCACAACTAGGTATCAAGGTTATTTTTTTTTTTTTCCATGCAATGATCTTTGTCATAAAGCTATATATTTTCGAAGAAACAACAATAGAAAGGTCCATGGATTCTCAAGGAGAAATTACAACTCATTAAATTATAACATCATCTTCTATAATTGCAACACTTATGGTCGCATAGCAAGGTTCTGTAGAATCAAAATTAGCAAGGTTCTGTAGAAATAAACCAATGGTAACATGTCTACAAGTAGCAATAAGCTTATCCACTCGAATAAGTCCCCTTAAGGTATATGGAATCATATTTTGGTGAGCATAAGTATCTGTCTCTTCCCTATTCTAGAGATTCCATCAGTGGTTGTGTTCCTTGAAGTGATAGTACTTAGTGTGTATGGTGAGTTAATCAATTGGAGTAATTAAGGGGTATAGCTGAAGAAATAATATAATAAGTTGAGTATTAGTTAAGTGGGATATGCTTTATGGAGTTTCCTTGACTGAGTTGAGTTCTAAGAGCTAAGTATAGTTGTAGGGATGAAGCTGAATCATAATTATTGTTGTTGAGTTATAGGAGCTAAGTTGAGTGTATAGGTCTGCTGTGTTCGAGTGGGACAGATTTAAAAACCTTTTTCATTATTTTCTATATGATATAGGGGGATGGCCTTGCATCCTTTCCCACTTTCATAACTGATAGGAAGTAGACATCCCACTTCCATAGCTTATAGGAATAAAGAATATGATAATATAAGTTTCCCATCATTTCAACCAACCAGAAGGAAAGCTAATTCAACCCGCCAAGTAAATGGATTAGTGCCCTTATGAATATGAATGAGAGTCTAGTTCAAGCTCAATGCACTTAGTTCAATCATGCCCTATTGCTTTACCACTATCAGATAGATTTGTAATGAATACTCATATACTTGATCAATGAGAAAGGTGTTTCTGTTTCTGTGTGTGCAGGTGTATGAACTGAGTGTTTAGAGCAGGAATCAAACATAGAGGCATCAACTTCAAGAGCGAGGGACTCTATTGATCCACCTTTGCATACAACACATATTCTTCCACTACTGATCCCGGTCCAGCAGCTAAAAAACAAACGTATAATAACTCTTTTTTCTTTCTTGATCCATCCGTTGAACTGAAGATGGTGACAGCGCTGTAGCAAGAATAATAACGTAAACTAAAACCCGATCCAAACCATTATGATATAGTGCGGGTTGCATTTCGTTAAAACCCCGTGCTCACAATAAAATGTTGACCTGGAAATGTATCAATTCAATACGGTATATGGTTTGATGGCTACAAGTTTTAAAGATATTGCAAAAGAGGTGGTAGATCTCAAATTACAAAAGTTATTCGTTTGACCTCCTTTCTTCCACATTTAAAAAATATGCAACGAAATCAAAGTCTTATGGAGGAGGTTGATAGAGAGGAATTATTGCTCACGTTGCATAATTTTCAGAAAGATAAAAGCCTCATTCATGATGGTCTGCCAATGTAATTCTATATAGGTTTATTTAATCTTATTAAAGAGGATATAAGAATAGTCATTCATTGATTAATCAAGTACAAGTGGAAATATTTTAGCAGCTTATAATTCCACATTTATGCCATTAACTCCAAAATTGATAACCCATCTTCTTTAGAAAAGTTTAGGCCCATTTCAATTTGTAATTGCATATACAAAATCATTGCAAATATCATAACTAAAATGATTATTTAAATATTATCAATTCCAACTTCATTTCTAGTGGATAGTTGGTTCTGGCAAGGTATGAAAATGCATGAGGTTGTTGGATACTCTAAGAAGGAATTCACACAATAAAATCTAAGAAACAAAAGGAAATGATGATTAAGGTTGATGTCTTTAAAACTTATGATCACGCTGGATGTACTTGATGTACTTGAGGTTAGTGCTCATGTATCAAGGATTCTATGTTCCTTTTGTTAACTAGGTTGTGAATTCTATTACTATTATTTCTTTTGTTGTGTCGATAAATGGGTCATCATCTGAATTCTTTAGGCCCAAAATTAGTTTAAGGTAGGGATGCCCCTATCTCCCCTTCTTTTCTTTATTGTCACACAAGCTTTAAGTAGGGCATTGCAAGAGGCAAGAGGATTGAACAATTTTAAAGGAATACAAATTTACAACTCATGTTCTTTATCCCATCTTTTATTTATTAATGCAATACTAATTTCCTATTATGGATCCAAGAGGGGAGAAAACAAACCAAAGGAAATTACAGAGCTATATTGTATTGTTACATGTATGTAGATAAACATGGGAAAGTCTACTATTTATGTGGGACTATCCAAGGAAATACGGTATATAATTCATATTTGTTTCCATTTAATTAGTAAGAGCTAGAGTATGGTTTAATAAATATCTAGGTTTTTTATTTATTTGTGGGACTATCCAAGGAAATAAGGTATATAATTCATATTTGTTTCCATTTAATGAGAGCTAGAGTATGGTTTAATACATATCTAGGTTTTTTCTTAAAACTAAATGATTATATGAAAAGGGATTGGTATTGGTTCATATAAGAAGTGGAAAAGAGACTAAATGCACAAGAAAGGGTACAAACTAGTGATAGTGAATAGAGTTTTAGAAGCCATGCCTATTTAGATGATTTTATTATGGATTGAATCTTAAAGGTATTCTGGAAGTTATTAGAAAAACTTATTTTAGATTTATTTAGTTTGGATGTAGAGAAAGGAAGGGGATTTCACTTCTAAATTGGAAAAAGATAAATGTTCCAAAAAAAAAGATGGAATTTTGGGTTAAAAAGTATTTTGGGTTAAAAAGTCTTGGTAAGTAAAAGTGCATTAACACTTATAATAAGAGGAAAAGAATTTTGGTGTTAAATGGTGAATGAGAATAATACTTGGCCATGATTATATGGGAGATTGGATAAGAAACCCTATGAAGAATATACATCATGTCTTTGTTAGTGATACTAACTTTTTTCTTGGTTGGAAACTTGTTGGTATAGAAAGTTGGTTGTGGGACATACTTGGTTGGAAACTCGTTGGTATGGAAAGTTGGTTGTGGGGTAGAGATTAAAGTGAGGAAGGACTCTTGGATAGGTTGCGGGGAGGATTTCACCTTTCTATTACATATTATACAAATCTTCAACAATAGAGCTTATTGATGATGATGATGATGATGATGATGATGGTGGTGGTGGTGGTGGTTAACGTCCACTAAGTCCAACTTTGGTCTATCGGACCTTAAGAAGGTTATTACTTGGTATGCTTTAAACTTTTGTTCCTATGCTCAAAAAGATTGGTAAGAAGCTTTCCAAGCTCACTATAGTTTTGGCAAGTTAGGAGGTTAGCAAGGTTTGTATTGTAGCAAATACTATGAAACTCATATCTAATGTGGGTGTAAGCAAGGCACTCTAAGAGAATGTAAATTTCATCCTCGATGCTCATAGACTCACAAAGATGGCAAACCCTTTCAGCTCACGAAGTTTTGGGAATATACCAATGCCCTGTTTCGCTATGAAGCTCATGGGAGTTCGTTCTAATATTGGCTATATTAATTTTCTTATTTGAACTAGTTAGTATCAAGAGATATTTCCCTTAACTGCTAAATTTTCCTTGCGCCACAATTTCTCTTTAAACTTAAATGTAATAATATTTTTGACATTATTGATATTCTGTAAAGTGTCATTTTCATCAATGCCCCAATGCTCTAAACAAGCCATCATATCTTTACACCAACTCTGCTTGAGGCGTAGTTGGTTTTGACTTGAATTGAAAGCAATTTTAGGAAGTCTCTTGTTTCCCATGTTATTTATCTTGTGCTTGTACATCAGGTACATAGTCATAGCCATGCTCTCGATGGGGGAAATACCCATTTCTATGAGAATAATAGGATTTAAGGAGTATTGCTTTTAATTTTGAGGTTATAAGTTATAAACCGCTTTCTGGATTTGCTCAATCTTTCTCCAATATTCTCTAGAAATGTTGCACCCCCATACTTCACAACCGTATAAGATAACAATGATGACAAGCGTTTCAAAGAGGAACTTTGTTTTATCCCACATGACCAGGTTGACTAATTTACAATTATTTTCAAGACCAAAATAAACTTTCCATCCTACGTTTTAATCCTTTTATCAATGCTACCGTTCCAATTGAGCTTGTGATGAATACCAATTCCAAGATATTTGTAAGAAGCCACTTCCTCGAGCATAAATTATCGAAGATCGTGCCGGCACAACTTGCTTCTTCTAAACATCTTTATTACATACTAAATCAATCAAATAATTGATTTTAGATATAGCTACAACATGGAATTAAGAGTGGATTTATTATAGTTTGATTTGGTGTTTAAAAAGAGGAGGTTCAAGTGACCTTCAAAATCTTGTATATTCATGTAGTTATTACTCAAACAAAACTTTAATTGTGATCAAAGATTTTAGGATTGGGCATCCACTTCACTATTTATACATCTCACGAGCAACTTCTCTATATATGTTTTGTCCTGATGATGAATCGAGCTTATGCTAACCGTGGATTATTCGAAAACCCATTCCAAAAACTTTAATTTCTAATAATTTAAAAAAAAATAACTCAAATTTTAGGATGTTGTATTCTGTTCAATTTAAGTTGAAAATAATATATATATATATATATTTCAAATAGAAAATCAAATAGTACCAACGTTCATAAATCCATGATCTAGACTTATCAAATTGTCCAGTAACTGTAAAAATACAGATTCAACAGAAATAAAACAGCTCAAAATACATATATCGATTTGATTAGTATATAAATCTATATTTAAAAATTTTGATTTAATTTCTATTTTAAAAAAATAAAATGAGTATACGCCAGATATATAAGTTTATAATATCTCAAAGCAATCTACGCTGAGAGATACTCCATAAAACCTAGAGTTACAATGAATGTACGGAGCATTGACTATTGACATGCGCAGGAGAGTCTTCTATCTACAGAATCTCAACCCTCTTCCCCCCATAATCCTGAACGCGCCCTGCTCGGGTCTCTGTTCATTCACAACCTAATCTGAGAGCCCCTTAATCTATTAAATATGAGATATCCAATTCTTACTATTTTACTATTTGATGATTATACACACCCTCCGTCTTGTACATGCAATCTACAAACACCAGCAATAGAGCCGAGGGATTGTTCCAACCTTAAGGGAAAAGGAACTGTGGGTTAGTCTCCAAGGCAGCAATGGAATGAGGCATAAGACAAATCTCTACATCCACACCTCCTCCTCCTTCCCTCTCCGGATATGCAGACATTTTGCCATCAAATTTGTTTGCCCACCCACTTCTTACGCAAACCGGCCTTCCCCATCCAAAATCGTTGTCGTACATTGGAAATCTTGGAGAACTTCCCATCATCACACTGTTATCGCAGATGGTTCTATCCAGCTTCAGGACAGTCGGGCACTGCTTATATTTTTGCAGCCCCGCCCTGATGTTTCCATCTCGGTGTGGCCATATGATGCGGTGCAGCAACCACGCTGCGGAACCGATATCGCAGCCCAGGAGTTCCCCTGCCGTCACCGTGGTGCTAACGATTTGGATGGCGTTGCCGAAGTATGAATAAGGCAACGGAGGTATCAATCTCGGTCGACAGTTCACCGCGAGCTTGAAAGTCGTAGGCTCGTGGGGAGGCAGGCCACGAGCTCGTGTGATGGCCTGCCATATGTGGGCAGAGAGTGCCTGGAAGGACGAGATTGTAATTGGGCCCTTTGAATTATTCCGGTTAGCTCTGTCCTTTAGCGTCGAGATCGTCTCCTTGCTGAAGTGATATATTTTTTCTCTCAGCCCAGGCGGGGAGAATTTGTCGATCGTTTGGGTTTTAGGCAGGTTGAGAGCTATGCGGGAGCCTTTTATGTCAAAACACCGACTGTGAAGAGGCGGCTGAGAGATTGTGGGCAGTCCTCTGCAGAGATCGGCCCATGAGTTCATGAAATGCCAGAGTGATGTCCCGTCTACGACCGCGTGGTTGATTGTGAAGCCTATCGCGACTCCATCTCTCAGCTTCGTTACCTGATCATAATCCAAATCAGAAGCAGAAAATCAGTGAGTCCGTTCGCCTGTAAATATAAATTTAGAAATTTCCACAAAAAAAAAGTAAAAGAGAGATGAAAATGACAGGGACAAAGTTTATTTAAGCACTTGAGTTCCACATAAAAAGCTATTAAACCCCCCGAGGATCACGGACTCACCTGGACTACCAGAAGAGGGAGAAAATGACCGTTAAGATTGATAGCTCCGTCCAGAGCAAAAAGTTGGCGAACGACCGGACCGACCTCCACCTCCGTTAATTCTTGAATCCCCACATCCGGAGCAGATGCTTCTATCAAATCGGCGCCGGCATCGTTGCAGTCAATGCACAAAACGCCATCGGAGGAAGTGACGAGCCTTCCTGCCAACGGGTAGAAATGGACCAGGGCTTCCGAGAGGCTCTTCTTCAGAAGCTCCACCGCCGAAACGAATTGGTGATCATCGGCAAAGGGCATGTGGTATAGGAGACCCTTCTGAATGTAATCGCAGCAAATCATCTGTAAATCGGAAGGGCAGAGCTTGCATTGTTGGGGCTTCGATGGACGAGATGGGATTACTCTTGATTTTCTTTCCAAGCGGATTTCAACTGCGACAGTCGACATACCCAAAAGCTTGAAATCTTGCAACGATGAAGCGACTTTTGTAATTTGGATGAGAAATGCAGCCATTAAATAGGTGAAGCCAGTCTGCTCACGACCCCACGGGGATGGCACACGCAAAGAATATAATTATTCTGCAAACGAAGCGAAGGATGACAGGTTATTTGACAGTTCGCTGAGCATAAGAACCCAAATGATTATAAACCAGAACAACCGTCCCGAGAGATACTACACCTTTATTACTTTTTTTCTAATTAAAAAATTGATTAACTATACGGAAATTTAAGTAAACATTTGTCTTGTATTTTGGTTTTTAATTATTAACCTCGGTTTTGAGATGTGATAGTAAATCCTTAATTATTTAATTCTTAACACTGGTTTCTAGATTTTGAATAAATAGAGTTTTAAATTTACGTCTTAAAAGGCTTTTTAACTTTTTAAACTTCAACTTTTTCTGATGCACTAATCTCATTCATATTATTTTTATTTAGAATTATTTTCTATATTTTTTTATAAAGTTGTTTTTTATATTATCTTTATTATTTCATTATTTTTATAAAAGTAATTTTTTTAATTATTTATTTATTATTATTATTTTTAATAAAGATTTATTTCCCTACCATGAAAAGTAACTACAAACCAAATTGTTAAATGAATAATAAATTTAAAATATATATTTAACTACTCTCTGTTGGTTTAATTTTTTCATAGCATAGAATTGTATTCTAATGAGATATATCTAGTTAGTATAAGTTAAAGTCTAGTTCTTCAATCAAAATTGCAATTTAAACAATAAAAATTATAATTTCAACAACAAATCATTATATCTAAACTCACTAACAAAGTCCTACTGTAAAGCTTCAAAGGATTGGTCCAATCGATCCAAAAACCTTCGGCAAACGGGCTTTTCATAAATAAAAGATTTCTTTTTAGGGTTCGGAAGGGTATTTCTTATTTGAAGTCAAGAACTCAAATTTTGCTTTAGCCAACTCGAGGATTTCATGCATTTCATCCATCCATGTGGTAGCAAAATATCTTGATTTTAACTTACTCCCTAGATATATACCTAAACACTATCCATAATAACTTCTCTTATCTATTTATCCCTTGATATAAAAATCAATTTCTAATTATTATTAATAATGAATAAGGCCTCGTGGAAGTTTTACACGGTTATCAGCAAAATATATACCAATGTTTTAATATTATTTGAAATTATTTTGCCTCGTTCAACTCAGTTATAAAATGTATATTTTGAAGTACTATTTTGACCTTAGAATGAGATTATAGGGTATAGTTGAGAAAAAGACTTTGAAATGGTAGTTAGTGTAGAACATCATTACTAAAAATAATATTGTTGTAGGAATCTTCCACTTTCTCGCACGTTTAAGAGTCTTCATCATCGACAAAGTGAAGTTCAATATAATAAATAAAATGTAGAACTGAACCATCAATCGCTGGCTAAAATGAACCGCCTTTAGTTTGGAGAATCCAAAACAAATGTTTAATGAAAGCCGTCTCCATAACTTAATTGATTCTTAAATCCAACCTATGCTTAGATGGCAGGCTTCATAGTCCGTAGCTCTTCATGATATATTTAATCCTCTTGGGCCTTATATTTTATAAGTGTTGTTGAAAAGCCTTTCCCTCCCATGTACTAAAATATTCCATCCCATCCCATCCCATCCCATTGGTGTTCAAATTTAGTGAGCAGGTTCATGGAACTTATTTATCAATAATGGGTACACGTCCACCCATTATATGGAAAGTAGGTGTGTCCGGCTCATTGGACCAGCTCTTCCATGGAGTCAGTGCTCGCAGCATATTAAGACAAAATAGGGTAAAGAGAGACGTTTACATCAACCACGATTTAAGTCCTTGAAATACCACCCATTTGAGAAATGCAAAGGGCATTGGTAAGTTATGCTACCTGTACTCATTTTTATTATTTAATTTCCATGTTATTGGAAATGGAAAAGAAGATATGAAAAGGTAAAGTGTGCATTTAAAGAAGAAAAATAAATAAATATTAATATTAATTTTATATATTTTTTTTAATTTGGTCTAAGGGTTTTTATCATAAAGTGGAATATCTAAAGTGAAAAATGTATAGTTACAAAGAGAACTATTATTAATATGTATAAGTATAGAGAGGAAATATTTTAAACTTGTAAATATTGAAGGTTAGAAGATTTTCTATTTATCATTTTCTTCTTATAATAATATTAAATCCAAATATTATTTGTAAATTAAATTTATTAATCAATAAAAAAATTATAACATTGTATAACTTAAATTTTTTAAGGTTTAGATAATATAATGTGAAGCTAATTTCTTAATATAAATTTAGTTAAACTAAAATATATTTTTAATTATATTTATTTTTTAATTAATGTTGTTTATTATTGAGTTAATAGATAAATAACCTAATTATAAACTTCTTCACTTTAATAATTTTTTGTATTCATAAATCTTTTAAACCTAAAATTAACATACTATTTTTTGTGAATTTATAATAAAAAATATTAAAATTATTGAAACTTAATAAATTACTTTCAACATTCATTATAATCTATAAAACAATTTCATCTCTTCATAAACTGTTAACATATTATTATGCTTACTAAATTAATGAAACTTTTAGCCGTCCTTAAGTTATAATATTCTTTATATAATTAAAAATCTCAATATACTATTATCATTATTAAATTAATTAAACTTTTAACCTTTCCTAATTTATAATACTTTTTATATAATTAAAAATAAGCATACTAAAAACATTTTAAAATTAATAACATTTAATAATATAATTAAAAATACACATTCTAAAAACACTTTGAAATTAATAATATTTTATATTTTATATAATAATTTAATATAATTAAAAATAAAGAACACTTAAACCCAAGTACAATGCTCATTAATCTTTTTCATGGTATTTTAATTTTATTAAGAAAAACACGAGCATAAAAATTAAAACCTAAATATATAAAATAGGTTCAAAACATAAGATAAAAAAATTAATTTTAATAAAATACTAAATAACTTAATATCATTTAAATAATAAATAAGTTAATATTTATTTATTATTAATTTGTTTATCTATTTATATAAAAGTTAATACTAAATATTTACATTAGTTTTAAAAGCATAAGTCAAAATGGTTATAACATGTTCAAAGTTTCTAGCAAAGCATACGATAAAAATAGAGTTTATTGAAATATTTATTTTTATATTTTGGAATTTTGTATTGTTTATAGACAATATGGGAAAAATGTGAATTCATTATAATATTAATTTAGATTTTAGAAGATATATGGAAAAATATAGTCTTTATAGTATCAATTTTTGGTATATTTGAGAGGTATTTTGTTATTTTTATATATATTATTTAGTGGAATTTTAGAAAATATACAAGAAAAAAAACAAACAAACATTACAATATCAATTTTGATATATTTGGAAGGCCAAGAGTAGAGGATTGAAATTGATTTTCTTGATATTCTTTTGCTAAAAAATATTTAGATGCAATTAATATGTAAGGAAAAATACATAAGTTTACTTAAGTAAAACTATGGTTACCTTGCTCACAAATTTCTTTTGTATATTTATTGTTGCAAATATATTTTTCCACTTTTTTATAAATACTCTTGTTATTTCACTTTATAAATACAAAAAAATAGTCTTAGGACACCATCATGGTACTTTATACTTTTTCCTCTTTCGATGAACCCCTTGCGTTGCCTTTGGTTGAACCAAATTGCATCCTTTCTACTTAGTCTTAGGTTAGATAATCATTTCTCACTATGAAGTGATATATACTTATCCCTTAAGGAATGATGTGCCTTCACCTGACAAATATATAAAGATATAATACGTAAGTAAAAGATAATTTCATAAATGGTTTGAACTTGAGACCCACTACACTCTCATTTTACATCACCAAGTCCACCTTGATGCTAAAATTATAACCTCATCATTCCAAGGTAAAGTAGTGGAAGACCACTTTCTTGCCCACATGTTGATTTGTAGATTCAGCAATGTTTGACCAATGATTATTAAACTTCAATACTTTTGTAGATATCATGCCTGAGGATCATTCTTGCAAGATAAAGTAGTGATACACTGGTGTGCTAAGGGTTATTTCATCCTATAATTGGATTCTATGTCAAATAGAGCAATCTTCCTTTGTGATAAACATTAGTTGTTCAATTGCATTGGCCTTTTGTAAGGCCTCAACAACTGTACAGTGAACAACCAATACACTAAAAAGATATCTTATGTTCCTATATGGGTGTGAATGACTAACTTAACATAGAGCAATCTTCCTTTGTGATAGACATTGGTTGTTCAATTGCATTGGCCTTTTGTAAGGCCTTAACAATTGTTCAATGAACAACCAATACACTGAAACGATATCTTATGTTCCTATATGGGTGTGAATGCCTAACTTGCCTCTAGAATATTGGCATTATAATCCTTTATTGCTATAGGAAATGATTTAAGCAGGATTATTGTTTGTATGTTGAGAATATGGACTTACCATCTTTATGTGTGCTTAAATGAGGAAATACTCTAAGCAAGATTATTGTTTGTATGTTGAGAATATGGATTTACCATCTTTATGTGCATTGAGGTTGAGACTAGGAAAGGTTTTTTGAAGTAGTCATTTATTGTTTGTATGTTGAGAATATGGACTTACCATCTTTATGTGTGCTCAAATGAGAAAATACTCTAAGCAAAATTCTTGTTTGTATGTTGAGAATATGGATTTACCATCTTATCTTTATATGCATTATATGCATTATGGTTGAGACTATTAAAGTTGAGATTAGGGAAATTTTTTTGAAATAGTCACTTTTGAAAGTAATGACTTGCACATTATTTTTTATATAATATATGTTTCAAACATAACCTTTTACCTTTACATTATTGGAAGGTTAATACTTAGTTTTTTCTTTGATAAAAATGTTAAAAACAAACACATTTATTGAAATACTTTTACCTGTAAAATGAAAATTGAAAATAATTTTAATAAAAATCCAAAACTCAATTGGAAATAGATCTCATTTTAAAAACAATGTTAGGTGAAAGACTTCAAACACTAAAAAAAACATTGCACAAACACATTGCAAAGAAGAATCTTCTCTTATACAAATATAAAAATAAAACTTTATGGTGTTAACCTTATCAAGTGCCATGCATGATCTCATTTATTATTAATTATTCTAAGTTATTCTAAGTTACTAGTAACGGTCCAATGATATTGTGAATAGAAAATTGATATTTATATACAAAACTTTGGTTGGTGAATAGGTAAAGTGATTCATATTGAGAAACTTTGGATGCTCCTAACATCATTTCATATTACCTTGTACCCAATGCATTGAACCTGTGGCCTCTTATCTCTAAGAATCCTAGTTGAGTCAAAGATTTTCCACTTATGTAAAGTGTGATAGTGAGGATTGTTGAGATTCAATAAATTAATTTGGTATTACCAGATTTGTGGCATTACCTTTTGATAGTAAGGATTGTTGACATGAAATAAATAAATTTAATATTACAAGAATTGTGGCATTACCCTATTTGACCTTAGTGTTTTCTCTAAAAACATGAAGCACACATAATCAGCTTCTCCAAAAACATGAAGCACACATGAGCTCCTAGGACCCTATCACTAAGGTGGGGGCCATGTCGGGCTTAACCCTATGAGGCTGACTCGAAAGCGAGCTCGGAAGTGTAAATGTCGCGCTGATGTCGTTTTAATGTTTATTTCGAAGGCTCGTGTTTTATTTATGTTTTGTTTTCTTATTAAATGTGTTAAAGGATATTTTTAATTTAAGTGTTACCACTTTAACTTTGGTGCATATTTTAATTATGTTTTGCGTTTGTTTATTATATTCTTATTTTCTAATTTTTTAGAAAGTGATTTTTTTTTAAATTTAAATTAAATCTGGTATAAAAGTAATATTTTTTTTTTAATTTAAATTAAATCTTGTATATAAGTAATAATTGTGTTTTTATACTGATGATGATAGTCTTTAACGTTTACTGAGACCAATCTTGGCCAATCTTGGTCTATCGGACCTTAAGAAGATAGAAATTATTTGGTTTTCTTTAAAATACTATTTCTATGCTCAAAGAGCTTACAGAGGAGTGTCGCTCACTCGCTATAGTTTTGAGGATCTAAAAGGTTAGAAAGGTTAGTGTTGGAGCAAAGATGTTGAAATTGAGATCTAATATGAGTGAAAGCCGAGCAATCTAAGAGAAAGTGATTTTCAACTTCCACGCTCATAGAATCACATAGATGACAAATTCTTTCAACCCTAGGCGTTTTAGGGGTTGTCCAACGCCCAATTTCACTGTGAAGCTCATGAGAGTTCGTTCTTATCTTAGCAATATTAATTTTCTTCTTTGAATTTGTTAAGATAGAAAGATAATTTTGATCCTCGAGATTAGGGTTAATGATCTCTTTGTAATATGGAAGCTTTCTTTTCACCTCTAATTCTTCTTTGCACCACATTTTCTTTTTGAAGGTAGAAGTAATAATGTAAATAATGTTATCAATATTTTGTAGAGTGGTAGTTTCATTAATCCCCCAATAATTTAACTGGAAGCCATGGGATCTTTAAGCCATCCTTGCTTGAGGCGCAGGTGATTTTTGCTGGAGTTGAGAGCGATTTTAAGAAGTCGGTTGTCTCCTAAATTGTTTAATTTGTTCTTGTACATTAGATATCTAATCATACCCATGCTTTCAATGGGTAAGAGCCCTACTTCTAAGAGAAAAATAGGATAGGGCGTGTTGCTCTTAATTTTCAGATTATAAGTAATAATCGTTTATGTATTTGCTCAATTCTTCTCCAAAAACCTCTAGAAATGTTGCATCCCCGGGATTCACAGCCATATAGAATAACAGGAGTGACGAGCATTTTAAAGAGGAACTTGTTTTTGTCCCACATCACAAGGTCTGTCGATGTAATGTACCCCGAGGCTATCAAAGGGTCTTAGGGGCATATCATTATCTCTCTAGGGCTAATTAGAATATTTTAGCACAACAGAATAATTTTATAAATATTTAATTTAATTTCTACAATTTAATTATGACAAAATAGTGATAATTCCAAATAAATTAAAATAAAATTCATAACTGATCAAACAAATTGAACCAAGGTTAGGAAATATTATCCAACATCATTATACATCCATTCCAAGCCATAACACAAGCTACTTGCACCTAAAAAGGTCATTTTTCACTTAATCATGATTAACTAGTAATTAGTGTACTAATTACGACACTTAGCGCATGATTGATGACACTTAACATAAATTCATTTGTTTATCACCTAATCATAATTTATCAATAAAAATGGATAATTAACACCTAATATCATGTAAATAGGGCCTAATTATCATTTTCCAATTAATTAAACAAAACAATTACAAAAATGATTCCACAAGACTAGTTAACTAATATTTAACACAAACAACTAGTATTGCACGAATTCAACATACAACCATGCCAATGAACCAAAACGTGAACCTACAACCATTATACATATATTTAAGTATGCGCATACAACTAAATAAAGTTGCATTTGCAGGTCAGATCCTTTCACATAAATGATGATTCTTTGAAGCTAAATCAGTGCAACTAGTTAATAAACACTACTAGGAATTTAACCCAATCAATTGTACTGAGTTCCAGAGCACATAGAGGAAAGGTTAAATATCTGGAAAATAGAATTATAAATAAAATTAAAGTACACAAAAAAAACATATGGATCCACATTCCAAAAATTACGAAAACATAGATTCAATCTACAAACTAGTTACCAATTTCCACCAATTTGAAGCTAGTTTCCGTTTATAATTCCCAAATGCAAAAAAATAAGAAAGTATTGACTACTGTAGCTCATGGAAACCATATCAAAGGTCCACTACATCCAAATAGTTTTATCTTCCCGCTCATAAACAATCCTCTTATTAATTCATCAAACTAGCTAAATCTACTTCTCCAAATTGGCTAGAAATTAAAGAATCAAGTAAGATAAATGCATTTAAACAATTTGCAGATTCATTCGGAAGCCATTCCAACTCTAAATACCATTTATTATCAGTCTTATCAGAGGTATAACTCATGTAAAAATTTATTCAAACAATTCTCATGTAAATTCATAAATCCATTTAAAACAATTATTTCGAAGGAGCTAGTGAATGGAAACAAAACTAGGATTTTGATAAGAAAATATAGAACCATATAGGAACTCTTCCACACATATATTCATACATTTCAAGTGTAATTATCATATCTAATATCAGTTATCTCACGCAAACATTTTCTCAAACATTTCACATGCCAAGTCTCGAAACTACAGAAAACAACCCAACCAGTGAACTAGTTTTCGAATAGAGGCTAGAGACACTATAGGGTGTTTCCAATAATTCCTAAGCTATTGCACAATAAAAGCACACATAATATAAATATCAGAGGCACAATTATCAGATCTTTAGAAGAGGTTCCAAATAAACATTTTTCTCAAGCACTTGCTCACAAAATACCAAAAACTAGTTAGCTATTTTTCCCAAAAACTAGTAGCATAATGTAACTAAAATCTATGAGAGATTTCTTCCATAGTTAGCTAATATATTTTCTCATACATTTCATGTGAAACCATATAAGAATCATATCAAATCCAAGTAATTCAAATAAACATGAAATAAATTACTTATCTTGCAAAATACGCAGCTGGAATCGACCATGCCACGTTCCACCTAGTTGTAGACACAATGCAAGCCAAAAATTACTTTACAATGGTCAACCCCGAGCCGGAACCATGATTCCACAAGAAAGAGTGCACTCAACCAAAAAATCCATCTAACATTGGTCCAACCACAATCTAATGACAAGTGGATTCCACATCACTTCCAATCCAGAATCTCCAGTGGCAATTCCAGGACAAATTTTTCAAGAGAAATCAGTCCAATCACAACCCAATGGAAAGTATCCCTCGAATTCCACTCCAAGGAAATTATAGTGGCTCTAGGACAAAAGATTCAGAAATATATCAGTTCAACCTCAAATCCAATAGCAAGTGGATTCCACATCACTTCCAATCCAGGATCTCCAAAGGCAACTCCAGGAGAAAACAGTGGCAATTCCAGAGTAACTCAACTTGGGAATAGGCTCAGCAAGGGAGCACCAACCAACAGAAAATCATGTCAAGAGATATCAAAACCAATCACACCAGTACCATAGAAAAATCAAGAGACAAGAGCATGTATAACCCACAAGAGAGACTAGATCCCATTCACCCAAATCACATTTCCTAATAGCAATTCGAATTGGGGGAAGAGAGGGAGACACAAGGGAGGAGTTACATTCCAAAATTAGAAAAATGGCAGTTACACTTTTCAAGAGGGTGAATTAGAGGGGAGATGAAGATTCCTCATCAAGGTAGGAGTTACAAATTTTCATGAGGGGCACAGAAGGTGAGGGAAAAAATCTAACTCCAAATAAAATTAATCCTGGAATAAAATAAAATCCAAGGGGTAGCAAAACACATGAGGGTGCATAAATCGGGAGGGTCCACCAAGTACACAAGAAGGGTGTATCACATCCTCATAGGTCAAAACAAAAGGTAACACTTTTCCCACAACCCTTTGCTCGTAACATCATGGTTCCTCATACTCTTTTACGTGGCATCGGTCGATCCGATTATTTTATTTTATTAATTAATAATTTTCAGCATAATAAAAATAATAATAATGTGCAAACCATAGTCTCGACACCTTGTACCATAATAACAACAATAATATGTCAAGGGGATAAACTAGAGGATCATTACAACCGATTTATAGTTGTTTTCAAGGTCGAAGTAGTCTTTCCACCCTCCATTTATCCTCTTCTCGATGCTATAGTTCCAGTTGAGCTTGTGATGAAATTCAATTCCTAAGTACTTATAGGAGGTTACTTCCTCTAAGATTCTATTGTCATAAGTACCTTTATTGGACTTGATAATCATAACTTTTGTCTTGTCATTGTTAACGGTCATGCCCATATTGGTGCAGAAACCTTTGAGAATTCACAATTGCTTCTCAAGATCATAAGGGCACCTAGACATGCGAATGATATCGTCAACATAGAGAAGAAGCATGATGACTATTCCTGCCAAGGCCGTGCCTGCACAACTTGCCTTTTGTAGACATTATTCAAGCTTATCGATGTAAATGCCAAAAAGGGTAGGGGAAAGGGGACACCCTTTCTTAACTCCAATATTACAATTAATATCTTGAGACCATCCTTTAGTGCTTTTGAATTTGGAAATGAAATTCTAATATAACCTTATAGTCGCAACTCTCAACTCGAGAGGAACTTTTAGCTCTTCTAATATATTCCAAAGGTTATATCTAGGAACCATATCAAAAGCTTTATGAAATTCCACGAAACAATAAAAAATATTGGATTTATTATTACAACACTCCTCTACGATGATCCTAAGCGTAATGACGTGGTCAGTGGTTGAATGATTCTTTCTGAATCCCACTTGGCCTTTAGCCCTCTTTCCTTCATTTTCTAGCCATATGCTAACCTTGTTTTCAAGGATAATGCCATATAACTTGGCTAAGAGAGGGTGAATCATAATTGTTTGGTAATTAAAGGGGTTATCTTTATCTCCACTTTTAAAAATAGGAACTATAAGGATCCGAGTCCAAAGCTTAAATTATACAAAAATATAACTACATATTTATTTAAAATTTTCAAAATATGTTTATAACATATTAAGAAAAAATATGTTATAAATTATTAATATTGAAAATAGAAAGTTTTTTTTTTCAGTTTTAAAATTGATTGGTATTAGATTTAACTACATACAACTTGATTTTTTGTTACACAATTACCAATACTTCGCAAGATATTTAATCATGATAATATCAATGTTACATGAGGAGGTTTTGGCAATGTTGAGAGTATGGATTGCATTTTTATATTCCAAAGAAAATACGTATTTTCAACGTTTAATTGGTTGAGAGATGAAAGGTATAAATTTAGTGCATACAACAATTAATCGGGTATGTACACATATATTGGAGGACTTACATATATTTATAAAAAAGTTTACCGAACACCGATTTCTTTACGTCTGTTTTTTAATTTTAACCAAATTTCGAGATGTACAAAATTTTGTCTATGCTCACTATTTTAAGTTTTCCAATATTCCAATTTGTTTATGTTCATGTGGTTGGTTAAGGGATTTAGGGTTTTATTGTCGATCCAATGATAAGCTTCTTGGTAATGAAAAAATCCAATTTGTTTATGTTCATGTGATTGATTGAAGAATTTAGGGTCTTATTGTCGAGCCAACGATAAGATTCTTGGTAATGGAAAACATATTTAATGCAGACATTAAAAGCTTGAAATCTTATTTAGGGCGAGCTTTGACCAACCTTCATGGCCACCACCTTCACCACCTTTTGTTCTCACCTCCTTCACTCTTCACCACCTACCAACTGTGCTCATTGCCTTCACCCTGTATTACTCATGTGCCGACCACTCATTTCTTTGCAAGTAGTCTAAATATTCTATGTTTTCAACTATTTTGTTTAGAATACTGTTGGAAATCTTAAAAATTCTTAGAATTATCAATATCACTTATGGAAATTGCATAATGTGACTATCACAAAGGTTTTTGAAGGTGCTGAATCTATTTATGCATTCAAAAACACAATTTGAACACTTCAAAATTTGGATTTCACCAAAAAAATTATGATATTCTGACAAAAACTACCAAAAAAAAAAATAGAATAGATAGACTGCTCCATTTCTTTGCGTCATTTACAAACTTCTTTGTAATGAAACAAATTTCAAAGCAGACATTAAAATCTTGACATCTTATTTAGGGCAGGCTTCTGGCCAACCTTCACCACCTTCTTCTCTCACCTCCTTCATTCTTCACCACATTCATTGCCATCTGTTCTCATCGCCTCCACCCTGTTGCTATCTGTTCTCACTGCATTCACCATGTTTCATATAGTGTTTCATTTATTTTGTTGGCCTGTGAAACAAAAAAATGATATTAGGAGATGCTCCCAAAATCTGAAGGAAATACAAACATGAGGACTTTTGATTTTGCAAATGTGGATTGTTGATATTGATGAGCTACATGACACTTACCCGGAATTATTGTTACCTCTAATAGAATCAGATAGTAGTCACTAAACCACTGCATCTGACTCCTCATTGCATTATGTTGTCTTCTTCATATCCATAGTGAACTTTATCAATGAATATGATTCGTCTTCCTCCCTAAGGTTTTTGGTGCGTATAGTAGAAAGGGAAAGCACATGTTTTGCAAGAGCGACAGGTAATGCTACTTTGAAGCTTTGCATAATTTGAAAGAAGAAAGGCAAATATTATAAATTTCCCCACATCATAACATAGCTCATAATTAGTTCAATCTGATTTCTTTTGCATCCATGGAATTTTGTTGAATTCAAGGACTAGATTGGAACTCCGAATCATAATGATCCCTTTCTCTCTTAGAAGTTTGATCGAGACATGTAATAATATATATATATATATATATATATATATATATATATATATATAACGTGTTTCTAATACTGAAACTCCTTCCTACAAAGTATTGGCATCGAATACATCTCTCAATCAGCACAGGAGGGGTCAGAATAGATTTCCCTGTAGATTTAATAACAACGATGGGCATGATATATTTGTTTGCATATGAACACAACCTATCCAAAAAAGTTCAAGATATAATACGCTAGTGTTTCGCTATCAACCGATATACTTGTTGCTCCAGACAGGTCAGGAAGGTTAATAACCAAATTTGTAAAATATATATGTCCAGTCTCTATGACATACTCAGAATAATGTACAAGCATTTATCGCGGAAGTGCAGAGTGATAATAGATATCTAGGATTGGATATAAATGTTCAAAGCTCATAAAAAGCCTAGTTATCAATATAATGTGTACCACAGACTTGCTTATATCATGATTGTGAATAAAAGAGAAATTACCCAAACAAAAAGGTTGTAGAAAAAGAGTTGCTTTCCATGAAACAAGAGAACATGAACCACTGTTATAGTTGCACAAGGAACCTAATAGGTCATACCTTGTAGAAAATAATGTACTAATATCCAATGGGCCTTTTTGTTCATAATTATTCAGGGCTTGAACATACCATCCCCTCCATTGAAGCTCTAAAGCCTTCACATTATAAAAAAATGGGCCAGATGATATCTTGAGTTCGTAGCAGGAAGTTGTCTGGCCACAACAGGAAGTTGGTTCACTTTGCAATTCAAAGCATATTCCCAAGTGGATTCCATGCATATCTTGAATCCGCAGTAGGAAGTTAGCTGCAGTATGAAGTTGGTTTTCTTTGTAGCTCAAAGCATATGCCCAGGTGGATTCCATGCAACCACCTTCATGACTAATGGATCATCTAGATGTTGGAAATATTAATTATGAGCGGATTGCGTATCTAGCTCGCGCCGGATCTGTCAATCACTTTTTCAACCAATTTGACAGTCTACAATGACAGTCAATCTGTTGGGATATGGAGTTCACGTCTCATTATATTTAACTGGATGTAGAGTAGTTCATAAGTCAAGTTCTTAGGTAGATGTCACTCAACCATTTCATGGTTTTTGTATTTAACATTGAAAAACAGAGTCATTTTATGATGGGAGAAGAAGTGCAAGAAGAAGAAGGTTGAAGCCCAAGTAAGGTTTTAGCAATCCATGAAATTCTGAGAGTTCAATCTCGTGAAAATCATTTTGTTCAAGCTTGGGAGCATAAGCTCTGTGTAAAATCCAATTGCAGTTATTTTGGTCCAATAATATATATTTGCATTTGTCATGGCATAATATATTTTTTTCATGTCGCACATATTTTTTCCTAGAGTATGAATGTTCAAATGTTTTTCTTCATAAAGAATGACAAATATTATTGTTAAAGTTTAAATTTGACTATGACATGAAAAGTGAAAGATTGCTAAATCACCCGCACAAATTTAGGATAGTGTCCTAAAATATCGCACATGAAGCTCTAGGTTCTAAGTTATTGGGTTCATAAAATTTCTCAAGAAAAGTATTTTATCTTTGTAAAAGTGCACAGTAAATATCCTTTGTTACAAAGGGTGAAATAATACTTTGTTAAAAGTTAAAGTTATTGTGCGAAGTTTCGTTAAAAAGGGTATTTGTAGAAATATTTTCGCAGTAAACATCAACCTACGCAGTAAATAGAGCACAATAATTTTTCGTAGTAATCATAACATTCTATCCATAACTAGCACATATCCTATTTCATTAGTAACAATGCCCAATGATGTTTTTAAGATGTTTTTATTGTAAAAAGATCATTTTTTTGATTGGTTAAAATTCTCCACATGGTTGATGAAATAATAGTTTTTTATTGTGAAGATGGTGAGTGAATCAACTAATTGCAAAAGTATGTGTTCAGAAAAATTTTAATGGGGACCATTTCTCGACAAATCGAGACATTTTCCGTCAAAAAGAAGAGTTAACGCGGGTTCAACATGAGTTAGGCAACTACGAAGGTGGGTGTAAGAGTATCGAAACTCTAAATTACATTCAATAACCAACCTATTCCATGAGTGAAACCTGCAAGTAAAATAGTTTTTAATTTCTAAGTATTTAAGAAAATGGTGGTGCAATTATGTGATAGGAGTGGTGGAGCATCCATTCCTAAGCATGATATGACTGGTAATAAACTAAGAAACTTATCCTAAATTGAAATTGGATGAGAATTCATACCCAATCACCCATTTAGCATGTAACGAAAAAATAATTCAGGGAATAAATTAAACCGATAATGATTTTCAAAAATCAAAGTGTTTGAATCACCGATCTAGCGGGAAACTTAAAAAAAAATTCATGGAAGAAATAATATTGAGAATGTTTTTTGAAAATCCTTTATTTGGCGGTGATATTTGGCATGGTGATGAAAGAACGAAAACATGCCACTGTATCCGTCCTTACCTTTGGCCATCAAGACGACTCACAGCATAGACAATTCTTGAAAATTCATTGAAGCAAAAAATTATTTTGGAAATTTGATTGTGTTGAAGGTATGTCGTGCAAGCTAGAAAATTCACCTGAATTCTGAATTTAACAGTGATTATATAAAATGATTGGTTGACTCTCTAAATTTCTGGAAATGATTTTTTTATGAAATGAAATGATAATGGTCAAGTGCGTAAATCATCCACATGCAAGCTGATTCTTCCAGAAATTATTTATCCCTCAGAGGAGAGAATTTTTTTTATCCTGAGTCTACTTAAGCCCTATTTTTCAACACTAGCGAGCATTTTTCCGGGAAGGTGAAAAACAAGCCAAATTTCTGTTTTGGTAGGAGAATATCTCCATTACCGGAGTCTCTTTTTCCAAAAGGAGTCAATGGTCAAGTGAGTAAATCATCCACCTACAAACTTATGCTCCCATGATTTTTTTATCCCTCAAATATGAGAAATGGCGGGCATTCTCCCAAGGCCATTTAGGCCAGTTTTAGATGCAAAACAAGCTGAGTGGTTGTTTTGGAAGACCAATATTATATTCACCATAGTCTTGTTTTAAAACCTGAGCCAATGGTCAAATTCATAAATCATCCACCTGCAAGATGATACTTTCCTAATTATCCCTCACAGGTGAGAAATGGTGGGAACTTACCCAAGGCTGCTTAAGCCCTTTTTTTCAGCACTTAACCAATTTTTCCAATGGTGAGCATTTTTCTAGGAGGGTGCAAAACCAACAGAATGGTTGTTTTGGCAGGAAAATATCTCCATGACAAGAGGCTTTTTAAAAAAAAATGAGTCAATGGTCAATCGAATAACTCCACCTACAAATGTATTCTCTTAGAAATGTTTTATCCAACACAGGTGAGAAATGGTGGTCATTTTCTTTAGGCCATTTAGGCCAGTTTTAGGTGCAAAACAGGTTGAGCGTCTGTTTTGGCAGGCCAATATATTCTTGACCATAATGGTCAAGTGTATAAATCATCCACTTGAAAGCTTATGATTTCCCAAAAAACTTATCCCTCACAGGTGAGAAACGGTGGGAATTTACCCAAGGCTACTTAAGCCCCATTTTTCAACACTTAACCAATTTTTCCAATGCCGAGCATTTGTCTGGGAGGGTGCAAAAAAGGATGAATGGTTGTTTTGGAAGGAAAATATCTCCATGAACAAAGTCTTTTTTTACAAAATGAGTCAATATTAAATTGAATAAATCATCCACCAACAAACTTATGTTCTCATAATTTTCTTATCCCTGAAATATGAGAAATGGCGGGCATTTTTCTAAGGCCATTTAGGCCAGTTTTAGGTGCAAAACAGGCTGAGTGGTTGTTTTGGAAGGCCAATATTTTATTTACCATAGACTTTGTTTCAAACCTGATCCAGTGTTCAAGTGCATAAATCATCCACCTACAAGCTTATGCTTTACTAAAAAACCTTTCCCTGGTAGATGGGAAATGGTGGGAATTTTCCCAATGCTACTCAAGCCATTTTTTTCAATACGTAACCAAATTTTCCAATGGCGAGCATTTTTCTTTGAGGGTGTAAAATAAGATGAATGGTTGTTTTGGCAGGAAAATATCTCCTTTACCAGATACTTTGTTTGAAAACTAAAAAAATGGTAATGTGAATAAATCATCCACCTACAAACTTATGCTCTCATAAAAAAATTATCTTTCAAAGGTGAAAAATGGTGGGCATTTTCCTAATGCCATTTAGGCCAGTTTTAGGTGAAAAACAGCCTGAGTGGATGTTTTGGCAGGCCAATATTTTGTTGACCATAAACTTGTTTTCAAAACTAATCCAATGGTCAACTTCATAAATCATCCACCTACAAGTTGATGCTTTCCTAAAAAACATTTCCCTTACAGATGAGAAATGGTGGGAATTTTTCCAATGCTACTCAAGCCATTTTTTTCAATACTTAACAAATTTTTCCAATGGTGAGCATTTTTCTTTGAGGGTGCAAAACAAGATGAATGGTCTTCTTGGCAGGAACATATCTCCTTAACTAGAGACTTTGTTTAGAATATCAGCCAATGATAAAGTTAATAAATCATCCACCAACAAACGTATGCTCTCATAAAAAAATTATCCCTCAAAGGTGAAAAATGGCGGGCATTTTCCTAAGGCCATTTAGGCCATTTTTAGGTGCAAAACAGGCTGAGTGGCTGCTTTGGCAGGCCAATATTTTATTGACTAGAGACTTGTTTTCAAAATGGATCCAGTGGTAAACTGCATAAATAATCCACCTAAAAGCTTATGCTTTCCTAAAACAAATTCCCTCATATAATGGTGGGCATTTTCCCAATGCTACTCAAACCCTTTTTTTCAATACTTAACCAATTTTGCCAATCGCAAGCATTTTTCTTTGAGGGTGCAAAACAAGATGAATGGTCGTTTTGGTAGGAAAATATCTCATTTACCAAAGACTTTGTTTCAAAACTCAACCAATGGTAAAGTTAATAAATCATCCACCTACAAACTTATGCTCTCATAAAAACATTATCCCTCAAAGGTGAAAAATGGTGGGCATTTTCCTAAGGCCATTTAGGCCATTTTTAGGTGCAAAAAAGGTTGAGTGGTTGCTTTGGCAAGCCAATATTTTATTGACCAAAGACTTGTTTTCAAAACTGATCCAGTGGTAAACTGCATAAATCATCCACCTACAAACTCATACTTTCCTAAAAAACCATTTCCCTCACAGATGAGAAATGGTTGGCATTTTCCAAATGCTACTCAAGCCATTGTTTTCAATACTTAACCATTTTTTCCAATGGCGAGCATTTTTCTTTGAGGGTGCAAAACAAGATGAATGACCATTTTGGCGGGAAAATGTCTCCTTGACTAGATACTTTGTTTCAAAAATCAGCCAATGGTAAATTTAATAAATCATCCACCTATAAACTTATGCTCTCATAAAAAAATTATCCCTCAAAGGTGAAAAATGATGGGCATTTTCCTAAGGCCATTTAGGCCAGTTTTAGGTGCAAAACAGGCTAAGTGGCTGTTTTGGAAGGCCAATATTTTATTGACCATAGACTTTGTTTCAAAACTGATCTAGTGGTCAAGTGTATAAATCATCCACTTGTAAGCTGATGCTTTCCTAAAAAACATTTCCCTTACAAATGAGAAATGGTGGGCATTTTCCCAATGCCACTCGAGCCATTTTTTTCAATACTTAACCAATTTTGCCAATGGTGAGCATTTTTCTTTAAGGGTGCAAAACAAGATGAATGGTTGTTTTGGCAGGAAAATATCTCCTTTACCAAAGACTTTGTTTAAAAAATAATTCAATTTTCAAGGGAATAAATCATCCACCTACCAACGTATTCCCTTATAATTTTTTTATCCATCAAATGTGAGAAATGGCAGGCATTTTCCTAAGGCCATTTAGTCCAGTTTTAGATGAAAAACAGCCTGAGTTCCTGTTTTGGCGGGCCAATATTTTCTTTACCAGAGACCCTTTTTCAAAAATGAGCCAGTGGTCATGTTCATAATGTGAAATTGCCCACATAAGATCCAAAGAGATGATGTAAACCTCACTATGAAAGAATTTAGGAAGAAGAGAGAAGCAATAGAACATAGATCCAATAGAGGCAGAATAATTACACACATTGCATTAATCAGAATAGTAACCGGGTAAATATACAATGCTGAGTATGAGGATTCGAATTCACTAGGTGTAATTCGAATTATCCTTCATGCACAGATCCATAATCAGTGGAGAGTCATCAGTGCCAAACTAGGAGTCTATCTCATCATCGGTGAAGTCATCAATGCACAAGTAGTGATCAACCGGGAGTCAAACTGAGTCTAACTGAGTGTGGTTGGTGTAACTGGCACATGGAAGCACTGATATAGTGAAGGAGACTCAGTGGGGGGCGCTCATGGAGCTAACTGGAGTCAAAACAGTCTATCTAGTCACACTGGAGGTCCAAAAGAGTGATAAGGTCAGTTAGGAGTCAGTTAATCCTTAAATCAAGGAAGAACTGAAGATAACTGAACTAAACTGGACTGGTAGGTGAAGAAGGGCGCCCTTATCATGCAATAACTGAAAAGAGGGCGCACTAAGCTCTAGGAGAGCTAAGACTGATCCGAGAGAAGCTCCTGGGGCTAGTTTGGCAAGGGCTAGGTGCTGGTGCTGCAAACCCTAATTGCATGCAAAACCCTAATTGCATGCAAAACCCTAATTTTGCATGCAGGACTGAAAATGTCAGAAATGTTAGAAGGACTAGGATGGAGTATAGGAATATCCTAACACCCCCCCTTAATCCATCCTGGGCCCTGGTAACTAGGACCAAAGGTCACCCATACAATCAATGAAATGATAAAACCTCAAATTTTCTTTTTCCTTTTTTTTGTTTTTATATTTTTGAATAACTCAAGGAGCCATTACTCTAAGCCGAAAAGAAGCAAGCTTTCATCAATGAAAACTTTGCAAAGAGACTTGGTAAGCTAATCCTCTGTAAAGTGCGAATGCAAGTGCTAGAGAATGTGTTGAATGTAGCAAGTCTTTCGGGAACCTTTTCTGTCACTGGAGCGAATGTATCATGATGAGTTTTCCCAAGGAATGGAAGAGTAAACCCCATCATCATGCTGAATCTCTCATGGAGAGGTGGATGGCATAATGCAAGGTTAGCATGCTGCTGAAGTCTAGTAGTTCTGTAAGCAAATACATCATCAACTGTGTTCTTAGTAGTAGCAAGGACTGTGTGAGAACATATTTCTCTTGAATCTGGACTAAGAATAGGGGTTGGCTCTGAATCTTCTTGAACTATGATCTCAACATCAAAATCTTGATCTTCTTCCTCACTAGAATAGGAGTCACTGGAAGAGAAGTCACTGTGATCCTCATCAAAATCTGAAGGGATAGTTGGAGAGAAGGGCATGAAGTGGGAGAACTCATATGCCTTTGAGGCATGATTAGCAATCCCATTCGCTATAACCTTTCCAGTGGAGATTTCTGTAATCTCTACTGTGTCTGGACCAAAAATCACTTGTTTTGGAGATCCTGTATGAGTCATTTGATATACTGATAACAAATTAGCTGTAAGAGAAGGAACAAATAAGACATTTTTGAACTTACCATGCTCCATATGAACTGTACCCAAACCTTTGGCAGAAATATGAGAGTTGTCTCCCATGTGAATGGTAGGCCCATCTTGGAGATCCAAAGAGGAGAAGGATTCTTCTTGTGCCATCATGTGGTTGGAAGCTCCAGAATCTATGAGGAGAGCTTTTGTCTTTGAAAAACCAGCCATCAATGCATGACAATCATCAGATCCACTTCCAGAATCAGACATCTTTGCTTCTTTTGGAACAACAATTTGGTTTTGTTCAAGAAGCTTGGTTAGAAGATCAATCTTCTTATGCATGCAGACATGCTCAGGATGGTTTCCTCTCTTGCAATAGGTACAATTTGGTCTCTTTTGTTTGTCATTCTTGGATCTTGAAGGTTTCTTTCCTTTGCCTTTTTGTCCCCCTTTATCATTCGCTCCACTTGATTCACCAGCCAAAAGAGCTAGATCTCTGGAGGTTTTGATGGCACCCATTTGAAACAGTTTGTTCTCTTCTTGAGTGAGAGCCTCAATGAAGTTACTTAAGGTGGGAAACTTCCATCCAGGGATGGACATTCGAACAGAATGAAAGGTAGATACAAAGACAGAAAATTGAGATCCAAGTTTGCTCAATATAGAGAGTATCAATTGCTCATCACTTTTAGTGATGCCACATTGCTTGCAATGCAAAACCAAATTCTGAAATTTGGAGAAGAAATCTTGAATGCTCTCGAAATTGCTAGGTTGAAGGGCAACCAATTCATTCTCAAGAATGTAGCCTCTCAGTTCGTCTTGTTTGCCAAAAAGACTCCTCAATTTTATCCATAAATCATATGGAGACTTCAATCCATCAGCATGAAACAATAGATCATCAGAAATATGAAGGCATATGAATCCAAAGGCTTCATCCATTTTGTTTAGGTGCTTGACTCTCTTTTCAGCTTGATGTGGTATGGCATCTTTTTCTTCAACTATTCTAGTAAACCCTCTTGATTGCAAGAGTATTATCATCTTCCTCTTCCATTCGAAATAATTGAAAGGAGTGAGAAGTATAGAGGAAGGATCATTCGAATTGCTCATCTTGATTGCTTGAACAAGTGCAAAATAGAAGCTACTGAATCTGCTGCTGCAACTGCTGGAACTTCAAAATACCTGCAAAAAACTCTCAAGAATGGAGGTAGAATATACTCTCAAGGCTCTGATACCATGTGAAATTGCCCACATAAGATCCAAAGAGATGATGTAAACCTCACTATGAAAGAATTTAGGAAGAAGAGAGAAGCAATAGAACATAGATCCAATAGAGGCAAAATAATTACACACATTGCATTAATCAGAATAGTAACCGGGTAAATATACAATGCTGAGTATGAGGATTCGAATTCACTAGGTGTAATTCGAATTATCCTTCATACACAGATCCATAATCAGTGGAGAGTCATCAGTGCCAAACTAGGAGTCTATCTCATCATCGGTGAAGTCATCAATGCACAAGTAGTGATCAACCGGGAGTCAAACTGAGTCTAACTGAGTGTGGTTGGTGTAACTGGCACATGGAAGCACTGATATAGTGAAGGAGACTCAGTGGGGGGCGCTCATGGAGCTAACTGGAGTCAAAACAGTCTATCTAGTCACACTGGAGGTCCAAAAGAGTGATAAGGTCAGTTAGGAGTCAGTTAATCCTTAAATCAAGGAAGAACTGAAGATAACTGAACTAAACTGGACTGGTAGGTGAAGAAGGGCGCCCTTATCATGCAATAACTGAAAAGAGGGCGCACTAAGCTCTAGGAGAGCTAAGACTGATCCGAGAGAAGCTCCTGGGGCTAGTTTGGCAAGGGCTAGGTGCTGGTGCTGCAAACCCTAATTGCATGCAAACCCTAATTGCATGCAAAACCCTAATTGCATGCAAAACCCTAATTTTGCATGCAGGACTGAAAATGTCAGAAATGTTAGAAGGAATAGGATGGAGTATAGGAATATCCTAACACATAAGTCATCCAATTGCAATCTGATGCTTTCCTAAAAAAATTATCGCTCACAACTAGGGAAAGGTGGGAATTTTCCCAAGCCTACATAATCCTTTTTTTTCAATACTTAACAAATTTTCCAATGGCGAACATGGTTCTTTTAGGGTGCAAAACAAAATGAATGGTTTTTTTGGCAGGAAAATATCTCCTTTACCAGAGACTTTGTTTTAAAATTAAGTCAATTTTCAAGGGAATAAATCATCCACCTACAAACTTATTCTCTCAGAAATTTTGTATCCATAAAATGTGAGAAATGGCGGGCATTTTCCTAAGGCCATTTAGGCCAGTTTTAGATGCAAAACAGGCTGAGTGGCTATTTTGGCAGGCCAATATTTTCTTTATTAGAGACCATTTTTCATAAATGAGCCATTGGTCATGTTCATAAGTCATCCACCTACAATCTGATGCTTTCCTGAAAATATTATCCCTCACAGGTGGGAAATGGTGGGCATTTTCCCAAGCCTACTTAAGCCCTTTTTTCAATACTTAACAATTTTTCCAATGGTGAGCATGATTCTTTTAGGGTGCAAAACAAGGTGAATGGTGGTTTTGGCAGGAAAATATCTCCTTTACCAGAGACTTTGTTTCAAAAATAAGTCAATGATAAAGGGAATAAATCATCCACCTTCCAACTTATTCCCTCATAATTTTTTTATCCATCAAATGTGAGAAATGGCGGGCATTTTCCTAAGGCCATTTAGGCTAGTTTTAGATGCAAAACAGGTTGAGTGGTTGTTTTGGCAGGCCAATATTTTCTTTACCAGGGAGCCTTTTAGAAAAATGAGCCAGTGGTCATGTTCATAAGTCATTCACCTACAATCTGATGCTTTCCTAAAAAAATCTCACAGGTGGGAAATGGTGGGAATATTACCAATCCTACTTAAGCCCTTTTTTTCAATACTTAACCATTTTTCCAATGGAGAGCATGGTTCTTTTAGGGTGCAAAACAAGATGAATGGTTGTTTTGGTAGGAAAATATTTCCTTTACCAGAGACTTTATTTAAAAAATAAGTCAATGATCAAGGGAATAAATCATCCACCTACCAACTTATTCTCTCATAAATGTTTTATCCATCAAATGTGAGAAATGGAGGGCATTTTCCTAAGGCCATTTAGGCCAGCTTTAGATGCAAAACAGACTAAGTGGTTGTTTTGGTAGGCCAATATTTTCTTTACCAGAGACCCTTTTTCAAAAATGAGCTAGTGGTCATGTTCATAAGTCATCCACCTGCAATATGATGCTTTCCTAAAAAAAATTATCCCTAACAGGTGGGAAATGGTGGGGATTTTCCCAAGCCTACTTAAGCCCTTTTTTTCAATACTTAACCAATTTTTCAAATGGCGAGCATTTTTCTGGGAGGTTGGAAAACAGGCTGAATGGCTATTTTGGATGGAAAATATCTCCTTGACCAGAGACTTTGTTTCAAAAAGTAGTCAATGGTAGAGTGAACTGATTTTCTGGCAGGGTGCAAAATAGACTAAATTTGAATTTTTATTGCACAACATTACATTACTTAGAGTATAAAATTACAAGTAAAATTTGAGTGTAAAATTACAGTTTAAAATTACAAGTGTTAAATTGCAAGTAAAATTTGAGTGTAAAATTACATTTATAATATATTTCAGTTTTTTTTAATTAGAGAAATTATGTCTGAAATCTAATGCCAATATTGATTGTTTTTGTTTATTTTGCAGAGTATCTCATCAATGGATCATTCAAATGAACCATCTCAACAAAATATTCCTAGAAAAAGAGGTTGACATAAGGGTCTAGATTACTCAAAACTTCCAACTTTGGAACCACATGACATAGTCCTTCAATTCACTCGTGGTAGAGGTAAAAAGACAACGCAATGTGTTGCTCATGGACAATGCCAAGGATTTGAAGATCAGAACTCCATACCACAAAACGAGCCCATAAGTTTCCCTCAAACTACAAGCAATCACCCAACCATTCTTCAAACTCAATGTCCTCAATGTAAGCAACCAATGACAAACAACAATGTTGATGGAAAATAGAGGCAACCTTTCTCTCCAATTGCAGTTGAAGGGAAGGTTAATGGACAAAGTGGAAATATTTATGAAAGAATGAACTCTGTTCTAGAGAATGTGAGGGTCCCATTACATGCTTCCATTACATTGAACGTTGAGTTGCAAAATAAAAATATGTACCAAAGAATGAACCTTGTTTTGCAGAATAAGGCCCTACTTTTCCCTCAAAGATCAGTGATTGATGCTACTGTTGTTACAAATCAATCTTAACAAAGTGCAGGTTGTGTTTCTCAACAACCTAGGGATCCTTTGACTGCATTTACTAATGAAGGGAATCAAAGTGTAGATCCCAATGGGAAACAATTGGAAAATGAACCTCTTATGAACTTGGATACTACTAGAAGACATGAAACAACTAAAATAATTGCATTTCATGAACAAATGGACAAAAAAAGAACTACAGAAATTCAAAATTCTACAATTGCTCAAGCTGTAGCAGAAATGCCAGAAGGGTTTTCAGCAAATGAAACTATGAATGCTAAGAGAAGGTCACTATGAAACCGCTTACGTACATCCATATTGCATCTTAAGAAGAGGTCGGGCTGGTATAACCACAGACTAAGTAAGGGGAAGACAAAATTTAAAGAAATTGGGAGATGGTTTTTTGGAAAATCAATTGAAGATGTAGATGAGAATGAAATTATTGTTGGAATCGAGTACTTCATGAGCAAAAACTATAATGAAGAATCTAAAATTGAGGATGTTCTTGAACATCTAGATGGATTCCTTAATAAACTTAGATCAATTGTTGTGGCAGATATTTGTAAGGATTTTATGTCGAGGAACATGGCTTCAGTATTTATCGAATCAAGCATGACTCATAAGGCTTTGCAATGTCTTAAGAGAATTGATGCTCATGGTGTACTAAAGGGGGTTAATCCAACATCATTTTGTAGCGAAATGAAAAAGTGGATCAAAGAAGCTGAGGATATTGATATGGTTTGGGAGAGAACTGATGGTTTCACATATGGAGTTAGGGTCAAGCAAGTAAATTCATATGCTTCCTTTATGGTTGAATCGTTTGAAAAGGGGTTTGGAAGTATAGTCAATGAATTTTCTTTCAAACTTGGTATTGATTCTCACGTACATTATGATCGAGGTGGGAAGGTGTGTGAGATATTATTCGAGTTACTAGAATACAATGGCTTGATGTCTTGTGTAAGCCTTGGAAAATGGGATGGAAAAGAAGAATATAGACAAGTTTTAGCACACGATGTTGATCTTGAAAATGAGGAGAACTTAATGAAACAGATAAATAAGCTTTTAGAAGATGGCATCACTATGGTAGATGGAAAGATTGCGAGAATTAATTTGTTTGAGTGTCATGATTTAGTGGCCATATATAGTTTAGTATGCAATAATAATGTTTCTCCAATGGGAAATAATTTTTTTTCCTTGGTGCACATGCCAGAAAAAAGCAATACACATGGTTACAAATGAAATCAACATTGAAGAAGGAGATACTATCCATAGTGTTTCTGAATGTTATGCATTGTCAACAAAATTGCTCCTTGTAATCTATGCTAATTTATTACAAGTTTTGAAATCAATGTTTATATCTTGCCAAAACATTCCTAATATAACTATGTTCTTAAACTTTACTATAGTAGTTGAATCCCGCTTTGGAACCAAGCAAAGGATGGGAAGAAAATTTAGTGGAGCATATTACAAGCATTCAACCAACCTTATCTGGTAGAAAGATGACTATTGTGAAGAACTATCCCATTGATAGAAGAAATGATGAAAATGAACACACTTTCATGATTGGATCTTAACTAGAAATTAAGCTTCTTAGTATTTAAATAATTCCTACCCTCAAAAATTGTTGGTGCCAATTACAGTTGACTCCTAGCTCAATGGACAAGCTTGTATATTATTCTCGCCATGTTGGGATAGAACAATTTTGAATATGTTTTGTGAAATTCAAAGAATTGCATAAGATTATGACAAGGTACATCCAACTAGAGGCGTGGAGAAAACAAAATTTGTTCAAATATGGGAGTATATGGATAAAATCCGTGTTCCATGTAAGCCAGGAGAACCATACCATCATAAAATCCAACAATACAATGATCTTAACTATGGGAAATCATATGGATCAACATTAGACAAGATCCTCATTCGACATGAGGGAATTTTAAAGTTTTAATAATTATTTTAACATATCAAATATTTTTTATGTGGGCCTTGACTAACAATAAATGATGTTGTTATTATGTTTTGACTATTGCCGAATGGCTCTCAGTGTTATTTACTTTGAAAATAAACTTAGTATTTATTCATATGCATTGAAACTTATGTATTGTTTCTAGGTTATTAAAGGCCTACCAAATGAAGAGAAGAATACAAATTTGGCGAGGATGTGGAAGTGTTATAAAGAATTCCACATGTTGCAACTGCAAGGGTGTACGGTGGATGATGTATATGCATATGATAAAATGTACATCAGTTTCATCATATTATCTACTTTCAATGGTGGTATCATTTCATTCATGACAAACATTTTGATCCACTGTCATTGCAGGATTGGGTTCCTTGCAAGTGATTTGTTGTGGTTGTGTTCTTGTTTTTTACGAGATGAGATGGTTCCTTATATGCATGTCCAAGGGGCCCATGCTCTTGAGATGACACATTCAATTCGTCCTTATACGTTGGGATGTTTAAGGAATGAAGTAATGGAGCGTAAGCATAGAGAAATGAAAATTTTGAATAGCAACAAGGGAGGAGGAAGAGGAGTCCATAACGACAATAGAAACACATTTGAACATGATAGAATGTGTCTTGTAAATGAGATGAGAGCAAAATTTTTCAAGCTTGTTATGAGATCAGAAGGCACTTTCCAAAAGTTTAGACAAAGAAGATTCTTTCCTTAAAATATTAGAATTCAACTTGTGTTGAATATGATAAGTCAAGGAATCAATCGAATAAGGAAACTACAACACAATTGGCATCACGTTTCCCTGATGTCACTTGTCAACAAGTGGAACAAATATTTAAATCATGGGAAAAACAGTCTAAGAAATCATTGATTGCACCACCAACAGTAAGTTTTTCCTAATTTTATATGTTATCTCGTTCGATTTTCATTTTATAGTGTGAGCATTCATAATGTGCGTGTTTAATAATTAATATGTCCTCCCAGTTCAATAACTATCTTCCGAGATCAAAACCAATCATAAAATATGGAGAAGAGGCTTATCGTGAATCACATCGCTTTGGAAAGCACAAGGTAAAAATTGGTGTTAAAACAAAAAAAACAACCTGTCTTTCCCTCCGATAGTGAGTATTATATTAGTTCAATTCATTACATATCAGCATGTCTTTATCAATCTAGTTGATTTGTGGTTGAAGTTACAACTTTTTCTTGAACTCTGACTTTGTCCACCTCGCTGATCGCAGGAAATGAGCCAGTCTAGTGTGATCAAACACAACAAATTCAAGGGGAACTTGGTTTTGATACCCTAATGATGGTTGATGACAATAATAATAAAACTTTGGGTCTTTCATCATTGACAAAATAGGCATTGGAGACCAATCAAATACAAGAATTGAATGGAGAAACTACTATTGATATGCCATTGATGGAATCTATGATTCACAATAGAAGGTTTCTTTCATCCTCAATAAATGGGGTAGCGCAAAGTACTGATAAACAAGAAATTCAAGGGACAACTCTTGGCATCCAAGTATTGGAAGCTAACAATCATATTAAAACTGGTCTTGATAAACCAAGTATGAGACAACCAAAAAAGAGAAAATTCCAAAATGACCATAAAGCAACATTATATGCAAAGTGGTGAAGAACATAACATTCGTAATGAAATGGCATTCATATGGTCTTAATAAATTAAGAGACCTATTTTGTTGATATTTTGGTGATATTTATGGCCTTAATGTATTAAGAGACCTGTTTTGTTGAAAAGTCCAAAATGATCATAAAGCAACATTGTATGCAAAGTGGTGAAGAACATAACATTCGTAATGAAATGGCATTCATATGGTATTAATATATTAAGAGACCTATTTTTTTGATATTTTGGTGATATTTGTGGCCTTAATGTATTAAGAGACCTGTTTTGTTGAAAATTCCAAAATGATCATAAAGCAACATTGTATGCAAAGTGGTGAAGAACATAACATTCGTAATGAAATGGAATTCATATGGTATTAATATATTAAGAGACTTATTTTGTTGATATTTTGGTGATATTTATGGCCTTAATGTATTAAGAGACCTGTTTTTTTGAAAATTCCAAAATGATCATAAAACAACATTGTATGCAAAGTGGTGAAGAGCATAACATTTGTAATGAAATGGAATTCATATGGTCTTAATATATTAAAAGACCTATTATTGTTCGATATAGTTCTGAATTCATTGTATTATTATTAGGTTGTTAGAAGGCTAAAACATGCACAGGTTGAAGGATATTGGGGCTTCCATGACTGTTGGGTGCTTTTAGAATCCAAAATCAAAGAGAAAATTCTAGAATAACAAGATGTTATGCCGAGAACATGCCCAGATTTATAAGCGATGAGGTTTACTACTTCTTTGAGGTCTGAATCATGCACATATTTCCCAAAATTAACCCAAAAATTTCTCTCAATGCTATTAGGAGGTTACAAACAGGTCTAAGAATTGATTTTAAAACCCAGAATGTGCCCAGATTTGAGAAAATGTTGCTTACTGTCCCTTTTATGCCCTTAAATCAGCAGTCCTAAAAATTCCTTGGAATTCCCTAGAGCATGCTCATCATCATTCCCAAGCATCCAACTAGGTGCTCTCCATGACAAAGTAAGTAACCAAGAAAAACTCCATGGGTACATCAAGGTTCCATGATCATGTCACCCCCACAAATTCTATGGACCTGTGCATATACAATCCATCAAAGAAGGTGAGGAAGCACTTAGCTCCACAAAAAAAAGTGTTCATAGGCGCAAAAATGTCACTATGAAATTGTTGAGAATCATGCCTCACATCACAATAAAGTATAAACCAAAGCATTGACTGTAAAGCCACTAAATCCTAGACATAAAGAAGATCTCAATAAAAAAATGAGGACTTCATAAACATGAATACCATACGAATGAGGATTGAATAAACATGAATACCATACTTCATAAGCATTGACTATACAACCACTAACTCCTGGACATAAAAAGTAAGACAACTAAAAAGAATTTTTCATTATATGCCTATAAATTTACAAAACTCCATCATACAAAAATTCATTTTTCATTATCTATCGATAAATACAATACTCCATCACACAAAAATGCATTCTTCGATGTCTTTGGATAAATACAAAACACCATCATAAAAAAATGGGTTTTCTATTATCTACTGATAAATACATATATACATTGATTTATAGATGTCTAGCATGTTTCTGAGATGGCTGCAATCCCTCCTCTTGAGCAAAAGACAAATATGAATGGTCTCTCTTGCCTTTCGTACAAGACTGAAATTGTTCTGGACCTATACAAGGCACATTTTGCAATTTGTTTTCAAGCTCTTTAACTCTCTGTGTAACTTTTTTTAAATTTCCATGCAAAACATGCTTTTCCTCCATCAGTTTGTTCAACATTTCCACATTTTTCTTATACTTCGTTGATTCCTGTTTTTCGTTGACCTCCAATTGATGTCTAGTATTGTTCAACTAATCTTTAACTTCAGTGAATTCACATTTCAGATTCTGTATTTCTTTCTCGTGATCTTTTTCCCTCGACTCTGTCTTGTTGGGAACGATAGGAATTGCCATCATCGCAACAGCTGGACCTTGTAATTCCTTATGAAAATAATCATCATCATCATCATTGTCTTCATAATCATCACTGTCTCCATCATCATCGTTGTCGTATTAATTGTCATGATTATTGTCTCCTTCATCATTGTCACCATCATCATCATCATCATCACTTTCTTCATCGTCATCATTGTCGTTTTCATTGTCATCATCACTGTCTTTATCATCATCATGAAGTGTTATTTTGAGTTTTGATGCTTCCTGGGGAAAGAAAAAACTTAAGTATTTTGAGAAAGAACCCTTGCTTTTAGCTAAATGTAGAACGAGGCAAGTTTTACAAAAGTCACCGCAATTTTGGCATGGTTTCCATATGTTTTTGCAACGGTGGTGTGTTTCTCCAAAGTTGTCGCCACAAATGGTGAATTTTTGAAAATGTGCCACAGTGGTGACCAAGTTTCACGATCAGTGCCGCAAAAAGCGGTTGAATTTTTCAAACTACGCCGCAACAAGTTCCCGATATCTCCAAAACTCACCACCGCTCATTCCAATCAAGCGTTAGTGGAGTTCCCCAAATATCGCCTCAACGAAGTAGTGAGAAACACCATTGCTCACTGCAATACCCAACTCTAACCCCAAATGTTTCCAATCATGCCCCCCTTTGACCATGTGGCAAAGATTCAAGGATCATGCCAACCACTGCGATGGTTAAGGTTGTTCCTCGCTATAACAGATCGAACTAAGATAAGAAAAATCATCAATCGAGTTAAAGAAAAGAGGCCCACCACACTGCCATGATTTGGTCTTGGATATAAAAGGGCATCCACCATTCATCATTTAGCACTTGTTCCTTGCACATGAAAAATATACCTGAGCAATGAAGCTAGTAATTGGATGAGGAGAGTATGGATGCCTAAGCTACATGACATTCCCCACTCTCCATCGACTATAGTGAGGTAAGTGGCCTTTCACGAACCCAATAGGAGAAATAAAGGGATATTTTCTTGGTCTTTTAAGTCATCATTAAAAACTCTTATGCATTATGGGACCCCTTTTTATGGAAAAACATTGAAATTATGCATCATGGGACACCCCCTTTTTATGGAAAAACATTGAAATCCTGCCTCCTTTCAGGATAACTGTCAAGAGATCTGAGGATTTTCCCCTTAGATTTCGCTCAGCCATCTTTGTAAAATAGGAGAAGACCCACACTTTCTTATGAAACCCTAGGTTCCCTTTTCTCCACACAAGATCAAATGCCTAAAATCTTATCTTCCACCTACACAAACGATGATGTTTTTCCATTTCCCTAAAACCCTAAGTTGTGACCCCTCTAGCCAAAGTATAGTGTGCCTTGGAAAAAAACCTGGAATGCCTCTAACTCCATAGTGCCTTAGCCTTAGTTGAGGGTTTCAAAATATTTTCATAGGCATCGTGTCAATTTTTATAATTATTAAGGCCAACGATTTGAATAAGAGGCACTATGTTGGTCAATCATTGTCATCTAGATTCATTAAAGAGAATTTTTTTTGTTTAGGAAAAAATTGTATGATAATTTGACAAGAGAATGAGCAAACATTGTGTGATAACATGTTTATGATGCTTGCATATTGTTTTCATCGAATAATTCAAACATCAATATTTAAAGAACAAACACATCATGAGATAGGAACTTCAAAATTGTAATTGTTCTAAGAACACCTGCTATCCTTGACAGAGTTCATTTTTAACCTAGGTCTCTTGATATAAACATAACCAGAGACATGGAAAAAATTCTTAGAATGAAGTCCAGTTTGAAACAATTTGTATATCTAAGTGTTTTTTTTTCATATCTCAATATTGTTCGCCCACCATTGGAAAATGATATCGTTTCTAATCACTCGCAGGATTACTCCATGTCTCACCGGAGGACCATACAACGGTCCAAGACTATAAAAGCGGTTTCTTTTGGCGATGAAATGGCATAAGAAACAACCCTCTAGCTACAATATGATGATACTAGAAGCACCACTGTATTTGAACCATAGTACTAATGGGGGGGAATGTATTAGTTTTTCAAAGCATAGGAATATCAATAGGCTACCATAGAAGAGAGATCTTGATATACGAAAACATCAAGCAATTAGGGTTATACAAAGCAGAAGCAATATCAAAGGTGTTTCCATGCATAAGGGTGATATAATGGCTACTTCCTAACACCGATGCCAAAATACCTACCATAAAAAATGCTGCAAGGGAACCCATTGCTTCATTTCAACCAATTACTATGGAAAAATATTGTAGGATCTAGGCAACAAAGATCAACATTATAGCCAACTAGGTAAAATCCCTTAGGATTCTTACATAACCTTCCTCAAGCAGACATGGGGAATATATAAACAGCTTCACCATAGATAGAGCAGCATATATGAGGTCAAAGGGTTGAAGCAACCATATCGAATGGCTACAACTCTCTTGTACAACTATATGGGGAACTAGATTTGTTGCATTTCAAGTTAGAGTGGACCCTTCAATTGTGTCATGTTACTGTACAAGGCACATAATTGAACTAGGAAGCTATCCTCTCGGCTAATATAAAAGAGGAAATTCTAAAGGCTCAGGAGGGCCTTCTCGTGCGGGAATCCACTTTTCACATGTCCTCATATCTTTTGGATGTGATCTGTACGATAAATAATTTTCCTGGCATGGGATGGCATTGGAACCCCGTAGAAACCCCTATACATGTTAGTTTCCAAGCCTTGTGGGCCCATAAACATGTTTTTTATTATAAGCATATTTGTGGAGAGTTCATTATGCCCGTATACACAATCACATATGGAACATCGAGCAAATGTATGTTAGATAATGCAATTAATACAGTGACCAAGTTGGGATATTGGTATCTGACTGAGGGAAGTACTTATTTGTGAATCTATGGATAATCAAAGGATCCATACATCCTGCCCAAGTACGTTACAGACCATATGGTCCTCATAGAAATTACACGACATACATTAATAGATGGGATCGCAGTCGAACTTTTCAACACTAAAAATCATCATGGCCACCCCTGCCAATAACAGTTGAAGCATACAAGATCACTAAAGTAAAGGAAGCTTTGGAGTTAAGTAAAAATTTAGAAAATGTTTCACTTTGGCCAAGAACAGTTCCAAAGAAACGATGGTCATGAGAAATTTTCAAACTATTGTTTGACTATTAAGTTACACTAGCCATATGCAGACCATTGTTGTGCAAAAGAAGAAGTGTACAGATGGGATCAAACTCTTGAGTACTTGGCCAAAAGAACAAATAAGGGAAAATGTACGGAAAATTCTACCTCTAGTAAGGTGATAGAAACAAATCAACAAGGAGCACAAGAAGAAGAAGAACAAAACTTAATGGATAAGGGCACAAAAATCATCGAGGAAGAGAATGCAAGAAAGGATGAAGTGGAATCCTAGTGATTGGAAGAAACAAAGATGGATTTAAGGCCTTAACTTAACAGGGTGAAGGTGGTATGTGTATGTGGTGGTTGAAAAAGTTATGGAGGTTGAAATGCACTTCAACTTTAGAAAGATTTGAATATTATCATGGATAAATATGTGTTGCATTCATATTGTCATGCTATCAATATGGATGATGTGGATATTAACTTGGGATATCCTTGGATGGAATCAATTGGTAAAATTAATATTAATATACAAGATAAGGTTAGGAAGATTTGGTATAATAAAAATAAAATTTCATTACATCCCAAGAAGATCCCAAGGGGGCACATGAAGAAGTTCTTGCAGGTAAAATAATTGAAGTATATAAATACACAATTGCTACAGAGTCCAAGGTTTCATTAGAAGAAGGGGATATCAAAGAACATGAAGAAAATATCTAGGAAGGACATAAAAATGAAAAACAACATATAGAGATACATTACTCAAATGATGAACATGTTGAAAGTTACATCAAAGACCAAATAACTGATAGCTAAATTTTTTGTATATTACCACCTACAACACCCAAAGAAACAATAGTCAGCAAGTGTGCATCAAGTCAAGGTTGGGAGAATAAAAAAATGGAACAAAACAAAACAACCAATACAAAGGAACACGAAGAACTAAAAGAAATGCATGGAGATATTAGAGTAGCACATCAACAACTTTGAACCAAAGGAGCAACCATAATGAAGATTCAGGTGGCATGTAAGCAATTGGATACCATGTCCACATTTATCTAGGGTGGATGGATGCTTGTGCTTGGTACCCATGGTTAGATACCTAATCCTTAGGGTTTATAGTGCATTGTACATATTAGTATTATTAGTTATTTAGAAGTAATAAGACGATTCATCGTCAATCCCAAAATACATCTTGGAATATGGAACCAAAGGTCATATAGAAATGTATTTATATGTAATTCTCATTGATACAATTTATTCAAGCCTTAGAATTATTCAAGGCCTATCAATGGTATCAGAGCTTTGGTGTTTTTTAACTCTATGATCTTTCCTCTTCTCTACACCACTCATCCACATTGTGATCTTGTTTGCAGATTGTTGGCAAGTTGAATCTAATTCTAGGAACCTACCTCTTGATTCTCCTTGGAAGGCACTTGCACCACCATAAATCTCTAAAACTTGTGGTGAAGCTATAATATAGTGTTGTAATACATACTGAGGCCAATGAAATAACCTACTATTGCATCATTCTCTTGTTGGCCTCATATCCCTAATTTTTCATTTAGTTATCTATTACAATTACATGCCATAATTATCTATTTCGTTAAGAGCTTTAGTTACATATCCCTTCAGGGAAACCCTAAACCCATTTTGTCTTCTCATTGACATGATTGGTGGAACATACACATATCTCCAATGTATCATTCTAACGCCATTATCCTCCACAAACTTTCTCAGCAAGTGATCCTTTCTTAAAATCCATGACAATCTATCAAATTAGTCAACAATCTCTCGTCAGAAAGTCGGACATTGTTGAAACTTGTCATGAGATATTTTCATAGAGGAATATGATATACTTACCATTCATGTTGAAAATGTTTCCAAATTAAAGAATATCAATTCTAATAAGAAAAAGTGGTAGGATAGACTATTTCATGTAGATGCAGAGTGTTCAACTACATAGGAGACCTATAATAATATCGAACACCTAGAGAAACTGCTCACACAAACAGATCATAGATCAACACACCGATGTTTTCACATGATTTTAACCCTCGAAAGGGAAACACTCCATGGCCTAGCAAAATAGATACTTCAGGAAATTTATTATGCAAAGAAAGAAAGTTATAAATGAGCTCCTCATAATTGATCAACTAGAAAATGACCCTCCATGCTATTTAAATATAGATCGTGGACTAATCAGGTTTCAATCCATGGATCAATGGTTGTTACACTATAAGATAAGATAAACTATCAGATCACTTTAAACCACTTATACTATGAAACGAGAACTCGACACAGTTCTCGTTTTTCTCTCTCCTAATTTTAGTAGGTATTTTTAGCTCCGTTTCAAAAATGGGTGATGCCAGTATCACACATTTTCATTTCGAGGCATTTTTTGGGACCTTTGAATTATCTTTATCGTAAAAAAAAATTAGTTTCTATTTTCAGGTGCGTTTTTAGAAATTTAGCAAAATAGCATACATTTTTAAGCAATTTATAATGAAAAACATATACATTTTGCAATTTTTTCTATAAAATAAGACATTTTTATGGACAAAATAAGACACTTTTATTGACAAAATTGTAAAAAATTCCAAAAAATATAGACATTTAAAACCATTTTCAATCAATTTTCAGATATGTTTTGTATAAAAATGATACTATTTCATATTATTTTCCGAAAAGTGTTGATTCACATAATTTCAAGAAAAACTATACAAATTATTTGTAAAAAACATATTTCAAACATTATATATAGAAATTTTATTTCTAAAATTAAGTCTGAAAGTCAAAACATTACTAATATATCTTAACAAAATATTGTCAAACTTAACATTTTCTTCAAAACATGAAACTGATCAACACTTTAAGTTATTAGGCACTTTTAGTCTCTTGTAATATTTATTGGAATGAGCATACGTGACACATACATCTATCTTCACATATTTTTGTATTACTTTGTGGTTTACAGTCTTTTTCTATTTCATCCATTAATAGAATTTGGGTTTTTTTATATTACTATGTTCTTTGCAATATCTTTTTTTGTATATTTCCCTTTTATATTTCTTCCTTCATTCTATGAAGAAACTAGATCAAACATCTCTTCCCTATACCATTGATTTTTATGAACATGATACATTATAAACAGGGAAAATATATTTAATCAATTGGAACACAGATGTCTAAGTGTTAAGACTCCATAAGAGGCCAAATATTTGTATTTTATCAATATTAAAAAAATATATATATACGATTATAACAAGTGACTATAATCACAATCACATTAGAGAAAACAAATAATTTGTAGAAAGACAAAAAGCCTAGTTCGTGGCTTAAAAATTTAGACATGAAATATATCTATGTAGAAAGGTTGAACACCACAAACTTCACAAGGAGGGTTATCTTAATTGGCAATATAAAATACGCCTTTGCACCATTCTTAAAAAGATATCTAGAAAGATAGAACACTTCAAACTTCACAATGAGGGTTATCTTAATTGCCACTATATGCTTGTCCACCACTCTTATCAATTGTTTCTTCAAATACAATTTTATTAACTTTATTATAAGATATATAACAATATTCTTAAACTATCGAAAACCTATGTACAAGATTGTGGAAATGAGGTATATATGTCTGTGAAAATATCATAATATTGAGCTAAAGAGATACATATGTACAAACATCCTTCTCTTGTACATTTTATTGAAGAGAGAGTTCTTTTAAACCCAATTTACCATTTCATATATATTGATATTGAAGCACATCCCTTACGTAAAGGAATTTGCATATGTCGTGCAAATTTAATATTCTCATTAGCATAGATTTTGTAACATGGGGTGATAACTAGTATACTAATTGAATCTTCATATCTACAGACCATGTAAGCCTGTAGAACACCACTAGTATACTTCTTCTCTTTTATAGAAAGAGAGAACAAATAAAATTAAGCTTGAACAAACTAAAAGGGAAAGAATGCTAGATGAGTAAGTGATGGATGTGAATCTTCAAGAAAATATTAGATTCCTACTCCATGGAGCACGCCTCACCGGTGCACCATCATATTTAAGTTTAGGATGAAATAAAAATTCAAATTCATTATATCAATTTATATGCATTTATCATCATCCCATCACCTCATATTCTAAATATTTTAAAGGAAACAAAATGCAATTTACCAAGGGTTGATCTTGTTGATTTAAGCATACTCTTGAGCATAAATTAGGGGTAAGGATATCTTTATAATTTAGTTGTGAGAACCCAAATTACAGCTGAAACATCAACTGATGCAGTTATACCCTCAACTTTTATGAAATATCTTAATATAATAATTCAAAATTCATCAATCATCGAAAAAGAAACATAGCATAATAGAAACCCAAAATAGCAATGCATGTATAGCACGTTCATGTAAAATGAAAAATTCCCTTTATATTAACTGTTTTATGACATTACATGAGAGAGAAAAATAAATACATTAATTCATATGCCATGTTCATGTAAAATGCAATATTACAATCTATGAAAACTAGATTTTTTCCCTACAAACAAAACAACATTAGACAAACAAAAAAAAACTGATTTTTTTTCTTCACTTCTCATACTAAAGATTTTGGGAAATGAATGATACCAATAGGTATATGGTTGTTCTTTCCTAAACTCTCCGTGATTAGGGAATAAATGAAAAAAGAAAAACAAAAGTCTCCTAAACTCTATCTAAATTTGAGCTTAAAGCATATGCATTCATCATGAAAAATATATACATGTTATGCTATTGGGTTGAATATGGGAGAAAATATTTCATATACCTATTAATATACTGATGATAAAGATTTTATCACTAACACATTGACAAAAATAATTCTCTGTTGTGAACAATAAAAAAAGAAGCTATCATATTACACTATCAAATAAACAAAACAATACTAGGCATCAGTTCAAATTCTATGAATGATTACATTTCATATATCTTAGTAAGTCATTGTGCCACTGTAATATTTAATGATCCTACTAAGTTATATGGTAATTATATCAAAACTTTATGGACACTCATGTCCGGAGACCTGACTACAACCGGGCTTGGTACATGAAGTTTGCATCAAACCTTCCAAAACGAATACCTATAAGTTCTGCTTCGGGAAGTTGAAGATGATTTGGTATTATTACATGCTTCTTATCACTAACATTCAACTCTTCTGAAATTTTCTGCTGTTTGGAAGGTGAGTCTTGCAAAGTTGATTTTGCAACTAGAGAAGATGACTTGCTAGGCGTGGCAGAGCAGAGCAGAGCCCTTGGGCGAGCAGATCCCTTGGGCGAGCAGAGCCCTTGGGCACCCAAGGGCCGCCCTCACGGGCTTGCTCGATGCCCGACATCGAGCAAGCCCGTGAGGGCGGCCCTTGGGCGCCCAAGGGCTCTGCTCTCCCAAGTGAGCGGCAGAGCAGAGCCCTCGGGCGCCCAAGGGCCTCCCTCACGGGCTTTCTCGATGCCCGGCATCGAGCAAGCCCGTGAGGGCGGCCCTTGGTCGCCCAGGGCTCTGCTCTCCCACGTGAGCGGCAGAGCAGAGCCCTCGGGCGCCCAAGGGCTCTGCTCGCCCACTGCCGCTCACTTGGGCGCCCAAGGGCCGCCCTCACGGGCTTGTTCGATGCCCACCCAAGGGACGTCCTCACAGGCTTGCTCGATGCCCGGCATCGAGCAAGCCCGTGAGGACGGCCCTTGGGCGCCCAAGGGCTTTGCTCGCCCACTGCCGCTCACTTGGGCGCCCAAGGGCCGCCCTCACGGGCTTGCTCGATTCCCGGCATCAAGCAAGCCCGTGAGGGCGGCACGGGGGATTCACTAGTGAGGCAATATCATATCACGTCCATTCATATTGGGGGTTTGAATACTCTTAAAAACCTCAAAAATATATTGCTTTGTATTAAGGGATGAAGGGGGGGTTTTTAATTTTACATAGTAATATAAATATTGGGGCTTATTTTATTTGGGTGGGATGAGGAATAACCTCCAAATCATGGGTTGGATTCATAACTCCAAATCATGGGCTCAAGTCATACCCACCTAAAACTTATGTACCCTCCATTTTTATTTGATATTGCTTATGATCCTAAGTTTTGCATAAATATGATAATAGTGTACAAATTATAATATCAATGGAAGTCTCTTTGGATTACTGTCCTTGAGAAATCCTCATTTAATAGCTTCTTTAGGCTTGGTTTGATTGATGTTATAGCATTTTTCATCTTTAAGTTAAGATATGTAAGTAATCGGGAGTTCTAGAGTTGAACAATTGTATTTTATTTTTGTAGGAATTCGAGTAAAAGATATAACTCTTCATTTTTTAGGTTGGGGTTTAGGTGGGTATTGAGATTTAGTCAAATCTTGCTCCACGACAACCAAGAAAAGTGAGATCAATATTTCTTGGCTCACTGGAACCAAGATGTTTGTTTTGATAGGAAGGTAGGGGAGTCCATCAACAAAAGGGTTTCATTTTTGCATTTTTATGAAATTTAATTATTAATCTTATAGAAAACATGAGCTCTCTATGGCTATACATGTATTTACATGATATTAAATTGGTAGATTGGCTAGTTGTGCTATGAAACATTTGCAATTCTTGTCTTCTCTAACCATTGCACTAACTAGTGGACTATCAGTATTTTACATTCTTTGTTATGTTGATCTCTTGAATGGGTTTCCTTTTACACATTTTTCCTTCTCTGGTAATATTTTGTTGGGTCTTCCACTATCCAACGTTACAAATTTATCAATCACGCTTACAATCTTGGTGGGATCATTATTAGTATTATACTATTATTTTATTTAGTGTTTTGTTTGCTTATACTAATATGTTTAGGGTTCTTGTTTGTTACAACTTGATAATATGATATAAAGGGGGTATTAAAAATGGATACCTACAATATTTGGTGAAACTAGGGGTTTTCTTAATTGGAAAGGAATATTGGGAGGGGGGTTCAACAATACAATTTTAGTAGGCATTTTCCAATATTTAGTGAAATTAGGGATATTCTTTAATATCATGCGAACGATCGTGCTATGAAACAAGTTCACTGAGTGAACCCCCCGTGGAGGGCGGCCCTTGGGCACCCAAGGGCTTTGCTCGTCCACTGCCGCTCACTTGAGTGCCCAAGGGCCACCCTCATGGGCCCGGCATCGAGCAAGCCCGTGAGGGCGGCCCTTGGGCACCCAAGGGCTCTGCTCGTCCACTGTCGCTCACTTGAGTGCCCAAGGGCCGCCCTCACGGGCTTGCTCGATGCCGGGCATCGAGCAAGCCCATGAGGGCGGCCCTTGGGCACCCAAGTGAGCGGCAAGTGATTCTCTGCTCTGCCGCTCACTCATTCGCTCATCTGGGCGCCCAAGGACCGCCCTCACGGGCTTGATCGATGCCTGGCATCAAGCAAGCCCGTGAGGGTGGCCCTTGGGCGCCCAGATGAGATGAGCGAATGAGTGAGCAGTTAAGTTGTTAAAATCTCAACACAGTTAGGGAACACCATACCAAACCAATGGACAATCGATTTGATTTTGATAACCGTGAGCAGGCTTTCGACACAGTCATAGATGAGATCCATCTTGAGCTTATTGTTTATAGATACACCTGTAATTGAGAAATGGGATCAGACTTCTATCATTGAGGCTCGGGGCTGCTTATTGTTGAACTCTGTTACCGGTCAATTGAACTCTGAGTCTGCTCAATTCTATGCAAAGGGACAATACCGATTATTTTTTTCAACACAGACAATACAGATTATTTTTTTCAACACAGACAATACCGATTATGCATTTTATATCACCATAGGTCTCCAAACGGATTGCTTGATAAAAATCTTGTCCTGAAAGGAATACATGTATTGTCTTGAAATGATAATCCCCATGTGCATTTATAGAGAATTAACTTCAAAAAAGTAATTTTATTTGAAAAGTAAATATGGATTTTATAATCTTTAAGTTTTGTCTTATTGTAAATTTAATAAAATGCATTTTATATCACCAAAGGTCTCCAAACGGTTTGCTTGATAAAAGTCTTGTCCAAAGGAATACATATGTTGTCTTGAAATGATAATCCCATGTGAATTTATAGAGAATTAACTTCAAAAAATGTAATTTTATTTGAAAAGTAAATAAGGATTTTATAATCTTTAAGTTTTGTCTTATTGTAAATTTAAGAAAATGCAATTTTTAATGGGTGAACATTTTAAAAATAAAGTCTATTGAATGTGTATTTTTTAATTTATAAGTAAGCTACTATTTTATTTTTTTTGTATTAGATTTTTTCTTTACATATATTTTTTGTATCGAATCATATTCATATTTGTATTTGTACTAGAATTATGATACTATTCTGTATTCGTACTCGAATTATAATACTATGATTGATTACTAATTATGATACTATTCCGTATTTGTACGAATTATAATATAACTATTAATCATAGTATTATAATATTATGATCAATTACTTATTATAATGTTATGCACATGACCATTTTGACCCTTCTTATTTTTAAGAAATCCAAAATATCCAATTGAACAGTTACAACAAATACATGAAATATCCAAATGAGAGAAGCCGGGTTTGAAGAAATCTAAACACTTGACCATTTTTATCCAGCATGTGTTTTTCTTTTTAAGAAATCCGCATTCTCGAGAGATCACCCATATTTTGAGAATAAAAACACTCTTTTATGGAAATTTACAAATTATCTGTCGGATTCCATCTCACTAGAAAAAGCTGATAAAGCTAAATAGTTTAAATCTTTGCGGCTAAGCGCCTGAGGCACCTCCAGGAAACGAAAACAAATTGGCATTTTAGCAAAACAAAATCCAAATGCAAGAGTCAAGTTGGTAAAACTAAATGCACAAGTAACATAATTCAATGGGAGACTCGAAGTTCAAATTCTGGTAATAGAGTTCAACAATAAGCAACCCCGATGACAGAAGTCCGATCCCATCGATTACATGTGTATCTATGTATTTAAAGATACACCTATATCCCAGAGTTTAACAATAAGTAGCCCCGGTAACAGAGATCCATGTCGGGCATCGCGCAGCCCCGTGAGGGCGTCCCTTGGGCGCCTAGATGAGCGAATGAGTCTGGCCAGAGGAGCACGGAGGAGGGGGAGGAGGGAGGTGCAGCGGGAGGAGGGGGCATTTCCACTTCATTTCTAAGAAGTTTGGCACGATTACAAATTTAAAAAGCATTGTAATACTATAAACAAAATGTTGGAATTAATATATGCTTCATTTCTAAGAAGTTTGACACGATTACAAATTTAAAAAGCATTTTAATATTGTAATGATCTAGCATCGCACATCCCGTGAGGGAAGCCCTTGGGTGCCCAAGTGAGGGAATGAGTGTAAAACATAAGTTGGGCACAAAAAGCAAATACTAACTTTAAATTTACATACATATATAATATGTAAAACATAAGTTGGGGACAAAACAAATGTTGGAATTAATATATGTTTCATTTTTAAACTTGTAATGTTGGAAACAATAATTTTGATTAACTATAAAATTTAGTATTTTAAGTATTTTTAATTGATAATTTTCTTGTCATTTCAAATCTTATATTTAAAATTTATAAAAATATAAAATGAGTTTTAACCTCTAAATAAGTTTTAAACTCTAAATAAGTTTTTGAATATTTATATGAATTATTTGTTCTTGTATGGTCTAATATATTATTTAATTATGAATCGCATCATAATTTCTTTGTTTTTTTTGTTAGAGTGGGGAAATTATTTATGATTTTTTTTTTTTTTGTTTAATATGCAACTTTAAAACAAGTTGTAATTTATCTCTTGAAGATTTTTTTTTCCAATTTAGGGGTTGATTTTAAAATTTTTGTAAACAAGAGTATGGGATGTTTGGGCCATGGCTCCATTTTTTGCCAAAAAAAAAATTCGTGTATACTGGCATCAACACTTTTCTATTTGGGGGGTGTTTTTAGTGTTTTTTTTGCAAAAATCATCGTTTTTATGTCTAGAGTTCTCGTTCATAGTATAAAGTTCTCGTTTCATAGTATAAGTGGTTTTTATGTCTAGAACATATCATGACCCTCGGATTACATATTTACAAATGCATAGTAAGAAACACACTTTACCTAACGGATATATTATAACGAGTTGATCTTAAATAACTTCTAAGTGTCTAAATATCCTAACATGGAGGAGATAAGGAAGAAGGGAAACAATTATTCAAAGAATGAAGCTGGGGAGTAGAGGATGATCATATTCAATTTAGATACACCTCTAGAGATTTATTAATTGAGGCACTAGTCTTACAATAGTAAAACTTTCATTACAGCGATACGATCATACCCGATCTTGAAGATGAATCAACTTTATTAATTTTGGTACCAATGAATTTCTTTGATATTGATAATTATAGAACCAACAATAAGTCTTGAAAATGAATTATCTTGTTCCAATTGTTGGTGTGGTGCTTAGTGGAAAAGAAAATTATCCAAAATAGTGAAGAAAGATTGAGAATACTCTTATTTTCAATGATCTTTGGGATAATATTTGTGATGAAGATGGAGATAATGTACCTACCAAACCTAAAAAAGTTAAGAAGATTGCTATTTGGAAGCATAAAGATAATAAAGCACATGCCTTGATTGTTTCTTCTGTATGTGAAGAGGTGAGCCAAAACATCATATCTATCAAATATTCTTGGGGTGCTTTGAATAAATTGAAAGATTTGTATGGTTCACATTCAAAATTGGAGTGAATTCAATTGTTGTTGAAGCTCTTCGTCCCATAGTTGAAGGACAATGATCCCATGCTTGTAGCATCTAAAATTAAATCCATCACGCAACACATTGAAGCTAGTATTGTGAAGCTAGACATACCTCTCAAAACCTTCATCGAGGTCCTCTACCCCACATATTCTCACTATATTGAATCACTTCAAGCTAGTGGCCAATTGAAGACTATCAATTTTGACTCTTTGGTGGAGAAAATTGTAGAATGTGAGAAGGATTTTGGGAAGAAGACAATTCATCTCACTAGAGAGACTTTGTGCCTTGTTGAAAAAGGGAAGAATAAATTAACATGATTCTTCTGTAGGATAAGGTAGTAAGAGAGGATGTAGAAAGAATAATTTCAGAAGTAAGGGGGTAGGCATCATAAAGGTGAGAGTTCGTATATTCATTGTGCTCATTGTGGAAAGAATGGGCATAAGGGAAATATATGTAGAACACCATGAGAGAAGATCAAATAAAAGAAAGAACAAAATGAAGAAAAAGGTAAATTTCGTGAATCCACTCATTATGTGTTATGCAACAAATTTCCAAAAAGAGCATGAAAAGAGAAGAAATGGATCAGAAAGAGTACTCCATGAATTTAGAGAAGAAAATAGATTAATAGTAAGCCTCTTCGAGGGGGAAAACTCCTTATACATTGTACTAAGTACACAAGACAAGACAAGACAAGATGCTCAAATGAAAAGATCAACCTCCTATATATAGGATATTAAGAGGTACAATTACAAATCATTGACCCAAGCTGACTTAACTAATATAACCACACTAATCACAATTAAAACTAATAGACCAAAGACAACATCAAAACTAATGTAATGAACCACAATATAGGGGGAAATGTGCCATATTTAGGGCTTCACATACCTCTCTCCTTCAGACAAGTGTTTTCCTCAACGCTTGATTAGTTGCGGATTCATATATGAAGGACTCATCTTCCCATGTCTAATATTCCACTGGTAAGGAATTTAAATCCTATATATCTCGGGATAACTACTAGCCATCCCCTTAGGCCAATTAAAGTGCATCTATATTTATCCCAGTTCAGGTGGCAAGTATTTTGATATATTTACTAATGACTTGCTAGGACTTACCAAGAAACAACATGGTAATATAGATATAGAAATAAATTCATTAGTGGACCCACTATGTGTCAATCGAACTCGCACCTCACAAAGGGAGGAAAAATAAGAAGGGAGGGGATAGGATGTGAGGCCAAGCCCAAAAAGATGCAACTGAACATGCCATAAGGTTGCCAAGGGAAAATCCCTCTGATCTTTAAAAAAATAAGTGTACAATAAAAAATGGATTTAAACTATCTCATACTTGTTAGATATGCAAGGAAGTGCTCCTAGAAATTCTAGATTAATTTTTTTTGCAGGAGGGGGTGCATAATTTGTAGCTCCTGTAGATTGAAGTTGCTCAGAAATTAAAATTTTATGGGAGAAGGACCTCCGGAAGTGCTTCCAAAAATGTGGGATTGATAGTATTCTCTCTAGATTCTTCATTACATACTTTGCTCAACTAATTCATTACTTACAACCACCTTACAGCTTGGACAACCTCATCTTGAGCTTGTAGTTGCGCAGACGCTTCGTCTTGTGTGGAATTTGGGGTGGCATCTATCTCCTCTACTTGTGTAACAGAACATGCACCTCCATTTTCATTATTAATGTTTGATGAATTCAATCCACCAGTTGTTACATCTGAAACACCAAAAGTAGGATAGCCTTATCGCTGTCGACCATCCTTTCAGTTTCCTTAGTATTCTGGTCATCTATATTGGCTATTGCTACAAATTTGGATTCTCTTTGTAGAATAGATTCCATTAAATGACTATCATCGACAACATTAATATTTTTATCACTGCATTGTTCTGCATATTACATGGATTTCGTATTGCAATATGATTGACTTACACTGGCGTACTATTGGCTACATATGATTCTATTCTATGGATCTACTGTTGCAACATGGAGAGATTCATTGCTTTTACAAGGGTCTAAAATCATTTGTATCACTCTCCATGAAGCTAACTGACATGAGAGAAACATGCAACAATGAAGCTCATGTCATTTACTTGAATCATTTAGTTTTTTATTGGAATGGAGATATGATCTACATGCCGGGTGAAAAAATGTGGATAACTATTGCAATGACCTGGGCTGTGATCTGCAAGCCGAGTGTGCGGAATGCACTTTCAATGTGCGTTGGTAGTTGAAACATGGCCGCATAACTCCAAATATCCACTAACTGATCCCAAGTTGATTTTTTTCTATTTCCCAACATGGTGGGCAAGAAGGATAAAATATAACATGCCTTCATATGTTTCCTCTCTCCCATGCATGGTTGTCGATAAATTTTGTTAATGGAACTACAACTATGTGGCATCCTCAAGAACTTATTTGGCATGTGAGCTCTTGGTGTAAGTTATACTTCTATAAATATCAATGTTACCTTATCTTGTATAATGCCATATATTTTACAATACACCACATGTTTATAGATTTGATACACATAAATGTCAATTCAAATGTTTCCTAGAGTATCAACCTATTGTCCCTTAAGAAACATTGGAGGGAAGATGATGTGATGTGGTGGAGAGTGTTTTATATGATACATACTATCATATATTTATCCCGATGGGAAACCAAACTGAAATCATTCTCTCACACAAGACATTGAACTCATGGTTCTCCTCAATAGAATTGATAATATGGATCTAGCAGAACAAACATAGATAGTTATTTATGCAAACCATTTTCCTTGGAATTAAATAACTGAAGACCTGAGACAGGACAAACCAATAAATTAAACCATTATTCATTTTTAGTATGGGTTTTACACTTTCATTTGGTTTCCTTTCACTAGTGGGTTTAAGATCGATATATAATATTTATTTTTCTACAATCTGTTGTTGTTCAATAGCGGGGAACATAATTGATATGCAAACATTGATCGAGCATATTTAATTTCATATTTAATTCCATTGATTGTGTAATCTGGCCCACCCAATATGCAATTAACGTATTTCCATATATATATTTAGTATCCAGGTCCATAATTCGGGAATCAAGGGATATTGGACCTATTTCCTTGGCTTTCCTGGATCTCTTTGGTTCGATATCGGGTTGGAAGTGCCAGAAGACAAACTGGAATGTTTAGAATAAAAATTTGAATATGATATGTACATTATTGAGTGATTACCGAGACCCCATTATTATTAGTTGGAATAATCTCTTGATAGGTATTCTTTAAAAATATCAAAGGATTTAGTGCAGCGAGCTCTGAAGAAGTGTTGTAATATTGGAGTTCCTACATATAGCTTTTTTGGCTAGGCTGGTAGACAACCTGGGTATAAGAACAACACTAATGCATGCAACATAATGATTGACATTTTAGGGAACTTTGAATAGTTTAACACCATTTGGGATTTTCTTACAAAAATGAAGAAAGAGGGACTTCCGATCACTCAAAAATATTTCTCCATTATAATGAAGAGATATGCAAGAGCCCGCCTATGGCAAGATGCCATGCATACCTTTAGAGGAATGGTGGATTTTGGTTTCAAACCATCCATTGATGATCTCAATTCTTTGCTTAGTGATGTCTGTAAAAACAAGCTGGCCAGTGAATCCCATTGCTTCTATGAGGAAGTTAGGGAGTGTAAGTTGCAAAATCCAATGCCAATGATTAAAGTCTAGACTACAAATTTTTTTGAACACTTCGATAGCATTTTATGAGCGATCCTTTATAGAGTTAAACTATTTTGACTTCTACATTTACCAGGTTAACATTCCTTTGTATATTGCATGCTTCCTAGTGCTTAATGAGCTTGAGATAATGTCCCAACATGTGTCCAATATCGGTCTCTGGGGATGAGAACAATCTCATGCAATCTGTACAATCTCAGTGCAATTGTAACAACAAACTGGACCAGTTCTCCCATCAATCAAGTGAAGTCTATCAACAACAATTGTAACAAACAACAAGTAGTAATGTCATAGAAATTGCCACCTTGTGGCTCTTGTTCATAAGAGTAAAATGTATGTTCTTATTAATGAAAGCCAATATTCACAACCAATAAAAAAATCATTTAGGACATAGTAAAGTGGATGTAAAACTTGTTATGTAATAAATCAACGAAGTCTTTGGTTGGTTGTTGGTGTTTAGGAAAACAAATCTAAAATGCTTTAAAAAAAAGACATTTTGCAATTAGTTTAATCTGATAATTTCCTTAGCATTTTAGAAGGGTAGACCAATTTCATAAAAAAGGGAAGTAATATTCATAGACATAGTTGGAATAATTATTCAATATATATGTGATATAACTCAAGGTTGTTATTAATTAAGTTTCTATAAACTATATATCTCACAACAATTGATAGTTCTAAAATGTGAAAGAGGTTCTAAAAGAAGTTGTGAGTGGGTTTGAGTATTGGAGGGTTTTGGAGCTCTATGACTATGGCAAGCCTAGGGTTTGGATGGTGCTTTGATGCTTGTTCTCTAGTCTGGGTTTTGTTAGGCTTATAGTTGTTTGAGAAGGCATCAACTCCTAACATAGTTGGTGTGGTTATTTCGCTTCTCGTTGTCTTTTGAGTTTTTCCTTGTGTTTGGAAGGCTTTCGAGGTTTGCATGGGCATTGGAGGATTCATTATCTACATCGAATTTGAGTTAATTTCCCCCTATCATGTCAGTGTTTTTATTATGTGGGTCCGAGTGTAGATGATCTGAGGTTTTCTCCTAGCATGGTGTCATCTAGTGGGGTTTTTGTTAAGTGGAAATCTCATAACAATCATAGTGGGAACTTTTTCCCTCCCAATGACCCTCTTTCCTTTGACAGGTTAGGGATGGTTTATAATGAATCACTAGGGTTATCAAACTGTTGGGGGGTAAACCATGTCGTTTTAACAGATAGTTACAAGGCTATGGGTTAGTTTGTGGTGGTCGAAAACATCTAGTGTGCTCAGGAAGTAGTGGAGGATGGGCCAATCCATCGAAAGGAGAAGATAAAAAGGAAACCCTTTGTGTTTTGTCTAGATTTAGGTGCGAATGTATCTCCAAACTCTATCCCTACTATGTCGATCTCGGCCTTGGTTGGTTGTTTCATTGGGCATAGGATAAGTCTGGCAACTTTCAAGCTTTGGAGTAAGGAAAATTGGCTTGAATATATGGGTTATCCACCGAGATTCTACTCATTGTCTCGAGGATGGATTGGGGTGGTGCTTGGTTGTTGGGAGAATGATGATAAAATTTTGAATAGGGTTTGGTTCCGAGACCTCGATTCATTATAGTTTCATAAATGGAATCCCTTTTTCGACGCAAATTGGTCCAAGCAATTCATTCAGGATATTTGGGTAAAAATTCCAGGTATCCCTCTAGAAATTTGGACCCAAGAAATATTTAGTAGGATTGGGTCCTCCCTTGGATCCTTTATGGTTGTTGATATGAGTTTCTGGGAAATATCTGGAAACATGACCATAGGGAAGATTCTTATTGATATTGATGTTCGGATATCCACATCATCTTTTTCAGGATCTTGCATGCAATTAGGGTTTGCATGCAAAATCTAGGGTTTGCATGCACTTGCATGCATCCCAGTCACCAGTTTCATGCCTCCAGCACCTTAGCCACCTCATTCTAGCACCCGGGAGCCACTTACTACAGAGTTTTAGCCCTCCTAGGCTGAAAGGCGCCCACTTCTCACCTACTGCCAGAGAAGGGCACACTTGTTCACCTACCACTGCAGTTCCACTTCAGTTACATTCAGTTAGCTCCGATTCTCCCTGATTTGAGGCTAGTTTCACTCCCGACTGACTGTTTCACTTCCGTTGGACCTCCAGATTGACTAGATGACTTGTTCTGACTTCAGTTAGCCTCCCATGCGCCCCCACTGAGCCTCCCTCTCCTTAATCAGTGCTACACACTTCAGTTACACTTATTACACTCAGTTAGACTCAGATTGACACCTGGATGACTGGTTCTTGTGCATTGATGACCACCACCGATTGATGATGAGGACTCCTAGTTGGATTCAAGCTACTCCATTCAGTGATTCGAATGGCCTACTTAGTCAATTCGAACTGCTCATTGACAAAGATTGTATTCTATTGTAATTCATTCACCCTTTCTGGGATATTGAGCACTGCTGCATGTTTTGCACAGTTTTACACCATATTTTCTATATTCATCTGTTGTGATTGATTTACTTGTTCATTAGATCTGCTGTGACTAATTTTACATGGTATCAGAGCCATGGCAGGGACAAGATTTATTTTCTACAGGTGTTCTACATGAAGAGAGAGCAATCTTTGCTCACAAAAATATTTCAGCAGTGGCATGCAAAATCTCATGTGCATTCGCTCATGTGCATGCAAGGTTGAAAACATAGTGTTTGTTTGTGTGTGATTTGCAGGTTTCTTACTTCCTCCATGTGCATTCGCTAATGCAAAGATGGATACTTCTTCTTCACAAAATATTCTTACTCCATTCAACTATGATGAATGGAAACCAAAGATGATTGCATTCTTGAAGAGACAATGTCTTTTTGATATGTGCATTGGTAATACAAGAGATTTTGATTCCGATGAAGAGGAGAATGATTGGCTCAATGATTGTGATAGAACTTTTGGAGCAATGTGTCTTGCTATGTCTCCTTGTATGCGCTACCTCAGTAATACTGCTGAAAATCCAAGTGATCTATGGGTCGAACTTGACAGAGAATTTGGAAAGCAGGAAGAAGAGGATCATGCTAGCCTTTTGGAGAACAAGCCCAATGAGATCTCCTTATGTGTTCTTTCCGATCATGTGTTGGCCTCAACAATTGTTCAAGATAAAGAAGAAAATGTAGATTCAAAACTTTTTCTCTCAAAGTCTTCTATTTCGAATTCCGAGCAAGATAAACAAGCTCATACTCTAGATTCCAAAGAGGTTCTTGAATCCTCTCTTTCACATGAGTTTGTCGGCATGCAAAATAATGATCTACTTGAAGTTTTGGAGGTAAAATCTGATTTTGGAGGTGAAGCATTCGCCCTACTTGATTGCATGCCTCCTATAGACTTATGTTCTATCATTTGCAAAGTTTATCAGATTTTTAATGAAGATGAAGAGCACTACGCAAACCTTGGAAAAACTGTGCACACCTTGGAAAAACTGTGCACTCTTTGGGCCTCATCCAATAGGCCCCTAACACTTACTCGTGGATCATCCCCGATCCACTTCCGTTGGGCGAATTCGACTGCGCGCCTTCTAGGGCACTGAACTTCACAGTGAAGTCGTGCAGAGTTTCGCTGAGAGTGTGTCCTTTGCCTCATGCTTAAATTATTTGATAGTCTCCAGCATCACCTGCGAGACTTCTTCTTGAACTTGTTCTTTGACTGTGCCCTCAGTTTCTTGAAGTTCTAGGAAATTCTCATCTGTGCGTTCCAAAAGTGTGAGCACATCTTCCTACATTGGCTACAACTCTGCTGAAGTGACAACCTCTTTCTCCCTTAATGCTTTCAATTCCTTTTGCAGCTCCCTTGTCTCCGTGAACTTTTGTATATTTTTCCTTGGTGGAAAATTCTTCATTGTTGTGTTCATGGAGTCGAGCTCTTGTTGTATTTGCTACAGTTCCTCTTTTATTTTTCTATAGTTCTGGATCTTCTTGCAATGCATCCAACACTCTAGTGGCTTCCTTGAGCAAGTCTTGACATCTCGCCACTTCCGTGGAGATGTTTTCTAATGTGACCCTTACCTTTTCACTGCGAGCTTCACTGTCATCCTAAGGAGTGCTAGGATGCTGAGATTGTAAATCAACAATCTTTTCCTTGTATGAAACTTCCATATCCATCATCTCGGCCTTAAGATTATACACTACAGATCCAATCTTAAGTATAGTGGCCTCAACCTCAGATTCTTCCTCGCACTTGGGTATTTTTGTGCAGACTGCTGAGAATGTCTCTTTAAGTCTGCGGTGCTTCTTTTAGACATGTGAAAATTCTTTGTTTCTTCACGCAAGTTCAAGATTCAGCTCATCATAGCTCTTTTCTAGCTGTGTATTCTTGTTGTAAGAAATGATATCTCCGTCGCGGATTTCCTCCACAACTTGCAAGTCTTCAATAGGAAACATACCGACACTAAGGTTGAGGTGTGCCAACTTCTTTTCTCCTTCCGCTAGCTTGTCGTTTGGAAATATGGCATTTACTGGTTCAATATTTACCAAACGAGGTCACATGGTCAAGGAAAGTGACCACCTCCTCTTTTTGTTAGACTCGCCTGACCTATCCTTGGATTATGATTCTCATACCAAGTCCTACTGGACTTGTTCAATCTTTGCAACACTAGTTCTTAGCTCTGCGAGGTTCTGAATGAGGTTTTCTTGTACCTCCTCGCTTTTAGTTTCCTTTAAAGAGAGCACTTATTCCAAGTGCTCACTCTGAATCTTGTGGCGATGCTCTCATAATCATCGTCATGTAACTGCACCTCAAGTGGCGGATTGGTGGTTTTTTTATTCTTTCTATGCCCCTTCTCTACTGTTGGGCTTTCAGGTTCTTTTCTTTTCTCTCTCGGTATTCCTGTACCACCGCCTTGCTAAGTTTCTTTTTTCTTCGGACTTGATGTGCCTTCACCATCCTTTGGAATCTTACCTCCGCTTTCCTTAGACGTTGTGTTGTTTTCCTCTGGTTCATCCTCCTTCCATTCCGATGGCCAATCTTCCATCATTAACTCAATCCTCACAGCATCTAACTGATAGAAGCCTGGGTACCATAGTGGTTGTTCCTTATCATCCCTTGGCTGAATACATATGAAATGCATGTCATCTTTAAATAGGAGCCTCTAAATATATACGGTTGTCACTTCCTTGGAAATGCGTGGAGTGCACTGAATGAAATCGCGCAACTGTTCATAATAGGTGAATAGTTGCTCATTGTTTACCTGTTGCGTGTCTGACTTTGCATTTTTCCACATGTTGGAAAACCATGTTCCTCGACAATATCTTGGCCAGAATGGAAGGCCCTACTGATAAAGTGGCTCTTTCCATCCCACGAATGCAATTAATACCAATAGCCAACTATAGTGGAATGCAAATCCACCTTCTTGAGTCTCTCGGACATTGTCCAAGAACTCGTTCAACAAGTATTTTGACTAGTTATATAGGGTTCCATACTTAACTTTCGAAGCTAGGAGAACTGCTACGGCCGACACCTCTGCTGGTATGAATTTTCTAAGCACTTTCCCTGCTAATAACTGAATAATGAAGAACGTGGCCTTGTCCGGGATGCCAACTTTGGTGTATCCACGACTTCCTTTCTGTGAGCCAAATTATTCCTTCATCTTGGCCTCAAGATCTTTATCTTGACTCTTCCCCATGAACTTTACTGCAGGATCCGTGCCTCACTTACTGAGGTGCGTCATCCCATGTATGAGGTCAATGTTCAGGTCGATCCCGCGATCTAACCACAAGTAACCTGAGTGTGTGCATGATATAAAAGTGTGCACTATTGTTGTAATCTCAGGGCTTCCGTCGAAGTGTGGGATACATAGAAGATTTAGAAACCCAGATGGAACTAACGGTGTGATCCATTCCTGCACATGAATATTTTCACTACCCATCTGCTCGTCAACCTGGCGATGCATATACTGATCAGGCTGAAACTGTTTATACTTTGGTTCCTTGGGCTCCTTCCCTTCTGACAAGTCATAGTCTGCAAACTTGCAATCTTGAATTTTTCCTAATAGGTTCTCGCGGATGTGTACATGACTTGAAATCAGTGGCATTGGAATCTCATATTGTGCATTCCTCATAAGATGAATGGGTGGTGCATCATCTCTTCATGGAGGAATGTATTCATGTGTTAGATGAATGGTCTGGTCACGAGGTTGCTTTGGTGGTGGTGGCCTCAGCACACTTGCTGACTTTAGCTTCTCTTGCTCTCGAGTCGGCTGCCTGTGTTTCTTCTTCATCTTTGTTGTGTATCTTGGTGAGGTTTGGGATGGTGCACCTTTTTCTGGAACAAACTTATTGGAGGGCGTTCTCATCAATCCCTAAAAGCCAAACTGGTTAAACCCTCTCAAAATCTCTTAGAGCATGGACTGCTGAGACATTCACATTTAAAGCCCTCGGCGTACTTTTACTGGTAAAAACTTGGAATTTACACACAGTAAAATGATAAAATCATGGTAAATCAGTAAGTTCTCGGTTAATTCTATTTATAGGAACTGCTTGACCTAAGGTGTTCCCATTAACCGATAATTATGCATTAAATGCCGTGTCCGTTGGCCAAATCTCGGTAAGATCTTGGTCCCTTCCTTCATTGATTATGCCCGAACGGACAAAATTTATTTAAATGTGGAAATTTGTCGGTGCCGACAAACTATATAATGGCTATTTTATCGACCAACCCATTGTAAAGGATAATTTGCTTCGAACTATGCCAATGGTTATGTAATCTGCGTGGTTCACTGCACATTTTCCTTTTTCCGTACATTTGACATTGCAGTGCAAACCCTTTTTGGTTCTTGACGTATGTGAATTGTGAGGTTCACAGCGTATTTTCCATTTTTTGTTCTTAACTTAGCAGTGCGAGTGTTTTGAGACTCCGCAATTTAGCTTCCTTTGTGTGCATTACAACACAACTTCCATATCTGTAAACACTTTGCATTTTACCAAAATTGTGTGCATTACAACACAACTTCCATATCTGTAAACACTTTGCATTTTACCAAAATTGTGTGCAAACTCATATTCTTGCATTCTTAGTGTCCAATTTCAACTGCACTTGACACTTAGAATTTACTTTGCTGATTAACCGATGCTTGGTGGAAGAGGAGTATCCCTATAAGGCTCTAGTCTACTTCCATTAACAAGTCCTTTCCGATTTTCCCCAAGTAGCGTGGCTAATTGAACTGCACCACCACTAGTAACATGTTTGACAACATATGGTCCTAACCAGTGCATTTTAAATTTTCTTGGAAATTTCATAAACTTACTATCATATAGGAGGAAAAGGTCTCCTACCTAAAAGAATTTGTACTTGATATGCCTATCATGCCATGCTTTTTCTCTATCTTTCTGCACTTGTTAGTGAAAACCTGCAATGAAGCGATCTTTCTCCAGTCCAACTAAGTGTAGAATCCTTTCTTCCATTGGCTCATCATCTGCCATGTCTGTGATGCTACATTTCTCAAACTTGGTACTATGTATTCCATTGACATCATAGCTTCCTTTCCATAAGCTACCCTGAAAGGTGTATGACCTGTCAAATTCTTGCAAGTTGTCGTATACGCCCATAACACAGCTAGTATTCGTAGATCCCAATCATCCCTCTTTAAGTTGCATACCTTAGTTAGTGCATTTTCCAATACTTTGTTAAAAGCTTCAACAATGCCATTAGCTTGTGGATGATACGGTGTGCTTTTCTGATGGTAAATCTGAAATTCCTCAATCAAGGCTTCGATAGTTCTATTCAAGAAGTGCGTTCCCTTATCGCTCATTAGGATCTTTGGACATCCAAACATTGTGAGGATGTTTTAGAAAATGAACTGCACAGCAGTAACTGCACTACAGTCCTTCACTGCTTTTTCCTCTACCCATCTAGTTAGATAGTATGTAGTTGTAATGATGTATCTCGAACCAGTTCGCTTTCCTGGTTGGTTGATAGGTCCCACAAAATCAATAACCCACTTATCAAATGCTTGCAAAGTCATTTGTGGCATTAAGGGCATCTCATCTCTACGAGATGGCTTTCCTGTCCTTTGGAAAACATTGCAACTGCAACAATGTTCCTTTGAATCCTTATGCAATGTAGGCCACCATAGTCCTGCTCTTAAAATTTTATGCGTAGTGGCTCTTCCTGTGTAGTGGCCTCCAGATACCCCTGAATGTGCTTCAACAAGTATCATTGGTTTCCCATGCTCTAGTACACATCTGCGCAACACTTCATCTAGTCCTATCTTGTATCATTGTCCAACAAGTACGGTAAAGTCAGCAACTCTTACCACTAATTGCTTCTTCTGCTGCATAGTAAACTTTGAAGGTTCCAATCCTGTAGTCAGGAATTATACAATATCCTTATAATAGTCATCTGCTATTTGGATAGCAAAAAACCGCGCATCTGGTAGACTATCCTCTAGGTTGTTAGGTTCTTCCCTTGACTCAATTCTGGAAATATGGTCAAGTCCTAAGTTTAGCCTTCCTAGCTTAACAATTATTTCAAAATCATACTCCTGAAAGAGTAACAAGCATCTATAGATTCTTCCCCCTAACACTGGTTTATTGACCAAGTATTTCAAAGCTGAGTGGTTAGTAAACATACAGAAGTGCGCACCTAGTAGATAGTGCCTGAACTTCTGCAGTGCATACACCATAGCTAAGCCTTTTCTTTCTGTTGTGGTATAGTTCTTTTCTATTCAAGATAGGTTTTTGCTTGAGAATGTAATAGGATGGTCAATGCCTCCCTCACCTGGCTAAGCTAGCACAATGGCAAGTGCTATGGATCGGAAGTATCTACGTGTACATGGAATGGTTTACTCCAATCTGGAAAAACTAGAATAGGCGCAGTAACAATCCTTTTCTTCAACGTGTCCAATCATTTCTAACAATCCTCAGTCAATGTGAACTTTTCTTCATTCTTCAATGATTTTTCCATAGGCATAGTGATCTACGCATATCCATTGATGAACTTCCTGTAGTACCCTGTGTGTCCCAATGTAGTGCATAGCTTTTTTACTGAATTAGGTGCTAGTAAATTCACAATAACTGTGATTTTAGCTGGATCAACGATCAGTCCCTGTTTACATATAAAAATGTGGCCTAATAATGTACCATAAGGAACACATAAAACACTCTTTTTCAATTTCAGGGAGATCCGATGTTGTCGACACTTTGCAAACATCAGTCTTAAGTTCATATAGTTATTCTTTAGTAAACCAAATACTGTCCAATCATCAAAATACACTTCTAAAAATTTATGGATAAAATCCTTGACTGTAGAAACAACTACTCTTGAAAAGATAGCAAGTGCATTCTTCAGGCCAAAGGGAATAATTGTGTATTGAAATGAGCCCCATTCAGTGGCAAATGTGGTCTTGTGCTTATCTGTTGTATCAATTCTAATATGATGATGTCCAGAAAATCCATTAGTGAAAGAGTATGCTTCATTCCCTCCAACATTGTCTAGTACCTCATATGTAAATGGAGTAGGAAATGGATCATGCAGCGATGCATCATTTAGCTTTCTAATATCTACATAGATCCTAATCTCACCTTTAGCTTTCTTATCCTGGATAACCATATGACTTATCCATTCTGATTCTTCAAATGGCTCGATAATTCCTGCATCAAGCATCTTATCAAGATCTGCTTTTACTCTTTCTTTGTATCGAGGATTCAACCTGTAGGGTCTTTTCTTTATAGGCTTCACATATGGCTTGAGAGGTATCTTCATAACTCCCAAGTCGTCCAAAATGCCTTTCATTTCGAAAAACTTCTTAGGAAATTAGTCTTCATATTCACGTAGTAAGTCTGCTATCTATGCGATTGTTTCCTCATCCCAATAATCTCTTATAGAAGAGAACTTCGGCTCTTCACCAGTTCCAATGTTCACTTTTCTAATTTTTATAGGATTGTTTATATGCAGAATTTCCAATGGAGGTCCTTCTACTTCGCGCTATCCTTCTGCCTTAGGTATGTTAACATTGCGGGGGTCTTCATCCTCTCTTTCCTCTTTGTCTTCGTCTAAAGCAAAGCTATAACATTCCAGGGCATGTTCTATCCATATTTCCCACTCTGGTTGTTGATACATAGGTTCCAGTGTGTCATTGAATACCTTCTTTTTGATGATCTACAACGCCTCATTTATACTTGGGTAGTCATCCTCGAAACTGAAAGTCACTTGGAAGTTATCAATCATGACAAACCATTCTACCATCCCTCTGCGAAGTTCTATTTCTGTGTACTATTTCTTTGGAATTTTCTCCATTGTGTGTACAGACAGATGAACCCACTCTGTTTGCAGTATGTGTATCCATGCTTCAGAACAATGATCTATGTGATCTATAGGATTAGTCTGACCCTTATATTTCATTTGCACAAGCTTAGTTGCTTCTAGAAATCTGATCTCCATCATGTGCTTACATTCTTCCCATGTGGTCAGATTGTGCTTATGTGCAGCCCACCATCTAGCAGGTGTAGCATGCAGTGCTGTGTTCAATGCTGCTAACTTGTGTTCATCTGAGACTGATATAAGATATTCTTGAAAAAAATGCATGAATATTACTCAAGCCATCATATGTAGGGATTGAACTTACCTTCGTTCCAATCTAGCACAATGATCTCATGAGTTGCGCACATCTTCTTGAAAATACTTCATGCATTATGCTATACCAATTCTCTAGTCCTACTTCTGATTCGGATATGAAAGAACTGTCACATCTCCAACTCAATGTGCCATCATCTGTAGGATTGATGTAGTCTTCCTGATTTACCGTCATCTTGTAGATGTGATCCAGAACTTGAGTTCTGCATTCTTCTCTTATTGGTTCAGTGTATCTAGGTCCCTGCGAAGGATCCAAGGGTGCGATGACCCTAATATTTGATCCTTCGAATATCATTTGATTCTTTTTCATGTTGATAATCATGAGGTTATCACTTTCCCAATCTATCCCCAATAGTGCAGGATAAGGATGGCTATTATATACGATCTCAGTCACTTCGAAGTTTGCTCTACTTCGCACTCCATCAATGTCAACAACAATATTTGCTAACCTCCCAAAGGGTAGAACCTTTTGTTGATTAGCTAACCTCAACTGTATTGGTGGCCATGTTAAATTTGGCTCCCCCATTTGTTCCCATGTCTGCTTTGTTAGGACATTTACTTCTGAGCCTAGGTCAAGGATAATATCATCCATTTCAAAATCCCCGATCTGTAGACTTAGTTTGATTTCTCTTCCTGTCCTTTTATGATTCTTAATATGGTGAACCACTCTGTGTGCTTCAGTCACTAAATTACGCTACTCGTAATGACTCAATAGGCTCTGTAGTTCTACCAAAGCATTTTCATGCTTTAACAACTTCATGCAGCTCTGTAAAAGATGCACAACAGGACTCATCATGTCTGTTGCAGTACGTTATCGATCATATGAAGCTGGCATATCCATCATAGGATTTGTCTCACTTCGCAACTTGATACTCGGAGTTAAAGGTTCTGACTCTTTGAAGGTTTCTCTTGCTTCCATGAAGACCTCTTTTTCTTTGTTCATATTGAAAGCAGGTGTTTTTCCAGTTGATTTTCTTATCCAATCCCCTTCAGTAGGCTTCTTTCTATCTTGGTGATCCTCAAAATTCAAAGCTTCAGTTGTTTGATCTCCACCTATCGTGGCTCCACTTCGCGTCATAACATGAATGTTCAATCCGTATTCCATTTTTCAGTTGCGATCATTTGTACATTCTGATTCTGTGCTTCTGGTCTTCTTTCTTGCATTTTTTCTTTTAAAATAGGCCATGCCTCAATGACATGATCAAAAGACTTATAGTACTTGCATGTAGTACACACGTTCGTGTAGTCTCTAGATAGATGTCCAAGTTGAGCGCAGTTATAACATACAATTTGAGCTATGCCTCTTTCATGGCCAGTGTTTCTTCCTCTACCTATGAATCCACCACGTCCTCTATATGTGCCTTGATCATACTACACATTTTCATTTTTATTCTATGTTTCCCCTTGAACTTTGTAGACATCATGTTTTTTTTCTATCATGAGGTCATATGCTCTGTAGTTGCTATCATCATGTCCAGCTGAATTACAAAATGTGCAATACAGGTTCTTTGGTGTTTGCGTGTATTTATGCATTAAGTAGCATTCCTCTGGACGGTGTCCTCTACATCGAAAAATATCACACCATGGTCCTTGATGTTGATTTAATGGGTTTGGAGCTCCGCTAGTGATGTAATCTCTAAATACCAGACAATGTTCTTTAGAATGTCCTTCTCCCTTAAACTTTGTACACCAAACCTCTTCTTGGGTTTCTTTTCCTTTCTTCATATTTTGCAGTTGTAATGTCAAATTTGCTAGCTGGGTTTGTATTTGAACCATACCTGCGCTAGTCTCTCCTATAAGCGAAGCTTCTAGTTTCATCGCAATTTCTAGGGCCTCTGTCTGCGATGCTACTTTCTGTTGCATCAACGGTAATATGATATGGGGTAGTAGCACAACTATTAACCATTATTGGTGTTGTTGTGGTGCTATGTCAAAGCTCACTTGATCTAACAGCGCTTTAAACTTTTGATCAAATTCCCATACTGTCTCACTTGGTTTTTGCTTAATTTCTTTAAACTCTCTGATACACTCCGATTTTGACTTAGGTTTTTTAAACTCTTTGATGAGCGCGGTTCTAATCTCTACTAGTGTCCTATTATGTCCAATAGATTACTTCATAAACCATGTTAAGGCTCTGTCCTTGAATGTGGTAACTAGTTGTTCTTGTCTAAGAGAATCATCGTGTACTTGTTTAACATTCCACACGGCTTCACATAGAAACCAATGTTGCTTAGGGTCTTCTAGACAAGTTCCTTTGAATATAGGTATCTTAATATCATCTGTCATCCTTCTTGTAGGATATGTAGTGTTCTGAGATTATGAGGGTATACCACTACTTGACTGATTCTGGGTCTTCGGTATGGCAATATTACTACTGCTAGTATTCTCTGAACTAGTAAGGTTGTTGGCACGGGATAGATCCCCAGGAAGTGTGGAAGCCGACAAGTGGGAAAGGGTCATTCTGCAGAAAAAGGACCTTTCGCCACTTTTTGTGGAAGCATAAGAGTTGTTAGATTAGTCGAGTCGGTCATGTGGACCATTTTGTAATAAGATAAAAGCATATAAATAAAGCAAGATTGTAAGCCTGAGGGCATCGTAGTTTTGGAGATTAATCCTATCTTTTGGGTTTGGTTGTATCCGCAATATGATGACTTGACTGTTTCTGCAAGAGTTGTTCCGTAGGTTTTGATGAATGAATGAAGATGTTCGGTTATGATATGAATTCTGTTGTTGGGCAATGATGCGATGATAAATGATGGGTTATGTGAATGCTTTCTGTTGATTAATGCGAATATATGTTGTTGTTGATTAGTGCGAATATGTTGTTGAATATGATCTGAATATACGTATCATGAATAAGATGCAAATGATTGGTTAATGGACTGTTATGAATGTTGTAATCTCTGGTTAATGTGAACGTACCCTCTTCACAACTACGGAAGCTTGGTTCCAGCAACCGTCTTATCCACCTCGAGTGAGACTGCACTTGCCTTGCGAGTGTTGCTGGGAAGGGTTACAACTTTCTGGGCCAGTGTATAAGGGAGTTAGGTTGATAGTTTGTTGGTGACAGTGTGGAGTGAACCCCTGTCGATAGACTCTGCATCAACAAAGGTTTATTCCGTCAACTGTGAATTTATGCGAAGTGATAGGCTGATAAACAGTATGGCTAGGTACTATTTCAGTATCTGACTCAACCTGATGTGATTTTCTATCACTTCCTATCTCAGGTTCTAGGCAAGTGCAAGGTTCTACTCCTCGAGACCTCTTTCTAGTGCTAGGTTTATATCTTTTACCACTTCTCAAAGTATAAATTTCTTCTTTAGTGTCACTATCTATGTTACTGAACATCACAGACTCGGATTCCTAGGATTTTTATTACATTCTTAAAACACATTTTTCTGCTAACAACATCTTAATATCTAGGCTGATATTTTTAAGGTACTTACCTCTGAATCCTTTGAAGAAATCGCCTTCTGCTGCGCTGTAATACTTCAACATGTCCACAACAAATTCTATCATGCATCCTTCTAGTATGCTATCAAGCCAAAAGTCTATTGCTCTTGAGATTGGGCTATAAACTGCTTTAAGCTTCTGAATAAGTTCTGGAGTCCACACTGTAGGTTCTCCACCTTGAAAGAAATTTTTTCGTTCTGCGAGTCTTGATAGCCACTCATGCAGCTCGTTAGTGAAAGCTGTGAAGAATATTTCGTGTATGTCATAAAATAAGTATCTCTACAACCATACCACGTCAGAAAAATGTGAATGTTTTTTCTCCTTCCTTGCAAACTCCTCTTCTGTCTTAGTCACCCAGTTTTATATTTCTGTTCGCTCAGGATTCTAGTTATCAGAGCACATCACCAATTCAAGTGCGGAAACAGAACCATTTGTTGGCTCTCCTTATCTCTTAATACTTATATTAGACCCAGATTCGGTGTAGTTGCAGTCCAACAAAACCTTTCTTCACCGGCCCTTTCGACAACAACCTGCGAACAGACTGAGGTCTCACCTGAGGTGAAGTTATGGGGGGGGGCGCAGAAGCACGTTTCTACAGCTAGGTGATGCGCAGATAATAACTGGTGAGCTGAGTGAAGTCACACCTACTTAGTATTTACTTCATATACTACAACGCACTATGGGGCTATGCTTACGGGAAGCTACACAATGCAATATAACAACGCAACTCGAGGACTGCGCTTTCTAGCAGTTGCACACATTACAGACTTTGCTAACTTAGTGTTTATCCATACAACTTATGCATTCAACCTACTCAGAATTACTGGTGCATTCATCTATATGTGTTCGATACTTAACATATTATTCTCATCGACCATTCATGTGAAAATGAATATATAAGCGGAAACACACATAACTATAAGCATGAACATAAACATAAGCAATGACAATCATATGTTCACATAACACGCTTATTTACGTGGTTCACCCCCAGGATGGGAGCTACGTCTTGCCTTGAAGCTGTTGTACTTTAACTTTGCTTCATCATAACTTCGCTAATACTCAAAGTTGCGCTACCTTGTCCTCAAGCTACACTTCAACAAAACTGTGCTACTCTTGAGCCTCTTTAGCACAATTGTGCAAATCTTGGAAAAACTATGCACACCTTGGAAAAACTGCGCACTCCTTGGGCCTCATCCAACAATTGCTAAAATCATAGCTAATCAAATTAAAGGCCTTTTAGCTGAAGGGGTCTTAGAAGAGAAATTTGAATTTTATTAAAGGGAGGAAAATCCATGATGCCATTGGTATTGCATAGGAGATGATGCACTCTGCTAAGGTCGAGAATATTCTTGTAGCCATCATCAAATTTAACCTAAAAAGGGCTTATGAATGTGTTAATTGGTTATATATTAGGATGGTGTTGTTGTAGGTTGTATTTAACTCGCCCTTTGTTAATTGGGTTTTCTCTTGTATCCAGTCGTTATCTTTCTCCTTACAAATAAATGGTTATGCTTCAAGTTTTTTAAGACCTAGTCATGGTCTTCGACATGGTTTTCCTATGTCTCCGTTACTGTTTATTTTGATGATGGAGGTCTCAATCGAGCCATCACCCAAGCTCGTAGAAGTGGTTCCCTCAGTGGATTCAAAATGAATGGTAATATCTCTATTATGCATCTCTTTTCATGGACAACATCCTTTTTTTTTATGGTTCTAGACGAGGTTTGACTATTCTTCAAGATATTATGTCTCTCTTTTTTTAGGCTTCGGGCATGATTATTAATGATAGAAAATCCACTATCTTAGCTATTAATTTATCTCCATCCTCTTTGGAGATGATTCGATCCTTTTTTGAGTTAAGTGTTGAGAATCTGCTTGAAGGATTTAATTATTTGGGTTTCTTTTGAAACCAAATGACTACTAGAGAAGAGTCTGGGAATGGTTGGTTCGTAAATTCAAGAGAAAAATTTATTTATGGTGTAATAAGTGGTTTTCTAGAGTGGGGAGGTTCATTTTGATTAAATTTATTTTGGAAGTCCTTCTTGTTTACTAGTCCTCTTTAGCTTGTATTCCTGCTGGTATCTTGGAACAATTTCATAAGCTCTCTTACTAGTTCTTGTGGAGGGGTTCTTCGGAGGAAAATGATCAAGGGTGAAGGCCTGTGGGCTAAAGTGGTTACTCTGAAATATATCTCTCCTTGTACTATTGAAGAATGGATCAGATGCCCTATTAAATCCCCTCGAGGAGGTTCTTCTATGTGGAGGGATATATTACAGTTTTTTAATGTTATTGCCTCTGGGCTAGAGTGGAAAACTGGGAATGGTAAAAAATTTCACATTGGCCAAGACCCGTGGGTTGGTTTTTATATGGTATATAAGCTCCCTGGTGCTCTAATCGTATCTATTCATAATCAAAACATCATATTTGTTAATTAAATTGGATGAATCCTCTCTCTTTACATTAGCAATGGAAGGGGGATGAGGGGGATGAGGGGGCTGAGGATTTTCATCTAGTTGGGTATTTTAGCCACATATGGGCTTGATTCATAAAGGACCTACATGCCTCACATATATTTCTCAATGGCAATGAAGATGAGTTTGTTTGGCTTCATAATGATAAGGGTGAGGTATGCACACCCAGTGCAAGTTATTGAGCCATAAGGGATGAAGAAGATCATCCGTAACCTTTCTGGTGGAATTCAGCGACATTGAGTTTCAAATGTCCCCTGAAGATGAAGTTGCTTCTTTGGTGAATCCTGGACAAAGTTGTGCCTCTATGGGACATAATGAATAATCATTTTTTGATTGGTCCTAGTAGGTGTCCTCTATGTCTAAATGATGAATAATCCCTTGAGGACTTGTTCCTCTTTTGTCCTTATGTGGTCAGTATTTGGGAGTTTTTGGTTGGAGTTAAAGTGATCAATTTGAAGTGGTATGGTTTGAGTATTCTAGATGCCCTTTATCATTGGCTGGATCAAAGACACTACACCAATTTCTATGCCCTACATGTCATTATCTTATGGTTCATTTGGATTTCCATGAACATGGCTATAATTGAGGAGATCTTGCATCCACCAGCCGTTTATGGAAGTAGATGCTTATCAACTCTTATCATTTTCCCTCAATCAAAATCCCGTTTCAGGAGCATAATTGTGCTTGATTTTATTATCGACAGATCTAGAAGTTGGGTGTTCTTTGATGGTGCTTCACAGGGTCCTCTTCTCAAAGGGGGAGTTGAGGGAGCTATTTTTAAATATGATCCTCGTTGTTTTAATTTTGCTACAAGCTTGGGACCGATTTCTAACAATTCAACGGAAATGATTGCTTTAAATTTGACCTTGTTGTCAACTTTAAATCCATCATCTACTTGACATCCAAGATCTTGAAGTGTTTGGTGACTTGAACAGTTGTTGGTGGGATGGATGAAGCACAAAAAACCACTTAAAAGCCTCCATCTACTTGTTATCTTTGAGGAGTTGCTCAGAATTATGGATTGATTCCAGAACATCAGTTTCCTCCATATTTATAGAGAAAAGAATGTTCTAGCAGACAAGTTATCCAAGATAGGTTTAAAGGTGCTTGAGGGGATGTGGCAACAATTGGAATTGGTCAAGGATACTCTAACAGAACATGATTCGGGTCCTTTCTTGTGTTAGTGTTGGATCTTCTCCAGCTAAGAGGCTTCATTGGTGTCTTTGTTATGAAAAATGATATATCTATTAAATAGAACTTTTTTGTCTAGTCTTCCATCAAAAGGTTAAAGGATGCTCTTATAAAGGCTTTGGCCTTTTAGTTGCATGACTAGTTTTTATCGTCATTTGTGCATGGTTTGTTTTTATTTAAAAAAAAGAAGAAGTTGTTTTGAATAGATCTAGAGAATTGTTATATTTATCTATTTGATTTTTAGTAACAAAAAACTCAAATCATAAATCTAGGGTGGAAAATAATACGTAAGAGAAAATGATCACTCTACAAAATATCTCAAAAACTAGTCTCACGTTACAATAAATAATTAACTATATTTGACAACAAAGGAAAAGGAATTTAACTCAAAGACTAGTCTCACGTTACAATAAAGAATTAACTATATTTAACAACAAAGCAAAAGAAACTTAACAATGATTAATGGTCATATATATACAAAAAGAAAAATGAATTTAACAAAGATTAATTGTCATTTATATAAAGATCAAAGCAAAAGGAATTTAACAATGATGGATTGTATACAAATTTTCAACTCAAGGTTTCTTTCTCAACCTTTATTGTTTTGAGAATCCCTCCATTACTATTTGAGAGAATAGTCTGGCTCATTAAAATATATGTAAAAGGTATGTAAATCAGATATATTTATGTATTTTAGATTTGAGAAGTCAATAACAAAAAATATATAGTATAATACAAATTTTAGTAAATTAGAGAGATTTGATAGTAAAATAAAAAAATAGAAAATAAGTTATATTTAACATAAAAACAATAGTAAAAATCACATTATAGTCTGTAGAGAGCAGAGTGATTACTAACTAGGTATTAATACGCAACAATACTTATTTTGTACCATACCGGGTAACCCATGTACCATATCTACCATTTTTGTTACCATCAGCATAGATCCAAATTCTAAGCTTTATTAAGGGCCGAGAAGGATCAAATCTCCCTCATATTTACTTTTTACTTTATTACTTTTTACATTATATTATTTTTTTATGTTTACTTTGTATTATTTTGTTACTCAACAAACATTTGATAAATTAGACATAATATTTATTACTTTTTACTTTGTATTATTCTTTTTTGTTTACTTTGTATTATTTTGTTACTAGACAAACTCGAATGGCCGACAATATTGACAAACACTCCACTCACAAGATCTCCCTCATACTGGACTGTAAAGTGCCTCTAGGCACAATCATCCATGTAGCGAAGGAAACTGGGTACTTCTCTTTTGTATTACTGAATGCACTGCAAGAGCAACAGCTGGAAACTTCTATGTTGTGTATCGCATTCCTTGCTTACATAACGGGAGAAATTGTAAATGAAAAATCACAGTTTCAAATCACTATATATACTTAAAAAATAAATTAATAAAAAATCACATTCGCGCAATGAGCCATGAGCAGAAATCATATTCTTGGATCGGAATGGAAGGGACATTGGCTATTTTATTGGGGTTGGTGGAAACCAGTAGTAAAGGCCAGAGAGAAAACAGCTGACTGCAGATAACCATTCCAGCAAGGAAGGGAATAGAGAGAGACTTCCTTTCGTAGGAGTTTGGCCTGAAAAGCCCAACAAATTGTCTCTAATTCCAAATAAAATTGCTAATGGGAATGGGTTCCAATGGTCAAGTAATTCGAGTGGCACTGATGCAAAGGAGTCGGGTATTGTCCAAGAAAACCATATGCCTTGACTTCAAGCGCTGGGTTCTGCCATTGACAGAGATACATGTTTTCCTTGCTTAATGCCATTAATTTGGGTTGACAGAAATGACCCAGACGTTCTGTTGGAGTCGACTGTCCTTTGAAAGCAATCGAGTAACAGAGAAAACATTCTGCTGCTGCCCACAGGGAGAGAAATCGATTTTTGAAGATGAATAAGTGAAGCAAAAATAATACCAATAATGTAAATTTCGATTTTTGAAGATGAATAAGTGAAGCAAAAATAATACCAATAATTTAAATTTCTTAACTGAAATCAAAATTAAAAGATCGAAGCAGAACATATTAATACGGACTAATTTATTTCATGGCAACCTAGTGTCCATATCCATAATCATTCACGCATACAATATGGATTAATACATTTTAACTGTTTCCCAAAGCTGCCCACTGCATGAGAAATGTTTTCTAATTTTCTTCTAATCACAGATAGGGGAAAGAAATTGCGGGTCGGTCTCCAAGGCGGTCATGAAAGGAGGTAGTAAGCAAATCTCGAGATCCACACTTCCTCCTCCTTCGCTCGCCGGATATGCAGATACTTTGCCATCAAACTTGTTGGCCGAACCGCTCCTTACACGCAACGGCCTTCCCCATCCGAAGTCGTTTTCATACATGGGAAATCTCGGAGAACTCCCCATAAACACACTGTTATCGCTGTTCGTTTTATCCAGCTTCATTATAGTTGGGTGCCGGTTAAATCTTTGCAGTTCGGCCCTGATGGTAGCGTCGCCGTGTGGCGATATGATGCGGTGCAGCAAGCAGGCTGCCGAAGAGATATCGGCTGCCAGGAGCTCCCCAGCCGTGACCGTGGTGCTAATGGGTTGGACGGCGTTGCCAAAATAAGAGTAAGGCAGAGCAGGAATCAATCTGGGTCTGCAGTTCACTCCAAGCCTGAAGGTCGTGGGCTCCGCGTGAAGCAGGCCTCGTGCCCGTGTGATGGCCTGCCATAGGTGGGCACAGAGTGCTTGGAAGGACGAGATTATAATTGGGTGCTTTGAATTAGTCCGGTTGGCTCTGTCCTTTAGCGTCAAGATTGTCTTCTTACTGAAGTGAAATACTTTTTCGCTCAGCACAGGCGGGGAGAATCTCTCGATCGTTTGGGTTATGGGGAGATTGAGAGTGATGCGGGAGCCTTCAATGTCGAAACACCGGCTGTGAAGGGGCGGGTGAGAGATTGTGGCCGCTCCTCTGCAGAGATCCGCCCATGAGTTTATGAAATGCCAGAGTGATGTCCCGTCTAGGACCAAGTGGTTGATTGTGAAGCCTAGCGCGACTCCATCCCTCAGTTTAGTCACCTAATCATAATCAAATTTTAGAATTGAAGGGCCACAAGAGTAATACTATTAAACCCGACATAAGGAGTTTAGGATATAAAATTGCCCGAACTGACCTGAACCACAAGCAAAGGGAGAAAATGACCATCCAAGTTGATAGCGCCATCCAGAGAAAACAATTGGCGAATTACGCCTGGATCGATCTCCGGGCTAGTTATTTCTTGAATCCCAACATCTGACGCGGATGCTTCGATCAAATCGGCCCCGGCATCGTTGCAGTCAATGTACAAAACGCCATCTGAGGAAGTGACGAGCCTTCCTGCCAACGGGTAGAAATGGACAAGGGCTTCCGAGAGGCTCTTTTTGAGAAGCTCCACCGCAGAAACGAATTGGTGATCATCGGCGAAGAGCATGTGATACAATAGACCCTTCTGAATGTAATCGCAGCTGAGCATCTGCAAATCGGAAGGGCAGAGCTTGCATTGCTGGGGTTTCGAGGGACGGGCCGGGAGTATGGTTGATTTTTGGCCCAAAAAGACTACTCGGTTGGTGGAGGGAATTTCATCTGAGACGGACATGGCGGACACTGAAAAAACCTACAGTGATGAAATATCTTTGTAATTTTGACGGGAAAGAGAACGTCCAAACCAATTGAATTCCTGGAGAGGCCGATACGCTCGATATATATATCCCACGGCGAGGGCATGTGATGTGATTTGACGTAAGTATATATATTATTTATGTGATTTGGCTTAAGTATATTTGATATGGTTCCGCATTAATATTTCAACGATATAATTAATAATAATAAATATAGTTGTGCTGGTTGACAACCTTGGTTGTGACGAGTTGTGCTAGTTGACAACGTGGGTTGTGACGAGGACGACCTTGGGCCTTTCAGTATTAAAATTATTATTATAAAAATAATTTAAATATAAATATAATTATTATATATAATGAATTATATTATTTATATAATAACAATGAAATAAATTTATAATATAATTATAAATGAAAAGGAATTATTATTTTATTATTAAAGAAATTATCTATATCAAATTAATAATATAAAATTTGATTATGTTAATATAATTAATATTATTCTTGGATGGGGTGTTAGGGAGGAGAGATGATGGGAGGACACATATGCATTGCACTACCCTTCACATGTCAACTTCACATGCATTTAATTCATGAAAGGATGAGGGGATGATGGTGTAGCCTCCCCGAGAATGTTGAACTCAGCACATCGAGAAATGATGGTACAAGAGAGGTCTCAACCAGGGCATGGATACAGGAAAATCATAGAAGCATGTGGTAGGATGAGGTGAATGGTGGAGTCTTGGCTAGTCTAAATAGGAATTCTGGAGCCACTCTCTCTGGTGAGTAAATGGCTGTTTCGCAAGGTGATAAAATTTATCAACTCTAGTTGCTTGGATCTAAGTTGTTCAAGACAATTTTCTTTGAGTTTGGATAGTAATTTACATTTTGAGAAGAGTGGAGGGAACGGCGTTGTTCCTGCTCATGCTCTTCTTAACAAGTTTAGTAAATGGGTGGTGGTTAAAGGCGACATGGTAGAGACTTCCCTCGGCTTCAGGGCCTATGCAAGAATTGTTCGGCACATTGTTTCACTATCAAGCTCATGAGAGTTCATTCTTATCTTGGCTATATTAATTTTCTTCTTCAAACTGGTTAAGACATAGAGATTTTGTCATCTAGATTCGGGTTAATGACCTCCTGATAGTATCTTAATTTTATTTAACCTCTAAATCTTTCTCATCCCATATTTTCTCTTTAAACTTAGATGTGATAGTATTTTTAATGTTGTTGATATTTTGCAAAGTGTCATTATCGCCAATCCCCACTACAACAAAAACTAGAATTTGCGTCGGATTTAGCGCCATATTTTAGTGTAGTTTTCTTTCCAATTGTGATGAACAATCTATCACTAAACCTAGCATTGTTGTGCATTTTCATAAAGCATCGACTTTTAGTGTCCTTTTTTGTGTCTTTTTTTATGTCCATTTTTGCATCGAATTTGGCATCCAATTTTTTGTATCCATTTTTGTGTCTTTTTTTGTCTTTCTTTGTGTCCAATTTTGCATCCCTTTTTTCAACCTTTGTTACATCCTTGCTTGTGCCCAATTTTGCATCCAGTCTTGCATTCGGTTTTGCACCTAATTTTACATTCAGTTTTACACCCAATTTTGCACCCCATTTTGCATCCAATTATGTGTCCAGTTTTGCGTCTAGTGTTGTATCCATATTTGCATCCAATTTTGGGCCCAATATTGCATCTGTTTTTTCATCTAGTTTTCGGTCCAGTTTTACTTCTAGTGTTATGTCCCATCTTGCATCCTATTTTACGTCTTTTTTGTATCTAGGTTTGCACCCAGTGTTGCATCCCATTTTACATATTTTTTTGCGGCTAGGCTTGCACCTAATTTTTTCATCTAGTGTTGTGTCTAATGTTGCATCCATTTTTGCGTCTAGTGTTACTTTCAATCGTACATCTAATACTGCATCCCATCTTGCATCCAATTTTGCATCTCATTTTATGTCTTTTTGTGTCCATATTTGCGCCCAATGTTGCGTCAAATTTTGCACCTAGTGTTGTGACTAGAGATTTATGCCAAGTGCTATGTCTACTTTTGTGCCCAGTTTAGTGCCCAATTTTATGTCTAGTTAGGATTCCAATTTTGCATCTACTATTGCATCCTGTGTTGTGTCTAGTTTTGAGCCCAGTATTGCGTCTATTTTGGAGCCCAGTTTTGCACTCAGATTTTTGTCTAGTGTTGAGTCCCTTTTTGCATCCACGTTTATGTCTAGTGTGATGTCCACTTTTGTATCATGTTTTGCACCCAGTTTTGCATCTAGACTTGCATATAATCTTGCATCCACTTTTTTATCCCATTTGTCATCCATTTTGTATTTTGTTTTGCATCTCATTTTACGTCCAATTTTAATTAAGAATATTAATTTCAATTATTAATAATGAAATATATCATTTTTATTGATTTTCTATCTGTATTTTATTAATTTCGATTAAGTATTGAAATATATCAAAATTTTCAAGTATCATGAAGAATTCAAATTTATAGCATAACATTTGTGAATAATTTTAAGAGAAATTCATTATAACATCCATCCAAAAGTAGTAGTATCATCATACATAGTAATTATGTATCAAAAGAACATTGACAATTTTCAATATATATAAAGTATAAGAAAATACTAATAATATCATCATCATCTTTAATAAAATCAACTAAAATTCAAATGTAGGATCAACAAGACAAAACCTTTGATGGATATCATTATAGTAAAATAAAAAGTCATTATATATATATATATATATATATATATATATATATATATATATATATATGACAAGAACTAAGTTGTATGACCTCCATATATAAATATAAAATGATAAATATATCATAATTATATATCAACAACAATACATGTAAATATAATCCAAAATGTAGCATGCTCATGTATAGCATCAGTAGCTAGCTAGCACCACCAACATCATCATCAAGATCATGGTCATGATCCTCATCATGACAATCAAATTCATCATCTTTCTCAACCTCATCACCATTGTCACCATCATCATATTCATCATCATCTTCTTCTTCTTCTTCTTCTTCTTCTTCTTCTCCTATATCTGAAGCAAGCTCAACATAGTTTAGATCATCATGTATGGGGTCATCAACTGCTGTGATCTAAAATAAAATCAATATTAGATGTTAGTGTTAATTTATACCAAAATGCATATTTCTATTATATTTATAGTATTAACTAGTACCAAAGTAAAACTTGAAGTATAATACGATTGTATTTAATATGTGTGTGTGCACTAATATGACTACAAAAGAATGTGCAAAAAATAGAACTAAATGACAATTTTATTAAAAGATATAAAAAAAATTTACTACTTTAAGAAGTATGAAATTCCAATAACAATATTCATCTTTTTCTTACCTTTTATGATTTTAAGATGAATACTAAAGTGATGGATTTGTTCTAGTTTTCAAAGATGGATTTCCACTTCAACTATCAAGCTTTCCTCCACTCGGCAAATCATGGGAAGAAATAAAGGTTTGATATAAGAATGTGAGGTAACTGAATTTTAATACATTTCGTTTTGTCAAAAATTAGGAAATTCAACAAGATAACTTAATATGCTCTTTATTTTTCATGAAATTACAAATTGGTTCTTATTACCTATATCCTACACTTACCATATCCCATTGAAAGATTTGACAACACAACGATAAAAAACAAACCACTCCAAGGGATATTAACCATCAATCAAAAAGAGATAGTTATGCCTAATTTTTCCACTAGTCTTGAAGAGATGGATAATAAAAAATGACAATATTGTCAATTGTAAACAAAAGGATGCTTAGAAAAGGACCAAGAAATTTAGTGGGGGAGACCAAGCTTTAGAGAATTTTAGGTAACACATGTCATTAGTTATAATAATTTAATAGTGTAACTTTAGAGCAGGGAGTTGTCACTATACGAATGGAGCAAGATGAAAGTTTGATTATGAAAAAAGCATTACTACACCTACAAGGAAGTGACAAAGACAAAAGGACGAAGGATTGGTTGAGAAAAGGAGTTTTCAGAATGAATTTTATTAGCGGTCCTTACTCTTCAGAACATAGACAAGTTATCACAATGATCATTAAGCTAATTTTGCTTTATTAATTGTTGTCCATATAGTCACTATGTGGCTTCATAACTGTCATTAATTATGTGTAATATCAATTAAGAGTTGTTTTATATATATTTATCATTCCCTCCTGTAATATGCTCTTTGGACACCCCATATGCTCAAATTTGAAGTTTGTTGACCTAGAAGCTTATTCTACTAGAATCCCATGACAATCCCAACTTTCAAGTCAGCCATCAAACTCCAAATTTGGCATTTAAAAAACAATTTTTTAAATTAAATCAAGTCTACCAAGTTAAAATAATAAGTCTATTGTCAATCAAGAAGAGAATGTTTGGAAAGCAAAATGTGCAATTCTGCAGGGAAATATACAGGTCTACAAGGAGATATAAACATATAAACAAAATAAACTTATGGAATCACAAGCATTTCAAGAAGTCAATATTGAAGAGGAAAACACATTCCACATCTGCTACAAGGATGGGATCAATGTCCAAAAGGATTCACCATACAAATTGTAACTCAAAACAAAGAAATCAAGCTACTAGAATGTTGAATTCTTCATTTCGCCATTTCAAAGTAAGGCCAAAGTGTTATATTTAAAGTAAGCAACTTAATGTATATGTAAGTTTTTCCATTTCCTTTACGTTATGCCATCAAGTATGAACACACTGACACATACAAATTTCTAATTTCTCTTGCATCCATTCATAACCATTTCATACTATCGTATTTACACCCACTTAATCCATATACTATTTACACTTCCAAACAATTCCTAAAGTACCGTTCATTTCCATCCTTATTTTCATGATGTCACAAGCATATATACTTAAATAAATCTCTGTCATCATCACTTATCCTATTTCATACCTCTACCCTCCATTCATGTCATTCTCAACCATAGAAATAGTTATATATGATTCACTACAAAAGTTTTGACCTACAATTTTTTACAAGCAATGACCTAAAAAATTATCCACCTATAGGTTCCTACAATATTCTGCAAGAGAACCCACCTTTATCCCTCCAATTTTACAAAAAAAAGGTCCATTTTTTCTATAAAAAAATGTGTTCCTTTCGAGCATTCCAATTTTCTATATAAATGTTCATTTTTTATAAAAACATGATGGACTTGATGAGACTTACTCCTTAATACATTGCACTTTGTCCCATTAAAGCTAAAGGAGGAACCGACAGTGGTGCAGTATCCCTTCCTGCCAACACAAAAATCTAATCTAAGAGCATCTATCTAAACAGTTATAATTGAGATGGCCATGCATCCAATGAGTTGGTGGCAAACTCTCAAGTTTCATAATTCTACACCTAGACAATATGAATATATGGCACTTAAACAACCTAGCATAAGGAGAATATAAATGAAATTTATTTGAATGCTAAAGTGGATACAATTTATGTCCACTTTATCACCATCCTAATAGAGTGTGCCTCATTTTGAACCTAGACAATCTAACATAAGGAGAATTTAATTGTAATTGATTTGGGATGCTACTCTAGGTTCTAAGTGCACCTAGTTTGGTGCCTAAATTGAATTTTTATAATTATTAGGACCCTAAGGGAGAGGGGGAAACGTTCGTAATGTCATGGAGAATGACGATGATTATTACAATGACAATGAGAATGACATGAATACCAACGATAATGATGGTGATGTCAAGGAGGAGGAGGAGGATGATGATGATGTCAAAGAGAAGGAGGGCAATGGCAATGATGATGATGTCAAGGCGGAGGATGGCAATGGCAATGATGATGATGTCAAGGAGGAGGATGGAAATGAAAATGATGATGAAGATGATTACAACCCTGATCCCTTTACTGGAATTAGATTACATTGGGATGAATTTTGTTAACTACAATAACTTTATGTGATATAATGAATTTATCCAAACAAATGAAGCTTTGACATATTTGTCCCTGATAATTCTAAGCACCATAAATAAGTAATCTCTATCCATCTAGGATGCCTCCTAGACCAATACACACAACAATAAGTTTTTTCCTGATCATGAAACATAAAGGAAATAAGAATGGGAAAATGGAGAGAAAAGAACCCAAAAATTGCATTTATGTATCTATTGTTCCAAAAAGAATCCAAAATATGCAATAAGGAACATATAAGCAAAAATATTTATATAAGTATGTTCACATATACCCATGGAAAAAGAACAACTTCAACTTCCTTAGGAGGAGAACATTTTTTACAACTCATCATGAAACCAAAGTAATTGTACAAAGTCAAAAACAATTCAATAGTTGTTTTTCCCCTCTCTCGATATATATATAGAGAAAGAATTGTTTCTGACTTTGTATAATTACTTCGGTTTCATGATGAGTTGTAAATATATATATATATATATATATATATATATATATATATATAACTAACTCATCATGAAACCAAAATAATTTTACAAAGTAAAAAAACAATTATATATAAAATTGTTTTTTACTTTGGTTTCATGATGAGTTATATATATATATATATATATCAATTATATATATATATATATATATATATATGAATGAATATGAATATAAGAGAGAAACTTTAACTACCTAAATAGGAGAACAATTTTTAAAACTCGTCATAAAACCAATTTGACCACATTTTTTTCTCATAACTGTGTCACCACTAATGCTTAGATCTTTGCTAATACGAACAAACTCTTGCGATGGCATTCTTACAATGGCTAGGTACTCAAACTCAAGAATACCCAAATGCTTAGTATCAATATCCATCAACTTCATTTCAAAGTCCGAATTTTTATCTTAATTTGTGACAAATAAAAATGCATTATGTAAAATTAAAAACAGATAACATTGCAATACCCAATGAGATAAGATAATTATAACCTATATAAAAAAATGTATAACGATAGTATCATATTTTATGTACAGAAATCAAATCAACACATAAAACTACTATGAAAACAAAAACTACAAGGAAAAGAAACGTAACTTAGCAAGAGTATAAGCCATGTTGAAAAAATATAATGAATACTTTATAGTATCATAGTTTATGTACAGAAATCAAGCTAACATATTAAACTACTATGAAAACAAAAACTACAAGGAAAAGAAACGTAACTTAGCAAGAGTATAAGCCATGTTGACAGAATATAATGAATACTTTGTGAGACAGTTGGTAGGAGGAGATAGAAAGTACCTATAGGAAAGACAACAAGTAAATATCTTACCATCGAGCTAAGTCACATGGTTCAATTTTGTGTTTTAATTGGGCAATAATGAACTTTGAAAAACGTAAAAAGAAAATAAATAGAATTTTCCATTAAGTTATTGGTAGAAAAATGGGTAATTAATGATTAAGTGATCAAAACAATTAGTTATGACGGGTAATCACTGACTATGCAACAAAAAAAGTTAGTCATGACAGTCTTTTAAGTTAAATACTACCAAATTTGAGCAATTTTAAGTGACACAACTAAAAATGACTAACATAAAACACGAATTTAGTCTAGGGATAAAACATACGCCTAGATAACTGCTACATGATTATGTGATGATAGCAATGACACCAATATGATGATATGATTATGTGATAATGCTGATGACAATGGCAATGATAGTATGTTGATGAGGATGATGAGGATGACGATGATGATGATGATGATGATGATGGTGATGAGAATGATCATAGTGGTGACGATGATGACTGTTACATCAATGACTATAGTGATCATCTTAATAATGATGACAAAGATGCTGACTATAGTGATCATCACGATGATGATGACAATGACAACAATTATTATCATCATCACCATCATTTACATGATCATCATATCCTGAAAAGGACTCCACATGAGCCTTTAAACTAAAAGCCTAAACTTTTTTTTAATGATTAGACCACCACCTCTATTTTTATATTTACATATATTAATATAATTAATATATATCATATGTTATATAAAAAATAATTTATATAATATATAATTTGTTAATAATATATATATATATATATATATATATATATAATTTACAGTATTATAATATATATAGTTATTATAGGTAATATATTAATATTAAAAAAATAAAAATAAAAATACAAACAACAAAACAAATATAATGAACATTTTGGCAAAAAGCTTCCATGTTTTAAAAATATTCTAATTTAGTTAGAAAAAATAAAAAGAGAACAAGTGGAAAAATAAACAAACAAGGGCTATGAGCACCAAAGTCCTTGCTTTAGAAAAAAATTGAATTAAAAATAATAAGTAGTGTGAATGGATAAAAATCCAAGGCAGGTTATTGGAAACTTTAAAACACCATGAAAAGAAATAAAACAATGCTTAATGCTTAGCCAAGAGATAATATAGAGAGTCAAATACTAGAGTATTGCCACCACTTGTTCTATGAGTTTTAATCTAAACTCGGGATGCAAATCCTCTGAATACATACCTGCAGTAAAAGGACAACATTTCAGTTCAACTATGGTTAACAATTGCATGCTTTGCATGGATATACATGCTTATCACAATTAAGCACTAGATTCCTCAGCTTTATCTCCCTTAAACATTAGTTCTCCCAACATTCTAGCTTTAATGTTTAATGCATCAACATTCTAGCTTTAATGTTAAATGGGTCCAATCTTGGTTTATCAAATCTCATATACTATGATTGATATCTCTAAAACCCTTTTTATTCTATTGATAGGTTCACGACTATGATTTATGGGTGGTTATAGTTATATAACCCTTCAACCAAATCAATTACATGAGATGAAATCTGTCATGATCAACTCACTAGCTAAGAATAAAACAAGTTTAAATCCACTCCTTAATTAATCTCTCCCACTCTCTCTCTACTTTGACCTTCAATAATTGAAAGATAATTTTTGCATTATTATCATAACTTTTATATATAAAAAAATAGAAAGAATAAATGGGTCTTATAAAAAATGAACCATCCATAATCTAAAATCGCCTCTTATAAAAGATGACACATCCATCCATAATCTAGAATCTAGGAATTTTTTAATCTTTAAGTACTATTTATTATTATAGAGAAAAAAAAAATCCATAATAAAGTCCAAAAACATTAAAATAGTTTATAGTTTGACAAATATCATTTAGAAATGTTGAAAAGTCATATATTACATTTTCACAAATATGTAAGAAAAATCATTAAGTATATTATATAATTAAAATTATAAAGTATATTATTCAATTCTTAAAAGAAAGTACTTTATAGTGTAGATTTTCAATTTATAGTTATTATAATTAATTTTATAAAAAAATTGTGATAAATGTTGAAATGATAAAATTATTATATTAACTGATTAATTATCATAAATATTTTAAAATTGTGTAAATTAATTTTCAATCTATAGTATATATTTTTTTAAATATATAATGTATAAAAATTTTAAAATATATATATTTTTGTTTGTTTTCATAAACTTAAGTTTATCTCCACATAAATGTAGCTCACATCATAGTCACCATATTGCAAGTAGTTTATTAATCATAACTCACATCTTAATCCTTATATTTGATAGTTTATGAGTCTATTGAATTATCTAAAAAGGAATATAGAACATAAGTGATTTTCAAAGAGGAAAACAATGAAGTGATTTTCAAAAGGAAAAAAATAAATAATTTTCAAAGGAAAAAATGAAGTGCTTTTTTCTTTTAAGTTGATTTTAATGAATTATATTGAATAAATAAAAATAAAAATGAAAAGGAAGTGACTTTTTTTATTATTAAGTTTATTGAATTTAAAAATATAAAAAAAATTGGAAGTGTTATTTTTTTGGATTTCTCTTATGATAATATAATGCTTAAGAAGTTTATAAAATTTAGATTATTTTTTAATTGTGTAAAATTATAATAATAGTTTTTAATGATATAGTAAAATATGAATATTTATAACATTATATAACGAATTTAATATTTTGGAAGAAAAACTTGTACTAAATTAAGATTAGTAATGAAAACTCTAAAATATTAATATTTATTTCTTGACACTCAAATAAAGTGTTCATGGGAAAAAATTGCAGTTAGACAATGAATATGTCATATCCACATTGAGTATACATAGGATATCATAAACTTTATGTACAACACGGAGCACTCTCAGATTTAGCTATAATCCAAGTTCATCTCTATCAAACAAACTCTCGCCATGAATCTTTCCAATAAAATACCAAAATGTCGGCCTTGACATGATTCACAGAGGATTATGAATTCAAACATCACATGCAATGCCATGATTACATTTCATATATTCTCTACAATTTGATATGTTGGTAGCTTGGAGGAAAATCTTGATTGGCTACTGGAATCAGTTTCTAGTATAATAACACCCTAATATATATTGTAAGCCTGCTTCCTCTTGTATTTTTGAAACGCTTTGGAGAAAATGATACCACATGAGAATTCCATGGATTGTGATGTAAAATCTAACGGAAAGAATATTATGTGTTTTAGATGAAGAAAAAGTTTAAGACATGCAATGAGTTTCTTTGACTAATATAGTCCATCTTGATATCTTGCAATATGCCATAGCAATGCTTTGATGATCTCCTCGATTGTAACACATTCACCAAAATAACAAAGTTAGACCATGTGAGATTGAAGCTTAATCATGCATAATCAATTTGAACATTTCATTACATTTGTTTGAAAGGAATATATTGCAAATCCATTGAGGCATCTTATGATTGCTTACTTAACCTCAAGACCAAGTCAATCCAGAACCCTAGTTGTGGATTTAAGGAAGCCAAGATTTTCCTACAGAATATGTGAATGTTTAGGACCGTTTCTTCTTTTTTCCTCTTTTCCACCTGCATTTCTAGGAAGAAAAAATAAGATTTCATTCTCTTTCTAAATCCATCACCATTGATCAACTCCTTATCTAAAAAAGCTTACAAGAACACTACTAATGAGACATAAATGCAGAGAACCCATGAAGCTTGCAAACAAAAAAAGATTGATTCATACCTATAAACAATTATAGAACATTCATAAAACGTTGTGGAGGAAAAAAACGAAAATATTGAAATTAATTGTCACCCACAAGTTTTCATTGTGACAAACAACTAAATATTGCAAACATAAAAGATTACAAGTAGAAATAGTTTATGAAAATTAAATCAGAGATCCCATGAAGCCTATAGAAAAGATTGATTAAAGGAATGGAGACCCAGATATACAAAGATAGAATGAAATCAAGAAACTACATATACAAAGAGAGAATGAAATGAGGAAATTTTACGAAATGAAATCGGGAAAAACTGGAAAGATTTTATTTTTACAAGAATGAAATCACAAAAAATAGGAAAGTCTTTCTTATAGTTGTAGAAGTTTCCATGCAATAATAATAGGAAACATTTTTTTTTAACTTTTATTTCAACTTTGTATTCTTCATTTTTATGGAAGGCACCAATCGCAGTTGAACTAAATGCTTATAGAAATTAAATTAAATAAATAAAATAAAAAAATAAAACCAAACTTTAGCCACACATTAGAAATGTTAAAATACTAAACATGTTTTTATAAAATTAATGTAAAGAAACATAAACAATAGTCTCTGCCTATGACAGGAAATAAAAATACAACCAACAAAACAAATACAATGAAAATTTTGGCACAAAGCTTCCACATTTTAAAAATATTATAATTTAGTTAAAATATTAAAAAGAGAACAAGTAGAAAAATAAACAAACAAAGGTTGCAAGTAACAAAGTCCCTCCCTTAGGAAAAAAAAATGAAATAAAAATAATACATAGTGCTAATGGGAAAAAAATCCAAGGCAGGTTATTGGAAACTTTAACTTACACCATGAAAATAAATAAAATAATGCTTAATGCTTAGCAAAGAGATGATATCTAGAGTATTGTCACCACTTGTTCTGTGAGAATTACTCTAAACTCGAGATGCAAATCCTTTGAATACATACCCGCAGTAAAAGGTCGACATTTCAATTTAGCTATGGTTAATAATTGCATGCTTTGTATGGGTATGCATGCTTATCACAATTAAGCATTAGTTTCCTCAACTTTATCTCCTTTAAATATTAGTTCTCCTAGAATTTTAGCTTTAATGTTTAATGCATCAACAGTCTAGCTTTAATGTTATATGGGTTCAATCTTGGTATATCAAATCTCATATACTATGATTGATATCCCTCTAAAACCTAATTTATTCTATCGATAGGTTTTTGGTTACTATTCATGGTGGTTATAGTTATAGAACCCTTCGACCAAATAAATTACATGAGATGGAATTTGTAATGATCAACCACTAGCTGAGAATAAAACAACTCTAAATCTACTCCTTCATTAATCTCTCCCCCACTCTCTCTACTGCTACCTTTCAATATTTGAGAGAGAATTTTTGCATTATTATCATAACTTTTATATAAAAAAATAGAAAGAATAAATGTGTCTTATAAAAAATGACCCATCCATAATCTAGAATTTGCCTCTTATAAGAGATGACACATCCATCAATAATCTAGAATCTAGGACTTTTTAATCTTTGAGTACTATTTATAATTATGGAGAAAAAAGCTATCCATAGCAATGCTCTGAAGTACACAAACATTAAAATAGTTTATAGTTTGACATAGATCATTTAGAAATGCTGAAAAATCATTATTACATTTTCACAAATATATAATAAAATTAATTAAGTATATCATTTAATTAAAATTACAAAGGGGCTGGTGCAAGGTAATGATACCCATTTATGACGCGTTAGTTGCAATGAAATGCTGGAAAAACAGAAATATGATCATTAAAATGAATTATTGGAGGTACCTACAAAACGTTTTAGAATTAGATGTAAAAAAATGAAACGTAGACAATCGAATCACCTTCCGGAATATATAACTTTTATTTATTGAAAAGTGGTATAACCACCCCAAAATGTCATTATTCTAAGATTGGTATGTAATTTTTTCTCTAAGACATAATGCATATGTTCACGTTGGTCCACTGGTTTGTTATGTAAATTGTTAAATTATGTCGAAAAAAATATGTAGAGGCATAGGCAACAGACAGATCTTGTGCTGGGCTATTTTCCCAAAATTTTAAAAGTTAATTTTATATATTTTTTAAATTAAGAAAGTCAGTGAAGCCCTAAAATGGCATGGTCGAGGGTTGGTCCACCCTATCATGGTCTTAACATAATCAATCAACTTTTTTTTCTTTAGATTTTAGGTATTCTTGTACTCTTGTGCAAGTTCTTTTCCATTTTCAAAATAGGTAAGCCACTCAATAGTTATAGCCAAAATAAACGACCTATGTTTTATACAAATTTGACATGAGTGCAATTAAAAATGAATTAAAAATAGAAAACAATAACATATTTATTAAAAAAAAATATAGTTAGAATATGCACACAGAGCTCGACAAGTGTGTGCATTTTCATCATTAGTGCATAATTGGAGCATATGTGGAACGAAGGGTGAAAACATGAAGTTACAGAAATTGTTGTGTTCTACTATAACTCAATCCGAACATCGAGGTTTGGCGATCCGAACCTAGTACCAAACCTACAAAGGCGCCAAAAAAAATTGAATTTAAACACGCATACGCACAAATGTACGCAGGCATTGTTTGACACCCTCATTTTTTTTCTTATTCTCCCTAAACCCCTCCTCCCTCCCTATAACCCCACCCCCCCTCTCTCTTTCACTCCGCCCAATCCCTCCTCCCTCCCTCACCCCCCCACTCCTTAACCACAAGGATTAGGATATTTAGTCATATGTTTCCCTGAATAACACCTAAAGCCATGACATAGGATTTCCTGAGGCTAGCCTTGATTCCAAGTATGAATATGGGTGTGTCCATTCTAATGTCTTGGATTATAGGTATGGGTGTTTGGGTCCTATACATGGTTGAGGGATGGAATAAGAATGTAATCATCCAATTTCAAGGACAACGCCTTAGTCCACTACACACAACCTCTCAAGCATATACTTCGCTATGAGTAGCGATACTAATGATATTAGGAATGTATGATCACTTGGTATAGGTATGAGGGTCTTAGACATGGTTGAGGGAGAAAATTCAAGCCTTATGCCCTAATGAAGATGATAGAAATCTAGGCTCAAGATTAATGCCTCAAACCTAAACAATGACCTCCCATAGGGATATTGGCACCATTATGATTTTCTAAGTAGAAGGCATGAATCACAGGGCCCTCAAGAAGGTAATGGGAGGAAACCTAGGCATCAGGCCCTAAAGGATAATTTTGATCATCCAGAGCCAAAAACAATGTCGTGAACCTATAGACACGACCTCCTAAGATAAATATTCACCTTTGAGTCATCCTATTAGCACCATTAGATTTTTTGGTGAACTAGGAAATGATCTCAAGGTTTGCATCAAGGTTAAGTAATGAAACTCAATCATTAGGCCCAAAACGTAGTTCCTAGGTCTCAAAATCCAACAACGAGGCCTCAAAACCATGACACATGTGTTATTTATGGAATCTTTGTCTTTCAGTGGAAATACGAGCACCATTAGAAGGTGTTTTAGCACCAAGGATGGGTCAGGCACCATGGACATTGTTAAGGAAGGAAACCCAACTGTTGTGACTTAAATTATGCTTTTAGGCATCCAAATCGAAGCATAATGCCTTAGACCACCACCAATGGTTTCTTGAGAGTATCATCTACATCTAAGTTGGGATATGGGAACCATAGGGATGTTTTGAGCACTTGGTATAGGTTATGGTGCCTTGGTCATGGCTAGTGGATGAAACTTGGGCCTTATGCCCTAAAGGTGGCTTCTAGGGGTCAAGGGACATGGACAAGGCCTTAAAGCACCAAACAAGACCTTTCTATGGAATATATGGCCTATGAGAAGGGATATGGGCTCTATAAGAAGGTTTTTAGTAAGTTAGGATTGTGTCATGGCAGCATAGACATGGTAGGTGGTAGGAACATATGCCTTAATAGGCCCTAAAAGAAACTTCTAGGCATCTATGACTAAGAATGTCATCAAGAACCACCACACACCATCTCTTGAGTGTATCATTGACCTTTGAGGGTGGATATGGGTACCATTATCGGTTGGTGAGCACTAGGGATGGGTTCCCAGGTGTTAACCATGGTTGGTGAAGGAAGCTAAGGCATTAGGCTCTTAAAAGCACCACTATATGGCTCATGGTATTGGAATGATGCATTGAACCACCATAGATGAATTCTTTATGGTATTTATGGCCTTCAAATGGGGATATGGGCAGCATTCAAAAAACATTGTGCACTAGGTATGCATGGTACTAGGGTATTAAACACGGTCAAGTGAGTAAAATTGGGCCTTAGGTCCTAAAGGAAGTAAAGATACATATAAATACATGAATGAGACATTGTGCCATCATAGAGGACATTTCCAGGGTATCCATGGACTTGAAGTGGGTATATTGGTTCCACTAGGAGGTTTTCAATACCCAATATCCAAGTTTTCAAGCCTTTGGTGGGATATATGGCCTCTGAGAGGGGGTATGGGCTCCATTAGAAGGTTTTTAGTACTAGGATTGGATCATGGAAGAATAGACATGGTAGGGGGGTAGGAACATAGGCCTTAGTAGGCCCTAAAATAAGCTTCCAGACATCTAGTACTAAGAATCTCACCAGGAACCACCACTCAACGTCTCTTGAGTGTATCATTGACCTTTAAGGGTAGATATGGATATGATTATCAGTTTGTGAGCACTAGGTATGGGTTCCTGGGTGTTAACCATGGTTGGTGAAGGAAGCTCAGGCATTAGGTTCTTATAAAGACAACTATAGGGCTCATGGTCTTGGAATGATGCCTTGAACCACCATAGATGAATTCTTGAGGGTATTTATAGCATTCAAATGGGGATATGGGAAACATTCAAAGATTTTGTGCACTAGGTATGAATGGTACAAGGGTCTTAAACATGGTCAAGGGAGTAGACTTGGGCCTTAGGTCCCAAACAAAGTAAAGCTACATCTAAATCCATGAACGAAACATTGAGCCATCACAAAGGACCTTTCCAGGGTATCCATGGACTTGAAGTGGTTATATTGGTGCCACTAGGAGGTTTTGAATACCTAGTATCTAGGTGTTCGATCCTTTGGTGGGGGTATGGGCTCCATTAGAAGGATTTTAGTATAAGGATTGGGTCCATGACAGCAAATACATGGCAGGGGGGTAGGAAAATAGGCCTTAGTAGGCCATAAAATAAGCTTCTAGGAATCTAGGACTAATAATGTCATTAAGAACCACCACACACCATCTCTTAAGTGTATCCTTGACCTTTGAGGGTGGATATGGGTACCATTATCAGTTTTTTGAGCACCAGGGATGGGTTATCGGGTGTTAACCATGGTTGGTGAAGGAAGATAGGACATTAATCTCTTATAAATACCACTATAGGGCTCATGGTCTTGTAATGATGCCTTCAACCACCATAAAATGACTTCTTGATGGTATTTATGGCCTTCAAATGGGGATATGGGTAGCATTCAAAATTTGTGTGCACTAGGTATGCATGGCACTAGGGTTTTAAACACAGTCAAGGGAGTAAACTTGGGCCTTAGGTCCCAAGAGAAGTAAAGCTACATCTAAATCCATGAATGATACATTGATCCATCACAGAGGACCTTTCCAGGGTATCCATGAAATTGAAGTGGGTATATTGGTATCGTGCCCAAGAAGATGGGCTCGGTCCTTCCTAACTAAAGACTGGGTCAAGAAAACACATCCGCTACACAAGGAATTCCAGTCAAGCGATCGACGTCAGCAAGGAAATATACCTCTTGTATAAAGGAAGGTAAGCAACATTCAAATTTGAACCCTTCCTAGCCCTTCCTAGAAGTGTAATGTTAAAATTTCCCTTCAAAAAAAATTTGAAATATGCAGTTTACCCTTCCAATTAAGAAGGAAAACATTTGAAATTACCCATCCATATAAATTTCAATTTTTTATGTTGAAATTCCTATGCTATAAAATTAGACTCGTCATTCAAAATATTGGAAAATATCATAAATTATAATCACTCACTCACCAGATGTGCAAGATGACCAGTGATGACTGACAACTACAAGGTACTGACCACTGGGATTTGACTCTGAATCCCAAGTCACCTCGGGATTATATCTAAGATGTGATAATGTGTCAGCAACAACAATTGTAACAATAGAGAACCATTACTAGTCTACTACTAGGCCCAAAATGAGCCCGAAACGTTGTACCTACTACCTATGTGAACCTGGCTGCTACCAATGTCCACTCATTTTTCATCAAAATGAAATTCAAATGGACGGTTTGATGACTCCTCCTATACAAGACTTCATTTCTTACATGAATGTCATGGAATCACAACAACTCTAAACAACACTCAATAACATGCAACTACAAATAATGGAATGTAGCTAGGACCACAAACCATGTAGAGGTTGATTTATGCATTGATATAGAGAGGTGGCACTTGGAACACAATATGGAGAAACAATGAGTTAGAAAAAACATTTGGACCAAAGCACCATAGTGGTTATTAATCACATTTAAAAAAAAAACAATTTTTGGCTCAAGAATAGTCTTCAATTTGATGGGTGGCATGATTATGATGTAATCCCCCTCCATCCTTCCAAACATATGTGGTTTCTCATCACATTTGTCTTCGACACTCGCCACCAAAATATGTATAAAAATTACTTGTATTTACATCCTCTTCTCTTTAAATCATCATCTCATAGTCATAACTAGGGATTATTGTGCATGCTCATCCTCACCTTATAATGTCAATTGGGTCAAGGCACAGAGACAACCATAAAATATCAAATGTGTCAAGACGCAAAGAGTAAGAGACAACTACAAGTAAGTATTATATTAAATTTACCATATAAGTCTTAATTGAGACTATCAACTGAGATTTGACACGTAGGATTGTGTGATCTTCTTATCACTCCTTGCCAATGTGATTGTAAGGCACTCTTTGAAGGTGAAGTCTTCTTCCTTATTCTCATGCCTTTTAGTAAGACAATAAGGAGGATAGTGGCCCGCATTAGCATGGAAAACAGTTTCGACATATAGGTAGATACATTAAATAACTTATTAAATTTCATGCTAGTGACTGCGAATACGCCGAATCGTGGATTGTTACAAAATACAACAAATTTTAGAGCCTTAAGCTCTTAATTACTCACATCTAGAATTTTCTCAAATCGAGCCATTAACAAACTTCTTTTGGTATTCTGGTTCAATTTAAAAGGAAGATTGTCGAGACTCAAACATGCAGTGAGTTGCAAGGCTCCAGTTGACTGAGGATTGATTCCATTTCCCCTCCATCCCATGCATGTATGTTGTCGCGACAAGTGTTGAACAACAAAGTTTGATGCCCCGACCATTGTGATGCTAGTGTTGCTAACTTACTTGGTATGGAGGATTTTTTTTAATGTTTTCTGAGCTATGTATTATTTTTTCTTAGGTGTCCAATGCCCATCATTATTACATTCCTCGGTCTCGGATGGTTTCCCTCTCTCCAGTTTGATTCAATTTTTTGGTTGGTTTTATATGTATTTTTTGGTTGTTGGTTTATTATAGCCTCGTTTTGCTTAGTGGCTTCCTTTTGTACATAGTTAACAATAAGTAATTTTCTGATGGTTCTAGTTTTATTTTAAGACTATACCTAGTTACAACGTACTAAACTATGCATAAGATCATGTGGATGCCCCAATATGGTTATTGCATAGTCTAAGTAGTTTTTATGTATAATGAAGTGTGCTCCAACCCAGGAAAAATACAACAGAATAGTTGTTATTTTAATAAAATGTAAAATTAATGTTACATGTATGTCAAATTAATGTGTTCAAACTAGGTTTTGTTGAAAATACATTGTTTTTTCATGTAGATATTAAGGAGTGCTCAATTGGTTAAGATTGTAAAAACTTGGATGGGCAATATTTTGTTCTTACATTTTTTTGAGGGAAAGGTTTAATTAATTTATACTTGTCAATTAAAGTACAATTATTTATATTGCCCCTCATCTTTAAAGGGCTCCCAGAACAAATACCCTTCCAATTGAAATTAAGACCCACCCTTCAAATTTGATCACTGAAGGTAAGTAGACCACTGATGCTAGGCCCTTTATTTCCACTAAGTTAAGTAAGGGCATTTTATTCTAGTGAGTTCACAATTAGCTAGCTGCTACGCTCCTTGCTTCGCTTATGCTCGCCCCAGTTCAACCGGAACAAGGCACCCATGTCGACTGCCATCCCGAAATCCTTCTTCCCTCTCGCTCCTTGGCCCTAGCTATCGCTCCTTAACGAACATATCCCCTATCGTCAATAGAATGCTGCTACACAAGGCGCCGCATAGTAGGCGAGTAAAGTCTTATAATGTAATAACCAAAGCAAGCTATATTTATTTTAGCATTGGTCTCCAAAAGCTTAATTTCCCTAGTAATGGTCGTGGGGAAGTATTTAAATTATAGAAGAATTGGGCAATTCAGAATAAGAATGATAAATAGATATGATGACTGCTCCTTAGTATTATGTTGTCAAGTCTACAATCAATAGTGTAGGCATCGAGTTTTCAATTTGTGTTGTAGGATAATCGTACTACGGTAGCCACTCATTCCCATTCTACTATGGCTCAAGTTTGGTGACTAAAACAATAAATTCTTTCACTAGTATGCCAATCGCTGGAAATGTATCAATTCAATATGGTATATGGTTCAATGGCTACAAGTTTTAAAGATATTGCAAAAGAGGTGGTATATTTCTTTGGGAATATTTATAAGTCTGAAGGGAGATCTCAAATTACAAAAGTGATTCATTTGACCTCCTTTCTACCACATTTAATAAATATGCAACAGAATCAAAGTCTTATGGAGGAGGTTGATAGAGAGGAATTATTGTTGACGTTGCATAGTTTTCAGAAAGATAAAAGCCCCGTACCTGATGGTCTGCCAATGTAACTATATATATACGTTTATTTAATCTTATTAAAGAGGAGCTAAGAATAGTCATTGATTAATCAAGTACAAATGGAAATATTTTACCCATTTTCTTTTAACAAGTTTAGACCCATTTCAATTTGTAATTACATCTACAAAATCATTGCAAGTATCATAACTAAAATGATTATTTAAATATTATCAAGTCCAACTTCATTTCTAGTGGATATTTGGTTCTTGGAAGGTATGAAAATGCATGAGGTTGTTCGGGTAGCCTAAGAAGGAATTCACACAATAAAATCTAAGAATCAAAAGGAAATTATGATTAAGGTTGATTTCTTTAAAAACTATGATCAAGCTGGATGTACTTGAGGTTAGTGTTCATACATCAAGGATTCTCTGTTCCTTTTGTTAACTAGGTTGTGAATTCTATCACTATTGTTTCTTTTTGTTGTGCTGATAAATGGGTCATCATCTGAGAAGCCGATACGCTCGATATATGTATCCCATGGCGAGGGCATGTGATGTGATTTGACGTAAGTATATATATTATTTATGTGATTTGGCTTTAGTATATTTAATATTGTTCCGCATTAATATTTCAACGATATTATTAATAATAATAAATGTAGTTGAATATAGTTGTGCTAGTTGACAACCTTGGTTGTGACGAGGAGTTGTGCTAGTTGACAACGTGGGTTGTGACGAGGACGACCTTTGGCCTTTCAGTATTAAAATTATTATTATAAATATAATTTAAATATAAAGATAATTATTATATATGATGAATTATATTATTTATATAATAACAATGAAATAAATTTATAATATAATTATAATTGAAAAGGAATTACTATTTTATTATTAAAGAAATTATTTATATCAAATTAATAATATAAAATTTGATTAGGTTAATATAATTAATATTATTCTTGGATGGGGGTTAGGGAGGAGAGATGATGGGAGGACACCCTTGCATTGCACTTCCCTTCACATGTCAACTTTGCATGCGTTTAATTCATGAAAGGATGAGGGGATGGCGTTGTAGCCTCCCCAGAATGTTGAACTGAGCACATGGAAAAATGATGGTACAAGAGAGGTCTCAACCAGGGCATGAGTACAAGAAAATCATAGAAGCATGTGGTAGGATGAGGTGAATGGTGGAGTCTTGGCTAGTCTAAACAGGGATTCTAGAGCCACTCTCTCTAGTGACTAAATGGTTGTATTCACAAGGTGATAGGCTTTATCAGCTCTAGTTGCTTGGGTTTAAGTTGTTCTAGCCAATTTTCTTTGAGTTTGGATAGTAATTTACATTTTGTGAAGAGTGGAGGGAACGACATTGTTTTTGCTCATGCTCTTCTTACCAAGTTTAGTAATTGGGTGGTGGTTAAAGGTGACATGGTAGAGACTTCCCTCGACTTCAGGGCCTCTACAGGAATTGTTTGGTGCCTTGTTTCACTATGAAGCTCATGAGAGTTTGTTCTTATCTTGGCTATATTAATTTTCTTCTTCAAATTGGTTAACACATAGAGATAACTTTGTGTCATCTAGATTCGGGGTCAATGACCTCCTGATAGTATCTTAATTTTATTTTAACCTCTAAATCTTTCTCATCCCATATTTTTCTCTTTAAACCTAGCATTGTTGTGCATTTTCATAAAGCATCGACTTTTGTGTCCTTTTTTTTTTAATTTTTGCATCCAATTTGGTGTCCAATTTTTTGTATCCATTTTTTTTGTCCTTCTTTGTGTCCAATTTTGCATCCCTCTTTTCGTCCTTTGTTACATCCTTGCTTGCGCACAATTGTGCATCCAGTGTTGCATTCGGTTTTGTGCCTAATTTTACGTTCAGTTTTACGCCCAATTTTGCACCCCATTTTGCATCCAATTATGTGTCCAGTTTTGCATCTAGTGTTGCATCCAATTTTGGGCCCAATATTGCATCTAGTTTTCCGTCCAGTTTTACTTCTAGTATTGTGTCCCATCTTGCATCTAGTTTTGCATCATATTTTACGTCTTTTTTGTATCTAGGTTTGCACCTAGTGTTGCATCCCATTTTACATCATTTTTTGCGTCTAGGCTTGCACCTAATATTGCACCTAGTTTTTTCATCTAGTGTTGTGTCTAATGTTGCATCCATTTTTGTGTCTAGTGTTACTTCCAATCGTACATCTAATACTGCATCCCATCTTGCATCCAATTTTGCATCTCATTTTACGTCTTTTTTGTGTCCATATTTGCACCCAATGTTGCACCTAGTGTTGCAACTAGTTTTATGCCAAGTGCTATGTCTACTTTTGTGCCCAGTTTAGTGCCCAATTTTATGTCTAGTCAGGATTCCAATTTTGCATCTACTATTGCATCCTATGTTGTGTCCAATTTTGGGCCTAGTATTGCATCTATTTTGGAGCGGGTTTTGCACCCAGATTTGTGTATGGTGCTGAGTCCCTTTTTGCATCCACGTTTATGTCTATTATGACGTCCACTTTTGCATCATGTTTTGCACCCAGTTTTTCATCTAGAATTGCATATAATCTTGCATCCACTTTTTTATCCCATTTGTCATCCATTTTGGAATCCATTTTGTATTTTGTTTTGCATCTCATTTTACGTCCAATTTTAATTAAGAATATTAATTTCAATTATTAATAGTGAAATATATCATTTTTATTGATTTTCTATCTGGATTTTATTAATTTCGATTAAGTATTGAAACATATCAAAGTTTTCAAGTATCATTAAGAATTCAAATTTATAACATAACATTTGTGGAGAATTTTAAGAGAAATTCATTATAACATCCATCCAAAAGTAGTAATATCATCATACATAGTAATTATGTATCAAAAGAACATTGACAATTTTCAATATATATAAAGTATAAGACAATACTGATAATATCATCATCATCTTTAATAAAATCAACTAACATTCAAATGTATGATCAACAGACCAAAACCTTTGATGGATATCGTTATAATAAAATAAAAAGAAGTCATTAATTATCTATATATATATATAACAATCTAACAAGAAATAAGTTGTATGACCTCCATATATAAATATAAAATAATAAATGATAAATATATCATAGTTATATATCAACAAAAATATATGTAAATATAATCCAGAATGTAGCATGCTCATGTATAGCATCAGTAGCTAGCTAGCACCACCAACATCATCATCAAGATCATGGTCATGATCCTCATCATGATAATCAAATTCACCATCTTGCTCAACCTCATTACCATTGTCACCATCATCATATTCATCATCATCAACATCATATTCTTCTTCTTCTCCTATATCTGAAGCAAGCTCAACATAGTTTAGATCATCATGTATGGAGTCATCAACTGGTGTGATCTAAAACAAATATCAGCATTAGATGTTAGTATTAATTTATACCACAATGCATATTTCTATCATATTTCTAGTATTAACTCATACCAAAGTAAAACTTGAAGTATAATATAATTTTAGTTAATATGTGTGTGTGCACTAATATGACTACAAAAGAAAGTGCAAAAAATAGAACTAAATGACAATTTTATTAAAAGATGTAAAAAAATTATCAAGTTTAAGAAGTATGAAATTCCAATAACAATAGTGATCTTTTTCTTACCTATTATGATTTTAAGATGAATACTAAAGTGATGGATTTGTTCTAGTTGTCAAAGATGGATTTACACTTCAACCATCAAGATTTCCTCCGTTCAGCAAATCATGGCAAGAAATAAAGGTTTGATATAAGAATGTGAGGTAACTGAATTTTAATACATTTGGTTTTGTTAAAAAATAGGAAATTCAACAAGATAACTTAATATGCTCTTTCTTTTTCATGAAATTACAAATTGGTTCTTATTACCTATATCCTACACTTACCATATCCCATTGAAAGATTTGACAATACAACGATAAAAATAAACCACTCCAAGGGATATTAACCATCAATCAAAAAGAGATAGTTATTCCTAATTTCACCACTAGTCTTGAAGAGATGGATAATAAAAAATGACAATATTGTCAATTGTAAATAAAAAGATGCTTAGAAAAGGACCAACAACTTTAGTGATGGGGAGACCAAGCTTTAAGGAATTTTAGGTAACACATAGTATTAGTTATACTAATTTAATAGTGTAACTTTAGAGGAGGAAGTTGTCACTATACCAATGGAGCAAGATGAAAGTTTGATAATGAAAAAAGCATTACTACACCTACAAGGCAGTGAAAAAGACAAAATGAAGAAGGATTGGTTAAGAAAGGGAATTTTCAGAATGAATTTTATCAGCGGTCCTTACTCTTAAAAACACAGAAAAGTTATCACAATCATCATTAAGTTAATTTTGCTTTATTAATTGTTCGACATATAATCACTATGTGGCTTCATAACTGTCATTAATTATGTGTATTGTCAATTAAGAGTTTTTTTATATATATTTATCATTCCCTCCTATAATATGCTCTTTGGACACCCCATATGCTCAAATTTGAAGATTGTTGACCTAGAAGCTTATTCTACTAGAATCTCGTGACAATCCCAACTTTCAATTTAGCCATCAAACTCCAAATTTGGCATCTTATAAAACAATTTTTGAAATTAAATCAAGTCTACCAAGTTAAAACGATAAGTCTATTTTCAATCCAGAAGAGAATGTCTGGAAAGCAAAATGCACAATTCTGCAGGGAAATATGCAGGTCTACAAGGAGATATAAACATAGAAACAAAATAAACTTATGGAATCAAAAGAATTTCAAGAAGTCAATATTGAAGAGGACAACACATTCCACATCTGCTACAAGGATGGGATCAATGTCCAAGGGGATTCACCATACAAATTGCAACTCAAAAAAAAGAAATCAAGCTACTAGAATGTTGAATTCTTCATTTCACCATTTCAAAGTAAGGCCAAAGTGTTATGTTGAAAGTAAGCAACTTAATGTATATGTAAGTTTTTCCATTTCCTTTACCTTATGCCATCAATTGACACACTGGCACATACAAATTTCTAATTTATCTTGCATCCATTCATAACCATGTCATACTATCATATTTACACCCACTTAATCTATATACTATACACTTTCAAACAATTCCTAAAAAACCATTCATTCCCACCCTTATTTTCATTACCTCACAATCATATATACTTAACCAAATCCGTTTCATCATCACTTGTCCTATTTCATGTGTCTACCCTTCATTCATATCATTCTCAACCATAAAAATAGTTATATATGATTCACTACAAAATTTTTGACCTACAATTTTTTACAAGCAATGACCTACAAAATTATCCACCTATAGGTTCCTACAAGATTCTACAAGAGAATCCACTTCTATCCCTCCAATTTTATACAAAAAAAGTCCATTTTTTCTATAAAAAAATGTGTTCCTTTCTAGCATTCCAATTTTCTATATAAATGTTCATTTTTTATAAAAAAAATGATAGACTTGATGAGAATTATTCCTTAATACATTGCGCGTTGTCCCATTAAAGCTGAAGGAGGGAACGACAGTGGTGTAGTATCCCTTCCTTCCAAAACAAAAATATAATCTAAGAGCATTTAGTTAAACAGTTCTAATTCAGATGGCCATGCATACAAATGAGTTGGTGGAAAATTCTCAAGTTTCATAATTCTACACCAAGACAATATGAATATATGGCACTTAGGAAACCTATCATAAGGAGAATATAAATGTAGTTTATTTGTATGCTAAAGTGGATGCAATTTATGTCCACTTTATCACCATCCTAATAGTGTGCCTCATTTTGAACCTAGACAATCTAACATTAGGAGAATCTAATTGTAATTGATTTGGGATGCTACTCTAGGTTCTAAGTGCACCTAGTTTGGCGCCTAATTTGAAGTTTTTGCATTATTAGTACCATAAGGGAAAGGAGGAAATGTTATTAATGTCATGCAGAATGACGATGATTATTACAATGACAATGAGAATGACATGAATGACAATGATGATGATGATGATGATGATGTCAAGGAGGAGGAGGATGTTGATAATGATGATGATGATGTCAAAGAGGAGGATGACAATGATGATGATGATGATGATGATGATGATGTCAAGGAGGAGGATGGCAATGACAATGATGATGAAGATGATTACAACCCTGATCTCTTTACTGGAATTAGATTACATTGGGATGAATTTTGTTAACTACAATAAATTTATGTGATATAATGAATTTATCCAAACAAATGAAGCTTTGACATATTTGTCCCTAATAATTCTAAGCACCATAAATAAGTAATCTCTATCCATTTAGGATGCATCCTAGACCAATACAAGCAACAATAAGTTATTTCCCAATCATGAATATAAAGGAAATAGGAATAGGAGAATGGAGAGAAAATAACCCAAAAATTGCATTTATGTGTCTATTGTTCCAAAAAGAATCCAAAATCTGCAATCATGAACATATAAGCAAAAAATATACATAAGTATGTTCACATATACCCATGGAAAAAGAACAACTTTAACTTCCTTAGAAGGAGAACAATTTTTACAACTCATCATGAAACCAAAGTAATTTTACAAAATCAAAAACAATTCAATAGTTGTTTCTCTCCTCTCTCTCGATATATATATAGAGAGAGAGAGAGAGAGAGAGAGTTGTTTCTAACTTTGTATAACCACTTCATTTTTATGTTCAGTTTATGATGAATTGTAAAAATATATATATATATATAACTTATCATGAAACCAAAGTAATTGTACAAAATAAAAAACAATTATATATATAATTGTTTTTTACTTTAGTTTCATGATAAGTTTTATATATATATATATATATATATATATATAACTCATCATAAAACCAAAATAATTATACAAAATAAAAAACAATTAATTAATTATATATATGAATATGAATATAAGTATAAGAGAGAAAATTTAACTGCCTAAGTAGGAGAACAATTTTTAAAACTCTTCATAAAACCGATTTGACCACATTTTTTTCTCATAAGTGTGTCACCACTAATGCTTAGATATTTGTAAATACGAGCAAACTCTTTTGATGGAATCCTTACAATGGCTAGGTACTCAAACTCAAGAATACCCAAATGCTTAGTATCAATATCCATCAACTTCATTTCAAAGTCCGAAATCTTATCCTAGTTTGTGACAAATAAAAATGCATTATGTAAAATTAAAAACAGATAATATTGCAATACAAGAGCTGCGAGCAGCTTAGTCCCTGCCATTTGAATTTACAAATTGAAACAAGTGAATCAAGTCATTCAAACTAAAATATAGAGGAGACATGAAAAACAAATTCATTTAATCACAAAGATTGGCTCATAACCATTTTAACTCCATATATTTTATTGTGTTAAAATGTATCTCAAAACTTGAGATGCAAATATCAATTTTCTTAACACTAACATTCTAAGTACATAAAACATTGAAATTGATACTCTTGAGCTTTTTGATACCTTTGGACCCAACACCACCACTTAAGTGACACCACCTTCATCATGCATTGTGACACCACCACTTAATTATTGAACCTAGCACAACATTAACACAAAAACAAGTGACACAACACCTCACATAGATACAAATTAACACCCAAATTTAAATGTCCTTCCAATATTTACATATAAATAAATATAGAATTTTTTTGTTTTAGTAGAAAATGTAAAATTAATTTTAATTTTATAATAATTTTAAAAAGAAAAATATATATCTTTATGTAAAAAACATTACAGGTAATTAATTCACTTGAATGATAACTCTTTATTTTACCATATAAAGTATATTCCATTAACATCTATATTTTTTTTATTATAATAAAATCAATCGGATAAGTGGTTTGGAAGTGTTGTCATCTTCCCTATCCAAATTTAAATCAAACTCAAGGCAAGTATGTTGTTTATGATTGCGCCTAAATTCTCGTGCATGTACTAACTATAATTTAAACTATAATAAATATCACTATAAATATTATCATTACAATCCCTAATAACGACAAGTATACATTATAAAACTAATACCATAAAAAACACGACGGTAGAGAATTTGGTCAATAAAAATTATGATTACAAATCCTGAATAAAGACGATAAAGAAGATACTACACATTAGTAGAGAATTTGTAGTTTACATATTTGTGAACCACCCATCATGAAGACGAAGTTGCTAATTCAATATCATAAAGCACGGGACAACACAAAAGGAAATCGGTCCTGATTAAACTGCTCCCACCATCATGAACCACCCATCATGAAGACGTAGTTGCTAATTAAACTGCTCCCTCTATAAAATCACATTTCTTCACAAAGCACATACGCAATCTTGTAATATGGTCGTCATATCCCACTCTTGCTTTTTCAGGACTTCAACAGCCAATTCATTCGTTGTATTGAAGAATAATTGCAATGCAATTTTTATGTTGTCTGGAAGGTCTTCTATCAACGAAAGATCCCATCTGAAAATGCCACAATCAACAATAAAAATGAAAATTTTCATATAAAAGGTGCTGCATAAATGCAGGAAAGTAGAAATAAATCAATTCGAAATTTGTGTTTATTATACTAAATTCAAGCTACAGATGAAAATATCCATGAAGGATACAAATACCAGCAAGAGTCATATTTAACATGTATACTCAAGGCTTCTACAACAGGCTCACACATGAAAACCATAAACTGTGTTATATGTCCTGAAAAACATGGAGAGAAATTCACCCTTGACGTGTATGAAGGGCAGATGAAGCTTTTTGCAAAAGTTGAAGCAAACAGTGAGTGTGCAGAACATATGGGGCAAAATATTGAAGCAAAATACTGCATGTTAATGTTGTATTCGACAATAAGAAGCCTTACATATTGACATTTGATTTCTTGGCTTCACCATGCTGAACCTCAAATTAATTACACAATTTTTGGGAGCATCAAATTGATGAGATTAAGAAAAGATTTAATGATATCAAATGGCGTGATCTGAATTCTGAGACAGCTTCCTATTTAAGAAAAGACTAAATGATAACACATTGTCAGTCTCTGAAATTCTGATGGAATGACAATTCACATTATTCTGAGTAAAATAAATAGTGATATGTCAGAAATATTTCTGCTGAGTATAATGTTTGTGAAAAATAATTTATTTTATAATTTTTGTTAATAGCGTGGAATGAGAAAAGTTGTCAAATCTAGAGGTTTTATCCAATAAACTTAAAAAAAAAAAAAATATATATATATATATATATATAACATTATTATTTGTAGTAACTTTATAAAACATAATGTATAATTATATCTTGTTATCAAATTAATTGTCAAAAGAGGAACATATAGTCTCCTGCCTACGGCAGGGACTAATAATGAGATAAGATAATTATAATCTATATAAAAAAATCTATAACGATAGTATCATAGTTTATGTACATAAATCAAGCCAACATATAAAACTACTATGAAAACAAAAACTACAAGGAAAAGAAACGTAACTTAGCAAGAGTATAAGCCATGCTGAAAGAATATAATGAATACTTTGTGCTCGACGGTTGGCAAGAGGGAGACAGAAAGTACCTATAGGAAATACACCGTTGGAGACAAAAAGTAAATGTCTTACCATCGAGCTAAGTTACATGAGCTAAGTTACATGGTTCAATTTTGTGTTTTAATTCGGCAATAATGAACTTTGAAAAACAATTTGTTAAATGTAAAAAGAAAATAAATAGAATTTTCCATTAAGTTATTAGTATAAGAATGGGTAATTAATAACTAAGTGACCAAAACAATTAGTCGTGAGGGTAATGATTGACTATGCAACAAAAAAAGTTAGTCATGACAGTTTTTAAAGTTAAATACTACTAAATTTGAGCAATTTTAAGTGACACAACTAAAGATGACTAACATAAAATATTAATTTAGTCTAGGGATAAAACATACAACTAGATAATTGCTACATGATTATGTGATGATGGCAATGACACCAATATGATGATATGATTATGTGATAATGGTGATGACAATAGCAATGATGGTGATGTTGATGAGGATGATGAGGATGAGGATGACAATGATGATGATGATGGTGATGAGAATGATCATAGTGGTGATGATGATGATGGTGATGAGAATGATCATAGTGGTGACGATGATGATTGTGACATCGATGACTATAGTGATCATCTTGATAATGATGACAAGGATGCTGACTATAGTGATCATAAGGATGTTGACTATAGTGATCATCATGATGATGATGACAATGACAACGATTATTATCATCATCACCATCATTTACATGGTCATCATCTCCCGAAAAGGACTCCACATAAGCCTTTGAGCTCAAAGAAACTTTTTTTTAATGATAAGACCACCACCTCTATTTTTATATTTATATATATATATTAATATAATTAATATATATCATATGTTATATATAAATTAATTTATATAATATATAATTTGTTAATAATATATATATGTTATATAGTTAATTTATAGTATTATAATATATATAGTTATTATAGGTAATATATTAATATTAACAAATTAAAAAAATAAAAATACAAACAAGAAGACAAATACAATGAACATTTTGGCAGAAAGCTTCCACATTTTAAAAATATTATAATTTAGTTAGAAAAATAAAAAGAGAACAAGTGGAAAAATAAACAAACAAGGGTTGTGAGCACCAAAGTCCCTGCATTAGAAAAAAATTGAATTAAAAATAATAAGTAGTGTAAATGGATAAAAAGCCAAGGCAGGTTATTGGAAACTTTAAAACACCATGAAAAGAAATAAAACAATGCTTAATGCTTAGCTAAGAGATAATATAGAGAGTCAAAAACTAGAGTATTGTCACCACTTGTTCTATGAGTTTTACTCTAAACTCGGGATGCAAATCCTCTGAATACATACCCGCAGTAAAAGGCAGACATTTTAGTTCAGCTATGGTTAACAATTGCATGCTTTGCATGGGTGTGCATGCTTATCACAATTAAGCATTAGTTTCCTCAACTTTATCTCCCTTAAACATTAGTTCTCCAAACATTCTAGATTTAATGTTTAATGCATCAACATTCTAGCTTTAATGTTAAATGGGTCCAATATTGGTTTATCAAATCTCATATACTATGATTGATATCTCTCTAAAACCCTATTTATTCTATCGATATTTTCATTTCTACAATTTATGGGTGGTTATAGTTATATAACCCTTCAACCAAATCAATTACATGAGATGAAAAATGTCATGATCAACTCACTAGCTAAGAATAAAACAAGTTTAAATCCACTCCTTAATTAATCTCTCCCACACTCTCTCTATTTCCGCCTTTCAATAATTGAGAGATAATTTTTGCATTATTATCATAAATTTTATTTAAAAAATAGAAAGAATAAATGGGTCTCATAAAAAAATGACCCATCCATAATCTAGAATCCACCTCTTATAAAAGATGACCCATTCATCCATAATCTGGAATCTAGGAATTTTTTAATCTTTGAGTACTATTTACTATTATAGAGAAAAAAACAATCTATAATAAAGTACAAAAACATTAAAATAGTTTATAGTTTGACAAAAATCATTTAGAAATGCTGAAAAATCATATATTACATTTTCACAAATATATAATAAAAATCATTAAGTATAATATATAATTAAAATTATAAAGTATATTATTCAATTCTTAAAAGAAGGTAATTTATAGCGTAGATTTTCAATTTATAGTTATTATTATTATTCCCTGCCAAGGCACGGATATACTAATTGTTCAGTAGTCAAACTATATTGACTACTATTATTTTGATTTTACACACGGGTGAAAACGCGAAGCTGGGAAACAATTCCATGACAATCCACTTTTTTTTGTTATAATTTCCATTTTCTCGCCCGAGAAAAAGGTCAACATATTTTCTCGGGCGAGATTTTTACTACTTCTCGGGTGAGACATTAACCACAGTTAGATTTCTCTCGTCCGTGAGTTTTTCTATAGTTAGAAAATTGTTCGCTCGAGAGTTTTTAGTTTCTCGTTCGAGAGTATAACCATTTTTTTATATTGAACTCTCGAACAGGTTTCTCAGTCGAGAATTTAGATTCCTTTTAACATCTCGGCCGAGAAATGCTTAACTATATAAATGCAAAAATATTTCCCCGCCACATGCATTGTCATTTTCAACGTTGTTGTTTGTTGTCTATTTTCGCTCAAACCCACACTTTGCTGAAACAACGAAGGGAAGGAAGACTACCCACTGCAACTGTGACTCTGTTTGTTGAAACACCGAAGGGAAGGGAAGACCACCCATGGAAACAAAGTGAATGGCTACGAGAAGAGGACCGCCACTACCAGTTCGATCCAGTCAACCAGACGACCATACCATCAGACGACCGCACACAGGTAGGTTTCTCTTTTTCCACGGGCATCTCTCTAAAACCCAACCGAATTCAATTTCAAATTTGGCTACCATTCCTTGGAACTAATCTAATTTCAATCAATTCGCCCTTAGGGTTAGGGTTAGAGGCCGAATTCCTCTTGTGATGCTCGAAGCTCTATACTAGAAGCACATTGAGTGTCAAGTACAACTTAGTGACTCTTCCCCCATCGAGTAAGGGAAATATATTGCATCAAGAAACCTCAAGCACAAACACAGAGTCCCTATTAGCCTTGCTCTAGCACACCAAAATATTGTGATGATAATACTTCTCTACGTATGTGTTGGAGCCCGAGAACAACTAGAAACAAAAATGTAGAGAAAAGGATCCTTGCAGAGACAGAGAGACAATCCTAAGGGACAAGATTAATAAATAGAGATATCACCTACCAAGTCAATCGCCAACATAACTTCCCTCACTGGGTCGGGGATTTCTACTTCATTGAGTAACCTTAAGTGTAAACAAAGAATCCATGTCAATGTGGCCCTAGTGCATTGGGAGATTACACTGTTTTGAAACCATTTTGAGAATGATAGAAGGCCTCTACCTTGATAAACCCGCATCCTGAGGCTCACCACGATGCACAATGATTTCCCAATGAGAGCTAACTCAACAGTAGCTTGTTTTTTAGACTCCTTTGTTATCTGCTTTTCCTCCCTTATAGGATGATTAACTTCATGCAGGGTATGGGATGATGTTAGAGGGATAGGATTAACAGAAAATGATTTCTTCTTTAGCTTTGAGGAAGAAATTTGTAGATTCTCTAATTCATTTATTTTCCTCTCATATTCTTCTTCTTGTTCTTTGTATTCCCTCAGGTTGTCATAGATTTTCTCCTTTTCTTCTTGCATCTTCAATAATTTAGGGGTATGGAGTGGTTGTGCCCAAGGAAGTTTCAATTCCTTTCTCATATGTGCAATCTCATTATCTTTCTACTACAATAGAGCTTTGGAATTAGAAATTTATATTGGATACACTCCTAGAGCTACTGTTTTGTTTTCTAACTCTTTAATGGTCGCTTGCTTTCCTTTAACCAATACCTTTTCCACTTTCCACAAATGTTCAAATTTATGCATTATTTTCCTTGGCTTCCTTTCAATAGCATCCGATTGTAAGATATCATTGCATATCATGTCACTTGCTTTCCTGTAAAAATCCACTTTATCTAGCTTGCCAAACTTTTTAAAGTCTAATGTGTATTCATTGACTCTTAAATCATTGAAAGTAGAAGTAATATGGACTTTGGGTTCTAAGACTGCGATTTTGAAAGTGTCATCCTTTTTATCTACAATAGTCATCAATATTTGATTTGATGCTCCCACTTCTCCACTAATATATTGACTAATTTCATAATTCTATCATCGGCAATTCTATCATTGTCATACCCAAATATATTGCATATTATAGCTATGTCTTTCTTTGAATTCTCAGAGAAGTTCCTTGTTTCATAAGGAGAATTGGTGGTAGGTATTGGAAGACCTTCTTTTACGTGCCATGACAAGATGTGTCTTATTTCAAGTGGTTTTAGGGCTTGATACAATGTGCCCAAGTTTAGTGTCTTTAGTTCTAAATCCCTAGGATTGCATGCTGTTGATCTCATTTTGTTGACACTTCCAATAATGTTCACTCCATTGGTTATCGTAGGGTCTATGCATTGTCATGCTTGGTTTTAACATAGATGTGATTGTTGTTCATTTACCTATCCTTAAATATTTTGATATTGCACCCTTTCAAGGTTTCCCTTAGAAGAAATTATAGTAGGAGCTTCCATGCCCGATTGAGGATGGAGTTTTTAAATGCCTCTGTTTTCTAGAATTCACTAGTCGTTCTTACACTATCCCTTTGTCTGTTGGTTTTCCGAAAGAGGGTTTCACTTATATCAAATATATTTGACACAAAAATTCATTGGTTCAACAGATGTTCCATGGATTCCTCTTTTATCCTACAAAGGTAACACCACGAGGGGCCTTCAAATCATGTGATTATTATTTGATCCCATGTTAGGATTTTCCTCCTTTCCACTAGCTAGAGGGAGGTGGATATATTTGGCCACAACCTCCATTTCCAAATCTAATCCCCTATTTTCTATTATTGTTCAATGTTGTTCCCTGCTACTAATAGATAAGCTACCATTATATTGAATGTACTATTGATATTGTATCCCCATTTGAGTTTGTCAAGGCCAATTTTGATTATAATTGTTTGTTGTAACTTTGACCATATCCACTCCCAATGAGAGCTATCCTTGAGTGTGGCCATCGCTCTTTGGGAAACTAGGTTCTCCATCTTGAGTTTCTATGACTATTTCTCCAGTATTGGTTGACTTGGGTTATGCCTTGGGTTTGTAGAGTTGTATGAAATTCCTAGAGTTCTAGTTGTTTCAAAAACCTAGGCAATTGATTCTAGAAATTCTACCATAAAATAGATCTCTTCTCATCTCTAATATTCTAGAAGCAGTGTTCTTGCATGAGATCGCTATTTTTGCAAGAACTGTTCCAAATTATGGATCCTTTCTTTTCACCCTCCATTCATATGAGTTGTGAGTCTTGTATTCCGAGGGGTACTTGATCTTCCAAAGATTTCTGCATCATTCATTTTGTTTATTGATCCACCACCACTTGATTTATCCCCAAGAGAATGGATTTCAATGGTTGGATAACTTAAGCCTAACCTTCCCACCAAATTTGGTAGGAATACCTTTTCCTAGGCCACCTTGGCCCATTTGTGTTAAATTTTTGTGCCACCACGCAAAAATGATCGCTATAGGTTATAGATGGATTTGAGAATCGACTTGGGGGAAACTAGGAAGGAGAAAAGATAAAGGGTCATGGATTAAAGCACATAATTGGCGAGGGTTAGATGAATGGCTAGATTAAGGGATCAAAATGTCCAATTGGAGAGCCTTTTCTCCATTTTGGAAAAGATATATTCACAAGATATATTTATGAGTTCATTACATATTAAAAGGGCACTGAGGTATCTGGATGAAAGGGAGCTTCTATGAAATCCTAAAATCCCGATGATATTAAATTGGATCATGGGGGGGTATTAAAGAAAAAAATTGTGATTTTTTTATGTTGGGAGAGGTGTCTGAAGGATCCATCAATAGATTGAGGGAATTCTTTATGGCTTGAGTTTCCATGACAGAAGGGACCCCATGAGAATGGTATCATCAACAAATTGGAGGTGGCAAGAAAATGGATCTTCTTCATGTAATATGAGGCATACGATTCTCCCAACATAAACAATTGCTTTGATTCTCAATCCTATCCCCTCGACCATCAATATAAAGAGGAAAGGAGAAAGGGTATCACATTACCACATTCCTCTTAAAGGAGAGAAGGTAGAGGAGGGATATCCATTAATCAGAATAAGAAAAAACAAAATAAGTTAGGATACTGTAATCCAGTTACTCCAAGAAACATAGAAACCAATGGGAAGATGAATATTTTGGATGTACTACTAGGCCAACTTGTCATAGGATTTTTTCATATCTAATTTCAAAGGCATACCTGGATTTTTGGTGCTCTTGAGTGAGTGGATGAATTCATGAGCTGTGATGACGCCTTCTAATATTTTCTGTTCTTCAACATATAATGTCTGATTCAATGAGGTTAATTCATGTTTTTTTCCTCCATAGTGTCTCTTCCTTCCTTTCTTTGTACCCAACTATAGTTGTAGGTAATTGTCCTCTTTGATAAGGGATGCTAATAGTCATTCAAGAATCATCCATTGCTACAACTGTCCCATACTTACCTTTGATTCTTTTTTGTTACAAGATATTCCCAAATACTTCTTGATTCCATTATTTCATCTTGCTTTTTAGATTTTCTAGTATCTGCTGAAATCTATACATCAACGAACTCCTTTTTGATTGTTATTTCCACCTCTTTCCATTATGGGGCTAAGTTGTCATTGAAGTCAAGATGATCCAACCAAAATTGTTTGAACATATAATGTCGATTCTTTGGCACTTCCCTCAAGTTTAACTTGAAGCGCATTGGCCAGTGGTCTGATCCAACACAAGGAATAATAGATTCATCCATGATAATCCTATGATCTCCATCATGTTTTCTAAGAGGAGTCTGTAAAGATGGGAGGCCACTTGCTAAGTGCCACCCATTTGATTATTCCAGCTATAGATTCCTTTCATTGTCTCAAAGTTGACCAATTTTAAGGTTTGAATGGTTTCCTTCAAGAGGGTGTTGTCTCTTTCAAGCCTTCATATGCCAACATTTTTGTCTTCTATTTTCATGGGTTCATTGTAACAATATCTCCATGGATTTTCCATGATAATTGCAACTTGCAAGAACTGTGATGAATTCAATATCTGATTGTTCTCATATATTGCAAGACACCAACAAAATTTGTATTAGGAATGCTATCTATATGAACTCTCGTGCTTGTGCTAATGTCAAGACTTCACTTTTTCTCTTAGAATATTAATCATTAATGTCACAACTAAACCACGCTTAATACTTTTGAAATCAAATGATGATGTAGCTGATATTTCTTCAAAATTTAAGAGATGCAGGTTGTCATAGGAATTCTCTTAAATGACAGTTAATCAACTACAAATCCATGACATAGAATTAATCAACTACAAATCCATGACATAGAATGACTGAATTAAAAAAACTCAATATCGTTGGTCCCATCTGAGTAGGACAATGCCCTAAACTGTCTTGACTCCAAAAGGAATGTTATATACTAGCATAGATCCCTGATCTCGATGTTTAATGTATTTGTTATTAGTATGGATCCATTTTAGTTTTTATAATTATTATTTGAAAATAGTAAAAAATATAATAGGTGCACTATTTTTCTAAGTATCAAGTACATGTGCACACCCATTAAGGCAAATCACCAGTCAGCTTAATTGTAAAGTACATCACTTTTGTTACCAACTCAACAACAATGTTGATGATGAAAGATCTTAAACATCTTTCTAAAAATAAAATTAGTAATCTCTTTAGACTTCAGGTCATAATACAACTGTCCTTCAAAAAGACCAAATAGACGATGAACCATAATACATATTAACATAAAAAAGAAAACAACTTGATAGGGAGTTCTAAGCTTATCCCACGGTACAAAGAAGAAACATGCACAGTAACAACATCAGGATAGGGGCTTAGATTGTTTATGCTCACCAAAATGATCTAGTTCTAGTTTCCAATGATATTGTGGATGTCTTGGAGAGTTTGTAGAAACTTGATTTTCCTTCAATTCCTTCTATCAATACATTACCATAGCTATAATCCACCTTAGGACACATAAATACATTGTAATGTGATCCTAATATTATAATCAAACACTTAAACTTCAAATCTAGGGAGTGAGTTTTGTTAGTTGTAGTGTTTACAACATTGTAGATCTGATAGATTTTGAAGCTTTCCTTTTGCATAGATTTGTATGTTAAAGCATCTCATGTTTAGTTCCGTCATTAAATTTTGTCTCTTCTGCACCTCTTTAGGTATACTTAGAAACTGACAATTGATTTTTAGTATCTCTACCTTTTTCTTTGCATAAGAATACTTAGTCTTGATCGCTTCATTTCTAGTATTAGAATCTATTTCTTATAGGTTTAGACATTTGATCCTCTCGATTCCATTGGCATTAGAACATCGTATTATATATATGCATTATAACACTTTTGATTATAGAAGATTTCTAAGAGATTAGTTGTTTGAAAGTCATTTCCAGATTTCCTTTTTTTTCATTTTGTATTTTGCTTTAGTAGCTTAGTCAACCTCTACCAGAATAAGACATCAAAGATCAAGATCTAACAGGGGAGATATGATCTTGTGGTCCAATTCTAAGCTAATCCTATGGTGTTAGTTTACCTCGTCGTTTGATTTGGTTTTATTACATTTTGAAGTGTGCTTTCTAGCATTAATTTAGGCTAGAATAGGTTCTAATCTTGCATTTCATGTGCCTACATCTCTAAGTTTATGATTAACCTGGTTGATTTCTCATTTTGTATTAACAAGGACACATGGATCGTCTAGAGACATCTACCATCAGTGCTAGACGAAGACATGTGATACAGTCAGGTATATTCGATTGTTAATCTGAAATATATTTATCTTGTTTGACACATTTTGACACATTATGACATGTTTATTAATCTGTGGAAAATTCTTATCATGCACAGCTTCATAGCTTTAGGGTGAAGCAAACTTGACTTCTATTCAACAACACTTCGTGAGGTCATCGTCAGGTAAATTCAATTGTTATTCAATTTATTCTCAAGTCTATATAAACATAAATATTTTTTTACACGTCTTTCTAAGATCTTGTTGTGCACAGGTGGTGTTTCTCACAATGAAAGACGTCTGTCTGAGGGGTCTACAGGTGCCGGTGGACAAACTCAGAGGACACACTTAGTGTCTTATACGCCATCGCCAGGTAGAGATTGTTTAGATACATTTTGACTAGAATTCTTGTTTGACATGTTTTTTAATATGTGGAAAATTCTTATCAGGCACAAGTTCACAGCTTCAGTGTGAAGCAAACTTGACTTCTATGCAACAACACTATGTGAGGTCATTGTCAGGTAAATTCAATTGTTATTCAATTTATGCTCAAGTCTATATAAACATAAATATTTTTTTACACATATTTCTAAGATCTTGTTGTGAACAGGTGGTTTCTCTCAGAATGACAGACGTCTGTCTGAGGGGTCTACAGGTGCCGGTGGACAAACTCATAGGACACACTTAGTGTCTTATACGCCATCGCCAGGTAGAGATTGTTTACATACATTCTGACTAGAATTATTGTTTGACATGTTTATTAATCTGTGGAAAATTCTTATCAGGAACAGGTTCACAGCTTCAAGGTGAAGCAATCTTAGCTAGTATGCAGCTTCACTCCCTGAGATCATCGTCAGGTAAATTCAATTGTCATTCAATTCACGCTCAAGTCTATATAAACATAAAACTTCTTTTACACAGATCTTTCTAAGATCTTGGTGTGCACAGGTGGTGGCTCTCAAAATGACAGACGTCTGTCTGAGGGTGGGTCTACAAGGGACGTTGGATAACCACAGATGACACCCTCAGTGTCATGTTCTTCAGATACGCCATCGCTAGGTAGAGATTGTTTACATACATTTTGACTAGAATTTTTGTTTGACATGACTGTTTTATTTGTGAAAAATTACATGATTTTTCGTGTAAACTTACATGTGATTGCCAATATTTGGTTTCCTACAGGGGCTTCTAGATAGTCTAACAATAATGATGGTTCAGAAGACTTTATTTCTATTTCTCACCATGTTCATGATAATGCAGAGGTTCCATCAAGTATTTATAATGAACACATTTTATTTAAATGTTTATAATTTGATTGACAAATTATATATATAGTTTTTAATACTTGCACATGCATTTTACTTCTTACAGGGTTTGCTTCTCCTGATCCTAATCCACCTCCCCAGATAAGGAGAGGTCGTCGGGTGCATCAGTATGCTCGCAATGAAAGATATGATCCTATTTATAGTCATCCTAGAGATGTTCCTGAGGAGACTCCTTAGGAAGACAACATCACTATGTTGACTATGGAAGAGATGAAGGAGCATTCATCGAGATTGCAGGCAGAACTTGATACTTCAAATTTCTCTTTTGGTTCTCAACAATGTCTCCAGATTGTTTTGCACAATCTAAATAGTTTGATCGAAACATATATTGGGGTTGGACCATCAACCCATATTTTTCATGACATGATGCGTAGGAGGCGGTTGTCAGTGATGGCTCACCACAAGTTTGAAGAAATAAAAAAAGTTGTCACAAAAGAAATGGTATTTTCATGTTTTGACTTGCGGCCTGAAGACAAAAAACATCTAAAGATCTCAAGATTCAATGATCCACTGATTACACCCCATATTTATTCCAGGTTCCTGTGTGCATATCGGAATTTCCCTAATAATGACAAGGTTCCTCAGTATTTTGTTAAGATGTTGATTGCATAGTTCCGGTTTCACATGGACCCCGACTATACAGATATGGGATCCAATTTCTATGGTGCTGGCAAAGGTCGTGCATATGAATGACCTAATGCACGACGAGATGTTCAGTATAGGTGTCTGATGCCTCGGTTAGTATAGCCACATCCTAGAGTCATTCCTTTGCCAGAGGATTTGGAAATGACATCCCAAATAGCAAGAGGGGTGAGGGAAGAGATAAAAGAGCATGTTGGGGCTGCATCGCCAGGGGTGGAAATCGGGATAAATACTTTGTCATCTTCAACCAGTATGGATGAAATCCCATTTGATTATTATTCCGATGATCGCTTGAAAAGCATGACTCGATTAGAGCTTCAGCAGTATGCAACGTACTGTAGAGATAATTATAAGCAAGTCATCGCTGGGCAAAATCAAAATAGAGGCATGGTACGTAAGTATGCAATAATATTTTTCGATTTATTATATGAAATCTATTTTTTTTATTCTCCAAATCTAATGTCTATAAATTATATGGAATTTATGCAGTATACCATATTCATGAATGATGACAACTTTGATGATACGGAGTTTATTGACCGGGAAGAAACGGAGGCTAGTGGCATGAATACGCATGTTGAGGAAATTCTAGTTTTACAATTTCCACAAGGGACACATGTGTGGATATTACAGTATCATGTCTTCTAATCATTGGTCTTAGCTTTAGCTTAAAAGGTTTACCTCCTGGTTTTAGGGGTATTCAGTGTTATATACATAATACTCAATTTATATTCATGGTATTCTGGGTATTTTGTGCATTTTTTACTGTTAAAAATGGTTGCTCGTGCCCAGATTCTAAGATTAGGGTTTTTTCATGCCTAGGAGACTAGCCAAAATAGCTCCCAATGTGCACATAAATCAGAATTAAGAGTTTTATTACTATTATGATCCATAAAACTATCCAAAACAAGCTTAGAACTGCTTGTTTGATGGATGGTATACGTCTGTAGGCATTTTCATCCATGTAGAGACGTGTTATTTGAATGGTGTACACATACTTAACTACCAAAAACACTAAATTTAAGATTGATATCATATACCTTTCCCAAAATGAGGCTTTAGGGTTGTTTTGTGGACACAAGAAAACTCTAGTACTTACAAAGTCACATGTTAGCCCTAGTAAAAAATACAAGAAAACTCTAGTACTTTGAGGCTATCCTTGCTTGGAATATATAAAATTCAATTTTTTTAGGTCAGCTCTGTTGCCACCAAATTTCTAGTGAAATTTTGAACTTTTGTTTTGACGTCACAGAGCAGGTGACACAGGTTGGATGGGATAAATAATTATCTAGGTATTCAGTCATAGATGAGTCCTTCATGCCTTGGATGAGGATGGTAATCTACATTGTTTTATCATACTTATCACTGTTTGAAGATAGTCATTACGCAGGATCAGTATGAGTGAAGAAGGAGTTGCGTTAGTTAATTTGGCATCTATGAGGGTTCTCCTTATAATATGATGACAGTAAACTCATGGTGTTCAACTTGTTGTCCTTGTTTATCATACCACTAACATTATCCATTGTTAGTAGGTGCAAGATTAAAGGATGTAAGGGGTATATTTTATGACTATGGTTCCATACTTATTTTTCAAAGGACACATAAACATCAGACATAGATACATGCTTTTTCATATCTCATAGAAACTTGCAAAGTAATCAATAAGTTAATAATGGTGTATCAGAAGAAGAGAGTATGATCAAAAGTTGCACCCATCTTATGAATATTGACCTCATAGACACATGAAATTACCAAAGCAGCCTACTGAATCTTATGGTGTTCAATCCTAAAAGTGTTTTGAAGTTAAGGGATCCATCCACAGATCTTGTTAATGATGATGAATCTATAAATATAATAGAAAGGGACTCTACTACATATTTAGATAAGGATGAGGGATTTGCAGCCATAAACTCAAAAAATGGCCAAACTTGGGCATGCATGTTGATTACCTTGTTCCATATCTCAAGGCTATCTATCACCCAAATGATAGGCATTTTCTCAATAGGTGAAGTGATATCGATTGATGCTCAAGCAGTCGGGTACATGAGGATGAATATACCTTACATAGATAATATGTTTGCTAGACTCAAATACAATCGAGGTAGGGAAGAAATCCCCCCCTGTCCTTGTATTTGGAAGAAATTATCCTCTTGGAATCAAAAAATGATTTCTTCCTTCACCCAGATACTAGGACTAGAATCAGACGAAGAATTCAATGAAGGAATGGTTTCCCTAGTAGATGCATATAATTATCATGATGCCCCCCAATATAACTGCACATAGGCCATATATTTAGTAATAAAGGCACATTTAGTAGAGTTCGGTATTGAGAAATTAGATATTGAGAAGCTGTCCAACAAAGATAGATTTAAAGTGGTTTAGAGGATAATTAAGGGGGATGTAGATCCCAACAAAGTGACAGGCTATGCATTTCCTGACCCCACTCCTGCTATATCAAATGATCCATCCTATTTTACATTTTATAGACTAACGGGGTCTGTTATAACCAAAGAAGAAATGAAATTTGCATCTCCTACACAATAGATATATGAGGATCATAACCAACACCATACTAGAAAACAAACATATAAGAGGATCATGGTGGAGGATGCATAAGTATCTTGGAAAAGAATCCTTCCCTTAAGTAAGCATTCCTGAAGATATGTAGTTTGATAAGATAAATGTGGAAGTGCACATCAATGATGATGAACATGTTCTTATAATGCAATCAATTGTAGTCAATGTAGTGCATCATATTCATGTCGCAATTCTACTCTCTCACTTTGGGCCTCTAGAATTTGGTCTTCTAAAATCCCAATCTTGCTATGTGCCTTGTCTAGATGGTCATTTAACTATTGTGCGTTAAACTCGGTAGCCATGGAAATTGCGTCATTTGTTGAGGCTATGAGCAAGTGCTTGATCCATGCTTTTGATTATTGGTGTTTTGAGAGTTAACTCCATTTCTGTTTATGTGGACAACTTCAATTTCTTATAAGTTCTCTGCACAATTCGTCTATTTAGTTTATCAAAAATGAAGGAGCTTAGTTTTTCCATGGAACAAGAAATGACCAATGGCATGATGATCATTTTTGGTTACTTGAACGATCATTTTTGTTTACTTGAACATAGTTTCCTTGTGACTGAGCTTCTGGTGATCAAATTATTTGGTTATGGCAGGTATTGGAATACCACTTTTGTTTTTGTCATGTATGGTTTGAAACTATGTGGTTACTCGAATATCTGATCATCTTATTCCTTCCTCTTGCAGCATCTCGAGTGAATTCTAGTCATCTATCCTATTTCAAGTTTTGCGGCTGTGTTATGGTCTTGTGGCAGCTGTTATGCTATTTTTCACCCTGGATGATTATCAATGTCAGTTTTGATTTGCTTTGCCATGTGTCAATATCATCCTACTGCAACAACAGATGAGGTTGATCAACTATCATTTCCTCTTATTTTTCATGCTTGTACTCTGCAGCAACAGAAGACTCTAACAATGCTTTGAGAAATTATTTCCTGTTGGATGATGACTCCAGGTACACTTCATGTCTCAGTGTTCTAGAATTCTTTCCTGTTGGATGATGAGTTATAGCATTGTATGGTGTTCAATTATTTATGTGTATGTTATCTCAAACTGCTGGGAGGGGCCATTGAAATCCCTAGATTGTAATATTTCCATACTTGAGTACAAATTTGAAAGAAGCACTTGCGCTTTCCTTTGTTGTATAATATTGAGTTTCTTATTTGCCTGGCAGCTAGTATAATATCCATATTAGTTGTTTAGAGGTTGTTTTAGAATAGTAAAATATTTCAGATCCCTTGAAATAATTTTCTATGCATGCAAATTTATACTCATTTAGGAAAAAATGACTAATGAGAAAATAAGAGAAATACTAGAAAACTGGTAAAGTAGTCAATTTTGTAAATATAAAAAAATGTAATAATTTTATCTATAATATTGAGTTTCTTATTTATTTTTTATGCTCGTCTACATGAAACTCTTCATTGATCTTGTTACCCCCCTTTTTTATGCGTGTCCATGTTTGATTTTGATCACACTTTTGAAGAGGGGATGTCATCTCTCTTGATGGCAATTTGATGATGCCCTAAGGTATCTTTGCAGGTTTGGGTTGTTTTAGGACATATTTGGGTCAATTTGAGACTTCAAGAGGCAATGTTTGGTAGTCCTCTCAGCATGAACATCCCTAGTTTCTAAATTTGTGCACAAACAACCATATTTGACGGTTAAAAAAAAGGGAAGAAACAACCCTAATTCAGCATGTTGGGTACCCTTGTGAACTTATCCACCATCAAACAAAGTTAGTCCTCCAACTAGTCACATTTTAGACTATAAGGTAGCAATAATGGGCCTAATCTTTGAACATGGGATGAATACACTTCTGGGCATGTTTCAACCCTAAGAGCTAATTAACATCAGCATAAAACTAGATTTGGTGAGTTCTGGGACAAATTCGAGGGTTAAAGGCTTTAGTACTATGCCTTAATGTGTTTTTGGAATTTGAAAGCTTGCCTTTTACTTCACCTTGTAATGGCTTATGGCTTATCAACTTGACTGTAGCATAACATTCGTAGACTTGCTTTAATTGTTATCAAGACTCCAAGCCATAAATAATGGTAAGAATCTAAGATAGCAGTCTCATGTGTAATTGAATGTTCCATTTAAGATTCAACAAACTTAGTATTAAAGGTATGGAAACGTGTAGTTGCAGGAAACAAATGTTAGACATGATTACTAGAAGCAGGAAAACAATGAAAGTAAAATATATATGAAGTTCATTTTGACAAATAACAGTAGAGCACAATTTACTTTAGAAGAAAAATATTTTCACTGTTGGACCATTGGTTGTTCCCTTCACCTCTAGACGTGTCATTTCTTTTGTTCTTCAGAAGTGTTGTTTTAGGGTTGATGGGGATAGGTAGGGTCTTATATGGATTTCCCTTACTTTTAAAAATTTCTAATTGGAAAAAAATGTAGAAATTGTTGGAAAGTTAAAACTATTGGTAGTCAGAAAACACCAAGAAACTGCCTCGATAATTTTAAAAAATGGCTGGAAATAGTTGATGTTTCTGGCCTTTGGATGTTTTTAGACTTTAGATATTTTTGGCATCTAGAGGTGTTCCATATGGACCAAAAATTGTCACTGGGATACTATTAATCTATGGCTCCATTACCATGATCCCTTCATCACTCATTACAAGCAAATTAAGACAACCAAACCTGGATTCCAGACTGACTTGGGATGAACTCAAGCATATAAGAAAAGCAGTAGGATTTCTTGTAAGTAGAGTCCCCACCATAAAAATATTAATCCTAGTTCTTTTTACATCAAATTTTAATGGATTTGAAATTATTGTAAATTGAAATTCAACTCCAGTAGTTGCATACAATGTTAACATGTTCTTTTGCGCTCTTTTCTATGGAGCAGGTCATACATCAAAAGCCAAAGAAATCCTTGGATGAAATTACACATGATATGTGCCCAGTGAGTGATATATGTTATTAGTAATATACTCCAAAATGTAGGGGTTATTTCCTTTAGGTGTCTTCATTAACTAATATTGGTATCCTTATTTTGGCTGTTTTCAGGTTTTGAGTATACAACAACTGTATCGGATCAGCACCATGTATTGGGATGATAAATATGGCACCCATAGTGTGTCTCCAGATGTAAGTAAGAATTTTTCATACATAGAGGGTTGTTTTCTCGAATATACACTTGTTTAGGATGTCCTTGGCTCTCATGCAAAGATGTGTTTTAAGTCTCTTGTTGCCAATTTCCTCCTCCAGGTTATTGCCAATATGAGAGTCATGATGACAGAAGACTCTAACAATGCTTTGAGCAATTCTTTCCTGGTTGATGATGACTCTAGGTACACTTCATGTCTCAATGTTCTAGAATTCGTTCCTGTTGGATGATGAGTTAGAGCATTGTATGTTGTTCAGGTATTTATGTGTATGTTATCTCAAACTGTTGAGAGGGGCCATTGAACTACCTAGATTGTAATATTTCCATACTTGAGTACAAATTTGAAAGAAGGCACTTGCGCTTTCCTTTGTTGTACATAATGAAGAATGAGTTCATTATTTTGTGCATCAACTTTGGTAATTGACCTTCTATGAACTGGTTGTTCAATAGGAGCCATTTTGTGTATATATTTAAAACCTAAATTTTTCAAGTTATGAAGCTTATAATTATAATTATAATTCAAATGTATTCATATGTATCTGGCAATGCCTAGTAATTTTGTACTTTTCTCACCTATATGATGACGCCTGGATCTTTTTCAGCAAGTGATGATCATGGTATTTTTTTGTCAATTTCAAAGGATGATATTTTTCCCATCAACCACAGGTCAGATATATGAGGATAGTTTTTTGATACACTTGGATAAATCATACAACCCTTGTTTATAGACCAAAAGTGGAATGTGAGTGCCAACGATATTACTTCCTGATTTGGTGTGTTCATGTTTGTAGGTTTTTGCAAGAGTTTCCCCTGAGCAGAAAGAACTCATATTGACAACTCTGAAGACAGTGGGAAGAATGAAATTGATGTGTGGCAATGGTACAAATGATGTCGGTGCTCTCAAACAAGTAGGGAATGGTGACCTTTTTTCTTTTGCATCAATAACTTTGGCATGCAAAATAGAGCTGATTGTTTTTTCACCGATGAATCATTCAAAATTTTGAACAATTGCAGGCTCATGTTGGTGTATCCCTTTTAAATGCAATCCCACCTACCCAATCATCCCAAAACTCTACGTTGGCACAATCATCAAATTCTGGGGGTAAAATAATAAATCAGGATTGAATATTGAAGAGTGGAGCACCCGATTCTGGAAATTCCAATGCAACTGATGGAGGACAAGCAGACAATACATCCATTAATCAGCCAGTTTGAACTTTGGCATTTCCTGCTGGATCTCAAGCATCTCATGGTTCAACTAACAATCGTTAACTTACTCCTGCTGAGAGACGAAGGATAAAATTGAAAAAGATTAGGGATGAGATGGGAGAGGAGGGAGATGGCAGAAATCTTCCCACTGTGAGGCTTGGGGATGCATCAATGGCCTCTCCTTTCACTGCCAAGCATGCATCAGTAAGGTTGACAACATATATTATTCGGCAGGGATGCAACACACTTGTTACAACTTTGTAGATGTTTAAGATCCCGGGGAAGTGTATATGCTCCTGCATATTGTTTTGCATGACATATTCTAACCGTTTGTGACTCATATTTGAATCGTGATTATTCTGTATGCCAAGTCTGTCGAGTTTTATGGACCATTAGGAAAAAATAATGATACTCTTGTAGTTTGAAATTTTGGGTGTGTAAGCTACAAATATTGTTAAGTAAATTGGTATTTAATCGAAATTTTGAAGCAGAAACCAATCATAGATAGTTGTGTGAAAAGAATTTTGATTTCTACCAAAAGAAATAATTCTTAATGACTAAAAATGTATGTCATGTATAGTTTGTATATATTTTCAGGACCTACTCTTTGAGGCATAGATAATGTTGGCTATCCACTTATAATGAGAAGTGATATGGTTTTCAATAGTTTTTCATTGATCAATGTTCATTTGAATATGGATTTTGGTTTGGTTTTGTTTCAGGAAATTGAAAATGGTTACTTTGTCACTATAATATTGACATGTTAAGAGGACAAAATAAGTAAATGAACAAATGCTAATCATGTCAGATAATTATGTGATATGTTTTGGAGACTTTCATGATATAGTTATATATGTTGAATTCAAATATGCTCATAAATTTCTATTAAATTAGCGTATATAGTAGATGGAAAATGATTGTGTGAAATGTCAATGTAGTAAGAAAGAACTTCTTCATCAAAATTGACAGTGGTTGATTGTTATGGTGAATGAATATTGTTTGGAATGATTGGATGTTGTTTGAATAGAAGAATCTACTGATAAATTTGAACATGTATCATTTATCATTCCCTTCGATTGCTTCAACAAATGTTCCCACTCACTTCCCCTCATTTTCCCAATAATCCCATTTTCCCATGTTCAAAATAAAAGGTTGGCAGTGATGAATATTTTCATCTTGTAAAAGAGGATTGTTTAAGATCCATTTTCCCCTCTCTCTATGGTTGTATTCTTATGTGAAATGTCAAGTGTTGCAGTGGTGCTCTAGCATGACACTCATTGTTAGGAGATTCATAATGTGCTCTAGCATGACACTCGTTGTCACTTGATCAATCTTATATCCTTTAGTATAGAGTTTCTCAAAGTTTCCCTTGGTTTCCTCTTTGATTTCATTAAACTCCTAAGACATTCCATTGCCAAGTTTGATTTCCTTTACATTATTTTTGTGGGTTCTATCCTTTACATGTCGATGAAAAAGGACATATTTTATCTCTCATTTTAAGACAAAGACTTATTGATTTTAGCCACCACATTTCTTCCGCAACTCTGATAACTTTTTGGAGTTTGAGACAGATTTCTTTCATCAATCTGGATCTAGTTTGTAATTTCATGATTTTCCATTACTTTGATGGACATTTTTTCCATTCACAGCTATAATGACCAAGGTTGAAGAGTTTTGCTAGACATGGAATTAATGCCAATCCTCTAAGTAGGATAAATCTCACTCTTTTCAATAAAATAGGCACTAATGTCAAAAGTTTATACAAAATCATTACACTACTTCATGCAAGTTGTAATTGTTTAAAAATAAAGTATATTTGCAATAGCTTTTGACTTATAATGTATTTTATATAACTGATGTACAATTTTCCCACTTAGATGACATTGAAATGACTAAAGTTGAATAATGTAACATTGGAGATAACATTGTAACATTGGTAAACATTGAATAATTTAAAGGTGAATAATATAACATTGGTAAACCTTAATGGAGATAACATAATTCAATCAATGTGACATTGTCACACCATTGCCACAAACAAACCAAGATGGGTGTCAATTCATATAACAACATGAAAGACAATAAGTAGCCCCATTGTCCTCAAGGGACCAAGTTTATATATCAAGATAATTGAAAAGTTGCTCCTAAAATATTAATCAATATCTTTAATATCTATCAATGTAATGAAGGGAATATTATATTGCATCCATCAATATCCTCGCCCAATGCACTTAAGTTAAAATGATAGTGTCTCCAAGTGAGACAATAACATAATGGTAATTAAGATACCAGACATAAAATAATATAATAGTGAAAATAATATTTTGTCTCAAATGAGACAACCACCTAACTATCCTTAAGGGACATACACTTATGTCAATTTAGACCAAAAACAAAATATATAACTATCCTTAAGGGACAAAATCTTATGTTAGACAAAATAACATATTGGTATAGTCATTTACAAATTATTTGAGATGAGATGTATGGTAATCTTCTTTGGAATTACAATATTAGAGGATAAACTTTCGCTCATATCAAATGTATATAGATCTTGGTTTATTAACATATTTTCTTACTTTCAGAAAGATTAGCTCTTAATAAATTAAAATCAATTTTAAGTTATACTTGAAGACCATAAAGTGATTTCAACCTAAATAATATCCACACAAAAATTAATGTTTTTTATTGTCATTGTTGATGTTACACCATTAAAATCATTTTCTTTCGAGTAGCATCTAACCTTAATCTATATATAAAACCAAATAATACTCATATTTATTATACCCAAAATAAATTAAAAAATGATACATTATTAACTCTTTGTTCTCTCACCCATTAAAAGGTAAATTTATATTTAATTTTTATTACTACATTGACTTATATTTTGGAATGATTGCATATGTAAAACATAGTTTTTGTATCAAGTGAGAAATCTTGATTGGGTTTGGTGCTCCTACAATGGAGACAAAACCTTTTGAGTAGGAAATTATGGATTTGGTTCGCAAAGGTCATTGTTGAAAATGATTTAGCTTAGAAGCATTACTTAAGGATAAGGGTGGCAAATGTGTAAGGGAGGATGTAGGGATTAGTGGTGATGATATACTTATGGATGAGTGTGAGAAGCATGTTTCTACGGAAGGGTTTATGAATTGACCATGATCATAGTTTTTATTTAATTTCTATATGTATGAGTGCATGTAGAGGGTTTTTCTTGTACTCATCACATCAATGATGTGGTGTGATGTATTTTTCGACAAGTAATTATTTCTTTATTTAAGTATGGATGAGAGATATTGGAGTAGATGGTATTAAATTAACTAGCATCAAGGACAATTCAACTTGAAATTGACATCTGTTCCTATTGATTGGAGATCATTGACATATAATGGTGAAGTTGCCGTTCAATATGAGCCTTGAGTTATCATTGGATATGTTGTTAAAAAGAGCTTCTCTTAGTTTCAAGAATTATATATATTCTCTATTGACGAGGCCAACCATGTGAAGGTGGAAGCTCATTTGACCCCACCCACCCTAGAATCAAAGAAAAAATTCATCAACCTTGATGTGTTCTTGAATCATATGAAATGTGCCAGTGGCATATTTTCAAGAATGGCATTATGATCTTCTATCGACAATTTCCGAGCGAAGAGACTAAATTTACGAAAAAGGACCTGTTGGAGTCTCCTTTAGTTCTTTTCAGACTCTCTAAACATGGAATGACGCCGAGTTTTCCTTCTTTGGACTCGCTAAAATTTAAACATTGAATGACCCATTATGGGACGAACCTCTCCTTTCCTAGATTCGTAAAACTTTTGGAATTGGACTCATCTATGAGATGAGCTATACCGAGCATCTAGTTACCCTCATCAAGCTCGTTAAAAAAAAAGTGAGGCACTCATCAGTCATGATGGGGAAAAAGGAAAGCTTTTATGTTATACCCTTTGTTTGTGGCAGTACATAGTCACTCTTGAACATGTCACTCGTTTGCATTTGCATTCAGTACTTGGGTAATCTATTTGTCCTCGAGTCTTGTCAATTCCATGAGTCACATCATTCCTTTGGGTCAGCCAAAGAATGCTTCCACCATCAGTCGCATTGGGAGTTAGTATCATTCTCGTCATGTCAAGACTGCCAAGTCATGCCATGCCCATGTTCAAGAGATGTTTCATTTACTCATCATCTGTAGTCGGTATACCTTCGATCATGTTGGTGTACCTTGAGTCAGTCTTGCACATTACTCTACCATCTGATCTACACCAAACATCTGTTATCGAGTTTCATGTCGATGATGGGGGATTCATCATGGCCCTCCTTCGATGGGCTCATCCTCGTCGACTTCAAATCATCATCCGAGGATTGAACTTAGAAACCAACCAAGTACCTTGGTCCTGCATGCCTCAATGGCAAGTTACCTCGCTTTCAACATGAGTTTACCTCATTGACTCTTGATTGAAAGATTCCATTAGGAGTTCGACTTCAGCTCATTGATTCACGCTTGATGGTATGTACTATGATACCTTGGGGATCATTGACATTAATGGTGATTCCCCTCTCACTTGTTAACGGTATACATTAATGATCGGTAATCAATTGGTTTCTACCATGTTCAACTCCAAAACATTGTAATCACATGGATAGATTCGTATCATTTGCGGGTTCATCTTGAAGACCCTGGGGAATTTATTTGCTACCCGGGTTGCAAAGGAGATTGTTTGAGACACACAGATCCACTTTGTATTGGTCGTGGTTGTGTTGTCATTTTGAGACATACAAATCCACTTTGTATTGGTCGTGGTTGTGTTATCATCTCATCATGGATCTACGATTGTGTCTAGTAGCCATGATTGTGTTCAATCAGTCTTTACTATCATGGATCTGCAGTGTATTGGTCGGCAGCCATGTTTTGTGTTGTATGAGACTTGTGGATCTCAGGTCATTTCTGCAGCAACTCTTTCTAACCAGCAAGCCCTTGCCATTTTTCTTATTACAAAGCATTTCACCTGTCTCATTCCGTCAGCTTCATGCTTTGGGGGGCATTCTATTACACCAAAATGTCATCACGCTTGTGCAAGTGTCTCAAGTGTTGCAAGTGTCATCATCATGACCTAGTGTTGTCACCATGACCATTTCAAGTATCATCATTATAACCAAGTGTCGTCATCATGACCATTGTGATAATGTCGTCGTCTTGACCATTGTGATAATGTCGTCGTCTTGACCATTGTGTAAACTCTTTGCTCTGACCCCTAACCTCATTCTGGGCTAAAACACATCCAACTAAGAGATTTTCCTGCCTAGTTGACCTCTTTGAGTAGGCTGTCACACTTCTCCTTCATCTAGCACATGACGTCGCAGTTTTTGGTCAGCTAGGGTGAGACAGTGTCATAGCTTGTCTTCATACAAAGTGCGACGACCCCCCTATGTCACTCTATGTCCTCTACCAGGGTGCGATGGGGTTGGTTAAAGGCTATTTTGGGGAGTCTCGAGGTCTTTCTAGAATTTTGTTGAGGTGGAGGCCTATCCCTAAGCTCTAGGTGAGGTGGAGTTTCGGTTCCTAACCTTATGGGAAGAATGCTTAACCATCTCCCCCTAATCCTCAACCTACCCTATCTCTTTAGCCCTATATAAACACCCACTCTCTCCATGATAGAGGGGAAGTTCTATTGTATCCTTATGCTGATAGAATCCATATTGGTGATTGGGAAGCTTGTACCATCTTGGAGGCTTGGCTTGGACATGTTGGATGGAGGATGCGACGTTGAGGCTTTGGTTGTAGCTTCATCCTTTCTATGTAATTCCCATTTTTATACAGTTAATATAATATATTTTCATATATTGTTGTCTCATTGATGATGTTTAGAGTTTTCTTCCTTAACTGTTAACTTAGATCAATCATATAAAATGTATGCTTTTATTGTTTGCTAGTATGTATATGTTCAACAGGGTCTTGTAGATTGAGACCTAACGACGCTGGAGAATTGGATCAACAAAGAGCAAGGGATCTGCAAATTTGAGGTAAGGCTATCTATCTACTAGTTTGCACTTCTATTGATCTAGGAAAGTAAATCTATATTATGTTCTATTTGTTCTAGACTCATGTTGAGCTAGGGAGATCACGCCTTAGATCCGTCTTTGGTAGATTGTCCGATAACACCCATCAATAGAGTGTCATCAACAAACTATTGATGAGTGATAGCTTTGTCATATGGAGGAAAAGTAAGACCTTTAATTTTCTCTTGTTCAACCAAATGGGTAATAATCCTGCCAAGACCCTCCATCATAATCACAAAGAGAAAGGGCGATAGAGGATCCCCTTGATGTATGCCCCTAGTTGGTTTAAAAATAGCCGAAGGGTGTCCATTAATAAGATTAGAAAAGAATGCAAAGGAAGTTAGATTAGAAACCCATTTGATCCAGGTCTCACTGAAACCAAATGATTCCATTATCTCTTTCAGATACTTCTAGTTAAGTTTATCATAAGCTTTCAATCGATCTAACTTTAGAAGCATCCCAGCCTTTTTAGTACTCTTAAGGGAATGTAAGACTTCCTGAGCCAGGATAATACCATCCAAGATCTGTCTTCCTTCCACAAATCCTGTATGTTCAATGGAAATCAAAGATGGGAGGATGGGTTTAAGTCTATTTGCTAGGACTTTCGTAATGAGTTTGTAAATGAAATTACATAGAGATATGGGTCTGAACATCTCAGCGCTTTCAGTCCCTGGAGTTTTCGGGATCAATGTAAGAAAGGTGGAATTTAAAGCAGGGAGAACCCCTTTCATTTGTCTCGATTCTTCCACCACCTGCCATACTTCAAACTTGATCAAGTCCCAAAAATGGTGGAAAAATTAGCCGTAAAACCATCAGGCCCAGGGGATTTACCATCCTCCATTTGATTGATCGCATCCTCAAACTCCTGGAACTTAATAGGATGAATGAGAATCTCATTCTACTCATTAGTTATGATATGGGGAATTATATTCTTGATCTCCCTACAGGAAACTGATCGATCAATAAGGGGCTTCGTCGTCACATCCTTAAAGTGAGATAAGATTTCCTTCTCAATATCCTCATGCGAATCCACAACTACTCCCTCATTAGTACGGAGCTTACAAATCTGATTCACATGTCAATGTTGTATGGTTTCTCTATGAAAGAACTTAGTATTCTTATCCCCATCCCTTAGCCATTGGTTTCTAGACTTTTGTTTCCACAACAGTTCCTCATGTTTATGTCTTTGGTATAACTGTTCGGATAAGTTATTTTCCTCCTCAGCCAACTCATCCATCATGTCGATTCTCATGACACTCTCCTGAACCAAAGCCATCTTATTTTCAAGCTCAGAAATATCAGCAAAAATGTCTCCAAAAACATCTTTATCCCATCTCTTAATATTTTGTTTTAACAGTTTTAATTTTTGCTGGAAGCAGTACATTTTAGTCCCCTGAGGAGGAGCTGTACTTCTCCACCTTATTATAAAAGTCTTTATGAGCAAGCCAAAAGATTTCAAATATGAAAGGCTTATTCATATTATTACCAATGTTACTCCAAATGAGGGAGATTGGCCAATGATCAGAGCCGGAAGACGCTAGAGGACAGGAAGACAGAGTGCCTCTTAACAACATAATGCTTTCCGACATAAGAAATCTATCCAATCTAGAAACCACCAGGTGTTCCCCTCCCCGTCTATTATTCCAAGTGAATCCAGTGCTCCCCATAGCCCATCAATTAATTTACTGTTCTCAATGAATTCAGCGAATAAAGTGTTGTCCGGATTAAGGATTCGCCTTCCCCCTTTCTTCTCAGAAAAAGATTTGATCAAGTTAAAATCTCCCCCCACAATCCATTGCTTTCCTTCAAACATATTTCTGAGCCAAGAAAGACTATGAATGAAATTCCGTTTCTCAGGGTGACTACTCGGCCCATATACATTAGTAATGATCCCCTTAACAGTGGTACCTAAAAGATGAAAAGAAGCCGATAGACTGAACTTAGTGGAAAAAAAGTCAGTAAGTAGTACCAACCGAGGATCCCAGAGGATCGCCACACCTCCCGACTGTCCAGCCGCATCCAGTGACATACACTTACAATTTTTCCAAGTGCTACGCACATTCAGTTGCAATTGGGCTCCCGAACACTTGGTTTCTTGTAACAAAACCACAGCAGGTTTTTCTCTCATAATCTTACTTTTTAGAGTCTTCAGTTTACGAGGACCATTAGTCCCTCGAATGTTCCAGGAAAGTATTTTCATCAAACACTGTATCTCACAGAAAGAAAATCTTCCTAGATCGTCATATATTATCCTGAATCTACTAATCTAGCCCCAATTTCCCCTATCCGGTCCCTATTAGATCTTCTTCCTCTCTTCATTCCTCCTTTAAATTTTCTCTTACTTTCCTTTAGTTTCAGAGGACCGATTCTCAAGCTAGGGGTAGGTTTTGTTTTAAGGATAGCATCTTTCAAAAGCTTCAGTTGAGTATCTGGAATGGAATGAACCTCAATGTTTTTACACGCCTCTTCCATACTGTCTAGATCTAGTTCTCCCAATTCCATCTCCTCCAGCTCCTCCTCCATCTGATCAGACACCAAAGTTTTCTTACTATCCTTGTCACTTTTATAATTGATCTTAGCTTAAGCGGTGGGCTTATCAACACCTTTACTAATGTGGTTGGTCTCGGCTAAAATAGTAGGTTTATCAGCCACAGTAATTGGGTTTTCCAAAGGTGTGACAGGAATCTTGGGGTCTTCCATATCAGGGTCCAAAGCCGCAAAGCTATTAGTACTCTGTTCTTTTTTCTTCACATCAGCAGCATTATGTCGCCTTCCCGCTCTTCTACGACTGGTAATCTAAGTAAATCCTGCAATTTCACGTTGATCCAGAGATTTACTTCCCAGTATTTCCTCAGGGAGATTCAGATGGTAGTCACGGACTAGATGTCCATGGGTATGACATCGTAGGCACCGGAACGAGATATGTTCATAATCTAGGGTTTGGAACCATTCATACTCTTCCCATTTTAATGTGATTCCTTGTAATACCTCAATTTTGACCCTTATGAAATATTGGCTTCTAATGTAAATATTGTATACATGTGATGTATGTATACCTAGCGTGAAGCTCAAGGCCAAGGCCCCGCTAGTGTATGTTCGTATTTTATTTAAAATGGCAAAGCATTGGACATTTTGTTACCCATGTCCTATTTAGCCATGGAACATTGTAAAAATGATGTAAATAAACATCAAGCAATAAAATACCAAAACTGGCTATGGAGGCAACGAATGAGAAGGGGCCATGTGTATCCACTAAGGAGAGGTGAGGGGATTGTGGGATTGAGCCATAAGTTGCCATATGTCATTGTGATAACCCATTTGACTTTCCTTGCTGACATTTAATTCTGTTGTAAGGAAGTGGTTAAAGAAAACAATCCATGGCTTTAATGGAGCATGGGCAGCCCAGAAATTCATATGGCAGAGTATGGGCTCTATTTTCTTGCACCACAAGTCACTCTACCTCATGGGGATTGCTTCTGCCTCATCCCCATTCCATTGTGGAAGTACCCAGCATCATTTTCCATCCAAAACGAGTTCCCAGCAATGTGAAAAACCAGAAATCGCAACTATGCAAGAACCCATGTTTTGAAGAGCCAGAAATGCCCAGATTTGGTATTTGACAGTGAAATCCAATGGGGGATCAATAGGTATGAACCTTGGGGCGAATTTGGGAACATTAGAGACCCCGAAATCCATGGGAAAACCCAGTTTTTGCAGCCCAGAAAACCAGTGACGGATTTGAGTTATTTGTTGACAAAATGGTGAGAAATCAAAAGTGTGAATGATTGAGCAGAGGTTGGCTTTGCTTGATAAACCCAGTGAAGGCTGAAATCTTAGGAAACTAGCAGCTGGACCTTCCTATGCCCATCCTGAAGAGCACTGGAGGGAAGAGTCTCCTAAGGGACTGTGTAGCAGAGAAGGGGACCTTCCTTGTGTTGGATTTGGTAGGTAATGTGGGTGCCTGACTGTTGAGTTCATTTGAGATGCTTGGAGCTCTGTTGTAGAGCTCACTAGCTTAGCATTACCCTCCTCTATCTTCTTGTATGCTTCATAAACCCAACTGGGTGTTGGCTTAGCATAGTTGTTAAGTGAAACCATGGTTGTGAGTGAGCCCAACTAGTTACTCCTTTGTGGATACACAACCCAGCTCGGGGGTGATCTCTCAGCTGAAAGAATACAAGCTGGACAAAGATCTATGGTTGGGTGGAATGTTGCTCTCACATAGCCAGTTGTTGGACAGCTTCCTCTCAAAGATAAGTATTCTCTGTGGTTTGAATGATGTTCATTCTGTGGTTTTCCCTGTATGTTAATTTACTCATGTAAATTGAATGAAATGATTATCTTAAGTTAGCTGGTATGATGCCTGTGCATAGCATGAGAATGGGATTGATTATGATGTGATTGTTTCACTATTTTACCTAAAGGAAATAGGCTGAAGCATCTCCTTCTGCTTGTATGTTATTATGGTTATTCTGTTGTGTTTACTAATTGATTTGTATTAATTCCATGTTCTGCAATGTCTTAATTAATGAATGTTGTTTACATGTTGATTGCATGATGAAATTGTGTACATACATAGTGTTTAATTCTGTTGTGCTTGTTGAGTATGAATAGGTATGCACAAGTTTTATTTAACCATGCATTTCTAAAGAAATTGACTGGGTCTAAGTTTTGCCAATAAGCTCAGTAGTTTGGTTAACATTTCCTCCATTGCACCGGATTGACGGAAGGGGACGTTACATTCCTTCAGGCATTGTTCTAGAAATATTCATATAAACACATATACGAGCATACAAAACATACCTGCCTTGCTTGGTTTGGTCTGAAATTTTCACAAAATGCCCTAGATCTCCTCTGATATCCTTAAGAATATCAAGATCCCAGTATTCAGTAGGTAGTGAATATAGTCTGATCCACACCAGGGCGATAGACAGATCCTCCTTATCCGAGTTGAAGCGTTCCTTCCACATTCTTAAAAAAATCCTGGCTAAGTAATAGAAATAGGGACCACTCTCGAATATTCTATCCTTGTCTTCCACATTAATAAAAACCACAGTAAAAAATCCCTTCGATCCCAGCAAGAGGTCAAAATGCCCTTTCGTCTTCCAGGTTGAGTGAATCCACCATGTTAATGCTTTCTCAGAGGGCCATATACCCATGAATTTCCCTATTAACGCATGGTCTATCATATGCTGAATTCATTATTTAACCTTGCTTGGGTTCACCGATATTGCAGGAGTGTTTGTCGACTTGGAAATACAAACCCCCATTCCTGCGTTCCCATTTCTAGGGGTCGGCAGCTCAACCTTGGTACCGCAACCCTCTCCTCTGATTCCTTCTCCCTCCCGCTGCACCTGCAGAATCTCTGTTGTCATCTCCTATTCTATCTGCGGAGGAGGGGATGAGCCCCTCCCCTGTATATTCACCATCCTACCCTACAAACCATAAGGTACGACACCATGCCCTTGCGTCCAACTTCTGAATAAATTCCGTTACCGCTTAAATCTTCTTGGGGCATCGATCCAAGCATCTGCAAAAAAAAATTATCTGGTAATTTCATTTGTATTTAATCTACCACATGAATAATTTATTATATTATATTAATTTAGTTAAAATATTAATAATGATGATTATCAATATTCACTTAAATTAACTTTGATTTATTGAATCTTAAAAAGAAAAGAGAAAAAACTTTTTTTTATAATTTTATTTTTATACATTAATTTGTTTTTAAAGAATTTTAAAATCTCCACTCATTCTATATTCAAAACAACTTTTTAATGAAAGTATAAAATCCATATAAAATATAAATGTAAATTTTTAATGTTGTTGTTAAGTATATTGATGCAATTTTAAATCTTCTCCCATTTTTAATGTATGGAGACCCAAACTCTTGTACTCGAGACCCAAACTCAAAAACATAAGAATAACACATGTAATTTAATATTTTAAATCTTCTTGGAAGATAATAAATAATATTATGTGTGTCAGTGCAACTTATAACACTTGGAAGGATCAATTCAACAAGATCTTAATAGGGCTTTCAAGATATAGTATTATGTCACCTTGATTGCACCGAGTGTAAACGAGGTGCTTACAACCCAGTATGGGAGAGATCTTGTAACGGATGTCACATGTCACATGTCACATGTCACATGTAACATTTTCAAAAGTAATAAAATGTAAAAAGTAATAGTATGGGAGAGATTCTGTAACGGATGTCACATGTCACATGTCACATTTGTCACATCTGTAGTATGGGGACGATCATGTAACGGATGTCACATGTCACATTTGTCACGTTACGTTACAACCCAATATGGGGGTGATGTTGTAACGTTTGTCACATTTGTCATTTTTGTCACGTTACGTTACAACCCAGTATGGGGGAGATTTTTTAACGTTTGTCACGTTTTTCATGTTACGTTTCCATGTCAGCTCATAACTTATACACCAGCGTAGATCCATCTCAAACTCGGATCTATCAAGCACCGAGAGGGATCCAATTTCTTGAGGTGTAATTTTTTTTGTTTTATCTTAAATTTTTTACACATTAAGAAAAAAATTACCCCTCAAGAAATTGGATCCCTCTCTTTTAATTTTTTTATTTTTTATTTTTTATTTTTGATCAGTTATGAGCGAACATGAAATTTTTAATTACTTTTTATTTTTTATAAGTTATGAGGCAACATGGAAACGTAACGTGACAAATGTGACAAACGTTACAACATCTCCCCCATACTAGGTTGTAACGTAACGTGACAAACATGACAAATGTGACAAACGTTACAACATCTCCCCCATACTGGGTTGTAACGTAACATGACAAACGTGACAAATGTGACATGTGACATCCGTTACAGGATCTCCCCCATACTATTACTTTTTACATTTTATTACTTTTGAAAACATTACATGTGACATGTGACATGTGACATCTGTTACAGGATCTCCCCCATACTGGGTTGTAAGCACCTCGTTTACACTCAGTGAAAAAATCAAAAGTAATTAAAAATTTCATGTTCGCTCATAACTTATCAAAAATTAAAAATTAAAAAATTAAAAGAGAGGGATCCAATTTCTTGAAGGGTAATTTTTTTCTTAATGTGTAAAAAATTTAAGATAAAACAAACAAAAAATTACATCTCAAGAAATTGGATCCCTCTCGGTGCTTGATAGATCCGGGTTTGAGATGGATCTACGCTGGTGTATTTCAAACTGAGAACTCTTACCGTATGTCAATACATTGATGAATGTGACAGTATGTCTCAAAAATGAAGAGGCGAACATTTTCAAGGAACTCGTCCCTCATAGTCATTATGACAAAATTTCACTCCCGAACCTGCAAAAACACTATTTCCCTCATAGGCTTACGAAGGAAGGGATCATTCAATATTACCTGCAAAAACACTATTTGTTAATAACTTAAGTCATTGGACAAGTAAAAATCAAATTATAATAAACCCATTTATTGTCAACATAATCTAAGACTGCAAGAGTTTCCATCTCTTACATATGCTTTTCCATCGAATGTTATATAGAAAGGAACACAACACACAACGTAGGATAGAAACGAGTGCGAATTTCATTCCTTGATCATATTACTATGAAAAAAAGTGAATTCTTCCAGCCGGTGTATCCGCCCATCCTACCCCACGGAAGCCCGCTTGACACCACAAAAGGCATCTATTTTTGCTTGGGAGGGGATGGGAGGCCAAGGGTTTATCTAAGCCTCGCATACTCTGTAAACACGCTCCTCTATAAAAACTCTTTGAGGTTCATATTCTGAAAATCCATAAAGGAACTCAAAGATATTCCATCAAAATTCAATGTTAATTTAATAACCACAAACCTGCCAAACTAAGCCCAACCATCGAAGTCATGATATAATCATGAATTTCATGATATAAGCCCATGCTTTATTGCGGAGATATGGAAATGAAACATTTTATTTGAATAAAGATAGAGCTTCGGTCCTGTACTTCTCCACATCCCTAGCGCCCTCGTCGGAGAGGGGGTTTCTCTTCTTCATATCTTTGCCCGCTTCTTCAGGTAATCCTTTGTAATCTTCTCAAGATGCCTCCACTGTGCCTCGGCTTCTATTCCTCCAATTTCTTCTCAGCGTTCACGTGGTGTAGCCTTCGTCGTAGTAGGTGTCGAAGTCGATGATCTTCTTCTGCCCAGCCTAAGAAGAGATATGAACCCTCCCTTGAACACTCTCAGCCTGAGGAGGAGATGGACTTGCGGGTACAGGCCATCATGGGCTATTGTAGTTAGGTTTAATCTGAACATAAAGCCCCAGGTACGTGTCTGAGTGATAGGGTTCGTATTGTTGGAAAAAAAGGATCGCAGAGCAATAACAATAAACAGAAATGCAAATATAATCACACATACAAATTACAAGAGAGACACAGATATATCGTGGTTCACCCAAGATGGGCTACGCCCACACTGAAGTTGACAGTCCTTATTATTATTTCATCCAACAAAGTGAAGGGATACAACCTACAGCATAGCCGTTGCACTTCCTCTTCACTGTCTCATAGTCTCTCTTCTTGATCTCAGAGATCTTTACAATGCATAATACCTAATACATCAACCCTAGCCGTATTACAATGTCTTTCTTTTATAAGGGAAATACAATGGGAAAATACCACGGTTTACCCAAAACCATGGGCCCAAAAATTGTTGGTGAAAACAACCCCAAAAAATTTTCTCGGGGGCGTTGTCTCTAGGGTGCACGGCTGAGACAATATCATCTATGAGACTAGAAGATCTGGCTCCACAACCAACAATCTCCCACTTGGAGACTGATCACAACAACTCTACCGCTGCTAAACTTGCTGGACCTTGGACTTGGCAACTTTCTCATCTTCACCTTCATGCTAGAAGGCCAACTGAAACCGAGCAAGAACTCAGTTTATCTCTATTCACTACCTTTGTGAACATGTCTACAGGATTCTAGCTAGTATGTATCTTTTCCAACTTCAACAGTTCATCTTCCAGAACAGAGCGTATGAAATGGTACTTGAGTTGTATATGTTTAGTCCTGGAATGGAATGTTGAGTTCTTTGCGAGATGAATCACACTCTGGCTGTCACTATACAACCTGCTATCCTTCTGCTTCTTACCCACTTCCTCCATAAACCTCTGCATCCAAATCATCTCTTTACTAGCCTCTGTAACAACAACATACTCTGCTTCCATTGTTGAAAGTGCAACAACCTTTTGCAATCTCGAAATCCAACTTACTGTTGTTCCACCTATAGTAAACGCATACCTTGTGGTGCTCCTCCTTCTATTTTTATCACCTGCCATTTCTGCATCAACATATCCCTTTAGAACAGTGTCTGAACCTCCAAAACATAATGCACGAGTGGTAGTACCTCTCAAATACCTGAGAATCCACTGTACTACTTTCCAATGTTCTTTACCTGGATTGTTCATATATCTGCTCACAACTCCCACTGCATGTGCAATATTTGGTCTTGTGCACACCATGGCATACATCAAGCTACCAACTGTTGATTGATAAGGAATCTTGGACATGTAATCTGTCTCTTCCTATGTCTTGGGACACATTTCCTTACTTAGACTGAAATGGCTGGCCAAAGGTGTACTTAGTGGTTTTTCATTCTGCATTATGAACCTCTCCAACACCTTTTGTATGTACTCACTCTGAGACAATGTCAATTTGCGATTTTTCCTGCCTCTCGTTATTCTCATACCAAGGATTATCTTTGCAACACCCAAATCCTTCATCGCAAATGAATTAGATAACTTCTTTTTTAGCACATTTATATCCTGCATGTTAGACCCTGCAACAAGCATGTCATCCACAGTAGTCAGAATAACATCTACTATAACCTTGTTCTGTCATAAACCTGTCAAATTTTAAATACCACTGCCTTGGAGATTGTTTCAAGCCATACAAGTTCTTTTTCAACTGCATACCAATTTCTCCTTACCTTTGACCTCATACCCTTGTGGCTACTGCGTATATATCTTTTCCTCCAAATCCCCATGGAGAAAGGTTGTTTTTACATCTAACTATTCAAGATGCAAATCTTCTACCGCCACTAGACTTAAGATAGTCCTAATTGAAGTCATCTTAACAATAGGAGAAAATATTTCATCAAAATCTATACCTTTCTTCTGTGCAAACCCCTTTACAAAAAGTCTCTCCTTGTATCGCTTCTTACCTCCTTCTTCTTCCTTCAACCTGTAAATCCATTTGTTCTGCAATGCTCTTTTACCAGTAGGCAACTGAACCAAATCCCAAGTCTGGTTTCCTACCAATGAGTCCATCTCATCATTCATGCCTCGCTCCCACTTCTTTTTAGTTTCCACCCGCATTGCTTCTTCACAACATTCTTGTTCACCAGCATCAGTCATCAACAAATAATACATTGAAGGAGAGTATCATTCAGGGAGTCTACTTAACCTAGTAGATCTTCTTGCAGTTGCAGGAGTTTCAGGTACTTGATGTTGTTCTTGATTTTCTGGCACCTTTGGAACTTCATTTTCTTGAATTTCATCAAGTACTGTGTACTCTGTGTTTTCCTTTTCCTGTTCCCTTTCCTGTTTCTTTCCCTACAACTGATCTTTTTACATGACCTTTTCACTGAATATGACATATCTACTTCTAATGATTTTGTGATTTTCATAATCCCATAAACGATAACCAAAATCATCAAACCCATATCCAATAAAGGTACATTTCTTGGATTTAGCTTCAATATTTGTTCTATTTTCTTTATCAATATGGACAAATGCTTCACAAACAAACGTTCTTAGAAATGAGTAGTTTACATTTTTTTCTGTCCATGCCTCCTCTGGAATACCACCATCCAAAGCACTTGAAGGTCCTCTATTTATTAAATAAACAGCAGTATTTATAGCATCTACCCAAAACTGTAAGGGAAACCTTGCATGCAATCTCATACACCTTGCACGCTCCATGATCGTTCTGTTCATCCTTTTAGACACACCATTTTCTTGTGGTGTTCCTGGGACTTTCTTCTCTCTATGAATCCCATGGTATCAACAGTAACTATCAAACTCCTTGCTGCAGTACTCTCCTCCATTATCAAATCTGAGACACTTCAACATTTTTCCTGTCTCATTCTAAACCAAAGCTTTCCACTTCTTAAAAGTAGCAAACACATCAGATTTCTATCTAATGCAATAAACCCAAGTTTTCCTAGTTACATCATCAATAAATGTAACATAATAATTAGAGCCACCAAGAGATTGTACCTGAGACAGTCCCCATACATCTGTATGCACAAGCTCTAACTTTTCATTCTTCTTCTGTTTCCCAACCCTAAGAAATCTAACTCTCTTTTGCTTTCCATAAACACAGTTTTCATAGAATTCCAAACTTACCTGCTTCAAATCTGGCAGCAACTTCCTTGAGTGGAGAATCTGCATCCCCTTCTCACTCATGTGGCCAAGCCTATGATGCCACAATGATGTATCTGTTCCTGTGGAAGCTAAAGAGATAGAATGTTCAATATTATGAGGACATAAATACAACGTACCTACCTTGTCTCCTTTTGCTATCACCATTGATCCTTTAGTGATATTCCACCACTTTTCTCCAAATGTAGATAGACAGCCGCCATCTCCCAACTGCCTTGTTGAGATCAGATTTCTTTTCATAGAAGGAATATGCCTAGCATCTTTTAACATCTAATCAGTTCCATTCTTAACTTTTATCCATACCTTACCCATTCCAACAATTTTACGTGGCTCATCATCACCCAATAAAACATGTCCAAAATCGCCTGGAACATAATCATGAAAGTATTTCCTATGGGGTGTAGCATGACATGAAGCCCCTGAATCTACTACCCAATTATCACTAGTATTACCTAATGTAAGAATCAAAGCATCTTGTAACACATCACCTGCTACATTTGCTTCCTGGGTAGTTCCGTGCTGTGCATCTCCTTTCTTCTTTAGAGATCTGCATTTTTTCTTCAAATGTCCTTTCTTTCCACAGTTCCAGCACTCTATTTTTCCCAGTCTGGACTTGGATCTGCCCGTTTTAGACTTCCCACGATTTCCTTGGCTCTTTCCTCTCTCCTTTTGTCTTCCCTTGGTCTCCATGGTCAACGCATTACCTGATGTCTCACCTGTGCTTTTTCTTCGCATTTCCTCGCTAAGAATAACACCAATAACATCATCAAATTTCAAGGTGTTTGAACCAGAGACAGAGTTACTTACATCCATGACCAAGCTATTCTAGCTTTCTGGCAATGAACACAAGATTAGAAGAGCCCTAACCTCATCATCAAAGTTCACACTTACAGAACTTAGTTGATTTGTAACTGTATTAAACTCATTTAAATGATCAGTAACAGATCCACCTTTAGACATCTTCATATTAAATAAATGCTTCATTAGAAATACCTTGTTGGAGGCCGAGGGTTTTTCATATAGCTTACCCAATGCGCTCATTAAACCCTCTGTTTTCGTTTCTTCTGAGATATTGAAAGCCACCGACGAAGCCAGGGACAGTTGTATTGTCCCCAGTGCCTTTCTGTCAAGAACCTCCCATTCTTCGTCCTTCATGGCCGCCGGCTGCTTTGCTCTTCCTCCCAACGGCGGGAATAGATCCTTCTGGTATAGATAGTCCTCCATTTGCATCTTCCATAACTGGAAGTTTTGGCCGTTAAACTTCTCGACCTTAAACTTCCCTTCTTCTGCCATTGCTCCCACTCGAACCAGAAACCCTAGCTTCCTGTGGGTTTATCTGCCAAATAGACCTTTGGCTCTGATACCAATTGTTAGAAAAACAGGATCGCAGAGCAATAACAATAAATAGAAATGCAAATATAATCACACATACAAATTACAAGAGAGACACAGATATATCGTGGTTCACCCAAGATGGGCTACGTCAACACTGAAGTTGCCAGTCCTTATTATTATTTCGTCCAACAAAGTGAAGGGATACAACCTGCAGCACAGCCGCTGCACTTCCTCTTCACTGTCTCACGGTCTCTCTTCTTAATATTAGAGATCTTTACAATGTATAATACCTAATACATCAACCCTAGCCATATTACAATGTCTTTCTTTTATAAGGGAAATACAATGGGAAAATACCACGGGTTACCCAAAACCATGGCCCGAAAACTATTGGCGAAAACAACCCCAAAAACATTTCTAGGGGGCGTTGCCCCCGAAACCCCATTTCTCGGGGGCGCTTCCCCCGAACCCCAAGGTTGGGGCATGAGTGTACAATCCTCTGGGATGCACGCCTGAGACAATATCATCTATGAGACTGAAAGATCTGGCTGCACAACCAACACATATGGCATACCGCTGGGAAGGCGTGGGATAAGGGGCACTCAAATCGCCCCGCTTTTATGGCGATTCGTTCCTTAGATCCAGTTATACAAATTGGCGGAATCGTAGTTCCACCCATTTACTGCGGAACTATGCCATGGAACTGTGCCCCCCAGGGGTTTGGGCCCATTTTAAGACGACCAAGATCGTCGAAATTCCAAAAAATAACCAGAAGGGGGTGGAACTGTGCCTCGCCGGAAAACCGCTCACCGAAATACCGGGGCGATTTGAGTGCCCCTTATCACACGAAGGGAAAGATATGGATAACCTATTCACAATAAAAATCTACAGACATACAGGCTCCATTGTGTAGAAAACTTAGGCAACACGAAACCAAGGATGCACGTCCCGAGAATGCGAGAAGAACGAGGGAACACCATAAATTCAGTGAACAAACCAGAAGAAACTGTGGGCCAACCAAAAACCCAGTGGACAAACCAGTTGACACACGATAAAAATGTATTGGTCAGATGGACGACGAAATCGTACAATACTTTCTCAAACCCGACCTCAGGAAAAACTGCCTAACGGCGTACAAATGTAAGTTATATTTATTAAAAGGGAAATTTACGTAAACATTTATTTTGTATTTTGGTTTTAATTATTAATCTCGGTTTCGAGATTTGATATTCAATCCTTAATTCAGTTGAATAAATAGAGTTTCAAACTTCAATTGTAATAGGGAAATTTACGTAAACATTTATTTTGTATTTTGGTTTTAATTATTAACCTCGGTTTCGAGATTTGATATTCAATCCTTAATTCAATTGAATAAATAGAGTTTCAAACTTCAGTTGTAATAGGCTTTTTACCAATAGGTAGTTTTGAATGTAGTTGAACTTACTCTAATGCACTAATATCATTCATATTTTTTAATTCAAAATTATTTTTATTATTAACTTCTTTTTTATTTAAAACAAATGTTTTTTAAATTGTTATTTTCTATAAAACTAATTTTTTATTTAAAATATTTAATATTATTATTTTTTAATAATTTTTTTTTGTTTTTTCGGGTGAGGAGAGATTGTAGATGAAATGAAAAGGTAACTAAAACCAAATTATCAAATAAATATTCAATTTAAATTCTATTCTTACCATCCCCTCCACGTAGTTTGTCGGTTTACCTTTTTGCATGGCATATATTAATATCCTAATGGCGTGGTATGGTATTGGGATAATAGTTTAGATAACTATCATAAGTAAGCCCCAAGGGTTAGCTCAATTGGTAAGACGTACGAACACTCTCTCAGCACGGGGGGAGGTCACGAGTTCAAGCCTTAAGTCCTTAGGGTTTAGTCCAAACCATTATTGTTGGCCAACGATTTACCATTCTTACCATCCACGAAATGTGGGGAAGTATTGGTGGGTATCCCATGCACCGTTTCCACAAAAAAAAAAAATTATCATAAGTTAAAATTGTAGTGGTATGTGGAGAAGGAATAGTGAATTATTATTATTATTATTATAAAAAATAAAAAATAATTTATAAATGAAAATATAGAAAATAAATAATATAAATTTAATAATTAATACTAATATAAATTTAATTTTTTTCCAGAGAAAAAAACTACTATTGATATTCAAAATAGAATCAAATAGTACAATGATGTTCTTGATTCTTTGACTGAATCATTTACAAATCTGACAAAATACATACAAAAGATTAATCAAGTTGACTGCAAGCTTCATCCCAAAAACATGAGTACCTTATAAGTTCAGATTTGACAAAAACTACCAACAAAAACATTTAATACCATATGAGACTGGTAACTGCCTGTAGAAATAACCAAACCAAACCTTAGTCAAAAAAGAAAGTTGATCCACTATCCAGAATAGTGTTGTCACACCATTCCTCCCAGATCAAGTGCCCCTCCAAACCAGACAGAGCCTGCTTGGATAATTTGTCTGCAAGAGAATTGTGTTCTCTATAGATATGTTCAAAAATGATCTTCTGTTGTTTTTCAATCTCAAAAGAGTACGGGAAGCCCAACGTCTCAGATTCATAACATTCAACTTGAATTTTCCCGAAGACTAATATAAATTTAATTATTTATACCATGTTTTGGTTGAATTTAATCGACCTTAAATTAAGGTAGACTTTGAATAATGGTTCACCATTGCTAGGCATGGTTGACATAACTAGGAGAACACTGTTGAAATGGATCATGGTTAACATAACCAGGACAACATGGCCAACCATTGTTTGACCTTATTAAGAAACCACAACCACTATTTTAATCCATGGTTGACTTCAATTTATGGGTGACATCAATCCATAATAGACTTCAATCCATGGTTAACTTTTAACCAAGGTTGACTTCATTCAATGGTACAGTTGTCACTATTTTGCAATGTCATTGGAGTGATAACTGCCCCAACACAGAAAATTTCAAATAATTATAGATTGGAAATATAAAAATTGTAGATGCAACCACAAACAATATAAGGTATCCACTAAATTCTCTATTTTAACAAAGGTTATATTAGGACAATTTTATTTTAATATTGGATTTATAAAGTATGTATATAGATTTAAAAAATATAATAAAAATAAATTTAAAATTATAGTGATGATGATGATGATTATTAATGTCCACTTTAGACCAACTTTGGTCTCTCCGACCTTAAAAATAAAGAAGGAAATTATATGGTTTGCTTAAATTTTTTATTCCTATGCTCAAAAAACTTGAAGAGAAGCTTTTCTAGCTCACTATAGTCTTGGCAAGTTAGGAGGTTAGAAAGGTTTGTATTGTACCAAATACTATGAAACTAAGATTTAATGTGGGTGTAAGGAGGGCACTCTAAGAGCAAGTGATTTTCATCATCAATGCTCATAAATTCACAAAGATAGCCCACAATATGCCTTGTTTCTCTACTAATTAAAATCGAGAGATACTTATCATTTTCTACATTAGGATTAATGACCTCCTAAAAGTATTTTAATTTTATTTTAATCTCTAAATCTTTAATGGCACCACATTTTCTCTTTAATTTTTATAGTATTGAATATAAATTTATTAAAAAACAATAAATTTAAAATTATAATTATAATAACACTGAATATAAATCAATTTTCTTTTTAATTTTTTATATATAAATATGTTAAGAATAAATTTATTAAAAATTAAAACTAATATACATATATTTTAAGATAAATGTATAATAGTATTAAGAGTTTTGTTTAATTTTAAATTAATTAAAATAATCCAACATTTCGAAATGATAATTTTAAAGTTTTATCCAATTTTAAATTAACCAAAATCCTAACAATACAATACCAAAATATTTTAAAATATTTTATCTTATTTATTTATCCCTTGCTATAAATAAATTACTAATTAATTATTAATAAGGCCTCGTGGAAGTTTTACAATGTTATCAACAAAATATATACCAATTAATTAAAATACCGTGTTTTAATGTTATATGAAATTCTCTTGCCATATTCACTAGGTTATAAAATATATATAGTTTAATTTTATATAATATTTTGAAGTATTATTTTGATGTAACATCTCTATTCTTCAATTCAGTCAGCAGGAGGGTATATTAACTAGATCGAGGCCTCAAAAGTTCATTCCATAACCATGATTTCGAATTCATACAACTAAATGCATGTGCAGACATGAAATAAAAATACACAACGGAAATAAAATGATCCACACACACATATCATGCAAATTCCAAGCATAATTGTCACATGCATAATTATCATATGAATACACATACAAATCATTAAACATCATATACATAAGAATACTTATCTTTAAACAAAGAAGATCCAAGCAACTAGATGTGTAAGAGCAATTTTTCACCCAACCATAAGCACTCTATCCAGCATATACTATTTCTGCTGAGAGGCCACTCCCAAGTTGGGCTATGAGGCCACCAGGGCAAAGGAAACACCTATAGGATTCTCTCTCTCATCCCACAACCCATTCTTCTCTCTATGCTTCTAGCCAAAATGCTCAACTAGAGCTCTACATGGGTCTCACTAAGCCATCACAACCATGACACTCCTTCCAATTGCCCCACACAACACAAGGAAGGCATTTACCTTCACTGATCCACAGTTCCCTCAAGAAATACAACCCTTACAATGCTTACCATTGTGTGCAGTAAGAGTCCAACTTGTTGTATGTTAATGGAGAACCTCCCGCAACATCAATCCATGGCTTCTCAAGCATTCAAAAGTAGCAGAACTCAATGGGTAAAGGTTCCTAACTTGCCCAACCTCCATGCTCACCTATAGCCATCTATTTTCCCTTCCAAAAATGCAGCTCTCTCTTCAAATTCGATTGTATGGGTTATACACAGTTTGGTAATGGACATGAACAACAATGGAAAACTCTACGTAGTGTAGCAGCAGCATGAGAGAAAATGAGAGGGTGTGATCAAAAGAGTGTTGACTCCAAGGATATGAGGGAAGGGTGAAAAGACAACTAACATAGCTTTCGACCATAGAAGAAATAGGACTGCTGATAGCTGACATAACTGTCACAACCTCCATTCTTCAATAACTACATGAAGTGACTTTTCCCACCAACCTCACATAGGCATTCAATGATTGGATTTAATAGTCAAAAGAATGTAATTTGGCTTATTTAAGGCACATGGCAGATTTTGGATGAGTTCTAAGGTCGACACATGGCAACATTGGATTTGGTTTTCCCATACCCCCCTTCATCTTCCCCTCTGGTGGAATCATAGCCCCTATAATGCTCTTTACACAACCATCTTGGACCATTTTATTAATTTCCGACATAATATTTACATACGTTTCAAATTGGTATAATAAGCCAATCATATGGTCCAAATAAAAATATTTACATCATATATGCCTAGCTATTCACTAGTTGGGCCTTGGCCTGAGCTCCACACTAGGAATCCGTACTAGCATATTTACATCATTTACATAATATAATTGAATACATCTCAAGGATCAAATCACGAATATTACATTTGACCTTAGAATGTATATAGCTTAATTTTATATAAATATTCTGAATTACTATTTTGACCTTGGAATAAGATTAAAGAGTAGTTGAGAATAAGAATTTGAAATGGTAGTTAGTGTAGAACATCATTACTAAAAAGAATATTGTTGTAGGAATCCTCCACTTTATCGCACCTTTAGGAGTCTCCGTATCAACAATCTTAAGTACAATATAAAGTAGAATTGAACCATGAATAGCTAGCTAAATAGAAATGGCAGGATGTTGCCTCTAGTTTGGAGAATGTGAGGAAAATAGCTAGCATACATGTGATCCTTTTAATACACCAACCAAAACAATTTTTTATTTAAAGTAGATTCCTATCCAACCTATGCTTAGATGGCAACATTCATCATCCCTAAGCTCTTCAGCATATATGTATTCCTCTTGAGCTCTATCATATGTTTTGTTGAGAAATACCACCAATTTGATTGTCATCCTAAGCTCTTCAACATATATGTATTCCTCTTGAGATCTATCATATGTTTTGTTGAGAAATACCACCAATTTGAGAAATGCAAATGCCATTTGTAAGTTATGCTCCTTGTAGTTCTTTTTATTATTTAATTTCCATGTTAATGGAAATGGAAAAGAAGATATAATAGTGTAAACCATGGATTGAATTTTACAACAAATTTTAATAAGAATGGTCGTTGATTCCAACTCATCAACGTGTGTATTTAAAGTGGTGACCCCATCTTTGAATTCTGGCAGTAAGTAGTTAAGTTTATCCATAGGGCGTTCATTTTCCTCCTTCCTTTCCACGCCATGCATGATCCCACCCATACCCACAACTGGTGGTTCCTTTACTTTCCTACGCAACCCACTCCACGTTCTTTCATAAAGAAGGTAAATACAACTGGTCTAAGTGCCGCCTAATCTAAGCAAGCTCGTCAAAACGTGTGTATTTAAAGAGAAAAAGTTATGAAATTAAAATATATAAATATTAAAATTTAATTTTAAATTTAGGTTTTTAATTTTTAACTTTAATTTTTATTTGATCATTCATAGATTTTGTGAACAATATTTATTATTTTCAATTTGTAAATTTTGTGGCTTAGAAGATTTTATGAACAATATCTATTATTTTCAACTTGTAAATTTGTGGGTTAGAAAATGTTTTGCTTATCATTTTTTCATTTTTTCCTTGTAGGAATAATCTTGCTAACTATATATATAACTGAGTTACAAGGAATATGAGCTATTTTGAAACTCTTAGTGAGAAATTTTAACACTTTCAAGATATGTCACATCTATAGAGAACAAAATGATTGTGCAAATGCACTATCAAAAGAGGGTCTTCTATTGGCTACAAGAACAATTACATTCATAAGGAAAAAGATAGAGAGACATCACTATTACAACCAACTTAAACTTCATGTGAAAAAAAGATAAAATAATATGTTGAATATTTTATATTTGAAAAATTGTTTTCAAACAGTTTATTTTTTAAAATTTAGATAACATAACGTGAAACTAATTTTTTAAGAGAGATTTAATTAAAACACAATAACTTTTATTTATATTTTTATTAAATTAATGTTGTTTATTAAATTAACAGGTAGATGAACCAATTATAAAATCATTTATTTGTGAATTTATTAAACTTAAAATCAACATATTAACTTATATTAAAGAATAATAAAATTTTATAAATTAATTTCAACAAAAAAGTTTCACCTTTCAAAAAATTATTATCTCTTCATCAAATCTCAACATATTCTTACCATTATTAAGTTAATGAGAATTTTAACCTACCATAATTTATAATACTCCTTATATAATTAAAAAAATGTATGCTAACACACCTTTTAAATGTAACAAATAAAATAAGATTAAACAATAACACTTAATAATAATATAAGTTCATATAATAATAATAATAATTATAAGCTATTAGTGACACTCGGTGATATTCATATACAAAGCTTTGGTTGGTGAATAGGAAAAGTGATTCATATTGAAATGAGAAACGTTCACTGCTCCTAACACCATTTCATGTTACATTATACCCAATGCATTGAACTTGTGGTCACTTATCTCTAAGAATCCTCGTGGAAATAAAATGGCAGTTTTCACTTGTGATGTAAAGTTTGATAGCGAGGATGGTTGACATGAAATAAATAAATTTAGTATTACAAGTTTTGTGGCATTACCCTATTTCACCTTACTGTTTTCTCTAAATCATGAAGCACGCATTATCACTGTAACACTAAACGTGGGGCCCATGTCGGGCTTTAACGCTTTCAGGCTGACTCGAAAGCAAGCTTCGAAGTATATATCTCGCGTTGATGTTGTTTAAATGTCTACTTTGAAGGTCCATGCTTTAATTATGTTTTGCTCTTTTTTTAATAGATGTGGTATATTTTTAATTTAAGAGTTATTGTGTTGGTGGACATTATATATATATAAGAGTTATTGTGTTGGTGGACATTATATATATGTGTGTATATATAAAAGAGGAAATCTAGAGATGTATGTCAAATCAAACCATTCAATCTAAATTATCCACAGAGAGAGATTTGTTATAAATTATATATATATATATATATATATGAATTTATTGTTGTTGTTTGGAATTTTTTATTATTATTATGAAAAATATATTTTTAGTGATTTGAATTAAAATACATATTAAATATTTGCAATACATTTTTACCTAATTTAATTTTTATTTTAAAAGTAATTATTAATATTGAAAGTATATAGAGATTGTTTTTATTTTTTCTAGATTTATCGATATTGATTTGAACTATGTACAACTTGATTTTGTGTCTGTCAATTTTCAATACTTCACAAGATATTTAGTATGATAATTTCAATGTTATATGAGAACATCTATATTTAGTTGTTAACAAAATTACATAATAAAATTTAGCAATTGTCCATGTACATATTTATAAGAGGGGGCTTGCACGTGATTCATGGATGAGCATGCACACATTCTTAAGAACATGCACACATTCATTTTCTACCAATTCGACATCCTTGAATTGCCACCATGACTTGCTAGCTCAACTAACAAGTCATGGAAAAAATGTGTGCACACTTGGGAACATGCATGTGCATGTCTTCCTAAGCATGCATGCATTCCAATATCCCAAAATAAGTAAATAGAAAATTATCCACAGGTTTTTCCATCATAAAATAGCACACCACGCTCCTTGGAAACCAAAGAATTATTGGGGGAGCGTTTTGAAGAGCTATTGGTGAAGGAGTGATTGCCAACTATCTAGATGGACCATGTATGCGGGTGATCCTCCATATCTTATGGTGCATGAGGAGTTGACCTGAGCAACCACCACCCCCCACCATGTGGCTCCATCTCGACCTACCCTCCATGCAATTTAATACACTCCCCTTCACGATGCTTGCAAATTTTATGAGGCTAGTCATTCGAGCTCTCAGTAGAGTTGTCTGTGGTAGCATGGAAATCATTCCTTCTCAGTGCGAATTTATGGCCTTCTGGGATGTCGATTCAAGGCTATTTGACAGAGTTTATCTCTGAGTTATGGAGTTGTGGAGCGGAAATTCAGGCAATGCTTTCCCATTATGTCTGGTTGGTCACCTGCTCAGTACATGGTATAGGATCCTTGTCTCAAGGACCTACTTCCTCTCTGACCTTTTTGCACTCAGAATAAGTGCAGCTCCTCCATGGTTTCAATCTACATACTGTAGAGGTTCTTCATTTCTTTTATCGAATGGAATCATGTGACAGTGGCTACGAATCATGTTGTCATCATCATCATCATCATCATCACCATTACCATCACCATCATCATCACCATCATTGTCACTATCATTGTATTCATCATCATCATCATCATCACCACCATCGTCATCGTCATCGTCATCGTCATCGTCATCTTCATCATCATCGTCATCATCGTCATCGTCATCATCATCATTATCATCATCATCATCATCATCATCATTTCCATCATCATCATCGTCATCATCTTTTTCATCATCATCGTCGTCATCGTTTTCATTATCATCATCATCACTATTTTCATCATCACTCTCTACATCATCATCATCATCATCATCACCATCATCGTCATCATCGTCGTCATCGTCATCATCATCATCACCATCACCACCGTTGTCGTCGTCATCAATCATCATCATCATCATCGTTGTCATCATCACTATCTTCATCATCTCATCGCCAACGTTATCATCATCGCCAACGTTATCATTATCGTCATCATTTTCATCATCATCATCACCATCCTCATCACTGTATTTATCATCATCATTGTCGTCATCATCATCATCATCATCATCATCATCATCATCATTGTCATCATCATCGTCGTCGTCAACATCATCATCATCATTGTCATCATGGATGTCTTCATCAACATCATTGTCATCATCATCATTGATGTCGTCGTCATCATCATCGTCGTCATTGTCGTCATCATCATCACCATCATCATCATCATCATCATCATCATCATCATCATCATCATCTTTGTCATCTTCAATGTATTCATCATCATTGGCATCATCGTTGTCATCATCATCATCATCGTTACCACTCTCATTATCACTCTCTTCATCGTCATCATCATCATCATCATCATCATCATCGTCGTCGTCGTCGTCGTTGTCATCATCATCATCATCGTCGTCATCATCATCATCATCATCATCACCATCATCGTCATCGTCATCATCATCATCATCATCATCATCATCATCGTCATCATCATCATCATCGTCGTCATCATCATCATCATCATTATCATCATTATCATCATCATCATCATCATCATCATCATCTTTGTCATCATCAATGTCTTCATCATAATCGTCTTCATCATTGTCATCATCATCATCATCACCGTCATCATCATCACTCTCTACATCATCATCGTCATCATCATCATCATCGTCATCATCATCGTCATCATCACCACCACCACCACCACCACCACCACCATCATCATCATCGTTGGCATCATCATTGTCTTCATCATCTCATCGTTGTTGTTATCATAATCATCATCATCATCACCATGATCATCGTCGTCGTCGTCATCATTAGCATCACCATCCTCATCATCATCATTGACGTTGTCATCATCATTGTCATCATCATCACCGTCGTCAACATCATCATCATCATTTTCATCATGACTATCTTCATCAACATCATTGTCGTCATCATCACTATTTTCATCATCATTGTCGTCGTCATCATCATCGTTGTCTTTGTCGTCATCATCATCATCATAATCACCATCATCATCGTCATCGTCATCATCATCATCATCATCACCATCATCACCATCATCATCGTCATAGTCATCATCATCATCGTCGTCGTCGTCATCGTCATGATCATCATTATCATCATCATCATTTCCATCATCATCATCATCATCATCATCTTTGTCATCATCAATGTATTCATCATCGCCGTCGTCATCATCATCATCATCATCATCATCATCACTCTACATCATCATCACCATCGTCGTCATCATCATCATCATCATCATCATCATAATCACCATCATCGTCGTCGTTGTCATTGTTGTTGTCACCACCACCACCACCACCATCATCATCATTGGTGTCATCATCATTGTCTTCATCATCTCACCATCGTCATTATCATAATCATCATCATAATCACCATCATCATCGTCGTCGTCGTCTTCATCATCATCATCATCACCCCCATCTTCGTCATCATCATCATCATCATCATCATCATGTTGGCGTAAGATACTGATCTAGAGGTTTCCGATGTAGACCGAGGTTCTTCGCGGTTTCAAAGAACCAACCAAACCCCTTCTCACCAGCCCTTTCAGCAACAGCCTGTGAACATGCTGAGGTCTCACCCGAGGTGTAGCTATGGGGGCACTACGGAATCAGGTTTCCACAGTGATGTGATGAGTTGTTCGGACAGGACTACTGCGTAGCACACTATTAGACTTGCGTTGTGGGCTGAAGACTGCGCGACGATAGACTGCATTGCAGTCCTTACTTCTGCAAGCGAAGATACCTACACAACCAGTGCATCTACGGACTGCGCGGTTCAGATAGAATGTGAATCATAGGACAACGCAACTGACTTATATGCTTCCTCTTCCAAACTTAACCACTATGAAGACTTTACTTTAACACATAATCATCCATCTATTGCTTTATAACAAATGCAAGCAGACGAAACATATGATGCTACGCACTTCCAGTGCGGTGTGTCTAAAGGGTTACACAACCCAAACTCTACATACACTTGTGATTATTCCATAAACTGATACGTTCGCGGACTTAGGGTACTGAACATTCATCATTCATCCATTCACACAATACTTAACATATTATTCTCATCTTTCTCCTGTGGAGAATACATATAAAAGCATTAACATAACAGCTGATAAATGAGAACTCAGACATTCATTCGTAAGCAAACAGGCAAGTGCAAAATGTAAACAATCACACTACACATGATTTAACATGGTTCACCCCCAGGATAGGAGCTACGTCCACAAGAATTGTTGTTGTATTAGTCTTTTGGGAAGGGTACAACAATTCTTTGTCTGTGCACTCAGCGACAGACTCTCTTCTCTCTCTCAATAGGCCTCTACGCACACAGCTTGCAGAGCCTTTACAAAATGTTCCTCAACAGAGATTTATCAAATAAATAACAAGAAAAATACAAAATGAAGAGTAACCCTTTCCCATACAAAAATGCCTTATTTATAGATCATGCCCGTTGTTCATGTCTTTACAAATTGAAGGCAAAACCCTTAGGTTTACAAAACTGTCATGACTTTCCCTTAACCGGACTACTAGCTTCTAGTAGTGAATATTCCATCGTGGCCGCCTTCAGTGCATGCCTCACGTCACTATCGGCCTTCCTGTCGCACGCATTCCAACTGGTCGCTTTCACTGAGTTGTTCTTCCTCTAATGATCTCATGCGACTGGTTCAGGTAGTGGTTCTTTCGCATCTGCAACCAGTCGCTTTCTTCCGCTTCTGCTCCTTACCTGTCGCTTGGCACTCCTGGAGCATCTTTACCAAAAATAGACCATCAACGGTCTAACTGGAATCTGTGTCATCTTCCATCCAACACTCTGCTTTTCTGGATCCACATAGACTGGACACATCGTAGCGCTGTCTCCTCGCAGCACTGATCTTCGTAGCTCTTCCGACGCTGCGCTGCACGTAACTTCACAGCATCCAAAAAACATATACAAAAAATATTCCAATTGAAATGTACTCATCTCCGCAGTTCCAAAAATCCTTCTTGCTCAAAATGCTCCACTTGGGCTAGGCCCAACAGGCCCCTAACACTTACATGTGGCTCATCCCCGATCCACTTGCAGCTTGAACTTCTTTGAGCTGTTCCTCCGCCTGCGGAGCTAGCTTCACGACGAACTCATTGTATGTGACAATCAACTTTTCAACTACTTCCTTCGTGTCTTGCTCGACTTGCTTGACTGTTTCCAACATATCGGGTGTTATCTCATCACCGACCTAGCCTTCCACCTATTCTTGATTTTCGCGCAACTCCTTTAACTTTCCCTCGATCTCCTGCGAGATCGTGTGGGAAACCTCTAGTAAGGGTTGTGATTTATCTCCCATTTCAGTCTCTTTTTCTCTTAAGGCTTGCACTTCCTTCTTCAGCACGTTGATTTCACATTACTTCTGAATCCTTTCTCTTGGTTGCAGGGATTTCACTTCTGCATCCAACTATTCTAGTGTTGATTGCTTATCTTTCACAGCATTCTTTACTTGCAGCAGTCCTAGGTCCTATTCGAGGGCGGTGAATGCCTTTGATGTCGCATGTAACAGACTCTGGCACTTTGCTACTTCGGCAGTGATACTCTCTGTCGCGTCCTTCACCTCCATTTCTCTTAACTGCTACTAATCTGGTCGGGTCTATGGGTTGATCTGTGCCTCCAAGGCAGCAACCTTAGCTTCATGGATGATCTCCATGTCTTGCATCTTTGTCTTAAGATTGTTAACCAGTTCACCAATATTAACGACAGTGTCCACGGGGTCTAGCTGTACTTCAAATTCCTCTATATCATCTGCGACGAAAGTGATCGTGGACTATAGTATTTTTCTACAATCATGCTCATCCTATAGTTCCATAGCTCTCTGCGAGCTAGCTTCCTCCAACTTCCTATTAGCTGCTTGCAGCTCAGCTTGTCCTTTCAGCACGTCAGTAGTTCTCTCATGCATTTCTTCAACAACCTGCAGATGCAAGTAGTATAAACCAGGAAGTGGTATCTTCACAAGGTAGAGCTCCACACGCTTGACATCCTTCGTGTCCAACACTATTTGTTCTGGAAATGGTAGCCTTACAGTGAATGGATCAAGGTGAACAATGCGGGACTTCGCAGGCACGGTTATGGTTAGTTGCGGCTCCTTCTACTGCAAAGTTCCTCCTGACTTCCCTTCGGACTCTGAGTCCCGCGGCAGGGGTAATCTTTTGTGGACTTCTTCAATTTTCTCTATGATCCCCTGCAGCGTGGTCATATTCATTTGCAGACTTTCTTGAATCGCTTTGTCCTGTTTCTCCTTCTCAGTCATCAGATCTTCTGGAGTCGCTTTCGACATCTACAATTTCTACTCGAAACTCGGTAGGCCATTCCTTCATGATATTATCAATATCATCTTCATACATATGGTAGTTTCCTGCGAACCATTCAACGTTCCTCTTCTGTGCTTTGGTTGAAATGTGAATACTACGGATGTCAGCATAAAAATCAACAATGCGAATGTACTTACTCGTTACCTTCTTTGATATCCACGGCGTGCTCATGATTGCATCCCACAGCTAGTTATAATATTGGTAGAAAACCTCAGCTGTCGCATGCTGTCTTTGTGAGTTCAGATTTTCACAAAGGTTTGAATAGCGAGCTCCTCTGTAGTCATTGGTATCGGTGATTATGCCAACATAATCCTTCGCCTCCTTCCACCCTACGAAGGCGATAAGCACAATTAGACATGTATAATGGAAGTTTCCGCCATTGAGCTGCGTGTCATTTAGTTCCTCCAGGAACTCGTTCAACAAGTATTGACACTAGTTGAACTGCTCTCTCTCCGCGACCGCAGCGCCAAGAAGTACTACGCCTGCAGGTACCTCCAGAGGCCTGCATTTTCTTAAAATATTTTCGGCTAGCAACTGCGTGATAAACTTCGTCGCTTTATCATCTATGTCGTCCATCTGAAAACCCCTCTTTCCTTTGACGACAGTTTGAGTTTTCTTCATCTTTGCCACGGCTTCCTTGTCCTTGTTTTTCCCTTGGAAAAACTACATCAAATATTTACCCCTTTTACTCAACACAGTGATGCGGTGGATAATGTCAATGGTCAGGTCGACATTGCGGTCAAGCCACAAATATCCCTGGTGAATCCGCGCCATCAAATTTCGCACCACCACGTTCAGCTCTGGTGATCTATCAAAATGCGAAATTCTGAGCAAATTGAGCAGTCTTGACTTGACTACTCCCGATAACCAGCTTTCCGCAACCAAGGTGAGGTCTCCCTTCACATCTTTCTTCCAGCACATGTACTTGTCAGGTTGGAACTGTGGGAATCTAGGTTCATTGGGATCCTTCTGCATCTAAAGCAGATCATAATCTTCCCACTTACATTTTGAAATTTTACCCAGCAATTTTTTATTGACGTCGACATGCTTTGATATGGGTGATAGCGGGATGTCGTATTTGGCATTCATTGCTAACTTGAAGACCAGTGCATGCGGTGAGATATAATCTGGGGTCATTGTCAAAGGTATATCCTTATCAGTTATCGACGGCTTCTGCACTGTTGAACCCATCTTTGGTATCTTCGTTCTCGGCCCCACTGGATCTTTGCCTCTGTCCTGCATTGCTAGACTGTTTCTTAGTGATCTTCTGGACGCTTGACCCTTTTCTATGACAACATTCTTGGCTAGGGTTCTCATTAACCCTTCGATCCCTCTGTATTGGAACACCTTCACAGTCTCCTGGACGGTGAATTCTTCTTCAATGGAAGACCTCCTAGACATCCACACGGTTTCGGACATCTTACTGAAAACAACTTGCAAAGTAGTGTGCACAGGAAAATTCTAAGTGTTCGGTAATGCCCACGAGTCTGAATGCAACATTACTTATAGGCATAGCTGACTTCCTCTGTGCCCCTTAACGGCTAGATAAGCATTAAATGTGGTATCCATTGGCCACATCCGGTGGATTCTTCGGTCCTTTCCTTCATAAACTCATTCAGAATGGCTATCTGTGCGTTAAATGCCCAAGCAGTCGCTGTAAAAGTACTGTATAACGACTATTTTTCCGACCGACAGTATAACGGCTATTTTTGTGGAGTGTTGCGTCAAACTGCGTGATAGGTCATCATTACTCCTGCGTAGTAACTTCGCAATTCCTGACTTCTTGCCTCTGAACTTAGCATCTTTCCTAGTTGAACTTAATATTCGCAATTGCCTTTTGGACTTCACAACTGCGTGGTTCCTCTTTTCTTTCTTTCTTTCTTTTTTTGGCACAGTGGCACATCTTAACAGTGTTGCGCGGTATATACATGTTCCTCATCATACATTGTGTACAGACTCTTTCCCATTTCTAGTGCCCAATTTCAACTGTATTTGGCACTTAGAAATTTCCCTCTTTCTGATCATCACAGGTTCTACAAAGCAAGACTATCCCGATAGGGTTTTAGTCAGCTTCCATTGACTAGACCTGGCAAGTTATCTCCTGCTAATGTGGCTAACTGGACTGTGCCACCATTAGTTATATGTAAAATAGTATATGGACCAAGCCAATGCATTTTAAACTTTCCAGGAAACTTCATAAATTTTCTATCATATAGGAGGACTATATCACCTACCTAGAAAAACTTGTTTTTGATGTGGCGATCATGCCATGCTTTTTCTCTTTCCTTCTACACTTGTTGGTGAAATCTTGTGATGAAGCGATCCTCCTCCATACCAACCAAGTGTAGAAGCCTTTCTTCTAGCGTGTCGCGATCTACCATTCCTGTAAAAGTAGCTATTCTCAAGCTGGGAACAATGTACTCCATTGGCATTATTGCTTCCTGTCCATAGGCCAACCTAAAAGGTGTGTGGCCTGTCAAATTATTGCATGTGGTCCTATATGCCCATAACACAGGGGAATGCGCAGGTCCCAGCCATCCCTATTCACATTGCATACCTTAGTTAGCGCATTCTCCAGTACTTTATTGAACGCTTCAACAGTTCCATTCGCTTGCGGATGGTAAGGTGTACTTCGCTGATGATGAATGCATAATTCTTCTATCAATGCCTCAATGGTTCTGTTCAAAAAGTGAGTTCCTTGATCACTCATTAAAATCTTTCGGCATCCAAACCTCGTAAGGATGTCTTCAAATATGAACTGCACGGTAATACCTGCGCTATAGTCCTTTACTGGCTTCGCTTATGCCCATCTGGTGAGGTAATCAGTTGCAGTAATAATGTACCTCGCACCAGTTCTCTTTCCCAGTGGGTTTATAGGTCCCACAAAATCAATTGCCCATTTCTCAAATGCCTGTAATGCCAACTGTGGATTTAATGGCATCTCATCTCTTCGCAATGGCCTTCCTGTCCTCTGACAGACATCGCAGCTCTAGCACTATGAAGCGATATAAGCTTCTTTACCACAGTAATACTTCTAAAAATCCCACGAATGCTTGAAAGGCTACATATTTGATAATTGATGAATAATAGATGATGTCTTTTACAAGATAGACTTTCCTGTATTTATAATTGTTTAAAGGGTGTTTAATGCAACTCTTCATAAAGAGTTACACCATTTCACTAATTAATTATATTATTATATTATTCTCGTTTGTTGTTGTTATTATTATTATTATTATATATATATATATATATGTTGATGTTTATTTTATTATTATTTTATTCATAACATTGCCTCTCTCTTAGAAAGGCTTTGTCCTCAAAGCCTTATAACGTTGTCGCACCGTTCCTTGTGACGTCGCAGCTGACGAAACATGTCGGTATGAACTTCTAAGTGTAGAACATAACTTCCGATATGTTAACAGATCAATCCATCCAAAACTGATTTATTGCCGACTGTTGGGATTCTCTATTGATCTATTGTCATGAGCTTTGAGCACATTAGTACCATTATCTTTCGATAATTCCCACTTTTTAGGATACTGTTTTATATGGTTGGGGTGTTGATAGGGAGTTATTGTTGTTTGTTTTTTTACAAGGTTGTCTTCTTTCTGAATTGTGACGAGGACTGAATTTGTATTTGCTTCTATTTTCTCAATGTATATTTTTGAGTCCAAGGGCTTTGATGTCCTCTTTTGAATTTGCTCCAACTTATTGTCTAACGAGTCTTTTTCTTTAAGATTTTGGGTCATTTCTTCTTGCGCTTTCTTACAATCTTTAAGCTTCTAAATTTGATCCATTAGATCTTGTTTGTGCTTCTTGAGGTGACCATTTCGTCAATGTTTTCTAATAGTTTCTTCTGAAGATACCGATTCTCCTCTTCTAGATTTTGATTCTGTTGTGCTTTATCCTTCATCTTTTTTATTTGAAGAAGCAATTTCTAATTATGATCTCTTAAACGAGAGATATCTTCTTCTTTATCTGTGACGATTTTGTCGAATTATGACTGCATCTTTTGATCTGACTTTTGATTACCCTGTGAAATCATCTTTGATATATCCTTGAAGTCTTTAGATGTTGGAGCTTCTAAATATGACTTTATTGTAATATCTTGAAATGTGATTCTCTTATGCTTATAGGAAAAAATAAGAAACTTCTTTTCATCATTTAAAATGAAGGTCCCCAATGTTTTAATCCAAGGTAACCCCAAAACTATGTCACCATCAGAACTCCATAAGGAACTAATAGTGAATTGAGATATGACCATATAATCTCCAACATTCAATTCTAATCCACTTATTTGAAATTGCTTCATGTTCCAATGGTCTAGCCTTTCTCTTATATTAGATTTAGGAATCACTAAATGGTTAGCAAATTCAACACTAATATAATTATTTATTTCACTAGGGGCAATAGAAATGGTGACATCCTTCCCTGCAAGTGTCCCTTTAACTCTAAATAGTATTGAGACATTCTTCAGTGAGGTGCTAGGAAACCTTCCCTTCTTTTCAACATTAAAACCCATCTTCTTGAGTTTTCTTTGAAATTTATTCAATATCTCCTTCTTTTTTATAATAAACAATATTCAATATGATTCTTCTTCTAATATTATTTTTCCCTTAATATATGTAAAATGGTGTAGATTGGGTGGTTGGGAGGAATGATTGTTACCTTCCCCACCTAGGTTCAAATATCACTTTTTGTTTGTTGTTGGAGAATAAAACCAAAACCACTTATTAAGAAACCACGTGCGGTTTCTACAAGATAGACTTTCCTGTATTTATAATTGTTTAAAGGGTGTCTAATGCAACTCTTCATAAAGAGTTACACCATTTCACTAATTAATTATATTATTATATTATTCTTGTTTGTTGTTATTATTATTATTATTATTATTATTATTATTATAATATATATATATATATGTATGTATGTATGTATGTATGTATGTATGTTTATTTTATTATTATTTTATTCATAACACAATGCCCCTTTGCGTCTTTGTGAATCGTAGGACACCATAGCCCTACCCGCAATATCTTCTGGGCGATGGCTCTTCCCGCGTAGTGACCTCCTGTTGCTCCTGAGTGTACATCTGATAGTATAAATGGTTTCTCGTGCTCTAACACACACCTACGGAGTACTTCATCTGGTCCCAATTTATATAACGGACCTGCGATAAAGGTCAAGTCTACTGCTCGCACTACCAACCGCTTCTTTTGCTACGTAGTGAACTCTATGGGTGCTAACCCAATAGTCAAAAATTCTATGATGTCTTTATAATAACCATTAGCTATTTGGATAGCAAACAACTGCACGTCAGACAGATTGTCTTCAAGATTGGTAGGAGCTTCTCCTGACTTGATCCTTGACAGATGATCAGGTCCCAAGTTTAATCTTCCAGGTTTAAATACTATTTCAAAATCATACTCCTGGAAGAGTAACAACCATCTGCATATTCGCCCCCCTAACACTAGCTTGTTGACCAAGTATTTCAAAGCATAATGGTCAGTGAACATAGAGAAGTGCACACCAAGCAAGTAGTGCCTGAACTTCTGCAGTGCATAGACCATAACTAGGCCTTCTCTCTCAGTGGTGGTATATTTCTTCTCTGCAGATGAGAGCTTCCTGCTCGAAAATGTGATGGGATGGTCAATACCTCCCTCTGTTGGTTGTGCTAAGACAACTCCCAATGTTATACATGACGCATCAACATGAACATGGAATGGCTTGTCCCAGTCTGGAAAAACTAGGATCAGCGCGATGACCATTTTCTCCTTCAAGGTGTCAAAACCTTGTTCACACTCTGAATTCCAAATGAACGGCGCATATTTCTTCAACAGCTTCTCCATTACTGCAGTTATTTGTGCATACCCTTTTATGAACTTCCTATAATAACCGGTATGCCCCAATGTAGTGCGCAACTGCTTGACTGAATTTGGTGTTGGCAAGTTTACAATGACTGCGATCTTCGCATGATCAACCATCAAGCCCTGTTTGCACACAATATGTCCTAACAAAATTCCGTAAGGTACACAAAAAATACACTTCTTCAGGTTGAGCGACATTTGATGCTGTCTGCACTTTTCTAGCATCAGTCTCAGATTTGCGCAATGGTCCTTTAGCAACCTGAACACTGTCCAATCATCGAAATAAGATTCCTAAAACTTATGCATGAAATCTTTGAATGCTGCAACCACAACTCTGAAAAAGATGGTAGGCACGTTCTTCAGGCCAAATGGCATGACTATGTACTGGAACGACCACCATTCTATGGAAAAAGTGGTCTTGTGTCTATCCGCGGGATCAATTCTTATCTGATGATATCCCGAAAATCTATCAGTAAAGGAATAGGCCTCGTTTCCTCCAACATTATCAAGTACCTCATCAGTGAAAGGAGTAGGAAATGGGTCGTGCATTGAACCATCGTTCAACTTTCTGAGATCCACACAAATCTGGATCTCGCCTTTTGTCTTCTTAACTTGGACAACCATAGGGTTTATCCACTCAGACTCTTCAACTGGCTCGATGATCCCTACGTCAAGCATTTTATCAAGTTCTAACCTGACTCGTTCTTTGTATCGTGGGTTCGGTCTATAGGGTCTTTGCTTAACAGGATTTGCACCTGGCTTAAGAGGTATCTTCATAACCCCTAAGTCTCCCAAAATTCCCTTCATCTCTATAAACTTTGTCATGAATAAATCCTAGTACTCGTGTAGTAGGTTTGCGATCTTCGCAACGGTCTGATCATCCCAGTAGTCTCCAATAGCTGTGAACTTTGGCTCTTCGCTGGTGCCAATGTTCACTTTCCTCATTTTCATAGGTCCACTCATATCTGGGATTTCCAGTGGAGGTCCTTCTACCTCGCACGCACCTTACAACTCAGGTATATATATGTTGCATGGGTCCTCCTCTTCATTTCCTTCTTTTTCTTCAGTTTCCTCGGCTAGGTTATAACATTCCATGGCATGCTCTACCCGTTCCTTCCATTCTGTTGGTAGGCTTGCAGGTATGTTGTCAGCTCCAAAGAATTCTTCTAATGTCATGTTCTTATGTGGCCATTCTGTTATGAATCTTCTTTCCTTAATAATATGCAGCGCATCATTTATGGTAGGACTCTCGTTTTCAAAACTGGAAGTTCGCAGTCAGAGTAGGCCAATCTGTAGTTTCCCTACACAACTCCATGTCTAAGTACCATTTCTTTGGAATTTCTTCTTCCAGCGTGTGCACAAACAAATGCACCCATTATGTCTTTGGTCTCTCCTCCCATGCTTGTGAATAAACCTCAATATGTTGTCTTGGATCTGTCTGTCCATTATATTTTTCAAATGGTAAGGTAACCTTGTTAGCAAACCTGATCTGCATCTTAATTCTGCATTGATTCCATGTGGTCAATGTCTACTTATGCGCAGCCCACCATCTGGCAGGTGTCTCGCGCAGTGGCATATCTAGTGCTGGTAAGCGATGTTCTTCTACAATTGCTCCAGTATAATCTTTTATAAAGGAGTAAACATTAGCTAAACCATCATAGGTGGGGATTGGGATTACCTCCTTTCCAATCCAGCGCAGTGACTTTGTAACCTGTGCGCATCTCCTTGCAGATACTTCATGCATGCAACTTTGTCAGTTCTCCAGTCCTACATCAGAGTCTGAAATGCAAGAGTTTTCACATCTCCAGCTGAGTGTTCCATCCGCAGTAGGATTAATGTAGTCTTCCTAGTTCGAGGTCATCTTGTAAAGGTAGTCCAAATCTTGAGCTTTGGATAACTCCTAAATTGGCTCGATGTATCTGTCTCCATCCGCAAGGTCCAATGGTGCGATGACCCTGAGATGCTTTCCTTCAAAGATCATCTTCTTTGTCTTCAAGTTTATGATGGCGAGGTTATAGATAGCCCAGTCAATTCCTAATAGCGCAGGAAAAGGCTGACTATCATCGAAAATCTCGATAACCTCAAAATATGTGTGACTCTGCACTCCATCAATGTCAACAATCACGTTGGCTAACTGTCCAAAGGGTATGACTTTCTCCTGATTGGCCATTCTCAACTAGATAGGTGACCATAACAGCTTTGGTCTCCCCATCTGCTGCCATGTCTATTTGGTTAATACATTTACTTCTAACCCTAGATCAAGAATGATCTCATCCATTTCATAATCTCCTATCTATGCATTGAGTCTCATTTCTCTGCATGTTCTCTTGTGTTTCTTGATGTGATGAACTGCATTATCAGTAGTTTCATTTTCGTTACGTAGTTCATACTAGTCTAATAACTTCTGTAGCTCCGCTATAGCATTTGGGCTCTTCAACAACTTCATGCAGCTCCTGAGGAACTGCGCAACAAAGGTGCATGTCTCTGCTGTGGCACTCGTTCTGTCATAAGCAGCCGACATATCTTCCATATGCGGTATTTCGCTGCACAACGGATTCTTGGCGATCTAGGTGTTGATTCTTTGAAGATATCCCATGCTTCTTCAAAGACCTCTCTGTTTTTATTCAAGTCGAAAGCAGGTGCTTTCCTAGCAGCTTTCCTTATCCATATTGTTTCAAGAGGAGTCTGCTTAGTGTTGAAATCTCCAGAAGTCAAAGCTTTTTCTCCTCTATCTCTTCCTGTTGTAGCGCCACTTCGCGTCACTACATTGATACTTGAATCCACAGGTCTCCTTTCTGCTGCAATCAACTGGATGTTTTCTTTTCTGCATTTCTATCTCTAACACTGGGCAGTCTTCAATAACATGTTCAAATGATTCACACTAACTGCATGTAGTGCATGGGTTGGTACAGTCCCTAGATACATGGCCTGCTTGGCCACAGTTGTAACAGATTACTTGACCTCAACCTCGTCCTTGTGTTGGGTCTTTATTCATTCCTCTCCCGCGGTATCCTCCGCAACCTCTGTATGCTCCCTGATCTTGCGGTGCATTTTCTTATTTATGCGAAGTCTCTCCTTGGACTCTGTACATTCCTCCATACATATGATCAATATCTTTCTTTCTTTCTAGCATGAGCTCATATGTGTGGAAATTGGACTCATCATGCCCAACTGACTTATAGAAATTACAGTATAGGTTTTTAGGTGTTCTTACGTATTTGTGTATCGGGTGGCAGTCTTCTGGCCAGTGTCCTCTAGTTCTGCAAATTTCACACCATGGCTCTTGGTTCAAATTTAATGGGTTTGTTCCACCCATGTTAAGGAAGTCTTGGAATAAAGGACAATGATCCTTAGTGTGTCCTTCCCCTTTACATCCTCTACACCAGACTTTCTGTCTCTCTTGCTTTCCTTTCTTGATATCTTGTAACTGTAGTGTCAGGGTAGTTAATTGGTTCTGAATCTGCAACATGCCAGTGTTAGTTTCTCCCTTGGGTGAAGCTTCAAGCTTCATCGCGATCTCCAAGGCTTCTTCCTGCGAAGCCACTTTTTGTTGCATCAACGGCTGTCTGATATGGGGAAACAATGCGGCTAAAAACCACTCCTTGTGATGTTGCAGTGCTATGACAAGGCTTACTTGGTCCAACGACATCTTAAACTTCTAGTCAAATTCCCAGACCATTTCATTAGGTTTCTGTTTTATCTCTTTCAACTCTGTGATGCACTGTGACTCTGACTTCGGCTTCTTAAATTCTGCTAAGAGTGCAGCCTTGATTTCTGCCAGGCTTCTTTGGTGTCCCTGCAAATATTTCATGAACCAATGCAAGGCTCTGTCTCTAAAGGTGGTAACGAGCTATGCTTGCTTAATAGCATCATCCTGTACTTGTTTAACACTCCAAATGGCTTCACATAGAAACCAGTGTTGATCAGGGTCTTCTAGACCCATTCCTTTGAATATCGGCAGCTTAATATCCTCGGTCATGCTTCTTCTAGGTGGTGGAGGGTTCTGCGTAGGTTGCTGAGCAGAAAAGATAAACGAAATGGTTTGAGTGCTAGGGATATTCGCAATAGGGGGGTTTTGGATTGGCTAAGTTTATGCAATGGAAGGCGCGGTGTTCCCACCCGGTGGATTTTATGGAGTAATAGGCTGATAGGTGGAAGATAGAGGTGTGGTTTGGCTATCAAGTTCGTCTTCTGAATCATTGTCTACACAGAGTCCAGGTCCACTAGCATTCTTCTTAGGTGTATATTTATACCTTTTCCCACTTCTTAGAGTATGTGTCTCTTCGTTTGACTCACTAAAAATGCTATTGACCATTACAGAGTTCCAAAATTTTACTGCATTCTAAAAACACCTTTCTCAGCTAAAATCATTTTAATATATAGACTGACGTTGTTTAGATACTTACCTCTGAATGCCTTGAAAAACTCTCTTTCGGTCGCACTGTAGAACTTTAACATGTCCACAACGAACTGCGTCACAAAACTTTGTAATGTATTGTCGACCCAAAAGTGGAATGCTCGTAAGAATGGACTATCTAGTGCTTTGAGCCTTTCAATCAGCTCAAGTGTCCATTCGGTTAGTACATCTCGCGGGGTATAGTTTTTGTGTTCTACAAGCCTTGACAACCACTCATGGAGCTTGTTCCCAAAATACGCCCAGAAAACTTCATGAACGTCTTTCCACAGGTATTTATTCAACCATTGAATGTCAGAGAGACATGGGTGTCTGTTTTCTTTCCTTGCGAAGTCTCTCTCTATCTTGTCACACCAAGCCCAGATTTCTTTCTTGTCTGGATACCAAAATTCGACGCCTAGCTCAACTTCTTCTGCTTTGCACATCACGACTTCAACTCATCATAGATTCTTAGCATGGCAACGGAACCATTTGTTGGCTTAAGATATTGATCTAGAGGTTTCCAATGTATACCCAGGTTCTTCGCGGTTTCAAGAAAACAACAAAACCCCTTCTCACTGGCCCTTTCGGCAATAGCCTACAAACAAGCTGAGGTCTCACCCGAAATGTAGCTATGGGGGAACTGCGGAATCAGGTTTCCACAGTGATGTGATGAGTTGTTCGGACAGGACTACTGTGCAATGCACTATTAGACTTGCGTTGCGGGCTGAGGACTACGCGATGACAGACTGCGTCGCGGTCCTTACTTCTGCAAGCGAAGATGCCTGCGCAACCAGTGCATCTACGGACTGCTCGGTTTGGATAGAATGTGAATCACAGGACAACTCAACTGACTTATACGCTTCCTCTTTCAAACTTAACCACTATGAATACTTTACTTTAACACTTAATCATCCATCTACTACCTTATATTATTTAGCTTTATAACAAATGCAAGCAGACGAAACATATGATGCTGTGCACTTCCAGTGCGGTGTGTCTAAAGGGTTACACGACCCAAACTCTACATACACTTGTGATTATTCCATAAACTGATACGTTCGCAGACTTAGAGTACTGAGCATTCATCATTCATCCATTCACACAATACTTAACATATTATTCCCATCTTTCTCCTATGGAGAATACATATAAAAGAATTAACATAACAACTGATAAATGAGAACTCAGACATTCATTCGTAAGCAAATAGGCAAGTGCAAAACATAAACAATCACACTACACAGGTTTTAACGTGGTTCACCCCCGGGATGGGAGTTACATCCACAAGAACTGTTGTTGTATTAGTCTTTTGGGAAGGGTACAACAGTTCTTTGTCTGCGCACTCAGCTGCAAACTCTCTTCTCTCTCTCAATAGGCATCTGCACACACAGCTTGCAGAGCCTTTACAAAATGTTCCTCAACAGAGATTTATCAAATCAATAACAAGAACAATACAAAATGAAGAGTAACCCTTTCCCATTCAAAAATTTCTTATTTATAGATCATGCCTGTAGGTCATGTATTTACAAATCAAAGGAAAAACCCTTAGGTTTACAAAACTATCACGGTTTTCCCTTAACTAGAGTGCTGGCTTTTGGTAACGAATCTTCCATCATGGCTACCTTTAGGGCATGCCTCATGTCGCTATCGGACTTCCTATCACACGCATGCCAACAGGTCGCTTTCACTCAGCCATTCGTCCTTTAACGGTCTCATGCGACTGGTTCAGGTAGTGGTTCTTTTGCATGTGTGACCAATCGCTTTCTTCCGCTTCTGCTCCTTACCCATCACTTGGCACTCTTGGAGCATCTTTACCAAAAATAGACCACCGACGGTCTAACTGGAATATGTGTCGTCTTCCATCCAACACTCTGCTTTGCTGGATCCATGCAGACTGGACACTTTGCAACGATGTCTCCTCACAGTACTAATATTCGCAGCTCTTCCGACGCTGCATTGCGAGCAACTTCACAACATATTCCAACTTAACTGCGCTCAGCTCTGCAGTTCCAAAAATCCTTCTTGCTCATAATGCCCCACTTGGGCCAGGCCCAACACATCATCATCATCATCACCACCACCATAATCATCATCATCGTCATCATCATCATCATCATCCTCATCCTCATCGTCATCATCACCATAATCATCGTCATTGTCATTATCATCATCATCATCATCATCCTCATCATTTCCATCATCATCTTTGTCATCATCAATTTCTTCATCATCATCGTCGTCATCATTGTCATCATCATCATCATCACCATTGTCATCATCCTCCTCCTCCTCCTCCTCCTCCTCATCATCATCATCATAATCACCATCGTCGCCATTGTCTTCTTCTTCATCATCATCATCATCACCACCACCATCATCATCATCATCATTGTTGTCATCATCATTGTCTTCATCATATCATCGTCGCCGTTATCATAATCACCATCATCATCACCATGATCATCATCGTCGCCGTTATCATAATCACCATCATCATCACCATGATCATCATCGTCGTCGTCATCATTGCCATCATCACCATCATCACCATCCTCATCACTGTATTTATCATCATCATTGTCATTGTCATCATCATCATAATCATTGTTATCATCATCACCATCATCAACATCATCATCATCATCATTGTCATCATGACTGTCTTCATCAACATCATTGTTGTCATCATCATTGTCGTCGTCGTCATCATCATCATCGTCTTTGTTGTCATCATCATCTTTGGCATCATCAATATCTTCAACATCGTTGTCATCATCATCATCACCACCATTGTCATCATCACTCTCTACATCATCATCATCATCATCATCATCATCATCATTGTCATCATCACTATATTCATCATCGTCGTCATCTTTGTCAGCATCAACGTCATCGTCGTCGTCATCATCATCATCATCAATATCAACATCATTGTTGTCATCAACATCATCATCATCGTCGTCGCCGTCATTGTCATCATCAATTTCGCCTTCATCATTGTCATCATCATCATGGCCATCATCACTTTCATCATCATCATCATCATTGTCATCATCACTATCTCCATCATCATCTTCAAGTGTTCTTTTGAGGTTTGATGCTTCCTAGGGAAATAAAAAACTTAAGTATTTTGAGAAGGAACCCATAGAAAGAACCCTTGATTTTGGCTAAGTGTAGAACAAGGCAAGTTTTACAAAAGTCACCGCAACGTTGGCATGGTTTCTATAATTTTTCGCAACGGTGCCGTGTTTCTCCAAAGATGTTGTAACAAATGGCGATTTTTTGAAAATGTGTCGCAATGGAAACTGAGTTTCATGATCGATGAAGCAACAAGCGGTTGAATTTTTCAAACTACCCCGCAACAAGTGGCTAAGATCTCCAAAACTCACCGACCACTCATTCCAATCAAGTGTTGCAATGGAGTTCTCAAATCTCACCACAATGTGGTAGTGAGAAACACCATTGTTCACTGCAGTGCCCGGCTCTAACTCCAAACGTTTCCAAGCATGCCCCCCCTTTGACCATGTGGCAAAGAATCGAGGATCATACTGACCACTTCAATGGTTAAGGTGGTTCCTCGCTGTAAAAAATCGACCTAAGATTAGAAAATTCGTCGGTTGATTTTAAAAAAAGAGGCCCACCACACCATCATGCTTTTGTCTTGGTTATAAAAGGACATCCACCATTCATCATTTAGCACTTGTTCCTAACGCACGATAAATATACCTTAATGGCGAAGATAAGCATCGGATGAGGAGAGTACAGAGGCCTAAGCTAAGTGACATTCCCCACTCTCCACTAGCTATATTGAGGTAATTGGCCTTTCGTGAACCCACTAGGAGAAATAATGGGATCTTTGCTTAGTATTTAAGTCATCGTTAAAAAATATATGCATCACGGGACCCAATTTTATGGAAAAACATTGAAATCCTACCTCCTTCCAAGCTAACTATCAAGACATTTGAAGCTTTTCCCCTTAGATTTAGCTCACTTGTCTCTGTAAATTAGGAGAAGACCCGTGCTTTCTTAAGAAACCCTAGGTTCCCTTTTCTCCACACAAGACCAAACACCTAAAATCTTATCTTCCGCCTGCACAAGCGATGATGTTTTTCCATTTCTATAAAACCCTGAGTTGTGACCCCTCTAACCAAAGTATAGTGCACCTTGAAAAAAAATTGGGAATGCCTCTAACTCCATAGTACCTTGGCCTTAGTTGATGGTTTGGAAAGATTTTCATAGGCATCGTGCTGCTATTTATAATTATTAAGGCCATCTAGTTGAATAAGAGGCACTATGTCGGTCAAGCATTGTCATCTAGATTCATTAAAGAGAAATTATTTTGGTTAGGAAAAATTTGTATGATAATTTATTGTGTGATAACATGTTTATGATGATTGCATATTATTTTCATCAAATAATTCAAACATCAATATTTAAAGAACAAACACATCATGAGATAGGCATTTCAAAATTGTAATTGTTTTGAGCACACATGTTATCCTTGATAGAGTCCATTTTTAACCTAGGTCTCTTGAGATAAACATAACCAGAAACATGGGCAAAATCTAGAGAATGAAGTCTTGTTTGAACTAGTTTGTATATCTAAGTGTTGTTTTTGTTTTTATTTCTCAATATTGTTCGTCCACCATGGAAAATTATATTGTTTCTAATCACTTATAAGATTACTCCATGTCTTATCGAGGGACCAGACAACAGTCCAAGAATGTAAAAGAGGTTTATTTTGGCGATGAAATGGTAGAAGAGACAACCCTCGAGCTACAATATGTTGATCTAGAAGCACAACCATAGCTGAACTAGAATACTGATGGTGGGGAATGTATCATTTTTTGAGAGCATAATAATATCAATTGGCTGGCATAGAAAAGAGACCTTGATATACCAAAACATCAAGCGATCAAGGTTACACAACGCAGAAGCAATATAGGAGGTGTTTCCATGTGCAAGGGTGATAGGATGGTTACTTCCTAACATTGACACCAAAATACCTATCCTAAAAAAATTTGCACGTGAAACTATTGCTTCGTTTCAACCATTTACTATGGACAAACACTATAGGTTTTGGGAAACAAAGATCAAAATTATGGCTGACTAGGTAAAATCCCTTAGGCTTGATTACATAACCTTCCTCAAGCAGGCATGGGGCCTAGATAAACAATTTCACCATAGAGAGAGCGACATATATGAGGTCAAAGGGTTGAAGAAACCAAATCGAATGGCTACAACTCTCTTGTGCATACTATAAGGGGAACTGGATGCATTGCAATTCAAGTTAGAGTGGACCATTCTATTGTGTCATGTTACTATACACAACACAAAATTCAACTAGGAAGCTATCCGCTCAACTAATATAGAAGAGGCGGTTCTAAAGGAACATGAGGGCCTTCTCATGCGGCAATCCAATTTTCACATGTCCTCATATATTTTGGACGCGATCTGTATGCTAAACAATTTCCTCGGCATGGGACGACATTGGAACCCCGTAGAGACCCCTATACATATTAGTTCCAAGACTTTTGGGCCTAGAAACATGCTAGTTATTATAAGCATATTTGTGAAGAGTTCATTATGCCATTGTACACAATCACATATGGATCACCGACCAAATGTATGTCAGATAATGCAATTAATACAGTGACCTAGTTGGGAGATTGGTATCTAACTAAGGGAGGTACTTATTTGCAAATCTATGGAGGATCTAAGGATCCATACATCCTTCTCAAGTTCATTATAGACCATATGGTCCTCAGAGAAATTGCATGACAGACATTCATAGATGGGATCACAACCGCTCTTGCCAACTCTAAAAAATCATCATTGCCACCCCTACCAGTAATAGTTGGAGCATACGAGATCACTAAAGTAAATAAATATTTGGAGTTAACTAAAAACTTAGAAATATTTCACTTTGGCCAAGAACACTTCCGAAGAAACAATGGTCATGGGAAAGTTGCAAACCATTGTGCGACTGTTAAGTTCCACTAGCCACATGCAAACCAATTTTGTGCAAAAGAAGAAGTGTATAGATGGGATCAAACTCTTGAGTACTTGGAACACAAGAAGAAGAAAAACAAAACTTAATGGAGAAGACCACAAAAATCGTCGAGGAAGAGATTGCAAGAAAGGATGAAGTAGAAGCCCAACAATTGGAAGAAACAAAGATGGATTTAAGGCCTTAACTTAACGGGGTGAAGGTGGTATGTGTATGTGGTGGTTGAAAAAGGCCTTACTAGTTATTTTTTATAATTATTTATTTGGAATTTTGAATGACGACCATAAAATCAATATGGAAAGTACACTTGTCTCATCCCCCTTCAATCTAGGAAAAACATAGATGGTATTCCACCCCAAATTCTAAGATATAAACCCCTATCGGTGTAAAAATAACTGACAACTAATGCATGGATAACTAGTAGTTGATGCATGGGTGACTCTTAGTTGATGCATGGATAACAGACATTTCGCGGCAGACAACCAATTTAACTAGAAAAAAGCGAGAACAAGTAATATATAACTTGTTCGTAGCACTTAACTTGTAACCTATTGACATTCACCAACTACAAGTTAAATAACTATACTAGTTATATAACTATATTAGTTAAATAATATTATAGATATTAAACCCAAAAAAAAGTGACATAATCATAACTTTAAAAGGATATCACCTTAATTTAATGTTTAGCTTTTGATTAAGTGGCCGACCGATGCTCCCATGCTTAATATATTATAACATGCCCCATGCTTAATATATTAGAACATGTGTTTATGAACCATTATGTCTTATCGTTAAGAATTTATTATTACATTTCATTATAGCCTAAAATCTTATTCGATAAATAATTCAATGCCGTGACCAAATGGAAGTGAAGGAAATTACTTTCAAGTTTGTTATTTTCCCATAGAGGAGAATTAAAGAAGATAAAGAAACGGAAAAGAGAATAGGTATTGCCAAAACTATGTTAAATTTCCATATCATTTTATATTTATTTTTTCAAACCTAACACACTCATTTTACATGATGTCTTATGCAATTACATGATGTAAGATAAAATGTATGTATGTTTGCTTGAGAAAAATAATTAACATTCTTCATAGAAGGTATGTTAGCATTTTATGTGTGAGAGAGATGGGTGCTTTTATTTGGTTACTTTAAGTGGTGGGTGATATTAAACAAACGGAAGTGCCATGATAAAACTTTTAACTAGCGCAAGACAACCCAAGTATGTGCCACATAACTTTTAAACTAGCGCTATATCAAACCAAAGGTGAGCGCATGTCTAAGTTATAATCTAATGATGTATGGAGATAAGGTAAGAGCCACTAAATGAACAATGAAGTCACTACTAGCTTGCATTATGGTAGGCACTACATTGAATTTCAAAGGAGCGATGGAATGTCTCAGTTTAAGCCCTTGAGATAAACAATTATTTTCGATTTTAAACATGCAAAGGATGAGATTAAGCATGTTCTAGGTTAACCTTCATTTATGTATGCCATCTTCTAGGTTAACCTTCATTTGTGTATGTCATCTTCTAGGTTTTTGACTTAGCGATATGATATCCTTTCTTATTTGGTGCTTTAAGATTTATAGTGGCTGTGGGGGAACCTTTTTAAATGATGTGGATTGGCAACTTGGCTTGATGGGAAATCATCAATGTGTGTTTTGGTACTTATGGAGCTCGGATTTGAATTATGTCAGTTACGTTGGATTCGTAATGAGGCAAATCTCATAGTTGGCCTAGTTTGTTGATTAGTAGTTAAGATATTTTAAATTGTGAACTAGGTCAATTGACCCATATGGTGCACTTTATGCTCGACATTTGGCGAAAGGTCCATTCATCTTCAAAACCAACTCTAAGTCAACCAGTGAACACTAAATGTCACATAGAGATTATCAGAGCGAAGAGAAGGCCTTAATACAAGGTAAAACCACTTACGTCATGAAATGCAAGGAGAAGGCTTATGGAGCATGAGACCCGCTAGACATAGCTTAATAGAAGTTGTGATGTGAATTGATTTGATCGTGCAAGGATCCAAGGAAAAATATAACAACATTCCCAAGGATGGGATCGATAAAACATGTCAATTATCAGATCATGGCATAGACTGGGGAGTAGCACCTTATCCTAGTTTGACAGTTTCCATGCAATTCTCAAATCTAGTAGGGAATGATTAAAAAAAAATAAGAATTGGAAGATGATGATTGGGAACCACACATAAGAAACTTAGTAGTAACATAAAGGACCTCGTAACTCACACTTAGAACACTCAATCAACTACAAAATCCCTAAAATTGATCATGTCAAAGCAAGGCATTAGTGAAGGGGAAAACACTTAGTCAAACAGATCAAATAACTCATTCAAGGACAATAGTAGCGTCATTGAAGATCAAAATGGGCAATCGAGTAGCCATACTCCGTTCAAAATATTCATCATTTATGGATCAATCAAGGTCACACTCAGAAACCCAAAGTTTAGTGTGGGGGGGGGGGCTGCTTTTCTCCTTCAAACGTCAATAAAAGTAGGGGAGGTTGTTGTTGCCACAACAAGGTACACTAGTGTTTTTTTAAGGAATAGGTGCACCTATGCTTCTCTTTATAAATTGGTTCATTGGTGCTTCTCTTTAGAAATTAATACATCGATGCTTCTCTTTAGAAATCAGTGCACTGGTGCTTCTACCTAGAAATAGGAATACCAGTGCTCATATTTTAGAAATGGGTGCACCCTTACTTATAATTTAGAAATTGGCACATCGGTACTAAAAAAAAAGCTAGAGCACCGATGCTTCTATATTTAAACACACGCACCATTGCACATTATATATTGTAGAGCATAGAAAAATAAAACCTATGCTATAACCTCCGACCATCCATAATTTTTTAGTTCTACTGAATATATGTTATAGCATTCATAGAACCCCCACTATCAATAACGAAGGTTGTAGCGAAGCTTATTTTGACAATTTTTATCAACTTGTAACACTAAAAACCTCTGCTAGGAGGTGTTTCCCTTGTAGTGAAAAATTGGACAAACTATTATTTAAGAGACAATGCTTCCATATGGTGGAAGCCACTTAACCGAGACAAGATGGGGTCACTTTCAGATGAAGCATATGAATACATATTTTTAGATAGGTGGTCTCATGCTATGAAGAATGATAAACAAATCACTAAGGGTTTGTTTTCATGTGACAAATTGCTCATGGATGTATTCAACAAGAGATGTTCATTGTGTCTATATAGTTTAGTAGAAACCATAATTTCATAAATGTTAATGTGGCTAAAAGATTGCAAGACCCCACAAAGCATTTTCAAAGCATATAGGTTGAGGATGAGAATGTTCAACATTTTAAATATTTGAATATTGCCATTGTTGCATTTAGATTTTCTTGCTATCCTTAGATGGAATCAATTGGTACAATTAATATTAATGAGCAAAAGAATTTTAGGAAGATTTGGAGAAAAAGAAAATTACATTGCAAGATATTGCTCTTACTAAACAAGATGGGCTCAGTGGGGAACATGAAGAAGTTCTTGGAAGTAAAATAGTTGAAGTATCTACATACACAATGGATGAAGAGTCTAAGGTTGCATTAGAAGAAGGGGCTATAAAAAAACATGAAGAAAATCCCTAGGAAATGCATGGAAATGAAAATAAACTAAGGAGCTACATGACTCAAAGGAAACACATGTTGAAGAACCAAAGACTAAAGCACCAATAGATAAATTTGTTGTATATCACCACCCACACCACTCAAAGAAACAATAGTCATAAAGCTATGTATGGGAGCATCGATAAAAATGGAACAAAAAAAACAACCAATATGGAGAAACATTAAGAATTAAAAGAAACTTACACCACCATACATCTCTGAAACTAGTGGCAGAACTATAATATGGTGTTCTAATACCTATTGTGCCTCACATTCTTACCTACTATTACATCATTCTTGTAGTGGTATCAACATTCTAGCATCATAACCCTATTTTTGTATTCAAATATCCATTACAATTATGTGTCAGAACTATCAATTTTCTTGAGAGCTCATCAGTTACACAACACTTCACAAAAACCCTAAACCTATTATATCGTCTCATTGGCATGCTTGATGGAACCAATGCATATCTCCAATGTATCATTCTAATTCCATTACTATCTGTGAACTTGCTCAACAAGTGATCCTTTCTTGAACTCCATGATAATCCATCAACTAATGAAGTAACAAACAATCTCTCATAACAGAGTCCGACATTGTTGAAACTTGTCGTTAGATATTTCCATAGAGGTGTTTGATAGCCTTACCATCCTTGTCGATAACCTTGCCAAATTTGAGAAGCTCGAGACTAGGAAGAAAAAGTGGTAGAAGAGCTTATTGCATGTATAAATGGAGAAGATGCGGAAGAAGGGAAATAGATTCTTTGGAGGATGAAACTGGGATGCAGACGATGAGCATAGTCAATTTATATAGACCTCTAGTGATGTAACAACTGAGGTGCTATTTCTTAGAACATTCAAACCACCATTGTGATGATACGATCATATGTGATCTTGAAGATGCATCAACTTGCATCATTATGGTACTGGTGAATTTCTTTAATCTCAGTAATTGGAGAACCAACAATAAGTGTTGAAAATGCAGTCCTCTTGTTTTAAATGTTGGTGTGGTTCTTAGTGGAAAATAAAATATCCAAAATAGTCAAGAAAATCGAGCATACTCTTATCGTCAAGCTACTAGAGTGAACATACTGCATTCCTCTACGCCACATATTCTCATTATCTTGAATCACCTCAATCTTGTGGCCAATTGAAGCCGTCAATTCTAACTCTTTGGTGGAGAAAATTGCAGAACATAAGAAAGCTTTTAGGAAGAATACAACGTATCTCGTTGGAGAACTATGTGCCTCACTAAAAAACAAAAGAATCAATCACATGATTCTTCTAAAGGAGAAGGTAGAAAGAGAGGATGTGGAAAGAATAATTTCAAAGGAAAGGGGGTAGGCATAATCAAGGTAAGAGATCTGATCTTCAATGTGGAAAGAATGGGAATAATGAAAAGACATGTAGAACCCCATGGGAGAAGATCAAAGAGAAGAAGGAAAAAAAAGGTCAAGCTCTTGAATCTGCTCATTATGTTATTAATTATTTGTTCAATACTTATTTGCTTCCTTGAGAGATGCATAGATGCTTGACATAGGTGCTACTTGCCACATGACATTTTAGAGACTTATTTTCAAGAATTGAATGAAAATGTAGAAGGTATAGTATGCTTTGCAAATAAATACAGTCTCAAAAAATCGAGAATTGGCACCATCAAGCTCAAACTGTCTCGATTTCCAAATTTGATTTCACATGTTGTTCTCTATCCTCTTGAGTTGTGGAGAAACGTGTTGTCTCTTTTGCACATTTGAGAGCAAGGCCATTGTATTCACATGTTTGATGGAAAATTTGAAATATGGAGGTCTTTCGACAACATGGTCATCATGACAAGATGGGAGGATGAGAGATTGTTGAAGTTGAAAGAGAAATTTGCACGGGCACATAATTTTGTAGACCACTCTCACCATGATGAAGATACACTATCATCTAGTCCTGTGCGGCATACTAGATTTAGGCACATCAACTTATTATAGTCTTTATATTTTGAAGAAAAATGGTGTTTTTAGTTTTCCTAGCATTCCAAGGAATTTGAAGTAGTGTGATCCATGCATCCTTAGTAAACACACCAAGCATCCTTTACTCAATTCCACTTCAAGAGCATGTAGAAATCTAGAGTTGATACACTCTAATTTGTGTAGCCCCATGCATGTTGCATCTTCTTTTGGTAATAAATATATCTTGACTTTTATTAATGACTATACCAAAATGTGTTGAGTTTATTTGTTGAAATATATATATCTCAAATATTTGAAACATTAAAAAATATCATTCATCAAATTGAAAATAAAACACAATTGGTAACAACATTCTTTGTAATAATAATGGAGAGGAATCTCTTGACACGTCAATAAATTAAATAGTATGGGGCATGGGTAAGACGGGGTGATTTGAACTTGTTGATGTATATGTAACTTCGGAAGATATTCACTTGTATATTGTATTTGTACTTTATTGTATCCCCAACGGAGATGTATTATTCCTCCGATTGGAAGTGTCGTCATGTGTACTTGCAAGTGTCGCAAGTTATCTTTTAAGTGTCGTAACTTATACTTGATGGGTTATTAGACCACCTTGATGGGGCCGGCCCTGTATGAATCATGTGGGTCAAAGGGTTATTAGACCACCCTAGAGGGGTCGGCCCAGTCAGCATTATGTTAAGTGGTTAAGTTGAGGCCGACCTAGTTGAGTAAAGGTCAAGTGAAAGTTAGTGTATAAATAGAGAGCGTGTCTCTCTCATTTTACACATTGTCTCATTCACTCACTTCGCATTAGTGAGAGAAGAGGAGGGTGCGCACAAGTGGAGGAGGAGCATGTTGCTGAAGATATCTATCTCTTGGGTTTGATCATGGTGATCCTTGTATTGATGCTTATTCTATCTCTATGGAAGTTGCGGGGTTTTTCACCTTCTTGGTTTTCCCTGGTGAAATGTTTTGTGTCTCTTGTCTCTTGTCTCTTATGCCTGATATGCTGTACATGTTGTTCTTTCAGTTAAGAACCTAGATCTATTGAATTAAATGATGAAAACTAACATGGTATCAGAGCTAGCCTGAAGGAAGGCATGCTATGGAATTTATGATACTTGTTGCACTTGCAACAAATTGGAAGCTAGGGCTTGATATAGAAAAAACCAGTCATTGTGGAACTTTCGCTATAAATCCATTTTGGCGAAGGTTCAGGTTCTGAAACATCTACAGGTCGTAGATTACATCCCCATGTACCTTGTGTCCAAAGCAAAACATCTGATTCGTTTTACTTTGTGATTTATGATCTGTACAATCTAGGGTTTCTACCTCTTCCAGATCTCAGTCATAAACAGGTGACCTAGGAAAAAAGGTCACAACTTGGGCTAGGAAGCTCCAAATTAAATTCTATAAAACGTTACAGTAATAGCACGGACTGTAGTTTCTCAGGTAAGTTTTTTAGAGGCCTAAGTTGAACCAGTGACACGTGGCATGACTTACAAGTTCGCTCTCCTGTTTTATCCCATAAACAGGTCACATTGAGACACTTGGCATAACTCTCTCTCAGAGAATCCAATTGAGGTCAGACCTGTGGGGTTGGAAAGATGACAGGTCAAGCTACCACAGGTTGAAGTTTCAGACCTTGTGGATTCGTAATTTCAGAGATGCATCAGAAACAATTAGGTGCATATTTCTGTCAAAACATAATTGGATTCTAGGCACCTTCATTCTTGGCTTGTCACTGCTGTGGGAATTTAGGGCTTTGGAGAAAGTTGGAATTTTTGGAATCGAAGTCCATGGCTGAATTCTCCTCATCAAAATTGAAATTTAGAGACCAAGATTGAATTTTTTGTTGGGCAGAAGGTTGGTCTTGATCAAACCCTAGTTCAGGATTTTGATCGGAAAGGTGGAAAATTAGGGCTTCTGCAAAAGTTGAAATTTTTTAAATCTGTGACCACGGATGGAAACTCCTCAGAAAAATCGAAGTTTAGAACACAAGATCGAACATTTTGGATGGGCAGAAGACCGAGCTTTATCAAACCCTAGTTCGGGATCCTGTCTAGAAGATCCGAAAGTTTCAAAGGCAATTTTGAGAGGTCGAATTTTGGAGATTTCAAAATTGAAGTATACCAGCTTGATCAGCTCAGCAAGCCACATCTTTCCATCCATTCAGAAGTTTGAAATTCAAAATTTGAATTTTTTGGGTTTCTTTGACAAACCCTAATCCAGCTTCAGATTCAGTTTCAACAAATCAAAGTGGATTGGGTTAATCCTAGAAGAGAATGAATTGGACACCTACATAAGTGAATAAGTTCCAATTTCAAAGGGAGATGAGGCTAAGGCCTTACATAAGAATGCTAAAAGCAATCTCGACAGGTATGACTTGAGGAGATATAGGTATGTTTTTGAAATCTGTTCATGATTAAGGTTATGATATGTTTGTCTTCATATTATTGAGGTTAGTACAATATTGATTAATTTTAAACTTGTCTTATCACCCTAGTAAAAGTATGAATGCATGTGAATGATAGAAGACATTCATTGATTAGAGTTATAACACTTATGATTGTACTAATGCACTGTGGTATTGTATGAGGATGATGTTGTCCGCTAACATGAAAGGTACAAATCAAGTTCTAGATCAAGAACATATGAACATGGTGACATGAAGACAAAGACTCATGGATCACATAGAAGCTCGACTTACGAGGTATGTATAATTTGGTTCTACAATGGTTAACTTATGAGTTATGCAGGTTACTAAGCACAAGTCATTGAAGAGAACAAGAAGACATTGTTTGGCTATGTTAGACATAATTAGCAAACATGATAACCAGGTATGTTTTTCCTATATCAAGTTAGAATCCTACCTTGTGTTAGGATCTTATACTTTTGTATGAATGATTATTCTTGAAGTTAGAAGTTTAAGTAATCAACGGTTTATGCATATTATGTTTCTTACTTTGATTGATGATATGACTAACCAGAAGAGTCCTATGGTCAAATAAGAATATGCATGAGTAATAGAAGTCCTCCCTAAAACCTTGAATACTAATACTTGTGATAAATTACCTGTATGTGAAATGATCATGACCATAAATGTTAAGAGTATTTAGGATCATAATGTTTTGATAGTATTGAGATTATACTAATATACGTATGGTTATGTATGAGATATTAAGGATGACACAATGATGACACTAGTGCACACTTAAGCATGCATAGTGGTCCAGGATGTATATAAGTTCAAGGACAGATAATCCAAGAAGCAAAGACCAAGAAGGAGCTCACTCCAGTAGTTCCTGCAAGGAAGCAAAGATTGAGAGGGAGTCCACCCAACTAGCAAACAAAGATAAGTATTTAAATTGTCATTTCTTGTATATATGATTTTGTTCAGTCATATACATACTTATGTTCCTAGATTTAGGTTGTATGCATATTAGAAGTGATGCTTATTCTATCTCTGAGGAAGTTGCAGGGCTTTTCACCACCTTCTTAGTTTTCCCCGGTGAAATGTTTTGTGTCTCTTGTCTCTTGTCCATTGACAACATATCCTTCATATCAAGCAAATCATTGATTGAGCTACACCCCTACAAGCGACTATCATTAAGAATTGACCTTCATCATGTCTCTTTTGTTTTGTTTGCAACTATACTAAAGTGAAATTTTAGAAACAAATACTATTTGATTTTTTGAGAAATCATTCTTAGATTATTGAGAAGAAATGCACTTCAAAAGAATTTGATTCTTAAATTTAAAGTTGAAATTTTAGGATAATTCTAAACAACAAATATTATTTAATTTTTTGAGAAATCATTCTTTAATTATTGAGAAAAAATGTATCTCAAAAGAATTTGATTCCTAAATTTAAAGTTAAAATAAATCTATCTATTTTGAAAAGAATTTAAAACCATAAATAAAATCTTCTTCATATTTCAAATTGTTTTTTTCACTCAATTCACGCTTAAAAAACAAAATTCATCAAACTTGGATTTGATTTTCCAAAAGGTGACATCAGTGAGAATTCATTTTCATCATGTATTGAAGAATGCAAATAAACCCTTTGTTGTGTTTGCAACAATAATAGAGTGAAAAGTTAGGGATAATTCTTGAAAACACTTTTGAAGACATTTAAAACAAATACCATGTGATCTTATGAGAAATTGTTCTTTGCTTCTCGAGGAGAAATGGAGGTTTATGATCCTTCGAGTGCTGCCTTCAAGGCTACAAACTCCAATGCTACATGCTCCAACACAACCATCAATGTTAGGAACATTGCCGAAGAAAGCAAGCGCTGCTATGAATAGAAATCACATTCTTGTTCTTGGGATAGGAATGGAAGGGGGGCATTGGCTACTGTAATGGGTTGGTGGAAACAGGTAGGAAAGGCCAAAGAGTAAGCAGCTTATCGCAGATAACCAAATTTACAGCAAGGAAGGGAATGGAGAGAGACTTCCTTTCGTAGAAGTTTGACCTGAAAAGCCCAACAAATTGGCTCTAATTCCAAATCAGATTGCTAATGGGAATGGGTTCCAATGGTCCAGTAAATCGAGTGGCACTGAGGCAAAGGAGTCGGGCATTGTCCAAGAAAACCATATGCCTTGAATTCAAGCGCTGGGTTCTGCCATTGACACAGATACATGTTTTCCTTGCTTAATGCCATTAATTTGGGCGAGGTTGTAGCAGTGGATTTTGTCTCCCTCGGTTGACAGAAATGATGCAGACTTTCTGTTGGAATCGACTCAGTCCCTTTGAAAGGAATCAAGTAACAAAGAAAACATTCTGCTGCTGCCCATAGGTAGAGAAATCAATTTTTGAAGATGGAAGTGAAACGATTTTCCCAAGTAAAAGAGTGAGGGAACAATGGACAAGAAATTAATTGATTTTGCCTCTATGGACATTAAATCGAGTTGCCATTTGACAAAAGGCTATGCCAAATGGATTCCAAATCTGAGTTTGTGAAATTGTAAAGTTGGGAGATAGAATCGACTACCCACAACCCAGAATAAATGGGCGGTCTACTGTAGCAGTTGTAGCAGTTATAACAATTGAAGCCTGAAACCAAAGTCAGTGTCGAGAATCAGAGTTAAAAGTTATGGCCAAGACCCAGAATCAACTACCCACAACCCAGAATCAATGGGCAGTCTACTGTAGCAGTTGTAGTAGTTATAACAATTGAAGCCTGAAACTAGAGTCAGTGTTGAGAATCAGAGTTGAAGTTATGGCCAAGAGCCATGTTCAAGACAAGTTGGACAGAAGAGAGTGCGGAAATAGCTTGGTTCCAAGTGCTGCATAGCCAAGAATCTCAAGCGAACACTGCGGCTGACTAACTGGTGCTTAGTGTAGATAGAAGGTGGAATTTACCTTTCCTGTAGCTAAAAAGCCACTAGTACACAGGAACATCAGAGCTCTCGCCGAGCCTGCTTTGTAATCTAGTCTTGACTGAGATTTATTGGAGCCAAAAGAGCTTCCCTCGTAATGTTTTTCCCATTTGAGTTGCTTGTGTGAACATTGATGCCATGGATTTCTTTGCTTTTGCTGTAAAGATTTATGAGACTGTGTATCATTCACCAGCATTCATGTGACAGCTTAGTAAACCAGCATTAACAGAGATCCAAAGAGTAAATAATTTTCACAAATTCAAAGAATAATTGAGATATTGTACCAACCAAACCAATGGAAGGCAAGGAGCTTGCTATGCTATTTGGATGCATAAAGATAAGAAAGCATATTCCTTGATTATTGCTTTTATAAGTGAAGAGATGAGTCAACACATCATATCTATAAAAAAAAATTGGGTACTTTGAAGAAATTGAAAGATTTGTATGGTTAACATTCAAATTGGAGCTAGCTAATTCAATTGTTGTTGAATATCTTCAACCTATAGTTTAAGGATAATGATCCCATGGTTGTAGAATCTAAAGCTAAAGACACAATGTAAGACATTGAAGCTACTAGCGTGAAGGTAGACATACCTCTCACAACCTTCACCAAGGTCCTCTACCTCACATATTCTCACTATCTTGAATCACCTCAATCTTGTGGCTAATTGAAGCCGTCAATTCTAATTCTTTGGTGGAGAAAATTGCAAAACATGAGAAAGCTTTTAGGAAGAAGAAAACCCATCCCATTGGAGAACTGTGTGCCTTGCTAAAAAACAAAAGAATCAATCTCATGATTCTTCTAAAGGAGAAGGTAGAAAGAGAAGATGTGGAAAGAATAATTTCAAAGGAAAGGGCGTAGGCATAATCAAGGTGAGAGATCTGATTTTCAATGTGGAAAGAATGGGAATAATGAAAAGACATGTAGAACCCCATGGGAGAAGGTCAAAGAGAAGTAGGAAAAAAAAAGGTCAAGCTCTTGAGTCTGCCCATTATGCTATTACTCATTTGTTCAATACTTATTTGCTCCCATGAGAGATGAATAGATGCTTGACACATGTGCTACTTGCCACATGACATTTTATAGACTTATTTTCAAGAATTGAATGAAAATGTAGAAGGTATCGTATGCTTTGCAAATAAATACAATCTCAAAAAATCGGGAATTGGCACCATCAAGCTCAAATTGTCTGTATTTCCAAATTTTATTTCACATGTTGTTCTCTATCCTCTTGAGTTGTGGAGAAACTTGTTGTCTCTTGTGCACATTTGATAGCAAGGCCATTCTATTCACATGTTTGATGGAAAATTTGAAATATGGAGGTCTTTCAAAAAGAAGATCATCATGAGAGGATGGGAAGATGAGAGATTGTTGAAGTTAAAAGATAAATTTGCACGGGCACATAATTTTGTAGACCACTCTCACCATGATGAAGATACACTGTCATCTAGTCTTGTGCGGCACTAGATTCAGGCACATCAATTTATGATAGTCTTTGTATGTTGAAGAAAAATGGTGTTTTTAGTTTGCCTGGCATTCCAAGGAATTTGAAGGAGTGTGATCCATGCATCCTCGGTAAACACACCAAGCATCCATTTCTCAATTCCACTTCAAGAGCATGTAGAAATCTAGAGTTGATACACTCTAATTTGTGTAGCCCATGCATGTTGCATCTCTTTTGGTAATAAATATATCTTGATTTTTATTAATGACTATACCAAAATGTGTTGAATTTATTTGTTTATATATATATATATCAAATATTTGAATTGAAAATAAAACACAATTTGTATTAACATTCTTTGTAATAATAATAGAGAGGAATATATTGACACGATAATAAATTAAATAATAAAAATAATCTCATTAAAAATGAAAATTTCCAAAAATACCATCATTAAGAATTGATTTTCATCATGTCTCTTTTGTTTTGTTTGCAACTATACTAAAGTGAAATTTTAGAAACAAATACTGTTTAATTTTTTGAATCATTTTTTGAGTATGGAGAAGAAATGTGCTTCAAAAGCATTTGATTCTTATGAATTTAAAGTTGAAATTTCAAGATAATCAAAAAAAAACTTTTGAAAATATTTAAAACAAATACTATTTGATCATCTTTGATTACTGAGAAAAAATGTATTTTAAAATAATTTAATTTCTAAATTTAAAATTAAAATAAATCTATCTTGTTATTTCAAACCATAAATAAAATCTTCTTCATAATTGAAATTGTTTTTTTCACTCAATTCATGCTTTAAAAAAATTTCATCAAACTTGGATTAGATTTTCCAAAAGGAATTCCTTTTCATCATGTATTGAAGAATGCAAATAAACCCTTTGTTATGTTTGCAACTATAATAGAGTGAAAAGTTAGGGATAATTCTTGAAAACACTTTTGAAGACATTTAAAACAAATACCATATGATCTTCTAAGAAATCGTTCTTTGCTTCTCGAGGAGAAATAGAGGTTTATGATCCTTCGAGTGCCGACTCCAATGCTACATGCTCCAACACAGCCATCAATGGTAGGAACGAAGCAGAAGAAAGCAACTGCTGCTATGAATAGAAATCACATTCTTGGGATAGGAATGGAAGGGGGTATTGGCTACTGTAATGGGTTGGTCTAAACAGGAAGGAAAGGCCAGAGAGTAAGCAGCTTACCGCAGATAACCAAATTTCCAGCAAGGAAGGGAATGGAGAGAGACTTCCTTTCGTAGTTTGACCTGAAAAGCCCAACAAATTGGCTCTAATTCCAAATCAGATTGCTAATGGGAATGGATTCCAATGGTCCAGTAAATCGAGTGGCACTGGGGCAACGAAGTCCGGTATTGTCCAAGAAAACCATATACCTTGACTTCAAGCACTGGATTCTGCCATTGACAAAGGTACATGTTTTCCTTGCTTAATGCATTAATTTGGGCGAGGTTGTAGCAATCGATTTTGTCTCCCTCGGTTGACAAAAATGACCGAGACTTTCTGTTGGGATCGACTGAGTCCCTTTGAAAGGAATCAAGTAACAGAGAAAACATTCTGCTGCTGCCCATAGGTAGAGAAATCAATTTTTGAAGATGAAAGTGAAACGATTTTCCCAAGTAAAAGAGTGAGGGAACAATGGACAAGAAATTAATTGATTTTGCCTCTATGGACATTAAATCGATTTGCCATTTGACAAAATGCTACGCCAAATGGATTCCAAATATGAGTTTGTGAAATTGTAAAGTTGGGAGATAGAATCGACCACCCACAACCCAGAATCAACTACCCACAACCCAGAATCAATGGGCAGTCTACTGTAGCAGTTGTAGCAGTTATAACGATTGAAGCCTGAAACCAGAGTCAGTGTCGAGAATCAGAGTTAAAGTTATGGCCAAGAGCCATGTTCAAGACAAGTTGGACAGAAGAGAGTGCGGAAATAGCTTGGTTCCAAGTGCTGCATAGCCAAGAATTTCAAGGGGACACTTCGGCTGACTAACTGGTGCTTAGTGTAGATAGAAGGTGGAATTTACCTTTCCTGTAGCTTAAAGCCACTAGTACACAGGAACATCAGTGCTCTCACCGAGCCTGCTTTGTAATCTAGTCTTGACTGAGATTTATTGGAGCCAAAAGAGCCTCCCTCGTAATGTTTTCCCCATTTGAGTTTCTTGTGTGAACATTGATGCGATGGGTTTCTTTGCTTCTGCTATAAATTTCCTTTCTTTCTGCTATAAAGATTTATGAGACTGTGTATCATTCACAAGCATTCATGTGACAGCTTAGTAAACCAGCATTAACAGAGAATCAAAGAGTAAATAATTTTCACAAATTCAAAGAATAATTGAGAATTTGTGTTGACTGGACGAACTGTTCAAAGACCTATCCCTACTTAAACAGAAGTAGAATTGGTGGTGAAAGAAGAGGATGTACATATTTTCATTAATAATGAAGAGATTGAACAAAAAGGCAATGAAGAAGAATTTTGTTACCATGGCAAAATGATGTTTGGATAACTGTTTTCTAATCGCAGATAGGAAAAAGAAATTGAGGGTCGGTCTCCAAGGCGGCCATGAACGGAGGTAGTAAGCAAATCTCGAGATCGACACTTCCTCCTCCTTCCCTCGCCGGATATGCAGATACTTTACCATCAAACTTGTTGGCCCAACCACTCCTTACACACAACGGCCTTCCCCATCCGAAGTCGTTTTCATACATTGGAAATCTCGGAGAACTCCCCATCAACACACTGTTATCGCGGATCGTTCTATCCAACTTGATTACAGTGGGGTGCTGGTTAAATCTTTGCAGCTCGGCCCTGATGTTAGCATCGCTGTGTGGCCATATGATGCGGTACAGCAAGCAGGCTACGGAAGAGATATCGGCGGCCAGGAGCTCCCCGGCCGTGACCGTGGTTGTAACGAGTTGAGCGGCGTTGCCGAAATAAGAGTAAGGCAGAGGAGGAATCAATCTAGGTCTGCAGTTCACTCCAAGCTTGAAGGTCGTCGTCTCTGAGTGAAGCAGGCCGCGTGCCCGTGTGATGGCTTGCCATATGTGGGCACAGAGTGCCTGGAAGGACGAGATTATAATTGGGTTTTTTGAATTAGTCCGGTTGGCTCTGTCCTTAAGCTTCAAGATCGTCTGCTTGCTGAAGTGAAATACTTTTTCGCTCAGCACAGGCGGGGAAAATTTGTCGATTGTTTGGGTTATGGGGAGGTTGAGAGCGATGCGGGAGCCTTCTATGTCGAAACACCGGCTGTGAAGGGGCGGGTGAGAGACTGTGGCCGCTCCTCTGCAGAGATCCGCCCATGAATTTATGAAATGCCAGAGTGATGTCCCGTCGAGGACCGCGTGGTTGACTGTGAAGCCTATCGCCATTCCATCCCTCAGCTTCGTCACCTGATCATAATCAAATTTAGAATTAAAGGGCCATAGGATAGAAATAGGTGACTAATACTATTAAACACGACCCGACATAAATGATAAGGGGTTTAGGATATAAAATTGCCTGAACTGACCTGAACCACAAGCAAAGGGAGAAAATGACCATCCAGATTGATAGCGCCATCGAGAGCAAACAATTGGCGAACGACCGGACCGATCTCCGGCCCCGTTAATTCTTGAATCCCAACATCTGACGCGGATGCTTCGATCAAATCTGCACCGGCATCGTTACAGTCGATGTAGAGAACGCCATCGGAGGAAGTGATGAGCCTTCCTGCCAAGGGGTAGAAATGGACCAGGGCTTTCGAGAGGCTCTTCTCGAGAAGCTCGACCGCCGAAACGAAATGGTGATCATCGGCGAAGGGCATGTGGTACAAGAGACCCTTTTGAATATAATCGCAGCAGAGCATTTGCAAATCGGAAGGGCAGAGCTTGCATTGCTGCTGGGGCTGCGAGGGACGAGCCGGGATTATGGTTGATTTTCGGCCCAAGCAGATCACTCGGTTGCTGGAGGGGATTTCATCTGCGAGAGACATGGTTGACACTTGAAAAACTGCAGTGATGGAGTGTCTTTGTAATTTGGACGGGAAAGAGAACCACGGCAATTCAATTGGCGAGGCCGATTCGCTATAGATATATCCCACCGGGATGGGAGGGAGGACGGAGGGTATGTGACGTGATTTCACATATAATATATGTAAATATATATGCTTATATTTATATCTATATATATTATTTGTGGTGGGTAAGCATCCATAAACTGTAAATTAAGTGTTGTGAACAAATTAAGTTTGTTATTTTTTATATGTAATTGTAATTATTCATTGGCTATGCTTTAGCTATTTGTTATTATTTTCTTTTTTGGAATTAATGGAGATGGACCTTCATCCTAAATCAAAAGAGGAGAGAATTCTATTATTTATGCACATTCATTTCATTTATTTATAATAAGATCTACATATTTGTGACGAAAACACACACACACACACACACATATATATATATATATATATATATATAATGTCAAGAATAGAGCCGGATTATTTGGTTGGTGGCTACACACTTAAGGAGTGGAATTTGATTGGCAAATCAGTGGAATTTGACTGGCAAATCAGTGGAATTTGACTCTCAAATGGTTATGCTATTTTCATGTAAAAATAGGCTACAAATCAAGATTTCCTATCACAAATTTTAAGCAAAATGCATAAAATGTTTGGATTTCAAAATCTAATGATAATCCTGCTTTTTAGTAAAATTAGAGTAAAGGATGAACATTAAGAGTGATGGCTGTAGTATGATTTGAAGTGGACTTTTCATTGTTTAAATTATATTTTTTATTATAAAATTAGATTCAACACTCTCTAAAACCTTATTCCAATTATATAATTTCAATAACTTATATTTACCATTCCAACTCAAAAATAAAACAATCCAAAACATAAAAAGTTTAATTTATACAGTTATTATGTTATTTAAGCAATTTTTATGTTGGAAATTGTTATGTATTAATTTCCTGTTTGGCCTTGCAGATTGCAATTTTGATTATTTGGGTAATTTTAAAATTGAACAATTAGTCCAAAACAAGAACAAGCAATCTCAATTGCTGAAATTAATAAAAAGCAAAAATAACAATTTCCAGCAAGAATTTTAACCTAGTTTTATTCCAAAATCACTGAAAAAACGAGGCGTGTTGGTTGTCTTTTATCCTACGCGGTGATACACTCTCCGACAGAATTATGGTTTTTCTGGAGACTACTGAGGATAAGCCCATTAAATGAGGGATCCAACAAATTCTACTCAGCATCAATCACCTCTGAAAAGCATAAGGCTCGCCATGTCTTCAATCCCTTCACCTAAATCCGACTAAGTTTTGATAATGACAAACAATCTGTGTTGTTTAAAAGGTCATTTCAATAATCTTTATCATCACCCCAAGAGATAAGTCCTCACATCAAGGTACATGAGAACTATCACCATTAAATTAGCCCTAGATGCACAACTCAAGAACGGTTGTGTAGTTAGCAAACTTAAATGTATAATGTGACCGTTTTTTTTTCTTAATCTTTCTTTTTTCTCTTGATGACAATATTTATGTATATCTCTCTTGGATGGAAAACAAGTTAGTTGCTAGTGTTTAGTAGTAAGTTGGATTTAGTTGTGTTATAAGCATTTATGTTGTACAAGTTTCTTTAATTAATGAAATATGAAATATTTAATGATGTTTGTTACATTTTCAATTTAATTATGTATATTCATAATTCAATTTTTTTTTGTTTTATTGTTTAAATATTTATCATTGTTTTAATTTAGTGATGGTGTATAAATGTTAAATTATAGCAGTTTTTGTTGTAGCTGTAGTTGCTTTAATTTTTTTAGGATTAAAATAAAAATTGTTTTTTATAAAATTAAATTATATAACTTTTTATAAAATTCTCTTTGAAAGAAGAAAGAAATTCACATTATACAAAATAAAGACCAAAAGTTTAATAAGATTGACAAAAATTAAGTTATGCCAATTGAAGAGTTGATATGTCTCAAGCTTCTCTCCTTCTTAGGATTGAATATTATTTGGCTCACATAAAAGAGCTATAGCTGAAGATGGGTGGAATTGAAAAATATTTTTCAATGAAGAATTATTAGCCCATAGCATTGATCTTGATAAATCATAGAATACTTTTTGATATATTTTGTTTGTCTTTCTATTCTAAAGATATAAAATATATACTTAATCTCTAAGACTTATTAATTATGGTAAAAAAAGGCTGCTTATTGGGACTAAGAAACATGCCATGTCCTTGAGCAAAGGTCTATAAAATCATAAAACTATAAATATAAAAGTCATAGATGCAAATGAAAAAGAGACTAAGAAATTATAAAATAAAGATTGTGTTACTAAACAAATAAAAAAACAATATGATAATCAAGAATCATTTATAAAGGATCGTGTTAACTAAACTAATAAAAATACATTATGATAATAAAATAAATGGAATTAGAAGAAAGGAAAGCTGGGATATGTAAAAAATAAACCACGTTGAAAAAAAGGTAAAAATGCTCGAAAATGAAGTATCAACTAAGTGAACCATCTAATCAATCGAGTAAGGGAGACAATTATATATATTGTACAAGTGTTTTTCAAAGATTTCAATTTACATTTTTAAAAGCAAGTGCCTACTTTCAATTCAAGTTGCACCTATCATATGGGGAGATATTTATATTTTTTTCATTCACATAAAATATTTGTGGCAACTGATTATGTTTATGATAGTTACTTGTGGTAAAAGGTCACAAATGGAGTGAGGATTAATATGTATTTATGATCGACACCTTAAATGAAGTTATTGAAAAAATGAGTGTTATTATTTAATTGATAATATTATTTGATATTAAAATTTAATAACATAAAAGTTTAGTAAATTATTAATTAATTAATTAATTTTGTTTGATAAATAAGATTTTATAACCAAAAAAATTTATTAAAAAACAAAGTTTTATTAATTAAATTTATTATCAATTAATTGTTAAAAAATTATTTTTGACTTAATAAACTATATTTAACAATGTCAACTAGATTTAACAATATTACTATTTTGAGAATATAATTTCAAAATATTATAATTAGAAATGTAATAACTTTTTTTTTCTGCGAAAAAAACATACTATTGTTATTCAATTATTCTGAATCAACTAGTACAAGATGTTCATCCATCAGATATTACAAAACATGTTCAGAAAAATAGAAAAGTTTTTTCTATCACAAACAAAACTACACTAAATTATACAAAAATGGACAGATATCCAATGATCTTCAGCTATCAAACATAGCTCCTCAAAAAATAACCTTTAGTAAAGAAAAAGAAATGTAACAACCTTATATACAATACTAAATAATATTTTTTACAATAATATTAATTTAGTTTTAAAATCATGATCTAAAAACTTTAATTGTAAAATAAAGAACTCTTTAATTTACTTAAATATAAATACAACATTATAACAATAACTACATTATTAAAAAATTATTAATATAAACTTCACAAATTTTATAATAAACAATCATTTTTAAATTATTATAAAAAAAAATTAAAAAATCATAACTATTATATGTCAAATTGATATAAAATATTTAATATAATTAAATTATTACCATAAAATATATATGAAAAATAAAATTACTATTTTCACCTATAATAATATTATTTCCAACCAAAATTATATTAATGTCTTTCATTTTCATTTGGCAGCCAGAATGCCCATTGAAATCAAATTGTTTCCATGTCTAAATCTAAAGTTCAATGACTCTTTCAAAACTTAACAAAACCAAAAAATAGGCACACAGAAAACCCTGTCAAACAACAATTTTTTACATAATCTGCCATACCACACTTGCATAAACTCCCATAATTTTTTACATAATCTTCCATAATCTCCAAGACTGCTTGCAATATTCACCATTAATCAGAAGTCCTTAAGCCTTACCACGCAGAGAAACCTTAAGAAAGGATGATTTGAAAACCACAGTCCTAGACTTAAATGTTTGAAGATTCCATAACGATGTTTTACGAGGGATAAAACCAATGGATCGAGTTGCAATCTCAGTCTGTGAGTAGGAATTGAGTATCAGACTCTAGTTCATCCATTGTCCGAGGCAGAAGAGCGATCTCCACATCCACACTGCCCCCGCCTTCCTGGCCAGGATAAAGATAAACCATGCCATCAAATTTGTTATTGCATCCACTCCTCACTCCTAAGGGCCTTCCCCATCCAAAATCATTCTCGTACACTTCAAATCTAGGCGAACTTCCAACTGTAACACAATTCATCCCTGCATCGCTGAATCCATAAAGCTTCGGATTCTGCTCCCATTCTTCATTCTTCTGTTTGATGGCCTTGGCTCCATGAGAGTCGATCACCTGCTGCAGCATATTCGCTGCAAATGACAAGTCATTTGACAGGAGAAGACCCACTGCAGTGACACCATAGATTCCCTGAATAGCATTACCAAAGTAGTTTTTGGGTAATGGGGGATCAACCCTTGTTCTGCAATCTATGAAGAGTGTGAATACAGTTATATCTTCAGGAGCCAATTTCCTGGCCCTTGTAACTGCCTGCCAGAGATGGGCTCCAAGAGACTGGAAGGAAGAGAATGGTTTACCTTCTCTATTCTTGTTAGCCATAGCCTTTATCTCCTCCATCATCTTCTTGCTGAAATTGAAAATCTTGTCCCTGAGATGAGGTTTCTTGGTTTTGGTACCGTTTGTATAGAAGTCCCTTGTTGAAGGATTTATGTTTAACTTGACTTTGGTATTTCTTGCCATAGCTCTGTCATGCGAAGGAGGAAGGTATATGACACTGGAACCCCTGCAGAGTTCAGCCCAAGATCTCATGAAATGCCAAGTTGAGTATCCATCCACTATCATATGATTGACTGCAATTCCTATTGCAACTCCATCTCTGAGTTTGGTAACCTGTTTGCTAATCATGTTAAAGTATTAGGAAAGCATTCATACAAACACATAACCCACATAGATGTATGTTAACATTGCATATATTAAACACCAAATAAGAAGAGAGGCCAAAATATTATGAGATACAATCCAAATTTTCAAAAAGTATTTGAAAATACCCATTTCTTCATGCTTCTAATCAATCTATATATACCCAGACATACTAATATTTACCTTACTTGCCCTGTAAAACCTTTTGCTTCACTAGTCAAGATCTATTCACCAATGTTGACAAATCTAACAATAATTATTATTTTCTTTAACCTTAAAAGTCCATGGGATAATTAAAACTTTTTTTAATTAGAATGCAAGTTAGAACCCATAGCAAGATTTCTAATTATGCAAATTAACAGGAAATTACAACCATTCGGGTAGGTTAATCAACTTCCCGCTCTAAGTGCAACACTGAAAATCAATTATGTATAAAATTTTAATTCTAAATTAACACCAATTTTATTTGAAATTAAATTCTTTATATATTTGAAAGGTACACAGATATTCAGAAATATTCAAATATTATTGTTTGTTTTATTTTCTGTTTTTTGTTTTGTTTTTCAAAATAGGAATCTTACATACCAGAAAAATAGATCTAAAATAGTAATCTTACATACCAGAAAAAATGGATCTATAACCTAAACCAGTGTCAGTCTCAATGTATGTTGTCACCAAGGCCCTACCATTACAGGTTAAAATTTTAATTCTAAATTAAGTAATACCAAATTTCATCTGAAATTAAACTCTCTTATATATTTAGAGAGATACAAAAATATCAAGGAGAATAAAAATTCTTTTTTTTCAAACTAGGAATCCCTCACACCTGGTCTACCAAGAAGATGCTGTCACCAGGTTTGTACTAAAATGAGAACCATCCTGGATGCCCCTTGGGTCAGTGTACCCGCCTCAATGTTGCATAGAAAAACACAGAAGATGCTGTCACCAGAGCCCTAATACTGCACACTAAAATTTTAATTATAAATTAACACCAACTTTATCTGAAAGTAAACTCTCTTGTGTATTTAGAGAGGTACAAGGGTATCAGGGAGTATAAAGATTCTATGTTTTTTCAAACTAGGAATCCCCCACACTTGGTCCACCTAGAAGATGTTGTCATCAGGTTTGTGTTAAGATGAGGACCATCCTGAACACCCCTTAAGTCAGTTTAATTTCCTTAAATTCCCACCCTCAACCTCAGGCATGCAGGATTTGAAAAAGTGACCTGTGATGACTTGATCTCCATAATTTTTAACTAACTATTATAGAAGTTTATTTATATCATACAAATAATTTCAAAACTTATAAATTTTAAAATCCCAAAACTGCTAAAGTCTATAGAGGTGTACATACCCTACCCCCTCCAGATTTGAACCTGTGACCTCCTAGGAAGAGATACATGCTCTTTATTGTTAGTCTCATTCAAGCCCACTCAAGCTGTGACCTCTTAGGAAGAAACACACTCTTTACTGTTAGGCCCACTCAAGCTTTACAGGCTACTGAAACTTTACGTCACTAGAATGAATGTTAAAAATTCATTTAATTGTGCAAGTCATGCAAAAACAACCAACCATTCAGGTAAGTTAATCCCCCCAAAGCTTTGAAGGCAGAAAATACTAAGCACCAATTTTGCCCAAAGAAAAGTGAATAATCATCCTTATAACAATGAATTTAATTTAGATAAAAATGTTGATATTTGGTTATCTAAAATCCTTAAACATGGATTAGACTGACAATAATTGGTTGGCAGGGTAAGAATGTCTATGTAAACCTTCAAAGTCTGTAAGTGTTTAATAAACAATACGTATTTACTATTTCTATCTAAATATCAATATACTATCAAATCCATGCATTTATCAAGTTCCAATAAGCTTATTAGGCCCAATTTATATAAATATATTAACATATACCCATTTCTTCATGCTTCTAATCAATCTATATATACCCAGACATACTAATATTTACCTTACTTGCCCTGTAAAACACTTTGCTTCACTAGTCAAGATCTTTATTGCTTGAGCTCCACCAATGTTGACAAATCCAACAATAATTATTATTTTCTTTAACCTTAAAAGTCCATGGGATAATTAAAACTTTTTTTAATTAGAATGCAAGTTAGAACCCATAGCAAGATTTCTAATTATGCAAATTAACAGGAAATTACAACCATTCGGGTTCTTTAACCTTAAAAGTCCATGGGATAATTAAAACTTTTTTTAATTAGAATGCAAGTTAGAACCCATAGCAAGATTTCTAATTATGCAAATTAACAGGAAATTACAACCATTCGGGTAGGTTAATCAACTTCCCGCTCTGAGTGCAACACTGAAAATCAATTATGTAAAAATTTTAATTCTAAATTAACACCAATTTTATTTGAAATTAAATTCTTTATATATTTGAAAGGTATACAGATATTCAGAAACATTCAAATGTTATTGTTTGTTTTATTTTCTGTTTTTTGTTTTATTTTTCAAAATAGGAATCTTACATACCAAAAAAATAGATCTAAAATAGGAATCTTACATACCAGAAAATATGGATCTATAACCTAAACCAGTGTCAGTCTCAATGTATGTTGTCAGTTGTCACCAAAGCCCTACCATTACAGGTTAAAATTTTAATTCTAAATTAAATAACACAAAATTTCATCTGAAATTAAACTCTCGTATATATTTAGAGAGATACAAAAATATCAAGGAGAATAAAAATTCTTTTTTTTCAAACTAGGAATCCCTCACACCTGGTCCACCAAGAAGATGCTGTCACCAGGTTTGAATTAAGATGAGAACCATCCTGGATGCCCCTTGGGTCAGTGTACCCGCCTCAATGTTGCATAGAAAAACACAGAAGATGCTGTCACCAGAGCCCTACTACTGCACACTAAAATTTTAATTATAAATTAACACCAACTTTATCTGAAAGTAAACTCTCGTGTATTTAGAGAGGTAAAAGGGTATCAGGGAGTATAAAGATTCTATGTTTTTTCAAACTAGGAATCCCTCACACTTGGTCCACCTAGAAGATGTTGTCATCAGGTTTGTGTTAAGATGAGGACCATCCTGAACACCCCTTAAGTCAGTTTAATTTCCTTAAATTCCTACCCTCAACCTCTGGCATGCAGGATTTGAAAAAGTGACCTGTGATGACTTGATCTCCATAATTTTCAACTAACTATTCTAGAAGTTTATTTATATCATACAAACAATTTATAAATTTTAAAATTTTAAAATCCCAAAACTGCTAAAGTCTATAGAGGTGTACATACCCTACCCCCTCCAGATTTGAACCTGTGATCTCCTAGGAAGAGACACATGCTCTTTACTGTTAGTCTCACTCAAGCCCACTCAAACTGTGACCTCTTAGGAAGAAACACACTCTTTACTGTTAGGCCCACTCAAGCTTTACAAGCTACTGAAACTTTACCTCACTAGAATGAATGTTAAAAATTCATTTAATTGTGCAACTCATGCAAAAACAACCAACCATTCAGGTAAGTTAATCCCCCAAAAGCTTTGAAGGCAGAAAATACTGTAAGCACCAATTTTGCCAGAAGAAAAGTGAATAATCATCCTTATAACAATGAATTTAATTTAGATAGAAATGTTGATATTTGATTATCTAAAATCCTTAAACATGGATTAGACTGACAATAATTAGTTGGCAGGGTAAGAATGTCTATGTAAACCTTCAAAGTCTGTAAGTGTTTAATAAACAATACGTATTTACTATTTCTATCTAAATATCAATATACTATCAAATCCATGCATTTATCAAGTTCCAATAAGCTTATTAGGCCCAATTTATATAAATATATTAACAAAGATTTATGAAGAAGATAAAAAAGTAACAGACATCCAAAAACAAATAGTAGGAAAACTCCTTCAACATAGTAAAACATTCAATAGAGGTAGCGGTAGCTGGTCCTTAGTTACCATAAAACTTGAAAACAGAAGAGATTAAAAACCTAAAAACTATACTGTGCAAGTCTAAAAACTTCCATAAACGAATCTGAGAGGCGTTGCATCTCACCTGAACCCCGACCATTGGGAGAAAAAAACCCTCGCCATTCAAGGTATCACAGTAAGGAACAAGATCCTGAATTACAATGGAAGAAGAGTTACAGTCCGTGAGCTCGTCAAGCCCCACAACATCTGAACACGCTTCGATGAAGTCCACTCCAGCATCGTTGCAGTCCACCTTCAGAATACCATCCTCGTCCAAACACAGCCTCCCTGCAAGAGGGTAGAAGTGAACCAAAGCCTCCGACAGGCTTTTCTTCAAGGACTCCACCACGGAGGCGAATCCCTCGCTTGGGGAGGGGTATAAGATAATCTTGTGATTGTAGTAAAACGTGACATATGGAAGATCAAACGTTGTCAAGTCACAGTATTTCTGATCAGATGAACGAGCAGGATATACACATGATTTCTGCTGCACGGTTATCATGTTTGCGTGACTAGCTTTCTCCTGAGCCTGCAGACCACATACACCATTAGGTCTAGTTGCTTGAATACATTCCTGAGACATGGTGACTGAAGAATTCCTAAGACTAGAATAAAATTTCAGCGACTTGTGCAGGAAGGCGCTCATATCATCGGTATTTGTAAACTCAATGAGTCAACAATCGTTTTCAGCAGACTTTAATGCTCAACAACACCAGCGATGTTTACGCCGTAACGTCAAGTCAACCATTGTAATTCGAAAACCCAGACTGACAAATTTTGTGCTGGCAAAGAATAAAAGCGCTATACGCTTAGCAAAGCTCTGCAACAGTGCAAATATCAATGCCCATGTTCGGCACCATTATTACGCTTATAGTGGAGTACTTAATGAGGCTCATAAAGCTTGCAACTGCCAAGTCCAACGATCATCGACATCGAGCCTTGCCAGAATGGTTTTCGTGGGGTGGTATTGGTTTATCCTTCATAATTCCAGTCACATTGCATCTAAATTTGTTATGTTTGCAGTACACTTCACCTGTTCTCGTTCATTTAAAAGATAGAGTTCGCTAATCTTATCTGTCATGCTTCTATTATTTGAGGCAGAATTAATAGATATACAGTACACTTCACGTGCTCTCATTCAATACCTACTATTATAGAATTCATGAATTGGACAGGCATAGCGTCATAGTATATGTGAATTTCCATCTACCCATTTATTGGCACATTTTGCCCTGTAGCGTTAGTATGTTTTTGAACGACTCTTTATGGCCACCATGAATCTCTCCTTGCATACATATTCAAGCTGATTTATCCCTGCAACCTTCTTGGTACTAGTAAATCCTGGCCACCACGAATCTCTCCTTGCATAAATATTCAAGCTGATTTATCCCTGCACCCTTCTTGGTACTAGCAAATCCTGGCCACCATGAATCTCTCCTTGCCTAAATATTCTTGCTGAATTATTCCTGCACAGTTGGTACCAGCAAATTCTGGCCAGCATGAATGTCTCCCTGCATATATATTCAAGGTGGGTTATCCCTGAAGGTCAGTTATCCCTTCACCCTTTTCCCTGGTTAAGATGGTGGCATTCTTTGTGGAGCCTAATCGTCTCTTAAATTTGATATGCCATGGGAAGATTTTCTGTTAAGGTGTGGAATACATTTCACAGCTCAAATTTCAAAAGACATAAAAAGCAAAAAATACCTGAAAGCATCATGCAAGGAGGTTGTTATAAAGGTTAAACATGTGTATTTGATAAATGTATAGGCTTTAGAGCAAGAGAAAACATAAAAACAATAAGAAATTGGTATGCATAAACAAACATGTGTAAGAAGCATAATTAAGAAGCATATATGAATAACTTTTCCATAATGTAGTTTGGCCATGAACATTGTTAAATAACATGTAAACATATAATGTAGGCACAAATTATAGGGAAGAAATACAAAATGTGTTTAAAAATTTATAGTCGTTTGGAATAATTGCAATGCATTAAAAAATGTCACTAATTGTAAAACAAAAATTATTAGAGAGATTTTGAGGTCAAAAAAGGGCCTCCTAAGAGATGTACTACAAAAATATGAGATATATTAAAATATTATGAATTGGGGGTTTTATGGGGTAGATATATATGACAAGTCACCTTCCACACTATTTTCTATGCACAATATAAATAACCATGGTTGAGTTACTTTTCAAAATTCACTAGAAATAAAATTTAATAAAATAAGACTACATTGATGTGACTAAGATTCATTGTAAATTCCCAAAAATGTATTGTCCTTTAACATTTATTTGTCTTGAACTTACAAATGAAATTAAATAATAAAAAACATTTTTAAGAGCTTTTTTTTTAAATTTTATGTTGACTTTTTATATTTAGTACTTTTCTCATGAATTTAATAATGTAATTTAATTGAGAATTTATTTACATGTAGAATGTCAATAATATTATTATAATCCACATTGCATTATTATTATTATTATTATTATTATTTATTAAATCTATTATTATTCTTTATTAGTTTGACATTATGTTATTAAATAGAATGGAGTGAATATATAATTTAAAATTAAAAACATAAAAATGATAATATATTATTTTATAAAAAAATGTGAAAGGACTTTCTTTATGAATTAAGAGTACTTCACTTGAAAATGACAATAATATTATTTTATGTGAAAGTGTGAAAAGACATTCATTATGAGTACTTTACTTGAAAATGACAATAATATTATTTTATGAAAAGACTATCATTATGAGTACTTTACTTTATGACTTAAAAGTACTTACACCACTACCTTGGTTAACTATGTGTTTTCATCCACCATAGAAAATTTGACAAATAAGCATTCTTAACTCATGCAATGCCACCTCACCAAGGGGGATGATGTCATCTACTAGAATGTGATTGGTTGTATTTTATAATACATTTTCTTTGTTTTGAGGCCATTTTTTTACCTCAAAATTTCTCTAATGAGAAATTTAACATATATTGTAAGCACAAATCGAAAAGTGGAGCATAACACAATCTTGGAATTTCAAAATTGTTTCATAGAATTCTAATGCTACTAGAGGAACAGCTAGCTATGAGGAAAAGCTAGTTGCTATGAAGAAAAGTTATGGGCTAAGTGCTATGAGGAAAAGCTATGAGCTATGAGGGAAAGCTATGTGCTATTGAAATTTGTTTGAGAAAGAAGTTCTATTGACTACAACTATAGGCTAGCATGATGAGCCAGACAGTAAAGTTAAGAAATAAGTTGAAAACCAAGTGCCATAATTGGCATGGAAGATGCAATTGGTTGAGTCCAGCAAGAACATAGTTGAATGATGAGCCAGACAGTAAAGCTAAGAAATAAGTTGAAAACCAAGTGCAATAATTGGCATGGAAGATGCAATTGGTTGAGTCCAGCAAGAACATAGTTCAGTTGATAAGAACATTTATATATACATAAGAAAAATGCATGGAATTTGCTTGAATCAAAGGAAACATTGTTCAGTTTAGTTGGCTAGCTCAAATACTTTTTTAGCTGAAAGTTTCTATAGTGAGGTATAGTTGGATGTGCTCATTCAATGTAACCTAGAGCTCCCATTATTCAAAGTCATTATACGGAAGCAGGCAATATATTTCTATTCCACGTAGTTGCTTGTGTGGATTTAGCCAATAAATTTTCTAGAGGGTTGCAAGAGTTTAGGACTGTTCTTTGATATTAATTATCAGTGTCAAGCAATCTTACTGCTGTATTTTTTGGGTGAGATTTCCTGGGAAGAAAAAGAGGCAATTTAGTCTGCATTTGATCTAAACATGGAATTGGGCAATATAAAAAATCCAATTTGTGCAAGTTGGAGAAAAAAAAGCAAAGGTTTTGTTGTTTCCTGGGTTAGTTGCCAGCATCTTTGAGGGAAAGCTATGAGTTGTTGATATTTGTTTTAGGAAGAAGTTCTATTGCCTATATGCATAGATTCAATTGAATGATGAGGCAAGCACTAAATCAAGTGAATCAGTCCATTTGGACTGGCTAGGTCACTTGTGAATAGTTTTGTCATGGTATCTAGAGATGGCATCTCATTTGCAATTTCTGGGCCAACCTCTTTGTTGACATCTTTTTCAAAGCTACACTAAGCATGTAATTTTTTTTCATATGAAGTGGCTACATACATGTTGTCACAAATGACTGTTGCTTTTTGCCATGCTGCAATGTCAATGAAATGAAGCCAATACTACAACAAAAGTAAAAAGCAAAGTTTATGTTGTTTACTCTATTCTTTACATAATCATCTACAATTCGAACAATTGCAACAATGTCAATGCATATGTAGATCATAAATAATTCAACAAGAAATTGTGTATAACAAAAGGAATTGCAACAAAGGCTGGTGCAATGAACAAGGGAACACTTTTTTTTAGAAAATAAATAAGCAGATTTTTATGTCAATGTAGTTGAAACTTAGCAAAGCATTAGCACAACCACATAACTTGTGGCCCATCGATAGGCCACAAGTTAAGTGCCCCAATTAAGTTATGTGTTACGTGTTTTTCGCATCGGCTAAGAGTTATTCATGCAATAGTTACCAGGTATACATGCATAAGTTACCATCTAGTTGTTATATTTTTTTTCTTTTATAATTGTTTATTTTGAATTTTGAACAACTTCCATAGATTCAATATGGATTGTACAATTGTCTCATCCTTGTGCAATCTAGGAAAAGCATAGGTTCTAGTCCACCCCAAATTCTAAAATATAAACACCTATAGATGTAACTAGCACATCCACTTCACTTGTGGTAGGTTAACACCAATAGGCCAAGTTAAGTGTTACAAATAAATAATAAGTTATCTATCATAAACTTATCCATGCATAAGCTAAGAGTTATCCATGTATTAGCTATCACATATCCATGCATCTACTACTAGTTATTTTTTCTTTTATAATTGTTTATTTTGAATTTTAAACGATTGCCATAAAATCAATCTGGCTTGTCTCATCCTCGTGTAATCTAGGAAAAACATAGATGCTAGTCCACCCCAAATTTTAATATATAAAAACCTATCGATATAATTAAAAAAAATCTTACTAAAAACATTGAAATATTAATTTAAATTAAAAATGAAATTATGCAAACCACTTAAAATAATTTATCCTACAGCATAACATTTAAATACAAATACAACAATGAAATTATGAAAATACAAATATCTATATTGTTTCATTTTATTCCATTAAATTTGTTATTTAATTGTTTCTGAATTTAATTCACTAAATTATTTTGTTTATTTCATTCAGTTTTAAACTATGTTGCACGGGGACCCATCCCCCCAAAAATTTCATCAGTTTCCTACATTCCCGCATTCCGGGGACTTTGGAACTCCTCAGAAACTTCCCCAATTCATCGTGGACTCCATTAGGGACTTGGAGACTTCTTGGTCATACCCTAACCGTACCCGTCAAAACTGGGGACATTTCAGGAATGCCCCTGAAGTCCCTCGACCAATTGGGAACTCTTTGATGTCCCTTAACCTGCAGTTAAAAAAAAATAAACAAATTGAGTTACAAAATTTAGACACTTCCTTTTCTATTGTTTTGAGGTTTCAACGAGTTTATGACAATTTTGAGGAATCTGATATATATCGTTGTGATTTTATTAATTCTCCTCTCGGGCAAAGGCTTTGGACCAAATACTATATATCCAATGCCATTAATAGACCAGTGCAATCATTGTATGTTTGGAAGAACAAATTGGTTATACTCTCTTCTCCTTCCAAGAATTCCCACCCATAATGACAGCTGCAGTTACAAAGAAATAAAGACATTGTTGTTGATGAAGCTGTTTCAACCATCATTATAAATTGAAGAGTGTAATTGACATGTTTTTATCCATCGCTCAACCAAAAAATGCTAAGCATATATTGGAGGCCACACATGGGGTAAGATGTGCATGTCAAGCTATAGTTCATGGATGTTTTGTTAACCCCAAGCTGCATAGAGTTGACGTTAGGGGCAGGGTGGGTCAAACACCACTAGGTCATGGGGCGACCATGCTTTAATATACCTAAAAGGGGTTTTCTAATGACCCATCCACCCTTTGGAGGGTTTGTCTACATATCCATTATGGCCATTTCTTGGACTTTGGAATTTCACTTCCTTTTCATGTGGCAATTACATGTCAATTTCCTTTCAAACTTTCCTGCAAGCTGCAAACATGAATTGTGGTCATCAAAGGGAAAAGATAAAAACATGAACTATTGTCACCTAAGGGAAGAAACACATCATAACCAATATATCTACTACAGAAAATATGATTATAACCAGTAAAGTATTTTATATTTCATTTTGTAATTTGAATTTCATAATTAATTCTAATTTTTATCTCAATGTTTTAAATTATATATATTATATAATTTCCGTCCCCAACCTACCGTGTCCTCTGTGTCCCCCATCCCCAAGGCCAACTGTGCAACATAGGTTTTAAATGCAATCAGTATACAACAATTTTAAGAATTTGTGTGTTGCATTATTTATTTTGTATTTGGTATTATTTGTCTTTTAACATTTTCTCATATCTATTTTTTCTCCACACTGTGGAGCCCAACCATTCTCTATTTTTCATACCTATATCTTGACCAATAATGAGATTAAACCTTAGACCTAAAGATATTGTTGGGATTAAATGCTTAATGGCTTAGACCAACTTGTAAGATATATATATATATATATATATATAACAAAAACATTTTGAATTATATCTTGACCATTAATGAGATTAAACCTAAGTTAGACCTAAAGATATTGTTGGGATAAAATGCTTAATTATGGCTTAGACCAACTTGTAAGATATATATATAACAAAAACAGTCTGAATTAAATGTAGATATGTACTATATCATTGAACCAAAATAACCATTTCCTTTCCATCACTAATGAGGGTGGTTGTGTGTTTAAACTAATAGATAATACTATGGAATTCAGTTGGTTATGGAATTAATCAACACTGTGACTTATACCCATCTAGCAAATTGTAACAAAGACTACACTTGTAATTAAGGATATATGATATGATATGATTCTTCCTTGATTAAACTCGGTGATATTCTGAGTTGAAAACTCAAATCATTACAAATCAATCTAGGAAAATGTAAGTATTCAATCATGGCGTAATTACACTTCATAATTTTTCCCAAATTTTGAATTTAAGTTCAGCAAATTCTAAATATAAAAGAAACAAAATCCAAATCCAAATTTTTACGCTCTCTTAGAAATCTGTATACAAAATCCAAATCCAAATTTTTACGCTCTCTTAGAAATCTGTATACAAAATCCATATCCAAATTTTTACGCTCTCTTAGAAATCTGTATTTATCTCAATCTGGAACATAGCAAACCAAAAATACGGAATTCGTTGTCCAAGTTACAATTCTGACAGTCTGAATTGACTCAAATACCGTGAAAATATATTTGGAAATCCAGTTTTTAAATTGAGAAACATCACAATTATAAACATTCCATCTACTGACTTTAAAACAAAATCATATCTAAAAACTCTGAAAAGGAAAAGTTTCACTAAATGTTTAATCCATGATACAACGAAATTGGCTTGCTCCCATGGTGGGACTTTGAACGAGAGACTTCAAATTTCTGGTCGCCAATAAGCCTAATCATATCATCGTCCGCGAGAATTCGAGCACGACGTTAGAGTCACCATGTGCAAACCCTAAACTGGAGGAAAAAACCATAAAGATGAAGAAGAGTCCCATACAATGCCACGGTGAACTGAACATCTGAGGACAACATTCACTTGTGTCACGTTAGCTAATTGTTATCTCAGAAACGCGTTGAAAGAGATGGCGACTTTTGAGTTAATATCTCCTCCAACGGTATAAATCACACCTTCCCACATGCTCCGAGCAGAGCATCTTTGTAGGTGGGGAATGATTCGAAGGTGCAAGAGATTAAGGTACAAGACAGAGAAGATACGTAAGAAGTCGGTGGTAGAATCTGATGTTGGTTTCCCATTCTCCTCACAGTAAACTTTTTCCTGTGTCGAATGAACCCTACGCATCAACCAAGCTAAGCATAGATCGGATTTATTGCATGCATGAGCCAAGCTAAATGAAGATGACCCGGAAATATTAATGCATGCATAAAGGAATCCATTATGCAACCAGAAGATAATGAATATATACTCGTTCCACAAGGGAGGGCCGCTCTCCATGAAGCTAAAGATCACAAATCCAAGGTATGGAAACGATATGGAAATGCTATGCCTCGAATCCATCCTATAAGGTCGCATGCACGAAGAAAAGCTTGGGGATTATGTAATGTGTTTCAACAAGATGATGCAATTAGCCATTAACGAGTAACATAAATTTACTGGTTTCCATTTTCTTCCTATCGGCCTCTCAATTACCTCCTAGCCTACTCAATTGTATTGGCTTTCTCCCACCTTTAAAAAGAATCTAAACGTAATAGAAAACCTAAACTTAATTGCAATATCAAAAACCTAATTGTTGTTATCTATTAGACCTTATTCTAGTTAAAGTGGTTCAACTACAGGGGTGAGTGCAAACTAATGAGGGTCACTTTTGGCCCGTTAGATGCAATAGAAAACTGAACAATCACCCATCCCTCAACTTACTTGGTTTTTTTGAGATACTTACACAAGATATATTGCATTGAGTAAAAAAGATGAAATGTAGGAAATCGAATGGTGTTTCCGAATATATAAGTTTTATGTATTGAAAATTTACATAACTTTGTCAAATTTCATCTTTTCTAACAGCCACTTTTTGTTGTTTTGGCAAATGATAAGGTATATGTTTTTGTGGGTGTAGCCTTTGAGTGTCTGAATGATAGTTTCAGGCTACAAAAATTGGTATACATGTAGAGAACACATAGCACTAGTGCAACACTATTTTTCCAAAATTAAATGTTTAATTTTTTTTTTTTAATTATGTAATTGATAAAACCTAGAGAATGGTACCTCAAATGTGGGTGCAACATTTGAAAGTCTTAATGCAGTCATTTCGACTTGGATTTTGTATAGCATGTAGAGGTCAGTGCCTACTAGTGTAGCATACAATTTTTTTTTAATGGTTGTGAAATGAAAAAGTTACAGAAGAAACACTAATAACATGTTTTTTTGCTTAAAGAGTGATGACACAAGAAAATTAGGACAAAAATAGAAAAAATTAATATTTTTTTTTAAATTACGTATTTGGAATCTCCATAGAAAATGCTATCTATGCCTAAAATTTCATAAAAAATGGTCATGTATGTCATGCTGTAAAGAGTGGTGAAAGACAGGCATATTGAGAAAAATGGTGGAAATGCTCAATTAGCTATGGTTTAGCACATTCTATAGCACAGGTTTGGTAAGTCTGAACCAACCACATAGGATTGTGAATGATACACAAGCGCGTGGAAGGATCATTTTAGGCGCTAAGGAATGCTCACACATTATGTTTAAATTCAAATATTTTTTCGCGCGCTTGGTGTCAGAAGAAACGCTCAAGCGTTTTTGTATATCCAAAACACTCCAGCGTTATTATTCACATAACGCTCGAGCACTATTATTTACATAACACGTAAGCGTTATGTAAGCATTATGTAAATAATAATGCTTGAGTATTATGAACTACATAAATTATGTATTTTAAGTGTTGAATAGATATAAAGGGGGTGAGAGAGAGAGGATGGATACGAGAGGGGGGGGAGGAACATAAATTTAAGGAGTTGAAGAGAGGAATGATGAGGGAGGGAAATTAAAGACCTAAACCCATAAGACATAATTCCCAAACCCCCTAAATCCCTACACCCTTAAGCACCTAATCCCTTAACACATAATCCCTTACCACTTTAACCCTTACCCCATTAATAGTCGATCCCTAAATCCCTTAACCTATAAAGGTATTACTCCTTAAAGCTCTAGTCCCTTAATTAACCCCTTATCTCCCCTCACTATTGTCCTTATACTCTAACTCCCTAAGCCCTTAACACTATAACACCTCAACCCTTAATGTCTAACCTCTTAAAACCTAACCCCCTAAGCCCAGAGCCCTAAATCCATTTACCACTAAATCCCCTCAGTCACGTACCCTTTGAGGATACTGTCTACCCAAAAATCAACAGCTCGCAATACTTTGTTATCGACTTGCTTCAACTGTCGCACCAACTCCGTGGTCCAACAATCAGGTTCAGTCTTCTGGCAGTGGTTCTTGCGGAACGTCAACTGTGCTAGCCACTCATGCAATAACACCGAAAATTTGCAAAAAAATATTTCGTGAATATCTGAATAGATGTATATTTCTAACCAACTGGTTGCTGTCTGTTTAGGATTTCGCTTCTCACTTTCTCCGAATTCCTCCGCCTTCTTGTCGAACCACTCTTGGATCTCTAGTTTTGTCGGGTGCCACATCATATCCTCTTTTCTTTTTCCTTAGGGTCTCGGCAACGGAACCATTTCTTAACGTAGTGTCTTTCGACGGGGGTTCACTTCATACTATTGCCAATAAACTATCAACCCAAACTCCCTTATACACCGGCCTGGAATGGTGTAACTCTTCCTAGCAACACTTGCAAAGCAAGTGTAGTCTCACCCAAGGTGAACAAGGGGGTTGTTGGAACCAAGTTTCCACACTGATGTAGAGGATATGCACACATTACCTTCGCACTAACCAAAGATTATAACATTCATAACATACCATTAACTTATTATTCGCATCTTAAGTCATTCGCAGTTGCTAACAAACATACCCAACATACTTATTCAGATTACAACATACTCACATTAATCAACAGAAAACATTCACATAACCCATTATTCATCATCACATCATTGCATAAAGATAGAATTCATGTCCTAACCGAACATCTCCATTCATTCATCAAACCTGTGGAATTAACCTCGCAGAAGCCGTCAATACATCATCTTGCAGATACAAAACCAAACCCAAAAGATAGGATCAATCTCCAAAACTTTGATACCCTTAGGCTTACAATCCTACTCTATTTATATGCTTTTATCTTATTACAAAATGGTCCACATGACCGACTCAACTAATCTAACAATTCTTGCGCTCCCGTGAATACTGTGAAGGGTCCTTCTTCCGTGGAATGACCCTTTCACACCTGTCGGCTTCCGCACTTCCCACGGATCTATCCTGTGCCAACAGGCCCCCAACACAAACTTGTGGCTCGTCCCGAGCCACCTTAGCTGGACACTGCTGGTTTGTCGTACTGTCGTTGGAAGTCATCATAGGTGGTTCGAATCTAGTCGACTATCTCTTTGATTGATACTCGGAGCTATGCACTCTCTATCACCTGCTACTCCGTTGGGTGGTCACATACTTTCTGTCATACCTCCTACAATTACTCCTGTACTTGTTTCATCACTGGTACTACTCATGCTATGAGGGCTTCAACCTTTGTCTGGAGCTCATCCAAATGTGCAGCTCATCATTGCTTCCTTTCGTGGGATTTTTCATCCCGCTGCTTCATACTTTGCAGTTCCACGGCCTTTGCTACTCGCATCATTGTGGGCATCATTTTGAACGATCCCTTCAAAGTTTCCAACTGCTCTTCTGCTTCACTGAGCGTTCTCTTCAGTGCGATTAACTAGTCATCCTTAACCAACCTGTCCCAAAACTCTGTAAGGCTTACCGCAACTTGTTGTGCCACCTGTTCCATCTCCTAAATCTCTACCAATGCTTCCTCTATCGTCGTCTATCGACTCTGAATTTGTGCCAGTGGTGTGTTGGGTGTCACTCGAGTTTGGAGCTCCGCATTTTCCTTTCTGAGCTCGGTAATGGCTATGCCTAGCATAACAACTTGAGCTTCTGGGGCAACATCCGTATCTAGCGCCACCTTTTCATATGCCTGCGCAAGTGCTCTTTCTACCCTCGTCCATTCCTCTGCAACCTTTTCCTTCGCAATGAGTGCTGTAGTCTGCTCCTCGATGACCTTCTCTTTCCCAACTAGGGCTTCTTCTAATCGAGCCTTCTCCTCAATGGCTTGTATTTTCGCAGCCAATGTTGCGTGTGTTTATCTCGAAGGTGTTGTGCCTACTCCTCACTGTGTTGTAGTTGCTTCTTGTATTCGACCATCTTGTTGTGCATCGCAGCCTCGCAGTCGCGGATTTCTGCGCTTGCTGCCGCTTGGACTCGATGTAGTGTCAACATTGGGAGTAAGTTGAAATTGACCAGTGCCAAGTCAGCATTCTGGATCTCGAGGTCCAAGGTATCATCTCCTGTTCCAAAGGCATGGGTTTTGACTTGGACGATGCATTGCTGGGTGCCCACTTCTACCTCGACTCTGGGAGTCGGCAAGTTTTGCTGGATGTCCCCATGTGGTACTCTGATGTTGATTATTGTATTTGCCACAGTGTTTAACAGCTCCCATATGTACTGGAAATTCTCGGTTGAATGTTGTGTAACCATCCGGCGGTTATTCTCTATGATCTGCGTAATGCTATCCAGAAATATGTCAGCCTATTGCACAGTGAGCCCTTCTTGTGCGCTGCTGTCGGCACGGTCCATTTTCTTCTTCATCCTTCGTTCTTCCTGTTGGAGGTCTAGTTCTAAATCTGTTAGGGTGTTGGTTGTTGACGCTCCATTGCGGCAAGACTCCGTTGTCTGGTCCTTTGCATCGGTCTCATGTTCTACATTCTCCTTCTGGTTGGAGGAAGCTTCGTCGTCCTTCGTCGGGTCTCGTCGTCCTGTTGCCTACTCCTTTTCGATATCCTTTGGATCTGCAGGAACCTTCCATGTCTCTGACCAATTGGCGATGATCATTATCGAGCTCAGCCTCGGCGAGTTTGTAATGTGTCCTCATCCATTATTTGGTCGGATCGGCGCGGGCCCGAAGGTAAATTGTGTGTTCTTCGACGGATATCTGGGCGATGGGGTGATACTTTTCCGCAGCTTGCGCTGTGATCCGTGGTATCATCTATGCGTCCATCCTCATCCTATCGAGCCAAATATAAAACTGGATAACATTTCCCTTCAGTCGTTCTTTGTCGGTGGTCACCCATAAGTTCCGGTACCGCGCACCATCGCACACTCGCGGTTCCGTGGGATCCACCCCCTGATAGTCGTCTGGTTCCCTCCATGCTTTTAAGGCAATGAGGAGTAACCATGAATATGTGAATGGCCATCCGTTTTCCTATGCATTATACGCGTCCTCGGTCAATTCATGTAGCAGGAACTGAGCCCAATTCATCTGTTCTCCTACGGTGCATTGTTCCACAGCTGCGAGGACACCTGAATTACATTGCAACGGTCGTTTTTTCCATGTTACTTTGACCGCAAGTATCTTCGCCGCTGCTCTGACTGCTTGGTTCTTAATTGTGTTGATCAGGTAGCCTCGGGAATCTTTCTCTACACCATATTTTATGGCCAATTGTTCGGCTAATTTCTTGTCATTGTCCTTACCCTGGAAAAACTATGAAGGGTCGGCTTCCTCTTGAGGCAGGCCAGTGATTCTAGCAATGAGGTCGACTGTGACTGGGATTCTCTCGGGCAGCCAAAGGGATCTGTCATGGAAGCACATGAGGAGTTGCTTGACGCATGCGTTAACCTGTGCCAGGCACCCAAAATGCGGTAGGAGGGTGATACCGAGCAACCCTGAGCGGGCCAATCCCAATGCCCACTTCTTAGGTTCCTTCGTAGTCGGACCTCCTGCATGAGGGACGTCCTCATAAGCTTCTACGTATTCTTTAAACTTGGCTAGGTCATGGTCAGTGTATTGTGACCTCTGCAATTTGGCTGTGATATCCCCACTTTCAGGAACCCCTAGTAGTACTGGTGCGACCACAATGGAGTATTTTTCGTTCTTGTTGATCCGAGATGTGGGCGCCCCCGCCCGACGGGGTGTAATGTACTCTGAGAGCATGGGGCCATCGTATCCATCTTGCACAGCTTCAGCAGCTAAGGGGCCTGCAGTGTCAGTCGTAAGTCTTGCGGATGCCCGGGTGCCCTTCTTTTTCTCCCGACCAGTGTCAGGGGGTCGAGTCGTGCTCCTCTTTTTCTTGTGGGGAACTATAGACATGATTTCTGGCTACTCTTGCATAACTGGTGTGGGAAGTGGTCTTTCAGTGCTGGTGTTGGAGACATACACTTCCATTCGGCGCTTTAGATACTACTGTGTTTCCCCATCGACTCCTTTGAGATTTATAACATTGGTCGGTAAACTCCCTCCAGTCGTAGGTCATGATTACCAAATCTAGCCGGGGTGTGCCAAATCCATCGCGTGCGTTGGTATTAACTGCTATTGTTCTCTTTTTTATCGTTGTCCCGTGTGGTGTAACTACAACATTTATGGTCTTTATTGCTAGTTTAGACCTTCATGCGTTGTGGCAACTTCCAACTTGGTTATAATGTGTCGACAACTTATTATTATTATTATTAATTTTTTATTTTATTTTTAATCTCCACAAAGCAAGTGTCGCTGTGTCAATACGTCGTCGTACTGTTGGCTTCTCTACTGTGGCCAAATTTTGCCAGTTTCGCTGGGTCGTTGTTATGTACTTCTCAGTGTCATTTGTCAATTGTTCTGCGGTGAGCCTTCAGCCTATTGCGGTTGGCCTATATTGTTGATGTTGTAATTCCGGTTGATGTGGTCGCGACTTGACCGGCTGCGCATCAGGTTTCTTTGACAGTATATCTGGTGCCGCCATACTGTGACTATCCGTTGATTCTAGTACATATGTATCTCTGGGGTCATCGTTATCTTCGGGCTCTCCGGTGACATTGTAACACTCTATTTTTAGTGTCGCAGTCCTTTGGAGTGCCATCGGTTGTCCAGTCGATGCTACTTCAACTATTTTTCCATGGATCGCTTGTAGCGTGGTGTGGATTAAGGGATTTTTGTCTGAGAATGAGAACGATTGGATGAATCCAATGGTAAGTTGTTCCCAATATGTCGTCCCACGTCGCAGTTCTACTACGACATACCAGTTCCGTGGTATCTCATCCAACGTGTGTACGAATGCATGTACCCACTCCTGTCTCGCTCTTGATCCCCATTGGTGTTGGCAGGCATTCAGATGCTCTTTCGGGTCTCCTCGTCCGTCATATCGCATATGATCATCTTCCACAGCTTCACCAAACCGAACCTCCATGAGGCATCGACATACTGGCCAAGATGTAATGTTTGATTTATGTGCTGCCCACCATCGCGTAGGAGTACCCTATAGGGCTTCCTCCAAGGTCAGTAGACGTTGTGGTTCTGCCACTTTCTCCTCAAATTCTGTGAGGAACGTGCCCAAGTTGGGAAATCCCTCATAGGTAGGTAACATATACTCCTCCGTGGCTACCCTTTGCAAGGACTGTGTTATCTATGCGCATCTTTGAAAGGACACTTCATGCAACCGGTTCTACCAATTCTCCACGGCCTCATCTGAGTCGGAGAATGCAGAGCTATCACTGCGCCATCCTAATTCTCCATTCGTGGTGGGATTAACATAATCCTCAGAGATGTTATACAAATTGTCCCACCCTTCCGCAAGCTCGTCTCTGGCTAGCTCCGTATAGTGCAGCCCTTCCACAAGGTCCAGTGGTGCGATTACCCTCATTTCCTGATTCTCGAATGACATTATCCTTTTTCTTAAAGTTGATTATTGCTTGATTCTCCATGGCCCAGTCTATCCCCAACAGTACCGGATAGGGACTGGTATTATCCACAATCTCAATGACATCGAAATCTGCATACGTTCTGAGCCCTTCAATTTCAACCGGAAGTTGACATACCCGACTAAGTGGGTTGACCTTGCTCTGGTTCTCCAGTCGCTGTTGTACTGGTGACCAAGTCATCCGTGGTTTCCCCATTGTCTCCCACGTCTGTTTAGTCAAGATATTTAAGTCCGAACCTAAGTCCAGAATTATAGAGTTGACATCAAATTCTCCGATCTGTGCTAACATCCACATCTCCCTGCCTGTCTTCCTTTTATGTATGCGATTAACCCTCTGTTCCAGTCGTGCACCTCCCCGTCATCGCAGTATACTAGCTATTTCTTCTAGTGCATCTGGGTCTTTTGCCAAATCCAGACAAATTTCCAAGAAGGCTCCCATGGTGTTTTCCTTCCTTCGTGACTTTGTCGAATCAAACGTCGGTGGCATGTCATAGATTTCCTCCCCAAGAGGTAACTGCCGCCTATTCCTCATTGCCTCCTGTGCTTTTAAAAAGACATCCCTTTCGGCTTTGACAGCAAAGGTGACCTTCTGTTGTGTTTGTGTTGGCCTAACATTGGTGTGTGACCTATCGCCACCTGTCACCGCCCCTCCTCTTGTCACTATTCCAACCATCGCATGGCTACTCCTAGCTTCTATCGATATCCTCTGCACAGCTAATGGCGCATTCTGATTATTTTGGTTCTGGTTCTGGGGTGGATGCTTGGTTTTCCATTTTGCAATGAGCTGAGGGAAGTCCTCTATGCTATGATCTACAACACTGCAGTATGTACACTGCAGTGCTGGATTTGGACAATCTCTTTGGTAGTGCCCTTGCTGTCCGCAATTGTAACAGATGATAGGACCTCTTCCTCGTCCAACAGCTCCTCCACGTCCCATACCAGCACCTCGGCCTCTGTGAAATCCTCCCCCGAAACCTCCGCGTGGTGGTCCATATTACTGATATTGTGGTTCCTCGTACTGCGGTTGTTGATACTGTTGCTTCCCATACTATGACTGGCCATACGATGGTGGTGGATACTACAGGTGCCCATATTGCTACGGTTGGTTAAACTGCGGCTAACTATACTGTGATTGCTGTTGTACCACCAGCGACTCTTCTCCCTTCATAAAATACGTGTCAGTTGTTCGATCTTGCAGCAGGTCATAGGCTTTGCAGTCCTTCTCATCATGGCCAACCGATTGGAAAAACTTGCAGTATAAGTTTGTTGTCTTTGATACCACCTTTTGCAAGTATACACATTCCTCTGGTTGATGCGCTTTAGTCTGACAGACAGTACACCATGGCATTCCTCCTTGACGAAGGGGGTTTGGTGCCCCGACTGCAAATACTCATGGAATTCTGGGCAATTGTCCTTATGGTGCCCCTCACTTTTGCATCTGGTGCACCATACATCTCCGCGGGTTTCCTTTCCCTTCTTGATATCCTCCAATTGCAATGTTAAATTGGCCAACTGTGCCTGAACTCTGTCCATTCCCATTCCTGCTTCACCGATTGGTGAAGCCTCTAGCTTCATCGTGATTTCTAATGCTTATGCCTGTGTTGCGACTTTTTGTTGCATCAGCGGCCCTCCGATATGAGACACTAGTCTTGCGATGAACCATTCTTTATGTTGCAGCTCATTTATCGGAAAGTTCACTTTCGCTATCAGCGTCTTGTATCGTTGATCGAATTCCCACACTAACTCATTCGGGAATTGATTAATCTTCTTAAGCTCAATGACGTACTGTGACTCAGATTTTGGTTTTTTAAATTCGTCAATCATCGCCATTCTAACATGCGCCAATGTCTTGGTCGTTGTTCCCACTGGAACCTTTACAAACTTCATGTACCAGTCTAACGCCCGACCCCTAGGGTCGTCACTAGCTGTCCCATGTTTATAGCGTCGTCCTGAACCTGTTTTACAATCCAGACTGCTTCGCATATAAACCAATATTGTTCAGGATCCTCAGTCCTATTCCCCTAAAATGTGGGCATCTTTGCCTCGTCTTCCATCCTAACGTTGCTAGTATTGTTGTTCACTGAAGCGCTACTCTTGCCGCTGCACGTAGGGAAACTCTGCGAGTAGTTTGGATTTCTTCCTATAAAATTCAAAGTAGTGTGCGGGGTCGAAGGTACGTGGTAACTTACGATATGACCTCCTTCTGCCTTTGGGGTAAGCCTGGTCGACGTTTCTTTCGCAATAAGGTCGCTTCCTCCCTTGTGGTCCTGTTTCGTAGTTCTCTACTGGTCCTCTCATGAGACTCTCTCTCAGTCCTCCTCTTCTTCTCAGGACGCCGGAATATTGCTCCACTCCTCAAGAGACCACACTCTTCGTCATCTTCACTTTGAAACTCATCGTCGCTCATGTCCATCTACCACATCTTTCTGTCAGACTCGCATTTACGTGATACCTTCACCCTCGCACACCGATTCTTCTACTCGTCAGAAGATATCCTCAATATTCCTTTTTCGCAGACAAGCATTTTAATCCACAGTTTTAGTGACGACAAGAATCTTCCTCTCGCCCCCCTGAAAAAATTTCTTTCGATGTCACTGTATGACTTGATAGTATCTATTGTGAACTCAGTCACGTACCCTTCGAGGATACTATCTACCCAAAAATCAATAGCTCATGATACCTTGTTATCGACTTGCTTTAGCTGTCACACCAACTCCGGGGTCCAACAATCAGGTTTAGTCTTCTGGTAGTGGTTCTTGCGGAACGTCAACTGTGCTAGCCACTCATGCAACAACACTGAAAATTCGTAGAAAAAGATTTTGTGAATATCTGAATAGATGTATCTTTCTAACCAACCGGTTGTTGTCTATTTAGGATCTCGCTTCTCACTTTCTGTGAATTCCTCCACCTTCTTGTCGAACCACTCTTGGATCTCTGGTTTTGTTGGGTGCCACAACATATCCTCTTTTCTTCTTCCTTACGGTCCCGGAAGCAGAACCATTTGTTGACGCAGTGTCTTTCGACAGGGGTTCACTTTGTTGATGTATATGTTACTTTGGAATGTATTTCATCTATGTATTTCATATATATTTATTGTACCCTTATTAGAGATGTGTTATTCCTCTATAAGGAAGTGTCGTCATGTGGATTGACAAGTGTCGCAAGTGTGTGTACTTGCCGATGGGTTATTATACCACCATGTGTGGGGTCAGCCCTGAAATATATATCATATTGTGGATGTATCTAGATAGACAAGTCGGCCCCATAGTGTAACTGGGCAAACAGGTTAAGTATAAATAGAGATCGGGAGATCTCTATTTGGATCATTCAGAAAGTCATACTTCTCTCACTCAGAAAGTGGCGCACTAGTGAGGAGGAGGATCATCTGCTACTAGGAGACTATCTCAGTGTATTTTGGTTGTACTTTGTTTGAGCCATTGCTCTCTCTATCTCTGAGGAAGTTGTGGGGTTTTTCACCTTAGGGTTTTCCCCACGGAAACTCTGTGTCTCTTGTCTCTCATGCTTTTGATTCTTGTGATGCTTGTCATGCTTCTTGTGATTGTTATGCATTGATATAATGTATATGTTATTCTCTTAGTAAAGATCCTAGAGCATTGTGAATTAATGCTCAAAATTTAACATGGTATCAGAGCTAACCTAAGAAGAAGACATTGTGTAGTGACGAAAACTTGAGTTTCTTGTTTATTGGGTTTCTCTCGACATATTTTGGAAAAGCAGTATAGTAGATTGACTCTACTCATCAAGGAGAATCTATCTGTCCAATCACAATTCAATTCTGACCATTTTTAGATTTGGCCCTAAAAGTTAGGGTTTCCACAAAAATAGGAATTTCTGGAATCTAAAGACATAGCTGGAAACTCCTTGCAAAAATCGAAGTTTAGAGCTTTGGATCAAGATTTTTGGCTGGGTAGATCTCCGGGAAACTCAAACCCTAATTCAGGGCTCTCCCAAGATAACCCGGGAGGACAAAAAGACAAATCTGAAGGGTAAAGCTTTGTTGATCTCAAATTATGAATACACCAGGATGATCAGCTCATCAAGGCGCGTCTTTCTATCCTTTCAGAAAGTTGAAATTCACATTTTGAATTTTTAGGGTTTTTCCGACAAACCCTAATCCGGGACCAGATCTAGTTTTCAGCAATTCAAGTGGTAAGACCTAAATCTTTTCTATTTCCATTTGAAGTACTCTTTAAAGATGCCTCACCACACCAAGCTTGAGGATAAGCTTGAAGGGGCTGATAACTTCCGAGCTTGGAAGTATAGGATTGGGTTAATCCTGGAAGAGAATGAGTTGGACTCATATATAAAAGAAAACATCCCTATCCCAGAGGATGGAGAGGCTAAGGTATTGCATAAGAAGAACTTGGTCAAGGCAAAGAGAATCATTGATGATTCTATCAAAGACCATCTCATACCGCATCTGTCTTCTCTAAAGACACCCAAGGAGATGTTAGACTCTTTGACCAAGCTATTTGAAGGGAAGAACATAAATCGGAAGATGACTCTGCGGAATCAATTGAAAGGGGTCAAGATGTTGAATGGAGAAACCATTCAATCTTACTTCTCTAAGGTCTCTCAGATCAAGGAGAAACTTGAAGCTGTGGATGAAGTAGTGGACAATGGTGAAGTTGTTATGACCACTCTAAATGGCCTACCTAGGTCATGGGACTCCTTTATTCAAGGAATCTGTGCAAGAAAGAAATTGATCTCTTTCAGTAAAATGTGGGAGGAATGCTCTCAAGAATAAGCTAGACTTGTAGCTCATGAGGAAAAGATGGGAGGTGAAGATCAAGCTCTCGTAGCTCACACCAAAAGAAGCAAGCCCAAGAAGGAGCACTCTCGCTATAAGAGATCCTATCAAAAGAATAAGAAGGATCTAAGATGCTTCACATGCAATGAGAAGGGTCACTTTGCCTCATATTGTCCCAAGAACAAAAGGGATAATAACAACAACTCCAGCAAGAAGAAGAAGGGCAGCAAAAGAAATTTCCATGCTCATGCTGCCGAGGATGATGAACCTCCAAAGAAGAAGGCTAGGAAAGAAAGTGATGATAGCGATGATGACTCATCAAGTGAAGAAGAATATGTTCTAATCTCTACTCTCACAGGTACTATCTCCCATGGTTGTAATGATTGGTTGATTGACAGTGGGGCTTCCAAACACATGATTGGGTTTAAGGAATCTTTTTGAATCACATCATAAGGTGAAACTTGGGGATGATTTTCAATACCCAATCAAAGGAAGTGGTGAAGCCTCCTATAACCTAGATTCTGGAAAATCTTTGAAGATGAAAGAAGTCCTTTATGTACCTGGGCTCAAGAAGAATCTTCTCTCCATCTCTACATTGGATGCAAAAGGCATGAGGGTTGCATTTGTAGATGGCCAAGTCCTAATGTGGCCAAAGGGTAAAACTATTGATGATGCAGTGGTGATTGGAGAGCAAGAAGGAGGATTGTACAAATTGAAGGGACAACCTGAACATGCCATGGTGACATAAAGACAAATATTCATCCATAGTCATGGATCACATAGAGGTATGTATAATTTGTTTTTGCAAAAGTTAACTAATGAGTTATGCAGGTCATTGAAGAGAACAATAACACATTGTTAGACATAACTAGCAAATATGGTGACCAGGTATGTGTTTCTTGTATCATAGGATCTATTATATAAGTATGCATGACATGATTGATGATGTTTATTCATGAAGTCATAGGTTTGAATAATCATGGGTATATGCATATTACGTGTCTTACCTTATTTAATGTTATGACTAACCAGAAGTGTCATAGGTTTGAGTAATCACAGGTTTAGACATGTTATGACTAACCATAAGAGTCCTATATAAACCTTGAATGCTAATGCTTATTATTTCTGTTTGAAATAATCATGACTATACATGCTTGAGATTATTGTGTTTTTATAGTATTGAGAATATACTAATGAATGTATGATTTTGTATGAGATTACAAGGATAACACAATCATGATACTAATAAGCATGCATAAGGACCAAAGATGAATATAAGTTCAAGGACAGGTAATCCAGGAAGTAAAGATCAAGAGGGAGCACATTCCAACAGCTCCTGCAAGGATGCAGATATTCAGAGGGAGTTGACCATCTTTCTACATTCCACAACAGAAAGGTGTAGAAGAAGCTACTTCAGCAGCACCTGCAAGGAAGCAAAGACTCAGAGGGAGTCCACCCAACAAACAAACAAAGATAAATATTTTAATTACCACTTCTTACATATTTGTTTGTTTAAATAAAATTGTTCAATGATACATATGCTTATGTTCCTAGACTTAGGATATGTATTGTGCATATTAGAATGATTACATTAATGAACAATATGCATGTGATGGGTAAGTGGCCTATGGCAATGTACAACATTCCATTGCTACTTATCTAGAATGAAACCTCTTTGCTGACATATTGGGAGTAGTGCAAACTCTTAACAATGTTCTGGTAGAGATTGGAAGGCATCTAGAAAGTTACAGGATATGGATGAATGTTGTATTGAAGCATTGGCTAAAATAATTGCATGACTGTATGACATATTTCTTTATGTACAAGAATTTGTTTTGAAAACTATGAGATGTTTCTAATAATGCAATTTAACTTGTCTTGTAGAAAAGATCATATGCCATCACCTACAAAAGAAGAACTACAACATTTGTTCAGCAACAAAATGATCTATTGAAGATATTGAAGTTCCCAGGATATGGGAAGAATGCGATGATCCGTCAATCATGAAGAATGATGTTTGGGATGTAGTCCCAAGACTTAAAGGGAAGTTTGTTATGACTTCCATATGGATCTATCAGATCAAGCATGTTGCAGATGGCAGCATAGAGAAATATAAAAGTGATGAAATGGAAAATACACCAGATGGATGTCAAGACTGCTTTCTTGAATGGTGTAGTTGAAGAGGAAGTATATGTGGAGCATCCACTCGGTTTTGAAATACATGACAGGGAGTCATATGTGTGCAGATTGAAGAAATCCTTGTATGGCTTGAAGCAAGCTCCCAGAACCTGGTATGGTAGGATGGACAGTTTCCTATGAAGCGAATCAAAAGTTTAACCAACAGGGTTATGTTGATTCAGATTGGGCTAGCAATGCTGCAGATAGGAAGAGCACATCTGGGTGCTGCTTCAGTATGGGATCAGGTGTGATCTCTTGGTTTAGCAGGAAGCAATCCTGCGTAGCACTGAGTACAGCTGAGGTAGAGTATGTTGCAGCCTATTCAACTAGTTGTGAGGCAGTATGGCTACGGAAGCTACTGTCTGAGTTATTTGATCTCCCGTTGGATTCTTTTGTGATAACCAGAGTTGTGTGAAGCTGTCCGAGAACCCAGTGTTTCATGACAGGTCGAAACACATAGAGATCAAATATCACTATATCAGGGATATGGTACATAGAGGAGCTGTGAAGCTCATGTACGTTGCGATGAACGAGCAGATTGTAGATGTGCTGACGAAGCCACTAGCCAGGGTGAAGTTCGAGTACTTCAGAGAGAGGCTTGGTGTTCTTCGGATTGATGACTCTTCGAGGAAGAAGTGATGGTCACATTTGCAGAAACCATTCCAAGCATGTTGGAAGGAGGATCCTTCACATGGCTGTGGATGTAAGCGCTAGATGATGAGCATCAGGACGATGCTCCAGTTACTGCTTTGTATATGCATCAGGAGGATGTTGGATATGATCAATTGGATCATTTATATGTATATGTATGTACGCATCATGTTGGATGCTGGATATGATCAGTTGGATCATTTATATGTATATGTATGTACGCATCATGTTGGATGCTGGAAATGATTAGTTGGATCATTTATATGTATATGTATGTACGCATCATGTTGGATGCTGGATATGATCGGTTGGATCATTTGTATGTATTTTGTATATGCATCATGTTGGATGCTTGGACCATGTATCTGTATATGTATCAGGTGGATACATTGTATGATCAGGTAGATCATGTATGTTGATATGTATCATGTATGATCAGGTGGATCATGTATTTGTATTTGTATTTGTATTAGGTGGATACATTGTATGATCAGGTGGATCATGTATGATGATATGTATCAGGTAGATACTTGGTATGCATCAGGTAGATGCATTGTATGATCAGGATGATCATGGATGACGAGCTTCAGGATGTTGCTCCAGATGATATGCAGCATGATGTTGCAATGATGATGATCAGGATGATCATGTGTACATCAGGATGATGTATGGTGAGTATCAGGTTGATACTCTATGGCCGTGGATCAGGTTGTGCAGATGAGCATATAATTTGGCCCTGGGAGATTTGCAGATAGTCTTTCGAGGTTTTGCCTATGGCATGTAATATGGCCATGGGATATCTGGCAAATGCTCTTTCGAGGTTTTGCTCTGGGAGGACATATAATTTGGCCCTGGGATATCTGCAGATAGTCTTTCGAGGTTTTGCCTATGGCATATAATCTAGCCCTGGGATATCTGGCAGATGCTCTTTCGAGGTTTTGTCCTATGGCATATAATATGTCCCTGGGAGATCTGAGCTATGTGCTCGTAACATCATGGGATGCTCTTGCAAGGTTTTGTGGTGAGGTCACATATAATATGGCCCTGGGAGATCCTATAGGTAGATTCGTGTGCTCGTAATAGCCTGGGATGCTCTTTCGAGGTTTTGTGACGCACGTAATAAGTCCTGATGATTCCACAGTATGGCCAGTGATGATGAAGACCTACAAGTGGTGGGCCTACATCCAGTATGAAAAAGGACTGGCTTTGTAGAACTTCCTATGACGAGTAGAGTCAAAGATTGGTTGAGATAGCAGCAGCAGTGACGATGATGATGACGATGCATCGATGATGATGATCCTAAGAAGAAGACTTGTCTAACAGATCTGTGTCAAGAAATACCTTCCTAGTTAAGAGGGAGTGTTGATGTATATGTAACTTCGGAATGTATTTCATCTATGTATTTCATATATATTTATTGTACCCTTATTAGAGATGTGTTATTCCTCTATAAGGAAGTGTCATCATGTGGATTGACAAGTGTCGCAAGTGTGTGTACTTTCCGATGGGTTATTAGACCACCATGTGTGGGGTCGACCCTGAAATATATATTATATTGTGGATGTATCTAGATAGACAAGTCGGCCCCATAGTGTAACTGGGAAAACAGGTTAAGTATAAATAGAGATTGGGAGATCTCTATTTGGATCATTCGGAAAGTCATACTTCTCTCACTCAGAAAGTGGCGCACTAGTGAGGAGGAGGATCATCTACTACTAGGAGACTATCTCAGTGTATTTTGGTTGTACTTTGGTTGAGCCATTGCTCTCTCTCTATCTCTGAGGAAGTTGTGGGGTTTTTCACCTTAGGGTTTTCCCCTCGGAAACTCTGTGTCTCTTGTCTCTCATGCTTTTGATTCTTGTGATGCTTGTCATGCTTCTTGTGATTGTTATGCATTGATATACTGTATATGTTATTCTCTCAGTAAAGATCCTGGAGCATTGTGAATTAATGCTCAAAATTTAACACACTTTGTACTGTCGCCAACAAACTATCAACCCAAACTCCCTTATACACCGGCCCGGGAAGGTGTAACCCTTCCTAGCAACACTTGTGGAGCAAGTGCAGTCTCACCCGAGGTGAACCAGGGGGCTACTGGAACCAAGTTTCCGCAGTGATGTAGAGAATATGCACACATTACCTTCGCACTAACCAGAGATTATAACATTCATAACATACCATTAACTTATTATTTGCATCTTAAGTCATTTGCAGTTGCTAACAAACATACCCAGCATACTTATTCAGATTACAACATACTCACATTAATGAACATAAAACATTCACATAACCCATTATTCATCATCACATCATTGCATAAAGGCAAAATTCATTTCCTAACCGAATATCTCCATTCATTCATCAAACCTGCGGAATTAACCTCGTAGAAGCCATCAATACATCATGTTACAGATACAAAACCAAACCCAAAAGATAGGATCAATCTCCAAAACTTTGATGCGCTTAGGCTTACAATCCTACTCTATTTATATGCTTTTATCTTATTACAAAATGGTCCACATAACCGACTCAACTAATCTAACAATTCTTGCGCTCCCATGAATACCGCGAAAGGTCCTTCTTCCGCGGAATGACCCTTTCGCACCTGTCAACTTCCTCACTTCCTGCGGATCTATCTCGTGCCAACACAATGGTTAGATTTCTTTAGTTCTTACAAGAGTTTCAGTGGTTTTGAATAGAGGTTCCTTCTGCGTCTTGGGAAACTTCCTTAATAGTTTCGGTGCTTGTAATGTAGGGTTTAAAGATTCGAACCAGAGTTCCTTCTTGTTTACTCATGTTGCGACTAGGCCAAGATTTCTTGGCACTCAGGTAACCGTAATCTCCAGCTAGCTTTATGATTTTAAAAGATATAAACTATGTTAAGTTTTAACCTAACTACCTTTGTTTTTGTGTAGGTTAGGAAAGCATTATCAACGAGCAATGGTTGCTCGGACCCTGCAATGGTTTAGGGTACTAGCACAGTTTCGAACTTGCTTATGTCGAGACTAGGTAATGTTCTTTTAACATTTTAACCCATACCCTTATGTTATTTCTTACTGGTTTCCTTCATTTGTTTGACTCTTTGTTTTTGTTGTGTGTGCATATACCAAAATTATCAAATCGATGATGGGTGTGGACTCAGGTAAGCTTACCCTCGTCTGTGTACAAGTTTTAAGTGGCCTTTGGCTGTGCTCTGCGTTTTAGTTGGAAAATAGTAGCAGAAGCTTTGAGCAATGCTTTCACATTTTACCAAGCGAATGTTTGAACTTGCAGGTGATTAGGGTTAGCCTTATGACCTACCCATTTACCTTGTTGTTTCTATGTTTAGCGTTATGTTATGTAAAGGGCTCTTAACTATGAATATTCTTTGATTCTGAGCTTAAGCCTTTTGGCTCTGTATTTAACGTTTCATACAAGCAATTTATTTGAATTTAAGAGAATGTCTGGTCTCAATGGAGACGCTTATTTGCTTCTATGTAGTTTAAATGAGAGTTCTCTTATAAAGCTTGCATCCTTGGATGTGAATCAATTTTTGCTTTATTAAAACTGTGTTTATTGTTCGTATTTGACGAAGCATTTCGGCTCTATATACGTGATGTCTCCATTATTATTATTTTGTCTTTGTATAATATTACAATAGGGTTCTGTTGTATAGAAACAATGATGTTACTTTCGTATGAAATCAATGATTTGTTTCTTGGCATCTCTGCTCTGCAATAATGTTAGTTTGTTATACTTTTGAAACTTAGTGAATGCCAAAGTCTAAGTATTGTTTTGTGTTTGGTCAAGCGTTGTGGCGATGCTTCGCATTTCCCTCGCATTAATGAATTTAAGGATGGGAAGGGTAGTCAGCCGACTCCCTTGTATTCTTTGACCTTTGTCAAGAATACAATGATAGCCTTTCGGCTCTGTAATAAAGACCTCTCTACTTTATTTTGAAATATTTAATGGTTTACTTAGTCAATAATTTGATAAGGTTTTGATTCTCTGTTCTTGTATGATGCACATTGGAAAAATATTTGGAGTTATTCTGTTCTATGAATTTATATTGAATAATCAGTTTTTATCTATGTATTGTTGAAATGTATAATTATGTTTAAAAAGCATTTGACCTACTTTGCTTAACGAACTATATTTTGTATGTTACTACTCATATACTACATATTTATAACATGCCATTTGGCTCTGTAATCATTATGAAATAATACTTATACTTGATTAACTCGGAAATATAATATTTATTCTATATAAATCCCTAGGTTTACATGACGGTTTATAAACTGAAATAATCAAAGAAACGGAGATAGAATAATGCAGTTATCATTGACATGGTAAATGTAGTGTAACATAGTAGAAAACATAATAGTTGTATTTAAATAGAACATTAATTCAATAGAAGTTTAAACATACATTTTGTCATTCTGTAATACTATTAAACGGAAATAAAATACTGAATACTTTTTCACAGATAATAGAACCTAATAATAAGAGCATACCGAATCCAATCTGAAGTTCGATGTTCCTCCCAACCAATCTTCCAGAACAACCAAGCTTACTTGCTCTGAAACCCCCAAGCATGTTCGTTGGACCACAAGGACAAAGACTATTGAACCAGTTCCGAACTATCACTCAGTTCCACTCCTTTACTCAACAAATATATTTTTCTTCTTCCATCCAAGCCTCCTGCTTTTCTGATGGGAATGTGTATTCAACTTTGCCTAGGACTTAGGTCTATTAGAAGCCTCCTGCTCTAGAACCTCCATCTAGAGTTCTGACCTGAAAAATAGGGATGATGCCTCCTGCACCTGTTGAGGTATTAAATATATGTTTTCACCAATATGGGATTTTTGTCCAACACTTACCATTTCTCCTTGTGGGCCAGCAAATACTCTTTCAACAGCTACTTCAGATTGGATTCTCCTATTTTTATTTATTAAATAATAATAATAACTCAAAATCCTCAGACAAGTGTCTTTGACCACACTTGGTCAAATAATTGTTCAACAATAATTAAAACAATATTATAAGGTATTAAACTTTAATTAAGGTTCTAGGGGTATTACACCATGCTACTGAACGAGACCCGACTCACAAAGAAAAAAACCAACAACCTCAAATCCGTCTTGAAATCCTAGGTGATTCCCCTCATCAATCCCTAGAATGGGAGCTTCCGTATGAGCAGTTTGGTGCTCTTCTAGTACTTTTGGATCTCACGAAGAGCAACAATGTCAAGTCTGAAACTGTCTCACTACCTCCCTCCCCCCCCCCTCCATTGTTGTTGCTAACTTTCAAGTTGTTTTCTTTGCCAACAACTTCCTCTACTATGATACTAGTTGTTAGGAATGCCCAACTAATAACAACAACAATGTGGGAGCAATGAGTGAAGTATTGACATATCCTTGTGTGTTACTCGGAAACAGAGAAGACGATACGGCTAGATTTGTAACAACAAACACGGATTGAAAGACACAAAACAAATGCAGACAACTACTAAGGGAGACAATACTCACACAAAACTATTCTACATCATACAGACATACAACAAACTAGCCAAATGCTAGAGCACACAAAATTTAAATAGGAGGCATGTGGAACAAGGAAAACACTATGTTTCCATATATTCACTCGAGTGTAGCATTAAAGGATTACCAAAAACAAAATTATGATAGTTTTACAAAGAATATTGTATGATGCTCCATATTAAGGCATCAAGAGCCTTCCTTTCTACACCGAACACATTAAATTCATTATTTACAATGTTGCCTAGTCACTAAGTCATATGTTTCATCTCCCAAGTTTCTTCTTCATTAAATGCAAACTGAGCAATGGTTAGAATTATGTATCATTTCCAACCAGCTCACTGAGCTCGGCAATGAACAATCCTTACCAACCATGCTTAAATTTTACTTCAAAAAAATAAAAACTACCAAAACATATTGAACAACATAGTTTCCATGAAGATCTTGCAAATGTTTTCCAAATTACATACTATTTAGTAACTCAACATGGTGGTATTCTTTACAAAGCTTCAAACATTTCTCCACCATGTTACTTGTGAGTGTTTACAGTGAAAGAAAGACATAATTTCCTTTACGCTGAGTAAAAAATTTCGAGTTGTTTATGGAATGTCAACGTCCAAAATAAAGTTGATTCTTAGTAAATAGTGAAATATGTTGGCAAAAGTGTTGAACTATGGGTTTAAATTTGTTTTTGAAAGGTTTCTTTGTGTCATGTTTTAAAAATCCCGCAGAAGATTTGAAAATCGGTTCCACGTTGCTTTAGGAAGTTTTACTTTAAAGCATGTGACGTGGGTTTGAAGAAGAGCCTTTCAAGTTTCGGAGAATGCCGCAATAAAAGAATTACTTAGCGAGACCTCAATTTAAGAACTCGTTGCCACATGAGTTTGCCTGGTTTGTAAGGCATGTTGTTACTTTTATTTTACGAATCTCTATTTAGCTGCGTTGTTATTTTTATTTTATGAAACTCTAAAATGTTGGTATCAAAACCATGAGTTTGAAAATATTATTTTAAGTTAAAAATTAGTATAGATAATAGATGATTTTGAATTTTTGCAATTATTGCAGGTATATATTCGTGGGTTAGAATATAATTTTTATTATTTAAATTTTATTTTTTATTTAAAAATGGATTTAGTGTTCTTTAATACTTTACATTAAATTGTATAATTTAAATAATTTATATAAATATACAACTTCAACAACAGCCAACAAAATTGTAAGAAATAAATAAACAAAAAATAGTGAAAATAAAATTAAAAACAAAACACTTGTAAGTTTGATAGTTGCAAACATTTAGATTTGCAAGAATGTTTTTTATTCTTAATAAACATACTTTCAATTCAAAATAGTTTTCCTTTATTGTATGTTATTTATTTATTATATATTATAATTGAAAAGTGATTTTCCCTTTTAATTTTAAAAGCTTTATGACTCGTTGAATTTATAAATGAGATTAATTATCAAAATGAATTTTAGTATATAAAATTAGGATATTTAAATTAGATGTCAAAAATTGATTAAAAACAAAAAAATATTACTAAAATTAATTTTATAAAAACCAATAAGATTGAAAACGATAAAAAGTATTTTTTTCTATTATATTTATTTTAACATTGCTCATAAAAACTTATTAACTACCTATAAAACACACTTCAGAAAAAAACAAAAAACTCTCAAAATTAAAAATAAAATTTATAAATGAATGATGTAAAATATGTTTTAGTGTAAGTATGCACTAAACCACATCTTAAGCCTTCCAAAAAATCCCTTCCTATCAAAATTTCTTTAAAAAGATTGATATAAAAATTTATTACAAATCTATCAAAAGAAAGGTAATATAAAAAATTATTACAATTCTATAGTAGATTTGTATTGAAAGGTTTAGTAGCCTTGTATTATAAGGCAAACCTTTTAGTTTCCACATTTATCAAAATAAATTGAAAATAAAATTAAGCATTATTAATAATTAATTTGATTAATATTATTTAACAAATAATTAAAATTTATCAAAAAATTTAAACATTTTCTTAAAAATGTCAATCTCGGTTATATTGATTCTTTTAAAACCAACGCAAATTAAAAACCTGTCAAAATAAATTGAAAATGAAATTAAGCCATAGCGCAGTTGCATACAATTTCCCATTACAAAAAATACTTTTAATATTTATCATAAATAAAAGTTCTAGAAGGTGGGCTCACCATTAACTATGTATACAGAAAATACTTTTAATATTTATCATAAATAAAAGTTCTAGAAGGTGGGCTCACCATTAACTATGTAGAGCAACTTTGATGATTTGAAAACTAAATCTTAGGCCTTAGAAATCTTCTAAAGATACCATAAAAATAAAAATACATCTTATGGTAAATAAAATGAATAGTGGATAGACTTGGAATCTCAGTTTGTGGGAAGGAATTCAGTGTCAGACTCTAGCATATCCATTGTCTGAGGCAGAAGAGCGATTTCCACATCCACGCTGCCTCCGCCCTCCTGGCCAGGATACAGATAAACCATACCATCAAATTTGTTATTGCATCCGCTCCTTACTCTTACAGGCCTTCCCCATCCAAAATCATTCTCATACACTTCAAATCTCGGCGAACTTCCAACTGTAACACAATTCATTCCTGCATCGCTGAATCCATAAAGCTTCGGATTCTGCTCCCATTCTTCATTCTTCTGTTTGATGGCCTTGGCTCCATGAGAGTCGATCACCTGCTGCAGCATATTCGCTGCAAATGACAAGTCATTTGACAGGAGAAGACCCACTGCAGTGGCACCATAGATTCCCTGAATAGCATTACCAAAGTAGTTTCTGGGTAATGGGGGATCAACCCTTGTTCTGCAATCTATGAAGAGTGTGAATACAGTTATGTCTTCAGGAGCCAATTTCCTGGCCCTTGAAACCGCCTGCCAGAGATGGGCTCCAAGAGACTGGAAGGAAGAAAATGGTTTACCTTCTCTGTTCTTGTTAGCCCTAGCCTTTATCTCCTCCATCATCCCTTTGCTGAAATGAAAAGTCTTGCCCTTGAGATGAGTTTTTTCGGTTTTGGTACCGTTTGCATAGGAGCTCCGCGTTGGAGGATTTATATTCAGCTTGACTTTGGTATTTCTAGCTATAGCTCTGTCATGTGAAGGAGTAAGGCATATGACACTGGATCCCCTGCAGAGCTCAGCCCAAGATCTCATGAAATGCCAAGTTGAGTATCCATCCACTATCAAATGATTAAGTGCAATTCCTACTGCAACTCCATCTCTGAGTTTTGTAACCTGTTTATTAATCATGCCAAATATTAGTGACATTATCATAATAAAACATAACTCATATAGTTAGCCTTTATGTACTAAGCACCACACTCCTGGGGTATAATAGTTTTGTGAATTTGTAACCTGTTTATTAATTATGCCAAATCTTAGTGGCATTATCATATAAAAACATAATGAATCTATATCTTAGTGACATTATCATATAAAAATATAACTCATAGATTCATGTTAGCCTTTTATATATTAAGCACCACACTCCTAGGATATAATCCACATTATGTATAAACAGTATAAACATGGATTTATTAAACCCCAAGAAAGATAAATTATAAAATGCACATTTCTTCATGATTCAAATCAATTCATGATTCAAATCAATGCATATACACATACAAAGACAGGCATGACCTGGTCTGTAAAGCACTCTGCTTCTCTTATGAATAAAATTCCACATTATGTATAAACAGTATAAACATGGATTTATTAAACCCCAAGAAAGATAAATTATAAAATACACATTTCTTCATGATTCAAATCAATGCATATACACATACAAAGACAGGCATGACCTGGCCTGTAAAGCACTCTGCTTCTCTCATGAATAAAATTCCACATTATGTATAAACATGGATTTATTAAACACCAAGAAAGATAAATTATAAAATACACATTTCTTCATGATTCAAATCAATGCATATACACATACAAAGACAGGCATGACCTGGCCTGTAAAGCACTCTGCTTCTCTCATGAATAAAATTCCACAGAAAAAAAAACAAGATCTTTGCCAATTAACCTCACCACAACTTAAAAAAACAAGATCCTTGCCCATTAACCTCACCAATGTTGACAAGATCTTAAAAAAATATTATTTTCTATAACCATTGGCTTATTGAAACTTTCCTTTCTTATATTGAATGTCTAAACCCAACCCCTGCATAGGAGTTATGATTATGCAAGTTATCAAGCAAACACAACCATTAGGTAAGTTAATCTCAGAAGTGTATAGGAGTTATGATTATGCAAGTATCAAGCAAACACAACCATTAGGTAGGTTAATCTCAAAACAGTTTTGAAGGCAGCAAGTACTCAGGGCAACCATGTGCACAGAGAGAAGTTGGATATAAGTTGGCTTGTTTATTGTTTAAAACAGTGCATTGGATGCATTGAACACTGATATTGACCATCTATTTCTGTAACATGGTTTAATTTGCAACTAGAAGTTTAGAGGGTTAGGATGCTTATCTCAAGCTTCATAACCTCTAAGGGAATATGGCGGATGCATAAATACAGCCAAAGGGATTTAACATAACCTCTAAGGGCATATGGCGGATGCATAAATATAGCCAAAGGGATTTAAAAATACATCTAGGTTAGGATGCTTATCTCAAATTTTACCACCTCTGAGTTATGATAATTTTTATGCATCATGTGGATGTATATATACAATAAAAAATATCAAAAAATCATTTTCTCCTAGACTGTAAAGCACTTCCCTTCGCTCAATGTAACTTTAAAAACTGATTACATAAAAACACCTATTTTATCTGAATAGAATTATCTTATGCACCTAGAGACGAAGGGATATCACGAGGATGCTAACCTCAAATATTTACCAGCATAAAAATTAGTTCCGAGGATAAAAACATTGAAAATAGTCCCTGATCTAAGACAGAGTCTGGACATAGATCATCTGTCATAATAATGATATCACATGACGATATATCTGAAATGGTACTAAAGCCAAAACAGCACAGCTACATGATCAGAACGTCCCCTTAATCTTATAAGGGAGTCAATGATGTAAATAAAAATATAATCTATAACAGATTATTGAAACTTCCCAGTTAGAATGAATGCTAAAACTCGATTTAATTCTGCAGGTCAAACAAAAACAACAATTAGGTTGGGTTAACCTCAAAAAAACTTCCAACAAATACTCTGGACACCAATTTTGTTTATGGAGAAATTTGGTAGTGTTTCATCCAATATATTCATCCTAATAACAAAGCATTGGAATTAGAGAATGCATCAAATGCATTGAATACTTGTTATGTTAATCTCAAATATTATGGGCAACATTTTGCAGAGAGAGATGTGAGATGCAAGGTGGCCTGTTTATTCTTTGAATTTATGTAATGATAATCATATCACATGAAATTATAAATAAAGCAAAAAACAGTAAAGCTGCATGATTAGAAGAATTCTTCCTCTACAAGTAAAAATTATGCACTTTTATTAGAAGACTTTTCTAATATCATTAATATCAATAAATTAAAATTATGTATTCTTAAAAATCTTGATTAAAACATTGAAATGATAGATTTCTTACCCCAAACTTTGTAAAAATGCAAAGCTCCAGACAACAAAGCAGTCACTTGACCAAGATTTTTAAAGGGTACATAATGTTGACCACACAATTACCTCATACTGAAAGTATTTATGTAAGTAAATCTAATGACGCATGCTACAGAGCAACCAGTCTACAAATCAACCCCTAGACCTAGATCTAGACCTGGGCCTAGGATCAACCCTTAAACTTCCTGCAAAAACCTCAAAGCAAAACCCACCTAGTATGAAAAAACTTTATTCAAATGTTGTAACTCTAAAAACTAAAAACTTGATAATGATGATAAACAAATATGAGAGGCAATGCATCTCACCTGAACCCCAACCATGGGAAGAAAAAACCCTTCTGAATTTAAGGTACCAATGTAAGGAACAAGATCCTGAATTACGATGGAAGAAGAGTCACAATCGGTCAGATCGCCAAGCCCAACAACATCTGAAGACGCTTCTATGAAGTCCACTCCAGCATCGTTGCAATCCACCTTCAGAATACCATCCTCGTCCAAACACAGCCTCCCTGCAAGAGGGTAGAAGTGAACCAAAGCCTCCGACAGGCTTTTCTTCAAGGACTCCACCACGGAGGAGAATCCCCGGCTTGGGGAAGGGTACAAGATAAGCTTCTGATTGTAGTCAAAAGTAACATAAGGAAGATCAAAAGTTATCAAGTCACAGTACTTCTGATCAGATGGCCGAGCAGGATATACACGGGATTTCTGCTGCACGGCTATCATGTTTGCATTACTGGCTTTCTCATGACCACATACACCATTAGGTCTACTGTGTTGAAAGTAATCCTGAGCCATGGAAATTACGGAGAATTCTTACGACTCGAATTTAATTTCAGCGAGTTCTGTGCATTAAGGCGCTCGTATCATCAGTATTTGTAAAACATCAACGACAGTTAACAATCTCTTTCCGCCACTGCCCGATGCTTGACCACACAACTGTTATTACTTTAATGCTCAACTACACAACAGCTATTTATGCTACAATGTCATCGCAACCAGTGAAATTCGTAAACCCAACCTGACAAAAACTGTGCCAGCAAGGAATTGAAAATGCCATATTGGCTACACAGAGCAAAGTCATGCAGGTATCAATTCCCATTGTCAAGTACACCATCATTACGCTTACACATCAAAAGTTAATGAGGCTCATAAAGGCTGCAACAACCATCAAACTCGAGCTGTGCAACAACCGTCAAACTGGAGACTCGGAGAGGAGCCCAGAGCCAGATCGGTTTGTCTCACGGTTTCGTCTCCTGCCAAGCTGCCATAACTCCATTGCATAGAAATTTGTCTTCTTTACACCAGAATCGATAGATCTGCAGGACACTTTCATGTGTTCTCATTGAATACCGAGAATAGAAGTCACGACTCACGAGTCCTCTTCTTCATGCATCCGTGAATTTCCAACCACCAACGCAAGCTGTCATGTATTCTTGGTATATTTTTCAATGGCTCTTTATGGCGAGCATTAATGTCTGAGTCTAAGGCACTTCTATACTGGTCGGCACTCGCCAGTCGCCATAGGCATTTTTACATTCAGTTTCAAACTTTAGAAGAAGAAGAAATTACTGTACTTGAAGGCCACATTTTAAAACGAAATGTTTTTCTGTTTGGTGCAAAAAATATATTCTTTTTTCTCAAACTGGCCTCTTTATTTTTCAGCCTGGCCTCTTTATTTTTCAGAACTGAGTTTGGAGTTGGTCCGTATCCGCATAGATATTTTTAAGGATTTTTAGACATATCTTTAAGTATTAATAGAATAATTTTGTTTAATTAATTATAATATTAGTAACAATCACAACAACCACATTAATAATATTAATGATAATATTAATGTGTATGTATATGTTGATAAGTGTAAATGAGGCACATACTATAAAAAAAAATAATTAATATGAAAACTATGTATTCATGTACCTCTATCAACATATGCAAACACATTAATATTATTAATGTGGTTGTTGCTAATAATAGGTGGACACATACACATATCTCCAAAATATTAATAAAATAATATTGTTTAATAATTTTAATGAAATACATTTAATTAAAAATAATATGATTTAATAAAATGAAATTATTTAATTAATTAATAATATAATAATTAATTAAAAATAATGTCATTCAAATTAATTATTTATAATATTATTAATTATATTATATTACAGTATCACTTGAAAAAATATGGTATTTAATTAAAATATTATAATCAAAATAATAATAATATATTTTAATTAATTATGTATAATATTATTAATTATATTATATTATAATATTACATGGAATATGGTATTTAATTAAAATATTATAATCAAAATAATAATAATATATTATTATTTAATTGAATATAATATTATTTAAATATATAAAATATAATAATCAAATTTATTTAAATATTTTAAAGTAATATAATAATTAATTAAAAATAGTTTTAAAAAATTATAAGATTATATAGAATTATATTATGTTAGGAACCCATGTCAATTCTTCTATTTACTTTGTTAGTATATTGTTGTTGGACGCATATGGTTTGTAAGTTGTCTTGTAGTATTTGTTGATCCATAGTTTGTATTATTGTTGTTGGACTCATATGCTTTGTAAGTCGTCCAGTAGTAATTGTTGATCCGTATTTTGTATTGGCCCATGGTTTGTATTGACACATGGTATTGACCCATGGTATTGGCGCCTAGACTTAGTATATAAGTTTGTGTTGAGACCAATGAAGGTGCCGTGAAGTTATTTGTATTGAGCTTGCTCAAAGGAAGTTGCCCCCTCAAAGTGGCCTGTGATCAATATAAAAGTGATTCTGAGTTCTGTTATTTCTGTTATCTCATGTGTTTTCATTAATTAATTATTGCAGGTTCTTCACATATTATAATTTAGTTAAGATTCAAAAGGTACTAAGGCATGTCGAAAGGAAAAAAATGGAAAGTAAAGTAGATGCCATGAAGCTAAAAAGAGAGTATTGAAATAAATTTTCTAACGTCAACAAATCCCAACATGATCACCGTTTAATCGTGAAGTAATATGTGGGCTTCTCTATTACTACCCCAAGAATCAGTAAGTATTGTATGCTCCCACATGTCTCTTGGTGATAAAAGAAGTAAGTATTGTATGCTCACACATGTCTCTTGGTGATAAAAGATTGTTTCAAAGAAAGCAATGTTCATGGCCTATCAAATTGAGTGAACAATTATTTAAATTTTAATTTTACGTGTTTAGTTTGACACTTATTTTAGAACTTTTCTAAATATAGAAATGCACTTGAGAGAGGAGTTATTCCAAGATTAGATTAGGTGTTGCCATGAAGGAGTTGCACTTTTAGAAATGACACTATTTCCAAGGCATAGGGGTGATAACATGTTAAAGTTAGACCTACATCCAAGTTGATGAGGTGATGGAAGAAAATAGTAGTCTACAATGTAAAGAGTGGTGATCAAAGATTATGCCTTGAAACTTTATCAAATCAAGATAAAAGGATAGTTTCCCCAATCTTGAAAGTGGTAAATTCGAGCTATGTTTCCCCAACTAGAAGAATATTGTTGGGGGGCAGTTCCTAAGCAAGGATATTTGGCCCTAGAAGGGATCAAAAATTGATTAAGTTCATGATTAAAAAAAATTCTTAGTATGGACACACCCTTTTGTTCAATGTATCGGAGTTGTAACCTTTATGTTGAATTCATTGTGGGATGTGCGGAAATGAATTTCAAAATGGATTAGAGTGACAATTTAGCATTGTGTTGAACATGTGCTAATATTCAATCTTGCAGTTCTTGCATCGTGACATGATTGTGTAGTTCCAAAGTTTGGTCATTCTTATAAATTGTTGTGGTATCTTGGCATGTGCACCCTCATTGTAGACACACAACCCAATGTAACATAAGGCCACATGCATAGATGGACAAATCAACTAGTAGTTGCATTTAAAAGACCAATAGTTACAATAAATTAACTTCATCTCTTTATTTCATCTTCTTCATTTTTATACACTATAACTTGGAATATGAACATATAAAAAATTTGTTTCATATTCCCTTTGAAGATTCTTTTTACACCACCCTAATCTTGTGATTGAGTTAGTGGTTAGTAGTAGCTTGTAAATCTGATTTTAAACCCACATTTTCATATCTTTTTATGTAGATACATCATTAATGAGAATTGGGAATTGAGTTGTTCCCATATTATCATGCCAATATGTAAATGATTTATGAATTAAATTCTATTTGTATGTGATTCATTTAAGTAGTTATCACATTATAGAATATCAATTATGTATGTAAGTTGAACTCATTGCAACAACTGGTGTGCTAATGCTAATTCCACGATTGCATATATGGATTAGTTGTAGAAAGCATATCCTTACATCCATGAACATCTCTAGAAATTCAAATCACAATTTTATCTTTAAAATGGTTATGTGATCTATTGTAATGACCCTTCCCACCATGGTACGGCCAAAAGAATTTAGTGATCGTCATGCTTGACTGCCAAGTTAGATGTTAAAACGTATTTTTGACCGGTTATTAATTTTCGAAAACATTATTGTAGGGATATTAACCTGTATAAAATATTTGCAATTTTTTAATATTAATTTTAATTAATTTTCTTAATTATTTGTTCTTCTCTAAATTCTTAACCTCTCTTATTTATCGATTATGTTTGGATTTATGGATTCTATTTCAATTTAAATAAAGTTTTGAATTTCTTTTGGATGACAGTTTAAATAATGGAAACCAAAAAATTCAGGCCATCAATTCAACATAGTGATTATTTACCGGAGAAAAACTCTTTGAATGTAGAAAAACTCCAGGAGATACAATAATGAAGAGAAACTAATTTAAATATGGTTCTTGGGCTCTGATATTGGCAAGAAGAATTACATGTCATGTCTCCTCATACGGTTGTCTTTTCCAAAAATTGTTCTTTCCAACTGCTTTTGGTGAAACTACTGCTAACAAAGCATGAATTCCAACATGGATTTCGTTTTATACGATTTAATAATTATTTTATTTCGTTTTTCAGCTTGAGTGAGGAACCATATTTTTCTTGGAAGTGCATTTTAGCTATTTTGTATAGATATGAAAATGGAGTTGTGTTGATTTTCCAAGTAATGTTTGTAAATTACCTTACTTTACTTTGCATAGTATACATGGTTATACAAATATTCCTTAATTTTTAAGTTTGAAAACAATAATGTTTAATAAAACATTATCAATAGGATTATTATAAAAAGAGTATTATTGAAGGTCATGTATTTCAATAAAACGTTTTGTGACGTGAAGGAAAAAATCCACAATGTCAAATGTTTTTAGTAAGACGAGTAAAATCGTCACCAAATTCCAACATTGCTTCCCACTTTTTCATTAATTGAATTCAACCACCCACATTCATTAGTGTCAACATGGCCCCATCTTGAAAGAGTTTGCTAAACCTTTTCTAAGAAATTAAAAAAAAATCAATTTCACATCTTAATCTTTGTTTTGTTTAACTCAAATTTTAGGCAACATCAACTCAATTTTTGTTTCTAATTTCATTATAAATGAAAAAGTATGGTTAATTCAATCCGAGCATAGCCATGAGTATCCAATGCACATTCTCATAAATGCCAAAAAGTTCCCATCAGCCACATCAATCTCCTCCTACCAGACCTACACTTATGCCCCCAAAACCATGACACACAACTCCCATCGTTGGGTCCAAGGGAGATCTCCCTTGGCAAGCGCCTATCGCCAATTGCATACAAGGTTAAGGGGCACTCCCTTACCCCCCGCAAAACCTATACAATATTTGTTGTATTGAATTCTAGTTTCATGCACCAAGTTCTAACATGTGCACACACACCTTTGAATCTTGTGCATACACGAATCAGTAGCCTGCATGTGCACACTTTAGTGGTTTGTACACACTCCATTATTTTCTCGCATAGTTGGTATCCCAGTTGGTATCCCACAAACACATCAAGAATGCCAACAGTTTCCAACATCATTACACATATGTGCCAACAACAACATATGCTATGGTAGGAGATGAACAATCATTGGCAATTACATAACCAAAATGCCTCCAACCACCAAAGCTTGATATTCTCACTAGAATGTGCTCTTATTAAACAATGTATTATACGGAGCATGGCATAGAGCGGTTAGTCATCCTCTTTCACACTCTTGATCACAATGAAAATTATTTTAAAAATCACTTGAATGATACAAGCATTCTTACATTTTAACATGCTTTTTATACATTTTATTTATTAATTTCCTTAAGTATTAATACCTCTCAAATAATTTCAGACCAATTATACAATCATTTGGGGTCATTTGGAGATCAAGAGACCAATACTAGTCAAAGAGGAATTGCTAGTCAAACTCCCTACTTTGGACAGAATTAAAAGAGGATTTGTAGAAGTAATATAAAGGTAATATATCATCCCTGAACATCATATTCAAGTCATAATATCAGTCATATACCTTCTCAGAATATTTGGGAGCATTTGGAGCAACTTGGAGACCTAGACATCAAAACTAGTCAAAGGTCGAATTTGGGGAAAAAGTGAAAAATTGGTCATTTTAATAAAATTCTTAAAGAGGGACATTACAGTGGTATCAGAGCATGTTCCTTGCACCTGTGAGTTAATATCATACATTGAAGAATAATTTGCAGCCATGTCTTACTATTATGATGAATCCTATGAGTACAATTCTTATGAGGAATTTGCAGATGCTTATGAACAATATGAAGCAGAATGTGAATGGGTTGAGGAATAGGTATGGGTTGAGGAATAGGTGCCATCATGCAACACTTTTTACAATTTCAGGAGGAATGAAGATTATTATTATGACCATATGTATGATAAATATGAGTATGACACACCATAAAATGATGATTATATGAATGAGTGGCAAAGATTGAGAGCAACATATAAAACCTTGCCCCAACAATATCAAAGATATCAAGCATATCTTGCTTTGAAGGAAGATCCACAAAATTCCATGTCTTTTGAAGACTATGCTAATATTTTGTTTGAAAATAGACCCAAAAATGAAGATGTGGAGTTAGTGAAGAACGGTTTATGCCCTTCTTGTAAAAGACCTTGGAGTGAGTATCATATTTGTGTGAGTGAAAAGATCAATGAAATATGTGAAGCTTCAGCGAAGGCATGTATGTCCTACTTGAGGAGAGTTTTTGGATTTTCTTGAAAATCAGATTCCAAAGATATTAAACTTAAGGAAAACAAGGGGAAAAATTCATCAGCTTGCTTGAAGGAGCAAAAGGAAGAGACATCACAAGAGCATGAAGAAGATCCTATTGAAAATATTGAAGATCAATTCGAGACACATTCTACCTTGGACATGAATCAAGGAGCATCTACTGATGGATGCTTGAAATATGAAGGAGTGGCTACTAATGGGTGCTCACACCTCTATGTTGGTGACATAGATATCACTTTTGACAGTATTACTGTAAGACAAAATTCCCTTAAGCATGAAAATGAAGACCTTGCAGCAGTTGAAGAAGAAACAAGATCAACTTCCCCATCACCACTTGAGCTTCATGAAGTTGGTCCAAGTAAGAAGGAAGAAGATGAGGAGGTTCATTTGAAAGAGCCTCATTTTCTTGAAGGCTCCTTAAAGATGAATGAAAAGAATATCCAAGAGTCCCTTAGCATTCTCCTTGACACTCAAGCATTGGTGTCAAATTCTTGTTGGAGAGCTACTTCATTGGAGGAAACATCCTTCCTTGAAGAGATGGAGAAGATTCAAAGAGCAATGTGCCACATAAAAGGTAATTTCATGTCTTTGTTTTTTTATAGAAACCATTTGTTTGAGCTTAATGAATCGTTACATGATGCATACTTGAAGAATAATGAGGATAATCATAAGCTCACAATTCAAAATGAGCAACTTCTTGAAAAGTTGCAAGATACTTGTTTTTCCTCCTTTGTTTCAGATTGTCAAATGGTAGATTGTTTGGAGGATTCTCATGAAATGGTGGATCATGAGAAATGTGGAAATTTGAATGTGCTTGATGTGTTTGAAGATGAACTTGAAGATATCCAAACACTTGATGCGGTGGAAGAGGAACTTGAATTGTCTCTTGATGAAGGTTATGCAATTTTTAAAGAAGAGAATGATTCCTCTACATTGGAACCAATCTATGACAAAGGTTTCACACTTTTGAAGGAGCTCCATGATACTACCCATATGGATCCTTCCCATGATGAAAATTCTACACTTTTTGATCATTTGGGTGAGTTAGTTCATTCTCCTACATCCTACAATTCCATGTTTTGTAGCATTAGTCTCAATGAAGTATGGGTGAAAGGGTTCTTTTTTATGGTGCCACACATGAGTAGTATGGAACTCCTAGATTTACCTTTTATGATGACATGGTTGGAGCACATTCTTATTCACATTTTCAATAGCATCATTTGTCACTTTATGATGTTGCACATCTACATGTATGCACCTATGATATGCATTTGAGTCACTTGAAGACTCATGGTTTTTCTTGCTCAACACTTGGTTCATTTGAGGTTGAAGGAACTTCATCCAACACTTGGGTGAATAGATTTATGATTGGAGAACATTTTGTTGGTAGCCACATACTTTGTTATATCTTTATGATTCTCACATTCATGGATGTATGGGTGATACTTCTTTGATTCATTTGAAGTTTCCTTGTTTTTCCTGCTCATTATTTGGTTCGGATTTTAGTGGAGATTTTTCATTCACTTCTTGGATGAAAGAATACATGGATGAATATTTTGATTCATATCACATCCTTTTGGAGCAACATTATAGGACATGGGATCCTCACCTATGTCATTGGACCAGATTTACTTGGTTACTTGCTGATTGTATGCACTTGAAAAATGGTGGTCTACTTGCTTGGAGTTATAAGCACTTTCATGACTCTTTGATGAAGCATATTCTTGATGTACATTTTCATTATGTTGTTATGTACTTTGATGATATATATTTTGTACTCATAATGTTTGGAAGAATGCATACAAGAAAATAGGATCCAGGAATACTCTTATCTGATGGTATGGGTTGGAGAGCACTCTTAATTGTTGGGGTGAAATACAAGCAATGGGACCCTGGAATAATTTGTGTTTCATTGATTTCAATTTTTTTTAGGAAACAAGCAGTATGGGAGATGGATTTCTCACTTAATAAAGTGATTTTAATCAGAGTAGTGTAGCAACAAGCTGTTGGGTGTATTTACTGTCTTAAGGAATCACCAAATATTTAATTATTGACCAAGGTTGGTAATATTAGAGTTGTGGCACAGTATATGTTGAAGTAGAATGGTACCTAAGGTTTCGGCTCGACCGACCTGTTAATGCCCCGAAGATTGCAGCATCAAGCAGAAAGGGATTCTCCCCGGTAGACTATCCCAATTAGATTGCCCACCGTTTGGTATGGGGAATCCGTCCGGTTAGCGGTTCCGACAACCGTTAGATTTGGAGATTTGCTTCAATTACACCGGTTATGGCCCGATCCACCATTCTTTTTTTGATTTTATGGTTTAAAATGATATGCAAGTGCCTAAGCTAACTTAATCTAAATGCAGTACTTGAAACAAATCTGTGTCTGAAATTGAAATAAACCAAAACTATCCCTGCAAGGAGCAAAATTATAAGTATGAGTAATGTGCTGAAAGAAGCATCTACAGATCAATAGATAGCCATTAAACCATGAAGATACAACTACAACAAAAGGCAAAAGATATTCAAAGATAGCTTCCAACTTACATATAATGCATTCCATTACTCATGTAGGAGAAAATCATTTGCACATTACATAGAAATAATTCAAGATAGCAAAGAAATATATCACTGTAGAATATGAAAGTCACAAGAATAATCCAGCATGCATCCGACATCCATTTCCATGCAAAAGACGTCCTCTCCAGGCTCTTATTAGGCAAAATTCATTTTCTTGGAGCAAGTGCAAGATAGCTCGTACAAGTTAAGAAAATCATTTCCCCTGCCAAAAGTCCTTTACACTATTCCCTAAGCCTCTATTTATATCTTTACAAAATGCCTCTTGCGCTGCCACCTAGCTCTTACACTTGTCCTTTCAAGACTTTTCCCAGAAATAACAAATCGTGGCCCTTTTCTTATAACATAATTTTTCTCAAAAATAAAAAAGGACAGTTGTCTAGTGACCCTACGCTCTAAACACAGGGAAAATAGATCAAAATAAGAACAACGCATTATGACTAGTGTGTTCATCCTTGAGGAGGCGCTTCTGTTGGGAGTGAGGTGCTTGTGCTGGATGCTACTGCTTTCTTTTCCTCTTCTGCAATGTAACTGAACCAGATACCAGTGTCTCTGACAACCACATTTGCTGGTGAAGGGAGCAAGATCTTCTGAGAAGTCACATGCTTACCAAGCTCTGCTTCAATACCATAAATTTATGCAATTGATGCTTCGTGGATTTCTTTAAGCAAATGACTGTATATTGATGATAGCCCAATATAGTGATGGAGATCATCAGTGGCCAGGACATCAATCTTCTTTACATATTCTATTTGAATACCTAGCTCTTCCTTCAAGCCTGATAAATGATGCTCTTTGCTTGGAAACTCATCGAGGGACTGAGGAAACATCAGCTTGCATTTATCATGCACTTCATGGATTTTTTGATACAGGCTGTTACTTTTTCTCAATTGTTCCCTGGATCTTAGCCATCAGCTTGAGGCCATAGTTCCTGCAAAATTCCATAAGGGCTACATCTTCTTTAAAATCATCTACCAACTTGAATGGGATATTCTTGGGGAAATCAACCTTCCCTTCTCTCCATTCCATCTGGCTCAGGATGTTTGCTTTAACCCGAGTGTATTTGCCCTTAAGCCTATTGGCCTCTGCATTGACTTCCTTCAATCTAACCCTCATGGCTTTGAGCCTGCACACTTCCTTAGTAATCAGCTCCTGTGTGGCGTGCATTTGTCTCAAAATATCACAGGACAGCTCATGAAAGGGAGACATATCTATCGCTCTGCTTTCTGCCTGCTCCAATTGTTCAACCATTGCCTGCTTATCTGCTTCCAGATGAAAAACTCTAGCTTCACAATCGTTCTTTTCCGCTTCTAGAACCATCATCTGGATTGCCAGGTGCTCCTTTCTTCTTCTAAATGGTGATACTTATCTGACAACTCCTTGTGATCAACAGACAGACGATTATATTTATTCACTACAAGATCCCTGTAAGCCTTCTCATTAGCCATAGTATGTTGCAACATGCGAGCTCTCCTCTTTGTTGACTCAAATTCTCTGACCATATCGACCACATTGTCCTTTGTTGCTTTTGCTGCTAACACAGCGGCGGATGCCATGGCTATGGGATCCTTATTTGTATTCTGCATCATCGTGGTCTCCCGCTGGGTGACAATATCTTCTTGGAAGAGTCTCTTTATCCTCTCTTCCGACTTCAAGACCACCGCCTTCCTCTTCTTATAATACACAAATTCATCCCATCGGGACATAGTATGATCTTCTGATGGGGTGTAAGGCATGATCGAGAGATCTCTTACATGTACTTCTGTCTCTATGGGTGGGGTCTGCACTACTTGAGATGTGTCTGTTTCCACATTTTGGGTGCCGGAGCCACCTACTTGAGATGCGTCTGTTTCCACAATTTGGGTGCCGGAGCCACCTACTTGAGATGCGTCTGTTTCCACATTTTGGGTGTCGGAGACACCTGCCTAAGATGTGTTTGTTTCCATATCTTGGGTGCCGGAGCCACCTGCCTGGGCATCTCATTGGTCTTAATCTCTTCCTCCACCTTTTGTTCCTCTTCAGTTTTACGCCTTCCTTCTTCTTCTTCAGCTTGCTGCTCCGCTGCCGTGACGACAAATCTGCAACTCAGTCACCGAAGTGGAAATATTTCAACTCTTGAATGTACTCCTCGGCTGTTGAAACCCCTGAGAATTTATAGGCTCGTATGCAAAAAGTCAAAGGAGGGAAGGAAGCCTTATGTTGCTTGTTAAGCACTCCTCCTATTCCATCAAGGAAAACATGCCTGACTGCTTCCTTGAGAACTACATAATCAATAGCGTATTTTGGCAAAATGTATGGTTCCTTGGTACCTCCAAACATCCTAATGTAGGTGCCCTATTCTAAGAAGTAAAAATCGCCATAGTTTTCCAGGACCTCCATGGCATTTTCTGATAGACAATTGGGCTCTTCCTTGAACATCTGCTCATACAGAGGCATGATGAACTCTTCGCAGATGAGCTTGTAGTTTGATCTGTAATTTTGAGCCCACATTATCTTATAGGCAGTGTAGACTGGGGTGTTGGCCTGGTCCCACGTGCAACCTAGCCTGGGGAAAGAGAGCTTGGCCAAAATGCAGTCAATAAGATATGAAGACATGTAGAATTCTAACTTTTTTAAGGCCAAACCTTCTCTAACTGCGGTCATTGTGGATGCCAAACTATCTGAAAGAATAGTAGCCCAACCAAACACAGTTCCTTTGAATGTTATGAAGTGGATGATGGGAGCCCACTGTATCCTATATACGGTGCCATCGGGCATGCCAAAACTTCTGCATAACATCAGGGCAATTAATCTAAAAGGAGGTCTTAGTCTCTGAACGTCATATTCATCATTATCTCTCTTCCTCAGCTGCTTTCCTGTGACCAATAGCCTTTTAGCCATCTCGATATTATTCATCTTTCCCAACCATTCATTGTTTAGAGCTTGCTGGGGATGTGAGAATTTGTAGGCTGCTGCAATATAAGATGGATGGAATGAAGCGAAAGGCTCTCCCTTGATGTCATGCAACACTCTTGTTTGTGGGTTGGCATGTTCCAATATCCATCCAATCACTTCAGAGCACGGGAACAATTCAGGGCGAGTAGAAGCCCTGGCTATGCCGGAAGTTCTGATGTTGAGGTCGATTTGTTCTTCCTCCAATAACACGTCTGGGATATCTTGATCCCTGATCATCCGGTAAACATCTCCCCAACGGACCTCGGGAGGAACACCGGTGGTACACTTAGTGTCTTGGAGAAGAGTTTCAATCCTTAGTTGCACTGGTTCTGGTTCCATCACTTTAGCTTTCTTTCTACCACCTTTTGGCATCGTGGCTTATCCCTGTCAGCAACCAAATGTGAATGATTATAAAAATTGTAACACATTATGAGAGTGTAACATAGAGTAAGACAATTTTAGCATGCTAATGAAAAACATAGACAAAATTATAAAGTTGCATGCTGGGGAGGCAAACTAAACATAAATCATTCAAGAAAACAAAATATGGTCCTCAAACTTGATTATTCTAGGGAGACAATGCCTGGTTAGGAACCTTTGAAATGCTTCCAAAAAGGTAAGCATACGACGTGTAAAAACCCACTTCCTTCCTAGCCCTTGGAGATAGGATGTCATCCATCATGGTACTTCTAATGGCCAATGGTAGGCTGGCCTGGAGTGGAAAATCCTATGAGGAAAATGAAAACAAGAAACCATTTTCCACAATCGTTAACTGAGCCGAACAGGCGAGTGGTTGAGTATCTCAACCAACTACTACTGACGCTGATAATACTTGAGAAGTGGTATGCAGCCGGTATAAAATTTGGGTTTGAGTAAATCTGGGTAGGAGTACGACCGAAACGCAGCCGGTGGAAAAAAAACAAACTCGAACGACTCAGAGACAAAGGGCCAACTCGGAACGACTTGGTCATGGCTATGACTCCTAGTTGGTAGCAATGAGAAACTTATGGGGCCACGGCAACCGTAAAATCTTTTAAAATGATACATGCTACCAGTGCCTACTGACCACATTATGAAACGGGAAAACACCTAAGAAATAACTCAACGTAGAGATAAGACAAAGATAATGGTTGATAAGCTTACCTGGAGACAAAATAGTGGTAGAGTGAGGTTGACACGGGGGTGAATACGCTGAGCTAGAGCGACGCAATCTCCCAAACGGTATTCTTTGAATAAAAAACTAACAATGGGAACAATGAAACTCACCGCCATTATATAAGGTTTGACACGTGCGGGCATTTAAACGGGTAGGTGACGACTGAAAATATAGTTTAATGCTCGTACGACACGGTCTTTTCAAGCCAACTCGGCATTTACACGTGACCGTCAGCTGCGGCGAGGACTCACAAGTTTCGTCCGTAGTTGCGGCCAGAACTCATGAGTTCCTCTCGAAAGGCGGGAGAGTTTGGCAAGGCATTTGCTTGTTGCGGGAGAGATAAAAAAAAAGACGCTTCGCAGTGGCAGAAAAGTTTGGCGATTTGTTCCGATGTTTCGGGAGCACTTTGTGAGTTCTTCCGAAATTCACTCTCCCGAAAGCTTATCGCAGCCGGTTTTTCCGAGTTGTCCCGAAGTTTCGAAAAGACGTAGTAAGTCCTTCCAAGATTAACGAATGACTTTGTTAAGTCTTTTCTGAAATATGAACGGTCGAGTAACCTGGGGAAAATAATAACTTACTGCGGCAATACTTGGCGAAAGCTTCCGCAATTTCGGGAGAGAGTCCCAAGTTCTTTCGCAGTTTCGGGCGAGCTTGCTGAGTTCATCCGCAGTTTCGGGAGAGAATCTCAAGTTCTTCAGCTGTTTCGGGCGAGAATTTTGAGTTCTTCCGAAACTTTAGAAAAGCTAAGTGTTTTTCGCTGTTTCAGGGAGCAATTTTAAGTCTTTTCACAGTTTCGGGAGAGAATCCCAAGTTCATCCGCAGTTTCGGGAGAGAAATTTGAGTTCTTCCACAGTTTCAGGAGAGAAATTTGAGTTCTTCCTTAGAAGAAAACTTCAATTTTTTAAAGCAGATTCCTCAGTTGAAACAAAACTAAGTCCAAAAAGTTTTTAAAGGAGACTTAACTTTTTAGGCAGTCTTTCTAGGAAAATGAAAGGAGGGGCCCCAATATCTACAAAAAAATTTGGGGGGGATGTTGCTGCAACAACAATTGGCGAGTCGCTAGTGAACACAGATCTCTGAAAAAATCCCTCTCGTTGATCTGAAACCTTCTTAAAAGCTATCCATCTTATATGCAATATTCAGCTGAGCACTCGAATCTCGGTGAAGGAAGAAGTCATTTTATCTGCTGGCTATTGGGGAAAGGGGAGCTTTGATGAAGACATCTTTAAAACTTTCAAAGGGCCAACATATGGGGTTCATTTTTAGAAGATTCATTTTTCAGATGGCTACTGCTATTGGACTCCACAGGATTTGCAACACCTTCTCATGGACACTATTGCTCTTGTTCCTCATTCCCATGCCGCCTGCATCCCTTTTGGATGCTTATACATTTGACAGCTTTGCTGTTTGGGCCTTCCAAAAATATTTTCTTTAAACATGATCTTTGATTTTTTGGTTCCTCGATCCATAATGTCCTTTTGTGTGAGTGAGAGATTTTATTGATTTGATCAAGCCTCACGGACGGAGAGGAGCCTAGCTTGAGCTGAGTCTTTTGGACAACTTTCTTGATTTATATGTTTTGCTTTTGTCTCAGCCATGCTTCAATTGAGGCAAGAATCTCTGGAAAATAGACCCTTGATTATAAGCCATTTTGGTTGTTAGATTTGCAACATGGAGTCATTTCAATACCCTATGCCCTCGAGATGTGCTACTCTTCGTGGGTCCATCTTCAGTGACCTTCTTGAGATGCCTTTAAGTGTGAGAGTGGATGGAGCCCGAAGATAGTAATAAAGATAGTCATAGATCTCTGCTATTTAAACAAGGGTTAGTGTAACTAACAGAATAGGCTTCCTTCCTTCTGGATAACGTTTAGCAAGAACAAATACATAGATAAACTTTCTTTTGAGCGTATTTTCAGCTTCATGAGTTGTGAGATTTCTTCAAGAGATCTATCTTGATGAGAAACCTGACCGCAGGTACTTTCAGAAAACAAACTTTGTACAAAAGGTTCAAATGCTGAGAAAAGAAACAAGAAAGCTGAAAACAATGAAAACAAAGGGCTAAAGCAACATAAAAGAAAAGTTTTATTTATGTACAGAAAGTCTCAGTGAGACTACGCAAAGTATTGTTTCAAGGTGAGGCCATTGAGAGGAAGGGTTACTTCCTCTCCTTGGAGGTCTGTGAGCTTATAAGTGGATGGGCCGAGCTTTGCTGAAATTTGGTAAGGGCCTATCCATAATTATTGGAATTGCGTGTGCATCCCCTTACCTTCATGATTATGATCCCATTTCAGGACTAAATCCCCAACTTCAAAACTCTTTTTATCGGACTTCCTCTTATCAAACCATCTTTTGACTATGTCTTGTTGCTGATGGAATCGGTCTTTAGCTTTCTGTCGGGCTTCTTCAAGTCGAAGCAAGGTGTTGATCCTGGATTGTAAGACTTGGCTACCAGACCTTTGAGAGGCTTGGGACAACTGTAAGGATGGAAGCAAAATGTTGGGGGGGAGGATGGCTTCCTTGCCATAGACAAGAGTGTAAGGGGAAACCCCTAATGCGTTCTTTGGAGTCACCCTATCTGCCCATAAGGCATTTGGGAGAGCTATATGCCAACTTCATTGATTTTCTATCACAGTCTTCTTGAGAATTCAAATGAGGTTTTTGTTTGAAGATTCAGCTAATCCATTTCCTTGAGGGTAATAATTGGTTGAATAATGTAGTTTAATTCTCCATTCATAGACAAATTCATTTATCTTAAAAGACGAGAAATATGGAGCATTATCAAAAACAAGAGAAATTGGAACCCCAAACCTGGTTATGATGTTTTCCTTCAAGAAACTAATGACTGCATCTTCATTGATCTTGTGTAATGGGATATCCTCCATCCATCTAGTGAAGTAGTCGGTAGCCGTCAGGATGTATCAATGTTGTAAAGAAGAATTTGGATTTATCTCTCCAATAACATATGAGCCCCATTGTTCAAAAGGTTCAGAGATAATAACCGGCTGCAAGGGTCCTGCTGCCTTAGGTAATTTCCCAGGACTTCTTTGACATATATCACAGTTTCATGCATACGCATGGGCATCTCGGAATAGAGTGGGCCAATAATATCTAGCTCTAAGTATCTTGTGAGCTGTTGTCTCCCCTGAATAATGTCCATCAGCGGGACCATCGTGTAATTCTTTAACAACTTTACTTGCATCTTCCTTTTCTAGACATCTAAGAAAAATTCCATCGTAATTCTTTCTGAAAAGTACCCCATTAATGATTTGATAAGCTGTTGACTTCAAACGGAGCACCCTTCTTTTCTTAGAGCTCCAGTGCTCAGGTAGGTATCCTTGCTGCAAATAATGCACCAGATCCCTATACCATGATTGAGGAGCTGTGAAGATAGGACATACTTCAACTGAGTTCAGCTCAACTTCATTTTTCCAATGCTGCTCTTCATCAGTTGGATTTTCTATAAGCAATTTGCACAGGCCTTGTTCTTTGATGATAGTGGCCGGTTTAAATTCTAAGTCATATTCTTAAAGAGCTGTGACCCAGTTTCCCCTCATTTCCCCTAATTCCTTTTGAATGAAGAGGGATATAACAACTGGGTGGGGAACTATAACTTTAGTTATGTTCTTAAGAATATATGGTCTGAACTGTTTGACTGCGTTGAAGACAGCATACGCACGCTTGTTGACAACGGGATAATTTAGTTCAGGTCTTTGCAAACCAGTGCTCATAAACGAGATTGGGTACTCGTCCCCTAGCTCCACCTTTTGCGTGAGCACAGCCGCGAGAGAGTCATCTGAAGCAAAGGTATATAGGATTAAATCCTTGTCAAAATCTGGGCTTCTTAAGGAAGGATCTTTAGCTATGGCTGCCTTAATGTCTCTGAACGCGTCCTTTTCTAAATCTGTCCACTTGAACTGTATGCTTTGTTTGACCATTTGTTGTAAAGGTTTAACAATTTGTGCGAAATATGGAACAAACCTTCGGACGAAATTGATAGTGCCCATAAAGGACTGCATGGATTTCTTGTTATGAGGCATTGGAATTCTATTGATAGCTTGTACTCTTTCCTGATCTATTGATACTCCTCTTTTGGAAATGATATGGCCCAATAGTTTACCTTCGGGAATAACAAACAAACTCTTCTTGGGATTCAATGAGATACCATATTTCCGACAACGATAAAAAATATGCTTCAAATGGACAACATGATCTTCCCTTTTCTTCGAAAAAACTGTCACATTATCTAGATAGACAACAACACATTAACCACTCAATCCTCGGAAGGCGATATCCATTGCTCGCTGGAATGTAGCTCTTACGTTTATCAGGATGAATGGCATCCTTCTATATGTGAAAGTTCCCCACTTAGTGCGGAAAGTAGTCTTACGACGATCTTCCTCGGCTACTAATACTTGATTGTAACCAAAGAAACCATCGAGAAGGGAAAATAGCTCAGATCCTGACACCATTTGAAGAATTTGTTCCATTGAAGGGACGGGATAGTTGTCTTTATCTGAAGCTCTGTTTAAATTTCTAAAGTCAACACATATTCTTATCTCTCCTGACTTCTTTCTCACGGGAACTAAGTTAGCAACCCACTCAGAATGTCGGACCTTAAAGATTATTTTAGCGTCTAGTAGCTTCTTCAATTCCTTTTGAATCAGAGGTTCCAGAGTAGGATGCATCCTTCTTAATTGATGCTGAAATGGCTTGACACCCGCTTTCATTGGTATGACATGATGAATAATGCGGACGTCATATGTTTTAAGATCCTCATAAGTCCATGCAAAAACATCCTTATATTGTCGAAATAGTTTGATGAACCTATCTCTTTCTCCCGGTGAACAACATTTGCCAAGGTTGACAAATTTTGGTTCAGCTTCGGTGCACAAATTAACTAACTCATGCTGCATTGATGAACTGTTGGTTTTGGTATTCACTGGCCTTTTGAACTTACTTTGAAGATCAAACAGCATTTCGAGTGACCTTACCCCTTTAGGGATGAAATTTCCCTTAGTTGCATCCTTCTTTTGTAAATCAGAATCGTGTTCTTCTTCATCTATCACAGCTCCTTGGAAAATGTCTTCGTTTGTTAGAAAACTGATAATCTGTTTGTCATCATCGAAGACCTTGAAGTTTGTGATATTGTCAGGGACAAAAGGCCTGAAATTAATTCAATTGAGCACTTGTTATTAGTTTGCACCAATTAAGAGTGGATATTGCTAACAAATTAGCTGCAAAATTTTGCAATATAGGAATAGACTTTATATTGAAAGCATCAAAATGCATAATTAAATCCCATACCTCAGCCTGATAACCTTTCAAATGAGGTGAGAGACAGTGAATGGTATCCCTTACCTGTCTCACAACTATTTCTGAGTCACCAAAAACCTTCAGGTATTTAACATCTAAACCGATGGCCTTCTTTAATCCATGTACCAAAGCTTCATATTCAACAGTGTTGTTAGTACAATCAAATTCTAACCTACAGGACAAAAAATACTTATTTCTTTTCGGATCCATCAGAACACAACCGGCTCTGGATCCTTCCAAAGTTTTAGAACCGTCAAAGTATAATGTCCAAAACAGATCTTTTGATTCAGCTAAGTTAGTATCTTTATGACCTAAGTCAGTGACTAAACTAACTATATTACAATCAATATCATCAATCTAAGAAAAATGAAGGAGATCGGACTGTTCATCTGATTCATGGCTGATAGTTTCAGATTGATAATTACCCAGATCAATTTATAAGAAATAATTCCCCAGAATTGAGGATGAGAAGGTTACAACCTCATTCTTTCCCTCTAGTTGAGTTACATTTTGTTTCATGTGCGGTTCTCTCAGGCTTGATATGATTCTGTCTATTTTGATAAGGCAACCACAAATGAGACCAATCAGTTGCAAAGTAACCATTAAGCTTTGTGGACCAGTCCCTACTTATGATCAAACCATAGGCCTCAGGAATATCAACCACCATTATGTCAATAAACTGACAGACTCTAGAGTCGGCTGACAATCTAATGAGGACATCTTTCATTTCCCCAATAACTTTGACAGCATTTCTATCTAACTGAATAATTTGGGCAGGATATGGAATAGGTTGCCCATTAATGTTTTTACAAATTGAAAGTGGTATGACATTTGAAGATGCTCCGGAATCTATCAAACAATTGTGAACATTATGATTGAAAATTTCAAAGGTTAATAGGAATGGCAATGTCTGAGATTTAGATTTCCCGTCGATACTAGCCTCATTAATTTCAGGATCTTCTTGAGTATCTGTTAATGGAGTGCTGGGCTGGGATTACAGAGCATGCAACAACTTATCTCGTTGCTGAGGCAAATTGCACATATCGAATATTGATACATTTGCTTTTACTTTCTTTATATCCTCAATAATGTCATATCCTATATCAGATTCTTTTCCAATTCTAGTCGGATGGTCTGTTTTATTCATTGTGACCTTCGATTTTTGAACTGTGGTGTCAATGCTTGGCTGCTTGGTCGTTGTTGGGTTAGCTTTAGGTTGTGGTGGAATGATTGTTATATGTCTTCTAGGTAGTTCTTTTGAAATTTTAGGCTTGGGAATAGTCGAATTTGGCACAGGATCTGAGATGGGACCATTACTGCTAGTGTTAATGTTCACAGCAGAGGTTGAGCCTTCCACGAGATCTTCTTCTACCAATTCAGTTAAAGGTACCCAATCCCATAGCACCATAGTGGTGTCTGGAGGTGGTTCCTCTACCTCAGGACTTGATTCCTCTGGAGGATCGTCTTGATCTGGAATCTGTGAATCCAACATTTGGTTTATGACTAAACTCATAGATTTAATCCATTGTGGGAATCTCTTTTCCGAGTGTGGTTCTTAATGAAAGGTGCATAAATTTTTCATCCCTATTTCATTGAGATTTAAAATAGGGTAAGTGTTCATAGGTGGATGAGGTTGATCATTGTCTTCTCTCTTCTTGTAAAATGGATTAAAAGGTTTCCTAGATGTACTAGCATCTTTATCTTTCTCAAGATCTACAATTTTATTGGACAACTTCTGCATCATCTTAACTACGTTCTCCATGTCTGCTAATGACTCTTCTTTATTTCTGGTGAGCAGCAATGTTTTTTTACTAGCTGCTGGTTTTGTTTCTGCATCTAAGGCATGTTTAGCAATGCTATCCGGTTCTTCTTCCACCTTTCTAGATTCTTCAAAATTTTCTATCAAGGTGGTTTTCTTAGATCTTTTAATGAACATTGCTATGGGTCCTTCAAGAGCTGTTGTATAATATTCAACCAGAGATTCTTCTGCTGGTTTATTTGCTTCGCTGAAATGATTTAAGAGTGTTGTAAACCTTTGGTTGAAGTCTTGAACCTTTTATTTCTTATCCATTCTCATGGACAATAATTCTTTCATGAGCATAGCTACAGTCTTTTGGTTTCCATATTTATTTAAGAAACATTTTTCAAATTCATCCCAGCTTGAAATCAAGCTAGGTTGTAAGCTAAAATACCAGGAAGAGACTTTCGGCTCAAATGTGTATGGAAAAAGCCTACAAACTACATTTTCATGCTGTACATTTAAAAGATTCAGGGATAAACAAAAACTCTTAAGATGATCTTCAGCGGAAATGGCTTTCCCTGGGTTGAATTTAGGGAAGACTTTCTCTAGATTTTTAGGCAGATTGTGGAATGGCCCAGCTAGATTCAACTCTCCCCTCGCTCTCCAAGCAGGTATAGCCATGTTTCTATGTGGAGAATCAGATGGAGAATTGTGTGGTGAATTCAATGGAGTGTTCTTTGGAGTAATAAGTTCTCCAAGACTTTCTTGATCTGAAATATTTTCTTGGTTTTCAAGATTGACTTTGTTCAGGGGTTCTGCAATTTCTTCCAAGGTTAAATTCACAAGTTCTTCAAAATTCTGCACAAGAATCGAATCACGAGTGTATTGCCGTTCTTTTCTAGGAGAAATTTTCCTAGGGAGGAAATTTACTACGTTTAAACCACCTAGTTGTCTAACATAAGATCGTGTATGTCTCCTTAAATCTTCTATTTTGGAAAAAGGCACAACATACAATACTTCTTGAGGTTCAGAAACAGAGATAAGGTTTTCTTGATTTGCTACTTCAAGATTTGGGCTGTCTGAAATTCCTATTTTAAGCGGGTTTTCAATAACATTTTTTATAGTGGGAGATTTTCCTTTATCAGCCATGCACTTCAGGCCCTCCTTCTAGAGCCAAAAATTGTTGATGCCCCGAAGATCGCAGCATTAAGTAGAAAGGGATTCTCCCCGGTAGACTATCCCAATTAGATTGTCCACTGTTTGGTATGGGGAATCCGTCCGGTTAGCGGTTCCGGCAACCGTTAGATTTGGAGATTTGATTCAATTACACCAGTTATGGCCCGATCCACCATTCTTTTTTTGATTTTATGGTTTAAAATGATATGCAAGTGCCTAAGCTAACTTAATCTAAATGTAGTACTTGAAACAAATCTGTGTCTGAAACTGAAATAAACCTAAACTATCCCTGCAAGAAGCAAAATTATAAGTATGAGTAATGTGCTGAAAGAAGCATCTATAGATCAACAGATAGCCATTAAACCATGAAGATACAACTACAGCACCAATTTACATATAACACATTCCATTACTCATGTAGGAGAAAATCATTTGCACAGGAAACAGTAAGATCATTCGATACATAGAAATAATTCAAAATAGCAAAGAAAGATCTCATTGTAGAATATGAAAGTCACAAGAATAATCCAACATGCATCCAACATCCATTTCCATGCAAAAGACTTCCTCTCCAGGCTCTTATTAGGCAAAATTCATTTTCTTGGAGCAAGTGCAAGATAGCTCGTACAAGTTAAGAAAATCCTTTTCCCTGCCAAAAGTCCTTTACGCTATTCCCTAAGCCTCTATTTATATCTTTACAAAATGACTCTTGGGCTGCCACCTAGCTCTTACACTTGTCCTTTCAAGACTTTTCCCAGAAATAACAAATCGTGGCCCTTTTCTTATAACATAAATTTTCTCAAAAATAAAAAAGGGCAGTTGTCTAGTGACCCTACGCTCTAAACACAGGGAAAACAGATCAAAATAAGAACAATGCATTATGACTAGCGTGTTCATCCTCGAGGAGGCGCTTCTGCTGGGAGTGAGGTGCTTGTGCTGGCTGCTACTGCTGCTGCTGCTTTCTTTTCCTCTTCTGCAATGTAACTGAACCAGATACCAGTGTCTCTGACAACCACATTTTCTGGTGAAGGGAGCAAGATCTTCTGGGAAGTCACATGCTTACTAAGCTCTTCTTCAATACCATGAATTTCTGCAATTTCTACTTGGTGGATTTCTTTAAGCAAATGGCTGTATATTGATGACAAACCAATATAGTGATGGAGATCATTAGTGGCCAAGACATCAATCTTCTTTACATATTCTATTTGAATGCCTAGCTCTTCCTTCAAGTTTGATAAACGTTGCTCTTTGCTTGGAAACTCATCGAGGGACTGAGGAAACATCAGCTTGCATTTATCATGCACTTCATGGATTTTTTGATACAGGTTATTACTTTTCTCAATTGTTCCCTAGATCTTAGCCATCAGCTTGAGGCCACAGTTCCTGCAAAATTCCATAAGGGCTACATCTTCTTTAAAATCATCTACCGACTTGAATGGGAGATGCTTGGGGAAATCAACCTTTCCATCTCTCCATTCCATCTGGCTCAGGATGTTTTCTTTAACCCGAGTGTATTTTTCCTTAAGCCTATTGGCCTCTGCATTGACTTCCTTCAATCTAACCATCATGGCTTTGAGCCTGCACACTTCCTCAGTAATCAGCTCCTGTGTGGCGTGCATTTGTCTCAAAATATCACAGGATATCTCATGAAAGGGAGACATGTCTATCGCTCTGCTTTCTGCCTGCTCCAATTGTTCAACCATTGCTTGCTTATCTGCTTCCAGATGAAAAACTCTAGCTTCAGAATCATTCTTTTCCGCTTCTAGAACCATCTTCTGGATTGCCAGGTGCTCCTTTTCTCCTTCTAAATGGCAATACTTATCTGACAACTCCTTGTCATCAACAGACAGGCGATTATATTTATTCACTACAAGATCCCTGTAAGCCTACTCATTAGCCACAGTATGTTGCAACATGCGAGCTCTACTCTTTGTTGACTCAAATTCTCTGAGCATATCGACCACATTGTCGTTTGTTGCTTTTGCTGCTGACACAGCGGCGGATGCCATGGCTATGGGAGCCTTATTTGTATTCTGCATCACCGTGGTCTCCCGCTGGGTGACAATATTTTCTTGGAAGAGTCTCTTTATCCTCTCTTTCGACTTCAAGACCACCACCTTCCTCTTCCTATAATACACAAATTCATCTCATCAGGACACAGTATGATCTTCTGATGGGGTGTAAGGGATGATCGGGAGATCTCTTACATGTACTACTGTCTCTATGGGTGGGGTCTGCACTACTTGAGATGTGTCTGTTTCCACATTTTGGGTGTCGGAGACACCTACTTGAGATGCGTCTGTTTCCACATTTTGGGTGACGGAGCCACCTACTTGAGATACGTCTGATTCCACATTTTGGGTGCCGGAGCCACCTACTTAAGATGTGTCTGTTTCCACATTCTGGGTGTCGGAGACACTTGCCTGAGATGTGTCTGTTTCCATGTCTTGGGTGTCGGAGCCACCTTCCTGGGCATCTTCATTGGTCTTAAGCTCTTCCTATGCCTTTTTTTCCTCTTCAGTTTTACGCCTACCTTCTTCTTCTTCAGCTTGCTGCTGATTTTCACTTTCCTCCCTCTGCTCTCGTTCTTCCGCTTCCTTCTGTTGCCTTGCCTCTTCAGCTTCTCTCTGCAACCTTGCTTCTTCTGCTTCTCTCTCAATCTTGCTTCTTCTGCTTCTTGTTGCAGTCTTGCTTCTTCTTTCAATCTTTGTTCTTCATGGGCCAGGGCCTTAGCTGCTTCTCTCTCTTTCTGCAAACCGACTTCTCGGGCTGAGGCAAAGCTAGAGTTAGCTCCACCGCCGTGATGACAAATCTGCAACTCAGTCATGTTGCTGATGCCTCTAAACACTTCTTCCTCTGCATCATAGTAATTAGCATACTCAAAATGAGCATATACCTCCTTGCAATGCTCAGCAACCTTGCTCCACCTATCATTTCTATGGAAGATCACCTCACCGAAGTGGAAATCTTTCAACTCTTGAATGTACTCCTCGGCTGTTGCAACCCCTGAGAATTTATAGGCTCCTATGCAAAAAGGCAAAGGAGGGAAGGAAGCCTTATGTTGCTTGTTAAGCACTCCTCCTATTCAATCAAGGAAAACTTTCCTGACTGCTTCCTTGAGGATTACATAATCAATAGCATATTTTGGCAAAATATATGGTGCCTTGGTACCTCCAAACATCCTGATGTAGGTGCCCTGTTCTAAGAAGTAAAAATCACCATAGTTTTCCAGGACCTCCATGGCATTTTCTGATAGACAACTGAGCTCTTCCTTGAACATCTGATCATACAGAGGCATGATGAACTCTTCGCAGATGAGCTTGTAGTTTGATCTTTAATTTTGAGCCGTCATTATCTTATAGACAGTGTAGACCGGGGTATTGGCCTGATCCCACGTGCAACCTAGCCTGGGGAAAGAGAGCATGGCCAAAATGCAGTCAATAAGATATGAAGACATGTAGAATTCTAACTTTTTTAAGGCCAAACCTTCTCTAGCTGCGGCCACTGTGGATGCCAAACTATCTAAAAGAATAGTAGCCCAATCAAACACAGTTCCTTTGAATGCTATGAAGTGGATGATGGGAGCCCACTGTATCCTATACAGTGCCATCGGGCATGCCGAAAATTCTGCATAACATGAGGGCAATTAATCTAAAAGGAGGTATTAGGCTCTGAACGTCATATTAATCATTATCTCTCTTCCTTAGCTGCTTGCCTATGACCAATAGCCTTTTAGCCATCTCGATATTATTCATCTTTCCCAACCATTCATCGTTTAGAGCTTGCTGGGGACATGAGAATTTGTAGGCTGATGCAATATAAGCCTGATGTAATGAAGCGAAAGGCTCTCCCTTGCTGTCATGCAACACTCTTATTTGTGGGTTGGCATGTTCCAGTATCCATCCAATCACTTGAGAGCATGGGAACAATTCAGGGCGAGTAGAAGCCCTGGCTATGCTGGAAGTTTTGATGTTGAGGTAGACTTGTTCTTCCTTCAATAACATGTCTAGGATATCTTGATCCCTGATCATCTGGTAAACATCTCCAACGGACCTCGGGAGGAACGTCGGTGGTACACTTAGTGTCTTGGAGAAGAGTTTTAGTCCTTAGTTGCACTGGTTATGGTTCCATCACTTTAGCTTTCTTTCTACCACCTTTTGGCATCGTGGCTTATCCCTGTCAGCAACCAAATGTGAATGATTATAAAAATTGTAACACATTATGAGAGTGTAACATAGAGTAAGACAATTTTAGCATGCTAATGATAAACATAGACACAATTATAAAGTTGCATGCTGGGGAGGCAAACTAAACATAGATCATTCAAGAAAACAAAATATGGTCCTCAAACTTGATTATTCTAGGGAGACAATGCCTGGTTAGGAACCTTTGAAATGCTTCCAAAAAGGTAAGCATACGACCTGTAAAAACTCACTTCCTTCCTAGCCCTTGGAGATAGGATGTCCTCCATCATGGTAATTCTAATGGCCAATGGTAGGCTGGCCTGGAGTGGAAAATCCTATGAGGAAAATGAAAACAAGAAACCATTTTTCACAATCGTTAATTGAGCCAAACAAGCGAGTGGTTGAGTATCTCAACTGACTACTACTGACGCTGATAATACTTGAGAAGCGGTATGCAACCGGTATAAAATTTGGGTTTGAGTAAATATGGGTAGGAGTACGACCGAAACGCAGCCGGTGGAAAAAAAACAAATTCGAACGACTCAGAGACAAAGGGCCAACTCGAAATGACTTGGTCATGGCTATGACTCCTAGTTGGCAGCAATGAGAAACTTATGGGGCCACGGCAGCCGTAAAATATTTTAAAATGATACATGCTACCAGTGCCTACCGGCCACGTTATGAAACGGGAAAACACCCAAGAAATAACTCAACGTAGAGATAAGACAAAGATAACGGTTGATAAGCTTACTTGGAGATGAAATAGTGGTAGAGTGAGGTCGACATGGTGGTGAATACGCTAAGCTAGAGTGACGCAATCTCCCAAACGGCGTTCTTTGAATGAAAAACTAACAATGGGACTAATGAAACTCACTGCCCTTATATAAGGTTTGACACGTGCGGACATTTAAACGGGTAGGTGACAACTTAAAACTGAGTTTAATGCTTGTACGACGTGGTCTTTTCAAGCCAACTCGGCATTTAAACGTGACCGTCAGCTACGACGAGGACTCACAAGTTTCGTTCGTAGTTGCGGCCAAAACTCATGAGTTCCTCTCGAAAGGAGGGAGACTTTGGCGAGGCATTTTCTTGTTGCGGGAGAGATAAAAAAAAAGACGCTTCGCAGTGGCAGAAAAGTTTGGCGAGTCGTTCCGACGTTTCGGGAGCACTTTGTGAGTTCTTCCGAAATTCACTCTCCTGAAAGCTTATCGCAGTCGGTTTTGCCGAGTTGTCCCGAAGTTTCGGAAAGACTCAGTAAGTCCTTCCGAGATTGACGAATGACTTTGTTAAGTCTTTTCCGAAATATGAACGATCAAGTAACCTGGGGAAAAGAACAACTTACTGTGGAAATACTTGGCGAAAGCTTCCGCAATTTCGGGAGAGAATCCCAACTTCTTCCGTAGTTTCGGGCGAGCTTGCTGAGTTCATCCGCAGTTTCGGGAGAGAATCTCAAGTTCTTCCACTGTTTCGGGCGAGAATTTTGAGTTCTTCTGAAGCTTCAGAAACGCTAAGTGTTTTTCGCTGTTTCGGGGAGCAATTTTAAGTCTATCCGTAGTTTCGGGAGAGAAATTTGAGTTCTTCCTTAGAAGAAAACTTCAATTTTTTAAAGCAGATTCCTCAATTGAAACAAAACTAAGTCTAAAAAGTTTTCAAATGAGACTTAACTTTTTAGGCAGTCTTCCTAGGAAAATGAAAGGAGGGGCCCCAATATCTACAAAAACATTTGGGGGGGATGTTGCTGCAACAACATGACCTTGGAAATGTTTAATAATGGAAATATTGAAAGATCTTTCAAAATGAAAAACGAGTCAAACTTTAGAAATACAACTACTGAACTGATTAGGCCTAACTAAACCAACAGATCAGAATAGTATCAAGCTATACTACCCTTCTCCATGGATAATAACTAAAAAGATGAAATTAACAATATTATTCTAGGAAGCAAAACTAAATCAAAACGAAACTACTTTGATGAAATGGAAAATTACTGATAAAGCTCTAATCTAAGAATTAGAAGACAACTATAAATGAGTTTAGAAACCTATCTATGAGATGATTCAATTTGACAACTAACTATGGAAGCAAGAAACTATATTAACTTAAAGCAAGACTACGAACTATCTAATTAATTATTCATGCATCCAAATAATGAAAACTACATAATTCCATTCTCCTTGAGGATTCTGAGGAAGTGTATCAAATGTAATAGGAATGGGAGAGAATGTATCAAAATGACTTTCAAATGTAACAAGGAAACAAAATGGAACCAAATCTAGTTTAACTTCGACAAATAAATGCAAACTAAAGAGTGTCCAACTACAATTAACTTTAAACATTATGATCTATTTTCTATCCATAAGCAAATGACATGGAACAAATGAAATCTAGAAGCAAGTAGAAAACTTAATAAAGATATTGACTTGAAACTGAATTTAATTGAGAAGCAAGTAGAAAACTTGATCAAGATATTTTATGTAGAATCAAGTAGAAAACTTGATAAAGATATTTTATTTCTGAGTCAAGTCATGTTCTATGAACATCTTCACTAATTATAAGAACGAGAAAACTAATCCTATGCTTGAACGAAGGAACTATCAAAATTAAGATACTTTGGAGAATGAAATTACTAAATCTAATCCAAAATCAATCTTAAGAAATATGAAATAATTGAACTAAGAATGGAACTGATGAATTATAGAACAATAAAGTATTAATGAATCAGGTATAAAAGAAACATAATTTGTAAAGCAACTAAAGCAAAGTTAAGGAAAATGAAATGGAGGTTAAGGATGATGATGAAACTTAATTAAAACTCTATGTAATGTGGAACAAGATATTAATTACAGTTAAGAATGCTAATTAAAGGCAAGAAATATTACAATTCAAAAACCTAAGAAACTAGATTCTAAATAAGCATAAAAACAATGCAGAAAATATTAAAGTCCATATGACGATCCGGATGACAGTCTGAATGGAGGAAAACGATTTAAACTAAGGAAAGAAGCAGAATGGATGATCTTAATGCTAGCTGGTGGATGCATATGAACCTACAGTGCAAAGAGAGTAGTAAATTGACTGTTTAGAAGCTAAGATAACAAGAAGTAACCTATACTAATCATTGTCTAAGAAATGAACTACTTCTATGGCACAATAAAACAAAGCTAAGATATGAATAAAACTAACCTACAGCTACAAAAAAAAAAAAAAACATTAGCAGAACTAATTCTAACTATGAATTGAACTTGAACTACTAAAACGTTAACTAGTTGACTCTATCTAATTGAAAATGACAAAACTGAAAGCAAGCTAAGAATATTTAAGCATGGCCGATCACTTTAACTTCTAAGCATGTAAATTAAATTAACAACTTAAACTAGCAGCAAGATATAACTACAGGAAATAAATAACTGTCATGTACAGGAAACAAATTAAATACTGGAAATGAAAACTATTAATTTGCAGAAAAGAAATGCAAAATATATACAGTAAAACCTATGGTTGTTGAGGGACCCTTCCGAGCAATTTCATATTGAAGCTTAACTCAAACTAATCACCAACAGCAGAACATCAACATCTACGAAACTGGAACTTCCATTAACTGATAAAAATTACACAACGTCTATGTAAAACTTACTACTATCATCTATCTATTACAACTTGCTCTGTATATGTATATGTGTGTTGCGTTTCTTCACAGGAAACGTCTTTATATAGGTTTACAAATAAGAGAGTAGGTCGACATAGTCGACCTCTTTAAAAATAGGAGGTTTAATGACTAAAGAAACGGTTGCGAGGTGGTTCACGACAGTGCACAGGGCGTCTACCTGAGTCCACGACGTTGATTCTCCTTGACGTGAACAGCTAGGCGTCGGTTTCCTTCAATCGTGGGTGGAGGATCTGCTGGCAAACTGAGTGTGGGAGGACGAGGAACTTCTAGAATGTCGACGTGGGCAGAGAGTGTGCTATTAGCTTGAGCGAACAGGAGGATGAATCTTTTGGAACGAATGCTCACCAACCGCGAGTGACACGTCCTTAACAGAAACCACATTACCGTTTTTAACTTTATTGCCCCGAAATATCTCAACCAACGATTCCGCGGGTATGAATGGAGGGCTGAATGGTGGGCTGAATGTGGATGGACGTCCTTGGCATGAACGCGTGGCTGAATGACGGTCCGAATGAAGACCGCAGCCTATAGAAAACAAATTAAATGCCAAGTACGTATAGAAATATGAGATGATTGTCAATAAACAATAAAAATGATGATAATTATTCACGATTCACATGAAATTCAAATAAATGCATACTTGGGTCTGTTTGATAGTCTGAATGGAAAAGAGAATGACTTATTATACCAAAATAGTGAAAATAGCGCCATTCAAAGCATGTTTACTGATAAAAAATGGTGACAAAATGGACACCAACATTCCTCCAAACCGGAGATATGCCAGGTCCCACTAAGCAAAAAGAAGAGAAATTCCGGAAGAAGGCTGAGCTGCAGTAGCAGTTGCATTCGACTTGGAAGAGGAAGTGGTTTTAGCTCTAAGCTTCTGGGACTGATCCTTTGAGGCATCATGCTTCAACCAGAGAGAAATGTTGGAAGTTGTTTTGGCTTCATTTAAATCTTCAACACATTTCACCTGGACATGTAAGTCCTTATTCTCTTGACAAAGCCCAGAGATGATCTCAACATACTTCTCGTTCTGGCTTTTTAACTCTACTATGTCTTGGGTTAGTCTGTCCACAGTCTTGTGGAGTGGAATAGATGCTTCTACAAAAGACTCAGGGTCTTTTTGAGGGCTCGATACCCTTAGAGATGGTTTGGGATCAACAGATGTAACGTGTTCCTCAGGGGCCTTATCTTTAGTATGTGTAGGGGTAGGTTCCAAGATAGGGTCTTCAAGTAAACATGAAGATATATTGACTAAAGCAAGAAGGGGTGATTTAAGGGTAGGATCGTTCGTATGGTCATCAAGACTGTCTGAATGCATTGGCTGGATGTTGGACTGATCGATGGACTGGACGACGGTCTGGTCACGATTGGTCCTTCTTGACTTTGTGGGTATTTGTGAGAAAAATGGGGGTTTCGTAGTTGTGTCCTCGTGGACAGGATCAAGAGAGGATGAAGGAACAAGGTGTACTTCTCTTGAGGCACCCTCACTAAATCGTACATACTTGGTATCCCTTTTTGCTTGGGCAGGGGTTTGAATGAGATTATCTGCACGTGCTTGGAATCGGTGACGCTTGCGAGAGACAGAGGCTTTAACAAGTGGATTCTTGACCAGGTGGGGGTTTAGCATTTCAAACACAAATTTATCCCACATTTGCCCATTTTCCTTCAACTGGTGGGTGATTAGGATTTTTATAAGACAGTGATGGTATAAACTGCCAGTAGGGTTAACTACATTCTTCCTAACCTGGCTAGACATCTTTTCTAGGCTCTTCAGAAAATAGAATGGAAAATTTAGGGCCTGATTATTAACGAAATGTGCTAATAATCGGAAGTGACAGGCTTTAAAAATGGTGTACTTACCCTCACAAGTGATCAACCTGATGATGACAGTCAAGGGCTTGAGATATTTAGGCTTGATCCACTCCCTGTGAAATCCTTTTGTGCCTGCAACGTGTTGGTTTTCGGCTTTGAGGGTGAATTCATGCTCCGTCCATGGAAGGAAAAGGTGTTTGTGCCAACGGGCACCTTCCCTGGGCAATTTCGTGGCCGACGCAATGGACTCTTCTGTTATAGGGAAGGTGAGATGACTAACCTTAGCTATTTTTCCATCGAAGCCCTTAGCAAAAAGAAGTGAAACCTCGTCATCGTGGCCATCAAGAAGGTGAAGAAACAGACCCTAGCCCTCTCGCAAGAACACTTCACGACATGCCTTAAATTCAGGAAAACGGAGGAGGTCTCGGTAGCTTCCAGGCTCATAACGTATTGGCATTGTTTGAACAGAGAACGAGGGATGCAAATGGAATAGGGGATGCAAGAGATATAGAGGGTGCAAGAGATTGTAGAGGACGCAACTTGATGGGCTCCGAAAAGACAAGGGTAAACATAATAAAGCAGATCTCACGTAGGTGTGGGTTTAAATGGCAATTCGTTCGAACGGTTAAACGGTCATGAGCAGGGATTTAGCACGCTCGAGTGATCATGTCATTAAGCCAAGATATTTGAATCGTGTGCTATCATGAAAATATGTGTATTGATGAATTCGTAAGGTGATGATATATTCAACCATGTCCAAAGTAAACTTTGGACAGGTTGAATGTAAAGTTCATCAAAACATAAGTAGCATAAAAGAACATAATGACTTTCAATTAATAAAATGACAGATCGCATGCTTCTAACCTAATGATAAATTAAAACCATATGATAGCCATAAAATGATCTTGGAAATCGTAATAATGCATGGTGAACCTATTCATTTGATGAAGTCAAAATGAACAAAGGAGTGAGATTGAGTGCAGGGATAACGTTTGATTTATTCCTGGTATGGTTAATCAATTGAATCTTACTAGTAGAATTCACAAATTAGATCCCTAACACACTTAATTATGTTGTTATAAGCTATGATTTCATTCGGTACTTCATTCGGCACTTCATTAAGATCGTTGTTCATTTGCCTCATTCGTTACGTCATTCGGATCGTCATTTGACCCTTCATTCAACCCTTCATACAGAACTTTGTACAAAAATGTGCTTTGATGGATCTAACTGCTACTGATTATGTAGAGAATTTTTCTGGAACTTGTCAGCACACAAGAGATGTTGTAAACCTGCTTTTCTGGAACTTTAGTCGTGTTCCTCTTTATTTATCATGGATCAAAAACAATCTTCCGCTACTCGCATTATCCTGAAAACACCTATCATTTTGTCAGAACTTTTTATAAATATTCAAAAATTAAAAACAGTTCTAAACCTCCCCCAAACCAAAAATATGGCGTGTCCTCAAGCCATCAAAGAAAAATTGATTAATATTTAAATATTTTCAATTAATGGTTTAGGCAATAGCTCTAAAATGCTATGATAATTTTCGTAAGAAAATGAAATATTAACTAATCAAATGTAGATGATTTAGAGATATTTACATTCATCAAAAAGAATACAATAGTGCTTAAGAAGACCATATGAAGAGTGATAGTGCAATGGATGCGAAAAATGCCATAGGAAAACTAGTCATCCATGACTCATTTTAAAGATCTCTTCTCATCTAAAGAATATATATAAATTTCACCCTAGAGTTTGTGAGATTTCTATAGTTATGGGTCCCATTTCTAGGATAGTCATACCCTAGGAATTGTTTGAATTAGATGACAGGGTCCAAGTCCAACTTACAACCATTCTCTAATGACAGTATAAATAATTTGGCCTAAACATGTATTCATATACTCAGGTTTTTTTTTTAGATGAGCCATGTGCATAGCAATACATTAACCGAACCTCTTTACCTGATATTGCCCCACTTCCAGCAGGCCTGTTCAGTACCCCGACGGGTTTACTTGCATTTACCGAGCTTCCTTGTTTAAGATTTTACTTAGCATGGACCCGCTACCAGCGAGCCTGTTCAGTACCATGGCGGGTTTACTTCGTATAATGATATATATATTTTTTTGTAAGGAAGCTGATTGGCACTAGAGTGTGCTAAGCCTGCTAAACACATAATTAAAATTTTTAGAGCAAACCTTATGAGTAACTTTATTTATAATGGCCTGCATTATAGATCATGTCAAAAGATAATAACCTAAAGTTGTTTTTTGACCTCTTAGTCTATCTTCTTCATAAAAGATCAGTAATGTTCCCCACAAAATAGAAATATCACTCACTTTTGAGCTACCTTTTAAAAGTGCTTAAGAGACAAGTTTTGATAATGAGTCTAGGATGAATTAGTAGTCTATAGGTGTAAGATAGAACTTTCTGAAAAATTGTGATGATTGAAGTAGGTCTTAAGAAACTGTCCTAATGATAAATCGGAAATGTGCATGTCTGGATCAAATACCATATACAGAATCATAGAAGAAAGTGGTTTGAAATGATATAAAGAACACTTTAACCTTGCACTATAAATTTTCAATTTTCAACAATAATCGAAAGAGAAGGAGTTAGGATGCATTATGAGGTTTTTTTTTTAGAACACTTCCCTTTTCTGATAATATTGCATGAGCTGATTATAGAGATAATGCACTTGTATTCAAACTACAAGACCACTTGTTAGATGATTCAAATTTATTCTAAACAAAAACATATATACAAAGAAAAAGTCATACAAGATTAGGAAAAGGAAAAGAGTCTTCCTATTTTAATTGACAAAATTCTATAAGCTGATCATAAAAATGAATTTCTTGTATAGATGCAATCAACTGTTAGAAATGACTCTTATTTATTACAAACAAAAATATATTTACATATATACAAATGAAGATAACCCAAAATAATTCAAGAACCAGGAGAAGGAGGAATGACTTCCTCTTCTACCAGCTCCATCTCCTCCTGTTGTAAGGCATTCTGCACAAAATCTTGTTTAGATATTGGTTGATGATAATGTCTAAGTCTATGTCCATTTACAACAAAGGAAATTTGAGAATCATCAATTGTCTTAATTTTAACGGATCCATTATCAAAAGTTGTAACAATTTCATATGGACCCATGCAATGAGTAGTTAATTTACCTTTAAAGTTTTTGTACCTTGAATAAAAAAGTAATGCCCAGTCTCATGTTTTGAATTGCTTATGTTTGATGTATTTATCATGCCACTTTTTGCGTTGGTTTTGTATTAAAATTGTGTGTTGAATAGCATCTTGTCTAATCTCGTCTAATTCATTTATTTGCAGGATTCGTTGTCTCTGTGCTTCATCCCTAATTGTGCAACCATACGAAAGGTTTTGACTTGAAATTCAATGGGTAGAAGAACTTGTTTACCATAAACAAGTTAATAAGGTGTGTGGCCAATGGTATTCCTCCAAGTTATTCTATAAGCCCACAAGGCTTCTGGAAGCCTATCTGCCCAGTTTTTGTGGTGTAACTAGATAGTCTTAGTCAGGATGGCTTATGATACTTTGTTGGTAGAATCTACCTAACCATTGGCTTGTGGGTGATATGGTGAAGATTTACAATGTCTAATACCATATTTATCAGTAAGCTCTTTCATCAACTTGGAGGTGAACTGGGATCCTTGATCTGTACAATTTCCCTAGGTACACCGAATCGGGTAAATATTTCTTCATATATAAACTCTACCACATATTTCTCTGTGGCTTGGAATAAGGATTTAGCTTCTACCCACTTGGTGACATAGTCTGTGCAGACTAGGATGTACTTCTTTTTGCGATACATAGGGGAAATTGGCCCAACAAAATTGAGAGCCCATTTTTCAAAAGGCTCAATCATAACTTGGGGCTGTAAGGGCATCTCATCGGATGGCGTAGGTCTACCCATTCTTTGGAAACTGTCACACCCCTTAACATACTTGGAAGCATATTTAAAAATGCTTGGCCAATAATACCCAGAGTACAACACTTTGTATGTTGTTCTCTTATTAGAAAAGTGCCCACCACAAGGTCCACCATGACATGCATGGAGGATCTATGCCATCTCATCCTCTCATACACATCGTCTAATAATGAGATTAGGAACAATACGAAAAAGATCATTTTCCACCCAAGAGTAATTAGAACTTTGAACTGTGATCCTACGTTTCTCAGGTGGAGAGAGATGGTTTGGTAGCTTTCCAGTTGCTAAATAATTGGCTATGTTTGCAAACCAAGGGGTTTGAACAGACACAGGGAACAAATGTTCACCTGGGAAGCTATCATCGATAGGACTGGCACTATCTTCAATTTGAATTCGAGAGAGAAAATCTGCTACCACATTCTCTCGACCAGGACGATCAACAATGGTGATGTTAAATTCTTATAACAAAAGAAGCCACCGAGTCACCCTGCCATTGGTGATCGGTTTGTTCATTAAAAATCTAATGGCAGAGTGGTTAGTGTGTATAAAAATTTCATATCTTGTGATATAATGACGAAACTTGTTGATGGCATAGAATACTACTAAAAACTCTTTCTTAATAACAGTGTACTTCGATTTTGCAGGAGTCATATTTTTACTAGCAAAGTAGATGGCATGTGATGTTTGTCCCTCTTTTTGACCTAAGACTACCCCTATAGCTATGTCGGAATCATCAGTGGATAAATGGAAGGGAAGGGACCAATTGGGGCCCCTAAGTATTGGTGCCACTGATATCTTTTCCTTCAAATCTTCGAAGGTGTTTTGACAAGGTTCAGTCCATTAGAATTCAGTATCTTTCATGAGTAACTTGAACATAAATGCGGCTATCTTAGTGAAGTTTTCAATAAAACGTCTATAATAGCTTGCATGGCCAAGAAATCTTCTTACTTCCTTCAGAGTTTTTGGAGGAGGGAGATTAACAATTATTTCTATCTTGGCAAGATCCACCTTGATACCTTGAAGAGAGACATGATGTCCCAGAACTATGCCCTCGGTTAATAGCATCTTACATTTTTCATGACTAAGGGCTAAGTTGGTTTCTTGGCACCGAATAAGAACTATTTCGAGGTTATCAATGGCTTCTTGGAAGGTATTACCATAAACTGTAAAATCATCCATATAAACTTCTACACAATCATGTATAGTGTCAGCAAAGATTCCTAGAACTGCACGCTGAAAGGTGGTAGGTGCATTACATAGGCCAAATGGTAACACTCGATAGGCATATGTCCCCCAAGAACAAGTAAAGGTTGTCTTGTCTTGATCCTCGGGTGCTATTAATATTTGATTGTATCCACTATACCCATCAAGGAAAGAAAAGTATTGTTTCGCTGATATGGTATCTAAGACCTGATCGATGAAAGGCAAAGGGAAGTAGTCCTTAAGAGTGGCCTTGTTCGATTCTCGAAAGTCAACACAAATACGCCATTTCCCTGTGACTTTCTTTGGAACTACCACCAGAGGAGACACCCATTTACTGTTAGAAATTGGGTAGATGAAACCAACATTAAGGAGTTTTCGTAATTCATCTTTTACTATATCTTTTAGGGTTGGATTCATTCTTCTCTAGGGCTGCCTGACGGGAGGTATGTTTGAATCTGTGTAAATGTGGTGAATACATGTATCTGGGTGTATACCCTTCATATTGGTGTATTCCCATGCAAATGCTCCAGTTTGACTCTTGAGAACTTTTAGTAATTGTTTTTGCTGACTCTCATCTAAACCTGCATTTATATGTAAAAAAATTTTAGAACTAACCTCACAGGGTATGGTATAGGATCCTAAATGTTCTTCGATTACGAAGACATAGGGTGTACTGGTAAATGTTGAGAGGCTCATGTTTTCTTGGAATTCATCTCCAAAGATCTGGTCGAGTTGGGAAAAAGACTGAGAAAATTCTATACATGTTGTGGAAGAGATAAATTGGTTCAACACATTCTCGATATTCCGTTCTTGAAGTGCCCAGGAGAAATCACTAACAAGGAAAAGTTCTTCCAAGTTTTCATCCCCAAAAGGACAATCTAACCAAAACAGGTTTTCAGTTATTGGCTGTGCTGGTGGGTATAAAGCTAGTTTTCTTGTAGATAACCCATCAGAGATAATCATTTCTCCATCCCTACATCCTATAAATGCATTGGCAATAGCCAACCAAGGTCTTCCCAGAATAATGGGGTGACCTTTGGAAGGGTCTTTTGATTCTATGACCATAAAGTCCACGGGATATTCCCATGAAGCTACTGATACAGTGATGTCATCTAAGATACTAGCAGGCTGCACCATAGTGCGATCTGCTAATTCTAGCATTGTTGGGGTAGGTTGGAGGAACTTCCCTAAATAGAGAGTTTCTAAAACTGTGGTAGTCATCAGGTTAATAGCAGCTCCTAGATCAATAAGTGTATTTCCTATGGCGGTGTTATTGATGATAACAGTCACCACAGGGTTTCCTAGGTTTGAATACTTGGGGATTCTAGGTTGGTTTCCTATGTAATCTGACATTTCACCTATTACATGAATCGCCGGAGGGTCCTTTTGCTTTTTACCTAGTCTTTTAATACAGAGTTCCTTTATCACTTTACTATAGATTGGGATATCTTTAATGGATTCTAACAAAGGGATCTTAATACAAATATTTTTCAATTCGTTAATGATATCATACTCTGGATCAGTTACAAGTTTTCATATTACTAGACGCTCCAGATATGGGGGTGATCTCTCTCCTGTAATTACTTATTTATGAGGATGGTTGTGTGTTGAAGATTTAGGAATAACCACATCTTCAAGAATGGCATCATTCAGAACTTCACTAGGTATATCTTCTTCTTCATCTTCTTCTCAGATAACAATTGATGACTTGGGCCGATCTTGCAAAACTCTTCCACACTGCAGTTGAATATGTAATGTCCCTTGTTAGGAATTTTATTAAAATGGCAATTTTTCACTTTTTTCCCTAGTTTGACCTTTGACTAGTTTTGATCTCTAGGTCCCAAATTTGCCCCAAATGATCCCAAATCTTCTGAGAAGGTATATGAATGATATTAGTACATAAATATGTGTTTCAGGGATTCCTTTGGACCTTTAAAATAATTCTGCAAATCCCCTTTCAATTCTGATCAATGTAGGTAACTTTACTAGTGATTTCCCTTTGACTAGTATTGGTCTCTAGGTCTCAAATTGACTCCAAATGCCTTCAAATCTTCAAGGAAGGTGTATGAATGATATTAGAACTTTAATATGATGTTTATGGATTACATATGGCCACCAAAATACCTATGCAAACTCTCTTAATATTCTGGACCAATTATGCAATTTTACTAGTAATTTGGGGTTCAAATCCCCATGGGGTAAGTACTGAAAATGGCTTCCCAAATGCCTCCAAACCCACTCAAATTTATGAACAGAGGTATGTAATGTGTTAAGTATGTTATTAAAGTCTCATATGCACCATTAATGGATTATTAAAATTGTTCTCACCCTCTCCCATTCAATTGCAAAAATCCCCAATTCGTCCCTTGGGGAAATGGCACTATTTCACCTCCCAATACAACTAAATTGAGTAAAAATGCTTCAAATGCTCAAGTACAGTACATGAAACTTGTAGAAGAAATCCATGGCAGTATATTGATCACAAATATATCAGAGAATAATGCATTCATTCGAAATCATCATCATTACATTGATTCACAACAAGGTAGTGGGGAAATGACACTGTTCTTTCATTAAAATTGAGATTTATACATTTCTACTTGGAATTTCGACCTGAAACTTTTTGGAGATGAATAACAGAGTATTTAATTCATATTACAAAATAAATGGGGCATTAAAATCTCCCCCAAAGAGTACAATAGCTCACCAAAAATGCCCTCCCTCAAGGATCAAGAATATGCCATCAAAACTGGAAATGGTTGAAGGAGTGAGCTGCAATAGAAGAACCATGAGATGCCCTGTAGCTTATACCTACAAATAAATACTCCATTAAAGATCCAAATGAAAGGTCTGAATGGCCTTTCCAATTACGAAATTGGATGGGAATCTTTCACCCTCGAAATTGGCCAAGGCAAGAAACTAGTCATCCACTAGCTCTCCCTCTTCACAAATGCAATTGCAAATTCTACAAATGATCAAAAGCTGGTTTCATTCTTTGTTATTGAAATTTATAAACTTCTAATGTCCTCCATGGGTCGAATTCGTTCCAAGAGACTCAGGCCAACTCAAGTTGGGAAGAGATTCCAAAGAACGCCACTTGTACAACAATTCCTAGTCTCCCACTTCCACCAAATCACATGTGGAAGCATCTTAGCTGCCCTAACACCCTTGAGCGCCCTCTTGGAGTCTATTTTTAGACCTGAAATGTCATATATGTCATATGTCAGCCTTCAGGTCTGATTTGTGTCATAGGTGTCATAGCATCTTCATCATTGTTGTCATAGAGCTAGGGAATCTAGCCCAAGTGTCTCACTAGCTCCAAATTGCCTCTTCCTCTTCCATGGGAGTTACTCTTCCTCTATATTTAGACCTTGGATGAGTCATGCAATGAATAATACCTTTTGTAATCCCTCAAGTATGTTACCATTCACCTTGAATTCGAATTGGTGAGAGAATGATGCCAAGTGTAGTGGGGAAATCTAGCCATATGTGGGTCCCACTTCCTCCATGTGTCTTCATGATGAAATGCCACTTTGATTTTCACTTGTATATATTTATTTAGCTCCTTTATTAAATATTTATGCCATTATAGTGTTCAAACATCATTTATTATCCCCATTATTCCAAATCCCAAAGCTTCCACCCCAAACCTAGGAAACTAGTAATTTTCCTCCTTGGCAATTATTTGACCTTTAGCATCAATTTGACAAACTCTAATGAATAGGGCCAATGTTATTAGGCCATTGTGACCCAATGCCAAATTTGGGACATGAAAGAATATCATGTATTGGTGCGGTCGAAATGGCATATGATGGAAGAGGTAGCAACCCGATTCTATTAAGAGCTTGAGTTTGCTTGTTGTTAGGGTTTGGTCTCAGTTGTGCAGGTAATATTGTGGGTCTTGGAGGATTCATATTCTGGAAATGGTGAGGCTGATTTGGGATAGGGGGTAGTGAAGGAGGTAAAAATCTAGGAAAAATTTGTTGGATATTAGGTGGGTAAGGGTAGTTAGGCATAGGAGGAGGTGGTTGAGCATAAGCTTGTCCTCTCCATCCGTATGGCCATTGCTGTTGTTGAGCGTTCTGAGGAGGGTACTGAGGTGGCCAATTTTTCCAACCTGAAGTGTTCCAATGTTGAGGAGGTTGATAAGGATGGTAATAGGGTGGAAATTGTGATGATGGATCGTGACATGATGGTTGATCTCTAGGTTTCCAAGGCCTCCTAGATGTCTCACCAAAGTTTCCACTTTTATATACAGCTTGCAACCCAGGAAACGATGGACAGTTATCAGTTGGATGTTCTTCTGTACAAAGGTGACAAACTAAAACATTATTCAATGGATATTCTCGTTGAGGATGTTTAGTTCTACACCTAGGACAGAAAATACTCATTGTTGCACGCTCTTCATCCTGTCTCTTTTTATCTTGTAATGCATCTAGTTGAGAACCCATAGCTCCTGAGATATCTGTTATGAAATTTTCTAATAGGTTTCCCAACTCTACCCTTGTAACTCCACCAGGACCGGATGTGTTTCCTTTTAGGTTCCTAGCATAAGATTCTCGAAAGTGTCTTCCACTTTTCCCTCTGCTCCTAGTAATTCCTACATAGTTCACAAATTTGTGCAAAAGTCTTATGAGATATGTCTCCCGCTACCATGAGATTAAGGTTTTCTAAGAATTTTTCTGATATTCCCTTGAGGAAGAGTGTTCTTACTGCATCTTCCCGAAGATCACTATATTTGGATTTATGTAACACATAGTTAAATCTTTCGAGATAGTCTTCTAGGCTCTCATCTTCAAGTTGTTATATTTTAAAAATATCATTGCGAGAGTCCTTGGGTTTACAGTAATCCTGATACTTCTGTAGAAATGCATTCTTCATGTCTTCCCAAGTTCTAATACTGGATTGTCCTAATCCCATGAACCGTCGAAGAGCAGAATCTTTTAATGTGGCAGGAAAAAGTTTTAGTTTTTGGCCATCCTGTAGGTAGTTATAACTCCTACAAAAAATGTCAAATGCGAATAAGAATGTATCTGGATCCTCACTATTCTTCCCGTAAAAGGTTGGTAGTGAGGAGGGAGGGATGTTTTTCATAGTTACATCTTGTGTAGTGTCTAGAATAGGGAATCCAAAAGTACCTTTAGTTATACCCTCTCCTTCTCCTTCATCTTGTCGAACATGATCTTCATTTTCAACCTCCATGAAGATTCGATTTCAAAAGAGAGTGTACTTAGGTGGTTCCTTTCTTGGTGAATATGGGATGTCCCAACGTTCTGTTTCAGGAAGAGTATTTTTCTTTTTAGGAGGAGAATTGCCAGCTACATGGGAATCCAGTTTTGAAGGTCCTACCGTTGTTGTCTCAATATGTGAGATGACTATGTTCATAGAATTTTCAAAAAGAGCGTCTACTTGTGCAGGATCAACAAAGTCTACTAGATTTGGACCACCTACTATTGAAAAAGTAGTGTCTTTGGGTTTTTGGACTAATGGAGGGTTGGGAGGCTCTGAATTTTTATCCTTTTGAGTTTCCTCTTGTCTAAGTTCAGTTTCAATATGAGCCTGAGGTTATTCTAGTGGAATTTATTTATGAACAGATTTTTCTGATGTCCCTATGGTTTCCTCTAAATGGTTTCCAGAAGGGATCTCCTTATCTTTCCAAGTAGGACTATCCCCTTTAGGTGTCTTCCGATACCTTTCTGCGGAGTTAGTAGTTGGGGTGGCACGCCCCCCGTATAGGTTAGTAGGAATTTTAGTGGGAGGGCTAGTTTTAATAAATCTACCTTTTGAGTCTATAGACCTATTCATGAAAACAAAACTATAACTGAAATAAATTCTAACTGCATCACTACTATTGCTGGGTTTTGGGGATGCCTGTTATAACAGATGCATAGGTTCTTACCTCTCGTCCTACCGCTCACCTGCCACCAGCCTATTTCTAAGTTCAAAGCAGAGAATTCAAATCTATCACTAAGTTTTTAAAAGAGAGTTCTACCTATCTACCACTGAGTTCTACCTATCTACAACTGAGTTCTACCTATCTACAACTCCCCGGCAATAGCGCCAAAATGTGGGGTGTATTTACTGTCTTAAGGAATCACCAAATATTTAATTATCGACTAGGGCTGGTAATCTTAGAGTTGTGGCACAGTATATGCTAAGGTAGAATGGTACCTAAGGTTTCGGCTCGACAGACCTTGGAAATGTTTAATAATGGAAAGATCGAAAGATCTTTCAAAATGAAAAACCGAGTCAAACTTTAGAAATACAACTACTGAACTGATTAGACCTAACTAAACCAACAGATCAGAATAGTATCAAGCTATACTACTCTACTCCATGGATAATAACTAAAAAGATGAAAACAACAATATTATTCTAGGAAGAAAAACTAAATCAAAACGAAACTACTTTGACGAAATGGGAAATTACTGATAAAGTTCTAATCTAAGAATTAGAAGACAACTATAAATGAGTTCAGAAACCTATCTTTGAGATGATTCAGTTTGACAACTAACTATGGAAGCAAGAAACTATATTAACTTAAAGCAAGACTACGGACTATCTAATGAATTATTCATGCATCCAACTAATGAAAACTACCTAATTCCATTCTCCTTGAGGATTCTGAGGAATTGTATCAAATGTAATAGGAGTGGGAGAGAATGTATCAAAATGACTTTCAAATGTAACAAGGAAACAAAATGGAACCAAATCTAGTTTAACTTCGACAAATAAATGCAAACTAAAGAGTGTCCAACTACAATTAACTTTAAACATTATGATTTATTTTCTATCCATAAGCAAATGACATGGAACAAATGAAATCTAGAAGCAAGTAGAAAACTTAATAAAGATATTGACTTGAAACTGAATTTAATTGAGAAGCAAGTAGAAAACTTGATAAAGATATTTTATGTAGAAGCAAGTAGAAAACTTGATAAAGATATTTTATGTAGAAGCAAGTAGAAAACTTGATAAAGATATTTTATTTCTGAGTCAAGTCCTGTTCTATGAACATCTTCACTGATTATGAGAACAGGAAAACTAATCCTACGCTTGAACGAAGGAACTATCAAAATTAAGATACTTTGGAGAATGAAATTACTAAATCTAATCCAAAATCAATCTTAATAAACATGAAATAATTGAACTAAGACTGGAACTGATGAATTATAGAACAATAAAGTATTAATGAATCAGGTATAAAAGAAACATAATTTGTAAAGCAACTAAAGCAAAGTTAAGGAAAATGAAGTGGAGATTAAGGATGATGATGAAACTTAATTAAAACTCTATGTAATGTGGAACAAGATCTTAATTACAATTAAGAATGCTAGTTAAAGGCAAGAAATATTACAATTCAAAAACCTAAGAAACTAGATTCTAAATAAGCATAAAAACAATGCAGAAAATATTAAAGTCCATATGACGATCCTGATGACAGTCTGAAAGACAGTCCGGGTGAAGGAAAATGATTTAAACTAAGGAAAGAAGCAGATTGGATGATCTTAACGCCAGCTGGTGGATGCATATGAACCTACAGTGCAAAGAGAGCAGTAAATTGACTGTTTAGAAGCTAAGATAACAAGAAGTAACCTATACTAATCATTGTCTAAGAAATGAACTACTTCTATGGCACAATAAAACAAAGCTGATATATGAATAAAACTAACCTACAGCTATAGGAAAAAGAAAAAAAAAACATTTGCAGAACTAATTCTAACTATGAATTGAACTTGAACTACTAAAACGTTAACTAGTTGACTCAATCTAATTGCAAATGACAAAACTGAAAGCAAACTAAGAAGATTTAAGCATGACCGGTCACTTTAACTTCTAAGCATGTAAATTAAATTAACAACTTAAACTAGCAGCAAGATATAACTGCAGGAAATAAATAACTGTCATGTACAAGAAACAAATTAAAGACTGGAAATCAAAACTATTAATTTGTAGAAAATAAATGCAAAATATATACAGTAAAACCTTTGGTTGTTGAGGGGCCCTTCCTAGCAATCAAAGATTGAAGCTTAACTCAAACTAATCACCAACAACAAAACATCAACAACTATGAAACTAGAACTTCCATTTACTTATAAAAATTGCACAGCATCTATGTAAAAATTACTGCTATCGTCTATCTGTTACAACTTGCTCTGTATATGTATATGTGTGTTGCGTTTCTTCACAGGAAACGTCTTTATATAGGTTTACAAATAAGAGAGAAGGTCAACATAGTCGACCTCTCTAAAAATAGGAGGTTTAATGACTAAAGAAACGGTTGTGAGGTGGTTCACGACAGCGCACAGGGCGTCTGCCTGAGTCCACGGCGTTGATTCTCCTTGACGCGAATAGCTAGGCATCGATTTCCTTCAATCGTGGGTGGAGGATGTGCTGGAAGACTGAGCGTGGGAGGATGATGAACTTCTGGAACGTCGACATGGGCAGAGAGTGTGCTGTCAGCTTGATCGAACAAAGGATGAATCTTCTGGAATGAAGGCTCACCAACCATGATCGACACGTCCGTAATAGAACCCACATCACCGTTTTTAACTTTATTGCCCCGAAATATCTCTACCAACAATTCTGCGGGTATGAATGGAGGGCTGAACGACGGGCTGAATGCGGATGGACATCCTCGGCGTGAATGCGCGGCTGAATGCAGGTCTGAATGAGGACCGTAGCCTATAGAAAAAAAACTAAATGCCAAGTACGTCTAGAAATATGAGATGACTGTCAATAAACCATAAAAATGATGATAATTATTCACGATTCGTATGATATTCAAATAAATGCATACCTGGTTCTGTTTGATAGTCTGAATGGTAAAAAGAATGACTTATTATACCAAAATAGTGAAAATAGTGCCATTCAGAGCATGTTTACTAATAAAAAATGGTGACAAAATGAATGCCAACACAAGCATGGTGGTTCCTCTCTATAATCTTCATGGAATCTCGAAGACTCAAAGTTGGGCAACTCAGTGGCAACTTCAAAGAATTATACAGAAAGCAGGTTCTTCAACACCCATGTTTGAAATTACTTGAGGACAAGCAATATTGGGAAGGGAGGATTTGTCATGACCCAAATTTTGCATTGGGTCACAAGGACCTAAGCCCAATGACCATATTCATGAGAGTTTGTCAAATTGATGTTAAGGGTCAAAATATTGCCTAGGAGGAAATTACTAGTTTCCTAGGTTGAGGGTGGAAGCTTTTGGATTTGACATAAAGAGGATAATAAATGATGTTTGCACATTATAATGGCATAAATATTTAATAGAGGAGCTAAATAAATAAATACAAGAGAAAATCAAAGTGACAATTGATCATGAAGACACATGGAGAATGTGGGACCCACACAAGCTAGATTTGCCATGCCACATGGCATCCTACTCTTGCCATTTCAAATCCATAAGAAGCCAAATGTTCTTGGGGTGAGTTAAAAGGTCAATATACTTGGCATGAGTCATGTAAAGTCAAATTGGAGTGGAATAATAAGTCCCATGGAAGAGGAAGAGGCAATTTGGAGCTAGTGAGACACTTGGGCTAGATTCCCTAGCTCTATGACAACAATGATGAAGATGCTATGACACCTATGACACAAATCAGACCTGAGGGATGACATATTACATTTATGACATGTCAGGGAAAAAATATCCTCCAATAGGGCACTCAAGTGAGTTAGGGCAGCCAAAGAGACACCAATTCGAATTGGGAGAAGTAGAGGGCTAGAATTGGAAGGATAAGTGGCATACTTGGGAATCTATTCCCAAATTGAGTTGGCATGAATCTCTTGGAAGGAATTCGACCCATGGAGGACATTAGAAGTTTATAAAAGTCATGAAAAAATAAGAATGACAACTTTTGATCATTTTTAGAATTTGCAATTGCATTTTTGAAGAGGGAGAGCTAGTGGATGACTAGTTTCTTGCCTTAGCCAATTTTGAGGGTGAAAGATTCCCATCCAAGTTGGTAATTTGAAAGACCATTCAAACCTTTCATTTTGAGATTTAATGGAGTCTTTTGTTGCAGGTGTAAGCTACAGGGTAGATCATGGTTTCTTCTATTGCAGCTCATTCCTTCAACCATTTCCAGTTTTCAATGCATATTCTTGATCCTTGAGGGAGGGAATTTTTGGTGAGCTATTGTACTCTTTTGGGGAGCTTCTAATGCCCCATTTCCTTTAAAATATGAATTAAATACTCTTTTATTCATCTCCAGAAAGTTTCAGGTCGAAATATCAAGTGGTTGTATGTAAAATTGATGATTATTGAGCAAATAGTGACCATTCCCCCACTAGATTGATGTATACCAATGTATTGATGATGATCTCGAATGGAAGAATGTTTCTCTAATATATTTATGATGTATGGAATACCATTGATGAGTATTGCAAGTTTCATGTTCAACACTTAATGTCACGTCCCCATTTTGACCCCCTTCGCATTAAATCGTAAATGATGTAAATATTGTTATTTAATCATGTTGAGGAGCTCAAGGCCAAGGCCCCACCATTGATTTAGCGTTTTATGTATCGACAATTAAAAAAAATAGATGCCTATGGTTCTTGTGCTAGATAGGCACAATGTAAACTAAGACATCATGTAAATACGAATTTTAATGAAAAACCCACAACTAGCTATGCAAAGCAACAAAGAGATGGGGGCATGATTCTACAAGGAATAGGGAGGGAAATTATTCAAACCCTTGAGCCAATGGTGTTAATCCATGTGTCAATGAGAAAACCCATAAACTACCAACTACCCATTTTGGGTTATGGACCCAATCATTTAATTCTTCTAGAAATTGGTTGAGGCAGTTAATGCCTTGGGAATGAAGAGGTATGGCAGCCAATTTCGTGCATGGGAAAGCCATCAACCTGGGAATTCATACTTTTGCTTCTTGGGCAAGAAAACACCCACGAAATGGTGCCCAAATCCATTCTGAACCCATAGTCTTTCCTCTCTCACGCAGACTGAGATTGCTGGAAGTTACATTCACGTTTTTCATAAAAAACGCAGGGTTTTCCTTGCCCAGAAACTCATTTTTGGTTTTGGATAGTAGCTGGGAAGAAGGGGCTGCGATTTGGGATCGTATGGAGGTCGTTTTGTCCCAGAATTGCCATGGGAATTTTTCCTAAAAACGATTTCTGCTTCCTGGGGTTTTCCCAAACCTCCATTGTTCATTTTTAGCCTTCCCACGTTTTTTTCTGAAGCTCAGGGAATCATTTTCATGCTTATTGTTGTACAAACATTTTTCTCCTGTCCAGCCATTGTAGTTAGCTGATTATCTACATCCCTGTTTGATTTGGAGACTGTAAGCAAGAGATTGGGTGGTAGTGGACAGAGAGGGCTTGATAAACCTAGTGGGGGAGATAACCTCTCAAGAAGATCAAGAGGGCTTTGGCTACTCTTCTATGCACACCCTGAGAGCACTAGATGGGGAAGGTATGGCTTGAGGGACTATACAGCAGTGAAAAGAATACTTCCTTATGCTGGGTGTGTAGGTATTGTGGGTGCCAAGCTAGATAGATCTTGTAAGGTTACCCCTGGATCTGTGCTTGAGCTCACTAGCTTAGCCACTCTTCCTTTCCATTTCCTAGCAGCCTGATAAACCCAATTGTAGATTGGCTTGGCTCATTTTGGTGTATGCTTGGCAATGTGTGAGTCTGCTATTCCCTGGTTCCTTGTAGAAATCACGCCCAGCTCGGGGGTGGCAGTTGTATCAAGAGGTTGATAAGCACAAGTGGCCTATGGTTGGGTGGAACGTTGCAAATGCATAGCTGGTTGCTTGGGACTACTTTGTTAAGATAAGTATTCTCTTGTGTTAACTTTGCAATTATTTATTTATGAATATCTTGAATGTATGATGGATGTGTTATTGAAATTACTTACGCTGTGTTTTTCTTATAATTATACGTTTCATATGTTCTTTTATATTATGTGAATGCTTATTTAAAAGCTCATGGGGCTAGATGCCTGGTTTTAGCATCACGATCCTCTCCATCGCACTGGTATGATGGGAGGGGAAGTGACACTTAAGCAGTTGGAGCCATCTTGCTCAGTTTTATTTCATTTGAAGAATATTTAATGTTATTTCCCCCAAGGTCGAAACTAGTCTTCTTGCATATGAATTAAGGGAGTTATAGCAGACATTAAAAGTTGAATGGTGATGCATATGAGTTCAATTTGATGTCCTTTATATGTCCCCTACTTCCATTCATAATTTCAAGTTGGATTGAGTGCATTTGGAAAGTCATTTTCATCATCTACCCCTAAGGGATTTGAACCACAATTTTACTAGTAAAACTCCATACATTGATCAGATTTCCAAAGTGAGTTGCAGAAGTCATTTGATGGTTAAAAAAACACCTATCAACACCATTTTTATGTATTAACATCATTCATACACCTACTGGTACAATTTGAGAGCATTTGGAGCTATTTAGAGCCATCTACCATTGGGGGTTTGAAGCTCGAAATTACTAGTAAGCTTGCCTACTTTGTCCAGATTGTAAATGAATGTACAGAAGTGTTTTAAGGGTTTTTAAGTATCCATGATCCTCTTTTATATGTATTAATACCTCTCAAATACCTTCAGACCCATTATACAATCATTTGGGGTCATTTGGAGACCAAGAGACCAATACTAGTCAAATAGGAATTCCTAGTCAAACTCCCTACTTTGGACAGAATTAAAAAAGGATTTGCAGAACTAATATAAAGGTCATATATCACCCCTGAACATCATATTCAAGTAATAATACATTCATATACCTTCTCAGAAGATTTGGGAGCATTTCGAGCAAATTGAAGACCTAGACATCAAAACTAATCAAAGGTCGAATTTGGGGAAAAAGTGAAAAATTGGCCATTTTAATAAAATTCTTAAAGAGGGACATTACAATGCTCCCAATAGTTTAGTTCAATTGCAATCTTCACAAAATTTATCAAGATACAAACAAAAACCAATCACCTATTTCTATAAGCACAAACCAAGACATAGAAGTCAACAAAATAATATATCAAGAAAACCAAGCACATCGTAAAAGTCAACAAAGTAAGATATCAAGAAAACAACAATTGTGTAAAATTTGTTTGATTTGGAAAAGTTCCAACACTATACAGTGTACATAGATAACCATATCCTCAATGAGCAATATAGATAGCCTAAAACTATAGGGAATAAGCAACCCAATTTACGTTTTTTTTTCTTCCTTTTTTGGCTCATTTTGTTAAACTTAAACTACAAAAACTAAGTCTATCATGATCTCTTTCCGAAGGAAATATATTTCAAAACATTTACAACCTTCATATGCTACAATTTATCTTTTGTTATCTGTACTCCAACAGGTTAATCCTACATAAAATAAAGCTACTTGTCGCTCTTAGATAACTCAGTTCTCTACCTTAAACTAGCAGAGGGCTTCAAAAATAGGAAGAAGAGTACAACTATAGTTATGTAACTCCAACAATGGTTTTGACTTGCATTGAAACATTCTGAGATGCAAAAACTCAAAATTTGGATGCCTGGCTCTTAGTTTCTTCAACCACGAATCAACAGAGCTTAACAGAGCGAAAAGTTGTAGTTGATCAACACTCTAAGTAGAAGTCCAAAGACTTCCTTGCAATTTGTATGTAGCGATTCCAAATGGTGGAAGACTTATGCATTATGAATCCTCAGCTTTGGTATTGGAAAATTCATCCTTGGAACCAGATCCACTATCACCTTGTCCAATCTCGTTCTCTGCAAAAAATTTGAGATCCAAGAGTTAGCATCAGGTTTTCTGTCTTGGAAAATTAATTTTCACTTGCTTCTGATATCATATTGAATAGAATGGAATTACCTAAACAAATTAAATCGACAAAAAAATTATTTCAAAATACAGTATCCATCACACACATACCTTGGAAGGAGAGAGACAATGTATGATAAGTTAAGAATCAAGCCAACAGATCCCTAATAGTACGCCTGGTTGGAATGTGATAAATATGATACCTAGAATCCAAACCATAGGTTGGAATTTCTTAGAGGGTACTATATCACAACAAAATTCATGTTGAAGATTGAAAGCTTTCAACATATGTGATGGAATCTGCTACATAAGTAACCATCAAATGATTTTCACGAAAATATTCAGAACTTACCATGCAGCGGAGATACAACTTGCTAGAGAGAGATCAATGCTTCTTAAAGACACCAATTCTGGAAATCCACATGCTAACTCATTCACATGCATGGAGAAAAGGACAACCTATTGAGAATAAAAAATATTTTATGTTGAAAGGAACTAAAGAAGAATCCAACTAAGGCATTTACTCGAGCATTAACAAAATCTTAAGTAAAAAATACTATATCTTTGTCCATTTATTCATCCTTGTCATGCCTCAAAATATTCCTTAGATATTTTTAGAGGGCTTTGCAAGGGAAAAACAAAACAATGGTAGAAAGCAATGAAGGCTTTGCTCCTCTTGAATAACACAACATCTACCTTTTCCATTAGAGGAACTCTTCCACAAGTCAACACCTGCTCAAAATATTGAAAACACAGGTGTCCAAGTTGGTCTCACAGATGCCATAAATGATTAAGATTGGTCCCAGAATTTTTAGAGATAGGATCTAATGCTCCTACTCTTTCAATAGAATTGGAGGATTCACTTATGAAGCGTAAAGATCTTTTAGTACCATTTTCCTCTTTCACTATCACTGCAAGAATCGTTGTTTGAATCCATCAATTCAAAATATCGACACCACTCTCATCCTTCATACTCCTAGTGAGTCAAATGATAATCACTTTATACCCAAAATGCAAAATTCACAAAAGAGAACAAAATTTTTTGCAGGTACGACTTTATAATATTAATTTTGTAACAAAAATATGAAGGTGTGAGACTGACCTGAAGTTTGAAGATGATTAGCAGTCACTCAAGGTTTTTATTTGAAGCACGGAAAGGTAAGGCACATAATATTGAAACAGATCGGCACTCTTATTCCATACACACTTGATTCATTATAGTGACCCCAGATATCTCCTAGGCCGAAATACTCTACATACTCTGCTTCGATGGGTTGCCACTGCTTGTTCAATGCATAATCTTGAAGACATATCTGTTTATCAATGTGTTTTTACAAAATCAAACAGTGAAACCGCTAAAAGAAAGGAAAGACATTTTACTCTCTGTTGTATAGTCCCTATTATCAAATGCCAAACCCTGAAATTCCCCCTATATTAATAAAACATAAAAACAAAAATGAATATCTCAGTGTAAGAGAGAGCTACAATTGCTTGCAATAGATAAAGGTAGTGATGCAGAACAAACCATGATGCATAATGTCAACCCCCCAAAAATATACCCTTTCAAAAAGCTGAAACCCTAGATCTTTACAGCCAATCGAAGCTAAAGCTTCATGGTCCGTCTTTCAAATTCAAGAGATCAAAATTAAACCATGAAACATACCCAAAAGTGAATGGAATGTGAGACCACCAGGCCTGAATCTATTTCCATCCCTGAACATGGTACTCTCATGGGGATTAAACATGCCACCATTTTCATTCAAAATGGCTTTGAACCTCACCTTCTTGTGAGTGTAACCAAATGGGTCCATGGGATCTTCGAGCTAAATCTTGCTATAATGCAACAAAAGTAGACTAGAAACTTTCTAAAACCCTTGTGTAAGATCAATCTCTCCAACTCAATACCTCAACCCCCCTCCCAAAAAAACCTTCAAACAAAACCCAGAAATGCAAAGACAACTCAAAGATTATTGAAACATTTCCTTTTGGTCAAAACTTAACCTAGAAATCTAGGAAATCTTAAAAAACATCAGGGCACTGGAACATCCTTCTTATATTTGTTTAATAGCCTCTTCAATGAACAAAGTTGAATGCCAAGGGATTTGAGTCATTTCCCACTTGGCTAAAAAGCCCATTGGTCTTCACTGGAGAATAGCCCATCTTTTTTATTCTTCGTCTAATAGACGAACACAGGAATGAACCCATGAAATGCTTCTATTTTCGATTTTCCAAGGCCGACATTCTAGAGAATGGGGGATCCTGCTCATCGACAAAGACCAAATGAAAGCGTAATAAAGAGCCCCTTTTCCCGCAGAAGTAGCACGCATAGATATGCAGATCTAAAACGAAGAGGGTTTCCCGTCAACATTCTCCACTTCAACCTCAGGTTTAATGACAATCGAACAGCGAGGCAACGAATGAAAGACAGACGAACAACAAGACAAAGCACATACTGACATAAAAAGTTCCAGCACAGACACGTGGATGTTTTTGATTCGTTCGAAAGATGAGGAATCTACTACAATGTCCAGAAACATTTTCTCGTTGAATGAGCACCTTTGGTGTAAATGTATTTAAAGTATTGATAAAATAATGTTGTTTATTTAATTATTTATATAATAATTAAATATGATATGTAATTAAAATTATATAATAAAAATAATAATAATAAATTTATTTAATTCAAAATATTATTATTTAATTAATAATTTATTATAGTATAAAAATTATTATATTCATTTTACATAGAGATATTAAAAATAGTCTAATTTAATTAAAAATATTATTATTTAATTATGATATTATAATTATATATTATAACTATATAGTAGTAAAAAAATAATGATACGTTATTATAGGAATATGGTATCACTTAACTTATGGTTGGTGAAATTTGATAGGCCACAAGTTAAAGGTCACAAAATCAATCCTTCCTCATCCACCCCAAATTGTAAACCATACCACTTAAAACTAGCACATCTTGCATGAAAATAAAGTATTGAATCATATCCTTTCTAAAATTAAATATATAACTTGAAATAAAAAGCAAAAATTCTTAATTATTAGACAAAACCAAAAAATTATATATAATTGTCAAATAACCCAGATTTAATAAACATAAGTACATGTACCTATGCACTTTAAAGTAAATTTTATTATTTAAAAACCATTTCAATTTTAATCTAATTATTATGTTCGTGACATATATGAACCATTTTGCAACTATTAGTATAGTACAAATTCATTTTTCAATTTACAAGGTTTAAACTTTGGTGTTCAATTTTTGTATTAATTTATGTTTTGATTATTTAAATTATGATTGGTTGAAACTGGATTATGTCACCCTCAAAATTTGGAATGCGGATTTGATATGCCATGTGTCCACAAATGATATCACTATTTGCACGTATCTGGTGTCAATTGGGTTTGACATTTCATTATAAAGTTCATAATATCTTCTAACAACAATACGGGAAAGAAATACCATCGGGAATGATTAAGAAATAATAATAACTGAATAAAATAGAACATACTGTAAAATAAAGCGGCTAGAATGGTGGTAACTTCATCTCTAAGTATAGATGTGGCAGCTACGCTCATTCGTCATAATTTCATTACAAAAGGAGGTCAAAGGGCCTTTGTATCATAAGAATGAGGTAAAAAACCCTAAACATAAAAAACCTAACCCTAGGAGATGAACTATAAAAAGGTTTGTGGGCCTTGAAGTGGTTAATTGAGGTGTCAACTTCTCAGGGGCATAAATTTTGCATATAATTTTTGTTTAGGGTGCTCGGTTTCCCATTGGAAAGGTCTAGTTGAGAAGTACACATTTCTCTTGTCTAGAATGCTTATTGCTACGTCTGGACTGTGGAGTTTCCAAAAAAATCATTTAGGGCCTCAAAACGACCTCGAAATTTTTGGACGTGAAAATTCGTAAAAACTACCAAACTAGAAATATTGTCTTGAGCTCGTGGTATAGGTGGGTGGACACCCATATCCATCTCGAGCAGTACTCTGAATCAAAAATTTTCCAAACTAGGAACGTTATTTTGAGCTAGTGGAATATGTGGTTGGCCACCGATACCCATCTAGATCAGTTCTCCTCCCTTGATAAGCAATGGTCTCCACTGCATCGAGTCCCTTATCATATGGTGAACCGTCCCTTATCTTAACCTTCCCATTACCCTTCTTGGATGGGTTTCCTTGAGGTTGTTTATCCTTGTGTTGTTCTTTGTTTTGTGATTTTGGGATGGATTTTCATTCTTCTATTGTAGTGAATTTGTAGGCCCAAAATCCATCTTATTCTTTTGCTAAAATTTATGCTCTATTTTGACAACATACCGATAAGCGGCTCCCAGCGAAGAATGTCTAGGAATTCCATCTATGTTCAGATGTAGAGATGTAGGCCACTGCGATATTTCAAAAATATGTTTCGCTCAGAGTCTCTGATACCTAGCTTTGTGCACAATGTATGAAATTTGTTGGTGTACTTCAACACCGTTTGGTCCCTCTCATGACGTAGAATGGTCCATTTTGTGTATTAGTCATCATAGTTTCCCACAGGGTAATATTTTTCCTTAATGACATCTATAAGAGTCCCAAGTGGGATCGGTCTCAAACATTTCATACTCCTTTGTTAGGTTTTTCTCACAATAAGTTTCTCACCAGTTTTTGACATGGGGGACAACCTTAAGGAGTGCAAAGGTGATATTTTCCCTATTGGAAAAATTGTCGATATAGAAAATACCCTTATAGCAGACTCACCCATTTATCTAGAGAATCAACATCGACCTAGCTTTAAAATAAAGGAATATCAAAGTTAACTTGTACCTTGAAGGGTGTGGCTCATCTAAAGTGATTGCTTGATGATCCCTCTATTGCAGCTGGAATCCATCGAAAGATTTGGGTGAAATTTTCTATCATCTTGTTCCTTTGTGGCACGAGGGCTTCCTTGAGTAACAAATTCATAGGATCTCCCACTCCATCATCTCTCTTTTCCTCAACCGTGGGAGGCAGTTTGGGCCGATAAAAGTGGCTTTCCCCAAGTTTGACTAGTTCAAGACCCAACTCTCAATATCCAGATCTAGTTGGGGACATGCATTGAGAGACAACAGAGAGCAGATTGCCCCAAAACCACTGATCCAAATTTATGTGAGAACAAAATGAAAGAGCATATATAGAACCACATACATAGATATAATGTAGAAAAATAAGTGATACAGTAAACTCAAATTCTATTAACCGAATAAAATAAATAGAGGGTAAAATAAAATAGCTAGAATGGTGGTAGTTTTATCTCTAAGAAGAGATGTGGTGGCTATGCTCATCCGTCACAAGCTGATTACTAAAGAAGTCCGAAGGTCCTTTTTATCATAAGCATGAGGAAAAAAACCCTAAGCATCAAAAACTTAACCCTAGGAGATGAACCATAGAAATGTTTACGTGCCTTGAGGTGTTAACTTCTCAGGGGTATAACTTTTGCATATAATTTATGTTTAGAGTGCTTGGTTTCCCATTTGAAAGGTCTAGTCGAGAAGTACACATTTCTCCCATCCTTCTTTGGCTACTTTAGATTGTGACGTTCCCAAAAAAATTCGTCTAGGGCCTTAAAACAACCTTGGAATTTTTGGTCACAAAAAGCTGTAAAAACTGCCAAACTGAAAAAATTGTCTTGAGCTCATGGAATAGGTGGGTGGCCACCGATATACATCTGGAGCAGTTGTCTGAACCGAAAAATTGCCAAACCGGAAAGGTGTTTTGAGCCAGTGGAATAGTTTGGTTTCCACTGATACTCATCTGGATCGGTCCTCCCCCCTTAAGAAGGAATTGTCTCCATTACGTCGAGTCCCTTATCATAAGGTGAATTATGTGTTGAGTTCAGTTCTTGGTGAGGCATTTGCTGAGGTGAAAAGGCTGCCTTTCTTTGACAGCTAGAGAGGATTGTAATTTCTATTGATGGATGTGCTGGACCCATTCAACAATTTTGGTTTCCTTATTATCATTGGTTTAAATCAGTGTAGATGATTTCTTTCTGGCGGAGCATCTTGAATGCGTGGTATTGCACCGTAGAGGTACCTGGATAGGCGAAGCAACAATTCCTTTGAGTTCTTCTTGTTTTTGCTGAGTGGAGGGACCTTGTTTAGAGGTTTTGGAGGGCTCTGTGATTTGATGTTCACCTTTAGAGGCAATTGTGAAGAGGGAAAATTTCCCATCGTTGGAGATGATCTTCTTGCACTACTTGATTGAGATTAAAGAGATTACAATAGGTGCAACTATCTCTGTTATCCGATAGAGTTGTCCTCCCAAAGTGACAATAACACTACAAGGTCATGACTTATATACAACATGATGCTTCCACATATATGAAGTCCCTAAAATAAAATCACAGACTTCAAGTGGGGCCACATCACACAGTACCTCGTCTTTGAAAGGCTTGATGCTATATGGTAGACGACACTGATGAGTGACACAAATTCCTTATCCTTGTCTTAGCCAACCAATGTTGTATGATTGTGGGTGTAGTGTTATCAGTAGCTCCAATATCTTGATGACTTCAGATGAGATCACGTTCTTAAATTTGGCTGCTGTTGTTGAAAAATAAATGTAGGGGGATTCACTTCACCCGCATTTGTGAGTGGAAGAGGCGCTTGTCTGCCTCTGACCCTTCTAGTTCCTCTAGCTGAATCTGTGTGGTTGCAAAAATGACATTAGGTTCTGCATCAATGATTTGCTTCCCTGTTTCTGTAACTATGACGCTAGGTTGTGAACTAGAATTAGAACTGAGATCTGATTCCGAAGCTTTGATCTTGACCACCAATGACTACTTTGAGTGTCATTCATCATTTTTGTGCTAGGGGATTTTGTGGAACTTGCACCATTTTCTAGTGTCCTTATTAAACTTCCCATTACCTTTCTTGGACGAGTTGACTTGAGGTTGGTTATCCTCGTGTTGTCCTTTATTTTGGGACTTTGCCCTGACTTTTCCATGCTTCTGCTGCATTGAATTTGCAAGCCCAAAATCCCACTTATTCTTTTGCTAAAATTTCTACTCTATTTTGACAGCATACCGATAAGCGGATCCTAGTGAAGAGATGTCCATGAATTCCATCTTTGTTCGGATGTACCTATGTATGCCACTACGATATTTCTGAACCGGGTGCTGCTCAGAGTCTTTGAAACCTAGCTTTGTGTGGAAGGTATGAAATTTGTTGGTGTACTCCAGCACCGCTTGGTCCTTCTCTTAACACAAAATGGCTCATTTTGTGTACTGGTCGTCATAGTTTCCCACAGGGTAATATTGTTCCTTAATGACATCTATAAAAGAGGACCAAGTAGGATTGACCTCAAATATTTTAGATTCCCATGTTAGGTTTTGCTCACAATAAGTTTCCCACCAATTTATAACATGGGGACAACCTTAAGGAGTGCAAATGTGATATTTTCCCCGTCGGAAAAATTGTGGACAGAGAGATACCCTTCTAGTAGACTAAACTATTTATCAAGGAAATCAACATCTATCTAGCCTTTAAATAAAGGAATATCAAAGTTAACTTTTACCTTGAAGGGTGTGGCTCCTCCGAAGTGACTACTTGATGATCCCTCTGTTGCTGTTGGCATCCCTTGAAGGATTTGGGTGAAATGTTCTATCATTTCGTTCCTTTGTCGCGCGAGGTTTTCCTCGAATGACAACTTGATAAAATCTTATGCTCTGTCATCTCTCTCTTCCTCGACCATAGGAGGCGGTTTGGGCCGATGAGAGTGGTTTTCCCCAAGATCGACTAGTTCAAAACCCAACTCTGAATATCCAGATCTTGTTGGGGATATGCACTAAGAGATTACATAGAGCAGATTTTTCTAATGCCATTAATTCATATTTATGTGAGGATGAAATGAAATAGTATATATAGAACCACATACAAAGATATGTTGAAGAAAACACAACAATACAATAAACTCAAATTCTATTAATTGAATAAAATAAAACATACTGCAAAATAAAGGCAACTAGAATGGTGGTAGCTTTATCTTTGAGAAGAGATGTGGCAACTACACTAATTCATCACGAGCTGATTAAAAAAGGAGGCCAAAGGGCCTTTTTATCATAAGTATAAGGAAAAAACCCTAAACATAAAAACCTAACCCTAGGAGATGAATCGTAAAAAGGTTTGTGGGCCCCGAGGTGGTTAGTTGAGGTGTCAACCTATTCGGGGCATAAATTTTGCATACAATCTCCGTTTATGGTGCTCGGTATCCTATTGGAAAGGTCTAGCCGAGAAATACACATTCCGCATGTCCAAACGTAATTTCCTTTGGCGACATCTGAACTATGGCGTTGCCAAAAAACATCATTTAGGGCGTCAAGACGACCCGTAAGTTTTGGACACGAAAATCTGTAAAAAACTACCAAACTGGAAAAATTGTCTTGAGCGAATAAGCGTGTGGCCACTGATATCCATCTGGAGCAGTCCTTCGACCCGAAAAAATACCAAACTGGAAAAGTTGTTTTGAGCCAATGGAATAGGTGGGTGGCCACTGATACTGATCTAGATAAGTTAGAATGTGAAACATATTAGTAAAGATGACATAATAGTTTTTTAAGAGCATTTTCCGAATCTTATGTAGTATTTATCACTATTTATTTTAACTAGCCTTTAGTATTCTCAAATATAGAATAAAAAAGGAAACATATTTATAGAATAAAAAACGAAACATATTTCTAGATTATTTGAAGAATTGGTAGGGTATGCCTTGGTCATTGAGTTATATATTGGAAGTGGCGAGCATTATCATAGGTTGCAACCAAAATATTCCAAATCTGTAAAAAATACGCGTTTCATTACAATTGCTTGGGTTGGAAAATATATATTATAAATTATGTGTAAAACCCATGTTCACATAGTAGTGTTTATTTAGCTTATAAAGTTACATTTTAGAACTAAGTTCATTTACATATACACATATGCATGAAGAACATATATAGACTATACATTATGATGATACCAATAACTTGTGAAGTCTTTTTTTTGGTTGTCAAACTAGTTCGCAACAAGATCATTGTTTCCATCTATCCATAGACTATCATTTACCTTGAAGCATCTTGTTTTCAAGAACCTTTTGAGCATGAACATAGTTGATTTAGAACAAATATTAAAGTTCATGCAGAAAATTAATGCTTCAATACGTATAATCAATTACACAAAAGCACAATTTTTTAGAATATTCTTTTTATTCCTACTTTATAAATATAACTTCTTATAATTTAGTTGTCTTCCATGTTTGTCCTCCTCACACTTTTCAAATAGTAAACATAGATTAACTTTCTACCATATCTTAACAAATATACAAACGAAGTACTGAACATTCTTCCCGAAACGTTAGGGATTCCCACCTAGCTTGGACAAACATAGCTTTTTTTTAAGGCCCTACGTTGCCATCACACGTTAATTTCAAACATTAATTGTCATTCTCTTTCTCACCGACTCTCATAATGAGGATGGCTCCACGATTGTCTCTAAAGTCCTCTATAATGTGGGCAGCAAGGCACGAGAGCTTTCCTTTCCTTTCGGAGTTGGCATGGTCGGCACATTTGCAATATATATATATATATTTATCTATAATTAATGTTATGTGTATTTAAAATTTTTGAGTGGAAAAAAAATATTTAGTTGGTTGAAAATTTGAATATGGATAAAATGGGAAAAATCGTTTGAGTAGGAAAATAAAACCAAGTTTAATTAAATTAAACTAGTAATTGCACCTCGGGGTGTAATAAAAGAACGTTGTATTGCTTTTGCAGGAAGTAGATGCTCCACTTTAAACATGATTCCAACAACCATTCCAAGTTTTTTTAGCTCTTGGACTGCATTCTCCATGCCATATTTACCCAAAATTCCTGGAATCACACAAAATGTTTCCAAACAACATCACACAAAAATGTTCCCCAAAAAAACAAATTGCAGCACGGATATTAAACATCCAATGACAGAATGCCCTCTATCAACATTCAATTTATTGTGGAGGCCTATTGAACAATATTTTTAATTAGAATCAACGTTTAAAGTTCCAAATTTCCTCAATCACTACTGCTTTATACTCACATAATTTATGAATTAAAAATACTAAATAGAAAGAAGAAATGGTAGTGTACATAATTAATATGTATTCAATATTCTAAATTTGTCTTAATTCTATATCAATAATAGAACGTCTCATTAACCATGACCTCCCTCCTTCTCTCTGTATATAGATAAATAAATAGATGGATTGATAGATAAGGCCTCATCTAACAAATGAAAAAGAAAACTACTTTAAGGCACTATGTGTTGAAGTCATCCAACGTACTTGCAGACCATGTATCCATATGTACATTTCCAGACCATTTTAGGCCTCAAAATGCATGAAATGTGGGAAATAGGACGTATCATTCTCTTAATAAATCTAGAATAAAATAACTGTTAAGGAAGCTGAGAGATATATGAAAAGCATAACCTAGCCCAAACCATTACACTACAGTAAACTTGTGGGATGATAATTACTTTGACCGAAAGAGTCGGTACTTGATCGATGCAATGTGGCAATTACGGGTCATCGTGTCCTCATCTGCTGAGAGTGTTTAAGCCCGGGAGACACATGAATGTGTCGTAATGAGTGCTTCGTTGGGATGAAATCACCACCTGTGATACTAAGGGTTTGTAGAGGCTGCTGTGGGAAACCTTGAAGCTCGTTCAACAACAGCAAACCTTGAAGCTTGTCCATCTTGTTGAGAGAGATGAATTGATGGCAGAATTGAGGGAATTTTGTCCATGATGGCATCCTTGAAAAATTGTAGACCGCAATTCGGTGGAAGATCGAGTCTGGGAGTCTCCATGCCATTCTTGATCTCACCGATAATGTTCAGACCCCATTTGCTCAAATCGTTCTTCAATGGCCACGAGCTGCAAAGCAACTGTTGGTTTCTTGTCCCTGCTGGAAAATGACGTTACATCTGCTCAGGGGGGTCCTTTCTGTCCGAGGAAGACATGACCAAGCCCCATGTGGGTATATCTTCCATTTGGTATGAGGGGTCATCACAATGTGTGGCGAGGAGATGAGGATCATCTGGGCAGGAGGCGTCTGCTGAAACCCCGAGTGCAAGTGGCATGTGCAAATGGTAGCTCGCAAACACCGTTCCCTAATAAGCCCGGATTCGATCCTAAGACGTCACACAGGTGACGAGTGGTCATTCTAGGGTTTCAGAAAGTCTCCCGGGTAGCATTACAAGCGCATGTCTGTGGATTCCTCTAATTACATTAACCAACAAGACACACAAAATATTTGATGAAGGCCAGCCGCACAGTGTATAAATGTGCAGTGAAGTGGCGGAAACTTTATCAACACCATTCATTGAGGATGCACGTACATTACATGTGGTGGGATTAATAGACAAACTTGGTGAACACGCCAAATAACTGCTAGGTGGGATTCCTTTCTACTGGCCATGATATTATATCCACGAACCTAGTCGTGGTTAACCATTTTATGGACAATGTATCAAGAACGCGCTTCGAAGGTGATGACTCGACGTTCCCATGGGCCGGTTAGTTGGGTGTTCAATGGGTAACAGTAGGCATTTGATCCATATAACATGTAGTGCGCTTCCGGATTTAGTTACACGCCGCAACCCTTCAACAACCATTTACACGGTACCCAAGGGATGCAATATACAGAGGTAGCGCATAATCTCGACAAACCGTCAACAACTGGTGCAAACATTGGAACCAGGCACTGCGACCATTAAACTTCTTCGCTGAGAATTTTCAAGTCTGACAACGCAGAAATAAGACAAGTGGAGTGTAATTTTTTTTTTACAACAACGGGTAATGAGCTTTTATATTAAAAAAAAGGCGAGATTACATAAGGGATGGGAAGACTGATCCCAAAAAGGAGAGTTGTTAAAGATAAGCTCATCACAATCCAGTATTTGCATGTCATACATAACCCCTATTTTGCTGCAACAAAGGATTTTTACAAACTTCCCAAGGAGGAAACTACAGAGGTTATACATATTAAGAGGAGAAACAATGTACTAGCAAAAAAAAAAAGTTCTAAAAACACTGAGACGAGCAGGCAGAGAAAATATCAATTGACATGATGCTGGCGAGCGTTCTTCTCCTTGCTCCCAGCTACAACACCCATGTTTTCCTTGCCAATGCCATTGAGGACAGAGGGCCTATTCCTGTTGTTGGTCCTAATGTAGTCGACCTTGGCTTCAACAATTCTAAGACAGCTATGCAAGGACTCAAACTTGCCAGCCAACATGTCGAAATATTCCTTCATCTTGTTGCTGTTGCTCCGAACTTCAGAGTTCGATATCTAGACAAATGTAGAGAGGTGAGAAATGGCTTTCTTCAGGTCAGAGTTCTCACCTATGATCCAACGGACCTGGTATTCTAAATCCTGAACATGCGAAAGAACCTCAAAAGATGGACTGTCAGGCCCCTGAGGGGACTCCAAATTAATGATACCACAATTGTCACCAGCGATGTTCTTCCAATTCTTGCCACTGCCCGGCTCACCGGAGCCACCACGAATGTGATGCGAGGAAGCACCATGGTTCTGGTCCAGACCCACATCGAGAGGCATCCAATTTCTGCCACTTCCTGGCTCATGACTACAAGCGACACGCTGCGCCGAGCCCCTGTTACTCTATCCCCGCACCATGTCAAGGGGAGCCCAGCTTCTACCACTACATGGTTCATCAGTTTTGGAGTGCCCACGATAGGCATGCTTCACCAGAACACCACGAGAGACTTGAAGCTCAGAGCCGCCATTACACTGCCCCTGGACCACATCAAGAGATGAAAGGTAACGCATCATGCTGACTCCCCCTGAATGAACCTGGATATGCTTTTTGCACCAATGACACTGCAACGCAGAGAGACACAAACCTGCACTATTGCTATCCTCCATGTTTAACCAAAAGATGCCAACCCAGCAAACTACACAGAATGAAACTTGTTGAATACCCGGAGCGTCACCCTCGTGCCTGATATATGTTGTGGATTCCTTGGGGTCTGCTCGCATTGAATTCTCGCATGCGAGACAGGTGGAGTCAGCCAGGAGAGGCTCTTGTTTGATCCGAGAGGACGTGTGAAGAGATTGAGGGGATCCCAAGAAGATCTTGCAATTAACCATTTTCAAAAAGGAGTTGAGACCAAAGTTATAAGTGCGCTTAGATAGCGAGGTCATAAGGAACAAAGGAAAACAAGGAGAGGGGGGGAGGGTTATGGAACCCAAATGTTGACAAGGTGTTGTCCATTACTGATTGCTAGACCACAGTCTAGGCCAGTGCCAATATTGGCCATGGAGTCGAATTTCTGGTTGTTGATCCTTAAGACGTGAAAAAAGGAGATAGAATTAAATTCCTTGGTCATGTAGATGAAGTGATGTTGAAACTTGGAGACAAGTTTTCGACGATTTTTAGCTAAAGCCCTGGCTTCCCTGCTTACCAGCATAGAATCTCCAATAGCCACCAGATCCTTAACATCTTCATTCCTAGCAACTTCCATACCTTTGATTAATGCGAGCCATTCTACATCGTTGTTTGTCCTCCTACCAATTTCCCAGGCAAAGTCTTTCACCTTGTTTCCTTCGGAGTCTAGAATAACTCCCCCCGCACCTGCCAACCCAGTAGACAAGTGGAGTGTAATTACTTGCATGTAACCATAAGTTAATTCACCATCATAATTTTATAAGATCAATGACTTTGCCCTGATCTAGATCTCATGGCATGTATAAATTTGAAGCGCCCCAGATTAGAATTGTGTCATCCATTTAATTATAGATTGCGGAGAATTTTGTTTTGTTTATTAGAATGAAAAACACTAAATGAATCCAACAATCTATGTTGTAAGTAAACAACCTTCTTCGAATCATGCCTTGGTAGAAATTGGATCTAAATGTAAGATCCCAATCATTAAGAGTGGATGTTTGCACCCGGACTTCATTATCATTAACAATCATGGCACAATTGATCATGAGTAGTTGCAGTCGAAAGAACCTAGTTTCTCTAGATCTACACAATAGTCTGCCAACACCTATTAATCATAAGTACTTCATATCTATTTCCATAAAGCCTTTAAATGAAATTGTTGATTGTGATGTCATAATTGTAACGCCGTGCCTATCGATTATTGCAACCTCATTATTGGCACTCCCAACCAATACAATCTCTTATCATTATGGCCTCTCCCTACAAATAGATGGTAAAGGTTACAAATTTACCTTTTCTTCCTTTAATTCCTTTCCATCTAGAAGAACAACTGGTAAGCGTGCCACCCCATAATTTCAATGCTCTTTTCTTTACATTGATGCTTACCTTTCTTGACCTATAGCAACCTCCTCAAACAAAAGAAAATGCTTTACAGAGTTCACACTACAGCAGGGAGATGGATTCCCAAGAACCACGCAGCATATCTAATCCTTCTTTATCGTATGTTGCTTCAAACAAGGATACACTTAACTCCTTGCCTCCACAAGCATTAGCTACAAAGCATATAAAGCCACACCATTAAAATCTAGCACTAGTTGTGTATTTCTTATTTTACCTCAAGCCAAGCACATGGAAACAAAATATTTTGCAGAAGTGCTTTAGGTAACTACTGCCAGTTCTGTTATTCAACAAGGATGACACTTCACATTTTTCTGCTTCAAACCTCTTCAACATGACAAATCATTTCATCCCTGGCTTAAGCACTCCGCATACAACCCTTGCAAATGACTATCGGTCCCTCCTTGGGAAGGGTGTACTATTAGCATACATGGGAAAATGTCACGTCCCCTCCCGTCGACCCAACATAAGGAAGGGAACATGACTACACTTCTGGGGCCTTTTACCAACTCTCATCCCATTTCCATCAAATTCATATAAATAAAAAACACATGTGCAAGTGTATAATTCAAATAAACATAGCTGAAGCAAGATCCACTACATGCATATCTAGTATGCATTGATTCTCATAAACATAACAACCAATAATTAAATAACATTGCAGAGTTAAATACACATAGAGAATACTTATCTTGATTATGAAGCTGTCCCAAGCAACTAGCTATGTCGATGCAATGTTCCACCCAACCATAGGTATCTGCTCAGCCTGTATTCTTTCAGCACTCAGAGACCACCCATGAGTTGGGCATAATTTCTATATGGAAGAGGGGACTCTCAAGCCCAAACCAAAGCAATGGATACCCATAACCCATACCCCAACATACTCTATCAACACACAACAAACACAATCATTGGGCATGGATCCACATTTTTAACAATGGGATTATAAACAAGATGGCCATGGGCTTTCCCCAAACCGTGGGCACACCAAAAACGGATTGTGAGAGGGAAAAATCGACCATAGGGAAGAAAACGATTTCTCCCACAGATATATAAGCATTCAGTGGGCCAAAGAACCTCTATAGACCCCAAATCGATTTCCCCTTCCTTCCCATGGTTCCGCAACATGAAAACACCCTCCTCCCAGATGGGAAACAATGAAAAACTAGAAAAACAAGGAGGGAAAACGCCTAGGTAGCTCCAAACTCGTAAGAGAGCAAAATTGATGGGTGAGGAATGACTTGGGGAGCAATTTCGTGGCTCTTTTCTTTCCCAAGAAGTCAAACATGAATTTCCATGAAGGGTGGCTTTCCCATACCCGAATTTGGACAACCATACCTCTCCATTCCCAAAGGCATTAACGACCTCAACCAACTCTTGGGAGAAATGAATGATTGGGCACAAAAGTCAACATGGGTAGTTGAGAAATTGACACTTGGCTTGAATTGATTGGCTCAAGGGTTTGAATATCTCCCCCCATTCCTTGTATAAATCATGCCCTCATCTCTTGTTGCATTGCATAGCTAGTTGTGGGCATTTATATTAAAATGCATATTTACAATTTCCATGGCTCACTAGCACATGGGTAGCATAGTACCAAATACTTGCCTCTCCAAGGCCGAGAATTCACTAGCGGGGCCTTGGGTTTGAGCTCCACGCTAGGAATCATACATAACATGCATACAATATTTAAATTATAGATAAAATATCCTAAGGGTCAAAATGGGGGTATTACAGAAAAGATTCCTCTCGATAGGGAGGGACAATACGAACTTATATTCAATGTCAACGATGTGTATCATCCACAAATGGAAAGTGGTTGGAAATGTTGTATTTTTTCCTTTTTTCCTTTTCTTTCTTTTCTTCATTCCATTTTCCTTATTTGTATAATTTACTTTTAGATAGCTAAGTGTGTACACTTTGCAGATCACTTGGGATAATCTTCTATATACTAGTTTTGGTTTGGTTCTTTCTACTCTTTATATTATTATATACATATAATAGAAGAACACATATTGTACATGCAATAGGGAATCCTCACATATGTGAAACATCAGTTAAAGAACAACTCAAACATGCAGAGATATGCATGAGATTGTAAACTCTTGTTGCATAAGTAATTATCTTGGATATTAATTATTATCCTAAACTCAAATGAAGCAGAGAATCCCTGTGTTCAAAAATAGCAAGAAAGGACTGATCCAGGTGCAACAACACAATGGCATTTTGACTTGTTAGAGTTTAGCATCCTAGGGGATTATTTCAAATCGCACCATGCATACAAATACAGGGACACGTGCCTCAACCAATGTTGTGGCGAAATTGTGTAGACATGGTGCATTTAAAGGAGAGACTAGATGAAGAAAAAGATGCAACCTCAACCAATGTTATGGCGAAATTGTGTAGACATGGTGCATTTAAAGGAGAGACTAGATGAAAAAAAAGATGCAAACTAATAGTTATTGGGGATTAAACATGCAATCGATTACATAGATGGAGGTCACTATTGGGTCCAACTATATTTATTTATTTACAGCTAAAAAACAAAGAGCATTCCTCCCAATAGCCTTTACCTCCTTTATGATGTGTTTGAGTTTTGATTTATTTAGTATATTTAGTTCAAATTGCTACCGGATTTAACCCCAGGAATCGTGTGGGGAATATTAGCGAATTCAACCACCATTTATCAATGTTTACAATAAATCTGCTAATATTTATCCTATATTTAAACAACTTTACAACTTACGAGCAAAATTTTAGAAATCAACGTCATTCATCAACGGTTACCAAAAATCTACCAATTCCAATCGTATATATATGGACAAATATTCATGTCCAAAGATAGTAAAAACATAGACCATATAGATATCCCAATATGGGAAGGCTAATTTGGTCACTAAAGCTCTAAAGTCCTTTGAAGAAATTGAAAATTTCGGCAATAGAACCGATAAAACTGCATATGATTCTATTATTTCTATTCTCTGCAAGGAAAGAAATATTGACCTTGCTAATAAGCTCCACGAGTGAATGCTTTTGGAAAATTTGATCCCAGATTTTCCCACATACAAGTTTCTCGTGAAATTTATGTGTGAGCAAGGAAGCCTCTTGAGAGATTGAGCACTTGGAGATGAGATGTTAACGTTTTCCCATCTTGCAGAGCAAGAAGTTTATTCTTGTCTTTTGAAATGTTATTGCATAGCAGGAAGGATTGAGGAAGGTCTTGAACTGATTCATGAGATTAAGGAGAGGAGACTTTTGGACGAGCCCAATATTTTCTACAAGCTAGTGAAAGGTTTGTGCAGAAATGGAAAATCACAGTGGGTGTAGTGGAAAGCGGGCGGTGGGGTGACTGTATCTAAATCGTGACGGGTGCAGTCTGGGAGGTGGGGCGGCGGTGAAGAAGAGGAATTCACGTGAAAAGATATAGCACGCTACCTGAAACAACTACATCCGACTAGGCAGAGAAAATATGGCACTGCAGAACAAAGCTTTGATAGCACGCCACCTAAAACTACATCATATTACATGAATGAATCAAGGGTATAGATGATTTCAATTATCGAACATTCTGATCAAACGGTGGAAATGAACTTAGAGAAAAAAATTTGGGAGTCTTTCCCACTTGTGAAACGCCTTACGTTGTAATAATTAATACTTCCACTTGCAATAATTTAACAGCTCAACCGCATAGAACTAGTTATATCAAAATAATGACTTCTTGCTGATTGCTATTTTAAATGCATAGAACTTGGTAAAATTTCCAAACATGTGATAAAGTGTGATTGTCTCGGATGTGGACAAAAATCCACCCAAGGGAAGCGAGTCAGGTGAAATGAGAAAATAATTAAGAATTCAAGTCATTATGATTATGACGTGAAATGATTTTTTAATATTAGCAATTGTTTCATGAAGTTTAAAGCAATGTAATGTCCAGGAACAACAAACAAACAAGTGTTAGGCAATGATATCCAATTTAGGCTTGATTTTTTAATATTGGCAATTGTTTCATGAAGTTTAAAGCAATGCAATGTCTAGGAACAACAAACAAACAAGTGTTAGGAAATGATATCAAATTTTCTTGGATATGGACGATATGTCTATTCAAAATAAAGTATGAATTCATAATGTATATTATATGAACTTTAATAGCAAAAAAACATAAATTCTGTAATATTTGACGATTTCGTTCTTTCTAGATAGTATTTTCCGGCATGATTATGATGGAAAACGATAAAAATATTTAAGAAATTTTTAAAATTTCAAAGAACATTAATCTTGCATAAGCTGGGTTCCCTAGGTTATTTGAGGGTACTAAATCCATTCATGCATTCAAAAGCACCATTTGAACAACACAAAATTTGAATTTATTAAAAACAATCGTCAAATTCTAATAAAAACTGCCTAGATGAGCAAAATTGTCCAATTTTTAAATTCTTCGAGGTACATAAGCTATCTTATCTTAGCTGTATTGAAGCTATACTTGCAACATAAAGATCATATTCATAATGGTTTTGCTAGTTCTTTTAAAGGAATAGAACAGGAGCTCATTGAAAGTGGAGGGATTTAAACATTTATTTATGGACATGCAAGTAAACATTATATGTACAATGAAAGATTACAAAGTAACTTTGACGAGTATAACAAGATACTTGAGGTTATTCTATAAAGAAGATGATATATGACATGGGCAACTCCATTTAAAGTCAAAATATGTTTATTTCGGTGTAAGCAATATTTTCTTATCAATCTCATTGTGTCTCTTTGATGGATATGCATAAAGAATTTCAAAAGTGCTTTTAATTTAGAAATAGACTCAATTGTTGGATGCATGGGATAAAGAGGAAGGGTGGAGATGATAGAATGTGATTTCTATGTTCTATATAGATTTTTTGTGTTCTTGTATTTTCCAACAATAGTTGTACAACATGGAGATGTATTAGATATCCATTTCCGTCGATAAAAAAGGAAATGAAAAACAATACTATTAAATTCATTTCATATCAAAAGTTGATATTTAATAAAAAAATTCTACAATCTCCTTATACAAATTGAGAATGTCTTGGTGACAAGATAGAAAGATATAACATGCCATTAAAGAAATTGATAAAGATACAAATAAAAGTATAGTGCAAGTATATTAAATATATGAGTATATAAAACAAGTACAACGAGGCGCTCGTAAGATATTCCTATATTTGCTTGAATAGATCCTTGTAGCTTTCATTTACTTGTAAATAAAACAAATTAGACAATAGTATTAGAAACTGTTTAGGTAGTCAAATGCCTTGCAGTCATTTGAATATTGAATATCAACCAAAAAAAGCTAAAACTAGCTAAAGGGGCCAAAACATAAGTAGTTTATATCAAGAAGAAAAACAAACTTACAATTGCATGGTCATATGTTGTTTCTCCATCTTTAATAGTCAGCTCATATTGTGTATTGTTTTGTTAGCATCCAATAACAATTGTTTCAATAGAGCCAACTAAGTAGACATCATCAGATGCTGGCAATTCACTAATAGTGGTGTCCGGGGTCTACAAACTTGCTCAATATACTCAACTATCCTTTTGTCAAGAAGGACATTGAAAAACTTTGCATCTCCTCTGTGGTACGACCCTTTCTTTTATGAGATAAAAGAAAAATCTGTGATCTGACATTGGTTTCAGGACAAAATTTATCAATGTAATGAGAAACCAAGTTGTTATTAATGTCGGTTGTTATTGTCATTTTCCCATCCTTGTCTACTAGATCAGCATGAACCAATTGGGTTTTTGTAGGTGAATTTAGACATTTGCTATGGCCAAGGCCATATAGTGCTAATACATCTCCTTCAAAAACTTTGTTGTACGTTGTTGAGCAAAGTTGTATTATTGTTGATGGCTGCAAGGAGGCCTATTTCAGACTGTAATTTTCAACCGGTAGAAAACAACAATTAGACAAGAAATACATATGCTCATAAAAGTACTTACTTTATAGAAAACTTCAAGAGAAAGGGTTGTATATATGTACGCTTTTGTATTGATGATGTTGCAATCAATGCCAAATGGTGCATTGTCATCAGTGAGGAAGAATGAAAAATGGTTTTTCACACTTTTTCCGTATCACTAGCAGGTGTTCTATCGAATGTATTTTTCCTTTTCCTCTGAATATGTCTACAATGCGAAGATACTTTGGCAATTTGTCTAGATTCTTTGTAATTGCCATTAAGACAAAGTGTTCATGGATAAGGGAAAACCATATGCACATAAACCAAACTACCAAGAGGATGTAAAAAATGCATAAAACCTTTTGCCGATGCAGTAGTTCTGGTTCTTAAATATGCATGTAACCTATTGTACATCTGTAGCATAATTGTAAATAAATATCTATCTTTTAACATGAATGAAAGGAATAACGCAAGTCTGATTTTGCACCATTGGGTTATCAAGAACAAACACACAACAAATATGTATGGGTTCTAAATATTGAATACAGTTGAGCTTGCAATTTTTTTGGGAATTGTAAAATTTATGGGTTCTCAATACCGGTAATCCTATATGCAAACACATAATAAATATTTATTGGTTCTCAGTTGTACCGAGTTTCTAAAACCTTTGGGTATATTCTCCATTATGAGATGAGAGTTGGATCGGAATAACAAGGTTTACTTGCCTTAATAACAAAACTTTTGGGTAGATATAAATACAAATTAAAGCTTATTTGTTGTATTTGAAATTCCCAAAAACATAATTGCGGCATTCTTCATTCTAAAATAAGACTTAGATCATACTGTAGGAGAAGGATGCAAGAGAGAAAACTAAAATGAGAATAAGAAAATGCAAGTAGATAGAAATAGATGAGTTGCTGCTCATAATTTTATTATGCAGAATAAACGACATTCACAATTCTGCCTTATGCAACTATAAAATGCTCTATTTATAGAAAATTTTACAGCAGTGTGTGTAATATTCTCTTGGTTACTGGACAGTGGATTTGAGTGGCTAGAAGACTGGGTTGGTGGCTGGATGGCTGGACTGATGGGAGGCTGACGTTGGTGGCTGCTGAATGACTTCACGTCAAGCTTACAGCTTCAACACTCCCCCTTAAGCTTGAATTTTTGATGATGCCGAAACCGTTTGTTAGATGTTCAAATCTTTCCTTCGCTAATGACTTTGTGAAGATATCTTATAGTTGATCTTCGGACTTGCATAATTCAAGATATATCTCACCATTGTAATGAAATGATATCTAGTCTCAATGTGCTTGCTCTTTTTGTGAAATACATGATATTTTGATAGTTCTATTGTTGAATTATTGCCACAGTAATTTTTTTTTGCTCCTTCTTGATCTTGCATCAAATCTAACATAATTCTTCTTATCCACACCATTTGACATGTTGTTGCTACATATCCTTCTTCTGTAGTTGAAAGAGTAACAATGGGTTGCTTTTAGGAAGCCCATGATATTGCTCATGTACCAAGATGAAAAATATATCCAGATGTGCTTTTCCTGTCGTCAATTTGCTACTTGCAAAATCACTTTATGTGTATCCAACTAGTATGAAATCATCTAACCTTGAATATAAGATGCCATAATATCTTGGTCCATTAACATATCTCAAAATCCTTTTCCCTGTTTTCCAATGTGACTCCTTTGGTGTTTCCATGAACCTTGAAATCAAACTGACTGCATACATAATGTCAGGCCTTGTTGCTGTTAAGTACATCAAGTTGCCTACTAATCTTTTGAACAAACTTGGATCTACCTTTGTGCTCCTGTCTTCGTTACTCAATTTCAATCTTGTTTCCACATGTGTAAATGCTGGCTTGCAATTCAACATCTTGAATCTCTTCAACACATCAATTTCATATTTTGTTTGACAAATGAAAATTCCATCATCTGTTTGACTTACTTCTATGCCCAAAAAATATTTCATTAAGCCCAAATCTGTCATCTCAAATTCCTTTTTCATTGTTGATTTAAACAACTCAATTGAAAATTTTCTTGTAAATATCAGATCATCAACATATAGGCATACAATTAAGATCTTACCTTGATCATTTACCTTGTTGTAAAGAGTTGGATCATTGCTGCATTTGCGAAAACCATGTCTCAATAAGTATGAATCAATGTGACTATACCAAGCTATTGGAGCTTGTTTGAGACCATACAAAGCCTTCTTCAATCTATAAAATTTATGTTCATGACCCAATATCTGATAACCCACTGGCTGTTGCACATACACTTCTTCCTGTAATATCCCATTCAAAAATGCTGATTTGACATCCATCTGATAAAATTTCCATTTATGATGCCCTACTATTGCTAACACTGATCTCATTGTATCTAATCTAGCTATTGGAGCAAAAGTCTCATTATAATCAATCTTGAGCTGTTGTGAAAAACCCTTTGCAACTAGCCTTGCTTTATGCTTCACAATATTTCCATTAGCATTAAAATTTGTCTTATATACCCATTTCACACCTATTGCATCTTTTCCATCTGGAAGATTTACTAATTGCCAAGTTTTATTTTTCTCTATTGCTTCAATTTCTTCATTCGTTGCCTTTTTCCAACTTTCATACTTAATTGCATCTTCAAAACATATTGGATCAACAACAGGAAATAATGCAAAATTAGAAATTAAATCATCATCATCATTACCTTGAGTTACCTCACCCTGAGACTTCTTGTCTTCATTGGAGTTCCATCTGACTCAGAACTATCACTTGAGTGATATCTAGGTGTTGACTGATATCTTGAAGCTAATTGTGGTGTTGATGTTGTATTATGTGTACTAGAGCCATTGTTGGGAGCATGATCTTCACTGAAATATTTCATCTCAAATTGTTGTTGTTGATATAGATTTTCATTCCAAATCCATTCTTCATCTTCAAGAAACTTAACATATCTGTTGATTATAGTCCTTTTTGTGATGGGATTATACAACTTGTATGATTTGATTTCTCACTATAACCCACAAAAATACATCTTTCTCCTTTATTATCTAATTTCTTCCTATTTTCATCAGGAACATGTGCATATGCAATACACCCAAAGACTCTCAAATGAGAAACATTATGTTTCTTATTACTCCATGCTTCTTGTGGCACTTTATCTTTCACACTCTTTGTGGGGGAACGATTCAAAATATATACTGCACAAGCTACAACTTCAACCCAACACTCATTTGGTATATGTATAGCTTTCATCATTCTTCTTGCCATTTCATTATTGTTCTATTTTTTCTTTCTGCAATACCATTTTGTTGTGGTGTATAGCTAGTTGTAAGTTGTCTTCTAATCCCATTTACTTTGAAGAAACTCAAGAAATCATTGGACACAAATTCTCCACCTCTATCTGTTCTTAGAATTTTAATGTAGTACCCACTTTGCTTCTTCACCATGACTTTAAACTGCTTAAAAATTTCAAAATATTCTTATTTGTGTTTCAAAAAGTATACCCATGTTTTCCTTGAATAATCATCTATGAAAGTTATGAAATACAATATATTGCCAATAGAAGGTTTCTGCATATACCCACACAAATCTGAAAGCACAATTTCAAGTGGAGATCCTGCTCTAAATGACTTGCCAATAGGAAATGATTCTCTATGTTGCTTACCAAGAATGTAACCTTCACAAACTTTGTTTGGTTGTTCAATCAACGACAAACCATTCACCATGTTTTTCCTATGCAACAAATTTAGACCCTTTAAGCTTAAATGACCAAATTTTAAGTGCCATAACCAACACTGATATGAGAGGATTGCTTTGAAAGCAACAGGAAAATCATTTTTCAACCTTAAAGGGAACATCTTGTTTTGTGTCATTTGGACTTTTGCAATTAGTGTTCCATGTGTATCAAGTATCTCACATGCATTATCTTAAAAATAGAATTTATATCCCTTTTGTATTAGTTGCCCAATGCTAATTAGATTGTGTTTAAGATTAGGGACATAATACACATTTGGAATGTGTTTCTTTTATCCTTGCTTAGTTTTAAAGTTTATACTACCTTTACCCATGAAAACTACTTTGTTATCATCTCCCAATTTTACTTTTGACTGCACAGATTCATCTATGTTTGCAAACATATCCTTGTTTCCACTCATGTGGTTACTACAACCACTATCTAAAAACCATACTTCTTTTGAGATTTCTTGTGCACTATTACAAGTAATAAACATTGAATCACTATTTTTAGAGTGATTTTCTCTTGTAAAATTTGCATTCTGCCTATTCATATCAAACTGCTTCTTTCTACACTCGGGTGCATAATGTCCAATTTTTTGACAATAATGGCATTGGATATGTGATTTGTCATACCTTTGTCCTTGGTTATGAAATTCATGAGAATGACTGCCACCTCTCCCTCTTCTGCTTGCAAAGAAATTAGAATTTTCTCTTTCTTCGTGAGAGTTGTCTAGTCTACCACCTTCATTGTGGTTGCTAGTTCTTCCTCTTCCAAATCCTCTTGCACCTCTATTAGTGACTCTTCCTCCTCTTGTGCCTCTGCTGCTGCTAACTTGAACTTGTGATTTGAATACATTTTCCGTGGAGGAACCAATTGATCTATTGAGTCTTTACTCATGGGTTTGTAAAGACCCCATAAGTCCATCAATAGAAACTTGAGACAAATCTTTCAATTCTTCAATATCTACAACAATTGGGTCAATTCTAATAGGAAGACTTCTCAAAATATTTTCTACAACTATTTGATCATCCAAATTATCACCATGAGAATTTATTTGATTTACTATACTCAGTGCACGAGTGAAAAAATCATTTATTGTCTCAGAATTTGTCATTTGCAAATTTTCAAAATCTCTTCTAAGCATTTGCAATCTTACTAACTTGACTTTGCTAGTACCTTGATATGAGTTTTGTAGAGTGTCCCATGCATGCTTGGACCTTGTAGCTACTACAACCCATGGGAAATTAGATTCTTCCATTGCTTGTTGTATTAAAACCAATGCCTTGGAATCCTTCTTTCTATTCTCCTTGAGAAGATCCTTTTGTGCTTGTGATAAAGCATTATATGTTGCTTGATCTGCAAGCTTTGTAAAACCATTCTCAACCAAGTCCCATAATTCTTGTGAAAAAAATAAAGTCTTCATCTTAATGCTTCAATACTCATAATTTTTCCCATTAAATTGTGGAATTTGGGGTTGAGTGAGACTACTGCTACTCACACCCGCCATACTTCAACTAATTTCAACAAAAGATATCACTTTCACAACACTTTCTCAAAACAACTTGTCACAACCAATTGAAACCAAATATAGCATCATACCAAAAGTAATTTTCTTTGTCCCAATGACCCTTTAATACAATTATGAGCAAATCATAGAACAAAAGTGGTCTGCAGCAATTATATCAACATTTACACAACATATATCATGCTTTTACCTCATCATTAAGATTACCAAAAATAAATTCAGCTCCATGTTCCACTCTTCCACAAACTATGCACTTCCACGAGCAGCCTTGCACTTCCACAACCAAGCCTCTGCACTAACCAGGCTCTGATACAAGTTTGTACGAGAAGGATGCAAGAGAGAAAACTAAAATGAGAATATGAAAATGCAATTACATAGAAATATATGAATTGCTGCTCAAAATTTTATTATTGAGAATAAACTACATTTACTAGTCTGCCTTATGCAGCTTTGAAATGCTCTATTTATAGAAAATTTTACAACAATGTGTGTACTATTCTCCTTCTCCTGGCTGCTGGACGGTGGAGTTGAGTGGTTGGACAGCTGGGTTGGTGGTTGGACGACTGGACAGATGGGCACTAACGGCGGTGGATTCTTGTCGGCTGCTAAGCGGTTACACGCCAAGCTTACAACTTCAACACAGACAAACAATGTTTACATTTCCAATGTTGACGGTTTCTTCAAATTGGTAATCCAATACAACTTGAATCAACCAAACGAGGTGTGTGTTCAAAAGGTTGACGAGTTCTTGACACTGATGAGCTAGAAATTGCAAGCTCACCTCTTCCAATTTCCCATAACAAAGGTCACCAGCATAACCTCCAAGACGAGACAACAAGGTCGTAGCCTCCCCCATCCAGTTTTCATAATTTCATCAACATAACCATAAATATATGTCAATTCCATCTTTGGATTAGCGAGGAATTGAAACCTATTCCATACCATAGAAATGTAGTGTTAGGTTTCAAAAAATATGGTGATGTCGATTTCCCCTCAAGCGGGTGAAGGACTTGTTATCACACCATAGTAGCAAGGCTACTATTCTTGCTTAACAGATATCTACACATTTCAAAGCTTGGATTATTCAAATCTTGGATATGATGAGTTTATATTTCGAGGTCACTTATGATCAGAGCAGTGTATTATTCAGACTTATGTTAGACCTTGTGTCAAGGCTGAGCCTTGAGAGTTTAGATTTGATGACCGATGTGACCCTTTATTCCATATAGTTTCATTTCAGTGCCTAGAGATGTATTGCAACAGTGTTTCAGATGGTTTATTATGATTATTCTTATGATGATGTTGTATGATCTATGGATGTTTGATCATTGAATGTGGACTATTATCTTGTTACTTTAGTCGTGTTCATAGCATTAGCTTGGTATATAATTCATGATGTGGCAAACTTTGTAAAATTTAAAATGGACTATCTTGATGATTGGACATTTTAATTGCACATTTAGGTTGTTTGACAAAACTCACTGGTTTACTACCTTGCATAGATATGGTTTTTCTTGACACCAGTTGTCTGCTAGCTTAGGCTCCACTTTCACTTGACTCCATCCATCCATGAATTTCCTTATTTGGCTTTAACCCTTGACTTGTCTCACTTGAATTTCTGATATTGAGGACTTCCCTTTTTACTACCTCCGTGTTTGGACCGCATCCCTGTTTGTTTAGTGTCTCGGCTTTGAGTTGGTGACAAAATTGCCTTTGGTAAGTTGGATTGTAGGCCTAAATCATTCTGGTCATTTGTCCTGATGTTTGCACTGGCACGAAATCCCCCTAATCACTTGAGATGTTGTTGGCTAAAACTGAAAGCTCATGTACTACTTATGGAAACTTATGTAAATTCACCCATGGAAACTAAAAAAACTCTAGAATGTGTTTATCAACACACCTGAGTAAAGGGAAAGAGCGATGAACTGCTAAAAATACTCCTTGAAGAGTATAAGAAAGGTCCCAAAAAGCAATGGTTCTTAAATTCTATATCTAAACGATTGCTGACCTTATATATATATATATATATATATATATATATATATAAACATGGCCTGGATGCAAGCTGCAATTAGTTGTGCTTATCAGCACACTTGAGATCCGAAGGGTTATGTAGGCCAAAAGGCCATGAAATGAAATCAATGGATCTTAATGAAACTGGATCATCTTTTATGAAAGTAGACACCTAAGTTGAATAAACACTCTCTAAACAACTTACCCATTTGTGAGGCACAACCATTCCCCATGTTATTTTGTCCAGCACAGAGTTTGTATCTTCCCCCCTTTTCCCAGTCCAAAATGTCTTTTAGTTGAGTTCAGACAAGTCACCCACTTTGCCCAGCCTTGTTCCTAGCCTTCATCCTTAGCTAGCAGTTAGACCATGTCCAATGGGTGAGTTTGTCATGTAAGCTATTGTGCAAGTAATTATCAATAACAATGGAACATGCTAACATGATTAATGCCACTAAATGATGTTATACTTTGAGTTAAGATGTGAGTATGATTAGAGGAACATGTCTTAGTCTATTGATATGATTTATCCTTGGTTGTATATTGACCTAGTCAAACCCAGTTTGACTATGGTCATTTCTTGGGATCCATGATGATGTGAGCCATGTATGCTTATTGATGATGATTGATGGTCCCACATACTCTTGATGTTGATGCTATATGATGGACATATGATTCATATGGTGATTGTGTTAGGATATCTCATCATTCAGTATGTACTTTGCATGCATATGCATGCATTGCATGCATCCGCATGCTGCTCAATCGCTAGTTTGATGCCTCCAGCACCTAGTCCCTAGTCTGCCAGCACCCGGGAGCCACCTTCCACTCTGTTTTATCTCTCCTAGTCAGGGAGGCGCCCACTTCTCACCCACCACTTGAGAAGGGCACCTTTTCTCACTTACCAATCTAGTTCACTTCAGTTAGCTAGTTGTCTTTCCTTGATTTGAGGTTAGACTGACTCCTCACTACTGTTATCACACTGATTGAACTTCGATGAGACTTGACTTCCTATTATGAGTGTAGTTAAATCCTCATGCGCCCTCCACTGAGCCTCCATCCCTACATTAGTTCCATTACCATCAGTTACACTTATTACACTCAGTTAGACTCAATTAGACTCAGTTTGACACTTGGCTGACAGTGACTTGTGCATTAATGACCACCGCTGATTGATGATGAGGACTCCTAGTTGGAGCCAAGCTGCACCATGCAGTATATTCGAATGACCTCCTTGGCTAATTCAAATTTATCACTCATTGTGACAGTATGGTATTGTAATTCTACCATTCTAGATTATAGAGCACTAATGCATCTCTCTTGCACAGTTTTTACTCCAATTTGTTTTACATCATTGTGATTGATATTCTTGTTCAATAGATTTGCTGTGACTAATTTTACATGGTATCGAAGCTATGGTAGGGACAAGATCTCTCTTCTACAGGTGTTCTACATGAAGCATTGAGTGAATTTGCTCAAAATTATTGAAGTTTTGGCATGCAAAATCTCGTGTGCATTCGCTCATGTGCATGCAAAGCTGAAAAATACTCTCCAATCCACTCCAGAAGCTTGAGTTTTCCACATAATTCCTGGATTTGATACATTGGATCATTCAAGCTTTCTTGATCTCCAATCCTAGGTGTGATGCAACTCTAAAAGGGTGGATTGTTCGACCTAACTGTTCTTGTTTTGATTGTGATTTGCAGGTTTATCATCTCCATCAAGTGCATTTGCTATCATTGATATGGATTCTTCTTCTTCAAAGCTACTCACTCCCTTCGATTATTTTGAATGGAAGAATGACATGGAGATTATGTTGTGCTCAAGAGGGTACTACAGAGTCACCATGGGCCTTGAAGTTGAGCCCAATACTCTCATTGAAAAATCAAAGCACTTCAACAAGTTGGATGAAGCATATGGTCTTCTTTGCCTCAATATTTCCAAGGATCTTCACTTTCACCTCAGTGGATTGTCTACTCCAAAATCAGTATGGGAGCAACTCGAGAATCTTTTTGGGAAGCAAGATGACATGTGGTCTTTTCAATTGGAAAATGAATTGATTGCCTTGAATCCTGAGAATTGCAAGACCATCAATGTTTTTTTCACAAGATTCAAGCATTTGTCTTTACAATTGAAGAACAGTGGAGTTGTCAAAGAGGATAAACAATTGATCCTCTCTATTCTTTCAAAACTTGGTAAAGATTTCTCAGTATTTGTCTCTACTTTCAATTCCGGTCGGCTAACTACCCCAAATTGGAAGATGCCTACCTTGAATGCCTTCATTGAGTCTGTTACCAAAGAGCATGATAAGCTAATTCAAATGGGGTCCATAAGCTCCAAAGATTCAGCCCTCTTTGTTCAAGGATCCAAGAATTCGAATGGAAAAGAAAAGAAAAAGAAAGAGAAGCCCAAATTCGAACCTACCAAGCAAAGAGAGAAAAGCAAACCATCGGATGCACCATCTGGTTCAAGGAACAAGAAAAAGGGTAAAGAGGGTAAATAAAAATCTAAATGTTCATATTGCAACCGTGGATTTCATCCTGAAAGTTCATGCATGAAGAAAACAATATATCAAATGGCCCTCCTTTTGGAGAAGAATAACATAACTCTTCCCGACGGTGCACAGAAGAAGGATAGAAATGATGATCATGAAAGAGGTCAAGCACTCATGGCAACTGTTTCGAAACCCACCACTCTACTGATAGATTCCGGTGCCTCGAATCATATGGCTGCAAATATTGAATCCTTTCCTTCATTTGATTCAAACAGCTCCATCCCCATCCTTTTGGGATATGACTCAAAAATTTCATCAAAGGGTAAAGGTACCATCCATTTAGAGCATGGAAGTTTTCCGAATGTTCTCTATGTGCCTTCCTTGGATTCAAATCTACTTTCTATGTATCAAATGACACGCACTGGTGCACCGATGTAAGTTACATTCAGCCCTAACAAAATTGAAATTTTTGATATTGAAAGTAGAAGACTTATTGCAGTCGGAAAGACAAACCATACAACAAACTACTATGAGTTTTCACACTTTGTGCCGCTTGAAAAGCCCACTGCTCAGCTCACTCATGGAAATTAGGTTAGTAGGCTTTGGCATGAAAGGCTTGGACACCTTAATTACAAGTATTTGCTGCTGTTACAAAATAAATCCATGGTTGATGGTCTTTTGCACCTCTGTTCCTCGAAGGGAATTTGCCCAAGTTGCATCATTGGGAAGCACCCCGAGCACAAGTTTGACCATGGAAAAGCTAGAAGAGATTCTACTATTTTGGGTCTCATACATTCTCATATCAGTGGTCCACTACCAAATATTCCCATGAATGGCTCAAGGTATGTTTTGACATTCATTGATGACTTCTCCCGCTTTACTTGGGTATTTTTTCTCAAAAACAAGTCAGAAGTGCTTGGAAAATTCAAGGATTTTAAGGCTTCTGTTGAGACCGGCACTGAGAGAAAGATCAAAGATCTTAGATCTGATAATGGAGGAGAATATATCAAGACTGAGTTGTTGCAACTTTGTACCGAAAGCAGAATTCAGATCCAACATACAGTTTCGTACACACCCCAGCAGAACGGTGTAGCGGAAAGGAAGAATCAGTCACTGAAAGAGATGGCTACCTGTATAATTGAGTCAAAAGGTTTGGCTGCAAATATTTGGGCTAAAGCCATGAATGTTTCTGCATACATTCAGAACCAAGTTCCACATTCATCCGTGAAAGGTAAAACTCCTTTCGAAGTATTCACTGGTCACAAACGGGATATGTCCAATTTGAGGGTTTTTGGATCCACTGCATGGGCTAGAATTCCTTCTGATAAGAGAAAAGATTTGGATCCACAAAGTATTGAATGCATCCTAATAGGATATGGAGAATAATAAAAAGCATATAAAATCATGAATATTAGATCCAAATATATATTCATAGAGCGAAGTGTGAATTTTGAAGAACTGCTTCCAGATCTGAAACTAGTCAAGGAAAACACTGCCGATCCGCAGTCTCTACAAGAAGAAGTTTCAAGAGAAGATGAAGAAAGAATTGGATCTGATATTTCTGATATTTTATCATATTTTATCAGACTTTGATGGCCATGACATATCAGGTTCAGAATCCGACCATAATGATCCTCCCCAGTTACCAAAGTGGGCCCAAAACACTCTACAATTTGTTGCTCCAAACATTGGAAATCCTGCTGATCCAAGGAGAACAAGAGCAGATTTTCAAAGAGCAGGTATGGCTCTTTCATTTCCTGATCCATTATTATGTGAGAAATTTTATTTGATGATTGGTTCAGATCCCAAATCATACTATCATGACCATTGAGATCCATGATGGCAAACCGCCATGGATGAAGAGTACAGTTCTCTTCAAAAGAACAATACATGAGAGCTAGTTTCTCTTCCACCTGGAAGAAAGTTGGTCCAATGTAAGTGGATCTACCGCATGAAGGTTGTTGTTGATGGATCTATTAGAAAATACAAAGCTAGGCTGGTGGCCAAAGGTTTCTCCCAAGTCCAAGGAGTGGACTACATTGAGACTTTTGCACCGGTTGCAAAGATGGATTCCATTCGCCTAGTTTTGGCTATTTCCGCATCCAAGCATTGGGAAGTGCACCATATGGATGTGAAGAGTGATTTTTTATGTGGAGGCCTTGATGAAGAAGTATATATGAAGCAACCAAAAGGATACATATTAGATCCATCATTAGTTTGCAGATTGAAGAAATTTTTGTATGGATTGAAACAGGGCCCAAGAGCTTGGTATGCAAAGATGGACTCCTTCCTTCTTTCTTCGAATTTCAAAAGATTCAAATCTGATCCGAATGTATACCTACAACAAGTTAAAGGTAATTTTCTGATTGTTGTTCTTTATGTTGATAATATTCTCATTACTGGTAGCACTGTCCTTACAATCAACAAGCTAAAAACCGCTTTAAATCTAGCTTTTGACATGAGCGATTTGGGCTTGCTTAAGCAATTTTTGGGCTTGGAGATAGCTCAAAACTCTGATGGAATCACATTATATTAGCAAAAGTATGCTTCCGACCTGCTGTTAAAGTTTAATATGGCAGAACGTAAGGCTGATCTGTTTCCAATCCTCTTAGGAATCAGTCTTGAGGAAGGAAATTCTACACCGCTTGCAGATTGCACTATGTATCGACAGTTGATTGGTTCACTACTCTACTTGACACACTCAAAGCTTGATATTTCATAAGTCGTGAGTGCTGTATCAAGGTATATGCAGAATCCCCATGAGATTCATTGGCGGGAAGCCAAGCGGATCTTGCAGTATGTGCAAGGTACGAGACATTTTGGCATACATTATGCTGCAGATTCTGAGCTAGATTTCATTGGTTTTAATGATTCAGATTGGGTGGGTGATACCATGGATCAGAAGTCCACTTCCAGATATGTTTTCATGATTGGTCATGGCCGTATTTGGTGGTCAAGCAAAAATTAGGTAGCCATTTCACTTTCTTCAGCAGAGGCAGAGTATCGAGGGGCAGTCAATGCCTGCATTCAGGCAGTTTGGTTGCAGGGTATTCTTTCCGAGTTTGATTTTGGTAGCACTATTTTGACTCTCATATTTTGTGACAATAAAATTTCTATTAATATCTCCACAGATCCAGTTCAGCGGAAGATGACCAAGGACATTGAGATTCTTATGCACTACATCTGAGAGTTGGTGCATGATCATACCATCATTCTACAATATTTCCCTACTGATGAGCAAATTGCAGACATCTTCACCAAGAGATTCACTGAGAAGAAGTTCTCTTACCTCCATTCACTATTGGGGGTGAGTTCCATCATGGTGGAGACATATTAGATCCATTTTTATGTTTATCTTGAGGGGGGGATTTCTTCCCACTGGGTTTTTCCTCTTTCCTCACTTAGATTATTTTCATCATTTTTTGGATTATTGTATTTGGGTGACCTTTGGTCTCAGTAACCGAGGCCCTACATTTTATTTTTTACATCATAGTATAGCTTGAGGGGGGGTATTAGGATATCTCATCATTCAGTATGTACTTTGCATGCACGCATGCATCTGCATGCATTTCATGCATCCACATGCTGCCCAGACACCAGTTTGATGCCTCTAGCACCTAGTCCCTAGTCTGCCAGCACCTGGGAGCCACTTTCCACTCTGTTTTAGCCCTCCTAGTCAGGAAGGCACCCACTTATCACCCACCACTTGAGAAGGGCGCCTTTTCTCACCTACCAGTCCAGTTCACTTCAGTTAGCTAGTTGTCTTTCCTTGATTTGAGGCTAGACTAACTCCTCACTGCTGTTATCACTCCGATTGACCTCCAATGAGACTTGAATACCTATTATGAGTGCATTTAACTCCTCATGCACCCTCCACTGAGCCTCCATCCCTACATTAGTGCCATTACCATCAATTACACTTATTACACTCAATTAGACTCAATTAGACTCAGGTTGACACCTGGCTGACAGTGACTTGTGCATTGCTGACCACTGCTGATTGATGATGAGGACTCCTAGTTGGAGCCAAGATACACCATGCAGTATATTCGAATGACCTTCTTGGCTAATTTGAATTGCTCACTCATTGTGACAGTATTGTATTGTAATTCTACCATTCTGGATTATAGAGCACTGATGCATCTCTCTTGCACAGTTTTTACTCCAATTTGTTTTACATCATTGTGATTGATATTCTTGTTCAATAGATCTATTGTGACTAATTTTACATATTGATGTAGTTCAACAGGTTTTATTATTACTTCATATCACCAGATTATGCACTGTCCATATATGGTGGACCCTATAGCTAGCCCATCAGGGAAACCCATGGTGTATGAGTACACATTCTTAATAGATTTGGGTCTTCTGGATCAAATGAGACACTTATCATTCAGTTCCGGGCACTTCTGACAGTGATAGATGCAGTTTTCCACTTGTTGATCAGATTTGGGGTTGATTTCCCAGCCTGACCAACAGGGGCCTTGAGAGGCCAGTTCACCTAGGGCACTGTATGAGGAGGGGGTGGTCCAAACACTTGATATGACCATTTACCCCCGCTTCTGGAGAGCCCAGTGGGCTTAATTTGACAGCGCAGATGCCCTAGGAGGCAGTTTCAACACTTTCACAGTTATCAAGTTAGGTTAAAAATGGAATAAAAGGGTCACTGAGGAATTCGATTTGGGCAATTGAGGCAAGGTTTTGGCACTTGGTCTTCACAAAGGTATTCCAGAGTGAACCCCCCATCTTCCATCCAGTTTTCATCAGTCAGTGGGGTTCACAGAGGCCACAAGAGGCCTTTTACTCCATGTATCTCACATATTTTGAGGACAGATTTGATCATTTGTATTATTTTTGGACATATTATATTATTTTATTGTGCCATGGGGATGAGCTAGCAAGGAGTGATGCCTCCTAGCCCCACCATGTGCTTTATGTGTCATGTCCTAGTCATATGAAGTGGGCCCATGTACTTTTCCCCCCTCTAGAGGATGACATCACCCTCCATGAGTACCTTTTAGCTATGACATCATCATTATTTTGAGTGATCCATGTGTTATGTTGTTATGATTCATATTAGCCATTGATTATGTATTGAGATCTTTTAATCTCAACCACTCATCTTGTTGTAAAGTGGTTTGAGATATAGGGTTTTGGTCTTTATTATCCTATATAAGGAGGAGACCCCCTATTGTATGGCTCACCTTTGGGCTCTGGAAAACTTGGAATGAAAATAATATTTTGGAGATCTAATTCTTGGATTTGATTGGGTTGCTCTTGCATATGTTCTTGGATCTTTTGCTTCCAGACATTGTTTGCTTTTCAGGTGAAATCGACATCAAGAGAGGGAGGCCGAATTACTTCAAGCTAGCTCAATGATTTGCTTTGTGGGAAGATTGTAGGGGTTGCTCACATCCCCGATGGGCAAGACGTCTTCATAGAGAGGGAGTTTTTCAATTGAGCTTTGTCCATTGATTACTTTCTTGATATGACATGCTTAGATATTATGGATTTGTGGATCAAATCTAACTTGATGTAGTTTGATTTACAGGTTTTCATGGGACATATTTCCTCCTAGGGCTTGGACATTTTTGGTTGAAGACACTTGGATCAAGGTCTGAATTGTAACTAGGGCAAGAATTCTCCATATGCTAAGAGGCCACAAGATTTGAGGTAAGATCTACAAGGTATGTATTGATTTCGCTTGTTCTCCATCCTATTGGTAAAAAATTACATTAAAATCAAAACCCTCATTTTTGTTTTTCTTAGATCTACTTGGATCTAGCATGGATTTTGGAAAGATATTGAAAACCCACCTCTATAGTATCCATGGCAATTCGGATCTATAGTTTGGTGGTGATTGGGTTCCATTTGACACATTTTCCAAGGCACCTAGCCCTCTTGAAGGCAATTCACACCCCTTAGGAAAGGCTAGTTTGGTTGGTTCCAAGACATGGGTAGGTGAGATCCCACTTGATTCATGATCCTCACACTTGATAACCTACCCCTAGTGCTTCACTTCATTGATTTTTTCCTTGTGGGCCCCATTCCTCATTTTGAGGGTTGTGCCCCACTTGGATCAATTTGGTGAGGCATTTTCAATCTCAGATCTATGGAGATCTAGCCATTGGATTCCTTTGATTTTCAAGATCCACATTGATAATTGAATTAACTAACCCGATCTAAATTTTGCTGGCTTTTGGACTTGATTTGACACACTTTCCTATGCATTTAGCCCTCCTTGGGAAAAGTCGCACTTCTTGAGGGTTTGAGTTGTCCCATTTCTAGGACTTGGGTGGTTGAGATCCCGCTTGATTTGAAAAGAGCATTCCTTGAAACCTACATCTAGTGTCTCACTTTGTGGATTTTTTCCTTGGGGGTATCATTCCTCATTATGGGGATTGTTGTCCACTTGGGTCACTTAGTGAAACATTAGATCTAGTCAGATCTAACCATCACATTTACTTAATCTTGAACAACACCCTTGATTTGCATCTTAAGTGTCCCAATCTAAATTTTGACATCCTTTTGACTCCATTTTCCCATCCATTTCAAGGCTAGTCCACCTAAGGCAATTCGCACTTCTTGAGATTAGTGTCAAGTGCTAGATCCCATATGTGGGTATCTCTAATTTCACCTTAGATCTATAGATAGATACTCTTTGCATACCCCTTGGTACCATTTGCACCCTTAACTTCACCTTGTGGGTCCCATTTGAGCCATTTCCATATCCCAAGGAAGTGGGTCTCACTTGTGTATTTCATGGTACTAGATCTTGTCATTTGATCTCGTTATGTGGCCTAAATCATTCATTGGTTGAAGCATTGGTCATCCCTTAAGCCTCTTTCAACCACACTTAAACTTCTAGGTCCACCTAACCTTGCATTGGTTTCCGTAACTCATCTTTCACACTTCCCTAGAAACCTTTGTTTTGGTCCAATCACCTTTGATTGGCTATAAGGTCTCCCCCTTGGTCTTGATTCATCTTGATCTAAAGTGAAGAGTGCCTCGGTTGTCGTTAATCTTAGCTTGCATTGGTAACCGTGGCATCTCTTGGGTCACCTCTTCAGTTGTTTGTCTCCTCTACCATCCCGGATGGGATACCTTTAGGGACAACTACAAGTTGTGTGATAACATGACTAAGTGTGAAATAATACAACCAGGTTAGAATCCTTAGGGCCCACCCAGGCTCGGATCGATGACCTCTTAACCAGCTGTCAAAATCTTTGGCACTGAGCTAAAGACCCGATTGCAACATGCTAGTTTCGAAGCTAGATTCCCTGCCCACTCCTAAATCCGTTTAATAAATTAGGACAAGAAGCTAGTATAGTCGAACTTAACAAGCAAATATCTACAAGGGATCACAACATCGTAAAGACATTGTTTTTTTTAAACCAAACAATAATTTCCAATATAGAACTACAAACGGACCTCTGGAAAATAACTGATATAGATGAAAAGAGCCAACAGTCACACAGATGAATGTCATGGTAATGGGGAAAGAAACTCACCTCCAGAACTAGACAATGAGCCCCTAGCCAAGTTGATAAACCTCCCTGCATTTAACAAACAACAACAATTATTTGAATGAGCCAATGACAACCACTATTTCATTACTTGTAATCTTTTGGATTTTATTAGAAATGATCGACCCGTTTTGGGTGTACATTCCAATGAATTGTCCATGCAAAATGCATCAATCGTTTCTAAATATCTACACAATAAAATCCAAAAGATTACAAACAATGACTGATCACTGTGGAAATATTCATGCACAAAACAACCATTTCAATAAACATAGCTTGACATCGAACCAAACGATGTCTACAAGCCTCAAAATCCTACACGCCCCTAAAACAAATGGAAAAGAATTCAACCAGATGAGCATTCTGGCCACCGTAGCGGGTTGAAAGCTTCCAAAGCTAGAGAACAATCCAGACACAACGAAACAAAGGATATCTTCCATCCTCCAAATCCAGAGAAGGATCTAGACACATAGAAGGAAAGAACAATCCAGAGAGCCTGCCATAGATCAGGTGGCATTTAATCCCACACACCCCCAAAACAAATGGCAATGAATTTGACCAGACGAGCAGATGGTCATTACATCACCACATTTAACAAAACATGCACACCTCCCTCGTCACCCGATCGCCAAGGGTCGAATATTATTCATCTTGCTGCAGGCCATTTAATGACAGACACGGTAGTAGGCCGTTGGATCTCACGGAGCTTGAGATCTAACAACCAACCTACCATTAAATGGCCTGCAGTAAGCTGGATATTGATCGTCGAGGCTTCGGCTCCAAAACCTGAGGCTAACATCACCCAGTGAATGCCCAATCAACTTACAGATACCCAATCAACTCATAGATAAATACAAATATAAGAAATCAAAAATAATAAATAACAAATCCAAACATTATGTTTGTGAGACCTAAAAATGAAATTATTATTAAAAAAACAAATAACTTGATGTGAAATGTTGTGAATTTGCTTGCAATAACATATAACATGTTAGGTTCATGTTTTTTTATATTAAGTTTGCTAATAATAAAAATTATCAAAGATTATTCATTCATATTATATTAAAAAACATATATTGCATTTATTAGTAAATTGTTTTAGGTTTATTGATCACTAGCATATCATGGTTACACATATGATTTTTGGACCAATAACATACACCTAACAATATAAAAATAAAAATAAAAATAAAAATGATATGCAAATTTAAACATCGTTCAAATTTTCAAATCCAAATTTTGTTCTCCTCGAAGTTGTAATTATCAATGACCACCCGACAAATTGCCTTAATAAATCAAAATGATACAAATATTATTGATTTCATGCACGTTGTAATAATGGTTAAAAGCATAGTGGACTTGAAATTTGAGACATGGTAACTGGTACTTACCCTTTACAATAATTGGGTTCTACGACTCTCTCTCTCTATATATTGATTGTTTGTAAAAATTATATTTTATTATATTAAAAAATGAAAAAAATTGCATAAATTTTCTTTTGATTCCTCTCAATAACATTGTTTTTTAATTTTCTTGATCTAATATTGAATTATTTTTTATGATTCATCTTAATCACATTGTTTTATTTTATTTTATGAATCTTATATTTATTTTATTTTATTGATCTTTCTTTAATTGCGTCGAGAGGTGCTCTACAGTCCAGTATGGGGGAGATCTTGTTAGTCAAGTGTTTGTCGAGTTTGTCCAGTGTTTGTCAAGTAACAAAATAATACAAAGTAAACACAAAAAGAATAATACCAAGTAAAAAGTAATAAATATTATGTCGGCAATAAACAAAAAAGAATAATACAAAGTTAAAAGTAAATATGAAACTTAAACTAGACACTTTAGAGCTTAGGATTAGGTGGTAAATATTATGTCGCCATAAACAAAAAGGAATAATACTACGTAAAAAGTAAATATGAGACTTTACTTTTTATTTTTAATACAAAGTAAAAAGTAAACATGAGACATTAGAGTGTTTGTCGAGTGTTTGTCCCATAACAAAATAATACAAAGTAAACAAAAAATAATAATACAAAGTAAAAAGTAATAAATATTATGTCGGCCATAAACAAAAAAGAATAATACAAAGTAAAAAGTAAATATGAGACTTAAACTAGAGACTTTAGAGCTTAGGATTATGTGGCTCACGTATTACACTCAAAGAGCTATTCAAGGAGAGGTTTGCACCTCGGGAGATTTGATCTCTCTCGGCGCTTGATAGAGCCTAGGATTTGGATCTAGGCTAGTGTTATTAGTCCTTGCCATAGGCAGAGACTATATGTTCTGTGTTTGTGTATTAGTCTATATAGATATTTCATTTTTTCTAAATATACATCAAAGTTAGATTAAAATACTTATTTATAAATTATTTTTTGAAAAATGATTCTCAGTTTTTATTGGATAAGAGAGTTTGAATTGAAATTTTTTATCATTGTCACGTATTAAAAAAATTAAGAAAAAAAAAAAATACTTACCTTTACCTTTAGCTTACATTTACCTTAACCTCCTCCAGACTTGTTAGATATGCGAGTTGTCAGATGAACATTATTATAACTGATAGGCAGTGTATATGGGGGATGGCGGAATGCTGGGTTCTCCCACCAAGGATTGAATGAACATTGAATTTAATTAACCAGCTGTTACAATGCATCGTCTCTGTGACAATTAACTGTGCACCGCCCACATCGCCTCAGTGACAAGCTTGCCACCTCTAGCCACGTTGTTTCTTCTTCTACTTCTACTGCCACCTCTGGCCATGTTTCTTTAGCTACTTTTACTGCTTTTCTTGGCCTCTTTTGCCACCTCCTGCCAATAGACGAACATTATTATACACACGGCTATAGGTTTTTTGAGGTTTCAAGCACTTGATTTTGGCCGAGCGTACAGTTGTAAATGTTGAAGGAGCTCGAGAAGTAAGCCTTGCCCACCTAGTGGATTTTACCTCATCACTGAACACAAGCTTTCATGTTAGTGGCCCTGGAAGCAACCTTTGGGCTCTTTCTTTATCTTTGAGACATGCAATGCAGTTAGAAGGTAGACATTTAGTGGCATTACGTATTGTAGGTCCAACATTGATGGTTGTAGCTGCATTAGGGAACTAGGAGACAACTGAAAGTAACGTGGAAGCAATTTTTTTTGCTCCAGGTGCTCTAGAATTGCTCATAAATAGAACAGAAAGCAATTCACCTTCTCGAATTGGCAACCTAACTGATCAGCAAATGTGGCCTCTGCCTTCTCTGTATAGTTCATATCTGAAGTTGTTGTTTCTGGAGAAATTGCTGATAAGATATCTTGGTAATCGAGCTTACAGCGAAGGCTCTTTTAGAATCATTAGAGCTAGTGCGACAACATCCGTGTTTGTACAAATACAGCTAGAGTTGGAAAAAAAAACTTAGCAATGACAGTTTTGCTTTAGATTTATGGCCTGCATGGAGGACAAGGCCCACTGTGTGGAGGTTTCATTTTGCGGTCCTGGAAAGAGTGGAGGGGAAGAAACTGAAGCCTATACTCATCAAAAGGCGGAAGCCGTTTGTTAAGGTCGAAACACACTCATGGAGTGACTTGATGTCTAATGTGTCATTTACTAGTTTTCCATCTGTACTTATTCCTTGTAATCCATTGACTCTTGATGTAGAGTGGTAAGAGACCGTTACTTCCATGTACATTATTATTGTATTTCAATTCGTGGATGGATTTTATGTATTGCCAAATGCAGATTGTATTCTTGGGTGAAAGTTAAGGCTTTAAGGATTATATTGGCATTGCCTCCTATTAACTAAATCCTTCGGGATGATTTGATTAGGATTAGTTACATGTTTAGTTCAGATATAGTTAATAAAACTGGCTCTAGCAACCATCCCGGTGGGCAATTGTTTTTCCTGATCTATATATATGTATCTTGTTCTTCTTTTTAATAACCATCGTGGATTTTTTTTCTGTTGTTGTTTTTATTCTACTGTTCTTTAGTGGTATCAGAGTACAGAGCGGTGATCCCTGAAACGTGTGCAAAGAACTCCATGTTGAATATTGTTGCTGATCTTCAGAACTTGCTGCCATATCATTGCTGCTGTGTTGAAGAGAATTGCTGCTGCTGCTGTCTTCCTCTTCGTGTAGCAGAAGAAATCCCGAGCGTGTGTGGAAGAGCCCGCGTGAAGAGAGCCCATGGAGCATAGGAGGAGAGCCACCATTTAAGGCTACAACGATTGAGAGCTGGAGAGGAAACCCCTGTAGCCAAGCCAACAGTGACAGAAATTTTGGGCATTCTCTGAGATATGAATCAGAAATTTTGGTAAGACTGTGAAGCTACAGTTTTTTGAAAAACTAAAATGCATTCTCTAGTTTCAATTGTTGGAGTTATTTTGTCTGGAAAAGGAAATTATCAGGAATGGTTTCGCAAAGTTAAAAATGCCCTTATTTTTAATGATATGTGGGATGGAATTTGTGAAAATGAGAATTTAGAAGATAAGAAAGATGGAGAAGAAATAGTACGACTAGTACCACCTACTGATACCAAAGAGTTAGCATTATGGAAAAGCAAGGACAAGAAGGCTTATGCCTTGATCATTGCCTCTGTAAGTGAAGAAGTAAGTAGACATCTAGTTTCTAGCAAAAGTGCTTGGGAAGCATTAAAGAAACTAAAAGATTTGTATGATTCACATTCTGAGCTTGAAACAATACAATTATTGATGAAGTTATTTAACTTAGAATTAAAAGATAATGATCTAATGAAACTTGCTTATGAAATTAGAGCTATTTTCCATGATATTGATGCAACTGGTGTAAAAGTTGACATTCAAATTACTCCATTTATTAAAGCTCTATATCCTACCTATACTCATTATTTAGAATCACTTCAGGCTAGTGGTCAAATGAAAGCTATGACCTTTGAAACGCTTGTTGAGAAAATTGCTAAAAGAGAGAAAGCCTTTGGGAAAAATGAATCTCTTTCTAGTTCCACTGTTGAGACTTTGTGTCTCACCCAGAAAGAGCAGAAACCTAGAGGGGAGTCTACTAGACCTGACCATAGTAGCAGAGGTTGTGGTAGGAGAAAATTTAGAGGCAAGGGGGGTAATCATCATCAAGATGACAGACAACAAAAATATGTTTAGAATGATAGGTAATCTGTTAAATGCTATAGATGTGGAAAACTTGGTCATACTGCCAGTTATTGTCACGCTCCTTAGGAGAAGATTAATGAGAAGAAAGAGCAACAACATCCAGACAAAGGAAAACCACCTGAATCCGCTCACTATCTAGTTGCACATTGTAATCTTAGTATTAATGAAGTTTTTAACACTTCTTTTGTTTCGTGGGAAGATACTTGGATTTTAGATACTGGAGCCACATGTCATATGGCCTTTAGAAGAGATTGTTTTGAGACATTTAGTGATCATATTGATGGTATAATTTATTTTGTTGATAAGTCACAGTTAAAGCCCTCTGGTATTGGTTCTATTCGGCTTAAGTTACCCGAACTTGCTGATTATATTTTGCATGATGTTCTTTATATTCCTCAATTAAAAAGAAATTTGATGTCTCTCATACAAGTTAGGAAGCAAGGACATTCTATACATATGTTTGATGGTATAATTGAGATACGAAGAACATCTAATGATGTGATTGTCATGACTGGTGTTGAAGAAGACAAACTCTTAAAACTAAAAGGGACATCATCTTTTTTATCCAACTCAGCTCTTTTGTCTTAGCATAGTGATACTCTATCCTCTAGCTTATTGTGGCATGCTCATTTTGGTCATATCAATTATGATAGTATCAGAATTATGAAACAACAAGGTATACAGGGGCTTCCTACTGTTCCAAGAAAATTGTCTCCATGTAATGCTTGTATTTTTGGCAAGCATTGTAAACAACCTTTTCATAGGTCTACTTCCAGAGCTTCTAGGAAGTTAGGACTTATACATTCAGATTTATGTGGGCACATGCCTGTTCCATCTGCCAATGGTAACAAATATCTGCTAACATTTATTGATGACTACATCAGGATGTGTTGGGTTTACTTGTTGAAAGAGAAATCGCAAGTTTTTGCAACTTTTAAGAATTTTTATTAATGGATTTCTAATGAAACTCAACTTAATATTGGCACTCTTCGCTCAGATAATGGTGGCGAATACACATCTAATGAATTTGAAAAGTACTTGTAAGATAATGGTATTAAGCATCAAACCACCGTTCCTTATTCCCCACAACAAAATGGTGTGGTGGAACGCATGAACATAACTTTGCTTAATATGGTAAGGTCTATGATGTTTTTTCAAAATGTCAAGTTGATGTTTTGGGGAGAAGCAGTACTTTGTGCAGTCTATATTCGTAATCAGTGTCCTTCTACTACCATCAACAATAAGTCTAATTATGAAATGTGGTATAGTGACTTCCTTCTATTCAACATTTTAGAGTTTTTGGTTCTCCTTGCTTTGCCTTGATTCCTACACAACAACGTAGCAAATTGGGCGCCAGGAGCCACAAATGTATTTTTTTGGGATATTCTAATACTTCCAGAGCTTACAAGTTGTATGATGAGGAGAACAAGAAATTTATTGTTTCAAGAGATGTAGTTTTTCTTGAATTTGCTAAAGATGCTTCTACTATTGATAGACAACTCAATCATTTGGATAAATTCCCTTCCAAGAAGTTTTATTATGAATGGGATAATGATCTTCCACATCTTGAAGGGGGGATTTAGATTCTTGATCAGTCTGTGGATTTCCCTTCAATTAATTTTCCTTATGTTTCAACACCTGAGAACGAAGACAAATTAGTTGATAATAATGATTATGTAGAAGGAAAAATAATTGACAATAATGCAGAATTAGAAATTGAAGAAACTATTCAGCCATCAGAAATTGAAGAAGCTATTCAACCATCACCGCATCAATCAGTTGATAGATCAACACGAACAAAGAAAATTCCAAAAAGGCTTGATGAATTTAATTTAAATTTTTTGTTGCTATTAATGGGCCTGCTTCTTTTGAGGAAGCTGCTAGTTGTAATGAATGGAAAGATGCAATGAAAAAATAATATGGTGCTCTTATTAAAAATGGCACTTGGAGGTTGGTGGACCCTCCTATTGGCATTAAACCAATTGGCTCTAAGTGGGTTTATAAAACTAAATATAAGGCTGATGGCTCACTTGAAAAATATAAGGCAAGACTTGTAGCAAAGGGGTATGCTAAAAAAGAAGGTATTGATTACACATAAACATTTGCTCCTACTGCAAAATGGGGCACTATTAGAACTTTGTTTTCTCTTGCAGCCCAAAATGAATGGAAAATACATCATATGGATGTAAAAATTCCCTTTTTAAATGGAGATCTAAAAGAAGATGTCTATATGTTTCAGCTGGAAGGTTTTTATGTTAAAGGAAAAGAACAGAAGGTATGTAAATTGGTGAAATATTTATATGGTTTGAAACAAGCACCCCGAGCATGGTATGAGAAGTTAACTGAACATCTTCTCAAATTGAATTATAAGCATTTCAATCTAGATGATGCAACTTTATTTGTTAAGAAAGTTGGGCAATCAATTGCATATCTAGTTGTCTATGTTGATGATTTGCTTATCACCGGGAATAGTGATGACTATATAGTCTTTATTAAAAAGGAGCTGCAAAAGGTTTTTGACATGACGGATTTGGGATTAGTTCATTATTATTTAGGAATTGAAGTAGATAAAAAACCAAAGTATATATTTATTTCTCAGAAGAAGTATATTGGAGATTTTTTGAGTAAATTTGGGATGTTGGATTGTAATTCTATTTCTACTCCAATGGAGCATAATCAAAAGCTTAGTTCACATGAAGGCAACAAAGTACAGGCAACTTGTTGGAAGCTTGATTTATCTTACTACTACTCGTCCTGACATAACTTTTGATGTAGGAATACTTTCCAGGTTTATGCATCAACCTTTTGAAGGTCATTGGATCGCAGCAAAACGGGTGCTAAAATATTTAAAAGGTACTCAGTCGTTTGGCATCAAATACTCTAAAGTTTAAGACTTTCATCTTACTGGTTATTCAGATTCAGATTTTGATGGAGATAAAGAGCATGGGGTGTCTACTTCAGGTTATTTGATGAATCTTGGATCAGCAACCGTCACATGGAGATCACGAAAGCAATCAGTTCCTGTTGATTCTACAACTGAAGCCGAATACGTTGCAGTAGCTCAAGCCACAAAAGAAATCATTTGGCTTCGGAAAATTATTGAAGATTTGCAGGAGAAACAAAAGATTTCAACGTCTCTCTTTGTTGATAATACTTCTGCAATACAATTGGCCAAGAATCCTAAATTTCATGATCGAACCAAACATATCAATACCAAATATCATTTGATTCGACATTATGTTGAGGCTAAAACTATTCATTTGACTCAATGTCCTATTTTAGAACAAATTGCTGATATATTTACTAAAGCATTGGGACGTGAAAAGTTTGAAAAATTCAGAATGTTATTAGGCATGTCAAATGTCCCTTTGGATTAAGGGGGGGATGTTAACTAAATCCTTCGGGATGATTTGGTTAGGATTAGTTAAATGTTTAGTTCATATATAGTTAATAAAATCGGCTCTAGCAACCATCCCGGTGGGCAACTGTTTTGCCTGATCTATATATATGTATCATGTCTTCTTTTTAATAACCATCGTGGAGTTTTGTTCTGTTGTTGTTTTTATTCTGCTGTTCTTCACCTCCTTTACAAATGATACCTCTTAATATGGGACTTGACGCTAACTTGATTTTGTGTAGAAACTTAGAAAGAATATGTTTGCCTATTGTATCATTCTTGATTAGTGAAGTTAAATTTTAGTTTGTAAAAGAACTGCTCATTTGTAGGTTGTTTCAATGTGATATTCTTTTGGGGTTGTATAACTTTAAACATATTAGATTGTCAATGCATTTTTATTTTGCAGGCACAGTCAGGTTCTATGTAAATATCACTATGAAATAACTTGCAGTAGCTTTGGTTGTCATTTCGGATTGCTTGTTAAATTAATTATAAGCTTTTGCTCAATAACTACCTACCTCGAACAAAAAATTAAACTAATTTCAACAAAAAATTGTTCCCTTTCCCCTTTTCTCAAAGCACCTGGCAATTTAATATTCACATGAAGCATTTAACGGGTCTTTAATCTATTTCGAAGTGTTTACATGGAGATAAAGGGTCTGTGCATAATGGCCCTTTCATAATTTTGTTGGTCATTTTTTGTGTGATGTAGCTTGATGGGTGCGTTCCAACTTCTATTTTTCCTTCACTCATTCTTGTTGTAATTTGTTCTGGACTTAAAATAAGGTATTGCTTTCTCTATGCTCTAATTTGTTTTGGCTGTAATGCCGAGCTGGCCCCTTCTGAGCCCATGTTTGATTGACTAGGCACTGGACAGGCTTTGTTACAGGTTGTTTTAGTGTGTTTTTGGGGCCTAGCAGGCTGCATAATGTCTTGTAATGCCCATCTGGTAAAATAAATTATATCTGTATATATAGGTACAATATAATAATCAAATTATACCTATAGGTGCATTAAAATAAATTATACATATAATGTAGGTGCATTTGCATGATAGGCAATATTCAAATAAAGGGGTTAATTAAGTTAATTTACCATTTCATTAAGCTAAAAGGCAATTAAGTGCATGAATGAAAAGTGGAGTCATCCATGCAAATAAACAATACTATTTGACAATGCAAATAAACAATACTATTTGACAATATATCTCAAGTTTTTGATACTTGGACACCCATAAACACATTCAAAACCAACCCAAAGAAACCAAAAAATATTTTTAAAAAACTAATAAGAGCTTGGTATGAAATACTTGGTGAGGGAAGAACTTGTCGATTTTACCTTTCAGAACGATATCTTGAAACCATTTGTTATCCTCGTGAGAAATAGTAGAAGTGCAACTATTCGTACTTGCATTTTTTACTACATTGTTCAGGTAAAAGCATATTGTGTCTGTGATGCTTATTATCCAACAGTAGTGGATATGCCTATATGTGTTCACAATAATTCTAAATGGAAGTATAAGATCTTTAATTACTTTTTCCCATGGTATGTATCTAGTAGCTATTATTAATCTGGGAGTTACTGTGCATTAGATGATCAAATAGATATGTGTTCACAATAATTCTAAATGGAAGTATAAGATCTTTAATTACTTTTTCCCATTGTATGTATCTAATAGCTATTAATCTAGGAGTTACTGTGCATCAGATGATCAAATCGATATGTGTTCACAATACTTCTAAATGGAAGTATAAGATATTTAATTACTTTTTCCCATTGTATGTATCTAGTAGCTATTAATCTGGGAGTTACTGTCCATCAGATGATCAAATCAAAGGTTGGTAGCATTAAATCTGGCTAGAAAAGTGTGTTTATGATATTTAAAGCTACAATGACTGCAATGACACTTCAGTGTATTCCACTCATGTATCTTAGCATTAACCGAGTCTATTTGGAAAATGGCATTAAGTAATTTGGATTCTTTGTTTGATGAGACTTTCCTGCTTCGTCTCCAACACTCAAAACATACAAATATCACATGTATTATTTCCTACCAGTGTTTGCCCCCAGCCTCCAACGTGTTGATATCAGGGAATGTAAAGATATGGTGGAGCTTGGAACATTGTCAAATGCACTCATAAAGCTAGAATTGTGTAACTTTTCTAAATGGAGGAAAATAGAAGATCTTTGCGGTCTTGCAAAACTGCAAAAGATGAACATTAGTTGGTGCAAAGGAGTGAGGAGCTATAAAGTATTGAAACATTAATCTCTTTGAGAAAAATTGCAAGTTCTTCAGTGTTGGAAGGTGAAAAACATATTTTTGTTTCTATGAGATGTATACTTGTGTAGTGATATATTTTTCGATGCCAAATTGTATTTGAATCTTTCTACTATAGTTTCTACTTGGTTAGTACAATTTTTGTGTTTTCTATAATTTTATGTTTTACTTTACAATATACATTTTTTTCATGTTAGATTAAAAGTGATTTACATAACATTTTCTATTGTGATGAGTAAAGGGATGCAGTCATTGATCTTCAATTACTTTTACCTCCAAATTTTGGTTTACTTTTATCTCCAAGTTTTGACTATTTCTTCTTTTAATGTTCATATTTTAAAGTTCATAATATTAAATAACAAAATTTATTTTTCTTTCATAACAATATCTATTTATATGCTAGAAAACAACCACAATTTTCTCCATAAGTAAGTGCCAGATTGACGAAGACAAAGACTCAGTCTTGAGGATTAATCTTGATGCTGGCCTAGGTTTGTATATGAATTTGAAAGTTGATGTTACTCCTACTCATTGAATCTTGTTATTTTAGAACATAAATAATATTTTCAAATATCCTTTTTATATTACTTATTTACTTATGGTATTATTCCTTTCTAATTATTTGTTATTGTGTGCATTCCAAGTTTGGAAGTATCCTCTTTATATTTATATTACTTATGGCGTTATTCCTTTCTAATTATTTGTGATTGTATACATTCCATTACAAAATTCAAGTCTGTAAAATCTTCAAAGGATGAGAATTATTTAGTTTTAATTATTTGTAAATGTGTCTATTTTATATGAACTCTAATACAAAATGAGTGTAAATTTTTGAAAAGATGAAAATTATATTATGTCATTCTTCAAAGGTGGATAATGGTTTTAGAATCATTTTTTTCCTGATTATTTGTTATTGTGTGCATTCCAAATTTGGAAGTATCCTCTTTATATTACTTATTTACTTATGACGTTATTCCTTTTTAATTATTTGTGAATTATATTACTTATTTACTTATGACGTTATTCCTTTTTAATTATTTGTGAATTATATTACTTATTTACTTATGACGTTATTCCTTTTTAATTATTTGTGAATGTGTACATTCTAAGTCACTTCAGGTGACCTTTAATACAAAATTCAAGTCTGTAAAATCTTATTCATTTTTAATACAAAATGAGTGTAAATTTAAAAAAAAATGAAAAAGTATATTATGTCATTCCTCAAAAGTGGATAATGGTTTTAAAATCATTTTTTCCAATATATTAGAGAAAAAAATACAAATAAAACTACTAATTAGTTTACAGTATGTTCAAGTCCCATTCTCTTTTATTTTATAAGAGTCAACCAAGTTGGAACAATGTCAACCCTTCTTAAAGGATTAGCTGAAAGCACAAAATCTAACATGGTATATTTCTAACGGTTTTCTATTACACAACATGATATGATGATATATCAGGGCACTGTTTTAAAACCATAACCTGGGTAAAACATAGTATGGAATATTATTAAGAATGGTGTTTTAAAACCATAACCTGGGTAAAACATAGTATGGAATATTATTAGGAATGGACCTTGGGCATCTTATCCGCTAAAGTGGAAGTCTTTATTAAGTGCCATTGCATTCCAAAGAAAAATGGCTTTCTTTTACCATCATAAGATGGCTACATAGGATCCAAATTCAAAACCTTTATTACAGGAATGTGAGAGCAGTTTGCCTTTATGCTTCTTTGAGAAGAATGATACTTTTATCAACTAAAGTGTAAGAGGAAGATACAAATTTTCAAATAAATGAAGATTAATTTAAAAATAAGTTATCTTTTTCTTTACAATGTTACTTAATAAAGTATAAGAGAAAAGGACAAAGGGTACTTTTATTTTTTTTGTTTTTTAGTCCCTAAGGCAGAGATTATATGTTCTACTGTTTGTGTATTAGTTGATATAGATATATATTTTTTTTAAAAGATACATCAAAGTTAGATTAAAATACGTGTTTATAAATTATTATTTGAAAAATGATTCTCAGTTTTTATTGGATAAGAGAGTTTGAATTGACAATTTTTATCATTGTCACGAATTAAAAAAAAAGAAAAAATACTTACCTTTACCTTTAGCTTACATTTACCTTAACCTCTTGCAGACTTGTCAGATATGTGAACGTTGTCAGATGAGCATTATTATACCCGCGGACAGGCAATGTATATGAGGGATGGTGCAATGTTGGGTTCACCCACCATGCATTGAATTTAATTAACCAACTGTTACAATGCACTGTCTCCGTGACAATTAACTGTGAACCACCCACACCGCCTTAGTGACAAGCTTGCCACCTCTAGCCATGTTGTTTCTTCTGCTACTTCTACTGCCACCTCTGGCCACGTTGTTTCTTCTGCTATTTCTACTGCCACCTCTGGCCACATTGTTTCTTCCTCTACTTCTACTGCCTTTCTTGGCCTCTTTTGCCACCTCCTGCCACATATGAACATTATTATACACATGGTTGTAGGTTTTTGGAGGTTTCAAGCACTTAATTTTGGCTGAGGGTGCAATTGTAACTGCTGAAGGAGCTCGAGAAGTAAGCCTTTCCCACCCAGTGGATTTTCCCTCATCACTGAACACAAGCTTTCATGTCAGTGGCCCTGGAAGCAACCTTTGGGCTCTTTCTTTATCTTTGAGACATGCAATGCAGTTAGAAGGCAGACGTCTAGTGGCATTACGTATTGTTGGTCCAACATTGATGGTTGTGGCTGCATTAGGGAACCAGGAGACAACTGAAAGCAATTTTTTTTCTCCAGGTGCTCTAGAACTGTTCATAAATAGAACAGAAAGAAATTCACCTTCTCGAATTGGAAACCTAATTGATTAGCAAATGTGGCCTCTGCCTTCTCTGTATAGTTCAGATCTGAAGTTGTTGTTTCTGGAGAAATTGCTGATAAGATATCTTGATAATTGAGCTTACAGGGAAGGCTCTTTTAGAATCATTAGAGCTAGTGCGACGGCATCCGTGTTTGTACAAATACAGTTAGAGTTGGAAAAAAAACTTATCACTGACAGTTTTGATTCAGATTTATGGTCTGCATGGAGGACAAGGCCCACTATGCGGAGGTTTCATTTTGAGGTCCTGGCAAGAGTGGAGGGGAAGAAACTGAAGCCTATACTCATCAAAAGGTGAAAGCCATTTGTTAAGGTCGAAACACACTCATGGAGTGACTTGATGTCTAATGTGTCATTTACTAGTTTTCCATCTGTACTTATTCCTTGTAGTCCATTGATTCTTGATGTAGAGTGGTAAGAGACCATTACTTCCATGTAAATTATTGTTGTATTTCAATTGGTGGATGGATTTTATGTATTGCCAAATACAGATTGTATTCTTGGGTGAAAATTAAGGCTTTGAGGATGATATTGGCATTGCCTCCTTTACAAATGATACCTCTTGATATGGGACATGACCCTAACTTGATTTTGTGTAGAAACTTACAAAGAATATGTTTTCCTATTGTATAATTTTTTATTAGTGAATTTAAATTTCAGTTTGTAAAAGAAATGCTCATTTGTAGGTTGTTTGAATGTGATATTCTTTTGGGGTTGTATAACTTTAAATAGATTAGATTGTCAATGCATTTTTATTTTGCAGGCACAATCAGGTTCTATGTAAATCTCACTGTGAAATAACTTGCAGTAGCTTTGGTGGTCATTTCCCATTGCTTGTTAAATTAATTATAAGCTTTTGCTCAGTAACTACCTGCCTCAAACATAAAATTCAACTAATTTCAACTAAAATTTGTGCCCTTTCCCCTTTTCTCAAAGCACCTCGCAATTTAATATTCACATGAAGCATTTAACGGATCTTTAATCTATTTCGAAGTGTTTATATGGAGATAAAGGGTCTGTGCACAATGGCCCTTTGGTAATTTTGCTGGTCATTTTTTGTGTGATGCAGCTTGATGACTGCGTTCTGTTGTAGGCACAACAGATCCTATTTTTTATTGATAAAAAATGGGAGGCCCACCTTTATTTCTTGTGTGTTTGGTGTTCCATTTTTTGTATTTCACCATTTATTTTCCTAGATCTCTGGTATGATTTGGACTGTTTCCATTTTTACTGATCTCTAGCTTATATTTGTTTCTGATTCATTTGAGTTGGTTCTATGATCTTGGTGGTTAAACTACCATGTTGTCCTTCACATTCCCCACCTAGATTTGGTCTTCACTGCACAAACTGATTAATGGTGGTTAAACTACCATGTTGTCCTTCACATTCCCCACCTAGATTTGGTCTTCATTGCACAAACTGATTAATGGTGATTAAACTACCATGTTGTCTTTCACATTCCCCACCTAGATTTGGTCTTCACTGCACAAACTGATTATTCGAGATGATGACTGGTTATTACCTTCATTCTGGGATTTTAATTGATCGTATGGTTTCTCTTCTCATGATTTTGGATATTGCATTAGTTTGATATTTGAGCTTGATGGAGTTTTATTTTCATTTTTGCATGCCTAGAATCATAATGTAAATATTGTAATAATCTTAGTATTGGGTTTGTTTGCTTATGTTAATTTAATATTTTTAATGTTTAAATTAAGCTTATTTAAATCTTTTAAATATTCATGGTTATGCATTGACTTTCATTTAACTTAATTTGTGTATTTGATTAAATCCATACACTAAATTTATACACAATTTGATTTTATGAAAATTAAAGAACACACATGTTTTAATTTGTTTGAGTCGTAATTTCTCTAACTTCCATGAATCTTTTGTTTTATGACTATTTGGGAATTAATGGGATTAAAGTTCAATATTTACGAATGTAAAGTTAGTTTGATCATGGATAAGTCATTCCTTCTAAATAAGCTAATTTGATCTTCAAAATACAATTTTATTTATTTTCCTTGGTTTTCTATTCTTGGAAAATGATTATGTTAGAAACTTATTTATGGAATTTATTAACTCTCCTACATTATAGGAGTGATTCTTTTCCTATATATGTAACTTGTTTCCAACAATTATTTTCTTAAGAATTAATGTTAATTTGTCAATTAACATTCCAGATACATGGTAAGCTTGCATGCACTTAATTATTAAGTTACTGCTGGTTAATTTTCATTCGTTGATTATATTTTAAGCTACCGAGTCTAGATCCATTTTTGCATGTCTGCTAAATTGGTGAAAAGATTTAGTAAATTCAGATTAAGTTATCCTGTGCAAAAACAAAACACTCCTCTTTAGAGTAGGTCTAACTTAGCTTAGATTTCTTTTAGAGTAAACTAACTCTTAGAAGTAGCTAACCTTCTGTATTTCCTCACAGTAGATCCTTCTTGGATCAAACACTCACAAGTACCAACGGAGGCCTTTGTATCCGTGGGTGTTAACCACACCAAACAGCTCGAGGATAGGGTAATACTTGCTGTTGATGTATATGTAACTTCGAAATGTATTTCATCTGTATATTTTATATATATTTATTGTACCCTTATAAGAGATGTGTTATTCCTCTATAAGGAAGTGTCGTCATGTGGATTGACAAGTGTTGCAAGTGTGTGTACTTGCCGATGGGTTATTAGACCACCATTTGGGGTCGGCCCGGAATTATATATAATATAATTTGGATGTATCTAAGTAGACAAGTCGGCCCCATTGGGTCACTGGGAAAAAAGGTGAGTATAAATAGAGATAGGAGATCTCTATTTTACTCACTCGGAAAAGTAACTCACTCTCTCTCTGGAAAGTGGCGCACTAGTGAGGAGGAGGAGAATCATCTGCTAGGAGACTATCTCAGTGTTATTTGGTTGTACTTTGGTTGAGCCATTGCTCTCTCTATCTCTGAGGAAGTTGTGGGGTTTTTCACCTTAGGGTTTTCCCCACGGAAACTCTGTGTCTCTTGTCTCTATGCTTTTGATTCTTGTGATGCTTGTGATGCTTGTCATATTATGATTGTCATGCATTGATATACTGTAGATGTTATTCTCTCAGCAAATATCCTAGAGTATAATGAATTAATGCTCAAAATTTAACATGGTATCAGAGCTTAACTGAGAAGAAGACATTTTGCAGTGACGGAAGCTTGTGTTCCTTGTTTATTGGGTTTCTCTCCATAGATTTTTGAAATTCCGTATAGTAGATTGGATCTACTCATCAAGGCGCATCTATCTGTCCAATCAGAATTCAGTTCCGAGCATTTTCAGATTTGGCCCTAAAAATTAGGGTTTCCACAAAAATAGGAATTTCTGGAAACTGAAGGCACAGCTGGAAGCTCCTTGCAAAAATTGAAGGTTAGAGCTTTGGATCGAGATTTGTGGCTGGGTAGATCTCCGGGAAACTCAAACCCTAATTCAGGGCTCTCCCTAGTGAACCCGGGAGGACAAAAAGGCAATTTTGAAGGGCAAGACTTTGCTGATCTCAAATTCTGAATGTAGTAGGCTGATCAAATCTCCAAGGCGCATCTTTCTATCCTTTTAGAATTTGGAAATTCACTTTTTGAATTTTTAGGGTTTCTCTGACAAACCCTAATCCAGGACTAGATCCAGTTTTCAGCACTTCAAGTGGTAAGTCCTAAATCTTTTCTATTTCCATTTGAAGTACTCTTAAAAGATGTCTCTCCACACCAAGCTTGAGGATAAGCTTGAAGGGGCTGATAACTTCCGAGCCTGGAAGTATAGGATTGGGTTAATCCTGGAAGAGAATGAGTTGGACTCATATGTGAAAGAAGACATCCCTATCCCAGAGGATGAAGAGGCCAAGGCATTGCACAAGAAGAACTTGGTCAAGGCAAAGAGAATCATTGCTGATTCTATCAAAGACCATCTCATACCCCATGTGTCTTCTCTTAAGACACCCAAGGAGATGTTTGACTCTTTGACCAAGTTGTTTGAAGGAAAGAACATAAATCGGAAGATGACCTTGCAGAACCAATTGAAAGCAGTGAAGTTTCAGAATGGAGAAACCATTCAATCTTACTTTTCAAGGGTCTCACAGATCAAGGAACAACTAGAAGCAGTGGATGAAATGGTGGAGAATGGTGAAGTGGTAATGACCACTCTAAATGGCCTACCCAGGTCATGGGATTCCTTTATCCAAGGGATTTGTGCAAGGAAGAAGTTGATCTCTTTCAGTAGACTACGGGAAGAATGCTCACAAGAAGAAGCAAGGCTTGTGGCACGAGAAGAAAAGATGGGGAATGAAGATCAAGCTCTCACAACTCACACCAGGAAAGGAAAGTCCAAGAGAGAGCCATCTCACTCCAAGAGATCTTCACATCACTTCAAAGAAAGAAGAATATGCTTCACCTATAATGAGAAAGGACATATTGCCATAAATTGTCCCAAGAACAAGAAGGACAATAACATCCCCAACAAGAAGAAGAAGGGTAGCAAAAGAAGGTTTCATGCGCATGCTGCCGAAGATGATGAACCCCCAAAGAAGAAGGCTAGGGCAGAAAGTGATAGTAATGATGACTCATCAAGTGAAGAAGAGTATGTTTTGATCTCTGCTCTCACAGGTACCATCTCCCATGGCTGTAATGATTGGTTGATTGACAGTGGGGCTTCCAAACACATGACTGGGTTTAAGGAATCTTTTGTGAATCTATCTGAACATGAATCACCCCATAAGGTGAAACTTGGGGATGATTATCAATACCCAATCAAAGGAAGTGGTGAAGCCTCCTACAACCTAGATTCTGGAAAATCATTGAAGATGAAAGAAGTACTTTATTGACCTGGGCTCAAGAAAAACCTACTCTCCATCTCTGCATTGGATGCAAAAGGTATGAGGGTTGCATTTGTGGATGGTCAAGTCCTAATGTGGCCAAAGGGAAAGAACATAGATGATGCAGTAGTGATTGGAGAGCAAGAGGGAGGCTTGTATAAATTGAAGGGACAACCTGAACATGCCATGGTGCATGAATCCATGGAGCCAAGTGAACTTTGGCATAGAAGACTTGCTCACATGCACTACAGAGCACTTCCAATTGCAAGCAAGGCAGTAGAGGGTCTTCCTGAAATCAAGACCAAAAATGAAGGTGTTTGCAAAGGATGTGCAAAAGGTAAGAACATTAAGAAGGCTTTCCCAAGCAGTGAAAGCAAGGCAAAAGACATCCTAGAAATCATCCACTCAGATGTATGTGGCCCTATGTCATCCAATTCCCTGAGTGGGTATGTTTACTATGTCTCATTTATTGATGACTTCTCCAGGAAGACTTGGGTATACTTCTTGAAGGGCAAAGATGAGGTGCTTGATAAATTCAAGGAATTCAAAACCTTGATGGAGAATCAAACTGACAAGAAGATCAAAACATTCAGATCCGACAATGGTGGAGAATTCACCTCAAATGACTTCAAGAAGCTTTGCAGTGATTCAGGGATTAAGAGGGAGTTGACTGCTCCTTATAATCCTCAACAGAATGGAGTTGCAGAAAGGAAGAACAGAACTATCATGGAAGCAGCAAGGGCAATGTTGCATGACCAAGATCTTCCTATGCATCTATGGGCAGAAGTAGCTAGAACAACTATATATGTGCAGAACAGAACACCCCACAAGATATTGGACAACAAGACACCAGAAGAAGTCTTTTCTGGTAAGAAACCTGAAGTCAGCCATCTCAGAATATTTGGTTGTCCAGTATACACTCATGTCCCAAAGGAAAAGAGGACTAAACTAGATCCTTCAGGAAAGAAGGGTATCTTTGTGGGTTACAGTGAAAGTTCGAAGCCTTACAGAATATACTTTCCAGGGTTCAAGAAGATTGATGTCAGCAGGGATGTAACATTTGATGAAAACTCAACATTCATCAAATCAAGGAAGACCCCTATCGAAGTTTATGAAGAACCTAAGGAAACAAGATTTCAGGACACTACCATGACTGAAGCAGTTCCAGAAGCTATTCATGAGTTTGAAGATCCACAAGAACCTGTAGATCCACCCCGTGAGGATAACTCTCATAAGAGGAAACCTGTATGGGCTAGAGAGCTCATTCAAGATGCAGAAAGATTTGGTATTCCAGAAGAAGAACACAGAGCAAAGAAGAGAACCAGATCACAGACCAGCTATGTTGCTTTACTTTGTGACATTATGAACAAAGAGCCTTCCAGTTATGAAGAGGCAGCGGAAAAGAAAGAATGGAAGGACGCAATGGTTGAGGAATACCAATCAATAATGAAGAATGATGTTTGGGATGTTGTCCCAAGACCTAAAGAGAAGTCTGTTGTGACTTCTAAATGGATCTTCAAAATCAAGCATGCTGCAGATGGCAGTGTGGAGAAATACAAAGCAAGATTCGTAGCCCGTGGATTCTCTCAGAAAGAGGGAATAGATTATGAAGAAACTTTTGCACCTGTAGCCAGGTATACTTCCATCAGAATAGTACTTGCCCTGGCTGCAGCTATGAAATGGAAAATACACTAGATGGATGTCAAGACTGCTTTCCTGAATGGTGTAGTAGAAGAGGAAGTATATGTGGAACAACCACTCGGTTTTGAAATACATGACAAGGAGTCATATTTGTGCAGATTGAAGAAAGCCTTGTATGGCTTGAAGCAATCTCCCAGAACCTGGTATGGTAGGATGGACAGTTTCCTATCTAGTTTGGGCTTTACCAAGAGTAAAGCGGATTCCAACCTTTACTACAAGGTTGAGGAAGGGAATCCTGTGATTCTACTACTGTATGTGGATGACCTATTTGTGACAGGAGATGACAGACTGATTGCAGATACTAAGAGGAAGCTTGCAGCTGAATTCGATATGAAAGATTTGGGAATGATGCACTATTTCCTAGGTATGGAGGTGTGGCAGAGTGCAGGTGGGATCTTCCTTGGTCAAGGGAAGTACACAATAGATATCCTGAAGAGATTCGGGATGATGGATTGCAAGGCCATGGCCACACCGATGGCATCGAATCTGAAGCTTCTATGTGATGCTTCATCTGAGCCAGTTGATGTCTCTATGTATCGTCAGATGATTGGGTCCTTGATGTACCTGACGAACACGAGACCAGACATTTGCTTTGCTGTGAACACATTGAGCCAGTTCCTGACGGATCCGAGGAGTGTTCACCTGGTTTCTATAAAGCATGTTCTGAGGTACCTGAAGGGTACAGTGGATTATGGGCTCAAGTATGAAGCAAATCAAAAGTTTAACCTACAGGGTTATGTTGATTCAGATTGGGCTGGCAGTGCTGCAGATAGGAAGAGCACATCTGGGTGTTGCTTCAGTATGGGATCAGGTGTGATCTCTTGATTTAGCAGGAAGCAGTCCTGCGTAGCACTGAGTACAACTGAGGCAGAATATGTTGCAGCCTGTTCAACTAGTTGTGAGGCAGTATGGCTATGGAAGCTACTGTCTGAGTTATTTGATCTCCCGTTGGATGCAACTGGTATTTTCTGTGATAACCAGAGTTGTGTGAAGTTGTCCGAGAACCCAGTGTTTCATGACAGGTCGAAACACATAGAGATGAAATATCACTATATCAGGGATATGGTGCAGAGAGGAGCTGTGAAGCTCCTGTATGTTGCGACAGACGAGCAGATTGCAGATGTGCTGACGAAGCCACTAGCCAGGGTGAAGTTCGAGTACTTCAGAGAGAGGCTTGGCGTGCTTCAGATTGAGGACACTTCGAGGAAGAAGTGATGGACACATTTGCTGAAGCCATTCCAAGCATGTTGGAAGGGGGACCCTTCACATGGCTGTGGATGTAAGTGTTGGATGATGAGCATCAGGATGATGTTCTGTTTTCTGCTGGATATGATCAGTTGGATAATTTTTATGTATGTATGTATGCATCATGTTGGATGCTGGATATGATCAGTTGGATCATTTATATGTATGTACGCATCATGTTGGATGCTAGATATGATCGGTTGGATCATGTGTATGTATTTTATGTACGCATCATGTTGGATGCTGATGGATACATTGTGTGGATCATGTACCTTTGTATGATCAGGCAGATCATGTATGTTGATGGATACATTGTGTGGATCATGTATCTTTGTATGATCAGGTAGATCATGTATGTCGATGGATACATTGTGTGGATCATGTATCTATGTATGTATCAGGTGGATACTTGGTGTGCATCAGATGGATGCACTGTATGATCAGGATGATTGTGGATGACGAGCTTCTCCAGATGACATGCAGCAGGATGCTGCAGTGATGATGATTAGGATGATCATGTATACATCAGGATGATGTTTGATGAGTATCAGATGATACTTTGTGGCCGTGGATCAGGTTGTGCAAGTAAGCATGTAATTTGTGCCCTGGGAGATTTGCAGATGGTCTTGCGAGGTTTTGCCTATGGCATGTAATTCGGTGCCCTGGGACATCTGGCAAATTCTCTTGCGAGGTTTTGCTTGGGAGGACATGTAATTTGTGCCCTAGGAGATCTGTAGATAGTCTTTTAAGGTTTTGCCTATGGCATGTAATTCGGTGCCCTGGGATATCTGGCAGATGCTCTTGCGAGGTTTTGTCCTATGGCATGTAATTTGCTCCTGGGAGATCTGGACAGGATGAAAAAGGCCTCAGATGCTTCAGCCAGGTTTTGCCATGACCACATGTAATTTGCTCCTGGGAGATCTGGACAGGATGAAAAAGTCCTCAGATGCTTCAGCCAGGTTTTGTGGTGAGATCACATGTAATGTGCTCCTGGGAGATCCGACAGGTAGAGCTGAGTGCTCGTAACAGCCTGGGATGCTTCAGCCAGGTTTTGTGATGGGTCACATGTAATGTGCTCTTGGGAGATCCTATAGGTAGAGCTGTGTGCTCGTAATAGCCTGGGATGCTGCAGCCAGGTTTTGTGACGCACGTAATGAGTCCTGAGGATTCCACAGTATGGCCAGTGATGATGAAGACCTATAGATGGTGGGCCTACATCCAATATGAAAAAGGACTGGCTCTGTAGAACTTCCTATGATGAGTAGAGTCAGAGATTGGTTGAGATAGCAGCAGCAGTGACGATGATGATGATGATGATGCATCGATGACGATGATCTAGAGAAGAAGACTTGTCTAGCAGATCTGTGTCGAGAAATACCTTCTTAGTTAAGAGGGAGTGTTGATGTATATGTAACTTCGGAATGTATTTCATCTGTATATTTTATATATATTTATTGTACCCTTATAAGAGATGTGTTATTCCTTTATAAGGAAGTGTCGTCATGTGGATTGACAAGTGTCGCAAGTGTGTGTACTTGCCGATGGGTTATTAGACCACCATTTGGGGTCGGCTCAGAATTATATATAATATAATGTGGATGTATCTAAGTAGACAAGTCGGCCCCATTGGGTCACTGGGCAAAAAGGTGAGTATAAATAGAGATAGGAGATCTCTATTTTACTCACTCGGAAAAGTAACTCACTCTCTCTCTGGAAAGTGGCGCACTAGTGAGGAGGAGGAGGATCATCTGCTAGGAGACTATCTCAGTGTTATTTGGTTGTACTTTGGTTGAGCCATTGCTCTCTCTATCTCTGAGGAAGTTGTGGGGTTTTTCACCTTAGGGTTTTCCCCACTGAAACTCTATGTCTCTTGTCTCTATGCTTTTGATTCTTGTGATGCTTGTGATGCTTGTCATATTATGATTGTCATGCATTGATATACTGTAGATGTTATTCTCTCAGCAAAGATCGTAGAGTATAATGAATTAATGATCAAAATTTAACACTTGCGTAGGATTATTTGAATCCTTTGGCTGGGTTGTCATCCCCTGTTGTTAGCCCTGGACACCATTCCAACACCTACACCCCCGGGGCATCAACACGTTCCAACTTGTGTTTTTCCTTCATTCATTCTTGTTGTAATGTTTTGGACTTAAAATAAGGTCTTACTTTCTCCGTGCTCTAACTCGATGACTCCATTCATGATTCTGTAAGCTGGGTTTAGCATTTTTTTGGTGTGTTTATTTATTAAAATTTTAAAATAAGTTTTGGCTGTAATGCCGAGCTGGCCTCTTTTGATTGACTAGGCACTGGACAGGCTTTGTTATAGGTTGTTTTAGTGTGTCTTTGGGGCCTAGCAAGCTGCATAATGTCTTGTAATTCCCATCTGGTAAAATAAATTATATATGTATATATAGGTACAATATAATAATCAAATTATACCTATAGGTGCATAAAAATAAATTATACATATAATGTAGGTGCACCTACATAATAGGCAATATTCAAATGAAGGGGTTAATTAAGTTAATTTACCATTTCATTAAGCTAAAAGGCAATTACGTGCATAGATAAAAAGTGGAGTCATCCATGCAAATAAAACATATCATTTTAATATGGGAAAGGGGGATTTTTAAGGAGGAGAAGGGGGTTGTTTCAAACTTTCAGAGTTTGTTTTTGGTTTTGTTTAAGGGGGCTTCATGAGAGAATAGGGATTTTTTCTGCTGGTTATTATGTGTGGGTTGTTTCCTGCAGATTGTGAGGTGTTGAGAGAAAGGAAGGTCCTGATTGTGAGGAGGTTTTTTTTTGGCATAGTTTTATTCCATTGTTATTGCTGCTAGATGGAGCTGGTTATTGGGTTGTTGTTCGAATTGTTTTAAATGTCATTCAAATTCGGCTTCATTACATTTTTGTGTCAACCTTGGTTAGTTCAATTAAATCATTTGGTTAAATTAAGAATGTTGAATTGGATGTTATTTCTAGTAAAATAAACAGATATACTGAGAATTGTCGTAAGTTATATTTTCCCGTTGAATAATATATTTAATTGGTCAAATTACATTTCTCTATCTCTTGTGGATAAGGTTAGTAATTTCGATTTCTTGGATACGCGTTACATGTCTGGGAACTCTGTGGGTTGTTGAGGAATGTTTGGGATTTCCCTGATTTGTTGGTATTTTCCAGATGTTCTGTTGTGTGTCAAGGAACACCTATCATTCCTCTATAGGTTGAAACATACTAGGAATGTTCTTAAAACATGTCATGGGATAGTCAGGAACAATGACAGTGTTCCCAACGCTATTCCCAGTGAAAATGGTACATTCTATACTCGCCCGAAGATTTTATGTATGGGTTCTGCATTGGTGGGGGTGGGTTCACATGCTACATATGATATTTTCGTTGGCCTCCTTCCATCAATTGAGTTGATCAGATGATCTATGTTCCTTACAACATATTTTACTAGATATTTTCCTTGGCTTTCCTAACTAAATTGAGTAGATAGTCTCATAGTGACCAACTTGGAGAGAAAATTCACACCATATTTGTCATTTTTTTCCCATTTCCACAAAGGATTCCTATGAACCATCAGTGAACACGCACTTCCCCAAATATGGGAATGTTACAATTAAGTATTACCATGCAACACTAAAGGAAGATCCCTTCAGCTAAGATGTCATGTATTTCATGAATGCTTCCTGTTTGTGCTAGAATTTGTTCTGAGACTACTACAGGAACAAGCTAGAACAATCTCACAACAAAAAGTAAATATGAAAGGGTTTTTATGATTTTGGTTTGAAAATTTATCATCAAGAAAGAAAATCATCTACAAGCAAAACACAAGTACTGAATCATGAAAGTATAATAAAAACTGGGCTATTATCACATACAATATAAACCAAAAACATTAATGGCATACTCATTTCATTCACAAAATATAAGCATTTACAAGATAAAATACGTTCATCAAGAAATGAAATTATACATTTGAGTAATAAAACATATTCAAAATGAAACCAGTATGAGACATAGAATGGCCTACAAGTATGTATATATCAATATCAGTCTTAAAACTTACATAAGAGTCATTAGTCTTAGTTTGAAATATAATCACTATACAACCTTTTCCTTGAGCCAAAATTCGACCCCTGTCTTCATTTATTTCTCTACTTTTATCCTCTTTCAAACTTGATCAGTTACATAACTATCAAAACTTATTTTTAGGTCTGAGTTTCGAAATAGTTACAAGAGTAGTTATATTTTCAAACATAACAAAATTATTAACTATAATCACTTTACGCTTATGGACATATGGCTACTAGAAAGTATTTACAAATTCTTGGCAGCTTCAACCAACATACTAACTCCTGCTGTGAATATTTATTTAATATTATTATTTATAAATTAATAGATTATTAGGTTACTAGTGAAAGGGCATAACCCTTCACAATGTTGGATCAAGCCCTATAAAAGGCGATCTTATTGTAATTTATCATCATCATCTTATATATTATTTCTATTTATCATCCAATATGAAAGTCGGATTCGACTCTTAACTCCTTAACCGGACACGGTTAACTCCGCAACCGGATACGGTTGCTGCATTTGGTATTAGAGCGAAAACGCTCCTCCATCTGAGATCGGATTCGGCTCACACTCAAAGCAGACTCGCTCCTCGTCAGGTGAGCTCGGACTCGACTAATTCCTCCATTCCGCCTGCTGCACTTCCATCCACGCTTCCCCCCACAGCCGTCCCACTCCACAGATCCTCCACACCCAACAAACTCTTCGCCTGATCTCCATTCCCACAACTTCGCATCCCTCCGCTGATCCCCATGCATTCCCGCAACTTCGCAACCCTCCGCTTATCCCCGTGCCTTCTCATCCACCCACATCTTCCACAGGGCTGCAACCTGCCCTACCCCACACCACATCCTTCCCTAACTCCCCACTCCTAGCTCACGCTTCACACTCCATTCCCATGACCAGTTAGCACTGCGCCACCTGCACTTACCACCTCCTCCCCATTAGCTACTCTCTCTGCTGCCTGCCTCCATTACAATTCCCTTCGTGCCACTTGTAACCTCCCCCGTCCACGCCCTCCTCCATCCCCACGCTCCTCCCTGTGCGTTTCTCCTCCACCTTCCCTTCGCTTCCTCTCCCTCCCCGCACTACTTCCTACACGTCCCCCCTCCTACTCCCCTTCCATCCGCCCTACCTCCCTCCAGCCGCCACCACAATTGCCCCACTCCCGTGCCTGTCCGTTGCTGCTCCTCCTGCAGCTGCCTCCATCTCCATGCCAATGCCCCTCCACTGAGCACTCCATCCCCCACGTCTGCTGAACGTTGCTCCTCCCGTAGCTCCCTTCCAGCCCTCCCACCACATCCTCCATTGCTCGCTGCCCCTCCCTTCACGCTTAGACTCAACCCTCCATCAGCCCTCCCATCCGCATGGGATCTGCCATCGCCACCTCCATCTATGCTCCATATGCGTAAAACCCTACACAACACAAAAAAAAAAAGTTTAATAATAAATAATAATAATAATAATAATAATATTGTTATTATTATATAATATTATTTTTTATTAAAGTTTTTTATCCAAAATTTAAAATCAAATATATATAATATAATATAATAATAATATTATTATATATTTTTTCCTTCACTACATGAGCAAAATTTCTTCATTATACAAGATCCATGGTGTCATTCAATAAAGAGTTGACAATGCTTCTTAAGCAACTCAAGAGAGAGAGAGATGAAATGGTCACTCCAAATCCACCCACACTTGATGATGACGATGAAAGTTATGAGGAGAAGAGATTGAAGGCCATCGTCTCTCGTGGAATTAGAATGGGTAGAGATGACCTCGATGAGAGTTGAGCTAGTGTTGTTGATAAGTATCCAAAAGATCGGCCATATCTCGATGACGACGATGACAGTTTTGAGGAAAAAAGATTTAAAACCTATGTCTCCCATGGAATTGGCATGTATAGAGATGACATTGATAAGAGCCAAGCCATTGTTGATAAATATCCAAAATAGGACATATACACAGAAGATGAGGAAGATAGAATAAGGAAACCTATTGTAGAAATTGAAGAAAAATATGACATCAAAGCGACAGAGCATGTATGTGCATTAGATCAACATCCACCAGTTGTGGATCATGAAGTTGTAGATTATAGGTCTACAATACCAAGTGACATTTCAAATGCAATTGTTCTTGTTGAGCAGGAGAAGACACTTGAACATTGTTCCCAATTAGTTTTATTAGATAAATCTATTGATATGATTGATGAAGTTGGAAGCCATGGAAGTAGTAAATGTCTACTTAAACATGCTGGAAGAACTAATGATGGTTCTACAAACACAAGTGTAGATAGTTATGTAGAAATTATTTCTTTTCCCACTGTCACTTACTTTCCAAATGATGGTGAATATGATAATGGGCCTAATGTTGGTAAGCTAGAGGACATAAAAGGTATTTCATCCACGTCGTTAGGAAGTCCTGTGGAGCAAGTTACGACAGATGAACAACATTTATGTTGTTCGAAAATTAGATCCTTGGACACAATCATATGGAAATTAGGAATGAAGGTCCTTAAATTTCCTTCCAATAAAGAAGCCATGAAGGCTACGATTCAGAGGAAACTAGTACAAGACCTAAAGATTTCTAATCAGATTGATGTCAGTTTAGATGTGCATATTTCTTGTGACAACCACCACATATCTTTGAAATTGTTGGAATTTAAGTGCATAGATACTAAGATTGTAAGATGGAATCCATCGACAATAATATGGCTCTAGGAAATTGAGAAGACTCATGTGGAGATTTTCAAACTTCAAAGTCTTAAGAATGACCATTGTCCTAATTTCCAAGATCGAAGAACATCTTTTAAAAATACCTCCATCATTATGACATTCAATGTTGGAACCACAACCAATGTAAAAAGTGGAAGTAATGAAGGTCCACAAGTGTTCATACATGAAATCCAAAAGGCGATATGGAAGACAAATAATTACAAATTGTATTGTTTCAAAAATTCACCACTCAAGCAGAAAGGATTACAACACAAATCCAGGATAAAGTTGATACTAGAAAAATTAGCTTTGAGGACAAAGCTCCTTAAAAGAGAGTGGCAATGCTGTGAATATTTATTTAATATTATTATTTATAAATTAATAGATTATTAGGTTACTAGTGAAAGGGCGTAACCCTTCACAATGTTGGATCAAGCCCTATAAAAGGCGATCTTATTGTAATTTATCATCATCATCTTATATATTATTTCTATTTATCATCCAATATGAAAGTCAGATTCAACTCTTAACTCCTTAACCGGACACGGTTAACTCCGCAACCGGATATGGTTGCTACATGATCCCTTCTTACTTCGTTCTTGTTCTGCTTCCAGGGTTCTGATTCTTTCTAATAATACCTCATTCTGCTGGTTCAAATTTTGAACTTTCTGGTTTAACTCTTTAGCTTGACTCTACATCTGTCTTTTTCTATTCACAGCCTCTTTGGACACAACTATCAGCTCCTGATAATGTGTATTTATATCATCCAAATCTCCTCTAAGTATTTTATTGGTGCTCATCAATCTATTATTGGTCTCATTAAGAAAACCAATCTGGTACTTATGCTGCTCTAAAGTTTTCTTGAGGTGCTTGACTTCTGAGTCTATTTTTATGTCTCCTTGTACTGTAAAACCTTCTCCTGACAACCAAGGAATGTCAAACTTCTTAAATATGAGCTCATCTTCTTCCTTATCTTTGATTGTTTTTTGTGCAAAAGGACACTTGGAAGTCATACCTTGTTCAAAGCAAGTAGAAGGTGGTTTCTCTAAAGCTTTGTCTTGTACTGTTTCTAATAAACCTGAATACTCTTCTTCAATACAAATTTGCCGAGAGTCAATCACTTGTTCACCTTCCACCTGCTCATCAGTCGAGGAATCCTCAATTACTGTAATCTTTTCCTTTTTCAACTTAGGATTTAAGATTTCTTTCATACCTAGTCTGAACTTGTTCTTTCCTCTGGTCTTTGGTCTCCATTTGACCTCTACTTCCTGTGTAAGAGATTTTCCTTGAATTTTTTCATTTGACTACAAATTTTGACCTTTTGGTTCAGCCGGATCAAGAACCTTTGTTATGCTTTCCTGTGCACATGTGAGACATTGTTTTTGATCCAAAGAATTCTTCTCTCCTTCATGATTTATAATAGTCTTCTTCTTGTTTTCTTCATTCTCCAGAGTAGGTTCTTGATTACCCTCAATTAATTCCTTCTCAACATCATCAACGAGTCTTTCAAAATATTGGTTCAAAGATTCCTCTTGAACAGTATCCTGTACCATCTCATTGACTAACTCTTTACTGGCATTTTTGACAGCATTGATGTAACACCCCGTTTTGACATTTCTACCTGAACTACTATTATATGTTGTATTTGTTTGACTGTGAGACCTCGTCGGTTGACGACACTGTGGACATATGGTTCTATTATTTTGCCGATATATATATGTGTGTGTATGATGATAGTATTATGATCGATAGTCATGTTTAGATATGTATCATGTGTTAATTATGTCAAATATATGGAAATTTACTAAATGATGGGTACGCGGATACCGTTACAGTTATATGTTGAAATAATGAATGTTATGCCAGGTGCATGGCGAATGAATGAATTTATTGTCGTTATGTTATGATGAAATATATGTGTGTACATATCGAGGATTTATGCACGATATTCTATATTGTATGTCGAGGACTGACTTACAGGTTGAAACGGCTAAGTGTTAGCTGGATCCTACGAGGTGGGAGGGCCTCGGGGACACGGACATCGAAAGATAAAATGGTATGCGAGTGATGCATTATTTACTTTCGTATGGTTATTATGCTGTTTATTACGATGTATGTTATGACATGGGTGGGGTAGGGTTTCAGGAAACTCAACCGCCCAGATCGGTTATACGATGACAGACCGAGTACAAGTGCAACACTGTTGTTATGTCAAGTAGACATAGTCCCTTGTTCCATTAGGGGGGGTGGAGGCTTTACCCACCGTTTATCCCCGAAACCCAGAGTCATGGGAGGGCTGTGCTACGGCGCACTCCCCAAGGTGTGTGATGATGACTGGTGGTTGCCTGGTGGGGAAGCTTGGTCGATGTAGTCGACACTTCCGCTTACGGGTTCTAGCTGGAACCGGTCATGACTTGACATTCCAGGGTAGTCCAGCAGAGGACAGGATAGGATGTGGAAGTTAGTGATGATGTAGGTAGATAGGTGTAGCGTGAAGTAGGGGTGAATACAAGATCTAACTGTAGGTGTGTAAAACCCTTGGTTAGTATGTGTCATAAATTAGTAATGTATGAATTGTCGTAATTTGGATGTTGGTTAATGGATTTGTACTTTGTAAACTATGTTAAAACATGTGTCGGTAAATAATAAGTTCCTTAATTATGATTGAAGTATGTGAATTATTACTTTAGTGTACCTACGTAAGGAATGTAAGCAGTAGCTACGCTTACATAACTTGCCTACATATTATGAATTACATGAAATATTGTTGAGTAATAATGTTAATTAGTGTCGCTTAATGATCAATTACTGTCGTTTAATAATTAACTATTGTTGATCAATGATTAACAGTGTCGATTAAAGTTAATAATGATGATTAATGTTAATAATGTAGATTAACGATTAAATTTTGTGGATTAAGATTAATAAAGTCGATTAGAGTTAATAATGTTGATTAATGATTAACTATTGTCCATTAATAATTAATTGTTGTTGATTAATAAGCAAAGTTAAGGTTAACCGAGATAGTGACTAATGCAATTGATTATGATGCTTGATTAATTGTTAAGTAGTTTAATTACAACTAAGATGTAATTAAAATGGAACCAGGTAAAGTCGATTAAATCTTAGTTAATTTTATTTAATTAGTATAATTACACGTTGATAATATTATGAATTACATTGATGGGATTATGGTTCATAATTGATAAATTGAATTAGTTAAATTTATAATTGGAGGGAATTAACATATGATAAACATTAGAAACCATTAAGTAAATGATTAGGTTAATAGTAGTTAATCAATTGAACATTATTGTTAATTAAATTAAATTGGTGAACCAACCGTAAATTTAAACTATATAATATTTATGTAACATTTATTATTTATTAATTAAATGGTCAAAAATGGAAAGATGAGTTAGGATAGGTTTAAATTATTATTATGTTAAGTAAAATAATTAAATTTAATTGAATTGAAGTTACGGTTGAGAAGTGACCCCAACCAACACTTTTAATATTAATTTAATATTTAAAAGTCCAAGTCCAAGTTGAGGGCTGAATGGGTTGGAGGAAATTTAATTTAGGGATAAGGGTAGTAATGGGAAGAGTCGGCAAATTTGGTATAAGATGGTGAAAGGGGGAAGGAGAAGAGGATCCTTTTTTACCTTAGTTATTTTGGGAGGAAGTTTTGGGAGAGCAGAGATAGAAATTTGAGAGCAGAGCTGAAAGGAGCTGAAAGGGGGTTTTTGCTGGAGGCTTTTCTAAAGGGATATAACGGGTTGGCTTGTACTCGGTTTGGGCTCGGGGGTCCAAAGGGGTACCTTTGGAGCTGGGTGGTCGGCGAGACCTCGCCAGTTGGCAGGGTGGCAAAACTGGTTCGGTTGGTTGAGTTTCAAAACTGTGGGGAAGACTTTTGACTGCAGGGAAAAGGCAAGGAGAAACGGCAAACGGGGACAGCAACAAAAGGGAATCTGCAAGCTACCTACAGGTATTTTCCAGCAGGTATGTTTTATTATTCTACCTTGTCAAATTCAGTTGTAAGTTAATTAAAAATGGTTATATGCTGTAATTATAATATGCTACCCACATAAACAGAATTGGTAAATTACGTGCTTATATGTTTGCTGCTGAGAATGGAAACCTGTAATCGATGATAGAACAATAGCTGGAAAACACCTATATATATATTGAAACCGTAAATACTGTTTTTACAGCCAATAGGAACAACAGAAATTAGAAAACATAAATTTAAAACAAAACATAAACAGTAGAAGACTGATTTTTATTGGGAGTTGTCAAACAAACAAAGGACCCAGGTTGGGGTCTTACATATGGTATCAGAGCCAGGTTCCAAAACTGGAACCAGAGGGCTCATTATAGAAGCTGTAAAAGCTTGTTGCAGAAGCTTAAGACCTGCATGAACCATGAAATAAAAACAGAAATACAAAACAGTGTAAAAAAAAAAAAAAAAAAAAACCTTAAGAAATTACTGCAAGTATAGTTATATACTGTGGCAGAAGCTATAACCTGCACAACAAAGGAAGGGAGTTAGAAAGTAGCGGTAAATATCATAAAGATTTGATGTACGCCATATCTCATTTATCTAATCGTTGCAATTTATGAAAATACATATATATAAAGAAATCTAAGTAAGTCATTTTTTTTTATATGTACGATTAAAATGGGCATATATCTATTTTTTTTATTGTATATAAACGCATATAAACAAAAAAAAAAAAACCAAGGATTATTAGAGGAAAAAAAAAAAAGGGGATTATTATATTGAACTACAAAAAAAATATATATATATATATATATATTGAAATTCAATTTAAATTTAAAATTAAAACAAAATATATATATATATGGAAATTTAATTTAATTTAAATTTAAATTTAAAACAAAAATATATATATATTGAAATTTAATTTAACTTAAATTTAAATTTAAACAAAAAATATATATATAAATGTCTAAAATATAAATATATAAACATAAACAAATAATTTTAAAAAAAAAAAAAAAAAAAAAAATTGATTGAAAAAAAAAATTTGACGGGGTCTTGCAGCCCGCAGGGCGCAGCCCCACGGACGCCGCCCACACAGGGCTCGGCCCCAAGGGCGCAGCCCCGAGGGCACGGCCCGAGGGCGCAGCCCACAGGGCGCGGCCCCAGGGCGCAGCCCACAGGGCACGGCCCAGGGCGCGGCCCCAGGGCGCAGCCCACAGGGCGCGCGCAGCCCACGGGCGCGGGCCCCAGGGCGCAGCCCACAGGGCGCGGCCCAGGGCGCAGCCCCGAGGGCGCAGCCCAGGGCGCAGCCCCGAGGGCGCGGCCCCAGGGCGCAGCCCACAGGGCGCGCGCAGCCCACGGGCGCGCGGCCAGGGCACGGCCCGGCCGGCAGCGAGCTGCGGCCTGGGCGGCCCGGCCTGCAGCCCACAGGGCGCGCGGCCAGGGCACGGCCCGGCCTGCAGCAAGCTGCGGCCTGGGCATTTATAAAAAAAAAATATATATAGGGATAAACCCAGAAAAAAAAAATATGCATATAAAAAAAAAATCAGAATATACGTTAAATGGGCCAAGCCGGGTCGGCCATGGCAGCCTGGGGCGACCATGCAGCTCGGCCAGTAGCTGAGCTATGGCTTGGGCAGAACAAAAAAATAGTAAACAAACAGAAACCATAAGCACGAAAAAAAAACACATGTATCCTGTGAAACTGAAGCGAAAAGAAGGGTTAGCTATACCTCCGACCATTGCAGTTGCAGAGCTTGCTCACCATGACCGAGAACAGAGCTGGCTGGTGGTGGTGGAGGAGTTGCAGAGCTCATTGGCAGCCGCTCTCGAAAAATAGAGTAAGAAAATGAGCTGCTGGGAAAGGCTTGACGGTTTTATAACAAAAAAATTTAATATTATTTAATTGATGGCATGCCAGCCGCGTGGCCACATGCAAAATCGTAGGGTTAGGTTAAGTCATCCTTTAAACTATTCGGTAATGTATAAATATTGTTTTATTTATTGATTAATTTTGTTATTATATACAAATATAATAATTATAAATAGATTTTATTATAAAAGAAATAAAATTAATTTTATTAACTTATAATATTTTGTTATAATGTTGTTATATATGAATATAATAACTATAAATAGATTTTATTATAAAAATAAATTTTATTATAAAAATAAATTTTATTAACTTTTAAATATTTTGTTATAAGGTTGTTATATAACAAATATAATAATAGATTTTGTTATAAAAATTAATTTTATTAAGTTTTAATAATTTGTTATAATGTTGTTATAACAAATAAGAAATATATATATATATTAAATAATGATACTAATTAATTAGTTTTAATTAAGGTTAGTATTTATTAATTAGGGTTAGCATATCAATTAATTGGTGTTAATTTAATTAGTTATTTTATAAAAGTGGGAGAGGGGCTAAATTAACACCAACTAACTTAGCTTCTCCTTGCAAATGCTTCTTGTCGAAACTTCGAAGTATAGTCGAAGGGGTCACACTGACGCGGAAACTCGAAAACGAGACACCACGGAGACCAGCATGACGAGCTGATCACTAGATCACCGATTTTACCCCATGACAAAATGTTTGATAAACACGACGCTAAACTTAAAACTTAGGTTATGTTATTAGTAAATTATTAATTATTAATGAGAAGGAGGCAATAAACATTAAATGAATATCTTGAAGAATTGATGACGACCTGATAATGATTGTGTGGAATCCAATACCTAAACCTACGTAGAACTGTTGCAGTATGTCTAGTACCGGGTGGCCTCAAGATGGCCTGATCGAAACGTCCTGAACTATAGCTCTTAGAGTAAAACACTCGTAAAATTAGTCATAACGCACTTTTGAATTAATTGTTGAGTTTGATAGTAAATTAGTCATGATGTCACTATGTGCTAATTATCCTATTCTTCCATGAGCAGGAATAAAACATGGTAAGAACACGAGCAGGTCGGGGGGCGAGGTCAGGCGACGGCATTACCTGAGCCGAATGTGCCGGCACCATCGCCAGAGACCATTCTTATACTGCGCTCGTTGGAAGCCATAAACGAAACACTCAGGGGACTAGCACAGAGAGGAAGTACTACCTCGGAGGTAGAGGTGGAGGCCCCTCCACTAAGGGAGGAAGTTCCTGTGGTAGAAGCGAATACGATACCAAGAACTCCGCATCAGGATATCAAAAGGGAGCTTCAGAAGATAAGGCTTCCAGAATTTTCAGGGGGTCGATCAGGGATACGAGCAGAGTCGTGGTTGGAAGAGATGACCAGGTGCTTGACCTTGCAGGAGTACACCTCCACGTCCAAGTCCAAACTGGCCATATTTCAGCTAAAGGGGGCCGCTTTGAACTGGTGGGGAAACCAAGAAAGGCAGCTACACCTTACACCAGACACGGTTCCATGGGAACTGTTTGTGGAAAAATTCAAGGGGAAGTACCTACCCGCATCCTACCAGGAAGAACAGGCAGGGGCTCTTCATGCCTTAGTACAAAGGCATCTATCAGTAGAGGAGTATGAAGAGAGGTTCATGGAGTTAGTGAAGTACGTCCCTTACTTGGACAATGACGAACGCCAAGTTGAGCGCTTCGTGTATGGGCTCAATGCCAGGATCAGGGCTCAGGTACGGATGTGGAAACCAACTTCGGTCGCTGAAGCAGTTGATTGTGCTCGTTACACTGAGGAGATGTTGGGTGCAAAGCCCATCAGGTCATTCAACTCTCAGCAGTCAGGGTTTGTGGGGAAAGCCCCTCGAAGCTACCCTCGGGGAGGATATGCGAGGCCACCTCCCTACGGGAACAGGAGCACACCAAGAGTCGCAGCGGTAGACAGATCAGTGGCAACTAGGGCGGTGCCCCAGTTGGCCACAGGGACTCACCAAGGTGCGAGGAATTTCAGAGGAACAGCCGGTAGAGGAAGGGGTCCTAGGGGGAGGAACCCCTCTCAAAGGTCTGAGCAGGTTATCTCGCCCGCTCCATTACAGGTTGCTTGTTGGGGATGTGGAGGTCCACATTACCAGCGTGACTGTCCCGAATTACGATCTGGTACAGTACAACGAGAAGGAAAAGCTCCAATGGGGAGTGGGGGTAGTAGGCATCAGATCTCGGCTGCAGTAAACAACCATCAAGCAGAGCACCAATCCACTGTGGTCGAATCATCAGGTACGGTCAATAATGTCAAGCTTAGAATATTGTTTGATCCTGGTGCTACTGATAGTTTCATTTCTCCATATGCATTAGACAAATGTGGGTTGGCAGCCTACGAGCATGATGATTTCAGCTTAGTCGAAATGGCTTCAGGGGTAAAGCAAGCAGTAGGACCTAGTGTCGATAAGTGTGTAGTGGATCTCGGGGTGTGTGTTACACAAGTCAAAGTGTACGTCACCACCCTCGGAACTTATGATCTCATCATAGGTATGAATTGGCTTGAGGAACATCGAGCTTTCTTGGACTGTTATGGGAAGAAAGTTCTTTGCATTAATGACAACGGAGAGGCCATCAAGATCCAGGGTATCAAACGGAAGGTGTCCCTACGTTTCATATCAACGATGAACGTAAAGCGATGTATGCGACAAGGATGCCAGTTGTACATTGTTGAAGCGGTAAACAATGAGAAGGGACCCTCCTTTGATGACTATCCAGTGTTAGCTGAGTTCAGTGATGTATTTCCAAAGGAATTACCTGGGTTACCTCCTAAAAGGGAACTTGATTTTACCATTGAGGTAAAACCCGGTTCAGAGCCAACATCAAAGACACCTTACAGGATGACGGCCCCAGAACTTTGTGAGTTGCAAATGCAGTTGAAGGAACTGTTAGATCTAGGGTTCATCAGACCTAGTATTTCACCGTGGGGTGCGCCAGTAATCTTTGTGAAGAAGAAGGATGGTTCCTTGCGTCTTTGCATTGATTACCGAGATTTGAATAGAGCCACCGTGAAGAATAGGTACCCGATACCTCGAATTGATGACCTCTTTGATCAAATGAAAGGGGCGACAGTCTTCTCAAAGATCGACTTACGATCAGGTTACCACCAGCTACGGATTAAGGAAGGTGATATACCTAAGACTGCATTTCGAACAAGGTTCGGGCACTATGAGTTTGTGGTGGTACCCTTCGGTTTGACCAATTCCCCAGCCGTATTCATGAGTCTCATGAATAGCGTGTTTCGAAAATACCTAGATCAGTTTGTGCAAGTCTTCTTGGACGACATCCTCATCTACTCCAAGAATGAACAGGAGCACGAGGAACACTTGCGAATAGTGTTGTCATGCTTAAGGGAGCATCAGTTGTATGGTAAGTTGTCCAAATGTTCGTTCTATCAGAAGGAGATCCATTACCTAGGGCATATAATTTCCGGTGAGGGAATTTCTGTGGACCCTGAGAAGGTGAAGGCCATAATGGATTGGCCCGTGCCAAAGAATGCGCATGAAGTAAGGAGCTTCATGGGGTTAGCTGGGTATTATAGAAGGTTTGTTGAGGGTTTCTCAAAAATCGCGAAACCCATAACTACCCTACAGCGTAAGGGCACTAGGTACGAATGGACAGATGAATGTGATGCCGCATTCGCCGAGCTGAAAAGACTATTGACGAGTGCACCAATTCTACGGGTTCCGGATATGGAGAAGGAATTCACAGTTTGCACCGATGCTTCAAGGCAAGGTTTGGGTGCAGTATTGATGCAGGAAGGTGGGGTAATAGCTTATGCGTCGAGAAAGCTAAAAACACATGAAGAGAATTACCCTACTCATGACCTTGAGTTAGCTGCAGTGATGTTAGCTTTGAAGCTTTGGAGACATTACCTTGTTGGACGAAGCTTTGAACTCAAGTCTGATCACCAAAGCTTAAGGGATATCTTCACTCAGAGAGACTTAAATGCTAGGCAAAGGCGATGGAGTGAATTCATGAGCGAGTATGATTTTGGGATTTCCTACATCAAGGGGAAGGAAAATGTGGTAGCAGATGCCTTAAGTAGAAAACCTAGACTTTTCTCTCTTATAACTTTGAAGGTGGATTTGAGGGAAAGAATCTTAGGGCAGCTACTCGGGGATAGTTGGTACCTAAAGGTCACAGCGGCACTCCAGAATGGGAAACCAGTAGGACCAAAGTTTGAAGGCTATGAGTTGGAAGCTGATGGTTTGTTACGGTATCAAGGGAGGATGTATATTCCTAAGGAGGGAGATATTAGAGAGACTATCCTTAAAGAAGCCCACAGAGCAGTGTATTGTGCACACCCGGGTGTAAAGAAGATGTATGCAGACATGAAGCAACTCTTCTTTTGGGCAGGGATGAAAAGCGACGTGGTCAAATTCGTCGCTAGGTGCCTTGAGTGTCAGCAGGTAAAAGCTGATCATCACCACCCGGCAGGTCTGTTGCAGCCGCATGACATTCCTATGTCAAAGTGGGAGGTTATCTCCATGGACTTCGTGGTGGGATTGCCTCTTACCTCTCATAGGCATGATGCCATTATGGTCATCGTTGACAAACTGACCAAAACTGCTCACTTCATTCCAGTTAAGGAGACCTATGATGTCACGGACGTAACACGTGTATTCATAAATGAAGTTGTTCGTCTCCATGGGTTTCCCAAGAAGATTATATCGGATAGAGATTCCAGGTTTACATCCAGGTTTTGGACGAGTTTGCAGTCAGCGTTGGGTACTCAGTTGAACCTAAGCACTGCTTACCATCCAGAGACAGATGGGCAAACAGAAAGAGTGAATCAGGTGATGGAGGACATGCTTAGAATGTATGTCATGGATCAACAAACTCATTGGGAAAAGCACTTACCCTTGGTAGAGTTTGCTTACAACAACAGTTACCATAGCTCAATTGGGATGCCTCCATATGAAGCTTTATATGGAAGGCCATGCAGGACACCATTGAGTTGGGAAAGGTTAGAGGATCGAGTAATTATAGGACCTGAGTTGATTCAGGAGATGGAAGAACAGGTTGTTCAGATTAGGCAGCGGTTAAAGGAAGCACAGGATAGGCAGAAGAGTTATGCTGATGCGCATAGGGTTGACCGAAGCTATAAGGTTGGTGATGCAGTGTTCGTCCGCATCAGGCCTAGCAAAAGTACCATCAGGTTTGGGAAAGGGACAAAGTTGTCGCCACGATTTATAGGACCCTTTGAAATTTTAGAAAAGGTTGGACCCGTCGCGTATCGTCTTGCGCTGCCACCCCATTTGCACAAAACTCATAATGTTTTTCATGTATCTGTTTTACGACATTATGTAGCTGATGAGTCACATAAAATAAATTGGAAGGAACTGCAGGTTTCGGACGAGGGAACCATCAGGGTCGAACCATTACTTATATTGGACCGCAGGGTTAAACAGTTGAGGCACCGTTTGGTGGACCAAGTTAAGGTCCAGTGGGACCGATATAGCCCAGGTTCTGCTACCTGGGAGGACGCAGAGACTATGCGTCGTGATTATCCCACACTATTTTGATCATAACTTCGGGACGAAGTTTCCTGAAGGGTGGGTGTATGTAACACCCCGTTTTGACATTTCTACCTGAACTACTATTATATGTTGTATTTGTTTGACTGTGAGACCTCGTCGGTTGACGACACTGTGGACATATGGTTCTATTATTTTGCCGATATATATATGTGTGTGTATGATGATAGTATTATGATCGATAGTCATGTTTAGATATGTATCATGTGTTAATTATGTCAAATATATGGAAATTTACTAAATGATGGGTACGTGGATACCGTTACAGTTATATGTTGAAATAATGAATGTTATGCCAGGTGCATGGCGAATGAATGAATTTATTGTCGTTATGTTATGATGAAATATATGTGTGTACATATCGAGGATTTATGCACGATATTCTATATTGTATGTCGAGAACTGACTTACAGGTTGAAACGGCTAAGTGTTAGCTGGATCCTACGAGGTGGGAGGGCCTCGGGGACACGGACATCGAAAGATAAAATGGTATGCGAGTGATGCATTATTTACTTTCGTATGGTTATTATGCTGTTTATTACGATGTATGTTATGACATGGGTGGGGTAGGGTTTCAGGAAACTCAACCGCCCAGATCGGTTATACGATGACAGACCGAGTACAAGTGCAACACTGTTGTTATGTCAAGTAGACATAGTCCCTTGTTCCATTAGGGGGGGTGGATGCTTTACCCACCGTTTATCCCCGAAACCCAGAGTCATGGGAGGGCTGTGCTACGGCGCACTCCCCAAGGTGTGTGATGATGACTGGTGGTTGCCTGGTGGGGAAGATTGGTCGATGTAGTCGACACTTCCGCTTACGGGTTCTAGCTGGAACCGGTCATGACTTGACATTCCAGGGTAGTCCAGCAGAGGACAGGATAGGATGTGGAAGTTAGTGATGATGTAGGTAGATAGGTGTAGCGTGAAGTAGGGGTGAATACAAGATCTAACTGTAGGTGTGTAAAACCCTTGGTTAGTATGTGTCATAAATTAGTAATGTATGAATTGTCGTAATTTGGATGTTGGTTAATGGATTTGTACTTTGTAAACTATGTTAAAACATGTGTCGGTAAATAATAAGTTCCTTAATTATGATTGAAGTATGTGAATTATTACTTTAGTGTACCTACGTAAGGAATGTAAGCAGTAGCTACGCTTACATAACTTGCCTACATATTATGAATTACATGAAATATTGTTGAGTAATAATGTTAATTAGTGTCGCTTAATGATCAATTACTGTCGTTTAATAATTAACTATTGTTGATCAATGATTAACAGTGTCGATTAAAGTTAATAATGATGATTAATGTTAATAATGTAGATTAACGATTAAATTTTGTGGATTAAGATTAATAAAGTCGATTAGAGTTAATAATGTTGATTAATGATTAACTATTGTCCATTAATAATTAATTGTTGTTGATTAATAAGCAAAGTTAAGGTTAACCGAGATAGTGACTAATGCAATTGATTATGATGCTTGATTAATTGTTAAGTAGTTTAATTACAACTAAGATGTAATTAAAATGGAACCAGGTAAAGTCGATTAAATCTTAGTTAATTTTATTTAATTAGTATAATTACACGTTGATAATATTATGAATTACATTGATGGGATTATGGTTCATAATTGATAAATTGAATTAGTTAAATTTATAATTGGAGGGAATTAACATATGATAAACATTAGAAACCATTAAGTAAATGATTGGGTTAATAGTAGTTAATCAATTGAACATTATTGTTAATTAAATTAAATTGGTGAACCAACCGTAAATTTAAACTATATAATATTTATGTAACATTTATTATTTATTAATTAAATGGTCAAAAATGGAAAGATGAGTTAGGATAGGTTTAAATTATTATTATGTTAAGTAAAATAATTAAATTTAATTGAATTGAAGTTACGGTTGAGAAGTGACCCCAACCAACACTGTTATTATTAATTTAATATTTAAAAGTCCAAGTCCAAGTTGAGGGCTGAATGGGTTGGAGGAAATTTAATTTAGGGATAAGGGTAGTAATGGGAAGAGTCGGCAAATTTGGTATAAGATGGTGAAAGGGGGAAGGAGAAGAGGATCCTTTTTTACCTTAGTTATTTTGGGAGGAAGTTTTGGGAGAGCAGAGATAGAAATTTGAGAGCAGAGCTGAAAGGAGCTGAAAGGGGGTTTTTGCTGGAGGCTTTTCTAAAGGGATATAACGGGTTGGCTTGTACTCGGTTTGGGCTCGGGGGTCCAAATGGGTACCTTTGGAGCTGGGTGGTCGGCGAGACCTCGCCAGTTGGCAGGGTGGCAAAACTAGTTCGGTTGGTTGAGTTTCAGAACTGTGGGGAAGACTTTTGACTGCAGGGAAAAGGCAAGGAGAAACGGCAAACGGGGACAACAACAAAAGGGAATCTGCAAGCTACCTACAGGTATTTTCCAGCAGGTATGTTTTATTATTCTACCTTGTCAAATTCAGTTGTAAGTTAATTAAAAATGGTTATATGCTGTAATTATAATATGCTACCCACATAAACAGAATTGGTAAATTACGTGCTTATATGTTTGCTGCTGAGAATGGAAACCTGTAATCGATGATAGAACAATAGCTGGAAAACACCTATATATATATTGAAACCGTAAATACTGTTTTTACAGCCAATAGGAACAACAGAAATTAGAAAACATAAATTTAAAACAAAACATAAACAGTAGAAGACTGATTTTTATTGGGAGTTGTCAAACAAACAAAGGACCCAGGTTGGGGTCTTACAATTGAACTGCTTATTCATCAAGCTTTTCTTGATTTGGTCTTCTTGCTTGTTGGAAAAACCTGACCAGTACAGGAAATGGTTCCAACTTTTACCCTTCTTCTGCAATGCTGTGCATATAATTAATTTTATTAACCCATGATGAAAAACAGACTGGCGAGTATGATCTGTATGCCCTTTAATTCTATTAGACATATTTTGAAGACTTTGCAAGAAGAAAAAAGGTAAATTTATCTTTGCCTGCTGGTTTAGATGTTGCAAAAATCTAATATGATATTTGAAAACCAGAGAAAATCTCCCTTCACATGTGACATAGCTCATCAAAATTTTAAGAACTTCCTTCCATTCAGGTTTAAATTTATCCAACTGAATTCCATTTTTCCAATTTAGGGCTTTGGTCTCTGGTAACAAGAAATCCTTTGGGTCGAAATTGAATGGAATCTTCTTAAACCACAGCTCTCCATCTCTTGATATGCCTGTAGCCTATGTAATCAACTCTTCTGTCAATTCAAATTTAAGAGAATCAAATGTCACCATATCCTTATCATAACTCTAGGCAAAACGATATGATACTTCTGGATTAAAACTTGTGATTCTTTCAAAGAAATTGAACCATCTCGCCCTTTCAAATAACTCTGCACACTGAGGAAAATCACTTGCCCAACTGGTATCCATAGGTTCATATCTATTAGTCTTTCCACTTTTCTTCATCTCGGCACTGTAACTAGGTTATGTATTTCATCAAGAAACTTTCAAGAAAGACTCAACTTCTTTTCTGCAACAACAAAGTTAATACCCAAAACAACCTGCAACAGATAGGGTTATGATTTTCAAATAAACCAGAAAGCGTTAGAATCGTGTCAACTCAGACCACGATTATCTCAATGATTTCTATACACTCTCAGACACTTGTCATGATTAGGTATTAGAGCTATGAACCTCCGGGATTATGTTTTTAACATGTGACTGGAAGCTTCCCGCATTATTTCTAGGACATCCACGATCATCAGCACTTCTTTCAATGATTTTAGGTTCTTGTAGCACCTTTTAGCATTAACCCTGAGGTTTGCGCTACAGGAATCTCCTTTATACATATTTTTTTCTTTTAGGAAATGGATCAAAAACAAGAGTTAGATCATAAGGCTGAAACTTAGGATAACTTTCAATATGAGTTCTTCAAACTTCAAAAGATATATAATACTAAATAGGCCAAAAGAACATCAATAAAAATAAATTAAAATTGGTCTAATCCTATAAAAACAAATAAAATGTATTAAAAGTGAAATAAAGTTAATAATAAAATTGAAATAAACCAAAAACTAAAATCCCAAAGAAACCAAATTTGTTAAAAAAGATAGAAATAAACACACAGAGACTAGAATGATATTTAGTCACAACATCTGGCTCCAGCTGTGGGATGAAAGCCTCCTTGTGAGGTTTCAAGAACCTATTGACCAGTGCCTCTGCCATTTCAACTGAACCTGTCCATTATTCTGCAAAATCGCCATTGGGCTATGGAGTCTTTATTCAACTTATGTCACACCGATATATACAATGAATGAAAATTCTTTTCTCCTCAATAATTGTAGAAATGTTTGAGGAATTGTCCATTCATAGGATTATACAATTCTTCACCCTCCATGGTCTGCAATATAAAGGTATTATTTTCGAAATTTTTTGAAATCATAAAAGGACCAAGCCATAAATTATCAAATTTTCCATGCTTACCTTTTTTATCCTTTATGGCATCCCACCTAAGTACCATGTCTCCATAAGTACCATGTTTATGTACTCCTTGGAAGGAGTTGCCAGACAATGGTACAATCTCTTCCTATTTCTAGTATTTCATCATTAAAAGATTTCCATGCTTTCTTTTATGCTTATTGCAAGAGAATTTATCCCGTTGATCTCCTTTTAGAATATTGTTGTGAACAGTTCGAATCAAGTATTCAACAAACAGTAGAATGTTCCTCATGTGATGAACTTTATAAAGATCTTGTTAAAAAGGAAATTAAAGAAGAGTCAGTTCTTGAAGAAACTATGTCAAACTCTTTTATTCAGGAGGATCTTGAAATTGAAAAAGATGGTCATGATCAACAATTTCCTAACCCCTTGCATTTGTCTTTAATATCACACATTCAAGATCAAAAGTTTATTAAGGAAAATTTCAGAATGTGCAAGAAGAATTGCATCCGGTTGATGATATTTTTAAAAAAGAAGAATTGCATCCGGTTGATGATATTTTTAAAAAAGAAGAATTGGAAGATCATGCTAATGCCTTTTCAAATCAGCTTATATATGATGAATATGACGATGGTATTAAAGTTTTAGATAAGAAAATCTATGATCAGCAGTGTCATGAAGACATAGATTTGATATATGGTAGCTATCACCCAGAAATAGAGCCTAATCTTGAAGAGCATCACAAAGCAAAGATTTCTAATTTTCAAGAATTAGAAATTTGTAATGATCATCTAGTGTTTGATGAATATAAATAGGCTTTGGAACGGATTTTTATTTTAGCATCAAGAGAAATTTTAAACAATGAACCCTTGTATGATAAATATAAAGCACACTTTTTAGAAACCAATGAAGGAAACATAAAAGAGCAGCTTGATCTTGTTAATCAATTGGAAATGTTTCATGTTATTCACGACCCAATAGCCATCTACACGGAGACAATCTTTTCAAAAGATTCCAATGTTGTAACATTTGGGATAAAATCAGATTGCAATTGTAGGTATAAATTTCTCATGAAATTCCTGATTGTCATGTTCTTTTTACATCTTTTCACAAAGTTGCAAGCAAGAAAATCTCTTCAGCAATCAAACACTTAATTGGATACATTGGAAGGTTTCCTTTACATGATCAAGATAGTATCTGCTGGTTAGAAGTAGAAGTTGTAAATAAATAAGCTCCTTTTTCGAGCATTGGTTTCAGTTTGTAAGAGTGTAAGCATGGATCAGTTTTTAGTGTGCAGTTTGTTTTCATCATGGTTTAGAATGAGCATTTTCAGTTTGTTTTTAACAGTCAAAAGAACAGGGTTACAAGTTTGGAATAGATTAGGGAACGAGATACAAATGACTCCATCGCCCAATGAATAAGGCACAAGGTCTACATGATCTTCAAACCTCGCATGGAGGCTTTCATCCACCAGCCAGAGCCAGATGTTAACACTGAAATTGTCCTTAGTTTTTATGTGTTTTTCTTAAATGTTTGTTCTTTATTTCCCTTTCATTTCTTAAATCTTAAATAATTTTGATTGTATTTTTAATTTTTTATGTTATAGTTTTTGTTTTAATTGATTTTATCCTTAGTGGCTTATTTCATGTTATATTTCATTTCAAAGTCTTCAAAATGCTTACTTAAGTCTATTCTAATGCTATATCCAAAGTTTAACTTCTATGTTGACTTTTTGATACAAAATCTTCATAAGGAGGCATTCCTGCAACGCAGTAACTAAACTGCATACACTAAGGTGCTACCAGAATGTATGTTTTTCTCTGTTTTAGGCATGATCTTTCGGTGCAGATTATGAGCAGATGGAGATGAATTTCATAAATCCCAAAGACATTTTTGTCAAGAACAGGCTCATTCACAAAAACCTCTCTCATTTTTGCAACAGTTGTCACCGTTTGAAATATTCGAATTCATCTTTGTGGCCTATTTTTCAGGGATTAAAATATTTAATATTTTCCTGTTTTAGTCACAAATTTACAACACATATTCTGATCAATTGGAGAGGAATTTTTAAAAACCAGGAGAAGTTTTGTTCTACATGGACTCATTTAAAAACACCTCTCTCAGTTTGCTAACAAGTGTCATGAATCAAGATATATGGAGGCATCTTTGAGACCCAATTTTCCAGAAATTTGCCTAATTTCCCAAAGTCCGATTTGCTATTTTTAGTTAATTGTCTTTAAAGATTCAAGCTAGAATGTAACTACTTCAAAATTCAACCTAGAAGGTAGTTATGGAACTACACTACTTTTGTAATGATAAAAGGAAGACAAACATACAGTTCAGGGGAGGTTGGATTTTTGTTTCAAGAAGCATTAGCTTGGAGCATTGTGATATATTTTCAAACTGATGCAAATACTTCTTCTGTAAGTTTTAAAGATTGAGATTGATATATATATATATATGGACATAAGTCACTATACTTTATCTATTGATTTTGTTTATGATCATTTTGATCACTCAATATGTGATTTCATTCCTTGTTAAATTTTTTCTCATGTGAATGCTCATGTATTGTGGACTGAACCAGTGCAAATGAATGTTTGTTGTTTATGTTTATTATCTTACACTTTATCAGTACTTTGATGTTATGATATGATTAAGTTTTTGCATTTGTTGATTGATAGATTATCTTCTTGAATATGAAACCCTCAAAACACAAAATCACCAAAACAATGTTGAATATTGTAACTTCTAAGAATATTATATTTGTACATTATTATTCCGGAGATGTTTCATCCCTCCGAGGTGACTCTATTATGTATCCGGAGATGTTTATTCCTCTGAAGGTTTGTGGTAACTAGGGTTATTAGACCCACCATGTGGGGGTCAGCCCTGAGTTTATATTTTAGGGGTTATTAGACTTCTCTAGGAGAGGTCGGCCCCATTAGGGATTTTTGGTCAGTCAGGAACTAGTATAAATAGAGGAGGAGAGCTTCTCATTTGACACACTTCCACAACTCAGAAAGTAGCGCACTTGTGTTTGGGAGGTCTGCATGTGAGGTAGAGAAGAAGGACAAGTCTTGGAGCACATCTTGTATTTTGGTTGATAATCTTATTGAGGAAAGCTTTGCTGGGTTTTCTACCTCATGAGGGTTTCCTAGGGTAAATTCTATGTCTATCTTGTGAATATGTTTCTTTCAGTTATATTGCTAGTTTATTTGGTTTAAACTTAACATGGTATCAGAGCTAGTCTGAATAGAACATCTTTCACAAGGTGAATTTATATTTCTCTCTCTCTCCCAAAATTAGGGTTTCTGCAAAAGTTAGTATTTTTGGATTCTGATTGCATGGCTGAATAACCATTCTAAAGATCTATATTTTGAGCCTTGGATTGAGGTTTTTAGTTGGGTAGAACTCCAGGAAAGTCAAACCCTAGTTTTACCAAAAGTGCGATAAACCAGAAATTCTGTTGCAGATCCGGAAAAGTGAAAAGTTAAAGTTTCTGGGTAAGTACTACTCTATCTCCTATCTCTTGGACTCCCCCAAGAGAAGATGGCTCCAAACACTAAGCTTGAAGACAAGCTATAGAGAATTTTTGGGCATGGAAATACAAAATTGGTCTCATTCTTGAAGAAAATGATCTTGCCCATTATATCAAGAATGAAGTTGCAGAACCTGAAGGAGATGAAGCCAAAGATAAGCATAGGAAGGATTTGATTAGGGCAAAGAGAATCATAGCTGATTCTATTAAAGACCACTTGATTCCCTAAGTGGCTTCCAAGAAGACTCCAAAGGAAATGTATGATGCCCTAGGAAGAATGTATGAAGGAAAGAACATCAATAGGAAGATGAACCTAAGAACTCAGTTAAAGAGTACCGAGATGCACAAAGGAGAACCCATTAAAGACTACTTCTCAAGGGTCTCCCAAATCAAGGAGCAACTAGATGCCATTGGTGATACTCTTGATGAAGATGAACTTGTGATGACAGCTCTAAATGGTCTCACTAGACCTTGGGAGTCATTTATTCAAACTATGTGTGCCAAAAAAGAAACTATGAAGTTTGATATAGTTTGGGAGGATTGTGTACAAGAAGAGGCTAGGGTTGCAAACAGAGAATCCTTGCTCAAAGAAAATGACCAAGCCTTGGCCACACACACCAAGAGAAGAAGGAATCAATCCTACTCCAAAAGGGATAGTCACAAGGAGTCTCATTCTCCACTTAGATTTCAAAAGAAAAGAGGATCTAATCAAAGAAGAGATTACTCCCCATTCCAATGTTTTTCTTGTCCCAAAATAGTACACATTGCTAGAGATTGTCCCCTAAAGAAGAAAAAGGGATTTCATTACAAAAGACATCAAGCACATCTTGCAAAAGATGATAGTGAAGAAGAAGTGGAAGAGGAAGAAAGGCCTCACAATAAAAGACCTAGAAGAGAAGAAGAAGAAGAAGAAAGGACCCTCTTCAAGAGAAGATCTAGGAGAAATGAAGAAGAAGATGCAGAAGAATATGTTCTATTCTCCACACTCTATGGATCTATAACTCCTGGAGAAGATACATGGCTTATTGACAATGGTGCTTCAAAACACATGACAGGTCAGAAAAAGACTCTCTCAAGTCTTGAAGGAAAGACCTCTCCACAAAAGGTATCTCTAGGAGATAACTATCAATATCCCATCAAAGGAATTGGTGAAGCAAGCTACAAGCTTGATTCTGGTACCTCCATGAAAATGAAAGAAATATTGTATGTACCAAGATTGAAGAAGAACTTGTTATCCATCTCATCATTGGATAAGAAAGGCTATAGGGTTGCATTCATTGATGGACAAGTATTAATGTGGTCCAAAGGAAAATCTATCAAGGATGCAATTATCATTGGTGAAGAAGAAGGAGGCTTGTACAAACTTATGGGCCATCCAGAAGCTGCACTTGTACATGAAACCATTAGCCCAAGTGAGCTATGGCATAGGAGACTTGGTCACATTAACTACAAGGCACTACCTTATGTAAGCAAGGTAGTTATAGGTTTGCCAGATTTAAAGATTGATCATGATGGCACATGCGAAGGATGTGCAAAAGGGAAGAATATCAAGAACCCCTTTCCTAGGAGTGAAACAAAGACTAAAAGTACCTTGGAGTTAATACACTCTTATGTATGTGGACCAATTCCCTCCACATCTTTGAGTGGATATAAATACTATGTCACATTCATTGATGACTATTCAAGGGAAACTTGGATATTCTTTCTAAAAGGTAAGAATGAAGTCTTTGGAAAATTCAAGGAATTCAAGGCCTTAATAGAAAATCTCTCAGAAAAGAAAATCAAGATTCTCAGAATAGATAATGGTGGAGAATATACTTCAAAGGAATTTGAAGACTTTTGTAGAGAAGCTGGAATCAAGAGGGAACTAACCACTCCCTACAATCCCCAACAAAATGGGGTTACTGAGAGAAAGAATAGAACTATCATGGAAGCTGTAAAGACTATGATACATGATCAAGATCGTCCCATGTATCTATGGGCTGAAGCAGCCAGGACAACTGTCTATGTACAAAATAGACTTTCTCATAATGCTCTTGAATTTAAGACTCCAGAAGAAGTGTTCACAGAAAAGAAGCCTGAGGTAAGTCATCTCAAAATATTTGGATGTCATGTGTATATTCACATTCCAAAAGAAAAGAGAACCAAGTTGGATCCCTCTGGTAAGAAAGGAATGTTTGTTGGATATTGTGAAACATCCAAAGCTTTCAGAATTTACATACCTGGTTTTCATCATATGGAGATAAGTAGAGATGTAACATTTGATGAAGAAGCAGCTATCAAGAAATCTAGGAAGTGCCAACTTGAAGAAATCTAGGAAGAAGATACACCTCCTAGAGTCACAGAAGTTGTTCCCATCCCTGAATATGATACACCAGAAGACCATGACATGATAGAACCTCAAGAACCCCCCATTACAAATCTATCTAGAAAAAGAAGACCAGCATGGGCTAGAGACATTATTCAAGGAGCTGAAAAATATGGAGCTCATGAAGGTTCCACTAGAGAAAGGAAGAAACCCAAGTTAGTATCCAACTATATGGCCTTAATGTGTGATCTTGTGGATCATCAACCCACCATCTATGAGAAGGCAGCTCAGAAGAAAGAGTGGGTAGAAGCTATGACAGAAGAGTACCAGTCAATAATGAAAAATGATGTTTGGGATATAGTTCCCAAACCAAAGGATAAAAGTGTGGTTTCTTCCAAATGGATATTCAAGATAAAACATGCTACAGATGGTAGCATTGAAAAATATAAGGCAAGATTTGTAGCCAGAGGATTCTCTCAAAAGGCGGGAATAGACTATGAAGAAACATTTGCATCAGTGGCTAGGTACACATCAATTAGAACTATCATGGCACTTGCATCTATGTTGAAGTGGAAATTACACCAAATGGATGTTAAAACAGCCTTCCTGAATGGTGTCATTGAAGAAAAGTGTACATAGAAAAACCACAAGGATTTGAGGTTAAAGATGGAAGAACACATGTATGTAAGTTGAAAAATGATTTGTATGGATTGAAGCAAGTTCCTAGATCTTGGTACGGAAGGATTGACAGTTTCTTAACAAGCATGGGATTTACCAAGAGTAAAGCTAATCCAAATCTTTATCTCAAAGTTATGGATGATGAACCTGTTATATTACTATTGTATGTAGATGATCTATTTCTAACAGGAAATGAGAACCAAATTATCGAATGTAAGAAGAAGCTTTCTTCAGAATTTGAGATGAAGGATATTGGATTAATGCACTACTTCTTAGGTCTAGAAGTATGGCAAGAACCAAAAGGAATCTTTCTAAATCAAGGTAAGTATGCTGTGGATATTTTGAAAAGATTTGATATGTTGGAGTGTAAGGCCATGGCCACTCCCATGGACTCAAACTTGAAGTTATTACTTGATGACTCATCAGAATTAGTGGATGTAACTCTATATAGACAAATCATTGGGTCATTGATGTATTTAACAAATACCAGACCAGATATATGCTTTGCTATAAATACCCTGAGTCAATATCTAGTAGAACCAAGGAAGGTTCACCTAATAGCTGCAAAACATGTAATGAGGTATCTAAAAGGTACATTAGATTTTGGTCTTTACTACCTTGGAAATCATGAACTCAGATTACCTGGTTACTCAGATTCTGATTGGGCAGGAAGTGTTTCAGACAGGAAGAGTACATCAGGTGGATTTTATGGACTTGGATCTGCCATGATCTCTTGGTTCAGCAAGAAACAACCCAGTGTGGCTCTCAGTACTGCTGAAGCAGAATATATAGCTGCCTGCTCTTCCAGTTGTGAAGCAGTGTGGCTTCGGAAGCTATTATCTGGAGTGTTTGACTTAGAATTGGATCCCACTGTGATCATGTGTGACAATCAAAGCTGTATCAAGATGACTGAAAATCCAGTGTTCCATGATAAATCAAAACACATAGAGATCCGATATTTCTACATATGAGATATGCTGCAAAGAAGAGCTATTAAGCTCGAGTATGTGAGCACTGAAGAATAAATTGCTGATATATTGACCAAACCTCTGTCTCGGGTGAAATTTGAATACAGTGATATTTCCACTTCTGGGCAAGTTCTGGGTGGGATTAGGCCATCAAGCAGTAGTAGATTATCATCTTCTACAGATCTGGGTTAAAAGGCACAACCTAATCTCCAAATCTGGCTGAATTATGTGCCCTAGAACAATAGTAAACAACATTGATTCAATTCTGGGCACAATTTGGAATTGTTTGTATCCTCATGCAGAAGTATACTTTCACTCCTGGGCGGATCTGTGTATAAAACAAGGGTGACTGGAGTCATATGCTCCTAATTCTGGGCATGTTTTAGCCATAAACAAGCATTAACAACCCCAATTTCTCCATTTCTAGGTCCCTGTGCATGAAAAAACAGTTATGTGCATACAAAAAGGCATTAAAAGAAGCCTCATATCAGATCTGGGCATACTCTACAGTAGTATCCTGTGACAGGAGCCTTGAAAGGGGTCTCTGGCAGTTGGAGAAACAAGCCAAAAATGGGTGATGTATTGTTGTATTTGGAGAGTTTTGAGGCAATGTTCACCTATTTGTGCCCAAAATCATCTTCTTTGGCATTATTACATGATTGGCAATCCATTTATCATACATTCTAGAAGCGTGATGAAGCGCATAACCTTTGGAGGTATCATTGCACACTTCTAGGGGACTGTTGGAGGTTGTTCCTGTAAGTCTCAACCCTTGGGGATGACACCACATATTGTTTGATGATGGAGTGTTCTCCTATCTTATTTCAGAGTTCATTTTCCTTGTTGGAGGGAGGCATTGGCATTTTGAAGCCGATTTATATCTTGGTTTGAGGGGCCTTCCCGTATGTCCACAAGCATTCATCACTTGGGACATATCTTAGGATGGGCGTTTCTTAATGGAGGATATGTTAAGTGGTCAACCCTAGACTTTGGGGTATAATTCATGTTATTATGGATTGACCTCTTGGAAGAGTTTTGGGGATGAGATTTTTCTTGTTGGTTGACGTATGGACTATTCCTTTGGGGAACACTTCTAGGAAGTTTTGGGAAGTTGAAATGGTTGCTATGTGGATACTCTAGGGCTGATTTGGTTTCTTATGGACATCTATTCTTGGAGCACACCCTTTGGAGAAGCTTGTGGACTTTTCTTGGCATTATACTCCCATATGATGGAGGTGCCCCTCTCCTACGGGACTTTGTATCTCATGTATTGTATTTGTGGTTTTGATCACTTCATTTTATGTATTTTTGTTAGACGTTTGTTAGCTCTTTAGTTGCGTTTTTGTCATTTGTTTACTCCACCCTAGGATAGAGCTAGGAAATAATGATTATTTTATTCCAAAGGAAGTGAGCTACTCTACTTTATGACACTTTGGGTTGTACATATGGGAAAATCCCTAAAGAAGTCCCTAAGGTTTCTCCTAAGCAATGTTGGTGAAAAAGGTGAAGAAACCCCTAGAATAATGGTGTTGGTTTCACATGACCATGTGAAGTGAAAATAAGTCCCTAAAGTAATGATGATGTATCCACATAATCATGATGATGTGAAGAAGCTCCAAAGCTCATTATTGAAACCATGAAGGGGTCATTGATCCATTTAAATAAGCCCCTAAAATGTAGAAGACAAAATTAATAATAAGTTAGGCTAGCCTCACTGCAAACTAACAAGTTTCACTTGGAAGTACTCGGGGAATCATGTGAGTTTTGTAAGAACGGACTATGGTCTACATAACCCTTAATACTTAGTATAATGGCATGTTCAATGATGAATAATGACTTCATAACCAACAGGGATAAAATTTCCTTTCAAACTTCATCATATTTGTCCTCCATGCCAGAAACTTGTCTGGATTCTAGAAGGGATCTGGTTTTCTAATGCTCTATCTGATTTTTATTTGATTCCTCGAGAAATCAGAAATAATACTTTATTCCAATTATAATTTCTAGTTTATTATTAGAGAAGTATACCCTTTCTAAAACTTAAAGCATCAACAACAAAAATACAAACGTGATCTACCTTTATGTTGTTGCGGTGAGCATTATGTTCTGTTAATTGAAGCAATAAACCACTTGAAATATTCTATCCTTCAAACATTATTTCAGTTTTAGTACTTATGTTGGAACCAACTTATTTGTTTAGTAATATATCAATTTCCTTATGGACATGCTATCATGTTGGGGGGAGGTCATCTAGAAGTACATTCATATGATCTTTAGTTAGTGGCTTCGATATTTTAGGTATATTGCTTAATTGGGATGGTAGTGGCTTGCATCAACAGATTTTCACAGCCATTGGTCATTGGCAACAAGGGGTTCTAATTTGTCATTAACCTCAATATATTACCCCTTAAAAAATATGGGTTCTTGAAGACCCTTAGATATTGCACCCACATATCTTGCTAATTTATTTTTTACAACATGGAATTTGCACATTGATATATTTAGAAATTTAATTTAATGATATTTTTGGTTAAACTTGAAATCTTATTTGTTTTCTCCATTTGTATAATTTGTATGGATAACTACAAAGTTGACAGTTTTTGTGAGTAATATCAATATGCTTCATTTATACACTTTCGTGGTTCTATTCATAAGTTTATTTTGATGTTAATTCAGTGAATATTCAAGTCTTACTTGTTGTATCCACTTGTACAATTTGTATAGATAGTTATGAAGTTGACAATCATATTTTAGTAATTGTTGTGTGCTTCATGTATACACTCCCATGGTTCTATTTGTAATCAATGAACTTTATTAGCTTCAAGTATTAAAAGTATGACAAATATGTAATGATACAACATTGTGAATTGTTTAAATATCAATGTTGGCTTTCTGCTATTGGAAAGTTCTCTTTCTTGCACAAAAGAAAAACAAATATGTTACCATATTTGATGTATAATTTTATTGGTTTTTGTAGCACCATGAACGGATAGGTCATTGTAATCCCTTGGACTCTTATACAAAGACTTGTTGCAAGTATATATAACTATGTTTAGGTTTCTATACCATTTGTTACTTTGAATCTTTAATCTATGTAAACATTAATATGTATTTTAATGGTGAAGAGGGGTACAAAAATTTCACATGAAGGATCTTTCTTGCACAAAAGAAAAACAAATATGTTACCATATTTAATGTATAATTTTATTGGTTTTGTAGCACCATGAATGGATAGGTCATTGCAATCCCTTGGACTATTATACAAAGACTTGTTGCAGGTATATATAACTATGTTTAGGTTTCTATACCATTTGTTACTTTGAATCTTTAATATATGTAAACATTAATATGTATTTTAATGGTGAAGAGGGGTATAAAAATTTCACATGAAGGCAATCCCAATCTGTCAAAGGGCACAATTGTGATTGATTTTTTCATTGATTCCTTAAATAGTTAATCAATTAACTTAGTTGGAAACATATCATATCCATAGTCCAATGGCATGCAATTAAAATGCTTACAAAATTGAGATTTTATGGGTTTTTGGATAAATTCAAAATGTTCAAAATATCATTTATCCAACCAATTATTTGCTAAATTTCCATGAAAATAATAAAAAACAATTTAATTAGAGAATAAATAAAATCAATATTTTAATAAACTTTGTTTCTTGATTATATCTTCTAGGAGTAGAATAACATGATAGTATTTTTCCTTTCCATATTATGAATTTGATAAATATTATTTCATTTGTAATACTTACTAATATTTTCAACTACGACATTTTTAATTTTCTAAAGGCAGGGACTATGCTGCTCACAGCTCTTGTTGTTTTAATGACGGTGAAGTGTTCTTTCAAAAGTGTCAAAATATTGATTTTTCTTTGATGTTTAGTTTTTATGATAGTGTTCTTTTAAAAGTGTACAAAAATAGTAATCTAAATTTAAGAAAAAATAATAACAATTGCTCTGTTTTAGTGTGATCCACTCAAAAAGATTTAATTTTTCTATTACGAGGGGTTTTATTAAAGAAAAAATGATGCAACAATGTATTGGTTAAGATATTTAAATACCTAAATGAGATGTCTTTCCAGAGTTAGAGCTTTATAGACCCAATGTGCCTTGCAAGCATTTTTCAAGCCGAAAAAAACTATACTTTTGTTATTCAAGGTTGAATAAAAAAGTAAAATATCTATCAAACAAAACTAAAGGTCCAACATATACTATACAAGTACCGAACAAAACAAAAACAAAATCAAAATAAAGATATATGTCTAGCAGACAAAAATATCCCCCAAATACATGAAGAAACAAGACAAGGGATCCCATGGATACATAAACCGATGAACCTCAACCTCCTAACACATAAAAAAGCTGATGATAGAAAGCCATGTAATCCATACTCGAACATTAATTTATAATGTAGTCTGAGCCACATAATTGAGGAGAATTGTCAACCAGTTCCTCCCAAACAATGTAGCCTTCCCTCTCAACCAAAGCAGGTTTTGAAAGTGTGTCATCTTTAGTGTTTTTCTCCTCGAAAATATGCTCAATGGAAAGCTCATTAAAAGAGGATAAAAGATCTTCAATACACCTGCATTATTAATATAGAGAGACAACCTGTAATGTACACCTTCTCTTTTCCCAATTCACAATCATCATAGAATCTCCAAAAATATCAAGTGAGCCAATGCCCATCACATAAGCAATATGTAGAAGAAAACATCATTCCATTAACTCTGCCTTCATATTAGTCCCCAATCCACAGTTTAATCTCAATTTGAAAACATGATCTTCATTGATTTTTAGTACACAACCAACACCACATGTACTAGCTTGGGAAACTCCATAAAAAAAAGACATAAGAAGAAAGAGGAGTATGTAAATTATATCGTTGTCTAGCCTTCTTTTTCATAATATTCACAAGAACATAATCCCTGTAAAGGATCAGGAACACAAAATCATTTTTTTGATATCTTACAAAGGGATGATATTCTCTTCCACCTTCCAAGTGCCCATACTGAAAACAATGTTTCTTGGTTGTTTCCCTAACAACTCTTCTTCTTTTTATCCCTTTACATTCCATGCAAGGGAAGTAATATTTTACATCACCAATTATATCTTCAACATTAAAGGCTTAATTATGATCATTTGCATTACCCTGGTTGCTTCTATCACCATATATGACCACATACTTCAATGATTAATAATTGACCACATACATTTAACCATTTTTTTATTATAAACGATACTCCATCCTTACAACATCCTCCATGCCGTGAGTACACAACCAAGAGTATCGTGTGTGAGAGGATGAATACCCAATCAATAGTAGTAGAGGGACCAATAGATGAAGAATTGGATATGGATGAGCCACTTATGAAATATGTAGCATCGTCTAAGAAAAAAAATGATCCTATATATTACAAAACAAATATATAGTTGGAACATTTTTTTATGATAATCTAATAAAATTCATTAATATAAAGTATTTAATGATATAATTTTTGTTTTTCCACATTATGCATGAGTATTATGTTCTGTATTCGATGCTACAAGGATATGGGCACAAATAGAGACCCTTCCTTCCAAGTAAAATTTGTATTATGTTGTGCTTTGGTGAAAAACACTCATTTCATGTATTCCAAAGGTTCCAAACAGGTGCGCTCAAACAAGAAATGGTCCATAAGGCCACAATAAACCCTAGATATTGGGTTTGACCACCTAGATAGCCACCAAAACTAGCAAGATCCATCATGAATGCAACAATATATCTCCAAATAAATGAGGCTATAAATGGATTAAAGGGACTCCATGAAGTGGATGCTCCTCAACCAATGTATGAACACGTGTGTAACCAAAACATCCATGGGTGGACATTGTCCTCATTTGACCTTGTCAAGGGTAAAACCATAAAGTATGTGTTGTCCACATAGTAACCACATCAACAACCTCCAAGTAACAAGTATATCATTCTTCAAATAAGGATAGACAATGGTGTCAAGGGATAATTCAAGTCCTAATAATGCTCCAACAGATCATCCACAAACATGAAGTACCCCAAAAAGATAGAGTGCTTCATAGAAAAGAGGAAATGTCCCATCAAAGATGCATTGGAAGGTAGGTCACTCCAAGCCAAATCACTAGAAAAAAACCTACATGATAAGCTAGAGAAATTGTATAATGGATCACAATCCATCCAAGGACTAGGGTTGTCTTATCAAATGTCATCAAACCAAACTCAAAATGGGAGATAGATGTTGGTTGAAGATTCTAAACCTCCTTGATGTCTTCATGAATGATGAATCTCATAATATTACTCTTGAGCAGGCCTCACAAAGTTGTCAACATCCTTGTAGAAAATATGTTTGACAACTACAAATCATCATTAACAACATATTTTTGTAAAAGCTCATAAAGATGTTTATAATTATTAAACATTGTTAGATCAAGGGTTTGACTCTTTAGACTCTCGAATACCTTGTAGGTGAGAATAAATATGAAATCGGAGCCCTAATGACATGTGAGGAAATAGAAACACATTTTGGTTTTGTAGTAAGATAAAATTGTTTCCACCCCATGGAGCATTGTCATTATTAATAATATGTAGAGTTGAATATGATATTAATGTTGACAATGTGCTTGATTAAATATTGTGTCATAAATATTCTCTTTCCTGGAATGGTAACCCCCAAGAACCATTGTCATTCTTAACTAGTAACAAGTATATTTGAATATGATTTTATTATTACAATATGCTAAACACAATGTTGAGTCATGGTATGCAATCGTTTTTGTTTATTCCTAGAATGGACACATCCATTAAGCCTTGGAATTATTTAATGAGAGATAAATTCATTGTATAAAAACCAATTTAGTCACCATTCTGGATGCTTGTGCCCAATTATTTCTTACCCAATTTTGTCATCACATTGCCCCAATGTATGGAGTATGAAATTACAAAGTTGTCATTCTTATGGGATTAGTTTTGAGTTAAGGATAAACCCAAAATGATATGAAATGGCAACTTTGTAGCCTTCTAGAAGAGGATATACCAAATACAAAAAACAATGAGTTTATGTTTCTCTTTACCAAAAGGGCTATGAAATTTCAATGTCAAAACTACCATGCATCAAATAAATGTAAGGCGAATTAGTAAAAGGAAGTGAATAAAATCACAATTTGTCACTAACGTTTCTAGATAGATAAGTACATAAATATTTCCAAGTGGTTGCCAACAAAGGGTATGAAATGCATTGAGAGGTGATGGAGAATAGTCAAATTTGCTATAGATTCGACCCATATTTGCATAAGTGACCAATTTCAAAGACTTAGATTGATTTGCATGAATTTTTGAGGGCTATAATAAGGCAATGAATTAAGATAAATCGACCCAAAATGATAACATGTACATTAATAAAAAAACCTACGTAGATTGGATCATCATTTAATTTTTTAATAGCTAATCTAAGGGCATTATCTTGCAATGAAATATCTTAAGCTGCTTGCTTACTCATATTTTTAGGTACAGTGTTATCTCAACTTTGAATTTTATCATTAGTACTATAGTGGAAAAGTGGGAGTTCACTCCAATGATAAGTACATACGATAACCTTAACAACTCCTAGTTGTAGTAACAACACTGATATTGTAAGGTAAATAGCATGAATATAACTCATATTTTACCAAGTATAAGATCTAAGATTAACAATTTTAGGTCATGTGGTAACAAACCAGAAATTTATGGGCCAATGAAAATTTCTATGGAAAGGACAATAGTTTGTTATGAGTCTAACTCAAGAGAATTCTCAAGAATTATCTCTGAGACCCAACCAATTTCCATTTTCAGTATCTTAATCAAACACATCAAATTGTAGCAAGTGAACAAGAGATGTATAAATAGTTAAATTTATGAGATAATCTATATGGATTATGCCTCAAGGTACAGTCCATATCTGAAATCAGACTTTCAGATGACAAGTAAACATTGATCATATCTTCAATTGAAATCCTAGTAGTAACAACTCAGGTCAAATCTGAAACTTAAAACAGAGCACTTGAGGACATGAGTAATAAGTCTTGGAATGGAAAATTATGTCAATGATTTTAGTAGTCTCAAGACTTGATACAAAGTAGATTTGAACTACTACGAAGTAGATTTTGATGTTAATGTAGAAGAATATTTGAACCAAAAGAAGTAGAGTTGATGTTAATATAGAAGAAGATGTGCCACGAGGTTAACTTGTCCACATTGCTCTCATGCATTTTGTAGGGAATACACCATAGGATAAACTCACAAGGATGAACTAGATTATCTCATTTATTTTACCAAATATATTTGGCCCTTATGAGTGGTGCAAGAAGGCTCTTTAGGGGAGTTTAAAGGACATGTTTAATTACACGAAAACAAAATTCGAAGGGTGACTAGCTTATTAATGAATCACAATAGAGGCCCTATAGAGGCAGTGTTAAAAGAATCCATCCTTTATTCCTCTAACTGCTGGATTTTAAGTTCTTAAGTGTCAGGTTACACTATAGTTTGGGAAATTCCTAAGGCAGAAAACTTTCCTGAGTTGTGAAATTTAGAGTAACATGAATGGAATCTGGAACGAAATAGATATTTGTACATTTATGTATGCACATATGGAGGTGATTATAAGGAGAAGAAATTGAAGTGTATTTCATTATCAAACCATAAATGTGTATAGAGAATCATGTTTTATTGGACTCATCAAAGGTACACAATATCCATGGTAAGGTTTATTAGGAATTACCACCCATTGGTTTTGGGTATTCTCCATGTCTCTTATTCTTAGACAACAACAATTGTGAGTTGGGAATATATTGTGAATTACGATCATGCTGGTAGTGAAATTCCTACACAACAATGACTAACTCAATAGAGGCTTTTTTTACAAAGGATAATTTTGTAACTTGTATTATCCATAAGATACCAAAAATTACATTTAGTAAATGCATCTGTGCCTCTCAACAAAAAGTGACCATCAAACCATAGTCCCCATAACGTCACACATCTATCCTCTTACTAATGCAATGTCCCCATTTTTTTCAGCATCAGGAAGCAACCAATGTCACATCAAACCCCCATGGATCCTAGTGAAAATCAATCAATTAATTAATAAGGGGATAACATTGGCCAATTACTTTAGGCAATTAAATTATTAGCTAGGGAGATTTTCGACTATAGTTGTTTTAGAATAAATTAAATTGGAGGTGATGTAATTATTATTTTGATATTTGATTATTATTAAATGTGATGATGAGTTGGATGAGGGCGCATAAGGAGATAAGGACAACTCAGTGATTTGTCAACCAAAGAGGAAAGTGAAAGAAAAGCAGAGCAAAGCAAAAAACAAGGAAACTGGAAAAAGCAGTGAAAAGCAAGAAAGTGCATAAAGCAGGAAAGTGTACAAAGCAAGAAAGTACAGAAAAACAACTAGTCTTGAAAAGCAAGAAACATAGAAAATGCAAGGAGGGAACAATTTACAAAAAGGAATAAATTCCAATCAGTGTGAAAAGCAGGAAACATCAGGAAAATCTAGGAGGGCATAGTTTCCAAAAGGAAGAAAGCTAGTCAGTATGGAAAAGCAGGAAAGTTCCAACTCAGTCAAGGAAGGCACATTGGATGAGGCCAAGGAGGTTCATTAGCAACTTAACTTGCTCAAAAATTCATCTAATCTATAAAACAAGGAGTTTGCACCACTTTGACATCTTTTGACAGTTTATCTTTGTGATTAAGAAAGCTCAGTGCTTCTCTAGGATTTGGTGATGCGCCCTTAGCCACCTGTGGGATATGTGCCCCATAGTTGGTGTTACAATCTCCTGCATATGGTCTAGTGCATCCATTGATGACTAATTTTCAGATATTATCCATCCCATTTCATGAATATATTGATTCTCCAGAGTTGATGCAGAGATCCAGACAAATTAGATGTGGTATTGATGAGTTTCACCTAGAGAGAGAGATCAGTTGGAGAGTTTGCGCCCCTGCAAGAAGATTCAGAAGATCAATGAACCTCCCATAAGAAGCATGCAACTTATTTACTTCCTATATATCAGATTCAGTGACCACACCTCCTCTTATTGCTCTTCTCTGTAGTATTCTTCTTCAATCATTGTAATAATTCAAGAACAATGTCTCTCTATGAAGTATGATGCTATGTCACTTTTATTCATTGCTTAATAAACCCAATTATTGTTTGCTGCTGTTGTGTATTTCATGTATTATTCATATTAATCATTGGAATAATATTTTGAGAGCCTTAGAGGCTGTTTGTGCTCGTATTTATCAAGACTAGCTCTTTAGGACTTATTAATTGACTAGTTTTGCGGTATTATTGATTAAAAGTTGTCTGGTTGTCTATTTTATGTTCTATCAATCATAATAGGTTCTTAATATAGTGATGAATCCCATCCAATTCCCAGACTAAGGATTCATGATCCTCTTTTCCTGTTTGGGATTTCCTGAACTAAAACTAGTTGTGCAGTCCTCCATAGCGCTCTTTCTCTTTGGACCTCCAAACACAATCAAATCCTCCCAAAACCTCTGTAACTCTTGTCCAGAAGTATATTGGGTTGTAATTTCCTGATATCCACCCTTTTGGTTTCTTTCAAGTGTAATTGGATGAGTCTAGTATGCATATGTTGGTGTACCCAGGAAGCCTTGGTTTAGACTTCAACAATAAATGTTGTTGAACCATAAATGGTACCCATACCTTATGCACAGGACTCCAAATTTGGTCTTGAATTCTGATGAACACTCCTTATCATATTTTTCAGATCCAAAAGGGTCCAACTATCAAGCTTTGGGTGGGTTAATCAATGACCAAGTCTAGTTTCTTCATGATTAGTTTTGAGGACTAGTTTCAGTCTTTGCAAATTCATGTTTTAAAGTTTGAATTTGAGTTAATATCCTATGGAACTTGATTAGGGGACATTACAACTAAAATAAATAAGATGAATTTCAAAGTTCATGGTATTCATAGCCAGTCATATATCATCTAAAAAAATGAGAGGACTAGGCCTCTATATCATAACTTCAAAAGAGTATTGTTGATTAGCTTATGCATAATATTCTTTCATATTTTTACAAGAAAGGGAAATGAGAATCATTGCTTTCCAAATATAGATGATCATCATAGCAGAAAAATTCTCCAACTTCAGAAATGGGAAAGAAGTAAAATAGAGAGGTTAGAGCTCGTTGCAAATATACCCCCCCAATACCCTCCTGTGCTTCTCAACCTACAACATTCCTTGGGATCCTACTAGCGTTTTTGGAAGTCTGTTAGCATTTGAATTATAATCCATTTGAGAATTAGAAAAAATGTATATCTGCAAATTGAACATCAATAGATAATACATGCTTCAGCAAGGGCCTGACAGTTATATTTTGCATAATGTTGGCTCCCTTTCCCATAAAATTAATAGGTTATAGTCCCAAAACACCTACATCTTGGATGTTCCAATTTTAGTAGAAATTTTGAGCAGGTTTAGGAGGGCATGTATCTTTCCCCGATTGTTTGTACCCTTGCCTAGCCCCAACTTGAAAGAGAAAAATAAGTGTCATACAAATATAAAACTCCTCTAGCTCCACATGGGCCAAGGTTTCCTTGTCTTGCACCATCGAATAACTACTATCTCCTTGATTTGTCAATTTTAGGGGTTTTGGGGACTGATGGGATATTTTGTCTGGGAGGTTGTTATAAGTCTTCATTAACAATAATGGAAAGAAGTGAGGTGACCAGGCTTGTATAGCATGGAGACCCGGGTTCAAATCCCTCAAGTGGGTGGTTGTATATACCTCCTTGTAAATATATGAAGTATTTCTCAATTAAAAAAGTCCTTAAAAACACACTTTATATTGTGGTATACGTTGAAGGGTGAGAAAGATCATTCTTGAAATAAAATAACATTTCTAGTTATCCAAATTCCCCAAGACACTTGGCAAGGAAAAGCTTTGTGTCACTCATTCTTGAGACTTCCATCCATTGTTTTAAATAGTCAACTAGAGAGGTTCTTTCCCATTTTCCAACTCTACCAAGAGTTAGGGATTCCTTTCATACTTCTTTTGTAAATGAGTAGTCTTTTTAAAAGATGATCTATGTCTTATTCACCATTCCTACTAGACATGCATAAATATGTACCCTTTTGGTTCCTCCTTTGGAGGGGTTCCCAAGTTAATACTTAATTGTTTAGATCCAACCAAATACATATCCTAGAATTCTAGGGTGGTTTGATCTTCCATAGGGCCATCCACCACCAAATGAATTCTTTCTTTTTATCCAAGAACATTGCTTTGTAACCTAAACTCACATGATAATACCCCATTGTTCTCCAGGACCAAACAAGAGAACCTTATTCATCTTTTGGAAAAACGTAACGCATATTTAATCTATCTATATATGAACTCCATTGATCAACATCTTGGCCTTCTAGTATTAAAATTTTGGTTCCTTTACAATCATTGTGCCATAAATTTCTGCCATGTTAATGTTAACCCCCCATTAACGCTAGCTCGACTGCCTATGCTTTTGGTTATTCACCACCGCCTCATTCTAAATTTGACCTTGGTTATGCTATTGTCTATTCTTATAGTTTTAATGCCGAGTTTTGATCCCTATCAGTCAATGTGGATGTTGTTCATTAAGTTGGGTGAGGTCATTGCCATATGCCATATGCCACACAAGACATGAACGAAGGCATGAGTATATCATGTATCCTTGGATTTCCACCAACTACATCCTTATTGGATTTCAAATTAACTTTAATTTCTCTTACTAAACTACTACATACAACCTCTAATGCTTTTAAAAACCTACGCTAAACCTTCTAATAAATCATTGGTCTCACTTGTTCCTTTTTGTTAAAGAAATGTAACTGAAGAAGATATTCTAAATGTATTTGTTTATTATATTATTGTTATTCCTCCTTCAGGATATGTCATTGATGTAATTGATCATGTAAGAGTCATTAAAAGATTCAATGTAAGCCCTAGGAGTTGTGTCGACCTAGAAGAATCCAAAAAAAGATATTTTATTTGTAATGTCCCCACCCTTGGACCCAATGCAATGAAGGGAACCTGATGCCATTCTATGGGGATTTTCACAAAACTTAGCCCATTCATTAGATGCATATAGTTAAAACCAAATGTGTGCAAATGTAAATCAAACAAATATGCACAGCGGAAATAAACTCATCCACACACATATTTTCATATGCACTCAATATATCAATAACAGTCATTAATTTAAACACTGCAGAGGCAAAACACATGGGCGGAAAAACACTTATCTTTGTTGTGCAATTGTCCCAAACAACTAGCTATGTCACTCCAATGTTCCTCCCAACCATAGGTCTCTGCCCAGCCTGTATTCTTTCAGCACTCAGAGACCACCCCCGAGCTGGGCATGATATCTACAAGGAAAAGGGAACCCTCAAGCACAACACAACCCAAAGCAATGGATACCCAACTCAACCCCAGCATTCTCTTGCACACCAAACTCAGATATGGGCTCTGGAACACACTTTCAGCAGTGGAAATTAGGAACTAGATGGGCATGGGTTTTCCCAAAAACGTAGGCACACCAAAAACGGATTTGTGGGAAGAGGGAATCAATCCCAGGGAAGAAAACCGATTTATCCCACAGATGTATGAGCATTCAGTGGGCCAAACGGCCTCAGTAAAACCCCCAAATCATTTTCCCTTCTTCCCCACTGTTAGCCACAGCAAAAATGCCCTTCCTAGCTAGGAAAATGAAGGTAAACACAGCAAAACCAAGGAGGGAACTGCCCAGGAAGGCCCCAACTCATGAGAGAGCAAACTGATAGGTGAATAATGGCTTGGGGAGCAATTTCGTGGCCCTTTTCTTGCCCAAGAATCCAAACACAAAAATATAGGAAGGGTGGCTTGCCCATACTTGAATTTGGACAGCCATACCTCCCATTCCCCAAGGCATTAACTACCTAAACCAACTCTTGGGAGAAATTAATGATTGGGTACAAAAGTCAGCATGGGTAGTTGAGGGTTCATGGATTCTCTCATTGACACTTGGCTTGACTTGATTGGATCCAAGGGTTTGAATGTTACCCCCCCACAATTCCTTGTAAACATCATGCCCTCATCTCTTGTTGCATTGGATAGCTAGTTTTGGGATTTTATATTAAAATGCATATTTACAATTCCCATGGTTCACTAGCACATGGGTAGCATAATATCAAATACTTGCCTCTTCAAGATCGAGCATTCACTGGCAGGGCCTTGGCCTTGAGCTCCATGCTAGGAATCATACATAATATGCATACATTATTTACATTATATCCCAAAATATTACAAGGGTCAAAAAGGGGGACATTACATTATTATGTTATAATTGATAGGTCAGCCCAATAAACTAGGAGAGGTCAGACCATTTAGGGTAAAAGGTCACCCAAATGAACAATATAAATAGAGTGGCCAATTTTTTCATTTGTACCACTCATTCACTCACTCAATCTCTCATAGGAGAGAGAGAGAGAGAGAGAGAGAGAGAGAGAATTTCACTGGTGAAGGAGAGGAGTTGTTTTGTCTTGGGGATTTTATATTATCTTGGTGAATCCTATATTGAGGAAGTTTTGCCAAGGTTTTCTCCCTTGTGGTTTCCCTAAGAGAAATTTTGTGTTCTTTGTTTTGTTGTGCTTGTATTTATTTTATTGATCCTATTTTTTAATTTTATTATGATAAACAAAGTAAAAACTTGACATGGTATTAGAGCAAGCTTGAAAGAGAACATTGTGCAGTTGCTTCCTAGGGTTTCCATTTCCGGAAACTAGTCATCTTGGAATTTTTGCTATAAATCACTCTTGGTGAAGGTTCAGTATCTGAAACTCGGAAATAACAAAGATGAAATGTTCATGTACCTTGTGTGTGAGTTTTAGCCTCATATTCATTGTACTTTAGGAGATATTATCCATGCAAATCAGGCTTCCATCCTCCTCCAAAATTCAGTTTTAAATAGGTGAGCTAGGGAGAAATGATATATCTTGGGCTAGGAAGATACAAATCGCATTTATTAAGATGTTCCAGAAAGTGCATGGAATTTAGTTTCTCTGGTACAAGTTTAATAACCCGAATATGAAACACCGACATGTGTAAGTCCGTACAAGTTCGCTATACTAAAACAATCCATAAACAGGTCATCTCGGGAAACTTAGCATAAGTTCCACTTGGTGAATCCAACTCTGCTCTAACCTATGGGGTTGGATAGAGGACATATCAGAATATCATAGAACGAAGTTTCATACCTTGAGGAGCATACATTTGTGAGATAGATCAGAATTAATACCGGACAAATATGCAGTAGAAATTGAAGAAACTAGGGAATCAAATATTTCGCAATCATGTCCACAGATTTGGGAAAAAGAGTAATTTTCCTAACTCGCCTTGGGAGGTGCATCTTTTCCTCCAATCAGTTTCTTAAGATCTCAAAGTTGAAAAATTAGGGTTTCTCTGTCAAACCCTAGGTCAATCTAGAAGCAGTTCTTGGAGAAGCAAGTTCACAAGTAAGTACTATCTCCATTCTATTTCCATTTGAGGTTATCATATTATCAAAATGACAAACACTACCAAGCTTGATGAGAATCTTGTTGGAGTTGAGAACTTCAGGGCATGGAAATATAATGTCATTCTCATTCTTGAAGAACATGACATAGAAGGCTTCATAAAAGAAGAAGTTAAAGAACTAGAGGGAGATGAGGCCAAAGCAAAACACAAGAAGAATATGATCAAGGCTAAGAGGATCATTGCTAACTCTAACAAAGATCACTTGATTCCTCAAGTATCCTCAAAGAAGAATCCAAAATAAATATTTAATGCTTTGACTAATCTGTTTGAAGGAAAGAACATCAATAGGAAGATGACCTTGAGAAATCAACTAAAATGTGTGAAGGTTCAGAAGTCAGAGACGATTATCGAACAATCTACTAAGAGCGAACTCAAAGCATGATCTCCCATGCTTAATGTAAGACTAGAACAAATGAGATAGAATAGACATAACTTTCCTAGATTTAGTTAGAGATCAAGTGGCTAGATGCCTTACCTTTCAGATCGCGAATCCTTTCTCCTTGATGTTGTTCCAAGCTTTTATGGTCTTCAGATCTCAACTGCAAAACCTGTCAAGACACACAAAACAACACAGGTGGTAAAATGCATATAAACAATAACAGATCTAAGTAAGCAATTAAGCAGGAAAACTAAACAAACGTCATCAATGCAACAACATTTGGTGGAAAGCATTTATATTACTGTATAAAAAAGAAAGTACATAGAAGGAAGTGATTACAACCAAGGCTTAACGTATCAATCCTTCTCCAACAAGCCAATGCCAAATCCTCCAAAGGAAGTATGGATCTCCCAAGAGATGAATAGAGAGCTCCTAAGCTAATTTCACCAGCATGCAAGTATTATAGACTTCCTCCCTTTGGAATGGGAATGAGCTTCACTTATATAGGACTAAGAGGATAGGGTAGGTTGAGATATGGTAGGAGAGAGGATAGGGATCCCACCAAAGGGCTAGGGAACCGAATGCCAGCTCCCCTATAGGATAGGGATAGGGATCCACATCAGCTACCTTCGAGAATGGGCTCGAAGATGCTCATTTATCCAATTAATTGGCATTATCGTAGGTTGCAATAGGACAACCTGCGATGTCGAAGGTTTCATTAAGATGACCTGCGACGACCTCTCAAAACCCAACATGAGAAGGTTTGTATCTCTTCCAAGTTGATGACTTAGTCAAAGGAACTTCAGGGAATGTTTACACTGACTATCATGATGGCAAGATTTAGGTGTAACAGAATGCCCCCCCCAAAGCATGAAGTTGTTGAAACTTGAAAGGTGAAATGCTTTGACAGAAGGAACGACAATGGCTCGTTGGATAGGAAATGCTACTGCAATAGAACCGACTCTGAGAACACATTCTTGTATGACTCACAACATGGTTGCCGACCAATACAATGCATATCCATGGTAGTAATGACCGACTGAACACATTCATGGCTACTAGACACAAGCATAGATCCATGATGAGATGATAACACCGCCACGACCAATACAAAATTGGATCTGTGTAACCAATACAAAAGTGGATCCGTGTAATATGACTCAAAACAATCTCCATCGCAACCTAGGTAAAACATGACTCCTCAGGGTCTTCAAGTCGAGCCCGCAATGATACGAATCTATCGATGTGATTACAAATGTCTTGACGTCGAACATGATAGAAACCACTTGATTATCGGTCATTGATGTATACCGTTAACAAGCGTGAGGGAAATCACCATTGATGTCAATGATCCCCAAGGTATCATAGTATAACATCAAGCGTGAATAAATGAGTTGAAGTCGAACACATTATGAAACCTTTCAATCAAGAGTCAATGATGTAAACTCATGTCGAAAGCGAGGTAACCTGCCATTGAGGCATGCAGGTCCAAGGTACTCGATTGGTTTCTAGATTCAATCCTCGGATGATGTGTTGAAGTCGACAAGGATGAAACCATGAAGGAGGGCCATGATGAATCCCCCATCATCAACACGAAACACGACAAAGGATGTTTAGAGTAGATCGGATGGTACAGTAACATGTAAGACTAACTTCAGAGTAGATCGACATGGTGGAGGGTGTACTGACTGCAAATGATGAGTGGTGAAAGTATTCTTGAACATGGGCATGGCATGACTTGGCAGTATTGGCATGATGAGAATGTTCAGATATCCACATCATCTTTTTCAGGATCTTGCATGCAATTAGGGTTTGCACACAAATTCTAGGGTTTGCATGCACTTTGCATGCATCCTAGTCACCAGGTTGATGCTTCAGCACCTTAGCCACCTTATTCTAGCACCCGGGAGATTCTTACATCAGTTCATTAGCCCTCCTAGTCAGGAAGGTGCCCACTTCTCACCTACTGTTAGAGAAGGGTGCACTTCTTCACCTACCATTGCAGTTCCACTTCAGTTACACTCAGTTAGCTCTGATTCTCCCTGATTTGAGGCTAGTTTCACTCCCGACTGACTGTTCCACTCCGTTGGATCTCCAAATTGACTAGATGACTTGTTCTAACTTTAGTTAGCCTCCCATGCTCCCTCCACTGAGCCCACTTCCCTATATTAGTGCTACACACTTCAGTTACACATGTTACACTCAGTTAGACTCAGATTGACACCTGGATGACTGGTTCTTGTGCATTGATGACCACCACTGATTGATGATGAGGAATCCTAGTTGGAGTCAAGCTACTCCATTCAGTGATTCGAATGACATCCTTAGTCAATTTGAATTGCTTAGTCATTGTCACTGTATTCTATTGTAATCATTCACCCTTACTGGGATATTGAGCACTGCTGCATGTTTTGCACAGTTTTACACCATATTTTCTATGTTCATCTGTTGTGATTGATTTACTTGTTCATTAGATCTGCTGTGACTAATTTTACATGGTATTAGAGCCATTGCAGGGACAAGATCTCTTTTCTACAGGTGTTTCTACAAGAGGATTTGAGTGAATTTGCTCAAAAATTACAAAAAGTTTTGGCATGAAAGATCTCAAGGGCATTCGCTCATGTGCATGCAAAGCTTGAAAATACTTCCAATACCACTCCAGAAGCTTGAGTTTCCACATAAATCCTAGATCTGATACATTGGACCCATTCAACATTGCTTGATCTCCAATCCCAGGTGTGATGCAACTCTAAAAGGGTGGATTGTTCGACCTCATTGTTCTTGGTTTTATTGTGATTTGCAGGTTATTGTCTCCATCAATTGCATTCTCTACCTTGCCCTTGCAAGCCCTTCTACATCAGTGTGCACTCGCTTCTAGCAATGGAATACTCTTCTTCAAAGCCTATCCTCACCCCATTTAATTATTTTGATTGGAAAGATGATATGGAGATCATATTACGTTCAAAAGGTTACTACCGAGTCACTCTTGGTCTTGAATTGGAGCCAAACACCTTGTCAGATAGAACCAAACACTACAACAAGCTTGATGAAGCTTATGGTATTCTTTGTCTCTCCATATCCAAAGATCTTCACTTCCATCTCAACGGATTGAAGACTCCAAAAGCTATATGGGAGCAACTTGAAACACTATTTGGCAAGCAGGACAAGCTTAGGGCTTTTCAATTAGAGAATGAATTGATTTCCCTTAGTCCTAAGAATTTCGAGACCATAAATGAATTCTTCAAAAAATTCAAGAACTTGAACATGCAGTTGAAGAACAGTGGAGTTATCAAAGAGGATAAGCAATTGATCCTCTCCATTCTCAGCAAGCTTGGTAAAGATTATTCGGTATTTGTCTCTACTTTCAATTCTGGTTGGCTAACTACCCCGAATTGGAAGATGCCTACCTTGAATGCCTTCATTGAGTCCGTCACAAAAGAGAATGATAAGTTGATTCAAATGGGGTCCATAAGCTCCAAATATTTAGCCCTATATGTTCAAGGACCCAAGATCTCGAATGGTAAAGGAAAGAAAAAGAAGGAGAAGCCCAAATTCAAACCTCACAAGCAAAGAGAGAAAGGCAAACAAATGGATGCACCATCCAGTTCGAAGTTAAAGCAAAAGGGAAAAGAAGGTAACCAAAAATCTAAATGTACTTATTGCAACTGTGGCTTTCATCCCAAAATTTCATGTATGAAGAAGACTATAGATCAAATGGCCCTCCTTTTGGAAAAGAACAACATAACTCTTCCTGACAGTGCAAGGAAGAAGGATAGGAATGATGATCATGAAAGAGGACAAGCACTCATGGAAATTATTTCGAAGCCCACTACTCTCTTGATAGATTCGGGTGCATCAAATCATATGGCTGCAAATATTGATTCTTTTTCTTCATTTGATCCAAACAGCTCCATCTCCATCCATTTGGGATATGAATCAAAAATTTCTTCAAAGGGAAAAGGTACGATTCATGTAGATCATGGAAGCTTTCAGAATGTTCTCTATGTGCCTTCCTTGGCTTCAAATATTCTTTCTGTGTATCAAATGACACACACTGGTGAACCGAAGCAAGTTACATTCATCCCTAATACAGTTGAAATTTCTGATATCAAAAGTGGAAGACTTGTTGCAGTCGGAAAGGTGAACCACACTGCAAAATGCTATGAGTTTTCACACTTTATTCCGCTTGCAAAGCCCACTGCTCTTCGCACACATGGTAATGAGGTTAGTAGGATTTGGCAGGAAATATTTGGACATCTTAATTATAAGTATTTGCTACTGTTATCAAACAATTCCATGGTAGATGGTCTTCCACAACTCCGTTCCTCGAAGGGAATATGCACTGGTTGCATTATTGGGAAGCACCCCGAGCATAGATTTGACCGCGACAAAGCTAGCAGAGTTTCTACAGTTTTGGGGTTGATACATTCTGATATCAGTGGTCCGCTGCTCCATACGTCATTAAATGGTTCAAGGTATGTTTTGACATTTATTGATGATTTTTCCCGCTTTACATGGGTATTTTTTCTCAAAAACAAGTAAGAAGTGCTTGGAAAATTCAAGGATTTCAAGGCTTCAGTTGAGACCGCCACTGAGAGCAAGATCAAAGATCTTAGATATGATAATGGTGGAGAATATATCAAGGCCGAGTTTCTACAACTTTGTGCCCAAAGCGGAATTCATATCCAACATACAGTTCCCTACACACCCCAGCAGAACGGTGTAGCGGAAAGGAAAAATCGGTCACTGAAAGAGATGGCTACATGCATGATTGAATCAAAAGGTTTGGATGCAAATATTTGGGCTGAAGCAATCAATGTTGCTGCATACATACAGAACCGTGTTCCACATTCATCCGTGAAAGGTATGACTCCTTTCGAAGCATTCTTTGGTCACAAACCGGATGTGTCAAATTTGAGAGTTTTTGGCTCTACTGCATGGGCTAGAATTCCTCCCAAGAAGAGATGAGCTTTGGATCCACGGAGTATTGAGTGCATATTGATAGGATATGGGGAAGAATCAAAAGCATAAACTCATGGATATCAGATCTAAAGAGATATTCATAGAGCGCAGTGTGCAATTTGAAGAACCGCTTCAAGAATTGCAACTAGTCGAGGAAGAAACTGTCGTTTCACCGCCTTCACCAGAAGAAGATCCGTGCAGCGATAATGAAGGTATGAGTTCTGATATTTCTGATATTTTAGTAGCACATGATGATCATGTCACATCAGGTTCAGAATCCGAACATTATGATCCTCCTCAGTTACCAAAGTGGGCCCAAAACACTCTTCAATTTGCTGGTTCGAACCTTGGAAATCCTGCTGATCCGAGACGAACAAGAGTAGACTTTCAAAGAGCAGGTATGGATCTTTCTATTTCTGATCCATTACTTCCTGAGATTTGTTATTTGATGACTGGTTTAGATCCCACATCATACTATTCTTCCCACCGATATCCGAGATGGCAAAGTGCCATGGATGAAGAGTACAGTTCTCTTCAAAAGAACAATACATGGGAGCTAGTTTCTCTTCCACCTGGAAGAAAATTAGTGAAGTGTAAATGGGTCTACCGCACGAAGCTGATGGATCTATCAACAAATACAAAGCAAGGTTGGTGGAAAAAGGTTTCTCCCAAGTCCAAGGAGTGGACTACACTGAGACCTTTGCACCGGTTGCAAAGATGGATTCCATCGGCCTTGTTTTGGCTATTTCCGCATCCAAGCACTAGGAAGTGCACCACATGGATGTGAAGAGTTCATTTCTACATGGAGACCTTATTGAAGAGGTGTATATGCAGCAGCCAGAGGACTACACATCAGATCCATCATTAGTTTGCAGATTGAAGAAATCTTTGTATGGGTTAAAACAGGCCCCAAGAGCTTGGTACGCAAAGATGGACTCCTTCCTTCTTTCTCAGAATTTTCAAAGATGCAAATCTGATCCGAATGTGTATCTTCAGCGAGTTAAAGATAATTTGTTGGTTATTGTACTTTATGTTGATGATATTCTCATTACTGGTAGCACTCTTACTTTAATAAACAAGCTAAAAACTGCCTTAAATCCATATTTTGACATGAGCAATTTGGGCTTGCTGAGTCACTTTTTGGGCTTGGAGATAGCTCAAAATTTTGATGGGATCACTATATCTTAGCAAAAATATGCTTCCGACTTGTTATTGAAGTTTAATATGGCTGAATGTAAGGCAGCCCCATTCCCATTCCTCTCAGGAATCAGTCTTGAGGAGGGAGATTCTACACCGCTTGCAGTTTGCAGTATGTATCAACAGTTGATTGGTTCACTACTTTATTTGACACACTCAAGGCCTGATATTTCATATGCCATGAGTGCTGTGTCAAGGTATATGTAGCAGCCCCATGAGCTTCATTGTCGATCAGCCAAGCAGATCTTGCAGTATGTGCAAGGTGATAGCATTGATCGAAATTCCACTTCTGGTTATGTTTTCATGATTGGTCATGGTGCTATTTGCTGGTCCAGCAAAAAGCAGGCAGCCATTGCACTTTATTCAGGAGAGGCAAAGTATCGAGGGGAATTCAATGCCTGCATTTAGGCAGTTTGGTTGCAGGGTATTCTTTTCGAGTTTGGTTTTGGTGGCATTACTTCGACTGTCCTATTTTGTAACAATCAAAGTGCTATCAAGATCTCCACAGATCCATTTCAGCGGCAGAGGACCAAACACATTGAGATTCATATGCATTACATTCGACAGTTGGTGCATGATCGCACCATCATTATGCAATATTGCCCTACTGATGAGCAAATTGCAGACATCTTCACCAAGAGCTTCACTGACAAGAAGTTCTCTTACCTCCATTCACTGTTGGGGGTGAGTTCCATCATGGTGGAGACAGATTGATCCATTATTATGCTTTAGCTTGAGGGGGGGGGCTTTCTTCCCACTGGGTTTTCCCTCTTTCCTCACTTAGTTTATTTTCAACATTTTTTGGATTATTGTATTGGGGTGACCTTTGGTCTTAGTTACCAGGGCCCCACATTATTTTTTGGATTATTGTATTGGGGTGACCTTTGGTCTTAGTTACCAGGGCCCCACATTATTTTTTGCTTGAGGGGGGGTGTTCAGATATCCACATCATCTTTTTCAGGATCTTGCATGCAATTAGGGTTTGCATGCAAATTCTAGGGTTTGCATGCATCCCAGTCACTAGGTAGATGCCTCCAACACCTTAGCCACCTTATTCTAGCACCTAGGAGCTTCTTACATCAGTTCATTAGCCCTCCTAGTCAGGAAGGCGCCCACTTCTCACCTACTACCAGAGAAGGGCGCACTTCTTCACCTACCATTGAAGTTCCACTTCAGTTACACTCAGTTAGCTCCGATTATCCTTGATTTGAGGCTAGTTTCACTCTCGACTGACTGTTTCACTCCGTTGGACCTCCAGATTGACTAGATCACTTGTTCTGACTTCAGTTAGCCTCCCATGCGGCCTCCACTGAGCCCACTTCCCTATATTAGTGCTACACACTTCAGTTACACATGTTACACTCAGTTAGACTCAGATTGAGACCTGGATGACTGGTTCTTGTGCATTGATGACCATCACTGATTGATGATGAGGACTCCTAGTTGGAGTCAAGCTACTCCATTCAGTGATTCGAATGACCTCCTTAGTCAATTCAAATTGCTCAGTCATTGTCACTGTATTCTATTGTAATCATTCACCCTTATTGGGATATTGAGCACTATTGCATGTTTTGCACAGTTTTACGCCATATTTTCTATGTTCATCTGTTGTGATTGATTTACTTGTTCATTAGATCTGCTATGACTAATTTTACAGAGAATGATGCCAATTCCTAATGCAACTGATGATGGAAGTATTCTTTGAATGACCCAAAGGAGTAACAAGACTCAGGAAATGGGTAAAACTCAAAGCCAAATAGATGACCCAAGTGTTGTATGCAAACGAAAATGAGTGCCATGTTCAAGAATGACTAGGTACTGCCACAGGTAAAAAATGTAACACAAAATATTTCCTTTTTCCCCATCATGACTGATGAGTTCCTCATGTGTTTGTAACGAGCTTGATGAGGGTAACCAGATACTTGGTATAGCTCATCTCATAAACGAGTCCAATCCCAAATATTTTTTGAACCTGGGAGAGGAGGGGTTCATCCCATAGCGGGCCCTTCAATGTGAAATTTTAACGAGTCCATAGACGGTAAACTCGGTCATCATTTCATGTTTAGAGAGTCTAAAAAGAGCCAAAGAAGACTCCAATGATCCTTTTTCGCAAAGTTAGCCTCTTCGCCTGAAAAAGGGTAAAACAACGTGAAAGAGGACTCTTCCAGTCATGATTGGATGGAGTATTCCTTTTTCATAAGTAGTGCCCCCTGGTCTGAAAAATGGGTAAACTATCACCAGGGAGACGATCGTTCAAATTCTTTAACAAGCGTGAATGCGACAAGTTCGCTTGGAAATCTTTTCGTATTTCGAGAGCCTGAAAAGAGCTTAAAGATAGACTCTGAGGGGGTTCCTTTTCCGTAGGAGTTTAACGAGCCCGAAAAAGTGATAAATCATAACTCGATGACTTATTCTCATAGTTTTACGAGCACGAGAAAGAACAAAGAGTTAGCTTGTCATCATTAAATAGCCGATTTCAAATGGGTAAAAATAACAACAAAAATATTCAATAAGTTGTTCATACTTGACAACATTTATGAGATGATCGCTATGATGCGAGAATGGCGCAAATGAAACACTTAACGTCTCCTGCATGCTTGAAAACTAGGTCAAATAGTCAACTGGGTATTAAAATGCAGTAAATAAATCAAACTATAGAAATAACCATAAAGCATCTAAATTTGAAAAAAGAATATTCCCTTTTTGTTTATAAAATAAGAAAAATGACCAAACATAGTTACCATTGTTATTTGCCAAGTTTGGGGAGAAGAAAGTGCCATTTGGAGCAGATTTTCATTCGTTGATTGTCGGAGCTGTGGTTGACCATTTCACGCACTGTTAGGAGTAGGTAAACCTAGACCTCAGCCAACAACTTTCTAGTGGTTTACAATTTCATTTTTTGTTCATTTTTTAGGTTTTTGGGTTGATTTAAGAGGGGATTTTGCGCCCTCAGGTAGTCGCAGGTCTTCCTTATGGGAACTACGATGAACCCAGTTTGTCACAAACCCATAAGGGTGTCTTGCAACGACGTTTCCCTGTTAACAATGACGGGGTGCGACGGCGGAAACATCCATCTCCAAATCAAAACCTAGCCCACAAAGACAAGTTTTCAATGATTGGGATGAGTTCTAATAGTGTTTAAATGCTTCCTTTGACAAGTTTGTGGCTGTCACCATGGTTCTAGAATGGCGTGAACGTGAACATGAAGTAGAATATGTATAAGCAAAAAATGATCCATTATGTGTGGATGCATTGAGAAACTATGGATTGTTGAAGTACTTCCAGGTTCAGGGCATGAGGGCCCAAGTCCCATTACTGGAGCATATGATCTGGAGTTGGGATCCAGCGTAGCAGTACTTCATGATTGGGGAACACGTACTGAATATAGATGTTGAAGACATCTATTTCTTGATAGGACTATCCTGGAGGGGGGATAATGTGTCTCTCACCGGATCACGAGGGGGTGACCGGACGGTGAATGATTTGATTTCTCAACATTGTACTCCAAATACTGTTGCCACTAGTGGGAAAATTCCCATTAGGGGGGGTTCGAGAACATCCATTGCGTGTCATACTCTTCACTATAGTGAGCATAGCAGGGATCCAAGCGGCTCATTTGGATACCAAGTCCCAAATGTTATATGCATAGGACTATATGTCCCCGAAGGTGTTTAACTTGTGTGAGGGACTCCTCACCAACCTTCGAGCTCAGCTGACCAAGTGTCGGCATGGTGAACTCAAGCAGTTCGGTTACGGATCATTAGTGATCTCTTTCTTGATGGAGCGGGTACCTCTCTTATGCTCGTAGGTGACCTTGGATGATAGGGATCCCAAGGATCCTTGTATGGTTCGATGGATGGATGTGATGGTTCTCCATGGTGGTGGGGGTCTGATCATCGAATTTAGATCTGGATTCTTCACCTGGATGGAAGGCCAACTGCTCATGATTGAGGACTATTCATACAGTGGTACGGAATTGAGGGAGGATCCAGACCTAGTGTTTCCTAAGGGAGCAGAGTGGAGAGATATCGGTAATAATAATAACCAATGTACTTTTTAATTTTGTGTATTTATATTTTTTGGGGGTAGTGTTGATGAGTTAATAACATGTTTGTGCAGATGTGGGCCCTTCATGACCAATCGGAGTTTCACTTCTCACGAGGAGGGGAGAGGCACCAGCTATAGCTTGAGCTAGCATGATGCCATTGTAGAGATGGACGATGTCTATAAGAACCTCACTAGGTTGACATTAGACGTTCTAGAGCCGGCAGTGCATGAGTTACCGTGGCCCATGCAAAGGTACACGGTTGGCGTGACCTTGCGTTTCAGTGTGCTGCTCCGCAAGGTAGCGAGGGTTGTTGACTGTTTCCACGACTAGCAAGCAAGGGCTGCGAGACCCAGGGGTGCACGGGCCAGGCGTTATGCCTTATGTTATTATGTACGTATTGAGAGCTTGTGAGCCTCAGATTTTGTACTACTGAAAGCTATCAGGCTTCATATTTTGTATAGACTCACTGAAAGCCATCGTGCTTCAAATTTTGTATCGGCACTACTTTATCTTGATTATATATATACAAGCATTTTGGTGGCTTTATACATTATGTGTTTTAATGGATGATTTATCTGATCTTGTTTACATGTTTGCTTATACAATGAATTATTTACATGTTATGTCTGCTTTAAAATTTTATACAAATGTTGTGTATGTGCAATTTACCAATCCAGAATGAAATTGGCCATTGAGTCGGCGACTGCGTTCCTGTCTCGTGGGATGTGCAGGTATTGAATAGATTCAAGGGACCTTTCCAAGATACAGACTCGTCCGTAGAGACAGAGTAAGATAGGGTCACGGATAGCGTAAATATGGTTAAGATGAAAGACCACCAGTTGCGAATCCAAATAGATAACAACGCGGTCCATACCCAAGGAAAGAGCGTTGTTTAGGGTTCCAATGACTGCCTGATATTCCGCAACATTGTTGGTTGCGAAAACTAGTCACATTCCTCCTGAGCTGATAAGCTCACCAATGGGAGAATAAAGCACCTAGGTTGCCGAAGCAAGATTATAGGTATGCTGGCTGGCGCCGTCCGTGAATCTGTAGCAAGTTGCCATCTACACACGTAGACAGAACATGGTATAAGAAGCGAAAACAAGACCTAAGCACGCAAAAACCAAAGCGTCACACCACACAAAACACATGCCATGTACAGTATATACAAAGTAATTATGCATGAAAAAATCATGCATAGTACCTCTTCAGGTAAATCCCATTGCGGGGTTCACCTAAAGATATCCCATCGTAGTCTTCAAGTTCATAGGCTCCCTTCTCCAAAACGTGCTTCACTATGTAGGGCCCATGCCACATGGACTCTAATTTTCCTGCCCATAGCTTATCATGTCTTTGGTCATATGTAAGGACCAAATCACCCTCTCTATAGACGCGAGGTTCTACCGACTTGTCATACTATGCTTTAATGCATTTCTTATGAGCCTCATTGGCAAGAGCAGCATTGTGGTGAGTCTCATCGAGTTTTTCCAGGTAGAGGAAACGTTCTTCCTTGGCAGTAGTGTTAGGGAGAAGTTCAATTGCGAGCTTGAGGGACAGAATCTTGCACTCTATAGGAAGGACGACCTCTAATCCATAAACTAATTGGAAGGGGGTAAATCCAGTGGAGGTCTTGACAGAAGTTCGATAAGCCCATAGTGCGGAGAAGAGCATGTTGTGCCAGTTGGACTTGTTGAGATATTGTAACTTCAAAGAATATTATATTTGTACTTTATTATTCCGGAGATGTTTCATTCCTCCGTGAAGATCTTATTGTATATCCAGAGATGTTTATTCCTCCGTCGGAATGTGGTAACTCGGGTTATTAGACTTCCCTATTGGGGGTCGGCCTTGTATGTGTTATGTGGGTCAAAGGGTTATTAGACCACCCTAGAGGGGTCGGCCCAGTTAGTTGTAGTGGGGTATTTAACCCATTGGTTAAATACGAGCCTACATGTACTTGTGTAAAATACATGTCAGTGTAGTGTATAAATAGAGGAAGTATGTTCCTCATTACACACACTCACTCACTTGAGAAAGGCGCATTTGTGGAGGAGAGGTCTGCTATGGAGGAGAAGGAGCTTATGCTCAGGTTTTGCATCTTTGTATATTGCTGGTCATCTATATTGAGGAAGCTTTGCTGGGTTTTCTACCCCATGAGGGTTTCCCAGGATAAATCTCTGTATCTTGTGTTTATGCTATGCTTGTTGTTTCTTCAGTGATCCTGTATATGCTATTATTGTGAAATGGAATGTAATGCTGCTATTTTCTGTCTTAGCATATTGAATTTTAACATGGAATCAGAGCTAACCTGAAGGAAGACGAGGTATGGCACTAAAGACACTTGCTTTACTTACGACAATTTGAAGGTTAGGGTTTTACATAGCAAAAACCAGTCATCGTAGCACTTTCGCTATAAATCCGTTTTGGCGAAGTTTTCGGATCTGAAATTGTTACAGGACGAAGCTAAAATATCCAGGTACCTTGTGTCCAAAGTAAAACCTCTAATTCGTTGTAATTTGTGATTTATGATCTGTACAATATAGGGTTTCTGCCTCTTCCAGATCTGAGTCAAAATCAGGTGACCTTGGGAAAAAGGTCATAACTTGGGCTAGGAATCTCCAAATTAAATTTCGTGAAAAGTGACAGGTAGTACACAGACTGTACTATCTCAGAAAACTTTTTCAGAGGCCGAAGTTGAACCAGTGACACATGGCACGCCGTACAAGTTAGCTCTCCTGTATTATCTCATAAACAGGTCACGTTGCGACACTTGGCATAACTCTCTCTCAGAGAATCCAATTGAGGTCAGACCTATTAGGATGGAAAGATAACAGGCCGAGCTATCTCAAAAAACGTTTTCAGAGGCCGAAGGTCAAACAGTGACACGTGGCATGCCGTAAAAGTTCGCTCTCCTGTATTTTCCCAAAACAGGTCACGTTGCGACATTTGGCATAACTCTCTCTCAGAACATCCAATTGAGGTCAGACCTATCAGTATGGAAAGCTAACAGGTCATGCTATCTCAGAAAACTTTTTCAGACCCTGTGGATCAAAAATTTCGGAGTTACACCAGAAACAATCAGGTACATATTTCTGTCAAAACAGAATTATTTTTTGGTACCTTCATTCATGGCTTCCGAAATTTAGGGCTTTGAAGAAAGTTGGAATTTTTGTAATCGGAGACCACGGCTGGATGCTACTCATCAAAATAGAAATTTAGAGACCAATATCATAATTTTTGGTTGGGTAGAAGGCCGGGCTTGATTAGACCCTAGTTCGGGACTTTGATCAGAAAAGCGGAAAATTAGGGCTTCTGTAAAAATGGGAATTTTTGAAATCTGTGACCACGGCTGGAAGCTCCTCAGAAAAATAGAAGCTTAGAGCTTTGGATCAAACTTTTTGATGGGGCAAAAGAGTGGGCTTCATCAAACCCCAGTTCAGGGTCACGTCCAGTGAATCCGAAAGTTTCAAAGGCAAAATTGAGGAGTAAAACTTTGCAGTTTTCAAATTCTGAATATATCAGTTTGATCAGCTCATAAAGGCGCATATGTCTATCCTTTCGGAAGTTTGAAATTCAAAGTTTGAATTTTTGGGGTTTCTCTGTCAAACCCATATCCAGCTCCAGGGTTAATCCTAGAAGAAGATGGATTGGTCACCTACATAAGTGAAGGAGTTCATGTTTCAGAGGGAGATGAGGCTAAGACTTTACATAAGGAGATTACAAGCGATCTCGATAGGTATGACTCATCGAGGTATGTTTTGAGATTTGTTCATGATTAAGTTTATGGTATGTTTGTCTTCATGCTATTACAGTTAGTACAATCTTGATTTTAGATTTGTTGTATCACCTTAACAAAATTATGAATGCATGATAGAAGATATTCATTGGTTAGGGTATTGACACTTATGATTGTACTAATGCATTATGGTGTTGTGTGAGGTTGATGTTGTCTGCTAACAAGATACAGGTACATCACAAAAGACAAATCAGGCTCGATGACCATGAAAACATGAAGACAAAGACTCATCCATAATCTTTGTTCTACTTACGAGGTATGTATGACTTTGCTATATTATGCTTAACCTATGAGACATGCAGGTTCTAGCTCAAGATCTCTAAATCATTGAAGAGATTGTTTAGGTATGTTGTACATAACCAAGTAGGTATACTAATCCAGGTATGTTATGCTTATTCATAAAACTAGTAATCAAGGGATTATGCATTATCTTTTATCAATGATATGCATGAGTAAAAGAAGACTTCCCTGAAATCTTGAATACTAATGTTTATTAACTATAATCATGACTATACATTTTCAAGATTATTTAGTACTATAATGTTTTGATAGCATTTAGAATATACTAATGAGTGTATGTTTGTGTATGAGATCATGAGGATGACTCTTGAGCATGCACAGTGGTACAAAATGAATAGAAGTTCAAAAGACATACAGAAGATCAAGCGGGAGGCAGCCACACAAACATAAAAGATAAGTATTTGAGTTGCTATTTGAAATAGTAATGATATTGCCTGTAATAGGTTGTATGCATATTTGTATTCCTAGAATATATAATGCTGAGTGTAAACATTCATAGAGTATTGAACAGTATACAACTAATGTGCATATGTTTGGACAAACATTCCATTGTTGCTTGTCTAGAATGAAACCTCTTTGCTGACATGTTGAGAGTTGTGCACACTCTCGATAGTATGTTCTGGTAAAGATGGAAGGCATCTAGATAGCCACTGTATGCATACAGGATATGAGAAAGTGTTGTGCCAAAGTATTGGTAAAAATAGTTGCATCACTATGTAAATGATATCTGTATGCATAATAGGTTATCTTTTAATGATTATGAAGTATTACTAATCATGTACTTAATTTTGATTTGTAGGAAAGGCCATAAAGAATGATGGACACCGTACAAGTGGTGGATGTTCAAACAAGAAGATTTACAAATCAAGGCTCATGGCTAGAAGATTCTCTTAGAAAGGGGAAGAGAATCACGACAAGATGTTTGCTCCAAGTATGGTGTAATTAAAGAAGAAGTATGAATCAGGTTCTGTATAGGTACCTAGGATCGATAATAAATTGATAAGCTTAATGATCACCATGGGTGATGTGGATCTCAACCTTTTCTACAAGGTTGAATATGATACACATATGACATGGATGCAAGAAAGAACTCACCACAGAGTTCGAATGATATTGAGGCTCATATCAGTAGACCCATCTAACGAGAGATGGCACAGATAGATATGCAGAAGATCATTCAATGCAGAAATGAAAAATGAAAGATCTCAAATTGATGCTTTACTTCCTAGGTCTGGAAGTATGGCAAGGCTCAGAAGGAATATTTCTCAACCAGGGAAAGTATGATGAGAAATATGACTTGAGGTGTTGGAATGGCCACTCTTATGGATTCCAACTTGAAGCTGTTAGGGGATAACTCATCAGAGTTAGTGGATATAACTCTGTACAGTCAAATTATTGGGTCTTTGATATATCTAACATATACTAGGTTAGATATATGCTTTGTTATGAACACCTTGAGTTAGTATCTAGTGGAAACTAGATGTGTTTACCTGATAGTTGCAAAGTATGTGAGGAGGCACATAAAGGACACGATAGAATTTGATCTATGCTATCTTGAAGATCATGACTTCAGATGGCTATTCAGATTCTGATTGGGCAGGAAGTGTATCAGACAAGAAGAACACATCGAGAGGATGTTATTGTCTGGGATTAGCCATGATCTCGTGGTTTAGCTGGAAGCAGTCTAGTGTGGCTCTCAGCACAAGCAGAATATATGGCTGCTTGCTCTGCTAGTTGTGAAGAAGTTTGGCTTTAGGATTGTTTGACTTAGAGATAGAACCAACTGAGATCCTATGTGATAATTAGAGTTGTATCAAGATGACATAGAATCTAGTGTTCCATGATAAGTCAAAGAACATAGGGAACTAACAAGCTATGACGCAGAAAGGAACTCTAAAAGTTTGATTTTGTAACAGGTTACCGTTGTACTAACCAAACCTCTACGTCAAGTGAAGAAGTTACCAACCAAACCTCTGTCTCGAGTGAAGTTTGAATACTTCCGAGACAAGCTTGGTGTAGTTTAAAAGGATCCTCCTCGAAAGGGGGAGTAGTATAGTCACTACTGATGAGATTGTCTCATCGAACAACAAGGTCGTTGATGAGGTAACCTGTTCTCTACACCCAGTTACTTAGAATTATTTAGATTTAGGACTCTTATACTTAGAATACTTAGCTTCACTTATACATGCTAGTTGTGATGTATACATGTTTTGATGTTAGATGTATTAGTAAGAATACATGCTAGATGTGATGTATACATGTTTTGATGAATACATGCTAGTTGTGATGTATACATGTTTTGATGTTAGATGTATTAGTAAGAATACATGCTAGATGTGATGTATACATGTTTTGATGTATTAGTAAGAATACATGCTAGATGTGATGTATACATGTTTTGATGTATTTGTAAGAATACATGCTAGTTGTGATGTATACATGTTTTGATGTTAGATGTATTAGTAAGAATACATGCTAGATGTGATGTATACATGTTTTGATGTATTAGTAAGAATACATGCTAGTTGTGATGTATACATGTTTTGGTGTGATGTATACATGTTTTGATGTATTGGTGAGAAAACATGCTAATGTGATAACTGCTCTTGTATAGATGAGAATACAGAAGGGGATTGGATCATACCTGGACTTTCAGTCCTAAAGAGAGCCGTAGACGTAAGGTCTCCGAGAATGAAGTCCTTAGTGGACAGTTGAGGGGATTGGATCATCCCTGGACTTTCAGTCCTAAAGAGAGCCGTAGACGTAAGGTCTCCGAGAATGAAGTCCTTAGTGGACAGTTGAGGGGATTGGATCATCCCTGGACTTTCAGTCCTAAAGAGAGCCGTAGACGTGAGGTCTCCGAGAATGAAGTCCTTGATGGACTTGAGGGGATTGGATCATCCCTGGACTTTCAGTCCTAAAGAGAGTCGTAGATGTAAGGTCTCCGAGAATGAAGTCCTTAGTGGACAGTTGAGGGGATTGGATCATCCCTGGACTTTCAGTCCTAAAGAGAGCCGTATACGTAAGGTCTCCGAGAATGAAGTCCTTAGTGGACAGTTGAGGGGATTGGATCATCCCTGGACTTTCAGTCCTAAAGAGAGCCGTAGACGTGAGGTCTCCGAGAATGAAGTCCTTGATGGACTTGAGGGGATTGGATCATCCCTGGACTTTCAGTCCTAAAGAGAGCCGTAGACATAAGGTCTCCGAGAATGAAGTCCTTAGTGGACAGTTGAGGGGATTGGATCATCCCTGGACTTTCAGTCCTAAAGAGAGCCGTTGACGTGAGGTCTCCGAGAATGAAGTCCTTGGTGGACTTGAGGGGATTGGATCATCCCTGGACTTTCAGTCCTAAAGAGAGCCGTAGACGTGAGGTCTCCGAGAATGAAGTCTTTGGTGGACTTGAGGGGATTGGATCATCCCTGGACTTTCAGTCCTAAAGAGAGCCGTAGACGTGAGGTCTCTGAGAATGAAGTCCTTGATGGACTTGAGGGGATTGGATCATCCCTGGACTCTCAGTCCTAAAGAGAGTCGTAGACGTGAGGTCTCCGAGAATAGAGGATAGGACTGCATCGTCCCTGAACTGATAGTTCAAAATGTACGTGATGGGGATTGCATCATCCCGGAACTGATAGTTCAAAATGTACGTGATGGGGATTGCATCATCCCGGAACTGATAGTTCAAAATGTACGTGATGGGGATTGCATCATCCCGGAACTGATAGTTCAAAATGTACGTGATGGGGATTGCATCATCCCGGAACTGATAGTTCAAAATGTACGTGATGGGGATTGCATCATCCCGAAACTCATAGTTCAAAATGTACGTGATGGGGATTTCATCATCCCGGAACTGATAGTTCAAAATGTACGTGATGGGGATTGCATCATCCCGGAACTGATAGTTCAAAATGTACGTGATGGGGATTGCATCATCCCGGAACTGATAGTTCAAAATGTACGTGATGGGGATTGCATCATCCCGGAACTGATAGTTCAAAATGTACGTGATGGGGATTGCATCATCCCGGAACTGATAGTTCAAAATGTACGTGATGGGGATTGCATCATCCCGGAACTGATAGTTCAAAATGTACGTGATGGGGATTGCATCATCCCGGAACTGATAGTTCAAAATGTACGTGATGGGGATTGCATCATCCCAGAACTAATAGTTCAAAATGTACGTGATGGGGATTGTATCATCCCCAGACTTCGGTCCCTGAATTGATCCGTAGACGAATGGTCTCCAAGAAAGAGATTGTATTGATGATGTATCGGTGTGATGACGATGCTGCTGATCGTGTGATGACGATACTGCTGATCGTGTGATGACGATGCTACTGATCGTGTGATAACGATGCTGCTGATCATGTGATGACGATGCTGCTGATCGTGTGATGACGATGCTGTTGATCGTGTGATGACAATGCTGCTGATCGTGTGATGACGATGTTGCTGATCGTGTGATGATGATGTTGCTGATCGTGTGATGACGATGCTGCTGATCGTATGAAGACGATGCTAAAGATCGTGATGTTGATGATTGATGTTGACAGTGATGTTCCAGTAACTGCTTGAGTTACTGATGATGTTGAGAAAGATTCCAGTGATTTATAGATGTATCATGTATGATGACTCCTTGCAGATGTTGTTATAATACCCTTCTCGTTAAGGGGGAGTGTTGAGATATTGTAACTTCAAAGAATATTATATTTGTACTTTATTATTCCGTAGATGTTTCATTCCTCCGTGAAGATCTTATTGTATATCCGGATATGTTTATTCCTCCGTCGGAATGTGGTAACTCGGGTTATTAGACTTCCCTATTGGGGGTCGACCCTGTATGTGTTATGTGGGTCAAAGGGTTATTAGACCACCCTAGAGGGGTCGGCCCAGTTAGTTGTAGTGGGGTATTTAACCCATTGGTTAAATACGAGCCTACATGTACTTGTGTAAAATACATGTCAGTGTAGTGTATAAATAGAGGAAGTATGTTCCTCATTACACACACTCACTCACTTGAGAAAGGCGCATTTGTGGAGGAGAGGTCTGCTATGGAGGAGAAGGAGCTTATGCTCAGGGTTTGCATCTTTGTATATTGCTGGTCATCTATATTGAGGAAGCTTTGCTGGGTTTTCTACCCCATGAGGGTTTCCCAGGATAAATCTCTGTATCTTGTGTTTATGCTATGCTTGTTGTTTCTTCAGTGATCCTGTATATGCTATTATTGTGAAATGGAATGTAATGCTGCTATTTTCTGTCTTAGCATATTGAATTTTAACAGGACTTGTGCGTACCCACCATGCATTGGATCATGGTTTTCAAGACCTTGTTAATGGCCTCTACTTGTCCATTGGACTGGGGGTAGTACGGTGTTGAATTTTCATGGTGAAAACCCAATCTAATGCTCAATTCGTCAACCATGTGGTTCATAAAGTGAGAACCATGGTCGGTAACTATAGCTTGAGGAACTCCAAACTGCGCTATAACATGATTAAACATGAAGAGTGCAGCATTTTTTTCATTGTCCGTGTATGTAGGCATAGCCTCGGCACACTTTGTAAAGTAATCCATGGATACTATGACGTGGGTGGGTGTGCTTTTTAGTTTGAAAGTGCTGGCATGGAGGACATTTTTTTACGGCCTCAATACAATCTTTAAAGACGGAGGGCGAAGTATCTTTTGGGCTGTAGCCATCCCAGAGAGATGACTGCCACATGCCCCAGCGTGACATTCATTTAAGACGTGCTCAACCTCCTCATGAGTGAGACAACATCGAAGAATAGAATCGATACCACGACAGTACAAGGTATCACTGATGATTAGGTAATACTTTTCCTAGTGGCCTATTCTACAGTGGTCGTCCCACGAGATTTGGGGGCTGTAGCGTTGGGTTTAAAGATATAAAGTGATATATCCATACCACAGATCAGACGTGCTGATAAGGAACAATGATTCGTATGGAAGAGAATCATTGGGATCAAATTCTACATCAAGACGGGGAAGATCACAGATCAGCTCAGCAAACACCAAAGAATTTTTAGACTTAGCCTTTTCAAAAAGGAGATCAAATTCCTGCAATATCATGATCCAGCGTGAATAATTGCCCCCAAGTACTTGATGTGTCAAAACGTGGTACATGGGGTTTGAATCGGCGATGATGGTGGTGGCGCGAAGCAAGATGTAATGTCGAAACTTTTGGATGATATTGATTGCTGCGAGAGCGAGTTTCTCAACATGTGAGTAGTGAGTTTCAGAGTCAATAAGACCCTTACTTAAGTAGTATATCACTTGTTCCTGGGCGTTATTGTCTTCTTGTACCAAGACCATGGCGATCGTGGTGGCAGAAGCGACAAGATAAAGGATATAATCCTTGTAGTAATTGGGCGGTTGGAGCACAGGGGCATGTGTGATAGCATGTTTGAGACTATCGAAAGATTGTTGCGCTTGGTCATCACAAATGAACAAAATGTCTTTCTTGATTAGTCTCATGTAACCCTGCGTCTTTTGTGCGAAATTACAGAAAAAATGCCTTAAATAAGTTGCCTTCCCTTGCAAACTTTGAAGTTCCGTAATATTAGTGGGAGGTGGGAGAGCAATGATGGTTGCCACCTTCAAGGGATCAATGTGGATCCCATCTTTCGAGACAATGAAACCAAGGAGGCGTCTATACTCGATGCAAAAGATGTACTTGTGAGGGTTCAGGAGGATGTTGTATCGCCTGCATCTGAGGAATACCACCATCATATGATCAATGTGGTACTCGCGCTGCCATGAATGGGCAGGGAGATCGTCCAAGTAGGGTTCCACAAAGTCCTTCACGTCGTGAAAGGCATATGACATGGCCTGCTGGAATGTGGCACCAACATTTTTAATTCCAAGAGAGATCTTGTGATAAGAAAATGTACCCCAAGGACAGATGAAAGCTGTCTTGTGTTGATCAGCCGGGTGGATCTCGATTTGGTTGTAGCTGGAAAATCCATCCATAAAAGAAAAAATGACACTTCCAGCACAATTGTCAATGATTTGGTCGATAAAGGGAGTCTGGTAATTGTCCTTAGGATAAGCCTTGTTGAGATCCCGATAATTGACGCAGACCTGAATGGTACCCTACTTCTTAGCTACAGGGATGATGTTTGAGACCCATTCTATCAACGGGACAGGGTAGATAAAACCAGCTTTCAAGAGATTTTCAATCTCTGACTTGATTGTCGCAGTCTTTCGGGGGGTGCACCGGTTGCAACTTTTGTCAGACTGGTTTAGCATCAGGATAGGTTCTAATCATGTGTGAAACAATAGCGGGGTCTATCCTAGGCATCTCCTTGTAATTCCAAGCAAACACGTCTCAAAATTGCGTGAACATGGCCGTGAACGTGGTAATCTCTTCAAGGGAACACTTCTGGCCTAAACGAATGTGTTCCACTACACCAGGAGTAACCGATATGTTGACCGAAATGGTAGGCTCAATGTTGGCCAAGTTTCCTTCAGAGTCCATTTGACATGTGAGTATCGAGGAATGAGAGCCAGGGTACACATCTCGTGTAAATATGGCGGTGATGCTATTCTCCACAGTATCCAGTGAAGGAAGGAAAGATGATTGATGATGGAGGTCTTCCCATGGAGGGTCATCCTCACTCATGATTTCCATAATGGACTTGTCAGAATGAAAAGTCCAGAGCAGAGGATCGAGTAGGGATGATGTTCGCTGTAGAGAACAAGAGGTAGAAGCCACAGCTAAGTGGTCCTCTGGTGCTGACTGGATAGCCTCATAAGTGAGTTCAGCGGGTGAAAGAGGCATAGTGTCTCCAATCAGATGTGTGGTGGTTTCATCAAGTACAAGCCATTGATCGGTAGAGTTGGGGATAGATGAAATCCGGGAGGAGATCATGTTCACCATGGAAACATGATTTGGGGGGTCCGAGGTTGGAAAAATTCCCATATGGGATGAGTCCTTGATGAGGCCAACCCCCATGCTCTCATATGGGTGCGAAGATTGTCCAAATAATGGAACATTATCGCCTGGATGAGTAGCGGTGTTAGGTGTACAAAAGTCCAGTTGGTCAACAGTAACAATTCGACCTTGATGGGGGAATTGTACGATGCGGAAGATAGATAATGAGACCGCAGTCATGGCGTAAAACCAATTACGACCAAGCATAATATTATAATCTAACGGGACAGCGACCAATTCCACGTTAATGGTTGCAGTCTTGTCCCTCAACTTGACTACTAAGGCTTGTAACAGCCCATGAGGTTGAAAGCCACATCCATCGAATTCCTTCAAGGTGGTGGGAGAACAATTCAACTTAGGAGAGCCAATGGCTCTCCAACACGAAATCGACATGACAAAAGTAGAGGCACCTTCGTCCAAGACGGTACGATGGATTGTTTTCTCGGCAATGTTTGTGGCAACTTGAAATGCCAACTGATGGGAAAGCCTCGGTTTAAAGTATTCCAGCCGGAACATGATGGTATTTGAAGAATCCGGATTAATCACGCCGATGGTAGCAAGGAGAGTCTTGCGCTGGTTAGGACAGTTCTGCAAGACCTAAAGCATCGACATAGAACAAGGAGCTTGTGCCAGGTCCTCTACAATATTGTAGTTCTGAGCGGCCTGGGCATTGGGATTGAAAACTACTTTTCAAATCGTGCTCTTGGGCAGACGCAACACTGACTCTAAGGGAGGCTTATCAATGGTGAGAGAAGCGTGCAGTACGGTGACATCAGGAATCAAAGTGGAAGCTTTTTCAGTATTACTTCCAACTGGTTCTTTCGGTGGGACAGATTCATACGAACGAGAACGCGTGTTCAAGTTGATGGTCTCACTACGCATCATGAGAACATGCACAGTGGAGGATGCTTCTCCTTGGGAAGGAGAGCTGTGTGCGATTCGTTGCTGGTTTTGAGTGGGGAAGGGATCGTTGAGAACTATGGTAGTAGAGTTTCCCTTAAGGAACTTCTGAACTTCATCTCAGTGGGGACATTCTTTTGAGAAATGGTCTCCACTGCACAACAAACAAGGATACTTCAACTTCCTCTTCTGTATGGTGTCTTCCTGAATGGGCTTGGGCTCCTGTTCGTTAGAATATTTCTTAGGTTTCCCTTTTTTCTTCTTCTTACCACCGGACTTCTTAGATGAAGCTGATTGCATAGAATTCACCTCTTCGGTGGAGGCAAGAGTGGTGGACTTGGTAGTGCTGTTGCTAGCCTGTGGTGGTGATGGGGAAGAACCTTGGGGGTTCGACGAGCCACCAGTTTGAGTAGAAGGCCGAGAAGCAAGGGAACCAATGATGCCATCGGCCTGTGGTCCCTTGGGTGGTTTCACGAGATCATACATAGGGCGGGGTGCGTCAGGAACAATTTCATACAATGTGCCGGATTGAGCATAGACAAGGTCTAAGTAATGGACATGGGAAATAGCCTATTCCTCATTGACGGCTTCTCCCATAGCTACGTCTCGAGCTACAACAGGTAAGAGTGACTTTGTAAACCAGTCAGCTAAGAGTTGGTCCAGAATATGAGCCTTAATAAGATGTCGTCTTCGCCACCATTCATGAATATGATTTGAAATATGAGTGGCAGTGTTTTGGCAAGGGGAGGTCAGTAAGTCCATACCAGTCTCATAGCGAATGGGAAACTGGAAGTGGGTCAAAAATGACATAGCAAGAGATAAAAAATATGGAAAAGAATTGGGTGGTAGTTCAATATACCACTTGGAAACTGGGCCGATGAGAGTCCGTTGAAATAAACTAAGACGGATCAAGTCATCCATCAAGGAGTTGGATTAACAATACAAATGGTATGTCATCACATGGTTTTTGGGATCCTGACCAGGCTTGCCATCAAATTTGGGGATATCTGATGGTAACTTAACCGCAATGGGTGGCCAGTTATGCCCATGGAAGATGGGATCATTTGTCAGACGAGACAATTCAGGTAAGTCCAAAGTAGCCAAAAAAGGCAGCTATTGGTTCAACCGGGGGTACTGATAAGACATGTATGGACCGGTAGGACCTTGAATCGACTGGTTGTAAGGTGTCCCTAGGGGGAACTGATCATAAGGGGGTGTGCCACCCAGACCATAGGTAGGTCTACCACCATAATAAGGTGGTCCATTACCATAATAAGGTGGGTCATTACCATAAGGTGGGGGTCTATCGCCACCACTGGGAGGGCGTGGAATGCATCCAAATGGGGGAGGTCCATCGTCGCCACTGGGATAGGATTGATCTACACCACCTCCATCGGGATAAGGTGGACCGCCACTGCCTCTGCTGGGAGGAGGTGGTGCTCCACCATCGCCGCCGGAAGGGTAAGGGATGCCTCCTCCACCTCCACCAGGATAGGAGGGTCCTCCACCACCACCACCACCAGGATGGGATGGGCCTCCACCACCACCGCCAGGATGGGATGGTCTTCTGCCACCACCACCAGGATGGGATGGTCTGCCACCATCACCATCAAGATGGGATGGTCCTCCACCACCACCACCAGGATGGGATGGGCCTCCACCATAAGGTGGGGATCTGCCACCACAGGGGGAGGTGGCTGTCTGCCTCCACCTGAAGGGGGATGGCCTCCACCTTCACCGCCAAGGGGGGTGGGCCATGGTTACCAGAATGAGGTGGGCCTCCGCCAGAAGGTAAAGGCCTGCCTCCTTCAGAATTGTGTGTGGGCCCACTACCTCCGATGGGATGTGGGGGTGGACCAAACGGGGGTGGGACTTGAGGGAATGTAGGTGGGGGACCATGTTTTAAAACATTTTTCTACCCCCATAGAGTGTATGGATTTTCGGGATAAGGTATCTCGTAGAGTGCGTTTCCGGAATTGAGTTGTCCCGACACAGGGTTAAGATAACTTGGATATGTTTGACTCCATGGTGGTTGAATTACATTGGATGGTCCCCCAACAAGGGATAATCCCGTAGTGGAAGGTCCGAGAGGTAAGAAATTTCCAACGGAAGGACCGATGGGAACTCCCCCTCCAGTATTATGGTTAAGAGATGGGGGTTTCCCCCCAACAACTACTTGTTGACCACTATTCAAAGGTTGACCCAACACGGGTTGTTCATTATCTACTACAGGGTTAACATTACCCGCAATAAAGGTAGGGGGTAAAGAGTATCCTCCCTGTAAGTTTTGGGGTGGGGGAGGAATGGGTAACGTAACCGTGGTAATAACAGTTGTGTTGGACTATTGTCCTTCAATAGGTTGGGTCATTGGAGGTATGGAACTGGTCTCCTGTCTAGGGGGTGTATGTGCAGGAGTTGAGGGTTGACCAGATTCAAAAGTGGTCACGTGTTGTGTGGATGATTCCGGTGAGTCAAAAGATAAATAACAACCTGGGAGTGGTTGATAAGGAGGTAACATCGGGTCTTCAACCCTTCATGAAAGACTTTGTCTTCGAAATTCATCACCCATGGCACGTAATCGATCCAAGCGATCATGAATGGGTCTAAAATGCTCCTCAGGAGTAGGCCAACTCGGTGGGGATGCAACAGAAAAATGAGCCACTGGGTGGCCTAGAGATGATGTCTGGTAGGCTGTAGCCAGACCAACGGCTACTGCAGGGCTGTCTTGGGGTGGATTTAACTATTCCACCGATCCACGCTCTCTCGGTAAAATGGGAGGTAGGTCTTGTGAAGTAGAAGTTTGTGCCTATTCACCCTATGGGGGGTTGGAGGTAGGTGAATCTGGAGGGAACATGTGTGCTCCAATATTCAAAGTAGGGTTTTCAACTTCAGGCGACACGATCGTGGCTTGTGGGTCCATTCTTACCTTCAAAATTACCTCCTGGTTAAGGGGATATTTGGGCGGTAAGTTCTGAATCCTACGGGACCTTCTCCAAGGAAAGTCATCTAGAGTGACTAAAACAAAAGTTTCTCCTAGGGTAATCTAAACAAAAGAAAAGAAGTCCAGAAAAATTCTACACAAACTAAGGCCGCAAGCAAACTTATGTGATAGGAGTGGATTCAAAAATCTCGAACCTCACAGGATTGTTAAGGCTTTGCAAATCTCTATATACCGCAGGTTCCAATAGTAAAAAACGACAAGGAGGATTGGGACTGCACCCTTGCATGAATACCCGAACCTCACAGGATTGTTAAGGATTTGCAAATCTCTATATACTGCAGGTTCCAATAGTAAAACGCGACAAGAAGGATTGGGACTGCACCCTTGCATGAATACGTGCATAGTAATCTCCTCGAGTGCTGCTCTCGGTGTATTGCTCTACCAAGACGACCAAATGGTTAACTCAGTTGGTTTTAGGAATCCTAAAGGTGTCTCCCGATATATGCAAGGTACGTGGGAGCTCAAATCCATAGTGGTGCTGTCTAATTCACAACCTCATGGAATGAGACCTTCCTATATACTACCGAGTACGTGAAACACCTTTCTATATACACTAAGTACGTGAAACACCTTTCGATATACACCAAGCACGCGAAGCACTTGGTGGGTATGTGAAAGAGGTTCGATATACCTAGTTGGTATGTGAAAGAGCTTCGATATACTGGTTGGTACTTGGAAGACTACAATACCCCTGGAATACAGTGCTGGAAAATAACGACAGCTGCCATGTTTTACGACACCGGAACACGTCTCTAACTTAAGACACAAGTTACTAAACATTTTACCCTAGTTCTACCGTTAATTTTATTTGGACGGTTAGGTGGATGCATGAGGTGAGTACATAAATGTAATCATAATGCAAGTCCTAACTACATGCAAAAAATATACTTTTCTTTTGATGAACTCTATATATGGGAGGGAGAAACTTCTTTCTTAGTGATTTTACCAAAGCAACCAAATGCAACACAATCCCAAATCTATCAAATTTGATAAAAAATACTCTTTTCGCTTTTTCCTTTTTTCCAAGTAAAACTCAAAAAATCAACAAGCATCACAACCAAATCTAAACATTTTCTTTTGTCTTTTCGAATAAAAAACTAAGAGATGAAAAGAGAGGAATTTCCTATCTAGAGTACTCTAACTTTTCAATTTCAGTATAATGGCTTAAAAGCACAAAAAATCAAGAATGCATACAATTCTTTCAAGCATGGAATCACTTGTGTAAAAACTTGATCTCACTTGAATTTTTCAAGAAAATGAATGATTCATAATTCCTGAAAAGCACAAATGACTAACTTTTTGTCTCAAACTTTCCAAAAGACTAATGAATGATGAGTTCCAATGCATGAACCAATTTCTACAACAATTTTCAAATGCACTTGAAAACAGTAAAAATGGTGCACCTTTAATTTTTCAAATGATATGCCAAGATTACAACTTGATAACAATAATATTTTTAAGCGTGAAAAACTAAAAAGAAAGTTGATTTGCAGCACTCTAAACACTCAGGAAATTCCAAGAAAATGACAAGCACTCATGTCACTGAAAAACACTCAAGACAATCAACAAAGAACTGAATGCAAACAAAACTAAATGACAAGTGAAAAAAGAAGTTTGGGGTCCCATCCAATGCAAAGATTAGATTAGGTGGGGAGAGGAGGGAAAAAAAGGCTAAGTGGATGAAGGTGGGGGAACCCAAAGTGTCCACCACTACCAAAATTAAGCTCGTTAAAAAATGGGGCCCATTACAAATCCACACAGATTCCAAATTCTTTCAACACACAAATAAAAAAAAGGTCTCTGACTGGATCTTGCAGCACAGAGGGGTCTGCACACCAAATCAAAACCCAAATCAACAAATGGAGGGGAGATGCCCTTGTATCAATTTTAACAGATTGGCATAGTCTGTGTTCAGACACAAAGAGACCGTCGCAGCTCACTAGTGCAGGGATTACGATGATGTCGCAGGACACTAGTGGGGAAACTGCGACGACAGAGAATCAGAGTGTAAAAAGAATGACAGATCGAATCTCTAGTTCCATTGAGAAGGTGCGACGGGAGAGATCTAAACTCTATGATCCACAAATATCCAATAAGTGAGCAATGAAAAGGTCTAAATATTGTGAGTAAAGACTCATAGGAAGACAACAGACTCTTCAAAGTGAAGATCTGATGGTGAAAAAAGGCTTAGGAGGCAAATGAGATGGCTTTCAAAAGAAAACAAAATGAAAATGGCATTCAAATTGAAAACTAAAAACAATGTTCCTCCCCAGTATGGTCTCCAAATTTGTTGTCGGACAATCTACTAAGAGAGGACTCAAAGCATGATCTCCCTAGCTTAATGTAAGACTAGAGCAAATGAGACAGAATATAAATATCTTTCCTAGATGTAGTTAGAGATCAAGTGGCTAGATGCCTTACCTTTCAGATCGTAGATCCTTTCTCCTTGATGTTGTTCCAAGCTTTTATGGTCTTCAGATCTTAGCTGCAAAACCTGTCAAGACATACAAAACAACACAAGTGGTAAAATGCATCTAAACCATAACAGATCTAAGTAAGCAGTTAAGCAGGAAAACTACACAAACGTCATCAATGCAACAACATTTGGTGGAAAGCATTTATATTATTGTATAAAAGGGAAAGTACATAGAAGGAAGTGATTACAACCAAGGCTTAACGTAGCAATCGTTCTCCAACAAGCCAATGCCAAATCCTCCAAAGGAAGTATGGATCTCCCAAGAGATGAATAGAGAGCTCCTAAGCTAATTTTACCAGCATGCAAGTACTATAGACTTCCTCCCTTTGGAATGGGAATGAGCTTCACTTATATAGGACTAAGAGGATAGGGTAGGTTGAAATATGGTAGGAGAGAGAATAGGGATCCCACCAAAGGGCTAGGTAACTGAATGCCAGCTCCCCTATAGGCTAGGGATAGGGATCCAGATCAGCTACCTTTGAGAATGGGATCTAATATGATCCTTTATCCAATTATCTGACATCGTCGCAGGCTGCAATAGGACAACCTACGACGTCGCAGGTTGCATTAAGATGACCTGCGACGACCTCTCAAAACCCAGCAGGAGAAGGTTTGTATCTCTTCCAAGTTGATGAATTAGTCAAAGTAACTTCAGGGAATGTTTACACTGACTATCATGATGGCAAGATTTAGGTGTAACAAAGACTATGCAATCATATTTCACTAGAGTATCTCAGATCAAAGAACAATTGGAAGCTATTGGAGACATAATAGAAGAAGCAGAGGTTGTGATGACCACCTTGAATGGTATTCCAAGTGATTGGGAACCTTTCGTCATGGCATATGCTCTAGGAAGATATTGATCAAGTTCAGACAACTATGGGAAGAGGTTTTGTAAGAAGAAGAAATGATAGCAGTAAGAAAAGAGAAATTAAATGATAATGAAGATAAAGCTTTGGCATCCCATGCCAAAGGAAGGAACAAAAGGAAGAATCATGAACATTCTCATGACCACTCTCCTAGAAGATCTCAAATATTTCAAAGGAACAAAAGGATCAAGAATGACTTATCCTCCTTTGAATGCTTTACTTGTCACAAGATGGGACACATTGCAAGAAATTGTCCTCTCAGAGATGAACAATTCAAGAAGTAGAATAAAAGATTTCATGCCCATGCAGCTGAAGAAGATGAACATGATGATGAAAGGATGGTGAAAGAAGATTCCTCCAATGATGAGGAATATGTACTTTAATCCAAAACATGAAGATAGAAGAACCTCTTATCGATCTCAACATTGGATAAGAATGGATGTGGTTGTGATGGGAATTGAAGGAGGACTCTACAAATTGAAGGGACATGCAGACTCAACCCTAATAGATAGGACCATGAGTCCTTGTGAGTTGTGGTATAGAAGACTTTTTCAACATTGTCGGTCATAAGAAAGAAAGTAACATGTCCTCATAATCAAATGATGGAGTGGAGCACACTGTTAGAGACTCCTACAAGGAGACTAGGATCAAGGGAGATCCTACCAAACAAACAAATATAAGTATTTGAATTGTCATTTCCCGTATTTTCTAGTTGCGTACATATTTATGTTCCTAGATTTAGGATATGTATTATGCATGTTAGAATGTTTGCATTGACGAACATAATACTACTAATATGAATGTGATGGGTAAGTGGCCTATGGTGCTATACAACATTCCATTGCTACTTATTTAGAATGAAACCTCTTTGCTGACATATCGGGAGTAGGGCATGCTCTTAATAATGTTATGGTAGAGATGGAAGGCATCTAGAAAGTTACCGTATGAATACGGGGTATGGATGAATGTTGTGTTGAAGCATTGTCTAAGATAGTTGCATGATTGTGTGACCTATGTCTTTATGTATAAGAATTTGTTCTGAAAATTATGAAATGTTTCGAACCATGAAACTAAATTTGATTTGTAGGAAAGATTGTGTACAATCACCTACAAATGAAGAATGATGAGACTTGTCCTTAGAACAAGTAACAACGGTTCAGCTATGACATTTAAAAGATTTATAAGAATACTATAGAAGAAGTACAAAGTAGGGTTCTCTCAGAAAGAGGGAGTCGACTATGATGAGGCGTTGCAATCAAAGTAGAAGTGCATATGGAGCAACTTCCAGGATTTAGGACTCTCTACAGAGAACCATATGTGTGCAGAATGAAGAAGAATTCATACAGGCTCAGAAGGCACCCATGGGATAGGATGATCACCTAGAGTGATGAGATATCAACCTTTTCTACAAGGTTGAATATGAGGAGGTCATGGATGGGTGCAAGAGAGAACTTGCAACAGAGTTCAAGAACTAGGTATCCAATGACCTAGAGAGATGACATAGATGGATACCCAAAATTTTAATAGAAGAGAAGGCTGCTAGTCAATCCAATGCAGAATGTACCAATGCAGAGAGTACAAGATGCAGAGGAAGGATAGTACTTAGTTAGAGAGGGAGCAAGGAAGCTTCGCTTTAGAGGGAGTGACTACAACATAGATGGAGAAGGCTGTCTGCCTCATTACCTCAGGGATATGCTCAAAATGATACCGGATGTCTCCCCTCACAAATAAGAAGCTTGCTGCAGAATTTAAGATGAAAGACCTTGGAATGATGCATTACTTTCTAGGTCTTGAGGTGTGGCAGTTCCCAGATGAGATTTTCCTAAATCAAGGAAAATATGTTGTTGATATCCTAAAAGTATTTGGGATGTTGGACTGTAATCTCTTGAATCATGCTTCATCATAAACAACAGATGTTACATTGTACAGAGAGATTATTGGCGCATTGATGCATTTGACCAAAACTAGACCAAATATATGTTTTGATGTGAACACCTTGATCCAGTATATGGTGGAGCCTAGACATGTTCTCTTGGTTGCAACAAAACATGTGATGAGGTACCTAAAGGGTACACTGTATTATGGACTCAAATATGTATCAGACAGTGAGTTCAGATTGCATGGTCATACAGACTCAGATTGGGAAGGAGGTGCTGAAGACAGAAAGAGCACTTCAGGATGTTGTTTTATTTTGGGATCAGGTATGATCTCATGGCTCAACAGAAAGAAGAGTAGTATTGCTCTCAGTACGACAGAAGCTGAATACATTGTAGCATGTTCATCTTGTAGTGAAGCAATTTGGATTCACAGGATGTTAACAGGGTTGTTCGATGCAAAGATAGATGTGACTGATATCCTTTACAATAATCAAAGTTGTATCAAGATGTCAGAGAACCCTATTTTTCATGATAGATTGAAGCATATAGAAATCAAGTATCAGTACATCGAGGATATGGTGTAGAAGGGAGCTGTAAAGCTCAAGTATGTTCCTATAGAGGAACAAGTGGTTGATGTGCTAAATAAGCCTCTATCTCGTGCAAAGTTTGAATACTTTCGAGATAATCTTGGTGTGGTCCGCAAGGACCTCCCTCGAAATAGGGAGTGATGATGATGAGTTCGAAAGGAACTCCTTCGAAAGAATGAGTGATGATGAAGATGAGTTCGAAAGGACCTCCTTCGAAAGAAGGAGTGATGATGATGATGAGTCTAAAAGGACCTCTTTCGAAAGGAGTGATGATGATGATGAGTTCGAAAGGACTTCCTTCAAAAGAAGGAGTGATGATGAAGATGAGTCCGAAAGGACCTCCTTCTAAAGAAGGAATGATGACGATGGGTCTGAAAGGATCACCCTCAAAAGAGGGAACATTTTCATGGATCCTTGGTATGGAAGCTCAGTCTAGTATTGGTACGTCATCTTGACAAGGCCCAGTTGATCCAAAAGGATTGGTATGTCATCCTAGATAGATCCTAGGGGGATTGGTATGTCTAGATAGGCTTGTTTGGTCCGAAAGGATTAGTAATCCAGACAAGGCCTGGTTAATCCCTGGGTAGATTGGTATGTCTGACTAGGATTGTTTGGTCTAAAATGATTAGTAAGTCAACATTATCTACCAGAGTGCCCACCACACTGCATATTCCAGATGATGATGTTGTTCCATTATTTATATATTGATGGTTCCCACATTCATATGTTGATGATGATGTTATTCGAGTATTTATATATTGATGGTTCCAACATTCACATGTTGATGATGATGTTACTCCAGTATTTATATACTGATGGTTCCAACATTCACATGCTGCTGATGATGTTGTTCCAATATTTATATACTGATGGTTCCAACATTCACATGCTAATGATGATGTTGTTCCAATATTTATATACCGATGGTTCCAACATTAACATGTTGATGATGATGTTGTTCCAGTATTTATATACTAATGGTTGATGATGTTCCAACATTTACATGCTGATGATGTTCCAGTATTTACTTACTGATGATTGATGTTGTTGTTCCAGTATTTACTTATTGATGATTGATGTTGTTGTTCCAGTATTTAATTATTGATGATTGATTTTGTTGTTCCAATATTTACTTATTGATGGTTGATTTTTTTGTTCCAGTATTTACTTACTGATGGTTGATGTTTTTGTTGATTTCAGTATCCATTTACTGATGATTGATGATGTTTATGTTCTAGTATTTACATACTGATGATGATGATGATGTTGATGTTCCAGCACTTCCTTGCTGACGATGATGATGTTGATGTTCCAACAGTTCCTTGCTGATGCTGATGATGTTGATGTTCCAACAACTCCTTGTTGATGATGATGATGTTGATGTTCCAGCAGTTCCTTGCTGACGATGATGATGTTGACGCTCCATCATTTCCTTGCTGATGATGATCCAACAGTTCCTTGCTGATGATGATGCTCCAGTAGTTCCTTGCTGATGATGTTGATGCTCCAACAGTTCCATGATGATGATGACCATGATGGTGATGTTGCTGATGATGTTGATGATACCCTAGACATATGATGATGTTCCAAAAAATTCCTACGACATGTAGAGTTTCACCAATTAGTTGTACAGATGTTGATGTTGATGATGATGTATATAGAATACCTTCCTAGTTAAGAGGGTGTGTTAAAGAAATGTAACTACAGGAGATATTCTAAATGTATTTGTTTATTATATTATTGTTATTCCTCCTTCGGGAGATTTCATTGATGTAATTTATCATGTAAGATTCAATGTAAACCCTAGGAGTTGTGTCGGCCTAGAAGAATCTAGAAAAATATATTTTATTATGTAATTGATAGGCCGGCCCAATAAACTAGGTGAGGTCGGCCCAGTTAGGGTAAAAATTCACTCAACTGAACAATATAAATAGAGAGGTTGTGTTTGTCATTTGTACCAATCATTCACTCACTCAATATCACATAGGAGAGAGAGAGATAAGTTCGTTGGTGAAGGAGAGAAGTTGTTTTGTCTTGGGGCTTTTATATTGTCTTGGTGAATTCTATATTGAGGAAGTTTTGTCGGGGTTTTCTCCCTTGTGGTTTCCTTGAGAGAGATTTTGTGTTATTTGTGTTGTTGTTCTTGTCTTTCTTTTAGTGATCCTATTGTTTAATTTTATTATGCTAAACAAAGTAAAAAATTAGCACTTTTTAGTCATTTGGCCATTTCTTGTTAGCTAGAGATAATGCACAACGTTGACAGAGCCCCCTCATTGAATTTCTTTGTCCCTAAAGCAATTGTTGTACTAGACATGGAAGTATTCTTGGGCCTTACCCATGTAGCATCTCTCAAGGTATATCTTTGCGTTAAATGAAATATTTTACAATAATCCATTCCACACTTTTTAGCATTTCAAGGTTAATCCACTTAATACTATTTGCAGTTTCATATATGATATAATAAACTTTAATTATCATTCTTTGCTGCCATTATAAACACAGTCATATTTATCTACATCAAAATAGCTATACAAAAGTGGTTGAGTGGATTGAAAGGAAGCTGAGTGATAAGTTGAATTTGATGCATTGTGAGGATTTGACTTGTTTGATTGTGTTTCAGTCTTCTCACAATACTCTTGTTTAGTGGGAACTTTTCTTTCTCGGGAAAGGCACTAAAATCGTTTTCCTCTCCATTATTTTGGTAGTCTTCCAAATGTTTACGATAATTATATGCAAGGAATGTTTTTACGTTTGATACAAAAACTTCATCCTCCAAAGGTTCATATCCATTCAAATATGTACCAACTTTATGACATGGGTCAGCTCTTGCAAAAGGTGTATGTTGTTTCTGTGTTTTGAACTTTTCATGTCAATAGTATTCTTAGTCCTTGTGATATTATCGGTACCTTCAACATAATTTCCTAAAAACAAATGGATTTTAAGAGAGCAACTTCAAGAGATTGTTTCATCAAGCTCACTTTTAGAACCAACCCTCTTCACAATCATCCTCAATGTTGTATGTGCAAAATCTAATCCTAGTATTTGTGGTATTGATATTGGGTGTTTCTTAGGTTCATTGTTTGGCTTTGTTTATTGTCAAAAGAAGCATTTTATTCAAGAAAATAATTGTTGTCCATTCATTTAATAAATTGTGCTCGAACATGGGCTTTTTATAGTTCTTAAAACATAGTTTATTTCCATGAAAATTGTGTGGTTGGGGAATGCACTCTACCCTCATTTTAGCTCTTAAAGCATAGATTCATCTATATTACCTCTTCCTAAACAATCATTAACCCTCATAGTATCAAGCATCCACTTATTTTCTAAACAGTCCCTCGGTGGATCTATCATTTTCCAAAGTTATCACATGAAAAAGAGTGAATGCCTTTAAAATTTTGTTGCCAAGGAATCCCATTGGAAATCTCAAGTCAAATAATTATCTCAATATGATCAAGACTTACCATTGGGTTTAAGTTCAACACAATTATATAATTCCCATGTTTTCTAGCAGACAACATCTATCTCTCTTGATAGATTATCATCTCATATATTCATCATTCAAATAAAAATGAAGTATTATGGTGTCAATATCACTCACAAACCTAAACAATTAAACCCAAAAGTCAGATTTAACAAACTCTAAAGTTCTCATATGGTATGTGATGCATCCATTTGCAAATGATGCAGTTGAGTAATTTTTTATGTCCTTCTTGATGATAACAATATGGAATTCCATAATGTGTGTTTGACATGGAAATGTAGGTATAATTTTCTTGATATTGTAGCTCATATGAATGGATGATTGTAACGTACCCATTTTGACCCCATTACATTCAAATGTAAATGATGTAATATTGTTATAAAATCATGGTGAGGAGCTCAAGGCCAAGGCCCCACCATCGATTTATTGATGCATATGGTTTGTGTTCTAGCCAAGCACATTGGAATTTCAGACATCATGTAAATATGCATTTTAATAAAATACCCACAACTAGCTATGCAATGCAACAAGAGATGGGGGCATGATTTTACAAGGAATTGCGAGGGAAAACATTCAAACCTTGGATCCAATCAATTCAATCCAAGTGTCAATGAGAGAACCCATCAAACCCTCAACTACCCCTGTTGACTTTGTACCTAATCATTCATTCTCCCAAGAGTTGGTTGAGGTAGTTAATGCCTTGGGGAATGGGAAGTATGGTTGTCCAAATTCGAGTATGGGCAAGCCACCCTGCATGGAAAATCGTGTTTGGCTTCCTTGGCAAGAAAAGAGCCATGAATTGCTCCCCAAGCCATTAACCATCAACCAATTTGACTCTCTCATGAGTTGAGAGTTGGCTGGGCATTTTTCTCCATGTAAATTTTGTGTTTTCCTTCATCCTCAGTTGGGAGAAGGGCATTTTTGTGTTGTATACTAGTGGGGAAGAAGGGGAATCGAATTGGGGCTCCATAGAGACCGTTCTGGTTGTTGAATGCTTAGATAGTTGGGGGAGAAATCATTTTCCTCCCTGTGAATGTTTTTCCCATCCCACAATCCGTTTTTGGATGGAAACAATTTAAGGAAATCCCATGGCCATCATGTTTGTAAATCCCATTGTTAAACATGTGTATCCATGCCCAATGACTGTGTTTTGTGTGTGTGAAAAGAGTATGTTGGGGTATGGGTCATGGGGTTCCATTTCTTTGGCTATGTTGAGCTTGAATGTCCCCTTTTGCTTGTAGAAATCATGCCCAGCTCGGGGGTGGTCTCTGAGTGCTGAAATAATACAGGCTGGGTAGAGACCTACTGTTGGTTGGAACGTTGCAGCGACATAGGTAGTTGCTTGGGACAATTGCGAAATGAAGATAAGTATCTGATGTGTATTTACTTTTGCAATATTGATTTTGATGATTATTTTGATAGGCTGGATGAGCATGAATTGTGTGTGGATGATGTTTTAATTCTGCCATGCATACTTGCTTGATTTGCATCTGCACACTTTTGTTTTTATTTGTATGAATCTGATGAAAGGGCTGAGTTTTTGTAAAATACTAGATATTGGTATCATGTTCCCTTCCTCGAATTGGGTCCGCGGGAGGGGACGTTACAATGATCCTTGACACAATTGATTTGACCCTCTCTCTCTCTCTCTACACACACACACATCACTCATATATCTTGTTTATAGGAATGGCAAGAAGGTCCATATATAATAATGCCAACAATTGCATATCTATTGATATGATGATTCCCAACATATAGAAAATGATTTATTGATTATTGCTCACAAATAAGCTAATGTATTATTCCAATAAAGATGCGCAAATGACTTCATGCATAGAACTAAACCAACAATAAACTTCCATATGAAGGAATTTAATATGTTGATCATGTTGGAGATGAAAAGATCAAGATTGTTGAACCCTTGCTCAACAAGGTGGTGATAATTGTGTTCTCAGATTTTAACATGCAAGATAGTGCCTTTCCCAACTTCCAATTCAATAAATATGTTGAGACGCAGAAAGGGTTGGATTGTAAAGAGAGGTTTGACCCACAAGTCTGGGCATAGAAGCTATTTAAATCAAATATGTTGGATTTGCTCAATGCCCTTTATTTTGGATGAAGTTGCATCATTTGCAAGTGTGTGATATTTTAAGTGAGTACATTGCATGGAGAATTCTTACGGTTCAATAAGACATACCTTGTTGGCCAAGATAGTATGCATCGAGTATCAAGTTTACCCTTATTTGAAAATATTTGAAGAAGTTTTTATAGGTGCTATTGCATAACACATTTAAAATAAATATGGCACACGCAGAGGTCTGTAAGGTTTGGTTATCTCAACAATTAATGACCTAAAAGTTTGATTTTTACACATATGTTGGCTTGCAAAATGGTCAAGAAGTGACATAAGGATGAATGTCCAGTGGGCTTAATTCACGTCGCCACATGGTGTTTGATGTTTTTTTTTGTAGCGTTTGGAGGTATCCTCTCAATAAGTCAACCCCAGAAGAAACAATAAAATAATTATTATTATGCTAATATGCAAGTCGACCTCATCTAGAAGGCATGTTGGCGGCACCAACTAAAGTGAAAAGGTCAACCAAAATCAAGTATAAATAAATATGACTTCTCATTCATTTACTCATGCAATTCGACCAAGAAATCTTGCTCAATTCAGCTAGTGAACTGCGTAGGACAAATGCTACAGAAGAAGACCATATTTTTTGGGTTTGACATCTTTGGGATCATATTGTATCTAATTATTGTTGTATATGGGTGTACTTGTATCTTGAAATGATTCTCTGATAATAAAGGTTGTTGGGTTTTCTTCCCTTGTGAAGAAGGGTTTCCCTAGATAAAATATTCATGTCTTTGTTTCTGTACATTGTTTATCTTTTAGTGATCCTATTTTATTACTACTGCAAATTAAAGATTGATATACTGATATATTATAAAATATAAAATGGTATCAAACCAATGTTGAATAGATGCCATTGTCGGAAACTAGAGCATCCAAGTTTGATGTTTCTCTCCATAGATTGACTTGAAAAGAGAACTTGGAAAACTTTCCCTAGGAGGGAACACCTTTATGTGGAGGCAAATTCCAGTTTGGTGAATTTTCAATTTTTGACTTAATTTTTTCAGGGTCAAGAACTAGGGATTCATGCTTCAAGTTTTTTTCTGACCACAAATTGGGTTCGATCTCAACATTCTCTACCTTTACCTAGGAGGGTGCATCTACCCATGGAATCATATCTCTCAAACTCCAAACTTCAGTTTTGACCTAGCTCCTGCTAGGGTTTCTGAATCAATTTTTCATATCTTATCTTGTAGTCACAATGAACAGTGTTAAAGTGGAAGATAGACTTGATGGAGCTTCCAACTTCAAATCATGGAAGTCTAGGGTACTCATCATCTTGGATAAGAATGATCTTCTGAAATTTGTGAATGAAAAGGTACCAGAACCAGAAGAAGAAGCAGATAAGTCTCAATGGGGGAAGAATCATGCAAAGACAAGAAGGATTCTGATAGATTCCATGAAACACCACTTGATCCCTCAAATATCCCAGAAGAACACAACCAAGAAAATGTTTGATGTTGTAAAGTATCTATTTTTAAACAACAATGCCAACATGGCACTTGCTTTAAGACAACATCTATCCAATGTCAAGATGACTAAAGCAGACTCAATTGCATCTTACTTCATGAATATCACTAAGCTAAAAGATTAGTTGGGCACTATTGGGGAAATAATTGAAGACATAGAACTTGTCATGATGACCCTCAATGATCTTCCCCATTCTTGGGAACCATTCATTTAGAGAATTAGTGGGTGATCCAAATTGCCCAAGTTTGATTGATTATGGGAAGATTGTACTCCAAAAGAGACTAGACTTACAGCTAGAGGCAAAGTGCATGGCCCTCAACATGAAGAAATCCAAGCTCTTGCAACACATGCTAGATGAGGAAAAGGAAAGGGAAGAAAGAGTCAAGGTAGAAAAGATAAAGGTGAAAATCAGGTCTAGTTCCAGAACAGAAGAAGATGAAGAATGATCTTTCACATATTCAGTGCTTCAAATGTGAGAAGTATGATCACTATGCCCAACAGTGTCCCTTATAGAAGAAAATAAAGCAACATGCCTCAACTACTGATGTTGATGAAGAGACTCCACATAAAAGGTCAAAGAATGCAAATGATGACTAAGTAGATTTCTTATTTATCTCCGCTCTCTCAGGTACAGTTCCTACCAACAATGATACTTGGATATTAGATAGTGGTGCCTCTAGGAATATGACAGGTTACAAAGAATGCCTTACATATATGGTAGAGAAAGAGTCTCATCTACGAGTTGTACTTGGAGATGATTCCAGATACACTATGAAGGGAGCTAGGGCCACTTCCTTCCAGTTAGATTATGGTGATCCTCTTCATTTGAGTAATGTTCTATATGTAACGGGGATGAAAAGGAACCTTGTTTCTATTTCATCCTTGGAGGACAAATGATACAGAATTTCCTTCTATGATGGTGAGGTTCTTTCATGGAACAAGAACTCTAGTATGGATTCAACCCAAGTGATTGGTGTTTGTGAGGAGGGCCTATATAGATTGACTATATGACCAGTTGTTACAACATAATTTTCCACCTTGTGAGCATCAGCACTCTTTGGCCTGCAGGATCCATTTTTCTTACTCAGATCCACTTTATATCCTTCAAACACACTATTTTTCCCTATTTTTTCCCCTGTACGCTAGCTGCATCATTACAATGGGCGTACCCGTGAGTTGCATCACTATAGCCCGCGGGTAGCATGTAAAATGGTAAAAATAACTAGTTAATTACATTTTACTCCCAAAAAGCGGTCATAGGGTGACCTTTGGCCCTCCATTTGCCTCGAAACGCCTCGATGTGTCCTTTCACTTACCTTTGGGAGGAATATATATTGAGCACATATGGCTTATGGACGGGGGGAGAAAGAAGAGCAAGAGAACTCTAGTGGATTTTTGCCCTATTTTGAGTCTACACTCATTGATCCTTGTAGTTGTGAACCCTTTATTTTCACCTTCCAAACTCCTATCATAGTTTGAGTTTTCCATTCCATGGAGGATTGAAGTGGTGGAGGCACAAGTGGATTGACCCAGATCTTGATTTAGATTGGTTATCGACAAGAGGTCGTATCACATTGTACTTCTTGTTATTTATTAATAGAAATACTCATATTCTCGTCCATTAATATTGTGAATGTTGTTTATATCACATTGGGTTGCATTTGCTTATAATATCACGGACCATTGCTATTGACGATGTTAATGTCATTTATACATTATATGAGCTTATTGTATATTGGCTGACAAGACTAATTTGCAGATTCAAGTGCACGGATTGAAAGCTCCAACGGGGATCTACATCAAATGTTTGGATCAAGGTTGGTTATATTCTTCATTATCTTAGCATTGTCATTTATATAGCATAGTACTGAGAATTGAGTTAATTTCTGGTAGTCAACTGTCTTTTGTGGTCTCCCCCAAGCCATAGGAAGTTTTCTCCAATACAGAAATGGAAACTCCGCTGGGGAAACATCCATTTTTGGGGATTTTTGAGAATTAGTCCTTATTTAGAGTTGTTGTTTGTCGAAGCTCTGTGTCACTGATTGGCTGTTGAGATACACTATAGAAAACTGGTTTTTTTCTGAGCCATTGGACTCTTTGTTTGCCCATTTGCTTTTCCCTACCCATGGGTGAGATTAGATCTGCCTGCGTATACCCACTTCTATTTGAACTACTGCTCGCGGGTACCCGCAGTTATTCCTTCGACAGTAGCGTACAACTCTGGCTTTGGTTGTTTCATGACCCTTGGTTGTTGCTGGGTTGGATTTGGATGATGCTGAGTCTTTGTTGGCCTGATTCTTGATTGTTCCATGCCTTGTTCGTGACTAGAACTCTTCTCTTCTCTTGGTTGAGCCTTGTTGGTTTTTTACCCATCTTTGGATTTAACCTTGTTGGTTTTTTCCTATCGAGCTCACTCTGTTGGTTGAGTCTTACTGTTTGGGATCTGTTGGGTTGTCTTAGTGATCTCCTTGGAATTTCAGTCACTGAATAGTAGGATTTTGCTTGCATTTTTCATTTCATTATATTGAAAAATACAAAAAAAAATAGTTTTGCATTTTCCTTTTGTTTATAAGAGAAAATACAAAAAAAAAATTACTTTTATGTACTGCATGTTGCATAGAGTGCTTGTTGCTTTCATTTAGGTTATGCTTGTGCATTGAAAAATATAAAAGAGTTGTATTTTTATTTCGAAACCATTGGATTGATTTTGCATGCTAGTGGCATTGTTTTTCTTGGATAGATGAGTCTAGAGTTTGATGATTTTGAATACTATTGAGTCATATACATCACTAGTTTCATGACCATATCCTTTGAGTAACCACAACCATTAAAATTAACGCTTAATCTTAAAATTGATTAGAACGATTTTATTTATAGGGTACACCAACTAGCATAGGTTTAGAGTCTTGGAATAGATCATTGTGAGTAAACAATCCAAGACTACTAGATGAAACATTATGCGTCTGACCAGGGAGTAGTGAAATCCATGGTATACATCGGTGTTCTTAGGAAGCTCTACTCAAACCAGAGTTAAGCACGAGGTCACGAGAGATTGGTTGTGGAGATCCCTCCAATACCGGTTGAATGTGGGAGATATTTCCAAGATTTGTTCGTATCTGGAGACTCTTGGGGGATTTGACCCTCATTGAGTTTCGGGCTCATCTACCCTTCCCATACGACAGATCCAACCTGCGACTGTCCCCATGAGCATTGGTTATATTGTGGTGACCATAGTTTCCTTACCTAGGTATCGCATAGGGTACTTGCAGTGGTTATACTGTTTGTGTCTTGAGTCAAATAGGGGTCGGACGTCACAGTTGTTGTTGTATAGGGACTTGACCCTATGCACGTAATGAAGTCTGGGGGCCGTTATAACTGATTTTGTTATGTCCGGCTATAATTTGGGAGTCTCAAGCCTCTCCTAGGAGAGACATACCGACTCTAGTGTCAGGAGATCATTTAGCCACTCTGTTTGTCTGCTCTTGGCTATAGTTTCTCTAGGTGTGTGCTCTTGATTTATTATTTTTGATCGATAGTTGGTCATTAGGGGATGTTGTGATTTTATATTCTCTTCAGAGATATCGTGGCGTAGATTCCTACTCTCCGTCGATGCCATCGGTTGGATGGTTTATGGCCTGCCAAAATTTCATGCCATGTTGCTAGGGGACACCGGCGGGCTCCCTCCGATTCTTCGGATTCTTACGAGACATACATCCTAGACGTCATGACAGATGCACACTCTGACACGGAAGAAATCCCTATGACTCCATCAGGTAGAGTCAAACACACTTCAGACACCCCTACTCCTTGTGAGGTGTGGGGGGGTGATCCACCTGAGACCCAACCTAATTTGTTTGGTCTGGATCCACCCGAGACTCGACCTAGTTTGTTTGGTCTGGATCCACCCGAGGACGACCCATTCGATCCTTCATTTCCACATAATTATTTATACGGTATGCCAGAGTTACATGATGACTCATGCCCTACAATCAACCCTACCGCATTCTCATATGGTATGCCGAATTACACTACAGTTGATCCTTCCACTGCTTTTGGTAGTCATGCTGGCACTAGTCATGGTGTTAGCAACACTTCACCCACTAGGGGCAATACCCTCGCCGGGGGCACTACATTGTCCACTCACACACATAGTATGGGGACCAGTCATATTCTTCCTAACAAAGCTAATGTTGGAAGACGACTGCCTCCTAGGGATACCCAACCTAATAAGAACACTGTTCGCAACACAACTCGCCATCCACCACCTAATACACATGCCACTACCCGTCAACCTAGGACCACTTTCGTGAACGTTAATGCTCCTCCCAACCACGGGGGTGGACATATACCAAATACTTTTGCGTCTGCTGCCGCTACTAGTAATGCTAATATACGAGGTGGGAATATATATTATCCTCATGGTCATAACGCCACCATTCTTGCTACTAGTAACACCAATCTTGGGGTTGGGAATACATCTCATGCTTATGGTCACCACACGACTGCTCACGCTAATCCTAATACTTGTGCTGGGGGTGGGAACATACCTCACTATTATGGTCATTACAACATGGTCCCCACTACAAATAGTACGTATATGCACCATACTTATGGTGGCAACCCTTACTACAACACAGTCGGTGCTGGCCACCAATACAACCCACCTCAATAAGGTGCCCAAAACACTTATATACCTACTTACTCTCATACGGGTCAGGTCGGAGGAGGTTATCAACCTTATGGCCATGGTTAAGCTTATGGTCCGTCAGGTCTGCATAATCAGTATTTTAATGCTCATGGTCAAGCTTTTGGTCCACCTTATAATTCGGTTCCGTTCAACCAACCTTTTATGGGGGCTTATAATCAAGCTTTCCAGCCACAGCTCCCGTTCCTTGCACGTATGAATATTCCATATCTTTCGAAGCTCATGAATGATCCGGTGTGTCATGACCCTAATTGGCATCGGTTCCCTACCAAGCTCCCTTTAGACATTCTTAAGTTCGAGGGGAAAGGTAGTGAGGATCCAGGTGATCATGTCACAACGTTTCACCTTTGGTGCTCCTCCAACTCGTTGAATCATGATTCCATTAGATTATGACTATTTCAATGCACCCTCACGGGGGAAGATGCGAAGTGGTATGTTGAGTTGCCTGGGAACACTTATAGGGGATTCAATGAGATCGCTTTGGTTTTCTTGGATCATTTCTAGTTTCGAGTTCGCTACGATACTGGTACTGAACTTTTGTCTACCTTTCCATCAGAATAAGGCCACACATATTTCTGACCACGTTCAAGAGTGGCGTCGATGGAAGCGATTAGTGAAAGCCAACATTCCTCCAGAGTTTATGTTTGAATGGATACTCAAGTCTCTACTTCCATATATTGATAAGGATGTTTCAATGTTCGGTATTATGACTGAGGAGCAAGCCATATTAAAAATCTAGCAATTAGATTTATTATCCTCTCAGTCTGGCATTTTGTATGAAATTATTTCTAACGCACCGCGAACACGACATGAGCCCATGTCAGTTCCTGAACCACATGCCGATGGCATTGCGGGATCTGCAAGTACTCACCCTGTAGATTTGGTGGCTAATCAAATGCAAAATTTGTCGCTTAACCAGTCTACTCCTGGACAGGTCCACACCTTGTCCAGTTCCACCCCATCGTCCGATGTACACAGTGTGAAATCGACAAACCCATCGGGTAACCAACAACCTGGTGGTAAGAAAAAGGGGAGAAACAATGGGAACAATAATAGCAATCGCAATACCCCTCATAAGGAGAATTCCAACCCTCCTCGGGAAGGCTGAAATGCTAGTGAGGACTGTAAACCTAGGCGTAAGGTGAAATTTCCTTGTAAGATTTGTGGGGAAGATCATCTTACTCACTTGTGTCCTCGAATCGAATAAGCATCGAAGAATTTGGCACAGAGCCCAGTTGTGTTGAAGGATCCCTTCCTCATCACCAAAACATGGCTTCGCATGCTCCCGCCACTGGTTATGGACCTAATGGGACTGCAACGTCTTCTTCCAATACTAGTGGTTATGGATGCGTGAATATGGTTCAATCGGAGGTTAGTGTTGCTACTCGTCAACGCGATTATGGTGCACCACAACCTAATATGGAAAGTGAGCCTCCCCCTCCTCCTGATAATTCCTTGCATATCAAGAAGCACTCTATTATGCCACAGATACAAAAAGGTGTTCTTAAGTGCTCACACATAATCCCAATGCCCGAGCCACCCAGAACTACTCCATTGTAGAAGATTTGGGCCAAACTCCGTGTGCCATGTCGGCTCTTGAAGTTTTACAGGCGTGTCCTTCTCAAAGGCATTCCCTTTTGAGTGCGTTAGGAGTTCAGGATGGGGGAAATCCCAATGTTATCAAGTTCGACACTACTAATATTCAACCTCGCTTACCTTACCATGTGGATTTTCAAATCCATGTGGAGTGCCTTAAGAATTTCGTCAAAAGAACGGTGGTTGACGAAGGTGCTTCCGCGTCAGTGATGTCGTTAGCTTGTTGGAAAGCTCTTGGCTCTCCTGCTCTACTCACGTCTAGAACCATGCTCACTGCATTTGATGGTCGGTCATTTAAGCCACATGGGATTATCCCTTCCCTTGTTGTCCGCTTTGGAGGTAAACCTGTGCCTATTGAAGTCGAAGTGGTTGATGCACCCATCGACTACAACCTTTTACTGGGTGACAATTGGATGTACGCTATGAAAGTTGTCACGTCTACTGTATTCAGAGTTATCTGCTTTCCACGCGAAGGCAAGATCGTGACAATCGATCAGCTGGATTTCGTTAATCCTCCTCCTGAAGCATCTACAGGATCCGTAGTCCCGCAGGTTACAGATTGTCAGCCGGAAACTGGGAACATGGGTGTTGGTATGTACCCTTCATTGATGGGATCTTATGATTTCCCCGCACCCGTGAATTTTATTGGAACCATTTCCGACAATCCGTCTCCTCCATCGCATAATGTACCGTTCCGGACTTCATATTTTGACGATCCGTGGACTTTACCGTCTACGAGTTCTATGTCTGGAGACATTGCGCACGTCGGGATGTCTATGCCACTATCTGATGTTGAGATTTCTTACCGAGATATTCAACAAGCCACTGCAAAGCTGAATCTCTCTTCTTCTCGGACAGATGAGGAAGATCCCGTTACGCTGCTAGTTTGGGCAGCCGACTTGTCTTGTTCGAATGATTGCCTTGATGGTACTTTACCTTCAGATGAAGCTATTATCGAGGCCATGTGTGGTAGTGAGAGGCCTTGGGAGGATATGCACCATCGCTCTTATTTCCTTCCCAACCTTGATCTCGCTGAGCAAGAAGAGTTTAGGACGATTCTTGCCGAGATGGTTGGTCACCCTGTGGCTCTTTTGGGTTCACATGATATTTTTGTGGAGGGGAACATGGCTAATATTTCCTCGGCTATACCGATCAACATCTCTTGTACTCCTAGAAAGATTGAAAATGTTTACATCGGTGCTGATTGCTCTCCTGAAGAGGTTGCCATCTACACTGAATTGTTTACAAAACTTTGGGAAGCTTTTGCCTGGTCATACGAGGAGATGCCAGGAATAGACCCTAGTATTGTTGAGCACGGGATTAGAACGTATCCTCATGCTAAACTGGTTCGACAACGTCTTCGAGCTATTAACCCAAGGAAGGCCGCCGCTATCAAGGCATAGGTGGAGAAACCGCTCAAAGCTGGTTTTATCTACCCCATTACCCTTAGCGAATGGGTGTCAAACCCTGTTCTCGTGGATAAGAAATAGGGAACGATCTGTGTATGCACTGATTTTAGAGACCTGAATCGTGCATGTCTGAAAGACAACTTCCCCATGCCATTCATTGATCAGATCTTGGATGCTTATGCGAGAAGTGAGATTTTTTCATTCATGGACAGCTTTTTGGGGTATAACCAGATTCAAATCAAACCCGAGGACCAACATAAGACTGCTTTCATTTGTCCTTGGGGTACGTTTGCATACCGAAAAATTCCCTTCGGCCTTAAAAACGTCGGAGCTATGTTTCAGCGTGCCATGACCTATGCCTTTCACGACCTTAAAAGTATAATGGAGGTTTTCTTGGATGATCTTACCGACCATTCTCGCAAGAGAATGGACCACCCCAAACACCCCCCTTGGATTCTCGAATGATGTATATGCTACAAGATCCGATTGAATCCCAACAAATGCATCTTTGCGGTGAGGTCATGTCACCTTCTAGGATTCATATGTTCGAAAGAGGGTATTAGAGTCGATCCTCTTAAAGTTGAGGCAATACTTTGGTTGCCTCCTCCGCGCAACTTGTTTCAACTTTAGAGCCTCCAAGGGAGAGCTACTTTTCTATGTCGTTTTGTAGTCAATTATGTTAATCTTACCAAAGGTTTCGCGTGCTTATTGAAGAAAGACACACCATTTATCTGGGATGAGCGAGCCCAGTAGTCTTTCGATGCCCTTAAGAAAGCTTTGGGATCAGCCCCTGTGATTAGTCCACCCGACTTCGCATGAGATTTTATACTTTATGTGGCTGTTGCTCAAGAGACTATTGACATGTTCTTAGTTCAGGTTGATGATGCATTCGTCGAGCATGTCATCTATTACCTCAGTTGAAATCTAGTAGATGCTGAAGTGAGATATACTCACGTGGAAAAGCTAGCACTTGTGACTGTCCATGCAGTCCAGCGGTTATGACACTATATTTTGCTTAGAACAACAATTATAGCGCACATCATCCCATTTCAGTTCGTGCTATCACGACGCCTTATAAGGGGGAAGTACAATAAATGGATTGTGATCCTTCAGGAGTTCGATCTCGATTTTGCTTCGGCGAAGTTAGTGAAATTGTTGGTGTTTGCTGAGATTATGTTGGACCTTCTGAGACTTGATGAGGATGTCATCCATGAAGATTCCTTTATGGATGAGCACTTGTTTCTTATCTCGTCGGAGGACCCTTGGTATGGGGATGTCATTGTATATCTCCAAACTTTGAAGTTTCCTTCGCATTATTCATGGGACAAGCGATGGTGTGTGAAACATCACGCTAAATATTATACTATCATCGGTGACACTTTGTATCGTCGAGGAACTGATTCTATTCTTCGTCGTTGCTTGAATCATGAAGAAGCAGAACGTGTGCTTAATGATTGCCATGCTAGGGCGTGTGGCGGTCACTTATCCGGGCTTGCTACAGCTCAACGTATTATGCGAGTTGGTTACTTTTGGCCTTCAATCTTTAAAGATTGTATTAACGATGTGAAGAGATGTCACCCTTGATAGGTGTTTTCTCAGAATATACACTCGCATCCAGCGCCCCTTCATCTGGTCATCACCATCGGTTCCTTCACCAAGTGGGGGGTGGATTTCATGGATTGCAAACTAGCTTCGGTTGGGGGGCATCACCATATCATAGTGGCCGTGGACTACTTTTGCAAATGGGTTGAGGCCATTCCTACCGTAAAAGCCGATGGTGCTACAGCAGCCCATTTCGTGTTCAATCAGATTATTACTCGATTCTGTATTCTGAAAGAGATTGTCACTAACCATGGCAGTCACTTTCAAAACAAAATGATGGAGGATTTGTCACTCAAGCTTGGGTTTCGTAAAGAACACTCATCTTCTTACTATCCCCAAGCGAATGGTCAAGTTGAAGTAGTCAATAAGTCTTTAAAGACCATTCTCCAACGTACCATCCAACAAAGCAAGAACAACTAGCACATTATGTTATATTCTGCTTTGTGGGCATATCGAACCGCAGTCAAGACTGCCACCGGGTTCTCACCGTTTCATCTAGTACAGGGTGTGGAGTCGATTTTATCGATTGAATGCGAAATCCCTTCGTTTAAACTGGCCATAGAGATCCTCCCTGATACAACAGGTATTGAGCAACGTTTAATCCACCTTGAGAAGCTTAACGAGCAACCTTGTGATGCCGCTGTGGCTATAGATGCCAATAAATGTCGTGTCAAGGTTCAGTATGATAGGTCTATCCGTACTCGACAGTATGCTGAAGGTGACTTGGTCCTCTTATATGACCAAGCTAAAGAACCCCTGGGGGCAGGCAAGTTCAACCCCATGTGGCACGGTCCTTACATTGTGAAGCGTGTCCTGGAAAAAGGAGCCTATGAATTAGAAGACTATGAAGGGAACGTCTTGCAGGAACCTAGAAATGGGCTCTACCTCAAGCAGTATTACGCTTGAACTTCTAGTTCGAGCTAATGCCTTTGTATACTTTTGTATAGTTATTTCTTTACATAGTTTAGATTTATTTTGGTTTTCGGGTCTGCTGATTCACTTCCGTTTGATGGACAGATGTCAATGGAATCTCCTACGTTCTTAGGTTTTGTAGGTGGTGCTATCCGTCATACGCAACATCTTGCTTCTGCTGCCTAGGTTATTTATTCACCTGACCATCTAGTTGTGTATTTAGGAGGTGCTTGTCTCGGTCCTACATCTAACAATGTGGTTGAGTATAGTGTCGTGATTGAGCTACTTTGGGATGCTATTTTATATGGCATCCAATCTTTAGAAGTCCGCCTGGATTCACAACTGGTTGTGTCTCAGTTGAATGGTCAGTACCGTGTGAGAGACCCTATGCTACTATGAAAATTCCTAAGGGTAAGACTCTTGGAACGCCATTTTGTTTCAATTACGTACATTCATGTTTCGAGAAGTGTTAATCATATATCTAATGCATATGCTAACTATGTATTAGATTGGAATTTATCACATTCATAATGAAGCACACAAGTAGTTTTTTATAAATAATATTGTACTGCATTTGCTATACGCTGCAGTAGTCGTACCCAGTTACCCATCACCCCCACTACATGGCGCTACATATCCTTTGGTAGCCATGCCACCTCTCTCTATGGTACCCTGGCAGTCATCCGTGATAGATTGCCCTGCAGAGTCTGTAGTATACGCTCTGCTGCAGCACCCCCTGCCTTGTCACCCCTGCCCCGACGACAATGTCTCGGGAAACCCTCGGGTCTCACTGGGCCCTTGTCTGTGAGAAAACAGTAAAACATTAATATATGATACTACCCCCAAAAACATTTTTGCGTTTACATCTATAATACAAAATCCATAAAAATTTAATACACCAAAAAACCTAAAAAGAGTACTCACCAATGTCTCCAAATGTTGCATCTAGTAGAAGTGGCATGTCACGATCCTGTTGGAAGTCTATCCCTGCATAGGGGTAGTCCTCTATGGCTATGACCTATCAGTCCCACCAGTGAAAGAACTCCTTTGTATATGGTGATGCCTGACGGCCACCACCCTGTCGCGTCAAGACCTCTACCCACCGGGTCAGGGCTGGGTCGTGGATACTATGAGGAGGGACCTCAACCCTCAGACTGAGCCCCGGAACTCGCTCAAAGAAGAAACTGTTGTATCCGAAGTTTTTAGCCTCCCCCGGCTTGGACTCCGTCAACTGGGTCTTCATGCACCCCAGTAGCGTTGTGCACCAGTCAAATATCATGGGATCCATACACTGTGACGCATAGAACATCACTGGCCTAGATTCCTGGTGAAGAGCTTTCGAACCAGTAATCTCCACTAGGGTTTCCACTATGATCTTCATACTCATATTAACTATGGCTCTGCTAGGCACCTGAATCCCCACTGCCCGAGTATTTTGTATACAATACCACTCTATATAGTCAGGGATGGTGATCCCACCACCCACAGAACGAGACTGAAGGGTTGCCACCTCACCTTGGCGGGACAAACTTGTAATGAAGTAGATATCTTCCACTTCCAATGAGAGTATTTGACCGTCTAGGTTGAAGTTCTGTGCATCGACATACTAGTAGTCTATCAAGTGGTGGATCAATAGGTTTTGGGCCCTTAAACCCCCTATGCTCCAAAATTTGTATAGCCCACATGCTTGCAATGCTTGTTGTGCATGCACATCATTGCGGATGACCTCATCCACTAGGTCATGTTCCCTCTCTCTCCACTCTAGAACCATCCTGGAGGGAGAAAAAACAAAGAATTTAGTCAGTTTTATTTAAAAAACTAGCTTCACGACCATACTCACAGGTAAGTTTGCTTACATAGGCGAGTACCCGCGGTCAACACGTGTGTTGACTGCGAGTGCCTTTCCCTACCTGCGATCCACATAGTTATAGCTTGCGGGTAGCGCTGAACCATTTAGGGCTTGGCCAAATGAAAAATCCAATCGATGAAAATTGAAATAAAAGCATTGAAATGGAAGGTATGGATGAGACTACCAACCTGCTCTTGATGGTTCGATGATCGGACGCCCGTAGATCCCAGAATCAATAGCTGAACTATAAGGTGAAAACTAACCACAAAACTCCAAATGGGTGAATAGTAAAAATGAATTGTAAATTGTAAATTTTGTTTACTATTTATAATTTTCAAGACCCATTTGTCTATAGTTTTCGCCATTATATGTTGTTTTAGACTAATATAATGTCTTGGAGTAGCATTTTTTGACTAGATTTCTTCGGCGAGAGTTGTTTTGGACCATTTTGTGCCTACAGCAGGTATATTTCACACCTAGAATATAGGTTGTCATTTTTACATGCATTATGCATTTGACCGTTTGACCATTTTTCATAAACCCTAGGTGCGACCCCCGCTTTTTAACCGACATGAAACCTTCACACTGTTATAGAAGTGTCGTTATGTGGCGGTAGGGCCTTTCTGAACATGGGTACCTTAGTTAGAACCCCCCCCTTTTGCATTATGGTGCCCATGCCGTTGTGTGTCCTTAGGATTGGGAGTCCTTTGTAGTTATGCCATGACTTTGAAAATAAAGATTCATACTCTACTTTGTCTTATGTTGACCATCTCCCACAAGGACTCCCCTAGTTATATCAAGTTGGTATTGCATTGCATCATCTTGCTTGCTGCTTGAGCCTTGTCCCGGCTCCCGCTCACTTAGTTGTTAGCTTGGTGCCTGAGCACTTTTCCCTATCGAGCCTTGTAGAGCTTCCATTTGTCCTTCATAATTTGATGACCTTTTGACCCTAAGGGAACACCCCCCCCGAGTGTCCACATCCTGCACACGCTTCCTTGCATTGATCATAGGTATGTTCCACTACTTGGGACTAGTCTGCATGCTATTTGAAACTCGTTCCCTCACTTGTTGTACTATAAGCAATTTTATTCTTTTTCAAGGTTTTCCAAATATGAAAAAGATCAAAAAAATCAAATATCCCAAAAAGACGGACGGGATTATGGTTACTACTTCTAGTTGGCAGATGTTGTGTCTCCTTTTAACAGAGCATTCATTCCACTCCATACATTATGAGTTGGGACTATAGTTGGAACTTAGGAGCTATACTTGTTTCTCAGTTTACTCCACCGATTGGTTAAGCTTCCAGTCATTATGGAGCCCTTTGTGGTGCCTGCTGCATCACGCAGTCTACATTGAGTCTATGCTGCCTGAGTCTATCCAACTATTCATGCTCTTGTTCGAAGGATGTCCTAAAACCAAAGTCAGCCACTCCTCATATTTCTTGACTATTGCATGTCGACCATCCTTATTGAGTCAGTCCGTTTCACCTGAGATCTTCCAAATCTTTCAGCGTAGCTAGTACCTCATGATGGTTGATGGGGGATGCCTTAATTCCCTCCTTCCAGTGAGTCTCATTCCGTCGACTTCAACCCATTTATTCCAGGACTTGAGGCTTAGAGTTCGGTTGAGTACCTTGAGGCTTGCAGTCATTAGTGGCAGGTTCTCTCGCCATCGACAGTTTTGGGAATACATCAATGTCCCTTTATCGATGGATCCATCCTAGTGTTCGACTTCAACACATCTATTCACACTTTGATGATTGTACTTTGTGCCCTGATGCCTATTTTCATTATTGTTGGGTTATCTCACATCTGTTAACGGTATACATCATTGACCGGTAATCAGACGATGTCACATCAGGTTCGACCTCAACTCCTTTATTCACTTGATGGGACTTGCACCGTCGAAGACTTGTGTAGAAGACCCCAGGCGGTAGTGGAATTCAGTATGCTACTTATGACTATGACTTTACATCTGATATATCACCTCTCAGATATCAGCAGTTTGTACCTCCAGTTTGTACCAGTTGTTTCCTTTTCAGCAAGAGACCATATCTTATTGTAGAGGGGTCATGGCTATGATCACTTATGACATATATTCACTATGTATTGCCTATTCATGGCCACTGTATGAGATTGTTGTACTATACCGACATGTATTCGGGGATACTATTGTATTAATATGAGTGAGTTGCTCCTTCCACTTGTGTCTCGATCACTCCACTTCTGAGATTTATAATGTATTTCGGCCATCGTAGCATCAGTATCTGACCTCACACATTAGGGGGCATCTGTTACAACGTAATTTTCCACCTTGTGAGCATCAACACTCTTTGGCCTGCAGGATCCATTTTTCTGACTCAGATCCCCTTTATATCCTTCAAACACACTATTTTTCCCTATTTCCCCCCCTGTACGCTAGCAACATCATTACAGTGGGCGTATTCGCAAGTTGCATCACTATAGCCCGCGGGTAGCATGTAAAATTGTAAAAGACACTAGTTAATTACTTTTTACTACCAAAAAGCGGTCATAGGGTGACCTTTGGCCCTCCATTTTCCCTGAAACACCTCGATGTGCCCTTTCACTTACCTTTGGGAGGACTATATATTGAGCACATATGGCTTATGGACGGGGGGAGAAAGAAGAGCAAGAGAACTCTAGTGGATTTTTGCCCTATCTTGAGTCTACACTCATTGATCCTTGTAGTTGTGAACCCTTTATGTTCACCTTCCAAACTCCTATCATAGTTTGAGTTTGCCATTCCATGGAGGATTGAAGTGGTGGAGGCACAAGTGGATTGACCCAGATCTTGGTTCAGATTGGTTGCCGGCAAGAGGTCATATCACATTGTACTTCTTGTTATTTATTAATAGAAATACTCATATTCTCATCCATTAATACTGTGAATGTTGTTTATATTACATTGGGTTGCATTTTCTTATAATATCACGGACCATTTCTATTCATGATGTTAATGTCATTTATACATTATATGCGCTTGTTGTATATTGGTTGTTAAGACTAATCTGCATATTCAAGTGCACAGATTGAAAGCTCCAACAGGGATCTACATCAAACGTTTGGATCAAGGTTGGTTATATTCTTCATTATCTTAGCATTGTCGTTTATATATCATAGTACTGATAATTGAGTTAATTTCTGTTTGTTAGCTATCTGTTGTGGTCTACCCCAAGCCATTGGAAGTTTTCTCCAATACACCAGTTTAGGCACGGGCGCACAATTCTACCAGTTTAAGTGAGCTATGGCATAGAAGACTAGCTCACATACATTATAAATATCTTTCATCCTTTATGATGATGGTTACAGGACTTCCAATAATCCATGCAGAACATGATGGCATTTGTATAGGTTGTGCACTTGGAAAGAATGCCAAGGGTTCTTTTCCAAGCAGTGACAACAGGTCCAAGGGAATATTGGATTTTGGTACATTCTGATTTGTGTGGAACAATGATATTTGCTTCCTTGGGTGGATTCTAGTATTATGTGATTTTCATTGATGATTACCCTTAGAAGACTTGGATCTACTTCTTGAAGACAAAGGAATCCGAGGAGGTACTTAGCAAATTCCAGGCCTTCAAGGTGCAAGTTGAGAACCTGTCTAGGAAAAGGACCAAAGTTCTGAGATCAGATAAAATCAATGGAGGAGAGTACACCTCCTTGAACTTCAATGATTTAAGCAAGAAGGAAGGAATTAAGAGGGAGTAAGCCATTCCTTACAACCCTAAACAGAATGGGGTTGCAGAGAGGAAGAATAGATCAATTGTATGTTGATGTATATGTAACTTCGGAATGTATTTCATCTATATATTTCATATATATTAATTGTACCCTTATAAGAGATGTGTTATTCGTCTATAAGGAAGTGTCGTCATGTGTATTGACAAGTGTCGCAAGTGTGTGTACTTGGCGACGGGTTATTAGACCACCATGTGTGGGGTCGGCCTTGAAATATATTTTATATTGTGGATGTACCTAGCTAGACAAGTCGACCCCATAGTGTAACTGGGAAAACAGGTTAGTATAAATAGAGATCGAGAGATCTCTATTTTCATCATTCGGAAACTCACACTTCTCTCACTCAGAAAGTGGCGCACTAGTGAGGAGGAGGATCATCTGCTACTAGGAGACTATCTCAGTGTATTTTGGTTGTACTTTGGTTGAGCCATTGCTCTCTCTATCTCTGAGGAAGTTGTGGGGTTTTTCACCTTAGGTTTTTCCCCATGGAAACTCTGTGTCTCTTGTCTCTCATGCTTTTGATTCTTGTGATGCTTGTGATGCTTATTGTGATTGTTATGCATTGATATACTGTATATGTTATTCTCTCAGTGAAGATCCTAGAGTATTGTGAATTAATGCTCAAAATTTAACATGGTATTAGAGCTAACATGAGAAGAAGACATTTTGCAGTGACGAAAACTTCAGTTTCTTGTTTATTGGGTTTCTCTCCACAGATTCTGGAAAAGCAGTTTAGTAGATTGACTCTACTCATCAAGGAGAATCTATCTATCCAATCAGAATTCAATTCTGAGCATTTTCAAATTTGGCCCTAAACATTAGGGTTTCCTAAAAAAATAGGAATTTCTGAAATCTGAAGACATAGCTGGAAACTCCTTGCAAAAATTGAAGTTTAGAGCTTTGGATTGAGATTTTTGGCTGGGTAGATCTCCAGGAAACTCAAACCCTAATTCAGGGCTCTCCCTAGTGAACCCAGGACGACAAAAAGGAAAATCTGAAGGGTAAAGCTTTGTTGATCTCAAATTCTGAATACACCAGGTTGATCAGCTCATCAAGGCGCATCTTTCTATCCTTTCAGAAAGTTGAAATTCACATTTAAAATTTTTAGGGTTTTTCTGACAAACCCTAATCTGGGACCAGATCCAGTTTTCAGCATTTCAAGTCGTAAGACCTAAATCTTTTCTATTTCCATTTGAAGTACTCTTTAAGATGTCTCACCACACCAAGCTTGAGGATAAGCTTGAAGGGGATGATAACTTCCGAGCTTGGAAGTATAGGATTGGGTTAATCTTAGAAGAGAATGAGTTGGAGTCATATATAAAAGAAGACATCCCTATCCCAAAGGATGAAGAGTATAAGGTATTGCATAAGAAGAACTTGGTCAAGGCAAAGAGAATCATTGCTGATTCTATTGAAGACCATCTCATACCCCATGTGTCTTCTCTGAAGACACCCAAGGCTATGTTTGACACTTTGACCAAGTTATTTGAAGGGAAGAACATAAATCGGAAGATGACTCTGCGGAATCAATTGAAAGGGGTCAAGATGTTGAATGGAGAAACCATTCAATCTTCCTTCTCCAAGGTTTCTCAAATCAAGGAACAACTTGAAGCTGTGGATGAAGTAGTGGATAATGGTGAAGTTGTTATGACCGCTCTGAATGGCCTTCCTAGGTCATGGGACTCCTTTATTCAAGGAATCTGTGCAAGAAAGAAATTGATCTCTTTCAGTAAACTATGGGAGGAATGCTCTCAAGAAGAAGCTAGGCTTGTAGCTCATGAAGAAAATATGGGAGGTGAATATCAAGCTCTCACAGCTCACACGAAAAGAAGCAAGCTCAAGAAGGAGCACTCTCACTTCAAGAGATCCTATCACAACCAAAAAAAGAATAAGAAGGATGTAAGATGTTTCTCATGAAATGAGAAGGGTCACTTTGCTTCAAAATGTCCCAAGAACAAAAGGGATAACATCAACTCCAGCAAGAAGAAGAAGGGAAACAAAAGAAAGTTCCATGCTCATGCTGCCGAAGATGATGAACCTCCAAAGAAGAAGGCTAGGGATGAAAGTGATGATGACTCATCAAGTGAAGAAGAGTATGTTCTAATCTCTGCTCTCACAGGTACTATCTCCCATGGTTGTAATGATTGGTTAATTGACAGTGGTGCTTCCAAACACATGACTAGGTTTAAGGAATCTTTTGTAAACCTATCTGAACATGAATCACCCCATAAGGTGAAACTTGGGGATGATTATCAATACCCAATCAAAAGAAGTGGTGAAGCCTCCTACAACTTAGATTCTGGAAAATATTTGAAGATGAAAAAAGTCCTTTATGTACTTGGGCTCAAGAAGAACTTACTCTCCATCTTTGCATTGGATGCAAAAGGTATGAGGGTTTCATTTGTGGATGGCCAAGTCCTAATGTGGCCAAAGGGAAAGACCATAGATGATGCAGTAGTGATTGGAGAGCAAGAGGGAGGTTTGTATAAATTGAAGGGACAACCTGAACATGCCATGGTGCATGAATCCATGGAGCCAAGTGAACTTTGGCATAGAAGACTTTCTCATATGCACTATATGGAACTTTCAATTGCAAGCAAGGCTGTAGAGGGTCTTCCTGAAATCAAGATCAAACATGAAGTTTTTTGCAAAGGATGTGCAAAAGGTAAGAACATTAAGAAGGCTTTCCCAAGCAGTGAAAGCAAGGCAAAGGATATCCTGGAAATCATCCACTCAGATGTTTGTGGTCCTATGTCATCCAGTTCTCTAAGTGGGTATGTTTACTATGTCTCATTTATTGATGACTTCTCCAAGAAGACTTGGGTATAATTCTTGAAGAACAAAGATGAGGTGTTTGATAAGTTCAAGGAATTCAAAACCTTGATGGAGAATCAAACTGACAAGAAAATCAAAACTTTCAGATCCGACATTGGTGGAGAATTCACCTCAGGTGACTTCAAGAAGCTTTGCAGTGATTCAGGGATTAAGAGGGAGTTGACTGCTCCTTATAATCCTCAACAGAATAGAGTTACAGAAAGGAAGAATAGAACAATCATGGAAGCAGCAAGGGCAATGTTGCATGACCAAGATCTACCTATGCATCTATGGGCAGAAGCATCTAGAACAACTGTATATGTGCAGAACAGAACACCTCACAAGATATTGGACAACAAAACACTAGAAGAAGTCTTTTTTGGTAAGAAACCTGAAGTCAGCCATCTCAGAATATTTGGTTGTCCAGTATACACACATGTCCCAAGGAAAAGAGGACTAAACTAGATCCTTCAGGAAAGAAGGGTATCTTTGTGGATTACAGTGAAAGCTCGAAGGCTTACAGAATATACTTTCCAGGGTTCAAGAAGATTGATGTCAGCAGGGATGTAACATTTGATGAAAACTCAGCATTCATCAAATCAAGGAAGGCACCTATCGAAGTTTATGAAGAACCTAAGGAAACTAGATTTCAAGATACTACCATGATTGAAGCAATTCCAGAAGTTGTTCCTGAGTTTGAAGATCCGCAAGAACCTGTAGATCCACCCCGTGAGGATAACTCTCACAAGAGGAAACCTGCATGGGCTAGAGAGCTCATTCAAGATGCAGAAAGATTTGACATCCCAGAAGAAGAACACAGAGCAAAGAAGAGAACCAGATCACATACCAGCTATGTTGATTTACTCTATGACATTATGAACAAAGAACCTTCCAGTTATGAAGAAGCAGCGGAAAAGAAAGAATGGAAGGATGCCATGGTTGAGGAATACCAATTAATAATGAAGAATGATGTTTGGGATGTTGTCCCAAGACCTAAAGAGAAGTCTGTTGTGACTTCCAAATGGATTTACAAAATCAAGCATGCTGCAGATGGCAGTGTAGAGAAATACAAGGCAAGATTCGTGGCTCGTGGCTTCTCTCAGAAAGAGGGAATAGATTATGAAGAAAATTTTGCACCTGTAGCTAGGTATACTTCCATCAGAACAGTACTTGCCTTGGCTGCAGCAATGAAATGGAAAATACACCAGATGGATGTCAAGATTGCCTTCTTGAATGGTGTGGTTGAAGAGGAAGTATATGTGGAGCAGCCACTCGATTTTGAAATACATGACAGGGAATCATATGTGTGCAGATTGAAGAAATCCTTGTATGGCTTGAATCAAGCTCCCAGAACTTGGTATGGTAGGATGGACAGTTTCCTATCTAGTTTGGGATTTACCAAGAGTAAAGTGGATTCCAACCTTTACTACAAGGTTGAGGAAGGAAATCCTGTGATTCTACTTCTGTACGTGGATGACTGATTTGTAATAGGAGATGACAGATTGATTGCAGATACTAAGAGGAAGCTTGCTACTAAATTCAATATGAAAGATTTGGGAATGATGCATTATTTTCTAGGTATGGAGGTGTGGCAGAATGCATGTGGAATCTTCCTTGGTCAAGGGAAGTACATAGTAGATATCCTGAAGAGATTCGGGATGATGGATTGCAAGTCCATGGCCACACCCATGGCATCGAACCTGAAGCTTCTATGTGATGCTTCATCTGAGCCGGTTGATGTCTCTATGTATCGTCAGATGATTGGGTCCTTGATGTACCTGACAAACACGAGACCAGATATTTGCTTTGCGGTGAACACATTGAGCCAGTTCCTGACGGATCCAAGGAGTGTTCACCTAGTTGTTGTAAAGAATGTTCTGAGGTACCTGAAGGGTACAGTGGATTATGGGCTCAAGTATGAAGCGAATCAAAAGTTTAACCTGCAGGGTTATGTTGATTTAGATTGGGCAGGCAGTGCTGTAGATAGGAAGAGCACATCTAGGTGCTACTTTAGTATAGGATCAAGTGTGATCTCTTAGTTTAGCAGGAAGCAATCCTGCGTAGCACTGAGTATAGCTGAGGCAGAGTATGTTGCAGCCTGTTCAGCTAGTTGTGAGGCAGTATGGCTATGGAAGCTATTGTCTGAGTTATTTGATCTCCCATTGGATGCTACTGGTATCTTCTGCGATAACCAGAGTTGTGTGAAGCTATCTGAGAACCCAACGTTTCATGACAAGTCGAAACACATAGAGATCAAATATCACTATATCAGGGATATGGTGCAGAGAGGAGCTGTGAAGCTCCTATATGTTGCGATGGATGAGCAGATTGCATATGTGTTGACAAAGCCACTAGCCAGGGTGAAGTTCAAGTACTTCAGGGAGAGGCTTGGTGTTCTTTAGATCGAGGACACTTCGAGGAAGAAGTGATGGACACATTTGCTAAAGCCATTCCAAGCATGTTGGAAGGAGGATCCTTCACATGGCTGTGGATGTAAGCGCTAGATGATGAGCATTAGGATGATGTTCTGGTTTCTGCTTTATATGATCAGTTGGAGCATTTATATATGTATGTACACATCATGTTGGATGTTGGATATGATCAGTTGGATCATTTATATGTATGTATGCATCATGTTGGATGCTGGATATGATTAGTTGGATCATTTATATGTATATGTATGTACGCATCATGTTGGATGATGGATATGATCATTTGGATCATTTGTATGTATTTTGTATATGCATCATGTTGGATTCTTGGACCATGTATCTGTATATGTATCAGGTGGATACATTGTATGATCAGGTGGATCATGTATGTTGATATGTATCATGTATTTGTATTTGTATCAGGTGGATACACTGTATGATCAGGTGGATCATGTATGATGATATGTATTAGGTAGATACTTGGTATGCATCAGGTAGATGCATTGTATGATCAGGATGATCATGGATGATGAGCTTCAGGATGTTGCTCCAGATGATATGCAGCAGGATGTTGCAGTGATGATGATCAGGATGATCATGTGTACATCAGGATGATGTATGGTGGGTATCAGGTTGATACTCTATGGCCGTGGATCAGGTTGTGCAGATGACCATATAATTTGGCCCTGGGAGATTTGCAGATAGTCTTGCAAGGTTTTTCCTATGGCATGTAATTTGGCCCTGGGATATCTGGAAAATGCTCTTTCAAGGTTTTGCTCTAGGAGGACATATAATTTGGCCTTGGGAGATCTGCAGATAGTCTTGCAAGGTTTTTCCTTTGGCATATAATTTGGCCCTGGGATATCTGGAAGATGCTCTTTCAAGGTTTTGTCCTATGGCATATAATCTATCCCTAGGAGATCCGATAGGTTGGGCTGTGTGCCCGTAATAAGTCCTGGGATGCTCTTGCAAGGTTTTGCCATGACCACATATAATCTGTCCCTGGGAGATCCTATAGGTAGATCTATGTGCTCGTAACAGCCTGGGATGCCCTTGCAAGGTTTTGTGGTGACCACATATAATCTGTCCCTGGGAGATCCTATAGGTAGAGCTGTGTGCTCGTAACAGCCTGGGATGCTCTTGCAAGGTTTTGTGGTGAGGTCACATATAATATGGCCCTGGGAGATCCTATAGGTAGAGCTGTGTGCTCGTAACAGCCTGGGATGCTCTTCCAAGGTTTTGTGACGCACGTAATAAGTCCTGAGGATTCCACAGTATGGCCAGTGATGATGAAGACCTGTAGGTGGTCGGCCTACATCTGGTATGAAAAAGGACTAGCTCTGCAGAACTTCCTATGACGAGTAGAGTCATAGATTGGTTGAGATAGCAGTAGCAGTGATGATGATGATGACGATGATCCCAAGAAGAAGACTTGTCTAGCAGAACTGTGTTGAGAAATACCTTCCTAGTTAAGAGGGATTGTTGATGTATATGTAACTTCGGAATGTATTTCATCTATATATTTCATATATATTAATTGTACCCTTATAAGAGATGTGTTATTCCTCTATAAGGAAGTGTCGTCATGTGTATTGACAAGTGTCACAAGTGTCGCAGTAGGTTGGAAGAGGCCTACATGTGTTCGTCAGACCTTATAAGATGCAAAGGGGCATGATTCACGCCGTGGTACTTTCAGAGAAATCAAGAGACCTCAGAGATTCTCAAGCTATATTGATTTGATGAGCCACATCATTGATACTGAGCTTGCTAACTACAAGGAGGAAGCTAATGTACAGGTTTAGAAAGATGCCATGATGGAAGAATATCAATCCATCATGAATAATGATGTGTGGGAGATTGTTTTGAGGCCTGAAGGGGAGTCAATTATGACTTCTAAGTGGATCTACATGATCAAACATGTAGCTGATGGGAGAATCAAGAAACACAAAGCGAGATTTGTGGATAGAGGATTCTCTCAGAAAGAGGGAGTCAATTATGATGAGACATTTTCTCTAGTCGCATAGTACATGACGATCAGGTTGATCATAGCTCGTGCTTCAACTATGGGATGGAAATTTCATCAGATGGGTGTAAATACTGCCTTCCTCAACAGTGTGATCAAGGAAGAGGTATACATTGAGCAGCCATAGGGTTTCATGATTCATGGGAAGAGTCCCATGTGTGTATACTAAATAAGGCCTTGTACGGACTCAAGCAGGAACCACAAGCATGGTATGCTACGATTGACGGATACCTGGTGAGTTTGAGATTCACCAAGAGTGAGGCAGATTCCAACCTTTATTATAAGGTTGTTGATGGTGAGCCTTTGATCCTAGTACTTTATGTTTATGATTTTTTTCTCATGGAAGCAGAAAGACTCATTGTGTGGTGTAAGAGGAAGCTAGACTATGAGTTTGAGATGATAGACCTTGGTTTGATGCACTATTTATTGGGATTAGAGGTGTCGCAAAGACATGATGAGATATTCCTAAGTCAAGGGAAGTACACTATTGATATCTCGAGGAGAATTTGGATGATGTACTCTAAGTCCATGGATACACCGATGGTGTCAAATATGAAGAAGATGAGTGACTCAGCTTTTGAGTCAGATTTGGTATATCCCACCATGTATCGACAACTAATTGGGTCATTGATGTATCTGGTTAATACCAGACCAAACATTTACTTTGCAGTGAATGCACTTAGTCAATTCATGAGTGAGCCGAGACAAACACATTGGGTTTTGTGAAGCATGTGTTGGCAGATACTTGCATGGCACAGTGGGATATGGCTTGAGATATGCTTCCATTGTTGACATGAGATTGCAGGGCTACTCTGATTCTTATTGGGTAGGGACTGCATTGGATAGGAAGAGCACCTTCGGGTGTTGCTTCAATGTAGGGTTTGTCGTGATTTCTTGGTGTAGAAGTAAGAAGTATTTTTTGGAACTGAGTACAACAGAGGATGAGTACATATCGGTGTGTGTGGCAGTTCATGAAGCAGTGTGTATTCAAAATATCCTTGCCAATTTGTTTGATCAAATTTTAGAGCCGGCCTTTATTCACTATGATAATCAAAGCTGCATACAACTTTAAGTGAATCTAGTATTTCATGACAGGTCGAAAAATATCAGCATTTAGTATCATTACATCTGATACATGGTGCACTAGGGAGAATTCCATCTCCAATATATTCCTACAAATAATCAAATTTCCAACATTCTCACCAAGCTTCTTTAAAGGGAAAAATTTGTATACTTTCATGACAAGCTTGGAGTGGTGGAGAATGCCTACCTAATTGAGAAGGAGTGTTGATGTTGCAGCATTGGTGAGACATTCTCCCCAGGCCAGGGAGAATGGTGTGACTCTCCCTTGAGAGGGAGAGAGAGGGATATGATTGTTCTACATAATCCTCCTCGATGGAATGAGTTGAGTTGATCTCTGATACTCCTCAATGGACTGAGTTGTGTTGTAGTGTTGGAACAAGGTCAAGGTGCCTAATTTTTGGTACATTCAACGACGGAAGGGTCAGCGACAAAGGTAAAGGACCAGTGGCGGATCAGATAAAGCGAAAGATAAGTGGGTAGCATGGACTAGTTGGTCAATTAGTTAATTAGTTGATGAGTTACTTTGCGAAGTGGACCATGTGTAATGCCAAAGTGATCCTATAAATAGGAGTAGGATTGTAAGCCTAAGGGAATCTATCGATCATAATCTTGGATCCTTGTATCGATTCTTTGATCTATCTTTTGGTTCGCATGTTGAGTTCCTTTTTGTATTATCTCTTATCTGATCTGACCTATGGCATCATTTTCTCAATGTTGATTTGCAGATCTATTTTGTATTGGTTTTGTGGATGTACTCCTTGATGCTGTGGTTTAAGACAGACTGATGAAGTAATGAGAAATAATGTCTTGGCTATGTCTATGTATCTTTTACCTGTTTCTATATGATTGATTATGTGTTATCGCAGTGTAAATGGATGTATGATGTCGCAACGTGATTGGTGAATGAATCTGTAATGAATGATGAATATCTGTAATGTCACGATACTGTTATATATCTTAGATCTGTTAGTCATGCTACGATAATTTGTTATGTCGTAGATATAATGATTATATTTTGATGCGAATAATGTTCATGTCGATCTCCGAATTACTGTGTGATTGAGTACAAATTATGCATGTTCTCTCATATCTGTGGAAACATGGTTCTTGCAGCCCCCCTTAGATATCTCGGGTGAGACCTCACTCGCTCTGCGGGTGTCGCTAGAAAGGCTAAACCCTTTCTGGGAAGATGTTTATGGGAGATTGCGTTGGGTTTTGTTGACACTAGTGAAAAGTGAACCCTTGTCGACAGATCTGTGTCAACAAATGGTTCTCTTGTCGGGAGCCTAGTGCGAAAGGAGAGAGGACATGCTGTGGCATCCAAAAAATCCAGAGATCACGGAATGGTTCCACAAGAAGACGTGAGAATTTTCTATGGAAGAAAATCAGAACCCTAGATGGTCGAAGACCGAGTGGTTGCAAAAGTACATCTACTCTGATATCCACAAAGTATTCTTCTATGATTTTCCTATACTACTATACAAATGGTTGGCGCAACTAAATTTTCAGAAGAAGAATTTCCAAGGAGTTGAGCCTGAACACGGGACCCCATAACTGATCCAGCAGTCGGGACAAGTGAACAAAAAATATTCAAGGGATGTCAAGGTTTGGGTAGACAAAATTTTGGAAGGATACAGTATTGAATTTGTTGTCGACATAGTTAATTCATAAAGCGACGCAGAAAGAAAATTTTTCAAGGGACCCAAAGGAAGGTATCTATTGTCGCTAAAATTGTGGATCAAGATGCTCATTTGTGAAAAGGGCATATTAAAGATGAACTCCGACGAGTAAAGCTCAGGTGTGCGGAGGCTATGGGTATCGCACGGATGTGTGTCTGATAGAATGATGCGGGGTAGATGGATATGAGCTATGACGAAATTGTGAGGGAAGCTGTGGAATATTCTGGTTTCCTGAGAAGTGGAGTGAGGTTCCGGCAAGAGAAGAAGAGGAGCACTGAGATAGAGATAGAGTATCCTAGTGCGAACGGAACAAAGAAATGCAAAATGGGACCATAAGGGACTAAGCGAACCTACTGTGACGAAGAGAATGACCAAGCTACCCCTGAACCCAAGGAAGGACAGACCCAAAGCTGGGACGTGGCCACAACCCTGTGCACTGCGCCAAACTTTGGAAGAAGAAATATAAGCTCTTTGCAGGGTTGTCCTGCGTGTCAAAACAGTAGTAAGAGTAGCGGATCTACAAACACCAGTAGAAAATAAGGGATGGTAGGAGATGACATAAAGATGCCTATTTTTGAGGGTAAGGGGACCGATGATCCCAAACAATATTGGTTCTTATGCGAAGCGGTGTGGATGGTGGAACAAGTTCAGGATGATGATATTAAGAAGGAACAATTGGAGACAACCTTTAGGGGTCATGCAATGGATTGGTTTATGAAGTTTGTACAAGTAACTATAGGGAGTCCTTAGAAAAACTTGGAAGAAATTAGAGCAGGATTGATAGACGAATTTAGGAAACCAAAATCGGAATCGTAATATATCACAGAGTTGAAGGAAATAATGCAATTTCCTAATGAATTGATATGGGAATTTGATCAAAGGTACCAAACTCTGATGGCCAAAGTAAGTTTTGGAATGATTGACATACAACATAAATAATGGTTTATTGTAGGATTGATATCGCACATTCAGATCCGCTGATGCAGCAGAGGATTGTATCCCGGGTGGAGGCATTAGAAATTATGATGAAGCTCGAGGCTCAGTCGATTGGCGAAATAGGGATCGACATGAACCAGATCCAATGACAACCAACGAAATTGAATATCCAACTACAGGATATCAAGAAGGGGAAGAAATTTCATGGAGAAATATGGTGCAGTCGATGCAAGTATGAATGACATCATAAGTATTAGTGTCCTGAATTCTGTGAATATTTAGAGTCTGGTGCACCAAATCCACGCATTCAAGGAGGAATTCCCTCGTGTCGAATTTTTCAAATGAGGGGACATCACTCAGAAGAATGTGTGTAATTACAGAAGGTTATGTCAAAGCCGACCAATATTTTTTGTAACTTCTGTCGATCGGTCGGTCATGAGGAGAAGCATTGTAGAGCATATGATTTACTTCAAGAAAGAACTGCGGATACTTATTTCATGAAGGGAGAAGACCAACCTCATGTACCACTTCAGCAACAGTATAATAAAACGCATCCACAGTATAATCCACCACTATCATAGTATAATCAGATGTAGTACAATCAACTACAGCCGCAGTATAACCAACCACAGTATGATCCACCACAATATAATAATCCGCACAATCAGCCACGAGGTGGATTTAGAGGAGGTCGGGGTGGAGGTTTTGCTCGCGAAGGAACCTTTGGTCGAGGTCGAGGACCAGTTATGTGCTATAATTGTGGCTAGATTGGACATTATCAGAGAGATTTCTCGAATCCAACTCCGCGGTGTACCTATTGTAGTGCAGCGGAAGAAGACGGGAAGAGAAATGAGGATGAAGACCCAGATTGGTGCATACGATGTAGATTCTATCATTTTGGATATAGGATCGGACGTAAACATTTTAACTAAGCAAACGTGGGAAATGATGGGGAAGCCGCAGTTGGTATGGTCCCCTATGCAACTTCGACTGGCAAATCAGAGAAAGGCCACACCAATTGGTCGATTATCTCATCTTCCTATCGAAATAGAAGGACTAAAAACTTACACAGACTTGAACGACATAGAGATAGTTGCCAACACAAACCCATATCCCATGCTATTGGGAATAATTTTGGAAATCGAGAATAAGGCTGTCATCAATTTTAAGAAAAGGAAGATGTCTTTGAAAATCACGATATGAAGGTCATCGACCCGTTTGATCCACTAGAAGGGAAAAGATATGTCGAACCAATGACGAATGAATTCACAAAAGGATGGGAAAATGTCTACAACATTTCAGAGGATTACTGATCAATCCCACCACCGATGGAGAATTAGGATGGCGGAGTATCAGTTCAGCATCATGAGAATTCGACGAAGCACTAGAAAACTAGCAGAATCGGTTGCACGAGGTGTCATTCAAAAAGTGCGCACAAATCACTCACTCGTTGAGATGGGTAGCGACAGAGGTATATCATCTGCCGACATATGAAGGATTACCTAATCTGTCTATCTTCATCTCCGAATTTGAAGATAAGGTATCCAAACCATAGCGAATGCTGGTGTTAGAAGAAGCACCGAAGGCTACTCAAACAAGGTGGTGGGATGCGCACAAGTCATCGATAACACACTGGAAACTATGTCGACAATTGATGGAAGTCAGATTCAGGGATAGGGAATGCTACTACGGAAATAAATACAATGGAAGGGGTGATCCAAGGGATCATCCGGGAGAGTGTCAAAGTGCATGGGAGAGTGAAGTGGGAATGGGCTCATGCATTCATCCATACGCTAGATGAAGTACCGCCGAGTTGGTACATCACAGCAGAACCGCGACGAGGAACAACTACATGGGAATAATTGACCACTAGTTTCATTCAGACATTCATCTTTGCTGATGAGAATCCTTTCATCCACAGTGCTATGCAGGAGACCTGCAAAAAGGTACTCGATACAGTTCCAATAGAAAGACCAATGGGACTACAATGGACTGCGACACCGAAAATGATGATGGAACCATATTATGTGTCAGGAGGAAGTGACGACAAGGAATATCCCAGATCCGTCTATGTCTCGGATTCGGAAGGAAGCCTGATGTCGAAGCACCAGAGATGAGATTCGACAAATTCCAACAGCCGCTGAAAATTCAGAAGGTTAATATGGGTTGGAGGAAAATACCAAGTTCGCTAGTATTGGAGATTATTGAGATGATTAAACAATTGTAAAGGTCAGCGATCTACTGCATGAATTTCAAGACTTGTTCCCAACAAAATTTTCTGAAATGAAGGGCATTTCCGGGGACCTGTGTGAGATGAAGATTCCTCTCAAACCTGATGCAAAGCCAATAAAGCAGTGACCATATAAACTAAATCTCAAGTATAAGGAGTAGGTGAAGGCTGAGATAGAGCGAATGATGGACGCAGGAATCATAGAACTTGTCGAAGAGTCAGAATGGATCATCCCAATGGCTGTCCAAGATAAGAAGATGAGCGAAATTTAGATTTGCATCGATCTAAGGAATCTAAGCGATGCATGCCTTCACGATCCATTCCCTACGCCATTCATTGACGAAGTACTGGAAGGTGTTGGAGTCCAGGAGGTATACTCATTTACAGATGGATTTTCAGGATACCACCATATCAGAATTGGGAAGGAAAATCAACATAAAACTACCTTCGTGATGGAATGGGGCTGCTTTCAGTACACAATGATGTCGTTTGGTCTTAAAAACACCCCCACAATATTTTCAAGACTAGTTGTCACTGCGTTTAAATACTTCATTCACAAGTTTCTGGTAGTGTTTATGGATGACTAAATCGTATATGGGTTGGTTAAGGACACGTTGCAAACCTAAGGATAATGTTGGAAAGGTGTCGATCGCATAAGATTTCGTTGAATCTAAAGAAATGTATTTTCTGTGTACCATTTGGGATCCTATTGGAACATATCGTATGCAAGGAAGGCATGTTGGTCGACCCAGCGAAGATAGTGATCATTTTTGACATACCACCACCAAAAATGGTGAAGCAGCTGAGGGCAACGTTGGGACACACTGTATATTATGGGAATTTCATCAGGGGATATGTAGCAATTACTACACTGATAGAGAATTTGTTAAAGAAGGATGTAAAGTTTGAGTGGAACGACGAGTGCCAAAAGAGCCTCGACATACTAAAAGCGAAGATGGTCGTAGCACCGATATTAGTCTTCCCTAACTGAAAGAAATAATTCCATGTCCATGTGGATGCATCATCAGTAGCGTTGGGAGTGATATTGGCCCATACAAGAGAAGGGTCAATTGACCATCCAATCGCATTTACGAGCAGGAAGTTTTCAATCGCGGAGAAGAATTTTACGACAATAGAGAGAGAAGGATTGGCGATGGTATATGCGCAGGAGAAATTCTGACATCATTTCCTTGGAGGACACTTGAAAATGTTCACTGACCACTCCGCATTGAAGTACTTAGTCAATAAGCCTGTGTTGGGGGGGAATATCTATCGATGGTTGTTTCTATTCCAAGAGTTTTATTTTGAAATCATTGTGAAGCCAAGGCGATTGAATGCAGGAGCTGATCACTTGTCAAGGATTGAATCAGGTGAAGAACTAAGGAGCATCGATGAAGGATTTCCCAATGAGCAACTATTTAGGATTGGAATGGTGGATGACCATTATGAACAAATTATTCAACTCTTAGCTACAGGAAGATCACCTGAGGAATTCACTACGAGTCAGAAGAAGCAGTTGGTCGTCAGGGCCACTGATTTTCAACTAATCACAGGACAACTATACAAGATAGGGCATGATGAAGTTATTCGTCGATGCGTCTTTCCACATGAACAAGAAAGACTGTTGGCGGAATATCATGATGGGACCGCAAGAGAACATTAAGGAGGACGCACGACCGCCAAGAAGATGCTTAGAGTTGGTTTGTGGTGGCAAACAATGCATGGTGATGCAGTAGATTATGCCAAAAGTTGCGATGTATGTCAAAGGACAGGGAAACCATCGTGAAGGGATGATATGCCACTAGTGCCTCAGTTGACGTTACAAGACTTCAAAAAATGGGTAGTAGATTTCGTGGGACCCATTAACCCACCAGGAAGAAGAACAGGTGTGAGATACATTATTACTACGACCGACTACTTTACCAGATGGGCAGAAGCAGCACCGGTAAAGGATTGCACAGTTGCGACAACAACAAGGTTTCTCTTTGACAATATGGTCACCAAATTCAGTTGTCCAAAGATATCGATGAGCGATTAAGGCACACATTTTTTCAATACAACCATCAGAGCCATGATGGAGGAATTTCAAATTCAACCTCAAAGAAGTACCCCATATCACCCACAGGAAAATGGCGTAATTGAGGCGCTGAACAAGATATTGGAACATGCGCTCACAAAGGTGTGTAATACAAACTGGTACGACTGTGAATTAAAGATTTCGGTGATACTATGGGCCTACAGAACGACATGTAAAAGGCTGACAAGCCAGACTCCTTTCAATTTAGTATGTATGAACAAGAAGCGGTGATTTCGATGGAGTATATTGTCCCTAGTCTATGCATCCTAGCAACGACAAGAATGAGGGGCGACGGAACCATTGAAGAAAGATTGGCGCAGCTGCTACAACTTGAAGAAGATTGCTTTATGACAGGATTTCATCAGCAGGTAGAAAAGGATCGACATAAGGCATGGCATGATCGCCATGTAAAGGAAAAGCACTTTCAACGCGGAGACATGGTTCTGCTATATGACAGTAACTTTGTGAAGCACCCAGATAAGCTCCAGATGCATTGGCTAGGTCCATACATAATCAATTTCATTACTAATGGAGATGCAGTGCAGTTGCAAAATTTAGATGGAACACTGTTGACAAATTTAGTGAATGGGAGCCGGTTAAAGTCCTATCGGGATATCCAAGTGCACATCGACTGAAAAAACAATCAAGTCGACATGAAAAAAAAATGAAACAGGAACGCTGCGGAGATCAGAAGTTTGGAAAGGGCATGTGTCGACAGAATGAAGACAAAGGGTTGAATTTTTGCATCTGTCAAAGTAACTGCAACAGGGTTGGAATTATGGAGTCTGTCGATGGGATATCACCAAAGTTAAAACATCGATGAAGTTTGAGGCCTCACGATGTACGACGAAGTGCAAACTGGTCAAATCGGGCAATAAATGCAGCAGTTAAGGAGTGGCAGACGATGATGCAACCAGAGGAAGATGCATTTAATGACCAATAAGTGTGGCGACAGATGACGCAAGTGGATGAAAATGCAATTAATGACCAGTGAGTGCGCATGATTTGGTAAATTGACGGAGGATTCGGTAAATCAACGGAGGATTTGGCAATCATTGTTCGAAATCGACTCGATGGATGGGGAGTAGGAAATCGAAGCTATAAATACAGGAACAGATAGATAGTTTGACTCACTATGCATTGTGCGAATTAGTGAAGAAATTGCAGAACAGAGATGAGCGAAGAGTGACCTTAGAGAGTTATGATGGCACATTTCATTTCCAACACAAGTAGACAAGACCGAACCAAGCTGAAGGAAATTGTCCTTGCAAAAGTAGAGGTTGCATCAATGCAGATGATTAGGAAGAATAGAAGTGCCAGTCGGCTGGTGGATACCGACCAAAGGCCGAAGAGGGATATCCGTAGTTCGACACGGGTTGCGACTACAGCAGGAGAAGTGGGCACATCAGGTGCCGCAGAGGAAGAAAGGATACCAAGAGGAGGGCAGCAAGGCCCAACAATAGCATACATACCAGGGTATGTGCCGTCGCAAAAGGAAGGAGCACCAACAATCCGACTGGGGAAGAACACAAAGTATACTATCAAAGAGACAGCGATACCAAAGGGTGTCCATACCATCGGAAACATAGTACAATGACCATGACATTTTGGCATATCACAAGTGCACTCAGCACACACACATTGACAAGGCGCATGGAGAAGGAGGTCCAATCACAAGGGAGCTAGTGCAGTGGGAATTGGGGCTAGAGCGATCAAGGATCCTTTCAATCATTTATATGCCACATTTTGGAAGATCAGTGGAAGCGAATGCATGTATCAAGCAACTACTGGTCTCATAACATTCTACCCAACACTAAAGTGTACCCTATTTAAGAAATATTCCAGGAATATTTTGTATTTTCGGCATAACATTTCGCTTGTAACTTAGAATTGGGCGGAATTTGGACCGTTGGAAATATCTTGAAAGTCTCTACAACTTTTATATTTTGAGTTTTCTCAGATTCCTTACCGTTTGTGAGATGCGGACACTTTAGTAAAAAACATCTTTCAAAAGATGCTTTTAAATATTCCATGAATCTTTCGTATTTTGGGCATAATGTTTCCCTCGTAACTTGGAATTGGGCGGAATTTAGACCGTTGGCAATATCTTGAAATTCTCTACAACTTTTTTGTTTTGTGTTTTCTCTAATTCCTTATCGTTTGTGAGATGTAGACATTTTAGTAAAAATAACATCTTTCAAAAGATGTTTTTATAAAATCATCTTTTGAAAGATAGTTTTTTACTAAAATGACCGCATCTCACAAACGGTAAGGAATCAGAGAAAACTCAAAACAACAAAGTTGTAGAGAATTTCAATAGATTTCCAATGGTACATTGTCCTTCCAATTCCAAGTTATGAGCGAAAAGGTATGCCCAAAATACGAAAGATTCCTAGAATATTTACGTTTTTTCTTATTTAGGATACATTTTGGCCTGTGTAATTCCTTATGTTGTATTCATGGTGGATACTTATGGTTGGGCACAAATATTCCAATCACGATCGATCTCATTTCGTAGATCACTGGATTACTGACGGCTGGGATAGATCCTATGCAATACTTCCAAGGGAAGGATAATGATAAGAAGCTTTCCGCAAAGATGAAAGAAAAGTACGGGGTGGAAAAGAACACCTAAGGATACCTGATCGACACTATCGAGGATCAAGCGATTAGGATTGCAACAAAATTTTTGGTGATAAATATCGTAAGGAAGAATCACCCCAATCAGTGTACATCAGGGGTGATTGCATCCGTGAAGCAGTGTGCAGCTGGAGTTCAAATGAATTGGTTGTTATTTTTGTTGAATGAGTTAATGGAGGATGCGGAAGAAGCCTAGGAGAAAGGGAAGCCATTCACATACTCATGGCTTCTATTCTTCATTGCATTGGTTGCATGGATGGAACCACCGTAGTACCAGGGGATGGAGACCGAAATTGCCAAAGTGTGTCGAGGCGGGCGATAGAAAAATTTGTGGGCATTAAACGACAAGGATTGACAAACAGATAATAACATTAAATTCTTTATGTATTTAGAGGAGCTGAAAGTAGAAGCGATAAAGATTCCGCGACTAACTAAAGAAGAAGCAAACAAGTATAGAAGAATCGCAAGGCTGTCAGTAGAGCCCCAAGCGATATTCATTCAGGCACGCGTAGACCCACAAAAGTAGTGACTACCAATGCAGTGCAAGCTGACCGACGCAGATGCAATAGTGGAGGAATGGCCATATGAGTGGAATTTTCCAGTAGGGGAATACCAACTATCGGACCCGGAGGATGGGAAACCGACGGATGGGCCAAAGGTGAAAGAAGAAACCAAAGACTCAGAAGATGAAGGTGAAGGACCGGAAGGACAATCGCACACTGCAAGTCACGATCGTGCGTCATTATCCACTCCAACAGATTCAGAGCTCGAAACTCAGGGAGAGGAAGCAAGGAAAAATCATAGGATGGAGGGAGGCGAGGGGAGTACAACTGTCGGTCTCCCTGAAGAAAAAATGAACAAGCTACTTGAGAAAATAAAAACTATGGTGGAGCAGAGCCGTGCAAAGGTCACCCAGCATGCGACATAGTACTTTCACCAAGTTTCGCAGCTGTTGTAGACATTGATCACCACAATTGTGGAGACAAGGATGCTTCCAGAAGAAGGGCCATGTGCACCAGAAGAGCATCGAGTCGAGGTAGATATTGGAACCCGACGACGGATCGTACAAAACTTACCTACTGTGATCAAGACCAGAAACGACGAATTGGATGTTGTGATACTAGAATTAAACAGCATCAACATCGACTTAAACATGATGCCCATGTTTGTATTGCAACACACTCACACTGGGGTGAGTGAAGATATCAACGACCGCAAAGCATCAACGCATGATCAAATGGTCAATTATAAGTGACAGGTGCGAAGTATTGAAGAGGAGGTTGAGCGCCTTTGTGAAGAAAAAGAGGTAGTTATGAATGAAAGGGCGAAGGTGTTGGAGGATCAAAGAAGATTGGAACATGCCATATCCATGGCATGCGAAGAGGTCCCTGAAATCGAAAAAGAAATGTTTGTGGAAGAAAAAGCATCGAGGCTAGGTGCGATCATCGCAGATCTTCGGAAAGAAAACGAAGAGTTATAGATAAGGGCGGTTCCAAGCACACCACCAGAGAAGGTCAAGGAAATAAAGAGTGTAGTTGAGGAAGCTGCAACAGAGATTGCGGAGTTAGAAAAAATGATGCAGAGTATCGCAGAGGAAATATCGCAATTTTGGGGAAGTTTCGTGCAGGACGAGCACTTGCACCAACTAAATGTGCAACTAGGCGAAGCAGAGGTGCAACAAGAGGCACTGAGGGGATCTCTGAAGGAAATTCCCCTACTCACACAAATGGCAAAGGCGATGGAGTTGAAAGAGTTGCAACATCGCGTCAATAAGGCGAGAACAAGGCAACAAAGAAGAACGACGCAACTAGATGAGTTGCATACAAAAGCAGAGCAACTGGCAGTCGAAGAGATGCTAGTACTAATGCAGCTGAAGGAAAATTTGGTGAAGGTACAAGAAATAGAAGGTGAGCACCCGACAATGCAACAAGTTGAGGACTGCGCAACACTCAAAGTTGCAGCCAAAGAAGTTGTTGACCAGATCAGGGTGGTATACGACGAGATCAAGATGCAGGTAAACGCACCAACAACATCTAGATGAGGTGGCTCAAGGGCGAGCCACAAGTTGGTGTTGGGGGCCTGTTGGCATGGGGTCAAGGCTCCTAATTTTTGGTACATTCGGCGACGGAAGGGTCAGCGACAAAGGTAAAGGCCCATTCGTGGATCGGGTAAAGCGAAAGATAAGTGGATAGCGCGGAGTAGTTGGTTAATTAGTTAATTAGTTGACGAGTCACTATGCAAAGTGGACCATGTGTAACAACCAAATGAGCCTATAAATAGGAGTAGGATTGTAAGCCTAAGGGCATCTATCGATCATATTTCGATCATAATCTTGGATCCTTGTATCGATTCTTTGATATATCTTTTGGTTTGCATGTTGAGATCCTTTTTTATTATCTCTGATCTGATTCGACCTTCGGCATCATTTTCTTAATGTTGGTTTGCAGATTTGTTTTGTATTGGTTTTGTGGATGTACTACTTGATGCCGCAGTGTAAGACAGAATGATGAAGTAATGAGAAAGAATTTTTTGGCTATGTCTGTCTCTTTTACTTGTCGTTGTATGATTGATTATGTGCTATCGTAGTGTAAATGGATGTATGGTGTCTCAACGTGATTGGTGAATGAATATGTAATGACTGATGAATGTCTATACTGTAATGTCGCAGTATTGTTATATATCTTAGATCCATTAGTTATGCTGCGATAATCTGTTATGTCGTAGATCTAATGATTATATTTGATACGAATAATTTTCATGTCGATCTCTGAATTACTGTGTGATTGAGTACAAATGATGCATTTTCTCTCATATCCATGGAAACATGGTTCCTGCAACCCCCTTAGATATCTCGGGTGAGACTTCACTCGCTCTGTGGGTGTCACTAGAAAGGCTAAACCCTTTCCGGGTTGATGTCTACGGGAGATAGCATTGGGTTTTGTTGACACTAGTGCGAAGTGAACCCTTTTCGACATATTTGTGTCAACATGTAGTCTCTAGGTTGGTTCACAGCAACCCTTGTGGCTGGGAATGCCTACTCTCCTTGATAGACTAAGTTGAGATAGTTTGTACTACTCGATGGACTGAGTAGAGTATGACACTTCTCTATGGAGTGAGTTGTGTTGAGTTATCAGTTTAATTCCCAACAACCCTTGTTGGTGCCCATAAACCCTTGTGGTTGGGAGACTTGTCACTGGGTTGGTGCCCAGTAACTCTTGTGCTGGGAGACTTATGGGTTGTAACCTGTTTTCGTCATGTTGGTTGTAGCAACATGGACGAGAGAAGACCTTTCTTATGCAGAGATATTCAAGACAAGTCATGATTCCTAGATGAAGTTCAGATGTGTTCTAGCATGATCATATCTCCCTAGCTAAGAGGGAGTGCTGTTGTTGTAGTATTGGGAGGTATCCTCTCAACAAGTCGGCCCCAGAAGAAGCAATAAAATAATTATTATTATGCCAATATGCAAGTTGGCCTCATCTATAATACAAGTCGGCCCCATATAAAGTGAAAAGGTTAGCCAAAATAAATTATAAATAAATATGGCCTTTCATTCATTTCCTCGTGCAATTTAACGAAGCAAGCTCACTCAATTCAGCTAGTGAAGTGCGCGGAGAGAGAAGGACGAAGGCTACAGAAGAAGACCATCTTTTCTGGGTTTGATATATTTTGGATCATGTTATATCTGATTATTCTTATATCTAGATGTACTTGTATCTTGAACTGATTCTCTCATAAGAAAGGTTGTTGGGTTTTCTTCCCTTGTGTAGAAGGGTTTCCCAGGATAAAATCTTTTTGTCTTTGTTTCTGTGCATTGTTTACCTTTTAGTGATCCTATTTTATTACTGCTGCAAATTAAAGGTTGATATACTGCTATATTATAAAATCTAACATTTGATGGGCATAAAATTTTATGAGGTGCACTATCTTCAAAACAAATCTATTGCAAGTTGTTTGGATGTGTAAGAGAAGGAAAATATTTTCACGGTAGATGGGTGATTGATCTACTACTTGTTATTATTACTTTTAGGAAATCATCGAAAGGGAAGTAGTTTGAGACTAAGGTTACATATTCCATTCCAGTTGCTAAGTTTCACATTTGGCAGTACACAAAGGATAAGGCAGGACAAGTTGAGAAAAATTTGGCGTTCCAAAAGTAGTACACTCAAATAATCACGTCACCCCATGAAGCATTGTCATTCTTAACAGTAGCAAGTAGGCTTGAATATGATGTTATGTTATGTTATATATATATATATATATTGTAACCATTCGTCAAACCTCCAATGAAAGTGTCGTCTATGGTTCGACGACAGGTCGATGTATGTCTGACTACTGTAACTGTTGGAAGTATAAACAATTCATCGGACTTTTGACCGCCACAACTAAGTGTGGTACGAAGAACCTCCCAGTTTTTTAGGGATAAGATGTCATTGGTACAACGCTTATTGATTGGACTTCCAATGGCCAAAGTGATATGTGTCACAAAGTACCTCCCAACGCTTATTATGAATATAGTAGAAAATTTTCACTTCTTACTTATATCCCCGATGCAGATATGGAAAAAATGGTAAAACGGTTGTACAAATTATATTGATCTATAACTTCTTCAACAATTTTGCATTCAAAATATTTTATTAAATGCTTGCACATGAAAATAAGAGAGACATCCTTCATTCCAAGTACACATGAAAATAAGAGAGACATCCTTCATTCCAAGTACACATGAAATAAGAGAGACATCCTTCATTCCCTTGTGTAGAAGGTTTTCCCAAGATCAAATCTTTGTCTTTGTTTCTATGCATTGTTTATCTTTTAGTGATCCTATTTTATTACTGCTGCAAATTAAAGATTGATATACTACTATATCATAAAATCTAACATTTGATGGGCATGAAATTTTATGAGGTGTAATATCTTCAAAACAAATCTATTGCAGGTTGTTTGGATGAGTAAGAGAAGGAAAAGATTTTCATTGTAGGAAGTGGTTTGATACTAAGGTTACATATTTTATTCCAGCTACTAAGTTTCACATTTGGATGTACACAAAAGATAAGGCATGACAAGCTGGGACAAATTTGGCATTCCAAAAGTAGTACGCTCAAATAATCACGCCACCCCATGAAGCATTGTCATTCTTAATAGTAGCAAGTAGATTTGAATCTGATGTTATGTTATGTTATATATATATGTATGTATGTATGTTTGTATGTATATCTTAGTTGTATGGGTTCACGTACCCAGGGGTACATGTCCCCGCAAAAGGGTCACGAATCCACGTCTTCAATTCGGGTGCAGGTTCTTGGTAGGTGAACCCATACGAACCAGGTTCTTGACTAAAGAACTCGATACGTCGACTTGAAAAAATGGGTTCGTTTGGCTGAGAGGGGATAACGTACCCTAATTTTTTAAGCAATGAAATAAATAAAAGGAAGGGGTGAAAGGTGCCCCCCCTCCCAAACCTAAAATTGCGACCTCCAAAGTCTTTAAAAATCATAATTTTCCATTCAATCGTTTCATAATCATTTCATTCAACAACGACAACGTTTGGTGAAGGGATTTCCACGGCGACAGTGTTTGGTGAAACCGTGAAGGGATTTCCACATTGGATACATCAACAAGGTTACGTTGTTGTTGGCTTGGTTTTGCAACCAAGCTTAGTGCAATGGGCACCTATCAACAAGCGATAGCAGTTTCAAAGATTGAAAGCAAAAACAATTATTATAAATCTAAATCTAAACTAAACTAGCATGTGCATATAACAAATAAAATTTTCTGAAAATGATTCAAGAACAAGAAATAAAAAGAATGAGTATTGTATTAAGATACCTCAAATGGTGAGGATTTGTGTTGAGCAACTTCCAAGGTGAGTAGCTCCAAGCTCCAAAGGTCTCTTCTCCAAGATAGCTACAATGGTCAAAATCTCATGAGAGATTTTGACAGCATGAGGATAGGATGATGGATGGATCGAAAGTGAGGAGCCCCTACCACCTTTTTATAGTTTTTGGTGGTGGGGAATACCATTATGGTTTTTAGGAAACCAATGGTATTGACCAACATGGTTTATGTACCTTTTCCCACCTTTTTCCTTTTTTGAATATTTTGAATATTTTTATTCCCTTTTTAATATTTTGGGGAATTCTGGACCCTTTTTGAGGGTTTTTTATGCTTTTTGAGGAAAAATATTCATTTTGAGTGGAAAAAGGGGTGTATTAAGGTCTTTTGGTGACCTTTTGATGGCTTTAGAGGCTCAAATGGTGAAAAAGTGGACAAATGGGTCATGTGAATAAGGAAATGAGCTAGTGAGCACTTTTTAGGTGTTAACAGATTGCCCCCTGATGTGTGAGGACAGGAGCTCATCGTATGGCCAGCAGACATCATAGTTCTTTTGTCTTTTTTCTGGGGTTTGGGGAAGAGAAGAGACTGATTGGAGACTAGATCCACGGCCCTTGGAAGCTACAAAATAAACAATATTACATGGCCTCAATATGAATGAGGAATAATCTCTGATAATGGACGAGGTGGGCATACCCATGCTCGTATCAAGACATATACATAACAATTAGTCCCAAGAAGTGGGACCTGAAAAATACATAAAAAACCTGCTGGTACATCATAATGGTCCAGACGGGACATCATTTTGGGATGTACTCATGATCATAACCTGACTGATCTCAATAACTGATACACTGGAATAAAGCGTCAACCATTCTGAATAAGGTCTCAGAAGGGTTGATGAACTGCTGAAACTGAAGGTGTCCAACATCTGTCGGGACTCAATGACTGTGAGTCATCACTAGGAAGTACTTGTAACTATATACTTGAGGGAGTATAAAACTGGGGTACATCTGAATACTATCGCCATGTGCAACCCGGATATCTATAGAAAAAATGTAATTGGTTGTTTCCATAAGTAGACTCTCAAATGCGGAAGAGTTAGGTGGTATCCGGGGTCTTCGACTAATAACTGAAAGGACCAATACCCTGTGTGAGTCTCAACGATGCGATCAAGGTGTTGAAGTCGAGCATGTGAGAAACAACCATTTGGAGAGGAACTGAGGACTCCTCTCGAAATGATTCGTAGGCACTCATCGTAAATGGTGATGAGTCCAAGACACAGGGACCTCTAGGTCTTATCCTCTGGAATAAATTTGGTTGTCGTCGACAGAGGGAGACCAGCAACTAACAAGGAAATGATGTTTCCTTGATAGGAGCGCGAGGTGTAGAACTGAAGTGTGGTAGTACTGATGGTAGGACTGACATACTTGCGGGGATGGGAAGTAACTGGGGTCATATAGTGGGTAGACTCAAACTTCCTTTGTTCAGAGCATGATGACATGGTTGACCTGGCAACGTAGGGAACTGACTTGTAGGTGCAGGGATCATAGCTTTTAAGGACTGAAGGGTATGTATTAACTGAGGGAACGAGCTGATAGGTGATATTGATGGATTCTCAGGGTGATATAGTGTAGAATACTCTGAACAAAGGTGACCAAAATGGGGAAGCTGCCATATGAGTAGACGTGATCTGTTTTGGTGCCGAGAGGCACCGTTGGCTCCTTTTTCGTAGTTTTAATGAGCTCGAAGAAGGGATAAAAGTGTGCTCTGAAATGGTACTGTCCTGTGGATTTTGTGAGCCCAGGACTATTCGTGCTCATTGGTGCTTTCATTTTTAAGGAGTCTGAAAACGATAAGAAGACTCTGCAATGGTTATGAGTACCGTCCTGTGGGTTTTTATGAGCCCAGGATGGTGATTGCTCGTGGTTTCTTTCATGTTTAGAGAGTCTGAAAGCGGTAAGTGGACTCCATTGGTGTTCTTTTTCGTAAGTTAGTCTCCAAGGCCCGAAAAAGCATAAAATGATGCAAATGGAGAACTCTTCTAGTCGATGTGACTAGAGTATTCCTTTTTCGTAATTAGTCTACAAGGTCTGGAAAAGGGGTAAACTTATACCAGGTAGACGCCCTTTCAGATACGTTTAGCGAGCATGAAAGGAAGCAAGGTTGCTCGGCGATCTTTTCATTTTTTTTAGGAGTCAGAAAAGAGCTTAACAGAAACTCCCTAAGTGCCTTTTTCATAAAAGGGATTGCTCGGCCCGAAAAAGGGGTAAAATTATACCGAACAAAAAGGGATTGATGAGAGCGAGAAAAGGTCTGAAGCACCATCATGAGTGCGGAATACTAGATCCGGTGACATAAAGATTGTCAAAAGGGGGCAACAGCCAATGTGGCACGCAAACCGAGGTGATGAGTGGAATTTTGAAAAAGTGCCCAAAAATTATGGGGTGAGAGTGAGAAATGATCTCAAGCATCATCACAAGCACAAAAAACTGAATCCGGTGATATAAGACTTGTCAAAAACGGAGAACGGTTGATGTGGCACGCAAACTGAGGCAACAAGGGGGCATGGTAAAAAACGCTTAAAAAATCTAGGCATGAGAGCGAGAAATGATCTCAAGCATCATCACGAGCGCGGAAAACTGAATCCGACGATATAATACTCGTAAAAAATGGACGACGGTCGATGTGGCACGTAAATCGAGGCAACGAGGGGGCATGGGAAAAAATGCCCAAAAAATCTGGGCGTGAGAGTGAGAAATGATCTCCAGCATCATCATGAACGCGGAATACTGAATCTGACGATATAATACTTGTCAAAAACAAACAACGACCGATGTGGAACGCAAACCGAGGCGACGAGGGGGCATGGAAAAATGCCCGACGTAAGCAGAGTGGAACAGGATCTATATGTGGTCAAGCAGATAAAACAAATATTTTAGGTTTTTTGAAATTTTTGTGAAAAACAAAATAATACTGTACAATAATGGACGGTGGTGTCCATCAGATTTACTATGGGTAAAATCGCTTGAGGTACAACCCGTTGCGTGGGTTGCATAGGGGGTTGCCTTCTGAATCGGTCAAAATGTATGCCCCCTATCTGAGGCAAGTGTGTACAATATATGGGCCTTGCCACATGGACAAAAACTTTCCTTTCCCGGTTTTGTCATGAGCCTGATTGTAGGCGAGGACAAGGTCCCCTTCAGTAAAAGTTCTTGGGTGGACATGTTCGTCGATGTGATGTTCCATAATTTTGGGATCGAGGCCAGGCATCTCTGTGTAAGACCAGGCGAAGACATCACGAAACTCTTGGAAGAGTTTCTTATATGCTAGAGTTTCCGCTTGAGTGCATGATGCACCTAGCGAGATGAGCTCAGGTTTTCCAGGTGTGGTGGAAATGTCAATTTGGATAATAGGAGAAATGTTTGACATGTTCCCTTCCTCAAAGGCATCAGGAGCAGGAATAGGATCCTTAAACCAGTCGACTTTGGTGGGGAGGAAATCTTTGGACTCGATCGCAAATTGGGTGGCTATGGTGGAGGAGGACTATTTTGGGAGGAAGTAGGAACGATGGTGCATGTCTTCCCATGGGTAATCAGGGGCAGTAAGAGCCTCTAGAATCTCCTCATCATTGCGGAAACCTTGAGTGGTCAAATCGTTTGACGAGGGAGTGGTAGTCGAAGAGATCATATAAATGGTGCTAATCTCTCCGGATGGCGGTGATACGGGAGGGTAGATCTCCTCCATTGTGGGGGGTGCCGTCTCAAGGTCAAAATTATTCATCTCGTAGAGAGCAGCTCTGTAATCTGGGAGATCAGGACAGTGATGTGAGTAATGGCCGTAAATACCGCATATTGCACAAGGATGGTTTGTGCACAATGATTTATCACGAGGCTTTGGGGTTGGATCTAGTTCGACAACCGAGATGTTGGGGTCGTCGTCAAGCATTTGCATGTGTTCCTGTAATGTAGGTAATTGTGGACATTGATGAGTCGGATGGCCTAACTCATCACACAATGAGCATTTGGGGGGAGCATGAAACACGGGGGCGGGGGTTTAAATGTCTTGGGAGGGGGTACAGCAGTGTATGGTTGTGGGCCTCTACCCCCAGCGGGCTTAATAAGAGGAGGGGGATTCGTAGATGACGAAGGGGTAGTGACACCGGGAGGTGGTTGACTAGTAGTGACAATGGGTTGCACCAATTGTAGGACGACATTTGGTGTCGGCGGGGGAATGGGAGGCGAAATATACCACACGGGTAAGCCTAAGGTTAACCTGGGGAGATTGAGGGTAGCCATAACCGGGGTGCTTACTACTCCCGATGGAGGGAATAGGAAGGGGATTGTGTGGGTGGGTGTAACACCAATGTGACTAGGTACCAATGGCGGTTTGGGTAACAAGGGCGATTGATTGTTGGGTGTTTGTGTATTGTGAGAAAGAGTACAAAGGTCAGAGACGTGGGTCACGGGTGACAGGGGTGGAATGGATTGGAATGTAGACGTCATCGGCATGTCGAAGTAAATTCCGGGTCCCACGGAGGAAACAAACGAGGTAGTTGCACCACAAACAGGTTGTTCAACCATGGGGAGAACATTTTCAAGTGCAACGGGGGCCTTGGGATCGTAATAGGTGAGTTGATCGACCTTGACCACGCGTCCGTCATGGGGGAACATCATGGTACGAAAAATGGATGAGGCAACCACCCGCATGGCATACATGTAGCTGTGGCCAAGTAAGAGGTTATAATCAAGTTGGGCATTGATTACTTCTATGTCAATGAGCACGATTTTACCAGCCAACTGGACAGGGACATTAGTTAAGAGACCTTGGGGTTGAGCCGAACGACCGTCGTAGGCTCGCAATGCAGTGGTGGACTTCTGGAGAGTAGGGGATCCCAACTTCTGCCAAACGAATGTGGACATAACGTATGTAGAGGCACCTTCATCGATAATGCATCGATGGATGACAAGATTCCAAACGGAAACAAAAACTTGGAATGCTAAAGTGGAAGGCAGGCATGGTTTCGACTGGTCCGAATCGAATGCCATCAGTTGTGAATCATTGGGGTCAATAGCACCAATGGTAGAGATCAAAGTCTTGCGTTGTGAAGGACAGTTTTTTAAGACTTCTAAAGTAGACATGGCTGCGGGAGACTGGGCTAAGTCATCTACAATGTTGTAATTCGACGCAGCGCAAGCATTGGGGTTATTTTTGATGCAATGAAGTGGGAAGCGAGGTGCTTTAGAGGCGCCATCGAGTGGAGCCAAAGGTATACGTAACATCTGATCAATGGGATAAGCGTTAGTGTTTTTTTCGGCGGGAGGGGCTTCAGGGGTGGAGCCATATTGGTTTCGACGGGTTTGGAGGTTGACATCATTAACAAGTGGTGGGTACCTGAGTCGAACATGGGTTGATCAGGGGCGGCATAAGTGATCTATTGTTGTGGGGGCGCGTTGCCTTGAGGGGGAGCCAACGGCTGAGTGTTCACTACGCCTTGGGTTGGTAAAGGGTTTTGTAATACCATGGGTTGCGGTTGGTTAAGTGGAGCTGGCTGTCCAGCGTGGCCCTGGCGTTGGGCATCGTCAGCCCAAAGTTGACGTGCTTTCTCTAAGTGGGGGCTGTTGTGAGTGTAGTGTCCATAGACTCCACATATAGAACATGGATGGTTTGTTCTCAGGTTATTGTTTTTGGGCTGCTTGGGATGACGATCCGGATTCTGGTTGGGAGGAGCAGCATTGTTATTATTTTGAGGATTGGGAGGTGGTGGACCTTGATTATGTTGTTGGTTGTTTCCACGGTTACGTCCTCTTCCACGGTTTTGTTGTCCACCCTGGTTGCATTGGTTGTTTTGATGTTGGGGCTGATTGTGTTGTGTGTACACTTTCCCTTGAGCAGTGGGAGGATTTTGGTTTGCCGCAGGTGCGGGAGCAGGATGTGGTGGATAATAAGCTGGTGGGGCTGGAGGTGGTCCAGTTACCTGCTGGGGTTGTTGGTAACCCTGAGCTATTGGAGGTGTTGGGTTAGCTGTTGTAGCTTGTTGTGGGTAATACATTTGTTGTGGAGGGAACTTAATTGGGTTATGGGTAGCCGGTTGGTTATAGTATGTGGGTGGTACATATGTCGATGGCGCTTTCCCATAGCAATGTTGTGGACAAGAGGGTCCATGAGTGTGATGAGTCTGATTCGTTGAAGCGTACGAAGTTGTCGCTCCAGAATTAGATGTAGCCCTAGAGAGGTCTGGGGCATTTATGGTTCTCACCATGCTAAAAGGTTTAATGTGCGGTGTGACGTGGCCAATAATACCATCAGCGGCATGTGATGCCCCCAACACGTCACCACGTGAAGAATCACCTCGTGGGGCGTCTGGTATGATGGTGTAGAGATAGCCTAATTGGGCATAGATTAGGTCGAATTGCTGAGCTTTTAGGATAGATTCTTCCTCTGACTGGGGTCATTTGGAAGCGATGTCTTTTGCTATGAGGGGTAGGAGTGATTTAAGGAACCAGTCCAAAAATATACGGTCATCCAGTTTAATCTTACAGAGGCTACGACGCTTGCGCCACTCATGGATGTGGTCCGTGATGTGGGTAGTTGTGTTTTGTCTGCAAGACAACAGTATTTCAACTCCTGCATCGTAACGTAAAGGTAGCTGAAAAAATTGAAGGAAAGTGGAGGCGAGAGACGTAAAAGTATGGTGGGTGCCATGTGGTTGTTCGATGTACCACTTGGCTGCAGATCCAGTGAACATTCGTTGCAACAGTCTTAGACGAATGGAGTCATCCACTATGGAGTTAGATGAACACCATAGGTGAAAAGACATTATGTGGTTTTGGGGGTCCTCCCCAGGTTTTCCTTCAAACTTGGGTATGTCTGAGGGGAGCTTTGTAGGCATGGGTGGCCATGTAGGGTTGTGCCTGATAGGATCGTTGGTTATCCTGGCTAAGTCTGGTAAGTTCAGACTAGCCATGTAAGGTAAACTAGCAGATGGGTGTGGTGTAGTGACTGGGATATAACTATTCATGGTGGCATTATGTAGTGGCCCAGTAGCCCCTAATGGTATCCTAGGTATTGAAGGTATGTGTCCTCCAACTGCTGTGGTTTGGTATGGACCATCGTTTCCAAGTGCAACATGGGTTACACCGGGGTTAGGAATAGTGCCAGGAATTCCTGGGATCTGGGTTGTGGTAATGACAGGTGGTGTGATGCCTATGTTTGGCATACCCATAATAGGAAGTAGTCCTGTGTTGGGTATACCTAAAGGTGGAGTGTCCCCCATATTAGGCATGCCTAGAGGGGTTGCTGTTACCATGGATGACACGGTAGTAGAAGGGTTTGTGGATGTATCTCCAATAGTACTGGTAAAAAGTGGGTCATATTGTGTTCCAGCCATGAGGTTGGTTGGTAATAATTCAGTAGGGTTTTTGGATTCAGCCTCAGAATCATATGTGAAGTGAGGCATGTCAGAATCGGATGACTGTATGTTTGGTCGATGATGTGTCGAGTCAAGGGATAAGGCTCGACATCAGTGATGTGGAGAGCCAAGTAGACTGAACTAAGGGGGTTCACCCTGAAGACGACGAGATCGTCTAAAATTCTCAATGGTGAGAAATAAAAAATTTCAGTGTAAGGTGGTGATGTAAAAAACTCGAAACACTAATGCAACAAAGAGTGCAAAAAAGGGGAGTGAAAATAAAGGATCTCAGGCCAAAAATCAACCTCAAAAAGCACTTATTATAGCAGCTGTGCTATAATAAGTGGAGGGATGCAACAAAATTGGTCAAAATACCAACAGTCAAACAGTTTCTAGAAAAAAGAGGTGCTACTAGACCAAAGGTGGGTAATGTATCATGCAAACACCTAACTAGAAGTATTGTGAGTCAACAAACGATATCCTCTACAAGGTGATGAAATCCAAGTCAGACAATATAGAGTGTTGAATCAACGGCTAGATATCCCCCACCGGGAGGGACACTGGGTAGAAAATCCTAAAGAGTGGCAACTAGGATACCCTGTTCATGACACGTTCAGAAAAGGTGAATCTGTTGTTTGTTCCTTTTACCGTAGTACCCCCATACAGGGATACCCCAAGAACTGCGAAAGGTAGCCTTCGGTTACTGAATGGATTGTGGTATTCCACTCAGGCCTCCGGAACCAATCTGGTGACTTCAACCCTCCTAGGGGAGAGGCCCTCTGATAAACTGGTTGTGACCGTGCCAAAAAATACTAGGGGATTTTGGTTCCCTAATGGACAACAGCTATGTCTCAAGTGTAAGCAACCGAGGGGTGTTATTGGAACACCTATCCCCTCAATTCTACCTAACTACAAAATTCTTTTAAGTGCTCCCCAAGTGGGGTTAAAAGTTGGTTGAGTTTAAGGTAAATTTTAAGGCTCAGTTTAAATTATGTGGCAGAGTGGGTGCGAGTGTGGTATTTAAACTGAAATTGATTTGCCTCGCTTGGGTGATTTTACAAATGAAAGAAAAGACGCTTCCAGTTTTGCAAAAGATAAAGGCGTTTTTGAAATGTAAATGCTTGAAAAAACTATTCAAAAATAATGGATCTTTGAAATAATTTAAAGGGAAGCAAATAACATAAATATTTCAAGAAATAAATGGATCTCTTAAAAATTGCTTGGGTGAAGTATCGAGTAAATAAACAGTAAAACCTTGATTTAGCTAAAATGCAGAAAATTCTCTCTTTCAATTTCTAAAATTTTTGTAAAAATACTTTTTAATGAAGCATTCTAAATAGTAAAAGATTTCATATGGCTGTAAAAATGCAGGAAATTTAATACTGTAAAATATGCTAAATGGGTAGAAAATACAGCAAAAAATATTTTTCAAAAAATTGGTTGAATTGAAAAAACTTGCATCGTGGGTTTCGGGAAAACAGCCGCAATGGGCCGCGAAGCCATGATGTGCAGCGCGGATTCCTGTCACACAGTCGCGATGGGCAGCGCAGGTTTCAGTCGCGAAGCCGCGATGTGCAGCGCGGGTTTTCGTCACACGGTCGCGATGTGTAGCGCGAAAAATGGCCATGAAGCCGCGATGTCCAACGCATAAATTGGCCGCGAAGCCGCGACGAGCTGCGCGAAAAAAAGCCGCGAGGTCGTGATGAACCGCGTGACTGTCAGGCAAAAAATCGCAAGGCGAAAGCCGAAAACGGACATCAAAAATGGAAATTTCAGGATGTTAATGGAAATAGAAGGGGCCAAGATCTAGAACAGCAATGGATCTGCTGTTTAGGATGGCAGATCTATGAATTAAACTGATTAAAACTAGCAAAAACTAAGATCTAAAGCAAAAAACTGTTATCTAAGAATTCGAAGCCCAGCGGAGTCGCCAAAAATTGTTGGCTTGATTTTGCAACCAAGCTTAGTGCAATGGGAACCTATCAACAAGTGATAGCAGTTTCAAAGATTGAAAGCAAAAACAATTATTATAAATCTGAATCTAAACTAAACTAGCATGTGCATATAACAAATAAAATTTTCTGAAAATGATTCAAGAACAAGAAATAAAAAGAATGAGTATTGTATTAAGATACCTCAAATGGTGAGGATTTGTGTTGAGCAACTTCCAAGGTGAGTAGCTCCAAGCTCCAAAGGTCTCTTCTCCAAGATAGCTACAATGGTCAAAAGCTCATGAGAGATTTTGACAGCATGAGGATAGGATGATGGATGGATCGAAAGTGAGGAGCCCCTACCACCTTTTTATAGTTTTTGGTGGTGGGGAATACCATCATGGTTTTTAGGAAACCAATGGTATTGACCAACATGGTTTAGGTACCTTTTCCCACCTTTTTCCTTTTTTGAATATTTTGAATATTTTTATTCCCTTTTTAATATTTTGGGGAATTCTGGACCCTTTTTGAGGGTTTTTTATGCTTTTTGAGGAAAAATATTCATTTTGAGTGGAAAAAGGGGTGTATTAAGGTCTTTTGGTGACCTTTTGATGGCTTTAGAGGCTCAAATGGTGAAAAAGTGGACAAATGGGTCATGTGAATAAGGAAATGAGCTAGTGAGCAATTTTTGGGTGTTAACAGTTGTTACAGTAAGGAGAATCATTGTTGAGTGTTTTCTAAATTTTGTATTTTGTATTTAATGTTTGGAAATGCCATTGCCCCATTAGGAAAATTTTGAAAGTAGTATGAAAATGAAATCATAATATAACTTCCATTGGATATCAAATTTTATGTTCCAATGTGAATGTTGAATGAATGATGAATCATTGAATTATGAAGAAATGACATTCGGCACGTTTTTAACTTTTAACTTTATTGTTTTGTTACAACTACTTATATATATATATATATATATATATATATATATATATATATATATATATATTGTAACCATTCGTCGAACCTTCGATGAAAGTGTCATCTATGGTTCGACGACAGGTCGATGGATGTTTGAGGACTGTAACCGTCAACAGTATAAACAATTCATCGAAATTTTCACTGCCACAATGACATGTGGCATGAAGCACCTCCCAATCTTTGAGGGACAATATTTTAGTGGTATGCAACTTGTTCGTCAGACTTCCAACGACCAAAGTGACACGTGTCACGAAGTGCCTCCCAATTTTTGAGGGACAAAAGGTCAAAAGTACAACGCTTGTTCGTCATAGTTATGACGATTGTGTTGTGTTTCCTTTGCAACGATCGAGCATCATAGTTTTGACGAATATGATGATTTTTAACGAGATGGTTGTTCAACATCATGTATCAAACATCCCTTCGGAAGTACGTCACAAAGGATGGGTGTCACAAGTCCGACTAATTCTACTTCGATGATTAAAGTGATTTATGTTTGTCGAGTGGGAAACAAAAATATGTCGAAAAAAGGAGAAAAAACCATAGGAAAATTTCTCAAATTTAGTAGTGACTTGTTGGAAATTTACATTATTCGAGTCATTGTAGACCAGATATAGAAAATCTATAGGAATGCACTTAAGATAATTTTGAGATATAATAGAGGAATAATTACTTATGGGATTCATTATGAATATAGTAGAAAATTTTCACTTCTGACTTATATCCCTGATGCAGATATGGAAAAAAATGGTAAAACACTTGTAAATTATATTGATCTATAACTTCTTAACTTTTGCATTCAAAATATTTCATCAAATGCTTGCACATGAAAATAAGAAATACATCCTTCATTTCAAGTACACATGAAATAAGAGAGACAAAGTTGGCATTTTTATTATGAATGAAACTTCATATTACAATCTCTAATGGATGTTAGGGTAGTTGAAAACACACAATAAGCAAATCAAACACTGGGAATATGCCACAACTCTTATACTACTAACTGGTCACTCTCCTGAACTGATGCCAAACTAAAAGATGAAGCTCAAGTGAGAATTCTGAGTGAAATCTCCACAATATTGATTAGGGTGGAATTGTTGCACCATTGAAATTAATAACTATAGTGGAGTAGGTTTTGCCAAAACCTCTAACGAAAAAACCTTAGCTAATAAGAGCACCTAATCATGGGATCAAATAAACAACATATCATATCATAATGCCAAGTGAGGAGTTTCCCTTCTTTTTATACTTCATTAGAGCTCCATACCATGGGAAATACAATGGAACATCCAGTACCATGGTCAATATCATGGAACACCCAATACCATGGGAAATACCATGGAACACCTAATACCATGTTATTAGTCACTTTTAGAGATAAATACCTTTTCTATGCTAAGTGAAAATAAGAATGACCCCATTGGCTTCATTAGATCTAGCCTCCGGTGTCACAAACGTTACTAGTCATCCTACAAGTGGAAGGGGACATCACAGTCCTTCCTTCCCAAAGATTGTTTGTCCTTAAGCAATGCCACCATAACCTGATGCTCCATCAATTGACCCGAACTCAAATTGGAAAAATACCAAGGTCCCAAACTAACCGAAAATAAGTGAAGCATCCTCCGCTCGATATGCGCAGCACCCTAAAATTAATTAGTGAATTATAATTATTAATCCCTCATAAAATACAAATAAAGTGCATTGGATAGGATAGCATCTCCGGGTGTTGCTTCTTATTGGGTAGGGAGTGCATTGGATAGGAAGAGCACCTCCGGGTATTGCTTCAATGTAGGGTTTGTCGTGATTTCTTGGTGTAGAAGTAAGAAGAATTTTTTGGCATTGAGTACAAAAATGGATGAGTACATTGTAGTGTGTGTGGCAGTTCGCGAAGCAGTGTGGATTCGAAATCTCCTTGCCAATTGGTTTGATCAAATTTTAGAGCCGACCTTTATTCACTATGATAATCAAAGTTGCATACAACTTTAAGTGAATCTAGTATTTCATAACATGTCAAAACATATCAAGATCTAGTATCATTACATCTGATACATGGTGCAGTAGGGATAATTCCATCTCCAGTATATTCCTACAAATGATAAAATTTCCAACATTCTCACCAAGCCTCTTTAAAGGGAAAAAATTGTATACTTTTGTGACAAGCTTGGAGTGGTGGAGAATGGCTACCTAATTGAGAAGGAGTGTTGATGTTGCAGCATTGGTGAGACATTCTCCCCGGGCCAGGGAGAATGGTGTGACAGTCCCTTGAGAGGGAGAGAGAGGGAGATGATTGTTCTACATAATCCTCCTCGATGGAATGAGTTGAGTTGATCTCTGATACTCCTCAATGGATTGATTTGAGTATGACACTTCTCAATGGACTGAGTTGTGTTGTAGTGTTGGAATAGGGTCAAGGTGCCTAAGTTTTGGTACATTCGGCAATGGAAGGGTCAACGACAAAGGTAAAGGACCAGTGGAGAATCAGATAAATCAGAAGATAAGCAGATATCATGGAGTAGTTGGTGAATTAGTTAATTAGTTGATGAGTCACTCTGCAAAGTGGACCATGTGTAACGCCAAAGTGAGCCTATAAATAGGAGTAGGATTGTAAGACTAAGGGCATCTATCTATCATATTTCGATCATAATCTTGGATCCTTGTATCGATTCTTTGATCTATATTTTGGTTCACATGTTGATCTCCTTTTTGTATTATCTTTGATCTGATCTGACCTTCGGCGTCATTTTCTCAATGTTGATCTGCAGATCTGTTTTGTATTGGTTTTGCGGATGTACTCCTTGATGCTGCGTTGTAAGACAAATTGATGAAGTAATGAGAAAGAATGTCTTGGCTATGTATATGTCTCTTTTACTCGTCATTGTGTTATTGATTATGTGCTATCGCAATGTAAATGGATGTATGATGTCGCAACGTGATTGGTGAATAAATCTGTAATGACTGATGAATGTCTGTAACGTCACGGTACTGTTATATATCTTAGATCTATTAGTTATGCTGCAATAATATGTTATGTCGTAGATATAATTATTATATTTTGATGTGAATAATGTTCATGTCGATCTCTGAATTGCTGTGTGATTGAGTACAAATGATGCATGTTCTCTCATATATGTGGAAACATGGTTCCTGTAGCCCCCCTTAGATATCTCGGGTGAGACTTCACTTTCTCTGTGGGTATCACTGGAAAGGATAAACCCTTTCCGGGAAGATATTTATGGGAGATTGCGTTGGGTTTTGTTGACACTAGTGCGAAGTGAACCCTTGTTGACATATTTGTGTCAACAAATGGTTATGTTGTCGAGACCCTAGTGCGAAAGGAGAGAGGACATGCTTTGGCATCTGAAAAAAGCCGGAGATCACGGAATGGTTCCACAAGAAGACACGAGAAATTTCTAAGGAAGAAAATCAGAACCCTGGATGGTCGACGACCGAGTGGTTGCAAAAGTACATCTACTTTGATATCCATCAAGTATTCTTCTGCAAGTTTTCCTATACTACTATATGAATGGTTGGTGCAACTAAATTTTTAGAAGAAGAATTTCCAAGAAGGTGAGCCTGAACATTGGACCCCATAACTGATCCAGCAGTTGGGATAGGTGAACAACAAATATTCAAGGGCTATTGAGGTTTGGCTAGACAACATTTTGGAAGGATAAAGTATTGAATTTGTTGTCGACACAGTTAATTCATACAATGACGCAGAAAGAAAAAATTTCAAGGGACCCAAAGGAAGGTATCTATTGTCGCTAAAATTGTGGATCAAGATGGTCATTTGTGAAAAGGGCATATTAAAGATGAACTCCAATGAGTAAATCTCAGGTGTGCGGAGGCTATGGGTATCGCATAGATGTTGGTCTGATAGAATGATGCGGGGTAGATGGATATGAGATACGACGAAATTGTGAGGGAAGGCATGGAATATTGGGGTTTCCTGAGAAGTGGAGTGAGGTTTCGTCCAGAGAAGAAGAGGAGGACTGAGATAGAGAGAGAGTCTCCTAGTGCAACCGAAACAGAGAACTACAAAACAGGACCACAAGGGACTAAGAGACCCTATTGTGATGAAGAGAATGACCAGACTACCCCTGAACCTGAGGAAGGACAAACCTAAAGCTACAACGTACGCATAACCCTCTGCAATGCACCAAAATTTGGAAGAAGAAACATAAGCTCTTTGCAGGGTTGTCCTACGTGTCAGAATACTAGTAAGAGTAGTGGATCTACAAACACCAGTAGAAAACCAAGGATGGCAGGCGACGACATAAAGATGCCTCTTTTCCAGGGTAATGGGACCGATGATCCCAAACAATATTAGTTTTTATGCGAAGTGGTGTGGATGGTGAAACAAGTCCAGGATGATGATATTAAGAGGGACAAATGGAGACGACCTTTAGGGGTCGTGTGCTGGATTGGTTTATGAAGTTTGTACAAGTACCTACAGGGATTCCTCAGAAAACCTTGGAAGAAATCAGAGCAGGATTGATAGACGAATTTAGGAAACCAAAATCGGAATCGCAATATATCACAGAGTTGAAGGAAATAAAGAAATTTCCTAATGAATCGGTATGGGAATTTGATCAAAGGTACCAAACTATGATGGCCAAAGTAAATTTTGGAATGAGCGACATACAACATAAATAATGGTTTATTGCAGGATTGATACTGCACATTCGGATGCCGCTGATGCAGCAGAAGATCGTATCCCAGGCGGAGGCATTGGAAATTGTGATGAAGCTCGAGGCTTCGTCAATTGGTGAAACAGGTATTTGCATGAACCAGATGTTAGAAAAATAGGATCACAGAGCAATAACAATAAACAAAAATGAAAATATAATCACACACACATTACAAGAGAGACACGGATATATTGTGGTTCACCCCAAGATGGGCTACGTCCACACTGAAGTTGTCAGTCCTTATTATTATTCCATCGAGCAAAGTGAAGGGATACAACCTGCAGCACAACCACTGCACTTCCTCTTCACTATCTCATAGTCTCTCTTCTTGATCTCAGAGATCTTTTACAATGCATAATACCTAACACATCAAACCTAGGCGTGTTACAAGTCTTTCTTTTATAAGGGAAATACAATGGGAAAATACCATGGATTACCCAAAAACCATGGGCCCGGACCCCCTGGGGATCCTGCCGCGATCATAACCAAACCTGGGGCACGGACATGGATAATATCTCTGAATCTGGAGATCAGGCTCCACAACCAACAATCTCACACTTGGAGACTGATCACAACAACTCCACCGCTGCTGCACTTGCTGGACCTTGGACTTGGAAACTTTCTCATCTTCACCTTCATGCTAGAAGGCCAACTGAAACCGAGCAGGAACTCAGTTTCTCTCTGGTCACTACCTTTGTGAACATGTCTGCAGGATTCTGGCTAGTGTGTAACTTTTCCAACTTCAACAGTTCATCTTCTAGAATAGAGCGTATGAAATGGTACTTAAGCTGTATATGTTTAGTCCTGGAATGGAATGTTGAGTTCTTTGCAAGATGAATGGAACTCTGGTTGTCACTGTACAACCTGTTATCCTTCTTCTTCTTACCCAATTCCTCCATAACCTCCGCAACCAAATCATCTCTTTACTAGTTTCTGTAACAGCAACATACTCTGCTTCTGTTGTTGAAAGTGCAACAACCTTCTGCAATTTCGAAATCCAACTTACTGTTGTTCCAGCTACAGTAAACACATACCATGTGGTGCTCCTCCTGCTATCCTTATCAACTACCATATCTGCACCAATATGTCCCTGTAGAGCAGTGTCTGAACCTCCAAAACATAATGCCTGAGTGGTAGTACCTTTCAAATACCTGAGAATCCACTGTACTGCCTTTCAATGTTCTTTACCTGGATTGTTCATATATCTGCTCACAACTCCCACTGCTTGTGCAATATCTGGTCTTGTGCACACCATGGCATACATCAAGCTGCCAATTGCTGATTGATAGGGAATCTTGGACATGTAATCTATCTCTTCCTGTGTCTTGGGACACATTTCCTTACTTAGATTGAAATGGATGGCCAAAGGTATACTTACTAGTTTTGCATTATGCATTCTGAACCTCTCCAACACCTTTTGTATGTACTCACTCTGAGACAATGTCAATTTGCGAGTTTTCCTGTCTCTTGTTATTCTCATACCAAGGATTTGCTTTGCAGCACCTAGATCCTTCATCGCAAATGAATTAGCTAGCTTCCTTTTGAGTACATTTATATCCTGCATGTTAGACCCTGCAACAAGCATATCATCCACATACAATAACAAGATAATATATCTTTCATTGTCTCGCTTCTTGAAATAAACACAGTGGTCAGAATGACATCTACTATAACCTTGTTCTGTCATAAACCTGTCAAATTTTAAATACCACTACCTTGGAGCTTTCTTCAAGCCATACAAACTCTTTTTCAACCTACATACCAAGTTCTCCATACCTTTGACCTCATACCCTTGTGGTTGCTGCATATATATCTCTTCCTCCAAATCCCCATGGAGAAAGGTTGTTTTTACATCTAACTGTTCAAGATGCAAATCTTCTACCGCCACTAGACTTAAGATAGTCCTAATTGAAGTCATCTTAACAACAGAAGAAAATATTTCATCAAAATCTATTTCTTTCTTCTGTGCAAACCCATTTACAACAAGTCTGGCCTTGTACCGTTTCTTGCCTCCTTCTTCTTCCTTCAACCTGTAAATCCATCTGTTCTGCAATTCTCTTTTACCAGCAAGAAACTGAACCAAATCCCAAGTCTGGTTTCCTACCAATGAGTCCATCTCCTCATTCATGCCTTGCTCCCACTTCTTTCTAGTTTCCACTTGCATTGCTTCTTCATAACATTCTGGTTCACCAGCATCAGTCATCAACAAATAATACATTGAAGGAAAGTATCGTTCAGGGAGTCTACTTAACCTGGTAGATCTTCTTGCAGTTGTAAGAGTTTCAGGCACTTGCTACTGTTCTTGATTTTTTGGCACCTTTGGAACTTCATTTTCTGTAATTTCACCAAGTACTGTGTACTCTGTGTTTTCATTTTCCTGTTTCTTTCCCTGCAACTGATCTTTATACATGACCTTTTCATTGAATATGACATCTCTACTTCTAATTATTTTTTGATTTTCATAATCCCATAAACGATAACCAAAATCATCAACCCCATATCCAATAAAGGTGCATTTCTTGGATTTAGCTTCAAGATTTGTTCTATTTTCTTCATCAATATGGACAAATGCTTCACAACCAAATGTTCTCATAAATGAGTAGTTTACCTTTTTATCTATCCATGCCTCCTCTGGAATACCACCATCCAAAGCACTTGAAGGTTCTCTGTTTATTAAATAAAAAACAATATTTATGGCATCCGCCCAAAACTGTAAGGGCAACCTTGCATACAATCTCATACACCTTGCACGCTCCATGATCGTTCTGTTCATCCTTTCAGACACACCATTTTCTTGTGGTGTTCCTGGGACTATCTTCTCTCTATGAATCCCATGGTATGAACAATAATTATCAAACTCCTTACCGGAGTACTCACCTCCATTATTAGATCTGAGACACTTCAACCTTTTTCCTGTCTCATTCTTAAAAGTAGCAAACATATCAGATTTCTGTCTAATGCAATAAACCCAAGTTTTCCTAGTTGCATCATCAATAAATGTAACATAATAATGAGAGCCACCAAGAGATTCTACCCAAGCTGGTCCCCATACATCTGTATGCACAAGCTCTAACTTTTAATTCTTCTTCTGTTTCCCAACCCTAAGAAATATGACTCTCTTCTATTTTCCATAAACACAGTTTTTACATAATTCCAAATTTACCTGCTTCAAATCTGGCAGCAACTTCCTTGAGTGGAGAATCTGCATCCCCTTCTCACTCATGTGGCTAGGCCTATGATGCCACAATGCTATATCTATTCTTGTGGAAGCTAAAGGGATAGAATGGTCAGTATTAGAGGACATAAATACAACGTACCTACCTTGTCTCCTTTTTCTATCACCATTGATCCTTTAGTGATCTTCCACCACTTTTCTCCAAATGTAGATAGACAGCCGCCATCTCCCAACTGCCTTGTTGAAATCAGATTTCTTTTCATAGCAGGAATATGCCTAACATCTTTTAATAGCCAGTCAGTTCCATTCTTAACTTTTATCCATACCTTACCCATTCCAACAATTTTACATGGCTCATCATCACCCAATAAAATATGTCCAAAATCGCCTAGAACATAATCATGAAAATATTTCCTATGGGGTGTAGCATGACATGAAGCCCTTGAATCTACTACCCAATAATCACTAGTATTATCTAATGCAAGAATCAAAGCATCTTGTAACACATCACCTGTTACATTTGCTTCCTGGGTAGTTTCCTTCTGTCCATCTCTTTTCTTCTTTAGAGATCTATAGTCTTTCTTCAGATGTCCTTTATTTCCACAGTTCCAGCACTCTATTTTTCCCAGTCTAGACTTGGATCTATCCGTTTTAGACTTTCCGCGGTTACCTTGTCTCTTTCCTCTCTCCTTTTGTCTTCCCCTGCTCTCCATGGTCAACGCATTACCTCATGTATCACCTGTGCTTTTTCTTCACATTTCTTCGCTAAGAATAACACCAATAACATCATCAAATTTCAAGTTGTTTGAACCAGAGACAGAGTTACTTACAGCCATGACCAAGCTATTCCAGCTTTCTGGAAATGAACACAAGATTACAAGAGCCCTAACCTCATCATCGAAGTTCACACTTATAGAACTTAGTTGATTTGTAACCGTATTATAATCATTTAAATGATCAGTAACAGATCCACCTTCAGACATCTTCATATTAAATAAATGCTTCATTAGAAATACCTTGTTGGAGGCCGAGGGTTTTTCATACATCTTACCCAGTGTGCTCATCAAACTCTCCATTGTTGTTTCTTTTGAGATATTGAAAGCCATCGATGAAACCAGGCTCAGCCGTATTGTTCCCAGAGCCCTTCTATCAAAAACCTCCCATTCTTCATCCTTCATAGCTGCCAACTGTTTTGCTTTTCCTCCCAACGGTAGGAATAGATCCTTCTGGTACAGATAGTCCTCCATTTGCATCTTCCATAACTAGAATTTTTGGCCGTTAAATTTCTCGAGCTTAAACTTTCCTTCTTCCGCCACTACTCCCACTCGAACTAGAAACCCTAGCTTCTTGCGGGTTTATCTGCCAAATAGACCTTTGGCTTTGATACCAATTGTTAGAAAAACAGGATCGCGGAGCAATAACAATAAAAAGAAATGCAAATATAATCACACACACATTACAAGAGAGACATAGATATATCGTGGTTCACCCCAAGATGGGATACGTCCACACTGAAGTTTCCAGTCCTTATTATTATTTCATCCAGCAAAGTGAAGGGATACAACCTGCAGCACAACCCCTGCACTTCTTCTTCACTGTCTCATAGTCTCTCTTCTTGATCTCAGAGATCTTTTACAATGCATAATACCTAATACATCAAACCTATCCATGTTACAAGTCTTTCTTTTATAAGGGAAATACAATGGGAAAATACCACGGGTTACCAAAAAACCATGGGCCTGGACCCCCTGAGGATTGTGCTGGGATCATAACTAAACATGGGTTATGGACATGGCTGAATAATAATATCTCTAAATCTAGAGATCAGGCTCCACAACCAACACCAGATCCAAGCACAACCAACGAACTTGACTATCCAACTACATGATATCAAGAAGGGAAAAAAAGTTCACGAAGAAATATGGTGCAATCGATGCAAGTATGAATGACATCATCAGGATTAGTGTCCTGAATCCACAAATATTTACAGTCTGGAGCAACAAATCCACTCAGTCAAGGAGGAATTCCATGGTGTCAAATTTTTCAAACGAGGGGACATTGGTCAGAAGAATGTGTTGCTTAGAAGAATGTGTGTACTTATAGAAGGTTGTGTCAAAGCCAGCCAATATTTTTTGTAACTTCTGTCGATCAATCGGTCATGAGGAGAAGGATTGTAGAGCATATGATTTACTTCAAGAAGGAACTGCAGATACTTATTTCATGAAGGGAGAAGAGCAACCTCATGTACAACTGCATCAACAGTATAATAAACCGCATCCATAGTATAATCAACCACCACCGCAGTATAATCCACCGCAATACAATCAACTACAGCTGCAGTATCATCCACCGCAATATAATCATCCGTACAATCAGACGCAAGGTGGATTTAGAGGAGGTCGTGGTGGAGGTTTTTCTCGTGGAGGAACCTTTGGTCAAGGTTGAGGACCAACTACGTGCTAAAATTGTGGCTAGATTGGACATTATCAGAGAGATTTCCCGAATCCAACTCCGCGGTGTACCTATTGCAGTGTAGCGGATAACACCGTTGAAGATTATCCTCAGTTAATCAAGAAGTGGCAGAATAAGAATACTCCACAACCACAACCAAATCCAAATGTAAATCATAACCGAAATCCTAATCCAAATATGCAGAAAATCTTAGCTGAGATCAAAATTCAACCCGTGAATGTTGCAATGGTAAATAGAGGAGGAGCAATGATAGGGGACAATAGGCCACTACCTAGTGTTCGACCTACGACTCGAAAGCAGGTGTGATTTGGCATCGAAGAAGAAAAATAAGTCTTTTTGGAAGCACGAGATGCACTGATCAAGAACAATGGTTAGAAAGAGCATGTCTATGAGATGCCGCTGATTTTTTATACGACAAATTTGCATAGGTCACCAGGGAAGGGCAGTACTCTGAGGAATTTTCTAGAAGGTTTCCTGACATTTTCAAAGGATCGAGGTGCACTGGTATAGATAGCCAGTCTCTTGTATCGACAGGAGGAAGGGCGACAAGATCAGACAGTGAACCGATTGCACAAGAAGAAGATGGGAAGAGAAATGAGGATGAACACCCAAATTGGTGCATATGATGAATATTCTATCATTTTGGATCTAGGATTGGATATAAACATTTTAACTAAGCAAACGTGGGAAATGATGGGGAAGCCGTAGTTGGTATGGTACCCTATGAAACTTCGACTAGAAAATCAGAGCAAGGTCACACCAATTGGTAGATTATCTCATCTTCCTATCGAAGTAGAAGGACTGAAAAATTACTCAGACTTCAACGTGAGAAAGATAGTGGACAACACAAGCCCATATCCCATGTTGTTGGGAATAAACTGGGCAATGGAGAATAAGGATGTCATCAATTTTAAGAAAAGGACGATGTCTTTTGAAAATCACGATATGAAGGTCATCAACCTGCTTAATCCACTAGAAGGAAAAATATATGTCAAACCAATGACGGATGAATTCACAGAAGGATGGGAAAATGTCTACAACATTTCAGAGGATTACTGATCAATCCCACCACCGACGGAGAATTAGGATGGCAGAGTATCAATTCGACATCGTCAGAATCTGACGAAGCACTAGAAAACTAGAAAAATCGGTTGCACGAGGTGTCATTCAAAAGTGCACATGAATCACTCAGTTGTTAAGATGGGTAGCGACGGAGGTACACGATCTGTCGACATATGAAGGATTACCTAATCTGTCTATCTTCATCTCCGAATTTGAAGACAAGGTATCTGAACCATAATGAATGCTGGCATTAGAAGAAGTACTGAAGGCTACTCTAGCAAGGTGGTGGGATGCGCACAAGTCATTGATATCATGCTAGAAACTATTGTTAGGATATTCCTATACTCCATCCTAGTCCCACCAGTATTTTGATCATTTACATTTTCAGTCATGCATGCACCTTTTAGGGTTTGCATGCATTCTAGGGTTTGCATGCATTTTGCATGCATCCCAGTCATCAGTCCAGCACCTAGCCCTCAGTTAGCCAGCCCCCAGGAGCTTCTCACTATTCAGTTTTAGCCCTCCAGTTGCTTAGTGCGCCCTTCTTCCTTGATTTTAGGGAGCAACTCGCCCTTCTTCACCTACCAGTTCAGTTACACTCAGTTACAGTCAGTTACAGTCAGTTACACTCAGTTACATTGAGTTACACTCAGTTACACTCAGTTACATTCAATTACAGTCAGTTTCAGTCAGTTACACTCAGTTACATTGAGTTACACTCAGTTACATTCAGTTACTCTTAGTTACATTGAGTTACACTTAGTTACATTGAGTTACACTCAGTTACACTCAGTTACACTTAGTTACACTGAGTTACACTTAGTTACACTGAGTTACACCTACCAGAGTTAGTTTGACTGATGGTTGACAGTTACTTGAGCATTGATGACTCCACTGATGATGATGAAGACTTCCAGTTGCGCTCCGATGATCATGAGGACACCTAGTTGTGCTCCGATGACACTCCAGTGATCCTTTGATCACTCCATGAAGGCTAATTCGAATTTCCACCTTAGGCATTCGAATTCCTCATGCATTGTATTATTTATATGTCCATTTGTGATTAATAATCTAGTATGACCGAAGTATTATTGCTTATATCTGAGTTCTACTGTACCATATTATTCTGTTGCTCATTATACTGCATGTATCACTCTTCTTCTATTTTCTTGCTTAATCATAATTATTCTCTTGTGAGATACATCATCTCTTAGATCTGCTGTGAGGATTTTCACATGGTATGAGAGCATGTTGAGAGTATTGTTTATCTCCGTTCTTGAGAGTTTTTTGCAGGTTATTACCAAGATTTCGAGTACAGCAGTTGTAGCAGAATCTGCATTTTTGCAGCAGTAGCAGTTGCAGTTATTCTATATTGTTTTTGCAGGTCTTCTACAACTTCAATGAATTTAGAAGAAATTACTCATCTTTCTCCATTCAACTATGATGAATGGAAACCAAGAATGATAGCATATTTGAAGAGCCATGATCTCTTTGATTGCTATTTTGAAAGAGAGTTCGAATCCTCTACAAAGAAGATTAAATGGTTGAATAAAGGTGACATGCACATTGGAAGAATGATGCTTGCTATGACCGATTACATATTGTACCCGACCATCATTGATATTGAAACTCCAAAAGAGTTATGGGCTCATCTAGATGAAAGATTTGGCAAAAAGAATGATGGATTTGGTCCAAATCCCTTCAAAAGCAAGCAAGTTGATGCATTCGCTCCACTTGATGGTCTCTCAGATCATGATGCATTCGCTCCTCCTGATGGTCTCTCAGATCATGTTGCATTCGCTCCCCTTGATGATCTCTCAGATCATGAACCAGTATCATCTCATATTGAAGTTGTTGACAAAGAACTTGCAGATTCTCCGCTCATGCTCAAACTTTCTTCTCTTTCTGTGCCAGCTCACACTCTAGATATTGCAGAAGGTCCTAAATCCTGTCTTGCACCAGAGTTTGTTGGTTTGCACCATGATCACATGATTATTTCGGAGGTAACATCAGCTATTGGAGGTAATGCATTCGCTCCTCTTCAGCAAACATCTCTTATTTACTACTATATGATCATTAGCACATGCTTTCAGAAGGTTATTGAAGAATATGGCCATTGCCACCCGCTTGAGATAATTTCTCATGCATCATATGATAGTTTTGATCTCACCCCTGCTGGTTCAAAGGAGATCTCAAGAAACTGTTTTGAAAGTCTTAAATCTGATTTTGATTTCAAGCAAACATGTAATAGTTCTTTTTGGCATAATCTCACCCATGGTGGTTCGAAGGAGAAGACAAAGGACTATATGCACATTCAAAAATTTGATCCTACCTCAGCTGATTCGAATCACAGGTTCAAGGATCATTCTAATACTGTTGGATTTGTTCTCATCACATTCGATCTGAAGAGCAAGTACAAGCACATGCTTTTTGAGCATGATCCACTTCTTCCCAAGAAGAAGATACCTCCAGACATATGACCAAGCATCACACATGCTTGAGTTTGGAGCTTTTATTTTTTTTTATGTGTGCCTTACAGTCTATTTTTTGAGGAGGGGGTATGTTTCCCATGAAATTTTCCCACTTCCTTGGTTTATTGATTGTTATTATTCATTGTATTGGGTGACCTTTGGTCTTAGTTACCAGGGCCCAGGATGGATTAAGGGGGGGTGTTAGGATATTCCTATACTCCATCCTAGTCCCACCAGTATTTTGATCATTTACATTTTCAGTCATGCATGCACCTTTTAGGGTTTGCATGCATTCTAGGGTTTGCATGCATTTTGCATGCATCCCAGTCATCAGTCCAGCACCTAGCCCTTAGTTAGCCAGCCCCCAGGAGCTTCTCACTATTCAGTTTTAGCCCTCCAGTTGCTTAGTGCGCCCTTCTTCCTTGATTTTAGGGAGCAACTCGCCCTTCTTCACCTACCAGTTCAGTTACACTCAGTTACAGTCAGTTACAGTCAGTTACATTGAGTTACACTCAGTTACACTCAGTTACATTCAGTTACAGTCAGTTTCAGTCAGTTACACTCAGTTACATTGAGTTACACTCAGTTACATTCAGTTACTCTTAGTTACATTGAGTTACACTTAGTTACATTGAGTTACACTCAGTTACACTTAGTTACACTGAGTTACACTTAGTTACACTGAGTTACACCTACCAGAGTTAGTTTGACTGATGGTTGATAGTTACTTGAGCATTGATGACTCCACTGATGATGATGAAGAATTCCAGTTGCGCTCCGATGATCATGAGGACACCTAGTTGTGCTCCGATGACACTCCAGTGATCCTTTGATCACTCCATGAAGGCTAATTCGAATTGCCACCTTAGGCATTCGAATTCCTCATGCATTGTATTATTTATATGTCCATTTGTGATTAATAATCTAGTATGACCGAAGTATTATTGCTTATATCTGAGTTCTACTGTACCATATTATTCTGTTGCTCATTATACTGCATGTATCACTCTTCTTCTATTTTCTTGCTTAATCATAATTATTCTCTTGTGAGATACATCATCTCTTAGATCTGCTGTGAGGATTTTCACAACTATGTCGACAATTGATGGAAGTCATATTCAGGGAGAGGGAATGATACTATGGAAATAAATACAATGGAAGGGGTGATCCAAGGGATCATTTGGGAGAGTGTCAAAGCACATGGGGATTGAGAATGAAGTGGGAATGGGCTCATGTGTTCATCCATACGCTAGATGAAGTATCGCGGATTTGGTACATTGCAGCAAAACTACGACGAGGAACAACTACATGGGAAGAATTGACAACTAGTTTCAGTCAGACATTCAGCTTCGTTGATGAGAATCCTTTCATCCACAGTGCATTGCAGGAGATCCGCGAAAAGGTACTCGATATAGTTCCAATAGAAATACCAATGGGACTACAATGGACTGTGATGCCTAAAATGATGATGGAATCATATAATGTGTCAGGAGGACCTGATGACGAGGAAGATCCCAGAGCCATCTATGTCCCGGAGTCGGAAGGAATCTCGATGTCGAAGCACTAGAGATGCCATTCGACAAATTCCAACAGCCGCTGAAAATTAAAAAGGTTAATATGTAATATCCTTGGTAAGATTCAACCAAGATATTAACTCAACTCCAAATTTTTCATAAACTTTACTAGTTAATTTTCTGTTAATTTCTTCAAACAGTGCAGGAAGTAAGTGATGGGTACTGGAGTAAGGAATGAGGATGGTGGGATGAATATTCAATTATGGAAAATGTATGGACTGGGGTGCAGTAGCAGGTCATGATATTAGATCAAATATGTCTTATGCACAAGGTACCAGTACCATTCACTTTTCAGCATAGAGCAAGTCTATGCCTACTTCGAGGCCTCCTGGGTAGCTGGCATATGCATACTGGACAGGCGGGGATACTTGGAGTTAATGAAAGAGGTAATATCATTCAAATAGTTTATGGTTAATTTCAGGAAGGTGTTTGAGCATACTTGGTAGAGTTTGGGAGAAATCAGGGCTTAAGGGCTCTCCCGGGATTGCTGAGCTAGTAATTTATCAATATTTACAAACAGGGTCTAAAGGCTTCCAAATTCTGAATTTAAGGACTGATATGGATACTAGACTGAGTCAATGACCTTCTCCAACTGAAAAAATGTAAAAATAGTGCTTAGAATGGATTTGGCAGTAAAAGTGGTAAAACTAGTCTAGAATTGACATCAATCTAGCTAGTCCTATATTTTAACTTAACAAACTGCTATAAATATCCTCAAACGCTATTTTGGTGATTATTATAACTCTGATATAATATTTTCCACACATATAACATGAAATATAGCATTCAGAACATTCATCCTTTATTTTATTGCTTGCTTCTCAAATGACAATGCCTCACAGGCTAGTTTTCTGTTACAATAGTGGGAGAATAGAGAAGAGAAGAAAGAAGTTACTTTGGATCTGTACTAGAGGTTATTATCAGTCCATCTACTAGTTAGATGGCTGAACTTGCTTCATTTTGAACATGCTGGTCTTCAATGGGAGCCATCATCAATTGGTTCTCTCCTTTACGGAAATCACCTCCAAAACTGGTTGTGGGAGGAGTAGGAGTAGGAGAAGAGTAGAGATTCAATCTGATATTTGAATTCTGGAATACAGCAGCATCTAATCTCTGCAATCATCAGCTGATAGCCTTCACTGGAGGTCCTGAAAACATCTCTCCATAATTATCTTATTCCACTAGTGTTCCTCCACCAAATCTAGCTGCAAATCTCCTCCAATGGTAGCCTCCTTTTCAATCTGACATTAAATCTTCAAGGATGATCTGAACTGAATGTTACTAGATGTAATATTTATTGTTGAATCTGCATAACACTCATATGAAACTCACAGGGCCGGGGCACATCTCCCAAGCATAACTTGTTGAGGCACAACACTCAACTAGAGGGCTAAGAGCTCTCGTTCACAAATTCTCATAATGATCAAAAGTTCTCAAATGGAGTTAGTTGGCTTCTTTTATAAAATTCATGATGACCTATTGAGCAAGTTCTTGTCTTGGTGACCTATGAGAGTAGGTTACCCACTTTCCCATCCTACTCCAAAGCCATGAGGGTGCATTTCTTGAGGATAATAACAACTCTTGGATTTGAAAACTTTCTTTCCTTTGCCTCCCTTCACTGAATTTGGCAAGTGCGCTTTAGGAATCTTTTTCTGGATGTTGCTACTTCATTCTAGCTGCTTTTCCTATTATTTCCACTTTCTTTACTTTCCTTCTTTTCTGCTTTTCCCAGTTTTTCTGTTTTCTTTTTCCAATTTCTAATTTGTTTTCTTTCCTTCTTTCCTTCTTTCCTCCATTGGATTTCTTGACTTTTCTGAGACTTTCCATTAAGGCAAGAGTGGTCCACATGACCAAATTCGACCTCCTAGCCACATTATCACCACTGGCCAATATTTATTAGCAATATTTATTAATAAAAATATTCCAACTCAGAATTAGTTCAAACTTCAACATTAAATCAATTAATTAATTCTTGTGGTACAATTGCCTCAAAAATACCCCCTAGTCCATTTTGGAAACATATTCCACATGGGTGTCTTCTTGGCCCACTTGCTCATTATCCATTAATTTTATTTATCAAAATTACCTTTAATAAATAAATTTGCCAATTTGTGAGACTTAGGCTAAAATTAATTCTAAGCAACTAGAATTAATACCATTTAATTCCCTTAGGGGTTGATCTTTCTCCCTTTTAACCATGGTACTAGATGAGCCAAAATTGGGGACATGACATAATATGGGTCGGAGGAAAATCCCAAGTTTGCTAGTATTGGAGATTATTGGGATGATTCAACATTTGGAAAGGTCATTGATCTACTGCATGAATTTCAAGACTTGTTCCCAACAAAATTTTCTGAAATGAAGGGCATTTCCGGGGACCTGGGTGAGATGAAGATTCCTCTCAAACCTAATGCGAAGCTAGTAAAGCAATGACCATATAGACTGAATCTCAGGTATAAGGAGCAGGTGAAGGCTAAGATAGAGCGAATGCTGGACACAATAATCATAGAACCTGTCGAAGAGTCGGAATGGATCATCCCAATGGTCGTCCAAGATAAGAAGACAAGCAAAATTCTAATTTGCATCGATCTAAGGAAGCTAAACAATCCATGCCTTCACGATCCATTCCATACACCATTCACTGATGAATTACTGGAAGGTGTTGGAGTCCAGGAGGTATACTCATTTACAGATGTATTTTTAGGATACCACTAGATTACATTTGCGAAGGAAGATCGACATAAAACTACCTTTGTGACAGAATGGGGCTGCTTTCAGTACACAGTGATGTCTTTTGGTCTTAAAAACACCCCTGCAATATTTTCAAGGCTAGTTGTCACTGCGTTTAAATACTTCATTCACTTGTTTCTGGTAGTGTATATGGATGACTGGACCGTATATGGGTTGGTTAAGGACCACGTTGCAAACCTAAGGATGATGCTGGAAATGTGTCGACAACATCAGATTTCGTTGAATTTAAAGAAGTGTATTTTCTATGCACCATTTGGGATCCTATTGGGCCATATCGTATGCAAGGAAGGCATGTTGGTCGACCCAGCGAAGATAGCGATCATTGTCGACTTACCACCACCAACGACGGTGAAGCAGTTGAGGACAACATTGGGACACACTAGATATTACAGGAAGTTCATCAGGGGATATGTAGCGATTACTACACCGATAGAGAATTTGTTAAAGAAGGATGTAAAGTTTTAGTGGAACGACAAGTGCCAGAAGAGCCTCGACATACTAAAATCGAAGATGGTCGCAACACCAATATTAGTTTTCCCTAACTGGAAGAAATAATTCCATGTCCATGTGGATGCATCATTAGTAGCACTGGGAGTGATATTGGCCCATTTAGGAGAAGGGTCAATTGACCATCTGATCACATTTGTGAGTAGGAAGTTGTCCACTGTGGAAGAATTTTACGACAATAGAGAGAGAAGGCCTAGTGATGGTATATGTGTAGGAGAAATTCTGACATCATCTGCTTGGAAGACACTTCAAAATGTTCACTGACCACTCTACATTGAAGTACTTAGTCAATAAGCTTGTGTTGGGGGGGAGATATGTCGATGGTTGCTGCTATTCCAAGAGTTTTATTTTGAAATAATTGTGAAAGCAGGGCGATTAAATGTAGGACCTAATCACCTGTCAAGGATTGAATCAGGTGAAGAACCAAGGAGCATCGATGAAGGAGTTCCTGATTCGCAACTATTTAGGATTGGAATGGTAGACGACCATTATGAACAAATTATTCAGTTCTTAGCTACAAGAATATCACCTCAGGAATTCACTATGAGTCAGAAGAAGCAATTGGTCGTCAGGGCCACTGATTTTCAACTAATCGCAGGACAACTATACAACAACAAGTTTTCTCTTTGACAATGTTGTCACCAGATTCAGGTGTCCAAAGATCTCGATAAGCAATCAAGGAACACATTTTTTCAATCAAACCATCAGAGCCATGATGAAGGAATTTCAAATTCAACCTCGAAGAAGTACCCCATATCACCCACAGGAGAATGGCGTAGTTGAGGAACTGAACAAAATATTAGAGCATACGCTTACCAAGGTGTGTAATACAAACCGGGACAACTGTGACTTGAATATTCGGGCGATAGTATGGGACAACGGAATGACATGCAAAACGTTGACAGGCCAGACTCCTTTTAAGTTAGTATGTACAAACAAGAAGCAGTGATTCCGATGGAGTATATTGTCCCTAGTCTATGCATCATAGCAATGATAAGAATGAGGGACGACGGAGCCACTAAAGAAATATTGGCACACCTGATACAGCTTGAAGAATATCGCTTTATCGCAGGATTTCATCAGCAAGTAGAAAAGGATCGACAGAAGGCATGGCATGATCGCCACATAAAGGAAAAGCACTTTCAACACAGAGACATGGTTCTACTATACGATAGTAACTTTCGAAGCACCCAGGTAAGCTCCAAATGCATTGTCTAGGTCCATACATAATCAATTTCATTACTGACGGAGGTGCAATGTAGCTGCAAAAGTTAGATGGAACACTGTTGACAAATTTAGTGAACTGGAGCCGGCTAAAGTCCTATCGAGATAGCCAGGTGCACATCAACTAAAAAAGCAATTGAGTCGACATGAAAAAAAATGAAACAGGAACGCTGCGGAGATCATAAGTTTGGAAAGGGCATGTGTCGACAGAACGAAGAAAAAGGGTTGAATTTTTGCATCTGTCAAAGTAACTGCAACAGGGTTGGAATTAAGGACTCTGTCGATGGGATATCACCAAATTTAAAACATCGACGAAGTTTGAGGCCTCATGATGTACAACGAAGTGCAAACTGGTCAAATCGGTAAATAAATGCATTTGTTAAGGCACGACGGACGATGATGCAATGGGAGGAAGATGCATTTAATGACCAATAAGTGTGGCGGGTGATGACGCAAGTGGATGAAGACGCAATTAATGACCAATGAGTTCCCAGGATTCGGTAAATTGATGGAGGATTCGGTAAATCGACAGAGGATTTGGCAATCATTGTTCGAAATCGACTTGATGGATGGGGAGTGAGAAATCAAAGCTATAAATACAGGAACAAATGGACATTTCGACTCACTGTGCATTGTGCGAATTAGTGAAGAAATTGCAGAACAAAGCTGAGTGAAGAGTGAGCTTAGAGATTTACAATGGCACATTTCATTTCCAGCATGAGTAGACAAGACCGACCCAAGCCGACGAAAATTGTCCACAAGAAACCAAAGGTTGCATCAATGCAGATGATTAGGAAAAATAGAAGTGACAGTCGGCTGGTGGATACTGACTGAATGCCAAAGAGGGATACTCGTAGTTCGACATGGGCTGCGACTACAACAGGAGAAGCAGGCCCATCAGGTGCCATAGAGGAAGAAAGGATACCTAGAGGAGGGCAACAAGGCCCAACAATAGCGGACATATTAGGGTATGTGTCATCGCAGAAGGAAGGAGCACCAACAATCCAATTGGGGAAGAACACAAAGTATACTATCAAAGAGCCAACGATACCAAAGGGTGCCCATACCGCCGGAAACATAGTACAGCAACTGCAAAAACTGCAATACAACGACCATGACATTCTGGGGTATCCCGACTGCACTCAGCACACACACATCGACAAGGCGCATGGAGAAGGAGGTCCAATCACAAGGGAGCCATTGTAGTGGGAATTGGGGCTGGAGCAATCAAGGATCCTTTCAATCATTCATATGTCGTATTTTGGAAGATCAGTGGAAGCGAATGCATGTATCAAGCAACTATTGGTCTCATAACATTCTACCCAACACTAAAGTGTATCATATTTGAGAAATATTCCAGGAATATTTTGTATTTTAGGCATAATGTTTCACTCGTAACTCAGAATTGGTCAGACTTTGGACCATTGGAAATATCTTGAAATTATCTACAACTTTTATGTTTTGAGTTTTCTCTGATTCCTTACCATTTGTGAGATGCGGACAATTTAGTAAAAAAACATCTTTCAAAAGATGCTTTTAAATATTCCATGAATCTTTTGTATTTTGGGCATAATTGTTCCCTCGTAACTCGGAATTGGGCAGACTTTGTACCATTGGAAATATCTTGGAATTCTCTACAACTTTTCTGTTTTGAGTTTTCTTTGATTACTTATCCTTTGTGAGATGCTGACATTTTAGTAAAAAAAAATCTTTCAAAAGATGTTTTTAGAAAAGCATCTTTTGAAATATATGTTTTTTACTAAAATCCCCGCGTCTCACAAATGGTAAGGAATCACATAAAACTAAAAACAACAAAGTTGTAGAGAATTTCAATAGATTTCTAACGGTCCAAAGTCCTTCCAATTCCGAGTTACAAGCGAAAAGGTATTCCCAAAATATGAAAGATTCCTAGAATATTTACGTTTTTTCTTATTTATGATACATTTTGGCCTGGGTAATTCCTTATGTTGTATTCATGGTGGATACTTATGGTTGGGAACAAAGATTCCAATCACGGTCGATCTCATTTCATACATCACTGGATTACCCAAGGCCAGGGTAGATCCTGCACAATACTTCCAAGGGAAGGATAATGACAAAAAGCTTTCCGCGAAGATGAAGAAAAATTACGAGGTGGAAAAGAACACCTAAGAATACCTGATCGACACTATCAAGGATCAGGCGGTTAGGATTGGAATGTTAGGATATTTAGACACTTAGGAGTTAGTTAAGATCAACTTGTGTAATATATCCATTAGGGATAGTGTGTTTCTTTAGTATGCATTAGTATGCATTTGTAAATACTTAATCCGATGGTCACAATATGTTCCCGACATAGAGTGATCCCATGGCTCAACTTCTCTTAGATCATACCTAACCTTGATCCGTGGCTTAACACCCGATTGGTCCATGATCTCTATTTAAAGAGCATGGAGGGTCATTGTTTAGTTGATCGATTATGAGAAGCTCATTTGTAACTTTCTTTCTTTGCATAATAAATTGTCCCGTAGAAGTTATTTGGCCGGGACCGTAGAGTGTTTCCCTCAAGAGGGTTTAAACCATGTCAAAACATCGGTGTGTTGATCTTTGATCTGTTTGTGTGAAGTGATTGCTCTTGGTTTTTAGTCCTTTGGTAGTACCCTGTGTACTCGAACATGGTATGAGAGCTTTTATGAAGAGCCGCTTTCGGTTATGATCTAAATCTTGAACTGTTGTTGCCGAAACTCGAAAGGGTTTCTGGTTCTAGTATTTCTGTGCATTTCTGGGCTATGGGAGGTGTTCCATTGCGTCTGGAGCGTCGTTTCCATTGGGAAATAGTTTTTGTTTGATCGAAAACGGTTCCTAGTTGCTCCAGAAACACGTATTTCATCAGATCTGAAGGTATAATGTTACAATGATGCATTTTTTTATTTTCTGTTTTTAAAAGAAAAAAATATCATATTTTATCATTTTTTATTGTTAGATTTTTTTGGGTTCGGATTGTTGCTTTCCCATCTGCATATGCTCTTTGCCATGCACCTTGAGCGATCTCGGCAAATCAGAAACAGAAAGGGAAAGGGTTTTTCTCGGCTGTGTATGCTCTTTGCCATGCACCTTGCGCGATCTCGGCAAATCAGAGAGAGAAAATGTAGACTTTCCGAGCAAGCTAACGAGATCTAACTCCAGAAGTGTGGAAAAGTTTTTTTTGTTTTGATTTGTGGCGTGTTTTGCAGGAAAAAGAGCAAGCACGCAAACCGAGCAAGAAGAGTTAAAAAAAAGCCCCCTTCTTCATTCCCATATTTTACATATCTTTTAATCTAGCTCACTTGGTTCAAAGTTGCTTTATTCCTTATTAGGTCTTGAGTTCAAGTCTTAGGAAGTTACTTTTAAAAGAAAAAGTGCATGCAATTTCTATTTTCAAGTTACTTTATTGTAAAAATGCATCTCACTTAAATAATAAAAAATAAAAATACAAGTGAGTCACTTAAGTTCTTTTTTATTATTGCACTATTTAAAAGTAATATCATTGTAAAGGTGAAATCACTTATTTTACAAAAGTGGTTCACTTAAAGCAACTTTCTTGTAAAGTGATTGTCAAAAGGTTCATCTTGGGAAGAGGGGGGTTCTTTTTTTTGCTGGACATTCTCTAGCTACCACGTCACTATTGGGGACATCTTCAACAATTTTTTTGTTCAAGCATAACTTCATCATACAGAGTCATTTTTCAGTGTTGTTTTTTTTTAAACCGCCTATTTTTTGGAGATCTTCACATCCAGACTATTGGTTTCTGCTTTTACATCCATTAATTTACAAATATGGCCGCCCTTTGTGATATTCTCCTTAACAGTTCCAACTATTTCTCATGGAAATATCGTATGGAGGATGTTCTACGAAGTAGGGGACTTTTCAGAATTACCTCAGGGAAAGAAACAGAACCCACTGATGATGATAAGAAAATAAAATGGGAAAATAGATATGACGAAGCTCATGGATTGATTGGGATGTCAATCTCTACTGATTTGCGATTCCACATATCTGGAATTGATGAACCTGATACTGCTTGGGACAAGTTGGAATTTGTGTTTGGTAAACACAATGAAATTCGAGGTCACCAACTCGAAAATGAGTTGATTTCTTTAATTCCAAGTGACTTTTCATGCATTCAAAATTATTTATCTAAATACAAAACTCGGAGGGAAGACAAACAATGCATTTATCATATTCTTTCCAAACTTGGACCTGCATATTATGTTTTTGTATCTACATTTTACTCCATGAAAGAATCCTTGAATGTAGCTAGCTATTAAGAGCCTAGTCTTGAATCCTTTTGTGATTCATTGATTAGAGAGCAAGATAAACTCATTCATCTTGGAATAATCAACAATGCAGATACATCTGGGAAAGCCTTATTGTCCCAATAGAAAGAAAAGTCCAAGCCTCCCAAGAAACAAAATTTTCGCAATAATAAGTCAAATAAGGGTCCAAAACCCTCTCAGTCAGCTCCTTCTTTAAAAAATGACAAAGGATCCAAGCCAAAAGGAAAGAAGACTGAGTGTCATTGCAACTATTGTGGGAAAGATAATCATGATGAATCTAAGTGTTTCAAGAAAATGACATCCTTGGAAGCAGCAATGAAAAAGCACTACATCAGCCTAGATTCGCCTTCAGAATCTACCTCTCATGCACATGCACTTTGTGCTTCTGGTTATTCTTATAATGCATCTTCTTCTTCTACTTCAAATAAATGGCTCATTGATTCTGGAGCATCTTACCATATGGCTAAGGATCAAGCCATCTTTTCTAATATGCATGAATGTTACACCAAACAAATATTTGTTGGTGATGATAGATCTCTAAGTGTTGTAGGAGCTGGAACAGTTCCAGTAGATAATGGTCATTTTAGTGATGTACTATGTGTTCCAAGAATTTGCTACAATTTTTTATCAGTCTATCAGATCACTCATTCTGGTGAAGGTAAAACTGTGACCTTTACACCTCACCAAGTTGTAATCAAGGATTTTAAAGATCCTCAACAGGTCCTAGCTACCGGAATTGTTGATGATATTACCAGGTTGTACAAGTTTAACAACTTTGGGTCATCACCTTTCCCTTCAGTTTTTGTTGCTCATAGTGATAACTTGAGCAAACTTTGGCATGAGCGATTTGGTCACTTAAATTATCGTTCATTGCAACAACTATGTAAAGACAATCTGGTGATAGGTCTTCTGATGGTATCTTGCAGGGATGGTGTTTGTTCCAGTTGTGTACTTGAAAAACATAATCGGGACAATTTTGACAAACGTACCTCTTGGCACGCCTCTGTTCCATTGGAGCTTGTGCATAGTGACTTGTGTGGTCCTTTTCCATCTGCTTCCTTTTCGGGTTTCAAATATTTCTTAACTTTGATTGATGATTACACCAGACGCACTTGGGTTTATTTCCTAAAACTTAAGAGCGAAGTATTTAACATGTTCTTCGCCTACAAGGCCCTTGTTGAAAACAATCTGGTCATCAAATTATTAAGCTAAGATTTGACAATGGAGGAGAATATGTTAACAAAAAGTTCACTACTTTCTGCACTGAACAAGGCATCCAACAACAGCACATTGTTCCATATACACCACAACAAAATGGTGTAGCTGAGCGGAAGAACCGCACTTTAAAAGAAATGGCTAATTGTATGATCCAATCTAAGGGACTAAGTCTTCAATTTTGGGCTGAAGCCATTAATTGTGCAAATTACATAGTTAATCGCACCCCCACTAAAGCATTACAAGGTATAACACTGGAAGAAGCATGGAGTAAAACTAAACCTGATGTAAGTCACTTCCGTGTGTTTGGTAGTGAAGCATGGGCTCACATTCCGGATGAAAAAACGGAAAGCATTGCAGCCTAAAAGTGAAAAGTGCATATTTGTTGGATATTCTGAAGATGTAGAAGGTTATAGACTTCTTCAACCACATTCTCATGATATAATCATTAGAAGAGATGTTAAATTTGATGAAAATATATTGGCCTGTGAGCCTAACTCAGCGATTGTGCCATCTTTGGGCTGCAAGCCTGATTCGGCGTTTGTGCCTTCTTCTTCTTCTTCCAACTTCCTTGACAAGTTTCCAACTCCAGTTTATGATGATGACAGTGAGGATGAAAATCCACCTCCGCCTACTCATGTTCCTCCAGTTGCACCAGCACAAGTGCTTCCTCGATGGGTCCGTTCAACATGTGAAGCAGCTAGTGATCTTGCCGGTGATCCTAGAGATCAACGTCAAACACGTTCTCAGTTTCAGCGAGCCTCTTCTCTTTTGGCTCAAGTTTCCGAGAATCGTGATCCAGAAACTTTTACAGAAGCTTCAGGGAATCCAGATTGGGATGCAGCCATGGATGAAGAATATCGTTCCTTAATGGTGAACAATACTCGGGATCTTGTACCTCTTCCAAAAGGAAGAAAACTTGTCAGATGTAAATGGGTCTACAAAACTAAGTATGCATCAAATGGAAGTGTTGAAAGACTTAAGGAAAGGTTAGTTGCCAAAGGTTTTTCCCAAGTTGAAGGGATTGACTACAATGAAACCTGTTCTCCCGTCGCAAAAATGAACTCCATTGGCCTTGTTCTTTCCCTTGCAACCTTACATTACTGGGAAGTCCATCAAATGGATGTCAAGTCTGCCTTCTTACATGGTGATTTACAGGAGAAAATTTACATGGAATAACCTTCTGGATATGTTCGCAATAACTCTAGCCTTGTCTACCGCCTTAAGAAATCCTTATATGGCCTTAAGCAAGCTCCTAGAGCTTGGTATTCCAAAATGGATAACTTTCTCCTTGACACTTGTTTTTCTAGATGTCATTCTGACCCCAATGTATATACCAAGAAAGTAGGAAACCATCTCATCATACTTGTTCTATATGTTGATGACCTTATTCTTACTGGTAGTGACCCTAAGCTTATAACCCATGTGAAATCCAGTCTTAAACAAAATTTTGAAATGTCAGACTTAGGACATTTGCATTATTTTCTTGGTCTCCAAGTCCTGCAAACCAAAGAATGAATCTTTCTTTCTCAGTCTAAGTATGCTTGTGACCTTCTTCGTCGCTTTCACATGGAAGATTGTACACCAACCCCTTCTCCCTTCCAATCTGGAGTCAAACTTTCTGCCACTTGTACTTCACCGGAAGTCGATGCCACCTTGTATCGTCAGCTTGTTGGTAGTCTCTTATACTTGACTCATTCCCGTCCTAACCTTTCCTTTGTCGTTGATCGTGTTGCCTGTTATATGCAGACACCTCATGAAAGTCACTGGAAAGTAGCTAAAAGAATACTTCGATATATTCGAGGTACAGTTCAGTTTGGGATTCATTGCAGTACAGGGGGGAAACCTTTGTTGGTTGGTTTCACTGATTCAGATTGGGTTGGCGATCCTGATGATCGAAAGTCTACTGCAGGTTATGTTTTCAGTCTGGGATCTGGACCTATCAGTTGGGCTTGTAAGAAACAACAAGCTCTTGCTCTTTCTTCAGCAGAAGCAGAATATCGAGCCGCAGTTAATGCCATTCAGGAAGCTTTATGGCTTCGACAGATCCTTTCAGAGTTTGGATTCGAGCAGCAGTAGCCTACTCCACTTTGGTGTGACAATCAAAGTGCCATCAAGCTTGCCAAAGATCCAGTTCTACATCAACACAACAAACACATTGAGCTACATGTGCACTTCATTAGAAATCTTGTTCATGATCGTGTTCTTGAAGTGCTCGTTTTCCCTACAGATGATCAAGTTGCAGACATCTTCACCAAGTCTCTTACAGAAGTGAGGTTTTCTAAACATTGATCTATGTTAGGAGTTCAGGAACTTGTCATTAAGGGAGGATAGGCTCTAAATCCTCCTTCCTTCTCCTAATAGTGTCACTTTTGTAAATCCTTCAATCCTATCCCAAGTTGTTCTTAAGGGGGGATGTTAGGATATTTAGACACTTAGGAGTTAGTTAAGATCAACTTGTGTAATATATCCATTAAGGATAGTGTGTTTCTTTAGTATGCATTTGCAAGTACTTAATCCGACGGTCACGATATGTTCTCGACATAGAATGATCCGACAACTCAACTTCTCTTAGATCATACCTAACCTTGATCCGTGGCTTAACACTCGGTTGGTCCATGATCTCTATTTAAAGAGCATGGAGGGTCATTGTTTAGTTGATCGATTATGAGAAGCTCATTTGTAACTTTCTTTCTTTGCATAATAAATTGTCCCGTAGAAGCTATTTCGCTGGGGCCATGGAGTGTTTCCCTCAAGAGGGTTTAAACCACGTCAAAACATCGGTGTGTTGATCTGTGATCTATTTGTGTGAAGTGGTTGCTCTTGGTGTTCGAACCTTTGGTAGTACCTTGTGTACCCAAACATGGAACAAAATTGTTGGCAATTAAGATCGTAAGGAAGAATCGCCCCAATCAGTGTATATCAGGGGTGATTGCATCCACGGAGCAGTGTGTGGCTGGAGTTCAAATGAACTGGTCGTTATTTTTGTTAAACGAGTTAATGGAGGATGCCGTAGAAGCCTAGGAGAAAGGGAATCCATTCACATACTCATGGCTTCTATTATTCATCGCGCCAGTTGCATGGATGGAACCACCACAGTACCATGGGATGGAGACCGAAATTGCCAAAGTGTGTCGAGGGGCACGATACAAAAATTTGTGGGCATTAAACGACAAGGATCGACAAACAAATAATAACATTCAATTCTTTGTATATTTAGAGGAGCTAAAAGTAGAAGCGGTAAATATTATGCGACTAACTGAAGAAGAAGCAAAGAAGTATAGAAGAATTGCAAGGCTGACGGTAGAGCCCCAAGCAATATTCATTCAGGCGTGCGCAGACCCACAAAAGTAGTGGCTACCAACGCAGTACAAGATGACCGATGCAAAATTGGATGCAATAGTGGAGGAATGTCCAGATGAGTGGAAGGTTCTAGTAGGGGAATACCAACTGTCGGACCTGGAGGATGGGCAGCCGACGGATGGGCCAAAGGTGCAAGAAGAAACCAAAGACTCAGAATATGAAGGTGAAGGTGCGGAAGGACAATTGCACACCGCAAGTCACGATCGTGTGTCATTAGCCACTCCAACAGATTCAAAGCTCGAAACTTAGCGAGAGGAAGCAAGGAAAAAGCATAGGATGGAGAGAGGCGAGGGGAGTACAACAGTCAGTTTCCCCGAAGAACAAATGAACAAGCTGCTCGAGAAAATAAAAACTATGGTGGAGGAGAGCCGCGCAAAGGTCACGCAGCATGCGACATAGTACTTTCACCAAGTGTCGCAGTTGTTGCAGACATTGATCACTGCAATTGTGGAGACAAGGATGCTTCCAGAAGCAGGGCCAAGTGCACGAGAAGAGCGTCGGGTCTAGGTAGATATTCGAACCCGACGACGGATCGTACAAATCTTACCTACTGCGAGCAAGACCGGAAACAAGGAATTGGATGTTGCAATACTAGAATTAGACACCATCAACATCAACTTAAACATGATGCCCATGTTTATATTGCAACACACTCACACTGGGGTAAGTGAAGAGATCAACGACCACGAAGCATCGACACATGATCAAATGGTCAATTATAAGTGACAGGTGCGAAGTATTGAAGAGGAGGTTGAGTGCCTTCGTGAAGAAAAAGAGGTATTTATGAATGAAAGGGCGAAGGTGGTGGAGGATCAAAGAAGATTGGAACATGCCATCTCCATGGCATGCGAAGATGCACCCGAAATGGAAAAAGAAATGTTTGCGGAAGAAAAATCATTAAGGCTAGGCATGATCATCACAGATCTTCAGAAGGAAAACGAAGAGTTACAGACAAGGGTGGTGCCAAGCACACCACTAGAGAAGGTCGAGGAAATAAAGAGTGCGATTGAGGAAGCTGCGATGGAGATCGTGGAGTTAGAAAAATGATGTAGAGTATCGCAGTGGAAATATCATAATTTTGGAGAAGTCTCATGTAGGATGAGCACTTGCACCAACTAAATGTGCAACTAGGCGAAGCAGAGGCGTAACAAGAGGCACCAAGGGGATCGTTGAAGGAGATTCCCCTACTGGCGCAGATGACAAAGGCGACAGAGTTGCAGCATCGTGTCAACAAGGCGAGAACAAGGCAGCAAAGAAGAACGACGCAATTAGATGAGCTACAGACAAAAGCAGAGCAATTGGCGGTTGAGGCGATGCCAGTACTAATGCAGCTGAAGGAAAATTTGGCGAAGGTACAACAAATAAAAGGTGAGCACCCAATGACGTAACAAGTTGAGGAGTACGCAACACTCCAAGTTGCAACCAAAGAAGTTGTTGACCAGATCAGGGCGGTATACGACGAGTTCAAGATGCAGGTAAATGTACCAACAACATCCAACTGAGGTGTCTCGAGGGAGAGCCACAACTTGGTGTTGGGGGCTTGTTGGCATGGGGTCAAGGCTCCTAAGTTTTGGTACATTCGGCGATGGAAGGTTCAGCGACAAAGGTGAAGGACCATTCGTGGAGCGAATAAAGCGGAAGATAAGCTGATAGCGCGAAGTAGTTGGTCAATTAGTTAATTAGTTGACGAGTCATTATGCGAAGTGGACCATGTGTAACGACCAAGTGAGCCTATAAATAGGAGTAGGATTGTAAGCCTAAGGGAATCTATCGATTATATTTCGATCATAATCTTGGATCCTTGTATCGATTCTTTGATCTATCTTTTGGTTCACATGTTGAGATCCTTTTTTTATTATCTCTGATTTGATCCGACCTTCAGCGTCATTTTCTCAATGCTGATTTGCAGATTTCTTTTGTATTGGTTTTGCGGATGTACTCCTTGATGCCGCAGTGTAAGACAGACTAATGAAGTAATGAGAAATAATGTTTTGGCTATGTCTTTGTCTCTTTTACTTGTCATTGTATGATTGATTATGTGCTATCACAGTGTAAATGGATGTATGATGTCGCAACGTGATTGGTGAATGAATATGTAATGACTGATGAATGTCTATACTGTAATGTTGCAATACTGTTATATATCTTAGATCCGTTAGTTATGTTGCGATAATCTGTTATGTCATAGATCTAATGATTATATTTTGATGTGAATAATGTTTGTCTCGATCTCTGAATTACTGTGTGATTGAGTACAAATGATGCATGTTCTCTCATATTTGCGGAAACGTGGTTCCTACAACCCCGCTTAGATATCTCGGGTGAGACTTCACTCGCTCTACAGGTGTCGCTAGAAAGGATAAACCCTTTCCGGGCCGATGTCTATGGGAGATTGCATTGGGTTTTGTTGA